>CP136057.1:279885707-281198207 GCA_032464435.1 Aegilops umbellulata
ACCCGGCCCCCGACACCTCGACCCCCGAAGAAGAAGAGAAAGAAGAAGAGAAGAAGAAGAGAGAAAAGAAGAAGAAGAAGAAGAAGAAGAAGAAGAAGAGAAGAAGAAGAAGAAGAAGAAGGAAGAAGAAGAAGAAGAAGAAGAAGAAGAAGAAGAAGAAGAAGAAGAGAGAAGAGAAGAAGAAGAAGGAGAAGAAGAAGAAGGAGAAGGAGAAGAAGAAGGAGAAGAAGAGAAGAAGAAGAAGAAGAAGGAGAAGAAGAAGGAGAAGAAGAAGGAGAAGAAGAAGAAGAAGGAGAAGAAGAAGGAGAAGAAGAAGAAGAAGAAGAAGGAGAAGAAGAAGAAGAAAGAAGAAGAAGAAGAAGAAGAAGAAGAAGAAGAAGAGGAGGAGGAGGAAGAGGAGGAGGGAGAAGAAGAAAGAAAAGAAGAAGAAGAAGACCCCGACACGCCACCCCGACACCCCGGCCCGACACCTCGACCCCGACCCCCGACCCCCGACACCCCGACCGCGAAACGCCACCCCCGACACCCCAGCCCGACACCCCGACCCCCGACACCCCGATCACGACCCCCGACACCCGACCCCGACACGCCACCCCGCCACCCCGGCCCAACACCCTGACCCCGACCACCGACACCCCGACCCCGACCCCCGACACGCCGACCCCGACACGCCACCCCGACACCCCGGCCCGACACCCCGACCCCGACCCCTGACCCCCGACACCCTAACACCACACCCCGACCCCGACACCCTAACACCACACCCCGACCCCGACACCACACCCCGACACCCGACCCCGACCCCCGACACCCCGACACCTGACCCCCTGACCCCCCAACCCCGACACCACACCACCCGACACCCCGACCCCGACACCACACCCCGACAACCGACCCCCTGACCCCCTGACCCCGACAACCGACCCCCTGGCCATGCTGATGATGGCGGGGAGCCGACTGATATTGAGGAGGAGGGGGGCAACGTCTACCAGCATGGTTGTACACGGCTCCCGTCCATGCCGGCGACCCGCGAGCAGAGGTGGTTGATTTTCCCTGATGGGGAGAGGTAAGTGCATTTAATCTTTTTGTACCTTCTGCATTCACGTTTCTTCAAATAACTAATGCGTTGGCCTTGTCACGCTGCAGTGGTTGGGACATCATGAAAGTGTCCGCCGGCCCAACTCCGTCCTTGGAGTTCTGATTCGGTAAAACTTCCTGGGGTTTGTCATCTTGCCTGGTGAGGGTCGGCTTCCAAAGGTTGGATTGAGTTGGGAGCACTACTTGGCTGCCCCGGCCCCGCCGGGTAAGATTATCGACGGTGTCTTGTGTAAGACGAGGGCAGACGTGGTGATCAGAAAGTTCTGGGTAATTTCTCCTTTACACAATTAAAAATCTTCAACTAGCTAGTTATTAATTGTACTAATCAATATTGTCTCATTTGATTGCAGACATTCTACAGGTGTGAGGAGGGATACGAGGAGGAGGCGGCAGATGTTATCGACAAGGAGTGCAAGCGCCTACTGCAGAACTTATGGCATGAGGTTCGGGTGCAGGTTGTTCGAGACTACTACGCCGGGAGTGGTATCAAGAAGCCCAAGCAAGCGTGCCGTGATAAGTTCTTGAGTAAGGAGCAGTACATGAAGGTAATTCTTAAGGCCTTGCACTTACTTCCTTCATTTAGTAATTCATAGCCGTAGCGCTCAAGTTTCTATTTGCTAACTTAGGCCCCTCCGAGATGGTGTGCGGATCAGATGGATTGTTGGGAGGTGTTGGTCAATGCGTGGTGCTCAAAAGAATGGCGGGCCACCCACAACGAGGCCAAGGACAAATGTGCCCAAATGGAAGGTGTGCCACACCATCAAGGCAGCTCCAACTTATTTCAATACGGGCGGAACTGGGTATGTGGTTTGCTTCATGATTCATGCAATTCATTCACCATGCTAGCTTTAGCCCTTTAATTACTAATTTACTTTGTTTCTCTCTTTCAGGCATGCTATAATAAGGCGGATAAGGTGCTAGAGGTGTACGACCTATATGCCATGGCCCACACTGGCCCTTACAAGAAAGTCAAGGCATTCTCTGTGTCTGACCTCGATGATCCAAAGAACTTCACCAACATCTCCGCCCACGACAAGCTCGTGCAATATAGAGACCAGGGGAAGGCGAGGAAAGGGGAGGACTTTAACCCGAGCAAGGGTCCCATTGATACAGAGCTGCTGATGATATCTAGTGGCGGGAGGTCCCATGGCTCCATAGCCATGGGAGATGGACTTGTCCGTTGTCCTAGCACTCTCCCGGAGATCAAGGCGCGCCAGTCGAGCTCCGCTCCTGAGATAAGGCCTTGTGAACGGCCAGTCCGACTCGCCATCAAGGTTAGTTATACGTACTCAACTATCTTTCTCCATTACATTGTGTGCGCTTCCATCAATGATTACAAATGGTCATGTGAGTGGTGTTGCAGGCTGCTATACAGACTGAGAGAGATAGAACGGAGAAACTTCTGGCGGAGGCGGCGGAGAGGCAACGGGAGTTGGAGGAGAAGACGACAAAGATGTTGGAGGAGGAGAGGGCACGGAATGACATGCAGGCAAGGGCCATGTACGATCTCCTTGTGGTAAGTTTCTTCTGCAGATTACTTGCTAGTCTTAACATTTGAGTCCCATTACTAACTAGTATGACTCTGTTGTCAAAACCAAATGTGAAGTCTGTGTGCGAGAAGTCCGGTCAGACCGCTCCGCCGGTGCCAGTGATTTCTCCTAGGAGCACGGTGAGTTTAATTTGAATGGACATTACTTGCTAGTCTTAACATTTGAGTGTCATAATGCTAATGAGACATTGGAAATGATATTTGGTGCAGCTTAACTCCAGACACGCATCACACGATCCTTCTCTAGCTACCGGCACAAGCCAGCCCGCTCCTACACCTCCCTGATCACGGTAAGTTTCTCTAGTGTTTTGCTTAACAAATGCATAAAGACCTAGACTTAGCTTTATTTCCTCCAATATGCTTACCATAATGACCTAGAGTTAGCTTCTTTGCCTCCAAAATGACTTAATAAGCTTACTGACCTCATAAACCATCCATTTTACCTTAGTTAGCTCTAAAACGATCAGTACTTAGCTTACTTATGTCAAAAATTGCATAATTAGCTTAGTTAGCTCATAAACGATCCATTTTACCTAAGTTAGCTCTAAAATGACACATTTTACCTTAGTTAGCTTATAAGTGATCCAATTTATCCAAGTTAGCTCTAAAATGACCCATTTTACCTAGATTAGCTCCTAAATGATCCATTTTACCTACGTTAGCTTTAAAATGACCCATTTCACCTAGGTTAGCTCCAAAATGACCCATTTCACCTAGGTTAGCTCCAAAATGACCCATCTTACCTAGTTTAGCTTATAAATGATCCAGTTTATCCAAGTTAGCTCTAAAATGACCCAATTTACCTAGAGTAGCTCCTAAACGATCCATTTCACCTAAGTTAGCTAAAAACGATCCATTTCACCTAAATTAGCTCTTAAATGATCCATTTCACCTAAGTTAGCTCAAAAACGATCCATTTAACCTTAGTTAGCTCAAAAACGATCCATTTCACGTTAGTTAGCTCATAAACGACCCATTTCAACTAAGTTAGCTCATAAATGATCCATTTCACCTAAGTTAGCTAAAAAACGATCCATTTCACCTTAGTTAGCTCAAAAACGATCCATTTCACCTTAGTTAGCTCATAAACGACCCATTTCAACTAAGTTAGCTCATAAATGATCCATTTCACCTAAGTTAGCTCATAAATGATCCATTTCACCTAAGTTAGCTAAAAAACGATCCATTTCACCTAAGTTAGCTAAAAAACGATGCCCTTCACTTTAGTTAGCTCATAAACGACCCATTTCAACTAAGTTAGCTCATAAATGATCCATTTCAACTAAGTTAGCTCATAAACGACCCATTTCAACTTAGTTAGCTCAGATATGATCCATTTCACCTAAGTTAGCTCATAAATGACATATACTTCTTGTTCTAGTCTTCTTCTTCTAGTCACCTATTTCTAACTTTCTTATTTGCCATTTTGCAGATTTCATTCACTTCATGGAAGCTAGCTTGCTATGATGGAGTGTTTGCTTTTTCTTTGCTAAAATTTTGCATTGTATCTAGCTTGCTATGATAGAACTTGCTATGTTGATGAAACTTTGCTATGTAATATGTATATGTAACAATGTGTATGGATGGAACTTGATGGAACTTGCTATGTTGATGAAACTTCGCTATGTAATATGTATATGGAATTATGTGCTGGATATGTGATATGTTTGCTATTAAATATATCTATATATGTCATATATATTTGCTATGAAAATTGTTGGATTACAAAAACAGAAAAAGAGCTAATATGCAGGCTCTTTGCCGTCTGCCACCGACGGCAAAGGGCTCTTTGCCATCAGCAGTGGACGGCAAAGAGGCCACGTGGCAGGCAACTGTGCTTCCTGGGGGGCTGACCAATTTGGTCAGTTTGCCTACAGTGGCTGACGGCAAAGGCTTTGCCGTCCGCGGCCGACGGCAACGAGTGAAAACTTTGCCTACAGCGGTGGACGGCAAAGGCCTGCCGTGTAGTGACGTCGAGCTGACATCATTCGGCGGACGGCAAAGGCCTGCCAAAGTTTGCCGTCAGTGGCAGACGGCAAAGTCCTGCCGTCAACCACCTAACGGAGTAATAGCGCATTTATTGCCGTCTG
This sequence comes from Aegilops umbellulata, assembly GCA_032464435.1. Classification (NCBI taxonomy): domain Eukaryota; kingdom Viridiplantae; phylum Streptophyta; class Magnoliopsida; order Poales; family Poaceae; genus Aegilops; species Aegilops umbellulata. Next base: position 279,890,445 of record CP136057.1, read on the forward strand.
CATTCTTTGCCGTCCGCTGCTGATGGCAAAGGCCCCTTTGCCGTCAGCCGCCCGAAGCAGACGGCAAAGTAGCTCTTTGCCGGACCTTACTTTGCCGTGGCCTTTTGCCGTCCGCGGCAGACGACAAAGACCTTTGCCGTCCGCCGTTCATGCCTTTGCCGTCTGCCGTGGCAGATGGCAAAGTAGCTGATTCCTGTAGTGTTAGGTGCTCCCATCCTGGACTTGAACGTTGCTTCGGCCAGGATGGTCACAGTGGCCTTTGGCGAAAATAGGTTGGCGGGGGGCCGGTCCCTTTATTTTTTGTCCGGTAGGCTCAGTTCTCCGGCAAACAAAATCAAAAGGGTACCAGCGGGATAGCCTGCCGGGGAAGGCTAGTTTATTTAAACTAAAGAGGCATCCCACCTCTACATGGACGTATACATGGATGAGCTCCCGGCAAGGTTCATCTTTTTCATTAATATGCTGATAATACAATTACAAACCTTACAGAGCACAAACGTGGACTCGAGAGATTACATTATTTGAACTAAAATTTGGCAAGTGCCGACAGATTTAAGATTCAAAAAAGATAAATGCCCCGTGATGCCCTTTCTTGTCCCTCTCCTCCTAGGCATGGCAGTAGAAGGTGAAGGAGGCAAAACGAGCGCCAAAGCAGAAGCCCAGCCTGACCTCATCGGGCTCCAGGAGAGGTAGCCTGACGTGGCAGGAGGACGTTGGCGAACGCGTCGATGGAGAGAATGGCGGAGGCGATCCACAAACCGCCACCACCAGGGCCAGCAGGAGCTGCAGGGCTAACGGAGCTGCAGCTGGAGGAAGCCGGGAGGCACTATCCCCACCTCCGCACCCAACTCCCCGGCAAATCACCTTGCCAGGAAGGAGATGCAGGTGCAGATGATGGTGCTACTGCCTGATGAAGATGGTGCTGGCGATGCTCAGCCGGAGTCAGAGTCGTCGCCCTCCCGCTCGCCACCGTCGTCATCGCCGTCACTGTCCTCCTCGTCGCTTTTGCTCGAGGAGGAGCTTTCGTCATCGGTGGTGGTCTCCGCGCATCAGCCTAAGTGAGTTCCCGAGCGCACAAACATCTTGACGGAGAGCTAGCCACTCTCCATTAACTTAAACTAGAGAACGTGCCCCTCCACCAAGCTATGGGCCCGAGCGAAGGTCTTCCAGCCATGGCGGAGGTACATAACATGAGGAGCAGGGAAGTCAACATGTACCCACATGCCGCCATTCCCACAGCCCCTCATATGCAACCTCAGAGCACGTAGCGATTCAGGCTCCATTTCCCGCGCAAACGGAGTAGGGAGACGAAGGTGGCCGCACGGAGGCTTGTATAGTCTAATGATGAACTCTGAGACTGGTCTCCGGCGTCGCCTTCCATCGGAGGAGGTGCCGCCAGTGGAGGCACAGCCAGAGGACCGCCTCGTCCTCCTCTTCCTCGAGCGTCGCGGCGACCATGACCTCGCCCTCTCCCTCCTACTCTCATAGCGGGTTTAGCCACCATGGGGTCCGGAGGAGGAGGGATGCGCTGTCGAGCAGAACCGCTCGTCGCCGTAGCCGGGGCTCCGCCACACCCTCGCCCCCTCACCATGATAGGAAAAGGAAAGACTAAGGAAGGGAAGAAGGGAGTGTGTGTGAGCAGACGCACCGCTCTCACCCCCTTTTATAAAGGGATAAGGGAGGGGCTGCCCTCTCATGAAGGAAGCGGCCGTCCTGCTCCACCAATACGGCCTCCCTGCGCGTTCGGCAACTTTGCGAATCAGGACCGACCCCTAATCCAACCATCGGCGCTTGGTTTTCTACCATGGCACTCGTCACAGCGCTCTCAGCATCCACCACCTACCCATCCCAACGCATGAGGTACATGTGGTGGGCGTGCATAAAGCGGGAGGAAGTGGGATAGCAGTTCCCGCCCCGTGATCATGGGGCATGGGCCGCCCGCAAGCCACGATCTGAGTCATTTTTTGTAACATTACGCACGACACGCGGGAAAACCAGAAACTGGCCCGGACTCAAGATTAATGAAGAAGCTAAGAATACCTCAAGAGGCCAACCTCTTTTACACCCATGCCTATGCACTTAGTAGGGCCAACCATGACGATGCTCGCCAGTGCGTTCGGGGCAGGCCTGGGGGCTTCTGTTGGTGCAACAAACCCTGGGTCTGTTGCCCAGACTGTGCACAGGCACGGGAACAAGATTCCAGCACCAGACCATGCCAGAGTACAAGAGATCAAGATCTTCGAAGGACCAACATGCAGATCAAGCCTGAGAAGCAAGATACCACTAGGAGAAAAGCCTCCCTTGCTGGGCAGGCAAGCTCAGTGAGGGCGGGGTCGCCCTCGGAAGAAAACGTCCAAGACATCCCGGTAGGGCATGCCGGGACTCATAGAGGCAAAACCACCTCACCCAACCACTCCACCACGACCCATGTCGTCAATCAATGCATTGTCAAGCCGCAAAGTGACTAAGTGGCAGTCACTCGCCACATGGAAGTCTCTTTCTATGGGAAATGCCTACGAATGACACCCGTCCTGTGATGTGTCAAGCAAGCAGACGTGAAGCTGGCAAAACAGGCCGGCATGGCTTGCCAAGCAAGCGACGATGTGACGTTAAGAGACACATTTAATGCACCCTGCCAGCCTGCAGGGTTAGTTATGATAGCACTCTTTGCTATCTTATCAGTGCATAATGACTACTTTGCCATTGTGGTGACCCCTTAACCTATAAAAGGAGGCCCATGGCAACCGTCACAAGGGTTAGAGGGTTGGATACCCACACATTCATGCGCTCTTAACCACTATCGCCCTAAGGTAACCCCGGCGGGCAAGTGTACTATGATCCACCACCATTATTCCACCATCAATTGACCAAAGCAGGAGTTGGGTTTTACGCCTCGCGATGGCCGAACTTGGGTAAAATTGCCCGTGCTATTTCTGCTGTGCTGCCCCACGCTCTTCTGCTCTTTCTGCAATGTGACATCCCCCCTACCGAATCAGCAAGGGGCCCTTAGTCCCATAGGTGGCCGTGGTTTCCCACGATACTATATTACATAATCATTGCCTTGGATATTGTCATAATTTTGCGCTTTTCTATCAGTTGCTCGACAATAATTTATTCACCCACCGTATTATTTGTTATCATGAGAGAAGCCTCTATCGAAACCTATGGCCCCCGGGTCTATTTTCCATCATATTAGTTTCCGATCTACTTTTACTTTCAGATCTATAAACCAAAAAACCCCAAAAACTTTATCTTTTGTTTAATTTTATTTATCTATCTCTATCAGATCTTACCTTTGCAATTGACCGTGAAGGGATTGACAACCTCTTTATCGCGTTGGGTGCAAGTCTTTGATTGTTTGTGCAGTTATTGGTGGTTTGTGCATTGTCTCCTACTGGATTGATAACTTGGTTCTTAACTGAGGGAAATAATTACTCTACTTTGCTGCATCACCCTTTCCTCTTCAAGGAAAAAACCAACGCAAGCTCAAGAAGTAGCGGGAAGAATTGCTGGCGCCGTTGCCGGGGAGATCTATGCCAAGTCAAGACATACCAAGTACCCATCATAAACTCTCATCTCTTGCATTACATTATCGCCACTCGCCTCTTGTTTTCCTCTCCCCCACTTCCAAAACTATTTTCGAAAAGATTTGCCTTTTTCTTCGCCCTTCTTCCATTCCTCTTTTTTGTTTGCTTTTTGTTTGCCCGTGTGTTAGATTGCTTGCTTTGTCACGATGGCTCAAGACAATACCAAATTGTGTGACTTTTACAATACTAATAACAATGATTTTATTAGTACTCCGATTGCTCTCGCCACTAGTGTGGAATCTTATGAAATTAATGCTGCTTTGCTGAATCTTGTTATGAAAGATCAATTTTCCGGCCTTCCTAGTGAAGATGCCGCATCCCATCTTAATAATTTCGTTGAGTTGTGTGATACGCAAAAGAAGGAAGATGTGGATAATGATATTATTAAATTGAAGCTATTTCCGTTCCCACTTCGAGGTTGTCCTAAAACTTGGTTTTCATCTTTGCCTAAAAATAGTATTGATTCATGGAATAAGTGTAAAGATGCTTTTATTTATAAGTATATTGCTCCCACTAAGATCATCTCCCTTAGGAACGATATTATAAATTTTAAGCAATTTGATCATGAACATGTTGCACAATCTTGGGAGAGGATGAAATTGATGATACGAAATTGCCCTACTCATGGTTTGAATTTGTGGATGATTATACAAAAAATTATGCCGGATTGAATTTTGCTTCTAGAAATCTTTCAGATTCGGCCGCGGGAGGTACTTTTATGGAAATTACTTTAGGAGAAACTACTAAGCTCCTAGATAATATTATTGTTAATTATTCGCAATGGCATACCGAAAGATCTTCTTCTAGTAAAAAAAAGTGCATGCGATCGAAGAGATTAATGTTTCGAGTGGCAAGATGGATGAGCTTATGAAATTATTTGCTAGCAAGAGTGCTTCTATTGATCCTAATGATATGCGTTTATCTACTTTGATTGAAAATAATAATGAATCTATGGATATGAATTTTGTTGGTAGGAACAATTTTGGTAATAACGCGTATAGAGGTAATTTTAATCCTAGGTCGTTTCCTAGTAATTCCTCTAGTAATTATGGTAATACCTACGACAATTCTTATGGAAATTATAATAATAATATGCCCTCCGATTTTGAGAATAGTGTTAAAGAATTTATGAGTTTGCAAAAGAATTTCAATGCTTTGGTTGAAGAAAAAATCCTTAAGATTGATGATTTGGCTAGGAACATGGATATAATTTCTCTTGATGTTGATTCTTTCAAAATTAGATCTATTCCACCCAAGCATGATATCAATGACTCTAAAGGCTATGAGAATCTCCATTGATGAGTGCAAAGAAAGAACCGCTAAGATGCGTGCTAAGCGAGATTGGTTTGTAAAAGCATGTTCTTCTAGTTTTTTGTGAAAATAATGATGAAGATCTTAAAGTGATTGATGTGACTCTTATTGGATCTTTGTTTTCCAATATAAATTTTGATAAATATGGGACTGGAGAAGAGTCAACTTTAGCTAAAAGGCATCCCAATGATTCAGAATTTTTAGATATTAATGCAAAATTTGATAAAAATGGGATTAGAGAGGTCAAAATTTAAGTAGCGATGAACCCACTATTTTGGATTTCAAGGAATTTAATTATGATAATTGTTATTTAATAGATTGTATTTCCTTGTTGCAATCCATTTTGAATTCTCCTCATGCTTATAATCAAAATAAAGCTTTCACTAAACATATAGTTGATGTTATGATGAAATCTTTTGACGAAAAGCATGAATTGGAAGTTTCTATCCCTACAAACTTTATGATGAGTGGGAACCTACTATTATTATTAGGATTAAAGATTATGAGTGTGAGGGTGTCCTGGATTAGGGGGTGTTCGGATAGCCGAACTATACCTTCAGCCGGACTCCAGGACTATGAAGATACAAAGTTGAAGACTTCGTCCCTTGTCCGGAAGGATCTTTTCTTGGCGTGGAAGGCAAGCTAGGTGTGCCGATATTCGAGATCTCCTAACATTATAACCGACTCTGTGTAACCCTAACCCTATCCGGTGTCTATATAAACCGGAGGGTTGTAGTCCGTAGGACAACCATCATCATACACAATCATACCATAGGCTAGCTTCTAGGGTTTAGCCTCCTTGATCTCGTGGTAGATCCACTCTTGTACTACCCATATCATCAATATTAATCTAGCAGGAGTAGGGTTTTAACTCCATCGAGAGGGCCCGAACCTGGGTAAAATAAAGTGTCCCTTGTCTCCTGTTACCATCCGACCTTGACGCACAATTCGGGACCCCCTACCCGAGATCCGCCGGTTTTGACACCGACATTGGTGCTTTCATTGAGAGTTCCTCTGTGTCGTTGCTTTTAGGCCCGATGGCTCCTTTGATCATCAACAACGACAAGGTCCAGGGTGAGACTTTCCTCCCCGGACAGATCTTCGTCTTCGGCGGCTTCGCTCTACGGGCCAATTCGTTTGGTCATCTGGAGCAGATCGAAAGCTACGCCCCTGGCCATGAAGTCAGGTTTGGAAGCTTAAACTACGCGATTGATATCCGCGGAGACTTGATCTTCGACGGATTCGAGCCACAGCCAAGCGCGCCGCGCTATTTCGAGGGGCACGATATAGCTCTGCCTCCGAATAGCACCCTGGAGGCCGCACACGCTCCGGCCCCGATCTTTGACTCGGAGCCCGCTGCGTTCCCTGAGGATGAACGGTTGGACGTCACCTCGGGGGCTGCGATCTCAAAGGCGGTCGAGCCGAATGCCAGCCCTGTACTCCTCACGGCCCAGGACTCCAAGGAGCCGGACTCTTCTCCGAACTCCGAGCCTTCTGCGTCCCCGCCGATCGAATCTGATTGGGCGCCTGTAATGGAGTTCACCGCCGCGGACATCTTTCAGTGCTAACCTTTCGGTGATATCCTGAATTCTCTCAAGTCTCTCTCTTTATCAGGAGAGCCCAGGCCGGACTATGGTCTGCAAGGTTGGGATTCGGACAACGAAGAAATTCAAAGCCCACCCACCACCCACTTAATAGCCACTGTCGACGATTTAACCGACATGCTTGATTTCGGCTCCGAAGACTTCAACGGTATGGACGACGAAGGAGGAGACGAACAAGAACCAGCACCTGTAGGGCGCTGGACCGCCACCTCGTCATATGACATATATATGGTGGATGCTCCAAAGGATGCGGATGGCGATGGAGCAGCGGAAGACGACACATCGAAAAAACCGCAAAAACGTCGGCGCCAACGGTGCCGCTCTAAATCCCGCCACAGCAGAAACGGTGATTCCGGCACGGGAGATAATACTACCCCGGACAGCGCCGAAGAGCACCAGAACAAGCAAGATTTGGCGCCGGAAGATGGAAAAGCCAGCCCTCAGGAGAGAGCGGCAGAACAAGAGGTTGAGGATGATAACTACATGCCTCCCTCCAAAGACGAGGCAAGCCTCGACGACGACGAATTCGTCGTACCATCAGACCCCGCCGAACAAGAGCGTTTTCAACGCAGGCTTCTAGCCACGGCCAACAGCCTAAAGAAAAAGCAGCAATAGCTTAGAGATGATCAAGATTTGCTAGCTGGTAGATGGACTGAAGTCCTTGCGGCCGAAGAGTATGAACTCGGGCGCCCATCCAAAATTTATCCTAAGCGCAGGCCGCTACCCCAATCAGAGGGGGAAGCATATGACATGGCAGACCGGCCACCCCGTGGCCGCGACAGAGAGGCCTGTTGAGCCCCTCAGCAAGCCATGCCCCGGTGCCGCTCGAATAAGGCACAGGAAAACGAGCCAGACCTGCGAGACGTACTGGAGGATAAAGCAAAGCAAACAAGGTCGATCTATGGATCGCGCGGACGCCCGACGACACGTGATGATCGTCACTCCAGACACAATAAATCCGGCCGGGCCAAACACAGCAGGCACAACTCTTCCGAGCTGCGTCGTGACATAGCCCAGTACAGGGGCGCTGCACACCCGCTGTGCTTCACAGACGAAGTAATGGATCATAAAATCCCAGAGGGTTTTAAACCCGTCAATATCGAGTCGTACGATGGTACGACAGATCCGACAGTATGGATTGAGAATTATCTCCTTCACATCCACATGGCACGTGGCGATGATCTGCACGCCATCAAATACCTACCCCTCAAGCTTAAAGGGCCAGCCCGGCACTGGCTTAACAGCCTACCAGCGGACTCAATCGGTTCTTGGGAGGACCTGGAAGCCGCATTCCTCGACAACTTTCAGGGGACCTATGTGCGGCCACCGGATGCCGACGACCTAAGCCACATAATTCAGCAGCCAGAAGAATCGGCTAGGCAATTCTGGACACGATTCCTAACAAAGAAAAATCAGATAGTCGATTGTCCGGACGCAGAGGCCCTAGCAGCCTTCAAACATAACATCCGTGACGAGTGGCTTGCCCGGCACCTGGGACAGGAAAAGCCGAAAACCATGGCAGCCCTCACGACACTCATGACCCGCTTTTGCGCGGGCGAAGATAGCTGGCTGGCTCGCAGCAACAGCCTATCAAAGAAGCCCGGTAATTCGGATACCAAGGACAAAAGTGGCAGGTCACTTCGAAATAATCAAAAGCGCCGCGTTAGCAGCGATAGCAATGAGGATACGGCAGTCAATGCCGGATTCAGAGGCTATAAATCCGGTCAGCGGAAAAAGCCATTTAAAAAGAATACCCAGGGCCCGTCCAGTTTGGACCCGATACTCGATCGCTCGTGCCAAATTCATGGCACCCCCGAAAGGCCAGCCAATCACACCAACAGGGATTGTTGGGTGTTCAAGCAGGCAGGCAAGTTAAGAGCCGAACACAAGGACAAGGGGCTGAATAGCAACGATGAGGAGGAGCCCAGGCCGCCGAACAACAATAGACAGAAAGGGTTTCCCCCACAAGTGCGGACGGTGAACATGATATACGCGACGCACATTCCCAAGCGGGAGAGGAAGCGTGCGCTACGGGACGTATACGCGATGGAGCCAGTCGCCCCAAAGTTCAACCCATGGTCCTCCTGCCCGATCACTTTCGATCGAAGGGACCACCCCACTAGCATCCGTCACGAAGGTTTTGCCGCACTGGTCCTCGACCCAATCGTGGACGGATTTCATCTCACAAGAGTTCTCATGGACGGCGGCAGTAGCCTGAACCTGCTTTATCAGGATACAGTACGGAAAATGGGCATAGATCCATCAAGGATCAAGCCCACAAGGACGACCTTTAAAGGCGTCATACCAGGTGTAGAGGCCAATTGCACAGGCTCGATAACACTTGATGTGGTGTTCGGATCTCCGGATAACTTCCGAAGCAGCGAAGAGTTAATCGTCGATATAGTGCCGTTCCGCAGTGGCTATCATGCCCTGCTCGGACGAACCGCGTTCGCTAAATTCAATGCGGTGCCGCACTACGCATATCTCAAACTCAAGATGCCAGGCCCTCGAGGAGTAATTATGGTCAGCGGAAACACAGAACGCTCCATCCGTACGGAAGAGCACACGGCGGCCCTCGTAGCGGAAGTACAAAGCAGCCTTTCAAGGCAGCTCCCCAGTCTGGCCGTTAAAAAATCGGACAATGCAAAGCGCGCCCGGAGTAACCTGCAACAAGACCACCTGGCACGATCAGAGCAAGCGTAGCAATACGGCCCCGACCCCGGCCATCGCAACACAGCGGAGCAAGTACCTCGAGTACACAATTACGCCCTTAAAATTCCATGGGCACAGGGGGAGGGGCACATTAACGGCATGCCTACAACACGGCGTCAAACGTACTAGGGGCTGCCGGATTTTTTCTTTTTTAATTTCAGGACTCCATACTGTGGACAACCTGTTTGGCAGTGTTGCCGCACAGACGATGCAAGATCCAGGAAAGTAGACAAATCTACGACGCATTCCGGAATTCTCAGGTGGTCTCTATTTCGAGTGATATATCTGTTTCTAATTCCGCGGCCTGTGCCTGGTCAGGACATGTTAAATAGTCTAGTATCTTCTTTGCTTATCGCACTACTTGTATCGTTCGGTTTTGATAAATAGCCTCTTTATAAAACAATGCATAGCTTTTTATCTATTTTTTGCATTGTCCCCTTTGAATATATGTGTTTATGATATAACATGATCGCACCCGTACACCATGGTACGGCAAACCACGCCAGGGGCTTCATTACCCTTTTATCTGGTGTGAGAAGACCGTACACTTCCACAAGTGCGGCACCCCGAACTTATAGCACTATATGCATCGGCTCCGAGTCATGATTTTGGTCACATGTTGGGTTTGCCCGGCTCCTATGTTTTGGTACCTTACGTTCCGCTCTATCGGCTAAGGTAGCACTAGGAGAACCACTGCGATTGTGCCCCAGATCAGGTGGGTTGAGCACCTCAGTGCAGAAAGCTAAAACAGACTGTCATGATAAGGCGCGAGACCGGTCGCTGTTCGAGAGGTTTTTCGAGTCCTTAAAGGCTTATGCCGCTTTGAGCGAGGAGCTGGCTATGTCCGGTCAAAGGCGTGGATAGCGCCCCAAATTCGGCCTTCCGAACTAGGGGCTTCGCCGAAATTTAAAATTATAACGTTCTATGGCTAAGTGAGAGTGTTCAAGCATTATAGTCCGGTTGCCTGGTTCGCTGTGCTGAGCGCCTCCCTCGAAGGACCCAACTATGGGAACAAGAGCCCTCAGGTTTATCCCAAACACCCCAGCACTAGTGGCATGGGGGCAGAAGCCGACGACTCGCCATCTCTCAATTTTTGATAAACGGCCGCACAGAAAATAATATTTTAAATTAAACAAGCATTGCTTAGCGCATGTGAACAAGTTTTCAGCGCACAGGATACAAACGAGCGAGTTCATTCAAATACTACATCTTTAGTACATTCATCCGCGACAAGGCGGGCTCCGGCAAGAACGTCCTTGTAGTAGTTCTCGGGCTTGCGATGCTCCTTCCCCTGGTGCGGCCCGTCCTTCACCAGCTTCTCTTCGTCCAGCTTACCCCAGTGTACCCTTACACGGGCAAGGGCCCTCCGGGCACCTTCAATGCAGACGGAGCGCTTGATGACTTCAAGCCGTGGACAGGCCTCCACCAGCCGCCGCACCAGCCCGAAATAGCTGCCAGGCAGGGCCTCTCCAGGCCACAGCCGAACTAGTAAGCCCTTCATGGCCTGTTCGGCCGCCTTGTGGAGCTCGACCAGCTGTTTCAGCTGATCGCTTAAGGGCATGGTGTGTCCGGCCTCAGAATACTGAGACCAGAACACACTCTCCGTCGAGCTACCCTCTTCAGCTCGGTAGAACGCGGCGGCGTCGGATACACTGCGGGGAAGATCGGCGAACGCCCCTGGAGAACTCCGGATTCGGGTAAGTAATAGGTAGTTTACTTTTATATTCGTACTCTGCATTGAGAATGCCTTACCCGTTGCTATCTTTTTCACATCCTCCAACTCTTGGAGGGCCTTTTGGGCTTCGGCCTTGGCACTCTTGGCGGTCTCGAGGGCCGACGCGAGCTCGGATGCTTGCGCTTTCGCCTCAAGCTCCAAACCCTCATGTTTTTTCATGAGAGTTTGCAACTCTTTCTGCACCTCGCCGACCTGAACCCCAAGCCTCTCTCGCTCGGCGCGCTCCTCGGCCGTTTTCTTCTCGGCCTCAGCCAGCGCCTGCTTCAGGGCTATCACCTCAGTTGTGGCCCCCACAATAAGCAGTACAATCCTGTTATTTCTTTCTGCAATCAAGCCTCTCTATAGGCACCTTTTTCTTTTTTTAGGTATTTCTTACCTTCCTTCTCCTCGAGCTGCCGTTTGGCAAGGCTGAGCTCTTGCTCGGTCCGCCCGAGGTCCTGTTTCAGGACATCCACCTACGCAGTCAGTGCAGCAGTGGATAGCAGTGAAGCCTGCATACGCATATTTGACCTTTTTTGTTAGACTCCTGCGAAACTTATTAGATCCTATAACCGGCTTTTCTTTCCGAACACCAAACAGAGCATCAGGGGCTACTGTCTATGCGGTAAATAAATTGGCACATTTTTTACTTACCTCGAAGCCTGTTAGAAGGCTAGCGCAAGCTTCATTCAGTCCGCTCTTGGCGGACTGAATCCTTTGGATCACCGTACTCATAACAGTATGGTGCTCCTCGTCGATGGCGGCGCCCTCAAGAACCCCCAGCAAATTGTCCGGCGCCTCCAGTTGGACGGAGGCCGCCGGCTCAGATGGCTTACTCCTCTTGGAAGGAGTTCGCCCGCCGCGGACCGGGACTGTCGAGTCCGGCGCGGTGTCCGGCACAAAGCCGGACTTGGAGCCCTGGGGGGTTTCATCCCCTTCACTCCTGGGGTCCGGAGGATTACCTTGTGGCTCCTCCAGGACCATCTCCTCCTGCCCTGAAGCTTGGCGGGGCGCCACTTCGGCGTCGTCCGCCCCGCGGGGGGAGACCGTGGGCGGAACAGAGTTCACGTCCGACGAATCCAGGGAGCCGCTCCACGAGTCGTCGAGTTCGGCCCGGGGCGGGCTGCATAAAATACGTGCGATATTAGGGAAAGTCGCACACTAAAAAAAGGGTAACATGAGTTACTCTGGTGTATAAATATTTACGATTTCGCCGCACGCTTGGTCCTGTCCGGCCACTCCTCTCCGCCCTCTTCGGCGTCGTGGGAGTAGTCCGGCGGAGGGGTCTTCCTTTTCCTTGACCCCTCGGCCTCCCCTGTTGGGGCGGCCTTCTTCTTCTTTGCTCCCCTAGCTGGAGGGGGAGAGCTTCCTTGTTCCTCCTCCTCGTTTTCGCGAGAGGAGGGCGTTGCAGACTCGTTCGATGACGAGTCTGACACCACCATGTTGCGGGAACTTTTTCGAGTCCCGGTGGTTTTCTTCTTCTTGGCCTTCCTCTCCGGCACCACGTAAGGTGCCGGAGCCATTAGCTTCACCAGGAGAGCTGGGGTCGGGTCATCGGGCAGAGGGGCTGGACAGTTAATTGGTCCGGATATCTCCAGCCAACCTATCAAAGGTAAAAGGGGGTTTAGATCCCGCATAGAGATAATCTATGAAGAAGAGCTTAACGAACCTGTGAAAGGTATAGATAGCTTACCTCGCCGGCGATACGCTGCGAGCTGTATCCGCGATCCTCGGAGGCGGATGTGGGGGACTCGGCGCCTTTGGTTAGCACCTTCCAGACGTCTTCATACGTCGTGTCGAAGAGCCTACTGAGGGTCTGGTGCTGCGCCGGGTCGAATTCCCACAATGTAAAATCCCGTTCTTGGCACGGGAGGATCAGGCGAACGAGCATGACCTGGACTATGTTGGCGAGCCGGATTGGCTTGTTCACCAGGTACTGGATGCATGTTTGCAACCCAGTCACTTCTTCGTCGTTGCCCCACGACAGGCCTGTCTCTTTCCAGGACATGAGCCGCGTGGGGGGTCCGGATCTGAACTCAGCGGCCGCGACCCATTTCGGATAGCGGGGCTCGGTGATGTAAAACCACCCAGCCTGCCACCCCTTTAGGGACTCCACGAGGGAGCCATCGAACCAGAGGACGTTGGCTATCTTGCCAACCATAGCGCCTCCGCACTCCGCCTGGGTGCCGGACACCACCTTGGGCTTGACGTTGAAGGTCTTGAGCCAGAGGCCGAAGTGGGGGCGGACGCGGAGAAAGGACTCACACACGACGATAAACGCCGAGATGTTGAGAACGAAGTTCGGGGCCAGATCGTGGAAATCCAGGCCGTAGTAGAACATGAGCCCCCGGACAAATGGGTGAAGTGGAAAGCCCAGTCCGCGGAGGAAGTGGGGGAGAAAAACTACCCTCTCATGGGGCCTTGGGGTAGGAAGAAGCTGCCCCTTATCAGGAAGCCGATGCGGGATATCCTTGGACAAGTATCCGGCATTCCTTAGCCTTTTTATTTGAGCCTCCGTAACGGAGGAGACCATCCACTTGCCTCCCGCTCCGGACATTGTTGGAGAAGGTTGAGGAAGAAGAGCGGACTTGGGCGCTGGAGCTTGAGTGCGCGAGAGATGGATTGGCAAAGGAGGAAGAAGGCGTAGGTTAAAAAGGTGAATCCTTATCCCTTTATATAAGCAGGTACGGTTAGGCGTCCTCACCTACCTAATAAAACTCACTTGCCTCCCAAACGCCGCGGTAAATGGCGTGGTTGGGTTACCCACGTCCGTATTAATGAGAATCCCGTTAGAGGGGGGCACACGATCTCTGCTTCGACAAGACGTGCCAAGGAAACCGCCTCGCTATACGTGCTGAGGTGGAACAATGAAGACAACTTATACAGAAGGCTTGGCCGCAGTGTTATGACGCACTGCGGGATACGTCAGCAGATTTGATTTGTGTTAATATTATTCTCTGTATGGCAATGTGTGGAAATTTATTTTGCAGAGCCGGACACTATTCTGTGGTGTTTATAATCTTCTTGAAGAACTTGGAGGAGGAACCCGCCTTGCAATGCCGAAGACAATCTGCGCGTCGGACTCGTCGTCATTGAAGCCTGGTTCAGGGGCTACTGAGGGAGTCCTGGATTAGGGGGTGTTCGGATAGCCGAACTATACCTTCAGACGGACTCCAGTACTATGAAGATACAAAGTTGAAGACTTCGTCCCGTGTCCGGAAGGATCTTTTCTTGGCGTGGAAGGCAAGCTAAGTGTGCGGATATTCGAGATCTCCTACCATTATAACCGACTATGTGTAACCCTAACCCTATCCGGTGTCTATATAAACCGGAGGGTTGTAGTCCATAGGACAACCATCATCATACACAATCATACCATAGGCTAGCTTCTAGGGTTTAGCCTCCTTGATCTCGTGGTAGATCCACTCTTGTACTACCCATATCATCAATATTAATCTAGCAGGAGTAGGGTTTTACCTCCATCGAGAGGGCCCGAACCTGGGTAAAATAAAGTGTCCCTTGTCTCCTGTTGCCATCCGACCTTGACGCACAGTTCGGGACCCCCTACCCGAGATCCGCCGGTTTTGACACCGACAGAGTGTCATGCTTTGTGTGATTTGAGTGCTAGTGTTTCCACGATTCCAAAAACTTTTTTGTGATGTGTTAGGTTTCCGTGAATTTGATGATTGTTCTTTAAATTTGCATCTTGCGGATTCCATTATTAAGAAACCTATGGGAAGGATTAATGATGTTCTTATTGTTGCAAATATGAATTATGTGCCCGTATATTTCAATGTTCTTGATATAGATTGCAATCCTACATGTCCTATTATTCTTGGTAGACCTTTCCTTAGAACGATTGGTGCAATTATTGATATGAAAGAAGGAAACATTAGATTTCAATTTCTGTTAAGGAAAGGCATGGAACACTTTCCTAGAAAGAAAATTAAGTTGTCATATGAATCACTAATGAGAGCTACTTATGGTTGCATACCAAAGAAGACAATACCTAGATCTATGTTTTATGCCCCACTAGGGGCGTTAAATAATAGCGCTTGTTGGGAGGCAACCCAATTTTATTTTTGAGTATTATATTTTGCTTATGTTTTTGAAAAAAATACATATTATTAGCTCAGTAGTAATTGTGTTTTGGTCTTTTAATTAGTGTTTGTGCCAAGTAAGAACTTTGGGATGGCTTACGGTGATAGTTGTTTTGATCTTGCTGAAAAACAGAAATTTTGCACCAAGGAAAATAATTCTCATTTTTTATAGAAGCGTGCTTTTGATCTGATTCTTGTAGAACAAGATTGGTACACAAATTTCCCAGGTTTTTATAATTTTTCAGAAGTTTTGGAGTTAAAGAAGTATCCGACAGTTACATATTACTACAGACTATTCTGTTTTTGACAGATTCTGTTTTTATGTGTTGTTTGCTTATTTTGATGAATCTATGGGTAGTATCAAGGGGTTTGAACCATGAAAAAGTTGGAATACGGTAGATATTATACCAATATAAATAAAAAATGAGTTCACAACAGTACCAAAAGTGGTGATTTATTTTCTTATACTAACGCAGCTTATGGGATTTTCTGTTGAGTTTTGTGTTGTGAAGTTTTCAAGTTTTGGGTAAGGATTTGATAGACTATGGAATAAGAGTGGCAAGAGCTAAGCTTGGGGATGCCCCAGAAGTAATCCCCTCTTTTGTCTTCGTCTATCGGTAACTTTACTTGAGGTTATATTTTTATTCACCACATGATATGTGTTTTGCTTGGAGCATCTTGTATGATATGCGTCTTTGATTTTTAGTTTGCCACAATCATCCTTGCTGTACACACCTTTTCAGAGGGACACGCATGAATCGTGATTTATTAGAATACTCTATGTGCTTCACTTATATCTTTTGAGCTAGGCAATTTTGCTCTAGTGCTTCACTTACATCTTTTTAGAGCATGGCGGTGGTTTTATTTTATAGAAATTGTTGAACTCTCATGCTTCACTTATATTATTTTGAGAGTCTTTTTAAACAGCATGGTAATTTGCTTTGGTTATGAATTTAGTCCTAATATGATGGACATCCAAGAGGGATATAATAAAAACTTTCATATAAAGTGCATTGAATACTATGAGAAGTTTTGATTCATTATGATTGTTTTGAGATATAAAGGTGGTGATATTAGGGTCATGCAACTGAGTAATTGTGGATTGGTAGAAATACTTGTGTTAAAGTTTGTGATTCCCGTAGCATGCATGTATGGTGAACCGTTATGTGATGAAGTTGGAGCATGATTTATTTATTTATTGTCTTCCTTATGAGTGGCGGTCGTGGACGAGCGATGGTCTTTTCCTACCAATCTATCCCGCTAGGAGCATGCATGTAGTACTTTGTTTCGACGACTAATAGATTTTTGCAATAAGTATGTGAGTTCTTTATGACTAACGTTGAGTCCATGGATTATACGAACTCTCACCCTTCCACTATTGGTAGCCTCTCTAGTACCGCACAACTTTCGCCGGTACCATACACCTACAATATACCTTCCTCAAAACAGCCATCATACCTACCTATTATGGCATTTCCATAGCCATTTTGAGATATATTGCCACACAACTTTCCACCATTTCATTAATTATGACACATGTCATCATTGTCATATTGCTTTGCATGATCATGTAGTTGACATCGTATTTGTGGCAAAGCCACCATTCATAATTTTTCATACATGTCGCTCTTGATTCATTGCACATCCCGGTACACCGCCGGAGGCATTCATATAGAGTCATATTTTGTTCTAAGTATCGAGTTGTAATTCTTGAGTTGTAAGTAAATAGAATTGTGATGATCTTCATTATTGGAGCATTGTCCCATGTGAGGAAAGGATGATGGAAGCTATGATTCCCCCACAAGTCGGGATGGGTCTCCGTACTTTACAAAAAATTAAAAGAGCCCAAAGAAGCCCACAGAAAAAAGGAAACAAAAAGAAAAAAATGATAGAAAAGAGAGTAGGGGAAATGTTACTATCCTTTTTTCACAATTGTGCTTCAAAGTAGCACCATGATCTTCATGATAGAGAGTCTCCTATATTGTCACTTTCATATACTAGTGGGAACTTTTTATTATAGAACTTGACTTGTATATTCTAATGATGGGCTTCCTCAAATTTCCCTAGGTCTTTATGAGCAAGCAAGTTGGATGCACACCCACTTAGTTTCTTTTTTAGCTTTCATTAACTTACAGCTCTAGTGCATCTGTTGCATGGCAATCCCTACTTACTCACATTGATATCTATTGATAGGCATCTCCATAGCCCGTTGGTACGCCTAGTTGATGTGAGACTATCTCCTTCTTTTTGTCTTCTCCACAACCACCATATTCTATTCCACCTATAGTGCTATGTACATGGCTCACGCTCATGTATTGCGTGAAGTTGAAAAAGTTTGAGAACATCAAGTATGAAACAATTGCTTGGCTTGTCATCGGGGTTGTGCATGATTTAAATACTTTGCGTGATGAAGATGGAGCATAGACAGACTATATGATTTTGTAGGGATAGCTTTCTTTGGCTATGTTATTTTGAGAAGACATGATTGCTTTGTTAGCATGCTTGAAGTATTATCGTTTTTATGTCAATATGAAACTTTTGTTTTGAATCTTATGGATCTGAACATTCATGTCACATTAAAGAAAATTACATGGATAAATATGTCACGTAGCATTCCACATAAAAAAATCTGTTTTTATCATTTACCTACTCGAGGACGAGCAGGAATTAAGCTTGGGGATGCTTGATATGTCTCCAACGTATCTATAATTTTTGGTTGTTCCATGCTATTATATTATCTGTTTTGGATGTTTTATATGCATTATTATGCTATTTATATTATTTTTGGGACCAACTTATTAACCTCCTCTTGGCAGTCATGAGGACATGAATAGCATGAGTGGTGATTGGAGTTGACTTATACGAGATGATTCTTTCGATAATATGATGTGATTTGTTTGAAGGACTAGATAGAGAAATTGGCATCTCATAAACTGTGCTTAAGGATAAGATGATAAACGTTCACCCACACACTAGAATCCTTGAAAACCTTAAGCCCTACCAAGCCACAACATGATCGGATCATGACCATGGGCCTTGACTCTAGGTCTAGAAGACCGTGGCCAATACACAACTGTGACCACCACCAATACCCCAGCCTATTTTATGTACCTCGTGAACAAAGTCTTCATGGAGTACTTGGACAAGTTGGTTGTCATCTTTATTTGGTGACCTACTTGTCTACCCGAAGGCGGAAGAAGAACCATTCAGCTGGTGAAGGAACATCTGAAGATCGCCATGTCAAGGAGGAAGAACTAAACCAACCACCATCATCAAGAAGTAAACTTCCGCGTCGAAGACCATGTGTACCTACGTGTCACTCCTCTCAAAGGAACCAAGCATTTCCATGTCAAAGAGAAGCTCACACCAAGATTTATCGGCCCCCTCCAAGATCACTTCAAGACAAAGAGTATATGGCTACCAGCTAGAGTTACCACCTGAGTTACCCACTGTTCACAATGTTTTCCCACACAACACAACTTCAGGAGTGTTTCCAACTTCCTAACTAGCCCGACCTCGACCAGGACATCGATCACCGAGGCATCGACCCCCGACCCAACCTGACTTGTGCAAGAGACCCCTTAACAACCTGGATCAAGCAGAACGTCATACACGAAGCCACATCATCAAGTACTTCAAGGGTTAATGGAGCACCACTCAGAAGCAGAAGCAGCATGAGGACGTGTAGACTACCCCAGATCCAAGTTTCCGGATTCCTTTCCACGCCTAGTTTGGGGATCTCGGGGACGAGATTCTTGTAAGGGGAGCACGCTTGTCACACTCTGATTTTCATGCCACAACACTTAAGCTAATAAATCATGATAAAATGTGGTTTGACAAAAACTTATGAGTGTTTTGGTCTTTACTTGATTTGATTTTCGTGTGTTGGTTGCAAGTGCTCTAAAACTCAAATAAATCCTCCAACTCTTATACTCCTTCTGCTTGATCCAAAACTTTGCCCAATGATCATGCCATGTGTATAGGACAGAATAGTATTTTCTTACAAAAATATTTTGGCTAAAAACTATTTTCTAAAATAGCTTTTCCAAAATCCCCTGATTTGAGACTTGAACTACAAGTACTTCATTAAGGGTGTGAAAAGTCTTTCAAAAATTATATTTGAATCCTATTAGATATAGGAATCCCAAAAACAACAAAAATATTATTTTCAAAGTTATTTTTCTATTTTATTTGAAGGCTTTTTCTTCAGACCAGAAATGGCCTGTGATAGGTTAAAATTATTTTAATGTTTCAAAAATATTTGAGAAAATTTAGGGGAGATCAATGGACATATATTGTCCATGTATATGGGTTTCAACACATGGTCATGTTCAAAATATTGGACAAAACCCTCCAAAACAATTTCTGCTCATTTCAAGAATTTGAGATATTTCTATAGGAAATATTTTAAAATAAATCCATGAAAATTCTAGCAATTCACAGATTTATCATGTGATGATCTTGAAAAGTTTCACCTCAGTCAAAATATTTTTGGTTCACAAAAGTGCCCAAAAACCCTTTCTGTCCAAAACCAAACTTGGACAACTTTACATTGTCAACTTTCTTCTTCTGCTCTGGAACTTTGTGGACATGCTCTAACCTCTAACTGATGACACTACACCAAGTGTTGCACCAAGGAGAAGAGTTTAGCTTAGATAGATCTAAGCAAGTCCATTTTTGTTAATTTCTAGGGTTTACAAAAGTTGCATTGGCCACTTCCTCCATTTGATCTAAAAATTTGTGGGCACTACTAATTTGTGATGCCACTCACTCTTGTTAAGTCTCAAGGCAAGTTGAGCCAATTAGCTAGCCCAAACCACCATGAAACACCTTCTGGCAGAATTTCAAGATGCATGTTTCAACCCCTTCCACTAATCTCCATGAGCTAAAACTTTTCCCACAACCTCATATTGTCCTCCTCTACCTCCTGCATGCTTTGCTACCCAAGCAGCAATGGTTAAGGTGGGCAGAGACCCATTTTTCCTCTTTGGACAGTAGAATTTCCCCTCTCTCTCCACCTCAGCTCTCTTCCAAAGAGCACAAAAGGCATCCAATGCCACTTTACCATCTAGACACAAGTGGACGCGCGGGTGCGCGCAAAACCCACGAATGCCGGCCAAAGACACGCTCTGGAGTGCGAGGCAGAGCAGGCGACCGTTGACGCCGCGTCCCTCGACCACCTCGAGCCCCCCCCCCTCATGCCAGTCGAGGTGCATCGACGATCGCAACACGACAGCCGTGCAGGCCCCCTTCTCTTCCCCACTCTCTCACCCCCTGCTGCCTGTGCCCGATGCCGCCCGGCTCGGCCAGTGGGCTCACGAGCCCGGGTCCCTCCTAGAGCATGCCCCGCTCCCACTTTTCTTCTCCCCTGACCTGGTCCACTCCCACGAACGCCCAGGACATGGCCTAGGGTGCAATTCGGCCCCTCGGATCGCCTAGGCTGCAGCCGTGGTCGCCATACACGGTGAGCCGTGGCCTCGCCATATAAGGCCACCCCTGACCTCCCTCTAGATCCTCTTTGCTCTCTCTCTCTCTCCCGTGCACCCCCTAGACCGAGCCACTCCCCTCTTCATGCCCTCCATAACCCTTGATGGCCGGAGAACCGCCGCCAGCCCCTGGCTAAATTCGGGCTATCCCGAGCCTGTCTTATATCCCTAGCCACTCTAGTGCCCTCAAACCACCTCCTCGAGGCCCTCCATCACTGTCGTTCATCCCCGGGAACGCCGAGCGCTCGTGTCCAAAGATGGCCGACGGCCTCCTCCGCGGCCGTCCAAGCCGTCGCCGCTACAGCCCTCCTCGGCGTGCATAAAGCACCTAGGTGGTTGTGGCACGGTCTCCTGAGCTCATCCATTGCCAGAGTGTCTCCGGAGGTGCCCCGTAGCACCGGCAGTCGTCGTCGGGGCTCTCTGCTCCCTCGGCTAGGCAAGCGCGCGGGAGGAAGACAAAGACGTAGGCCCAGCAGGCGGGCCCCGCTCGTTAGTGGTCCAGCCTCCAGGCCACGCTGGCAAGTGAAGATGGCTTCGACGGTAACCGCCTCCCCAGCGTGAAGACATATTCCAGGAAAGCCACCTCCGACGTGGCCCCTGTGCATGTGCTGCCGAGCCGCTGGGCTGACCCAGTGGAGCCCTGCCGCTAAACCTCGCCCCGTGCATGCCGCCGCCGCCCAGATCCGGCCCATTGCGGTAAATCCTTTGTCTTTTTCTTTTTCAGTGAACTTCAGAAATCCATAAAGAATTCGATTTAACTCCAAACTTGATGATTCAAATTTCTACTAATTCATAAATTCATTCTCTGTCACATGGTGCAACTTGCACAATTTTTCAGATACTCTTTCTTCACAAATAATTATCAAAACCCATTTTTTTTCATTTTTGTGATAAACTTTAGAAAATCATAGAGAGCTCAAATTTGATCCAAATTCTTAGATACATATAAGTTCAAATCTTACTTGCTGAACATTTTTCCCAATACTTTATATGCCACAAGAAATATTGGTCCATTTCTCCATATATTGCCAAACTTTGCAAATTCATAGGAAAATCATTTGAATTCCAAATCTAGCGAAACCAAATCCTAGATTCTTCTAAATTCATCCTTTGTTAAATGGGTGCATCTACTCATTTTTCAAAATAAAGTTTCTGTACACTTCTTGCAAATCCATAAATCACTTAATTTCATCATATTGAAATGTTCAAAACTATCCACTGACCCAATTCGAATGAAACCACTCTGGTTATTTTTCATATAACCAAAGATGTCCTAGAAAAGTCAAATTAATATTTTTAGAGCACTTTTATTTTTCTGCCTTGTTGTGTTGCTTACTATGATTGTTTCCGACGTTATTTGACGAAGTAGACGAAATACTCAGAGATGGACCAGAAGATTTGAAGACCCTGATGAACTAGGCAAGCAGCTCTTTGACCATGATGAACCCTTTTTTACCATAATAGCATTTCTTTCAGTTATTGTTGAATGCATGATATCTTGAATGGCAACCTTGCTAGGCTTTCCTCCATTGCATACCTCCTTGATACTTGCATTGTTCATGACTCTACCCTTGTTTAGAGTTGTGTTGATGGGTTGTAGAAATATGCTATAGTAGTTCCCTATGCAAAATGGGCCAGGGTTATGCATGGAAAAAAACTAGTGTGGTTTGACATACTTGCTAATAGCCCAAGTGGGTGCCACTAATGCCCTTGGGAGATGATGATGAACTAGGTCACTGCTTGGTGGAGAAGTAGTGTACCGAGGCTTCAATAAGGTGTTGTTTACAGAGATGGATTAGATTTAAGATTGTCTACTGTCCCAACCAAACATGTACAATCACACTACCCCTTATGGACGGAGCATTATTGATTACCTAGTTCGTGCTAGCATGGATGCCCGCATTACTAGTGAAGGGACTAGCGTTGTCACTCTTGGGACGAGGTCGTGCTTGGATAGGCGGCCATGAATGTTTTCACAGGGAACCAGACACACCGTTGGTACCCCCATGCTCACGTTATGTGATAGATACGGGAGCATGGCTCCACTGAACTAAAACATGACTGTGGGATGGGGGCTGTTGCCAATCGAGTGGACTCTATGTTAGTCACGGCTAGGGAAAGGTAGTGATCGGGCGCTTACCCCGGGTACTTGAGGTACAGCGGGTCATGGATGACACGAAAGCTTCCCGAATCTTGTGGGTACACTACTAGGAAAAACCCTAGTAGTAGCGCTGGTTTTGTGCTCACTAGTAGCACGGGTAGGCGCGCTACTAATAAGGCACTACAGCTATTGCTTAGCAGTAACGCGCGCCCGCACGCGCTACTGCTAGGACAAGTAGCTACAGCGTTTGTTGAATCCCACGCTACTGCTAATGTAACTACTGGCAGCGCGTTTTCTGTCCATCGCTACTAGTATTCTTTTTTTATTTTTTTTATTTTTAGTGTATTTATGCACCGTCGTACAAATATTGGTACAATACCAGTTATGAGGTTTACGTCATTATGTCCATAACAGTGTGTCAAATGAAGGTGGATTAGTTTCAAGTGGAGGCAATATGTGGTGCATGTCAAAAGTATACTACAAATCCGAACTTGATCTAGTTTGGACTAGTAGTACTTTCGATGTGCACCACATGTTGCCTCCACTTGAATCTAATCCGCCAACACAAGCTATTTAATCATCATCATAGTCATTACCACCAACATTAGCTATTGAATCATCATAGTCATAGTGTAGCACACATCATCATCTTCAAACTCTCATTCTAGCTAGCTAATCACCACCAACACTAGCTAATAATAATCATCATAGTCATTACCACCAACACTAGCTATTTTATCATCATAGTAATAGTGTAGCACATCATCATCCTCAAACTCATTTCTAGCTAGCTAATCACTTCTGCTGCTCTCGCTTAGGTAAAATAACATAAAACATGTGTAGCTGTCCTCCTTGATCAAATTGGAGCACGCCGATGAACCTGTCTCCTAATTGTGGGTAGCACATCTGTTTGCTGCCCCCTAGTACTTCTCTGCGCTCCCCCATCACATATTTGGTCTAGTCTTGCACTATTAAGCATCCATCGCTGATCTTGAATGCACTAAAGTAACATGTAGGATATCTTGGCCGTAAGCTAATAATACTCATGGTACCTTTAGTCTCGATCCCATAAGGCACAACATTCATCGGGAGTCCCTATTGAAGAACATCGTATGGTAACATACTTAGCAATGAAGTTTAGCTTCACAAATAATGTATGGAAAAGATGCACTGAGGACAAATAGTAAAAATCTTACCATCCTTCCTAAATAGATGTGACCGTAGTTCATTACGAACACTATTGGTCGCACGTTTTCAGTACTAACATTTCTAAGTGCAGGAAGAAAATTTGTCTTGACAGTATCAAGATCCTCAAGCCATGAAACATAATGACTTAGCTCCTCGCAGTTTAGTTCAGCCCCGGGACAGTAGTAGGTCCTGTCTACCAAGCGTTCGACATGTTTGCTTGCACCGAAATAAGCTGAAAATACAAATTAGTTGTCAACTGTTTTTGAATAAACAATATCAAAGACATAAATATGGTTGAGAAACTTACATAATGGTGTAACTGGAGGCGTCAGCACATCGACCCAGATGTCGGTATTACCTTCAATATCATCTTCTGGACGAATATCAAAGGTGATAACCATATCAGGCTCAAATGCATAAGTCTTGCATAGTGCTCGCCATGTTTTGCATCCAAAATAGGTGTAGTCGTCTGAATTGTATAATTTTGCGTGGAAAATATAACCATGCTCGGTCTTCAAGTAAACTTTCTTTACCTCCATAGTATGACTGAAACCTATCTTATCCAATACAAAAACTCTTGCATGGCAGGGGATATGCTAGTAGAATAGTAAAAAAAATTAAGTTGAAGCAGATGTCATGCTTAATTACGAAAAAAGACTTGTCGTTGTGACTTACTGTATCCACTTCGAAGTTCTCATCCAGCTTGATGCTGAAGCGCCTATCATCATCTAGGAAGATTCCGTCGCACAGGCCGCGCTCGTCTTTGCAGTATTTGCAAATACCTAAATCCATTTCGTCGTCAGACATTTCCTATGTTCATAGTTAAAACATTAATTGAAAATCGATCGAAGACAATTACCAGGATACTCAACACACAAATCCGGGGCACTCGCTATTTCCTACATATTCTGGCAAAAGTCATGCCAAAATTCGCGGAAAAATCCGGCATGACCTTTGCTAAAATAGGACATATCGAGCGCCTGAAATTTGCCGGAACGGAAATGAATCAACACTCCGACAAAACATAGGCCACTCGGAGGTGTAACCTGCAAACATGACCGGCCACTTGGATATTGAGCAACACAAGATATACATTTCAAAATATCTTATAGGACTCAAATTAGCATGCATTCAATAAGCAAAAGTAAATCATCTCATGCGTCCGTACATCGTCGAATATTATCACTAATACATCCCGAATAGTGTCATACATATAACATCACTAGTACAACTAAAACCCTAGCACACGACGGGTATTGGCGCGGGCGGTGGACACCTGCAGAGAAGGAACCATCACGGGATCATAGCTCCAGTGAGATCCCTGGAGAACCTGCCAGGTATTAGAGAACCTGTGCTCCAACGCAAACAAGTAGCGACGGACGTGCGCGTCCTCTTCACTGACACGGTGACGCACCACCTCCGCGGAGTCCTCGAGCCTTTGGACCGTCACTGGCCCACGCGATCGCCACCAAAGAAGGTTCGGGTCAACGACAGGGTGGCTCCTCACCAACCTGCGCCCCCGGTAGGTAGCGCCTCCCAGTACCACCCCGGCGGAGCCCAATCCCGGACATGGCCCATCTGGTCAAGCAGGTGTCATCCTCCGCCGACTTGACGACGAGGATGCGGGATAGGCATCGTCCACGTCGATGCGAGAAAAATTGCTTTAACTAAAAAAAATAGCAACAAGTTATTACTAACGAGTTCTATTAATTCAATTAGTTCTTACTAAAAATAAACTTACTATAAATAAAAATAAACTAATACCTAATTAGTACCTATTTATTACTAACTAATTAGTAACTAGGAACTACTTCCCTAATTACCATATAAGTAATTAACTAACTAGCACTAAAAATAGCCTAGGGTTCATACTAACTAGCACTAAATAGCTAGGGTTCATACTAAGCAGAGAAGAGGGATCGGAAGGGGAGAGTGCTTACAGAGGGCGGGGAGAGAGATGGGGTCGGGGGAGACGGCGGCACCGAAGCGCGGCGAGGCGGGGTCGGGGGAGACGGCGGCGAGGCGGGTCGAGGGAGACGGCGGCGAAGCGGGGTCGGGGGAGACAGCAGCGAGGCGGGGTCGGGGGAGACGGCGGCGAGGCGGAGTCGGGGGAGACGGCGGCGCGGCGGGGTTGGGGGAGACGGCGGCGAGGCGGGGTCGGGGCAGACGGCGGTGAGGCGGGGTCGGGGAGACAACAGTGAGGCGGAGGCGACGAGGAATTGTAAAGGAGAATTGGGGGAGGAAGCAGAGGAGAGGGAATCAGGCCGTGCGGGGGGTTAGGTGAAAATAGATTTAACAGTAGCGTGGGGAGGCAAAACGCGCTGCTGCTAAAATCCGTAGTAGTAGCGCTGTCCGTAGAAGGGCGCTACTACTATACCTAGCACGTCAGGAACGGTGTGGCAATTATAGTAGTAGCGCATTCTTTTCCTGCCGCGCTACTGCTAAGCGGGTAGCGCCTCATTTTAACAAGCGCTACTTGTAACATTCTGTGTATAAGGTTTTCCCTAGTAGTGGTATAGTGTGCAACCTCTGCAGATTGTCAAACTATTCGAATAGCCGTGTCCACGGTCAATGACAGTTGGGTGGTGCTGCTTAGACTATGTCCATATGTTTTTGACAAACAACACGGTTTGGTAAATATGTTGATGTGATTCGTGAGAAAGTCACGATGAGCTTGAGCATGAGTTGTTCACAACTCTTTTTCGCTGTTGATGTCTGTAACCTCCTGATACTTGTTGTAGGCGCATTCATGTCCTTGATAAATGTTGATCATACTTGCATGAGAAAAACTAGCTTTCCGCAAAAATGCCAATTTAGCAGTAGAGCCTTGCATAATTATTCTGTTATCACTCTTGGGTTGCTTGAGAGTACATTCAAAGTACTCATTGGCTTGCCACTAGTTATTTTATTGGCCAGGCATGAAAGAACAAGATATAATGAAGAGTACCTTGGTGACGAACATGCGAGCTAGGACGCTTTCCAGTCAGAATGCCTGTAGGGTTAAGGCGGATGGCTTGGGTCCAAGTTGTCTTGAAGGTTTCCGCTGCAATGATATACTCAAGACTTGTCCATAATGGTCCTACTTGTGTACGACGGTATGTATGGATGTCAGAGTCTTGTTATTGAGCTTCTATGTGTTTAGTGAGCATTGATCTTTGGGATCACTATACACATGCATTCGGTGATCACGACTTATAAGTCGGGGTCCCCACACCGCTAAACGTTTCCGTACGTATATACATCCCACACAGTCACTCCAAGGAAAACGTTTGCACAAGGTGGTGTAACGCAAACAGTTTTCAAGAGAATGTCGTGTGTGATTGTTCATTAATCCAACATGGTTTATTCCTAGAAACTGTGTGCGTTGCCTGAGGTCATCGCCCATGGTGTTTTCTCAATAACCGTTTGCAATAGGAAAACCCAATTAGCAGGCTAATTGACCTATTATTAATAATCCATTTACTAATCTAATTGACATTCATATTAAGGACATAATATATTTCATTTCCATATTAAGGAAGCAGGATTTCATAATTGTAATACATCTGAGTACAACATGATATAGCTTCAGCACTCAGCTACCCCATTACACAACTGCACCAGCACCAAGTTGCACATGCAACATGTAGAACCTTTCGAAATTAGCATCATAGACGGTACATAGACAGATGCATCGCATCTGGAAAACTGCTGAAGCGGAAAGTGAATATTGAGCCTTCATTCATGTTGAAGGTATTTGTAACTTTAGGCCAGTGACTATGGATGATTGACGGTCCATCCTTCGACCTCTTCTAGAACACTTCAATATTGATCCGTGGGTCTTGTATGAAATATTTTCTCGCCTCCTGACCATAGAGGTGGTTTGAGAGGTAATCATCAGTGAACTGCTTTGGAAAGGCCTGAAAACAAGGATGTGCATAATTATCTTCTCTATATTGGAAATGGGGCAAAGGAATAAAAAAAGGCAAGGTATAATAGTTAGTACCATCTTGTAAACCTCAGTGCTTCCCATTGTTTCCCTGCAACACATATAAGGTAGTTATTCATCAGGTTATCTAAGGGTTCGCATGCTATCAGTAAAATATGTTGATGATAAATAAGCACATTGCAGATTCATCAGATTAATTCAAGCCACATGGAAAACCCATTTATCCAAACCAAGCATGATTAAGAACTAGGAAATATAGCACTTGTATATGTTTCTCATGTATTAAGTGCAGCCAAATTTGATTTATTCCTCACATGGTATACAATAACAGAATGCAGCCACAACAATTGAACATCGCATTGCAGAATTGAACCAAGCAGTTAACTAAACACCACAACAAATGAACCAAACGTTAATTGAGCACCACATTGCACAATATAACATACTCGTAATAGAAGATCAGACAGTTAACCAAACCAAACATGCTTAACAACTTGGAAATCTACCAATTGTATTTGTTTCTCATGTATTTAGTACAACCAAATTCGATTTATTTCTCACATGGTATACAATAACAGAATGCAGCCACAACAATTGAACATCGCATTGCAGAATTGAACCAAGCATTTAACTAAACACCACAACAAATGAACCAAACGTTAATTGAGCACCACATTGCACAATATAACATACTCCTAATAGAAGATCAGACAGTTAACCAAACCAATCATGCTTAACAACTTGGAAATATAGCAATTGTATTTTTTTCTCATGTATTTAGTACAACCAAATTAGATTTATTTCTCACATGGTATACAATAACAAAATGCAGCCACAACACTTGAACATCGCATTGCAGAACTGAACCAAGCATTTAACTAAACACCACAACAAATGAACCAAACGTTAACTGAGCACCACATTGCACAATATAACATACTCCTAATAGAAGATCAGACAGTTAACCAAACCAAGCATGCTTGGCAACTTGGAAAATTGCACCCTGAAGAATTGAACATCACATTTGAAGAATTGAACCAAACAGTTAACTGAACACCACATTGCATGACATATAGAACATATACTGTAGAGCAGAAGATTGGATGGTAAAAGTAGATAGCACAATCCACTAGAATTTGTTAAGGAACGGAAGTAGCTAGCAAACTGAACATGGGTCCTTATAGTGAGCTAATAAGACAAGCTAATCCTCATTGTCGAAGATATCGATGACGATTGGCCCTTTGACATGGAAGAGGGTGAGGCCTCTGCATCATGGGTGCCCTCGTCATAGTGGTGAGTTGCCTGAGCCACTCCGGGCACGAACCTGCTGGCTCTCGAGATGAGGTAAGTACGTGCACGCTGAGAAAACACCTTGTAGTCTTCGTCGAAGGCATCGACCGTGGCCTCGAGAAAACGCCACGAGCTGTCATTCAAAGCAGCCAACCGCATCGCGGCATCGGCGCGCGAGGCATCGAAGGTGGCCTCAATGGCGAAGTGCTCCTCTAAGATCTAGGGGTCGGCATGAATGGCAGCCATCGTGACCTCATCCGCGTGTGCGGCCGCGATTTGCTTCTCCGATGCCAAATGCTCCTTGAGATCCTGGCTATACTGCGTGCACCATGGCTTAGGGCGGCGCTTATTTGGTGGAGGAGTCAGTGATTTGGGTGGAAGGTGTCGCGCCGGTAGTTGGGGCATGTGGGATATGGAAGGAGGAGGAGGATGGGGGTCGGGTGTGGATTACCTGCCTGGATAGACGAGGCCGACCAGCGTGAAGGAGGGTCGCCGGCGAGGAGGCCGCGCTGCATGCAAGGAGTGAAGGTTTCAATTTGGAAAGGAAGGCGGAAACATGGGAAATGTGGCTTTATGTAAGGGCGAGGGGCGAGGAGGTAGATATTTCCGCGGAAGCCAAAAATTTGGAATCGCTTCAGCGAAAAAACTGGCGCACAAAGTGTCATCAGACACGGTCCCTTATTCAGAGCGGGCTGTGGACTGTAGCCGTCACACCTTGTCGTCGTACAAAAAGAGGGGTACACTTTTTGTACCCTTATAACTGTGCACGGGCAGTCTGAGCCACGAGCACCACCACACTGAGCAAGGCAAGGGAGGTGAGCCAAGGTAAGACCAAAGCTCGAGAGAAGCAGAACGACGCCAAGACCAAGACCACAAAGAGCAAAGGGGACGAAGCGGACTCCCCCGGCAAGATTCTTGCCGGGAGGCGGTTTTAGCAAACCCAGCACGACCCTTGCCGTGGCAACTCGCCCCACACCTACGGAGCGAGTCACCCTTGAGTCCACTGCCCCCATGGGGCAAGGATTCGGGAGACATCCCCGTGGTGGCATGCAGATCTTTGTGAAGACATTCAAGATTAGATACACACTTTAGAAGATGATGATCCTTGGCGGGATCCCAGCCAAGGAGGACCACAAGGCCCCCGGCAAGAGCCTTGCCGGGGATGACAGCAGGCGCCGTGGCAAGACCCTTACCGGGGCCCCGGCAAGGCCCTTGCCAAGACCACCCGTAGGGCCACCATCAGGCCCACGCCAATCAGACCTCCACCGCCGTTCGCATGCAGCTGCCGACCCAACCAGCTGGGCAGGCACCTGCGTGGCGGCATGCGGATCTTCATGGAGACCCACCACTGCGCCAGCTCAGCTACCTGCCTGCCTACATGGCACCGCGGGCACCGCTAGCCAGGGCGCGTGTCGGCGCAAGAGGGAGCGGCGACGGACGAGACAGGGCTCTCCCCTGTCCTCGATAAAGCAAGGACACCTAAGCAAGACGCATTAAATGCGCCTTGTCATGTAATGCGAGGGATAACCTCGCATCACTGTACCCTTTCCACCTCCTGTGTGCCACTATGGCAACCCCTTTCCCTATAAAAGGAGGCCCAAGGCGACCAGGAAGAGGATTCGGCTTTTTGGAGCTCCTCACGCCCCATTGCTAGTTCAAGAACACAGATAAACAATCCACCAAAGCAGGAGTAGGGTTTTACGCATCCTCGCGGCCCGAACCTGGGTAAAGGAACCGTGTGCTATCTGTTTGATCCGCTCTTCTCACAACCCCGCGCCCCGCAACCGTAGTAGGGATTCTTGTGATCCCATAGGTGTCGTTCCACACCGACATCTTTGGCGCGCCAGGTAGGGGGCGCAGTTGTGAGAATCGGCTTTAGCAGTTAGTTCGGCGTTTCTTCATCGTCATGGCGCCCAAGAAGAAGACGATGGTGGCGGTTGGCCCGTCGGAAGCCGGACATCCCGTCCCGACGCGGGCGAGTAGCGGACCGGTCGCAGAAAGGACCCGGGGCACCGTTCGCGAACACCAACACCGTCCCATCAGCCGGAGTTTGGGAGGCGGTGATGTTCGTGCGCCTGGTAACGGGCCGCACGCCGCCAAATCCATAGACGGAGCCAGGCCCTCCGCGGGTAGCGCGGGGCCTTCCAAGATCGCTGCCACCCCGCCCGAAGGTGACGCGAGGGCTTGCAAGACTCCCACGCCGGCGCCGACGGCGCGCTCCTCTCAAGCGGCGCGCGATGAACGGCGTAATCACGCCAAAGACACCGGGCGTCGCCGCGGGAAGAGCCCCGAGCGCCACTCCCGGAATGTAGAAGACCTGCCCGCTCGCCGAGGCGCTGGCGAAGATGGCATGCAACCGCGGGGTCGTGATAGAGCTCCTTCTGACATGGTCAGAAGTCGAAGCGCGTCGCGATCCGTGCAGGTTTCGCTGCCACCAACGCCAGCAGAAACCCTGGCGCGCGCGTAGTTGCTCCTCGATTTTCCTCCCACTATGGGGAAACTCGACGAATGAAGAGCCACTATCCGAAGCCTTGTTGCGGTGGCCAACAAAGACGAATCAAGTCCGGTGGAGCCCCCGGGTCGACGCTCCGACGGAGTCCCACGCACCACCGACAGGAAGGCCGGCGGCGCCGCGACCATGGTGCACTCGCCTCCTCCTTGCCCGGCACCGCGGTCGCCAGCCCGTCGCGATGTTACGGGCGATGAAATCTCCATAGCATCGTCCGACCCGCGGACCCACTGTGACCAGCGCCAAGTTCTTCGGGAACGAGAACATGAAGACGCTCAAACCACTGTCGAGCGCCAGCGCGGAGCGGGCCACCAATCAGACAGGCGAGCAGGGCCTACTGTGAACCACCCGACACCGGAGAGCCCTGGAGGCCTACCTTACGAGGTAGGCTGTCCGGCTTTTACCCGTGAGCTGCGGCAGTTCCAGTGGCCCACTCACCGCACCTTTAAACCTGACGTGGGCGAAAAGTACAGCAGCAAGACCCACCCGTCCGAGTTCCTCAGCATCTACACCATCGCGATGCAAGCTGCCGGAGCCCGTGACGATAAGGTGCTTGCGAATTACTTTTCGTTGGCTCTTAAACCCAACGCCATGTCATGGTTGATGCACTTGCCAGTAGACTCTATTTCCTCCTGGTCGGATTTGTGCCATGAGTTTGTGGGCGCCTTTACTGGAGGCCACCAAGCCCATGGCCAAGCAAGCGACCTGCACGTCATTCCCCAGAAGGGAGGTGAGAGTCTCTGCAAGTATATGCAGAGGTTCAGCCGGATATAGTACAATATCCCTGATGTTCACCCTGCCGCCATCATCAGCGCGTTCCATCAGAACGTGCATAACCGCAGGATGCGCGAAGAGCTGGCAATGAACAAGGTGAAAGATGTAGCAGAACTCTATGTTCTTGCTGACAGATGTGCCCGAGCTGAAGAGGGAAGGAAGTACCCCGGCGAAGATGCCGGCATGGAAACCGAATCCTCAGATGAGGATACTGCCGCCCCGGCGAAGAAGGGTCGGCGCCGCAACAGGAAGCGCAAAGGTAAAGCCGTGCTTGCCGTCGAGGGATCTGATGACACCGGCTCCACCAAGAAAACCAAGGCAGATGACCCCGACAAGGAAATTGCCCGATGTGTCTGTCAGTGTACTAAAGTAGGGGTACCTTAGTACCCCGAACTTGTGCACGGGCAGTCGTAGCACCCCGCGGCAAGGCTTGCCAGGTGATCGCCAAAACTCTCCATGGTCCCTTTATTGGGCCATCCAAGAACAAAGTATTTGAGCCAAGGCCCCGGCAGGAGGAGCTTGCCGGGAAGGCCACCCGAAGAGAGCAAGGCCCCGGCAAGAGGAGCTTGCCGGGACGGCCGCTCAAAGCACAAGGCCCCGGCAAGAGGAGCTTGCCGGGAAGGCCGACCAGGGCACGACAAGAGACTTGCTGCGACACGCCACGCGTCCCGGCAAGGACCGGTGAGCAACAAGCTCCCGGGCGCGACAAGGCATCAACCGCGGCAAGGCGCTTGCCGCGGCAAGTCACCACCCCACGCCTGCGTTCCAGCTCATCCACCAACGTGTTGCTCTGGGCCATTCCAGGCGTACGTGGCGAAAGGCTGCGCAGCCAGGGGCATGCGGTGGCGAAGCAACGCTGACAGGGTAGCCGTCGTGGCGAACGGTGGCACCCCTGACGGTCCCTTTTCTGCACTGTTTGGGCGACCTAGACGGGCATTTAATGCCCTTGTCCCCTGCCGTCAGAGTTAGGTATGATAGCACTGTGCAAACAGCTCTACCCAACACAGAGTTTTCCAGTTTTACCCCCGCCTACGTTGCCACCTGTGGGTAACCCCTTGCGCATATAAAAGGAGGCCCCATGCGCAATGTAGAGGAGGAGGAAAGGAGGAGGCCACTCACGCTCGGTCTGATTAGTTGCCTGAGTGTACTGTAGCACTCAGCGCTCCCGAACAAGAACACAATACAAACCACAAAGCAGCAGTAGGGTTTTACGCATCCGTGCGGCCCGAAGCTGGGTAGACCCCTTGTGTGCATCGTCTCGATCCGCTCTTCGCGCGACCTCCGCCCCCCGCCGAACCAGAAAGGGGCTCGGTCCCCATAGGTGTTCGCGGAGGCAGATTTCCCCCGACATCTTTGGCGCGCCAGGTAGGGGGCGTCGAGGTTGTGTGAACCTGATCCGGCGTCTGCACAGGCTAGATCTCCATCGTCTTCATCGACATGCCGCCGAAGAAGAAGGCTCCGGAGGTGGTTGGTCCGTCCGCGTCGAACCCACCGCCCCTGGAGCAAACGGGTGGTGGGGACGGCATCGGCGGCGGAACGGGCGTCGCCGAGCCAGCTCATGGTGCCACGGCGTCCGAACATGCACCGTGCCCCTCTCAGGAGGCACGGGACCAGCAGCGTCTTGGCACTCACGGTACCATACGCTCGCTGGACCCAGATCGAGCTGGCGGATCCCAGGGTGCTCGAGGCCAGCATACACACCAACGTGCTGGCGCGAGCGTGGCGCGACTGCCTGGTCCAGGGCTGCTCCTTCTAACATAGTTAGAAGTTCGAGCACACCCCGCTCCACACGCCGTTCGCCACCGCTGCCCGCCACTCCAGCAGAAGCTCTAGCACAAGCTCAACTGCTCCTAGACTACCCTCCAACGGCGGACAAGCTCGACGACTGGAGGGCCACGATACAGAGTCTCATCGGCTTCGCTAACGGCGACACCCCGCGGCAGCACAGTGCGTCGCAGCCGCGGCAGGTCGGCCAGGCGAGAACCAATGGCGCCAAGACCGGTGGGGGTGCGACCACCGTGCATTCCCCTCCCCAAAGGCCAAGATCGGCGACTCGCCGGAACTCGACAAGTGCTCTGGTGCCTACTCCGGCAAGCGCACCTCTTCGGAGTGCTGCGCTACCGTCGAGGACGCGCCATCGAGCTCCACCGGCAAGAGTAAGAAGTCAATGGCAGCCCCGCCAACGACCAAGAAGGTGTCCTCCAAGGAGGACGACACTGGTGGTACCTTCACCATCAGTGCCACTCTCGACCCCAAATAGGAAAGCGCGCTCGTTGCTTTCCTGCGGGCGAATGTCGATGTGTTTGCCTGGCAACCATCTGACATCCCCGGCGTTCCCAGGAAAGTGATTGAGCACCACCTCGCCGTCTGTTCCCATGCGCGGCCCGTCAAGCAGGAAGTCAGGAAGCAAGCGGTGGAGCGCCAAGAGTTCATCGCAGAAGAGATCAAGAAGTTGGAAGCGGCAGGCCTTGTCAGAGGTGTGCTCCATCCGACGTGGTTGGCCAATCCTGTTGTCGTGCGCAAAGCAAATGGGAAATGGAGGCTTTGCATCGACTTTACTGATGTTAACAAAGCTTGTCCCAAAGATCCCTTTCCCTTGCCGCGCATTGACCAGATTGTTGACTCCACGGCCGGATGTGACCTGCTTTCATTTCTTGACGCATACTCAGGATACCATCAGATCTTCATGGCTGAAGAACATGAGGAAAAGACCGCATTCATCACTCCATGTGGCACGTACTGTTTCGTACGGATGCCTTTCGGTTTGAAGAATGCTGGTTCGACGTTTGCGAGGGTTGTCCATACCGCTTTTGAGCCGCAAATCCACAGAAATGTGGAAGCCTACATGGATGACATAGTGGTCAAAAGCAGGAACAGGGCAACCCTGATTCAAGATTTAGAAGAGACCTTTACGAACCTGCGCAAGATCAGCCTCAAGCTCAACCCCGAGAAGTGCGTGTTTGGAGTCCCTTCCGGCAAGCTTCTCGGGTTCTTCGTGTCTCAGCGAGGAATCGAAGCCAATCCAGACAAAATCAAGGCCATCGAGCAGATTGAAGCACCAACACGCGTCAAGGATGTACGAAGGCTTGCCGGCTGCGTCGCGGCTCTCAGCAGGTTTATTTCCAAGTCTGCAGAACGTGCCCTGCCATTTTTCAAAGTTTTGAAAAAGGCGGGTCCAGTGAAATGGACTCCGGAAGCGGAGGCTGCGCTGCAGGACTTGAAGAAATACCTGTCCTCCGCTCCAATACTTGTCGCGCCTAAACCACAAGAGAAGTTGTTACTGTACCTGGCGGCAACCAATCAAGTGGTTAGTGATGCGTTAGTAGCGGAGAGGGAGGCAGATGATGAGCTAGCAACCGCGGCAAGCGCGTCCAGCGACAAGCAGGAGGCTTCCCCGACAAGCTCTGGCCCCGACAAGGATGAATCTGCGCAGGAGCGAGTGGAGGAGCAGAAGAAGAGAATGGTGCAGCGCCCAGTTTACTTTGTCAGCTCCCTTCTGCAGGGGGCTAGGTCAAGGTACTCTGGTGTGCAGAAATAGCTTTTCGGCCTTCTCATGGCCTCGAGAAAGCTGCACCATTACTTCCAAGCACATGAAATTACAGTTGTCACCTGCTTTCCATTGAAGAGGATACTGCAGAATCTAGAAGCAACAGGCAGGATTGTCGAGTGGGCATTGGAACTGTCAAGCTTCGGTCTCAAATTCGGGAGCACTTCAACTATCCAAAGCAGAGCATTGGCGGAGTTCATAGCAGAGTGGACACCGACACCAGACGAAGAGTACCCAGGCGCGCCCAACGGCAGGAAGCAAATCATATGCTCACGCTGGGGGCTGCGCTGGGGGCTGCTCTGAGGATTAGTTGGTGGGTCCGACAAAGTCATCTCAGGCGCACCCCCTGCCGTCACGGTGGGCTCGTCGTCAAGGATGACCACTGGGACCTTGGCTCTCTTTGCCGCCCTCTGAGCCAGAGTCTTGAAAAGGAGTAAATTCAGAGGAAAGCAAATGAGATGCGAGACACAACTGCAAGAATTGAAGAAATACAAGTACAACGAGGATCTTACACCTCTCCCTCTTCCTCGTCGGAGCTAAGCGCGGAGAAGTCGAAGACTGACCCGCATCTGGCGCGAGGAGGCGGAGGAGTAGGCTCCCTCGGCCGCTTGGTGGAGGCAGTGGTGGCGCTAGCCTGAGACGGCCTTGCCCCGGCTGCCGCCGTGGCGCGAGGGGCGGCAGGAGCAGAAGCGGCGGCCTGCGAAGACCCTGCTCCTGCTACCACAATGGAGTGTGTAACGCGGCGCTGCGGCTGTTGGCTCGTCTGCCACCCCACCACGTCTCCAGCCTTGCGGAGACGCCTCCATGGTTGAGCCGGGGGCTCCGCTTGCGACGAGCTGCCCAAAGGTTGGGAGGAAGAGGCGTCCGTCTCCGGCAAGCCGCTCGTGTCCTCGGTGGGCTTGTCCGCCTCGACGCCGTGCCCGGCAGGCTCTTCCTCGCCGACAAACTCCGCTCGATCGGCAAGGCTTGCCGCCTCCGCTGCGTCCGCCTCCACCACTGTGAATCCAAATTCGCCCGCGGCCGCGGCCGCTGCCGCCTCTTCCATCCTGGAGAGAGGCTCTCCTCTCTCTACTCGAGGCATCCCGGGTGAGGCCCTTCTGCTCGGCGGGGTCGACTGGCACCTCCACCAAGTCGGTGGTGTCCCGGGTGAGGCCCTTCTGCTCGGCGGGGTCGACTGGCACCTCCACCAAGTCGTCGAAGAACGCCCGCATGACGTCGCCAGCGGGCTCCTGCCAAGTGGAGTCGATCCCGTGCGAGTCGCACAGCGGCATCATTGCAAGGATGCGGCTGAGCGACGAATTGTTGCACAACGGGACGACGCCTTGCGGCAACCTGAACCATTCGGGGTGATCGGGGTCGTGCTTGAACAGCTCCCTGAGCGTCCCGTCAAGTTCCAAGACAGTGAAATTGAAGTTGAGGCCAGGGCGCAGCCTCATGATGTCCGCCGCATTCTGGAACTCCCAGGCGGGTCTCCCTTTCTCCTGCAGGGGAGCGATGCGGCGGCGGAGGAAATCTGCACCAACGGCGCCATTTGTGAGCCCGGCAAGACTGAGCCGCAGGATCCGGGTAACGGCAATCTGCAGCTTGTCGTCGTCCGGAGCCACGTCGCTCCAATCCCTGCCGCGCACCACAGGAGTTCGGCACACGACAGTGAATGGCTGCGGGTTCTCCTCGACGATCAGGCACCAGTCTGCTCTCCACTCCTCCCATTTGCTGCGGAGCTCTCCCTCCAGATAAGCATCCTTCTTGCCAGGCTTCGAGATCCAGGCGATTCCGCCGGAGAGAGGCTCTCCTCTCTCTACTCGAGGCGTGAAGAAGTGGCGGAAGAGGGCTACGTTTGGATAGACTCTGACAAAGTTTTCGCAAAGATGTGCGAAAATTGCCATGGTCAGGACAGCATTGGGGGTGAAATCAAGGAGATGGAATCCATAGGTGTTCATGATGTCGCAGAAAAATTCAGAGAAGGGCGGGCAGAGCCCGCAATGGAAGAACAGAGGAAAGAAGGGATACCCAGCCGGATACTTCTTCTGGGCGGCGGCGGGAAGCACCCTCGTGCGCGGATGCGCTCGCGTCCTCGTCGACCAAAAGAGGTAGAATTCCTCCCTCAGGTCCAACGCGTCGAGCTGAGGGGGGAAGGTTGCCTGCTCCTTTCGCAGCGCCTCAAGCCGCAGTGCCTCGGCCGACTTCGCAGACTTCCCTTTCCCCTTGTCGCCCTTCGGGGCCATGGCGGAAGCAGGGAGGGGGGTCGACGGCGTTGATAGCACTGGTGGCGACGAAAGGGGCGGAACGCTGCTCCCCTTGGGAAGTGGCGGAGATTTTCGAGGAATCACAACTGGCGGGTGGGCGGACTGCCCCTGTTCCCCCTGCTTATAAGGGGGAGGGGGGCGTTTCGCCTTTCCGAATAAACAAATCACCTGCGACGTGACGCCTGCCTGCGGGGCTTAGCCCCGCGCACGCCGCCCACGTCACGCACACCTCTCCCCACGACGCCGCGTTCGACGCATGCCGTTCGGGGAGGACGTGGTGGATGCAAAAGAAGATGCAGCGTGACCCAGGCTGCGCGTGCCCGTGCACTGTTTTGGGCCTGACCCAACAGCGCTCGTCACCGTGTATGGCCCAGGCCCGGGGGCTCCTGTCGGTGTACTAAAGTAGGGGTACCTTAGTACCCCGAACTTGTGCACGGGCAGTCGTAGCACCCCGCGGCAAGGCTTGCCAGGTGATTGCCAAAACTCTCCATGGTCCCTTTATTGGGCCATCCAAGAACAAAGTATTTGAGCCAAGGCCCCGGCAGGAGGAGCTTGCCGGGAAGGCCACCCGAAGAGAGCAAGGCCCCGGCAAGAGGAGCTTGCCGGGACGGCCACTCGAAGCACAAGGCCCCGGCAAGAGGAGCTTGCTGGGAAGGCCGACCAGGGCACGACAAGAGACTTGCTGCGACGCGCCACGCGTCCCGGCAAGGACCGGTGAGCAACAAGCTCCCGGGCGCGACAAGGCATCAACCGCGGCAAGGCGCTTGCCGCGGCAAGTCACCACCCCATGCCTGAGTTCCAGCTCATCCACCAACGTGTCGCTCTGGGGCCATTCCAGGCGTACGTGGCGAAAGGCTGCGCAGCCAGGGGCATGCGGTGGCGAAGCAACGCTGACAGGATAGCCGTCGTGGCAAACGGTGGCGCCCCTGACGGTCCCTTTTCTACACTGTTTGGGCGACCTAGACGGGCATTTAATGCCCTTGTCCCCTGCCATCAGAGTTAGGTATGATAGCACTGTGCAAACAGCTGTACCCAACACAGCGTTTTCCAGTTTTACCCCCGCCTACGTTGCCACCTGTGGGTAACCCCTTGCGCATATAAAAGGAGGCCCCATGCGCAACGTAGAGGAGGAGGAAAGGAGGAGGCCACTCACGCTCGGTCTGATTAGTTGCCTGAGTGTACTGTAGCACTCAGCGCTCCCGAACAAGAACACAATACAAACCACAAAGCAGCAGTAGGGTTTTACGCATCCGTGCGGCCCGAAGCTAGGTAAACCCCTTGTGTGCATCCTCTCGATCCGCTCTTCGCGCGACCTCCGCCCCCCGCCGAACCAGAAAGGGGCTCGGTCCCCATAGGTGTTCGTGGAGGCAGATTTCCCCCGACAGTGTCGCCTGCTGGGCCTTGGCGGCTGCCGAGAAGCCAGGAAACTCCGACAAGCGATACTGCAAGATCCATCGCACCAAAGGCCATGCTCTCCAAGACTGCCGACAGGTTAAGCTCCTCGCTGAAAAGCAGAGGGCTGAGTATGAGATGCGGGACAAGGAGAAGGGCCAAGACGGTGTTGAGGGGTCTGGCAAGAACCGTGACGGCCAGGCGGGCCGTTGCGGCAAAGATAAACAACAGGAGAGGCCCGCCAGGGGCCGTGACAGAAGGCCAGAGGACGACGATCACGAAGAGGACGACGAATCCGGCGACCAAGAGTTTCAAAAAGCTACAGAGGCCATGTGCGTCGACGGCGGCGCCTCGCTGCATACTTCTCACCGCCGGCTTAAACAGTGGGCGCGAGAGATTACAGCGGCAGAGCCGTCGTTTGATGCCCAAAGGCCGCTGAAGTGGTCCAGCACACCTATCATCTTTGACAGTGAGGATCACCCTGATCGCACTACTGCGGTCGGGTGCTTGCCATTGTTGGTTTCACCCAACAATACGCAACCTCAAGGTGACGAAGATGCTAGTCGATGGCGGGGCCGGTCTGAACTTGATCTCGCCTACCGTGATCGAGAAACTGCAGATTCCTAATGGAGACCTCGAAGAGACGGGCACGTTTGAGGGGGTCAACCCGGGAAGAAGCCAACCCAAGGGAAAGGTCATGCTGCCCATGACTTTTGGAAGCAACCTAAACTACAGGACAGAGAGGATCGTGTTTGATGTTGCCAAGATCCCCTTGCCCTACAACGGGATCCTTGGCCGCCCAACGCTGGCCAAGTTCATGGCGGCGTCACACTACGCCTACAACACCCTGAAGATGCCAGGACCTGTGACGATCATCACCATCCCCTCCGATAAGAAAGATGCGCTAATTTGCGCTGACCAACTATACCAGCAAACAGTTGCAGCAGCTGCCGCCACCAGGGCACTTGCTCCTGCCGCTGGGACCCCGGGAGAGAAGAATAAGAAAAAGACCGGTGAGACCTCGGGCACCCACTCCGGCAAGCGCACCTCTTCGGTGTGTAGCGCTGTCGTCGAGGACGTGCCAGAGAGCTCCACCGGCGGAAACAAGAAGCCCGGGGCCATACCGCCGGGAACCAAGAAGGTTTCTGTCAATGAGGACGGCACGGGAGGAGCTTTCACCATAAGCTCCACCCTTGATGACAAATAGGAAGACGCGCTCGTCACCTTCCTATGGGGGAATGTTGATGTGTTTGCATGGCAAGCTTCCGACATCCCCGGCGTTCCCAGGGAGGTGATTGAGCACCACCTTGCCGTCTGTCCTCATGCGCGGCCCATCAAGCAGAAGGTCAGAAAGCAAGCTTTGGAACGACAAGAGTTCATCACAGAAGAGATCTGGAAACTGGAAGCAGCGGGTTTGGTAAGAGGAGTGCTCCATCCAATGTGGTTGGCCAATCCGGTCGTAGTGCGCAAGGCAAATGGGAAGTTGAGACCGTGTATTGATTACACAGATATCAATAAGGCTTGTCCTAAAGACCCCTTCCCGTTGCCGCGCATCGACCAGATTGTTGACTCCACGGCTAGGTGTGATCTGTTGTCATTCCTCGACGCCTACTTCGGCTACCACCAGATCTTCATGACAAGAGAAGACGAAGAGAAAACAACATTCATCACCCCATGTGGTACGTATTGTTTCATGCGGATGCCTTTCGGGTTGAAGAATGCTGGTTCGGCGTTTGCAAGGGCGGTCCAGATTGGTTTTGAACCCCAGCTCCATAGAAATATGGAAGCTTATATGGATGACATAGTGTTCAAAACCAAGGACAGGGCAACCCTCATACCAGATTTGCAAGAAACATTTGCAAACCTGCGCAAGATCAATCTCAAGCTGAACCCTGAGAAGTGCGTCTTTGGCGTCCCGTCCGGCAAGCTTCTCGGGTTCTTTGTGTCACAGCGTGGGATAGAGGCCAATCCGGACAAGATCAAGGCTATAGAGCAGATTGAAGCACCCAAGCGAATCAAGGATGTGCGTCGGCTTGCTGGTTGCGTCGTTGCCATGGGTAGGTTCATTTCCAAGTCTGCCGAGCGCGCCCTCCCCTTTTTCAAGATCCTGAAAAAGGCGGGCCCGATGGAGTGGACGCCAGAAGCGGAAGCAGCATTGCGAGATTTGAAGAAGTGCCTCTCCTCCGCGCCAATACTAGTTGCGCCTAGGCCATAGGAGCCGTTGCTGCTATACCTGGCGGCAACGAACCAGGTGGTTAGCGCCGCACTAGTGGTGCAGAGAGAGGTTGATGACGAGGTAATGGCAGCGACAGAGCCCGACAGCACCAATGCAGAGACGACGCAGCCAGTTGAAGTGCCGCCGAGGAAGAAAATGATGCAGCACCCGGTCTACTTTGTTAGTTCCCTCCTGCAGGGGGCTAGATCAAGGTACTCCGGCGTGCATAAACTGCTCTTCGGCCTTCTTATGGCCTCGAGGAAGCTGCGTCACTACTTCCAGGCACACGAGATCACTGTCGTCACTCGCCTCCCTCTGCAATGGATATTGCACAATCCAGATGCAACGGGAAGAATTGTGGAATGGGCACTGGGTTATCCAGCTTTGGCCTCAAGTTTGAAAGTAGAGCCGAGTCCTGGCGGAGTTCATTGAAGAATGGACCGCAACACCTGACGAAGAAGCCCAAGAG
Source organism: Aegilops umbellulata (assembly GCA_032464435.1). NCBI lineage: Eukaryota > Viridiplantae > Streptophyta > Magnoliopsida > Poales > Poaceae > Aegilops > Aegilops umbellulata. The sequence goes on from CP136057.1 coordinate 279,932,618, forward strand.
ACTGCTCTCCCCGGGAAGGAGGCAAGTTGTGATTGGATCATGTACTTTGATGGAGCTTTCTCCTTACAGGGCGCCGGGGCTGGCGTACTGCTTGTCGCGCCCACCGGAGAGCACCTCAAGTACGTGATCCAGATGCACTTCCCCAGGGAGGCGTCAACCAACAATACGGCAGAGTACGAAGGGCTGCTTGCCGGTCTCAGGATCGCAGCGGACCTCAGAATCAAGAAACTCATCGTCAGGGGTGACTCGCAGCTTGTCGTCAAGCAAGTCAACAAGGATTACCAGAGCCCGTTGATGAAGGCCTACGTCGATGAAGTGAGAAAGATGGAAGAGCATTTCGACGGTATACAGGCTGAATATGTTCCCTGAGCGGAGAACGATATCGCCGACTACCTGTCAAAACGCGCTGCCCTCAAGCTACCTGTGGAACCAGGTACCTTTGTGCTTCAGCTAACTCAGCCATCCGTTGATCCATCAACAGAGAAGAACAAGAGGAGGAAATCAGGGCCCGGCAAGTACTTTCCCGCCGAGCTCCCCGGAGCCGCCGACAAGGATGTTGCCGGGGACACTGAGCCCGCCACAGGATGGCTAGCTCCGGCGGAGCGTGAAGCTCTTGCCGTCGAGACAGCCGCTCCTATAGCGGAGGAAATGCCTTTAGTCCTCGCCGTCGAGCCCCAGGCTCCGGCGTGGGCACAACATACCGTCCGATTCCTCCAAACAGGGGAACTTCCTGAGGAGCAGGAAGAAGCGGAAAAAGTAGCCCGTCGCTCTACCATGTACCAGTTCGTCGATGACGTCATGTACAGGAAGAGGCCGAACGGTGTGAAATTGAAGTGTATCCCTCGAGAGGAAGGACTGGAGCTGTTGGTGGAGATACACGGAGGCATTTGTGGATCCCACATCGGGTCAAGGGCCCTTGCCGGCAAGGCATTTCGGCAAGGTTTCTTATGGCCCACTGCCCTCCAGGATGCGACGACACTAGTCACTAGATGTGAAGCGTGTCAGTTCCATTCAAAGAAGCTTCATCATCCAGCTCAAGCCCTTCAAACCATTCCTCTCTCCTGGCCCTTCTCGGTCTGGGGGCTCGACATACTGGGCCCTTTCCCCCGCGTTGTCGGGGGCTTTGAGTACTTGTACGTTGCGATCGACAAGTTCACAAAGTGGCCGGAGGTGGAGGCAGTGAGGAAGGTCACAGCTCAGTCAGCCGTCAAGTTCTTCAAGGGACTAGTGTGCCGCTTTGGTGTACCCAACAGGGTCATAACCGACAACGGCAGACAGTTCACAAGCCGCACCTTCATGCAATATACCCAAGACCTCGGCAGCAAAGTCTGTTTCGCTTCCGTTGCTCACCCGCAAAGCAATGGTCAAGCTGAGAGGGCAAATGCTGAAGTACTGCGAGGCTTAAGGACCAAGACCTTTGACAGGTTGCACAAGAGCGGAAGGCGCTGGATTGAAGAGTTGCTGACGGTTCTTTGGTCGATCAGGACGACGCCAAATCGAGCCACCGGCCAGACACCCTTTGCCCTAGTATACGGGGCAGAAGCAGTTCTCCCCACTGAACTCATATACGGGTCACCTCGAGTGCTCGCTTATGATGAGCTTGAGCAAGAGCAATTGCGGCAAGATGACGTAGTGCTCCTTGAGGAAGATCGTCTTCGGGCGCCTGTGAGAGCAGCACACTACCAGCAAGCCTTGCACCGCTACCATAGCCGCAAGGTTCATGCCCGAAGCCTAGAGGAAGGCGACCTTGTCCTTCGGCCCGTTCAATCGGCCAAGAATTCCAACAAGTTGACGCCAAAGTGGGAAGGCCCTTATCGGGTAATACGAGTCACCAGACCCGGCGCAGTCCTCCTGGAGACCGAAGATGCCGTTCCAGTGAGTAACTCCTGGAACATTGAGCATCTTCGCAAGTTTTACCCATGAGGCGCGGCTTGCCGGCCCGGCAAGCCACCTTTTGTACAAGCATTGCCGATGATGCATGTAACCCTTCGTATAAAGCCAGGCGCAGACCTTGAGCATAAATAAATGAAGCGCTGGCGCCCTAAGTTATAGCATGCATGCTAGGTCGAGTCTCGTCCTTGGTTAGGGTTGATAGTGCTTAGCGGTGACTAACCCCTAGCTTAGAGGTCGAGTGTGCGTCTCTTTGCCGTTCTTTTTTCTTCTTTGGTTCGCATGACTCACAGATATCCTTGCCGGATCACTTGAGGACGAAAAAGAGAAGAGGGACAGACCAGCATCTAGAACCCGGCAAGCCACTATTGCCGGGGGCTGCAAGTGCAAAGATTCACCCACGACAAACCAGAGTTGCCGGGGGCTACAGCTTCAGATAAGTTCTTCATCCCTTATCATGCATTCCCTTATGGACTGAGGTATGTGAAATCTCGTTCCTTCCTAAAGCTACCGTGCTCCCCTAAAACTCTAGGCCCTAGGTCTCGTTCCTGGGGCCAGGTTTGGTCGTAGTCGCGGCAGCGAAAGGATGAAACCAGGAGCCTGAACCCACCTCATCCCTGCCTCCACCAAAAGCGTGAGAAAGGTCGAGTGACGTGGGAAGACGGCAAGGCCTGCTGCCGGGCAAGGAGATGTTTATCTTAGAGATATCAAGGATTTACTCCTTGTCGTGGGTTCTACCCGCAGACAAATGACCCGGCAAACATCCCTTTTTCATTAAAAACATTCCACTTAGGTACAGTCCATAGGGAATGAAAAACATGAATGATGGGATTACAAGTTTTAAATTCAGCTAAGCCCCGAAGGCTTACAAACTAAAAAGAGATAAGGTGCCCGTAATCCCTTTCATGCCTCTCTCCTCAGGAGGCAAGTCAAGGAGGCGAAAAGGGCAAAAGGGGCGCCTAGGCGAGCTACAGGTGGCAGAAGACACCAAGAGAACATCTCGGTGGCCGTCCGAAGGCTGGATGGTGATGGCGGCGCCGGAGGCAGAGCTCGAAGACGAGGCGGCAGGACGTCAGCACGCGTCGAAGGCGTCGGTGCCCGCATACTCCGATTTGACGGCCTTGCCGCCCGCCCTCTTCCTCTTCCGCAGCCTCCCAACGCCAGCCGCCCAAGGAGTCAACCCCGAGAAGTTCAGGGAGTCGGCGAGACAGATGATGGGGTCGCCGGTGCCGCACGGAGCGGCGCCCGACACCTAGTCGGACCCGTCATCCTGCCGCCTGCTACCCTCGTCGTCGCTGCCGCTGTCCTCCTCGTCACTCTCGCCCGAGGAGGAGTCTCCGCTATCAGAAGAGCTCTCCACGCAGCACCTTGCACGGGTCCCGAAGAGCCCGAAGACCTTGACGGAGAGGAGGTCGCCCTCCATCAGCTTGAAATGGAGAGTGAGCCCCTCCGTCAAGCGGTGGATATGAGCGAACGTCTTCCATCCCCGATGAAGATACATCATGTGAGGGGCTGGGAAGTCAACGCGAACCCACGTGCCGCTGATCCCACAGCCCCTCATGTGCAGCCGCAATGACTCTGACGGATCCAGCTCCATCTCCCGCGAATGGAGTCGGGAGACGAAGGCGATGGCGAGGCGGCTGGCGCAGCCTGACGAAGAACTCGCAAGGATCATCCCCAACATGGCCCTCCGTGGGAGGAGGAACTGCTGGCGGAGGCGAGGCCAGCGCGCCGCCCCGTCCTCCTCTTCCACGAGCGCCTCGGCCTCACCCACGGCCTCGCCCCCTCCCCCTTCCCCTCGCGGCTGGCTCTGCCACCAGAGGTTCGGGAGAAGGAGGGGCGCGTTGTCGAGCGGCGACCATCGCCGCCACCGTTAAAGGACCAGGATTCCCTCTCTCCATGGCGGATGGAAGGGGGGAGCAGAAGCTGAAGGAAGGAGGAGATGAAAGAATGCGGGACGCCATCCCCCCTCCCGCTCTTTATAAAGGAACGGGGTGGGGGCTCGGCTGCCCGGCTCAGCCAATCAAGATGCGGAAGGCGTAGGGAACTGGAACCGACCCGCTGCCCCAGCTCGCGACGGCCCGGTTTCCCGCCTCCACCGTTCGCCACCCCAAGCGCATGAAAGCAACATGGCAGGCGTGCAGTACTGAGCCGACGGGAGTGGACGCATTGAAGACCACGCCTCGGCCCCGTTCAGTAAATGGGCCGCGCTTCCACGCCTCCCTCCGTTTATGGGGAAGGCGCGCACCACCCCCTTTACTACGACGTGACGCATGCGTGCAGAGCTCAGCCCCACGCATGCCACCCACGTCACACCCGCCTCCCCATGCCACGCCACGCGCGGGGAGCATGGGAAAAACTTACCGCGGTAAAAACCGCCCCGCCTGCCCGCGCACCGTTTTTGGGCCTAGCCCAACGACGAGATTGCGCTTACATGTGGCCCAGGCCGGGGGGCTCCTGTCGGTGTACAAAAAGAGGGGTACACTTTTTGTACCCCTATAACTGTGCATGGGCAGTCTGAGCCACGGGCACCACCACACTGAGCAAGGCAAGGGAGGTGAGCCAAGGTAAGACCAAAGCTCGAGAGAAGCAGAACGACGCCAAGACCAAGACCAAAAACAGCAAAGGGGACGAAGCGGACTCCCCAGGCAAGATCCTTGCCGGGAGGCGGTTTTAGCAAACCCGGCAAGACCCTTGCCGTGGCAAATCGCCCCACACCTACGGAGCGAGTCACCCTTGAGTACACTGCCCCCATGGGGCAAGGATTCGGGAGAAATCCCCGTGGTGGCATGCAGATATTTGTGAAGACATTCAAGATCAGATACACACTTTAGAAGATGATGATCCTTGGCGGGATCCCAGCCAAGGAGGACCACAAGGCCCCCGGCAAGAGCCTTGCCGGGGATGACAGCAGGCGCCGCGGCAAGACCCTTGTCGGGGCCCCGGCAAGGCCCTTGCCAAGACCACCCGTAGGGCCACCATCAGGCCCACACCAATCAGACCTCCACCGCCGTTCGCATGCAGCTGCCGACCCAACCAGCTGGGCAGGCACCTGCGTGGTGGCATGCGGATCTTCGTGGAGACCCACCACCGCGCCACCTCAGCTACCTGCCTGCCTACATGGCACCGCGGGCACCGCTGGCCAGGGCGCGTGTCGACGCAAGAGGGAGCGGCGACGGACGAGACAGGGCTCTCCCCCGTCCCCGATAAAGCAAGGACACCTAAGAAAGATGCATTAAATGCGCCTTGTCATGTAATGTGAGGGATTACCTCGCATCACTGTACCCTTTCCACCTCCTGTGTGCCACTATGGCAACCCCTTTCCCTATAAAAGGAGGCCTAAGGCGATCAGGAAGAGGATTCGGCTTTTTGGAGCTCCTCACGCCCCATTGCTAGTTCAAGAACACAGATAAACAATCCACCAAAGCAGGAGTAGGGTTTTGTGCATCCTCGCGGCCCGAACCTGGGTAAAGGAACCGTGTGCTATCTGTTTGATCCGCTCTTCTCACGACCCCGCGCCCCGCAACCGTAGTAGGGATTCTTGTGATCCCATAGGTGTCGTTCCACACCGACACACCTTCTCGCGTAAGCCGTATGCGTACTATACTTAGACGGTGCTCCAAGATATTTTGTGCTGCATCTCACACGATTGGTTATAAGAAACTCTGTCGGATCTAATTGATTTTTCGTCTTGATTTGAATTACATAATGGGGTCACAGCGGCAATGGACGGTGTTTGAATTGCTAGACCTTTTTATCTGCAGTGAACATGCAACTATATGTGTGTCGTAAAAGAATTGGAGTTATTCAGGGTTCGTTTGGACATTTTCTACATTAAATTGGGTTTCTAGCCATTTTAGGTGCACAATTCAAAATTAAACTACATGCACATGCTCCGGTGCACCAACATGGGTTGTAAAATCATATATGTGTCCATGGGTTTATGCTTATGTCCCATGCAAGAAATGTGGATGAATATCATACACCACCGCACCGTGGCTCTCCGACAAACATTGACATACTTGCTTTTGTAATTCTAGTAAATCAAAAAGTCGTCTGAAATTCGTGAAACTTGGCATGCTATCATGGAGCAGCATCAACATGCCGTGGTAAAAAAAATTGTCCCATTTGGGGCAGGTTTGGGTATAAGCTTCTCATAAACCAGGCCTTCTCACAACAAGCGTGATGGTTTCGGTAGGGAAGTTTCACCTTTCTGGACGAAATGATATCCGTTGCCTCTTCTCGATTTCAATTTTTTTCCTAGTGTCAACATAGAACAATAGGAGTGTTGTGTCAATTTTGGGGATTTTTCAGGGTTCGCTTGGACATTTTTATACATTAACTAAGTTTTCTATGCATTCATGTGCATAATTCAAATTTGAACTACATGCACATGCTCTAATGCATATAAATTAGTTGAAAATTCAAATTTGTGTCCTTCGTTGCATGCTTAGGTTCCATGCAAGAAATGGGAATGAATGTCAAACACCCTGCCACCGTCACAAGGCCGCAAACATTGAGATACCTGGTTTTTAACTTCTAGTAAATCCAATACTCTTCAGAAATTCATGAAACTTGGCATGCTATCATGGAGCGGCATTGACGTGTCGTGGTAATTTTTTTGTCCCATTTGGGGCAGGTTTGGGGATATGATTCTCACAAACTACAACTTCTCACAACAATCCTGATGGTTTCAGTAGGGTACGTCCTACCTTTGGGGACGAAACGATATCCATTGCCTCTTCTCGATTTCAATTTTTTCCTAGTGTCAACATAGAACAATAGGAGTGTTGTGTCAATTTTTGGGATTTTTTGGGGTTCGTTTGGACATTTTTATGCATTAACTGAGTTTTCGATGCATTCATGTGCATAATTCAAATTTGAACTACATGCACATGCTATAATGCATATAAATTGGTTGAAGATTGAAATCTATGTCCTTGGTTGCATGCTTAGGCCCATGCAAGAAATGAGAATGAATGTCAAACACCCTGCCACCGTCACTCGGCCGTAAACATTGAGATACCTGGTTTTCAAAATTCTAGTAAATCTGAAACTCGTCTGAAATTCATGAAACTTGGCACGCTATCATGGAGCGGCATCAACATGTCATGGTAAATTTTTTGTCCCATTTGGGGCAGGTTTGGGTATATGCTTCTCAGAAACCAGAGCTTCTCATAACAAGCATGATGGTTTCGGTAGGGAACGTCCCACCTTTGGGGACGAAACGATATCCATTGCCTATTATTGCTTTCAAAAAAATTCTCATGTCAACATGGAACAATAGGAGTTTTGTGTCAATTTTTGTGATTTTTTGGGCTTCGTTTGGACATTGTTATGCATTAACTGAGTTTTCAATTCATTTATGTGCATAATTCAAATTTGAACTACATGCACAAGCTCCAGTGCATATAAATTTGTTGAAGAATAAAATCTTTGTCCTTGGGTGCATGCTTAGGTCCAATGCAAGAAATGAGAATGAATTTCAAACACCAGGGCACCGTTGATTGCCGGCAAAACGTTGAGATGCTTTCTTTTTAAAATCTAGTAAATCCAAAACTCGTCTAAAATCCATGAGATGGAATGGCACCCGACATGCTGTGGTATTTTTCATGTCCATTTTGAGAGAAGGCGCACTCGAATAACAACCAACAAAGGCATTTTGAAAAAATACTGCCACTTTAATATCTCAAACGTTTGTATAATTCAAACCGTGTGTGTTCTGTTAACCATTCACGTGACACCATGTGTCTTGGTTTTAATGGCTATAGGTTTTAATGGCTCTAGATCACAAACGTTTCAAATAGAACACCTGTATGCAAAGTGAGAGCAGGATTTGTGCTTCTCTTGAATGCAAACGGTTCTTTTGGATGACCCGTGTGCAACCACTTACAAACAATTTGGTAAGATTTGCATATGTCATATTGGGTATGTTGCCATTTGTCAAACTGGAAAGGTTGACATTTGTTGAGCTAGTAACATTGCCACCACCGTGGATCTCTCCAGATGGTGTTGGTTACCGGCTGGTGGATGGCCGCCGTCGACGCGAGCTACGACTCTCAGTTGGACCAGATGATCGTTGCCACCACCAACAAGTTCACCGTCGTCAAGAAGCTCATGGAAGGCATAGCCGTACTCCTCCATCCCTAATCGTCCTCCATGGTAGCACTACTAGGAAAATGGCTATAGCTAATATGGACATTAATGGCGCACCATGTACGTGGTGCGCCACTACTATATAGCAGTGGCGCACCAGATACAGGTACGCATTATTGACATATTACTAATGGCGCACCTGGTGTGTGGTGCGCCATTACTAGTTTTGAAAAAAAATGGTAGCAGTGGCGCACCAGGGGATAGTGCGCCATTACTCTTTCAAGCATTGGTCGCCCTGCGACTGCCCGCCGATGCCACGAAGAATGTCCACCTAGAGGTCGCGCTTGCTGCGAGGTGCCCCGCCCTGCAAGAATTCATCAACCTACACATCCACGTGTACGAGCAAATCATGTACATAGGTATCTACAAGGCCAGTGAGGATGCTACGACATTGGCCTTCTTCAACCGGCTGGAAGCCTTGGATGCCTTTGCTGAGAAGCACCTTGACCCCGCCACAAAAGTCGCCGCTCCTTAGCCGCCGGTCGGTTGCCCGGCGCACTGAGTTGAGGAGGAGGAGGTCGTACGTTGATGGATGTATCTTTCTGCTTGCGTCTTGTAACCACCACTGCGATTGCATCATCGTGGCCTTAATTCTTATTGTGCTATTGCATTCTCGTTCCAGTCAACACAGACATGTGCGGTCCCTTTGCTTAATTATGTGCATCACTGTAACTAGTACTCCCTCTGTCAATTTAGAAGTTGTGCTGCCAATGTTTGGGGTCGACGCATGATCACGCACGTTCGTGTGCATGCGGTTGCGCCGGGCGCGGTGCGACGATGCAGTTACCCGCTGCAAAAACTGCCATGTGGGGGATGTGGCATTAACCATTGGGCGGCAATAGTCGGTCATCCGGGTGCCCAATAAAGGATGCAAAGAGGGATCCTACAGCAGCAAGGACCAGCTTCCCTACTGATAGCTCATCTAACAGAACTCCCAAGTTAATTGTGCTGAGGCTTGAGTAGTCATTAGATGGGTGAACGGATGAGAAGTCGCCTCGATGTTAAATTAACTGATATGATGGGTCACTGTAAACATTTAAATGCGTTGAATGTATATATTGCTCCATCAAATTCGTTGAATTAACCTCGAGGTCCTTGCTTTGTAATTTTTGACATTTTTTGTTTTTGGTACACATGTTGATTTGCTTGAAGAAGGTCTATCTCATTACTTTTTGATAATTTCTGATTTTTAAACACATGTTGATTGGCTTGAATGAAGGTCTATCCCGTTACTTGATGACATGTTTCTAAAACATGGATCTCGAGGTTAATTCAACTAATAGGACGGAGCACTATATACATTCAACACAATTAAATGTTTTCCAAAAAATGTGATATGATTTCTGTGAAACTTATAAGTCATGTATGTCGAATTAACCTCTAGGCCTTTTTTCCGCGTATCACACACATCTTGTTAAGTTGAACCATTTATGTTCTCTTCCTTAATCGAAAACAGTTCATTCGACTGAACCGTATGTCGTATATCACACACACCTTGATTTGGCTGACCGTTTCTGTTGCTTTCCCTAATAGTGAACAGTTCATCGGAGCGAACTGTATGTCGTATATCGCACACGCATTGATATAGCTGGCCATTTCTATATTTCTTTCTAATCACAAACAGTTCGTCTGGATCAACCTTATGCCCTGCATCGCACACGCAACTAAAATATGAACCGTGTTTGATGGCTCCGCCATCACAAATGTTTTGCACCTTTTTTCACGGGGTTTTTACACCACCGTTTGCGATTATTACATCACACACAGTTTGATCGAAGGGTCTCTGATTGTAGTGTCGCGTTAGCAGCATCCTGCAGTAGTGGGAGTAGACTTTGACGATCCGACTACGAACGTGTGAGGATGTCGCACCTTAGCAATCGCTAAACCAACTCCAAGAGGCTATTGACCACGCCGGAGCATGATCAACCTGACCACGAAGGTCTATTTCCTGCAAGCAAACGAAGAACAAGCAAGAAACTGAAATTGCAATCTGGATATTCCGAATAAAAGAGGAAAGCTTTATTGATCAAGTGGGGTTCTATGACGTCTTGGTGTTGACACCAGATTTTGGCATGGTCAACAACTTATTTAAGATGGCCTCAAATGGAGAAGTAAACTACATTAAAGAGTTCTGTATTTTTCATATGAACATCTTTGAAGTTTGGGCCATCACCGTCCGATTTCATCTCGAAGACGAAAACTATGCTCAAAGTACTAAGATCTTATATTCAGAGTACAGTTTGGCCGATTAAGCCCCTAAGACGACCTCAAATGGAAAACTTTTCAACACGAAAGTTGTGCGTCTCATTGAAACGGTTGATTATGATATAAAAATCGTCCCATTCTGTGTTCGTATGGAAAAGTTAGAGCCATCGGAATGCATCCCTGTCAGGAGGCAAAAAATGGCGCGCCCCACCAGACACCCTGTCTGATGGGTAGCGCGAATAATAGCCTATATTGTGCAAGCGATTTGACCCTCAAGATGACCTATAATCAAAACACATTCAACATGTATGTTGTTCATCCTTTTGAAACAGTCAAGATTTCTTCTGGGGTTGTTTTCGTCCGAGGTCGTTTACCACCTCGAAAAAGACCTGCAAGGTGCAGCTAGTTTTAAACCGAACAGTTTTGAAAAGTTCGGACAAAACCAATCCGAATTTGACTAGGATTTTGGACGTGAATCCAAGCCTTTTTCTTGCACGGGAAGTCCAGCCACCTCTTATATACGTAAGGGGTGATGGCATATTGAACAACACACAATCGATCAAATCATATACTACTTTTTTCTTTTTTTCTTTTCTCCTTAACCCTGGTTCTTCTTCTTCCTCATTCTTCGTTTGTTCTTCTTGTTGCAGGGCGGCGAACCTCTAGGCCCTTGGGGCGATCAGGTCGACCTAGGGCAGCCCATAGCCGTCGCACGTCCAGAAAGGGTCCCTCCGGGGCGTGTGGGGTTTCAGGTCTACAAAAGCGCCCAACGGATTGCCTGCGTACCGTGCTTCTGGACGGGTCTCCTTCGACATGAGCTGCGGTGCATCACCCTCAGCATTGGATGTACACAGTGACGTGTTCGTGTGTGAACACACTTTTTGGCGACCCCGCTGGGGACGAAGCTTCGAAACGGTCTCCAGTCTATTCTTGCCATGAAGAGATCGTCATCCACAAGTTGTGATCTACAAAGGTAATATGAATAACCAATTTCCCTTTGTAGATGCAAATAATTCATATGTTTTTGCTGGATCGCTTAATGAGCTTAATGTATCGGCTAGCCCTAGTTTCATCAATCATGGATCTAATTACGTGCAATAGCCGATGCAAAATAATTGTCATGCTTCAAATTCTTATGATTTTAGCAACATACAACATATGTATCCTAACTCTCATGCATCGGCAACCCCGCAAATCGATATGCCGGTGAACAACATGTTGGGTTCAGGTAATCAATTCGAAACGCCTAATCTAAAAATTTCCAATAGCATACAAGAAAGTGTTTCACCCTTTTATTCATCGGAAGCTAATTTGCAATATGTGAATCCAAACATGCCGATGGATGGGAGAATTGGCCATCCTACTACTAGCTATTCGGCCAGTTGCTCTCAACCGTCATATGCTACACATTATGTTAGTAACATTTCGGCACCGTATACAACTGTAGTTTCTCATAATTCGGCTTCACACCTTCATAGTCATAGCCGAATAAATGAAAATTTTGCAAGAGTGCACTGATATGTCTCCAATGTATCTATAATTTTTTATTGTTCCATGCTATTATATTATTTGTTTTGGATGTTTAATGGGATTTACTAAGCACTTTTATATGATTTGTGGGACTAACCTATTAACCTAGAGCCCAGTGCCAGTTTTTGTTTTTTGCCTATTTCAGTGTTTCGCAGAAAAGGAATATCAAACAGAGTCCAAACGGAATGAAACCTTTGGGAGAGTTATTTTTGGAACGGAAGCAATCCAGCAAGCTTGGAGTTGAAGTCAAGGAAGCTTCTAGGTGGCCACGAGACAAGGAGGCGTGCCTCCCCCCTGGGTGCACCCCCACCCTCGTGGGCCCCTCGTGGCTCCCCTGACCGACTTCTTTCGCCTTTATATATCCATATACCCTAAAAACATCGGGGAACAGAATAGATCGGGAGTTCCGCTGCCGCAAGCCTCTGTAGCCACCAAAAACGAATCGGGACCCTGTTCTGGCACCCTATCAGAGGGGGGATCCCTCACCTGTGGCCATCTTCATCATCCCGGCGCTCGCCATGATGAGGAGGGAGTAGTTCACCCTCGGGGCTGAGGGTATGTACCAGTAGCTATGTGTTTGATCTCTCTCTCTCTCTCTCGTGTTCTTGAGGTGGTACGATCTTGATGTATCGCGAGCTTTGCTATTATAGTTGGATCTTATGATTTTCCTCCCCCTCTACTCTCTTGTAATGGATTGAGTTTTCCCTTTGAAGTGATCTCATCGGATTGAGTCTTTAAGGATTTGAGAACACTTGATGTATGTCTTGCATGTGCGTATCTGTGGTGACAATGGGATATCACGTGATTCACTTGATGTATGTTTTGGTGATCAACTTGCGGGTTCCGTGACCTCGTGAACTTATGCATAGGGGTTGGCACACGTTTTCGTCTTGACTCTCTGGTAGAAACGGGGCAATCTTTGAAGTACTTTGTGTTGGTTGAATAGATGAATCTGAGATTGTGTGATGCATATCGTATAATCATACCCACGGATACTTGAGGTGACATTGGAGTATCTAAGTGACATTAGGGTTTTGGTAGATTTGTGTCTCAAGGTGTTATTCTAGTACGAACTCTATGATAGACTGAACAGAAAGAATAGCTTCGTGTTATTTTACTACGGACTCTTGAATAGATCGATCAGAAAGGATAACTTTGAGGTGGTTTCGTACCCTACCATAATATCTTCGTTTGTTCTCCGCTATTAGTGACTTTGGATTGACTCTTTGTTGCATGTTGAGGGATAGTACTATGATCCAATTATGTTATTATTGTTGAGAGAACTTGCACTAGTGAAAGTATGAACCCTAGGTCTTGTTTCAACGCATTGCAATACTGTTTACGCTCACTTTTATCGCTTGCTACCTTGCTGTTTCTATATTTTCAGATTACAAAAACCTATATCTACCATCCATACTGCACTTGTATCACCATCTCTTCGCCCAAGTAGTGCACCTATACAATTTACCATTGTATTGGGTGTGTTGGGGACACAAGATCTCTTTGTTATTTGGTTGCAGGGTTGTTTGAGAGAAACCATCTTCATCCTACGCGTCGCACAGATTGATAAACCTTAGGTCATCCACTTGAGGAAATTTGCTACTGTCCTACAAACCTCTGAACTTGGAGTCCCAACAACGTCTACAAGAAGAAGGTTGCGTAGTAGACATCAAGCTCTTTTCTGGCGCCGTTGCCAGGGAGGTGAGTGCTTGAAGGTATATCTTTAAATCTTGTAATCGAATCTTTTAGTTTCTTGTTTTATCACTAGTTTAGTTTATAAAAGAAAACTACAAAAAAATGGAATTGAGTTTGCCTCATATGCTTCATCTTTTTAATGTCTTTCGTGAAAATGATGGGAAGGAAAATTGTGCTCAAGTACTACAAGAAGAATTACATAGAATGCTTGGCATAAAATATTGAATGATGAGCATGATTGCAATGTTGTTAGTTTGAATTCCTTGAATACCCATGATGCTAATGATATGCAAAGCCACAATCTTGGGGATGCTATGTTTGATGAAGATGATATTTTTTTGTCCCCTAAGTTTTGATGAGCAAATTTATTATGATGATAGCATGCCTCCTATTTACGATGGTTATATTGATGAAAGTGGGTTTGGAAGAGTGTCAAATTTAGGAAGGAATGATCCCACTATTTTGGAGGGTGTTGAATCTTATAATATTGATGAACGTGGATTTGGAGAGGTCATGACTTTATTTAGTGATGAATCCACTATTTCGGAAGAGGTTTCAATTGATTATGATGAGAACAAAGTTGCTACTTATGATGATTATTGTGATGAAACTTATGCTATAAAAAGTAGTGATGATTATATTTATAAAACTTGTCATGATTATGATTACCCTTTTTCTGAACATTACTCTTTTAATATGGAAACAAATTATAGTATTCGAGTTTCTTATGATACTCCCACTATTCCGAATGAGAAGAATTTTGCTTGTGTGGAGGGTAATAAAATTTCTATGCAAGTAGATCATGAAAAGAATGCTTTAGGTGCTGTTTATATTGTTGAATCCATTCATGATGCTACTGAAAATTATTATGAGGGAGGAATATATGCTTGTAGGAATTGCAATAATATCAAGTTTCCTCTCTATGTGCTTAAAGTTTTAAAGTTATGCTTGTTTTACCTTCCTATGCAAGTTGATTCTTGTTCCCATAAGCTGTTTGATCACAAAATCCCTATGCATAGGAAGTGGGTTAGACTTAAATGTGCTATTCATATTCTTCATGATGCTCTCTTTATGTTTCAATTCTTATCTTTTATGTGAGTATCATTGAAATCATCATGCCTAGCTAGGGGCGTTAAACGTTAGCGCTTGTTGGGAGGCAACCCAACTTTATTTTTGTTCCTTGCTTTTTGCTCCTGTTTAGTAATTAATAAATCATCTAGCCTCTGTTTAGATGTGGTTTTATGTTTTAATTAGTGTTTGTGCAAAGTAAGACCTATAGGATCTTCTTGGATGATAATTATTTGATCTTGCTGAAAAAGACGGAAACTTTCTCCTCACGAATTTTTTTGTTAAAATTCACCAGAAAGTGATAAAATACTGATTCCAATTGCAGTAAATCAATAATCAAATTATCTAGGTCGTCCTATTTCGGCAGATTTTTCTGAGTTCCATAAGTTTTCGTTTGATACAGATTACTACAGAGTGTTCTGTTTTTGACAGATTCTATTTTTCTATGTGTTGTTTGCTTATTTTGATGAATCTATGAGTAGTTTCGGAGGGTACGGACCATATATAAGTTGGAACATAGTAGATATTACACCAATACGAATTTAGAATGAGTTCACAACAGTACCTAAGTGGTGATTTATTCTCTTATACTAACGGAGCTTACGAGTTTTCTGTTGAGTTTTGTGTTGTGAAGTTTTCAAGTTTTGGGTAAAGATTCGATGGACTATGGAATAAGGAGTGGAAAGAGCCTAATCTTGGGGGTTCCCAAGGCACCCCAAGGTAATATTCAAGGATGACCAAGCGTCTAAGCTTGGGGATGCTCCGGAAGGCATCCCCTCTTTCGTCTGTGTCCATTGGTAACTTTACTTGGAGCTATGTTTTTATTCACCACATAATATGTGTTTTTCTTGGAGCATAATTTTATTTTCTTTTGTTTTTGCTTGCTGTTTGAATAAAGTATCAAGATATGAAATTCTTAAATGTTAGAGAGTCTTCACATAGTTGCATAATTATTCGACTAATCATTGATCTTCACTTATATCTTTCGGAGTAGTTTATTGTTTGCTCTAGTGCTTCACTTATATCCTTTTAGAGCACGACGGTGGTTTTATTTTGTAGAAATAGATGAACTCTCATGCTTCACTTATATTATTTTGAGAGTCTTAAACAGCATGGCAATTGCTTTGGTTATGAATTTAGTCCTAATATGATGGGCATCCAAGAGGGATATAATGAAAACTTTCATATAAAGTGCATTGAATACTATGGGAAGTTTGATTCCTTATGATTGTTTTGAGATATGAAGATGGTGATATTAGAGTCATGCTAGTTGACTAGTTGTGAATTTGATAAATACTTGTGTTAAAGTTTGTGATTCCCGTAGCATGCACGTATGGTGAACCCTTATGTGATGAAGTCGGAGCATGATTTATTTATTGATTGTCTTCCTTATGAGTGGCGGTCCGGGACGAGAGATGGTCTTTTCCTACCAATCTATCCCTCTAGGAGCATGTGCGTAGTACTTTGTTTCGATAAGTAATAGATTTTTGCAATAAGTATGTGAGTTCTTTATGACTAATGTTGAGTCCACGGATTATACACACTCTCACCCTTCCACCATTGCTAGCCTCTCTAATACCGCGCACCTTTCGCCGGTATCATACACCCACCATATACCTTCCTCAAAACAGTCACCATACCTATCTATAATGGCATTTCCATAGCCATTCCGAGATATATTGCCATGCAACTTACCACCGTTTCATTTACTATGACACGCTCCATCATTGTCATATTGCTTTACATGATCATGTAGTTGACATCGTATTTGTGGCAAAGCCACCGTTCATCATTTTTATACATGTCACTCTTGATTAATTGCATATCCCGGTACACCACCGGAGGCATTTATATAGAGTCATATTTTGTTCTAAGTATCGAGTTGTAAGTAAATAAAAGTGTGATGATCATCATTATTAGAGCATTGTCCCAGCGAGGAAAGGATGATGGAGACTATAATTCCCCCACAAGTCGGGATGAGACTCCGGACGAAAAAGAAAAAAAAGAAATAAAGAGGCCATAAAAGAGAGAAAGACCCAAATAAAAAAATGAGAGAAAAAGAGAGAAGGGACAATGTTACTATCCTTTTACCAGACTTGTGCTTCAAAGTAGCACCATGATCTTCATGATAGAGAGTCTCCTATGTTGTCACTTTCATATACTAGTGGGAACTTTACATTATAGAACTTGGCTTGTATATTCCAATGATGGGCTTCCTCAAAATGCCCTAGGTCTTCATGAGCAAGCGAGTTGGATGCACACCCACTTTGTTTCTTTTGTTGAGCTTTCATACACTTACAGCTCTAGTCCATCCGTTGCATGGCAATCCCTACTCACTCACATTGATATCTATCGATGGGCATCTCCATAGCCCGTTGATATGCCTAGTTGATGTGAGACTATATTCTCCTTTTTGTATTCTCCACAATCACCATTCTATTCCACCTATAGTGCTATGTCCATGGCTCACGCTCATGTATTGCGTGAAGATTGAAAAAGTTTGAGAACATCAAAAGTATGAAACAATTGCTTGGCTTGTCATCGGGGTTGTGCATTGTTTAAATATTTTGGGTGATGAAGATAGAGCATAGCTAGACTATATGATTTTGTAGGGATAGCTTACTTTGGCCATGTTATTTTGAGAAGACATGATTGCTTTGTTAGTATGCTTGAAGTATTATTGTTTTCATGTCAATATTAAACTTCAGCTTTGAATCTTATGGATCTGGATATTCTTGCCACAATAAAGAGAATTACATGGATAAGTATGTTAGGTAGCATTACACATCAAAAATTCTGTTTTTATTATTTACCTACTCGAGGACGAGCAGGAATTAAGCTTGGGGATGCTGATATGTCTCCAATGTATCTATAATTTTTGATTGTTCCATGCTATTATATTATCTCTTTTGGATGTTTAATGGGCTTTACTAAGCACTTTTATATGATTTTTGGGACTAACCTATTAACCTAGAGCCGAGTGCCAGTTTCTGTTTTTTTGCCTATTTCCGTGTTTCGCAGAAAAGGAATATCAAATGGAATGAAACCTTCGGGAGAGTTATTTTCGGAACGGAAGCAATCCAGGAGACTTGGAGTTGAAGTCAAGGAATATTCAAGGTGGCCACGAGGCAGGGAGGCGCGCCTGCCCCCTGGGCCCGCCCCCACCCTCGTGAGCCCCTCGTGGCTCCCCTGACTGACTTCTTTCGCCTATATATATATCCATATACCCTAAAGACATCGGGGAACAGAATAGATCGGGAGTTCCGCCGCCGCAAGCCTCTATAGCCACCAAAAACCAATCGGGACCCTGTTCCGGCACCCTACCGGAGGGGGATCCCTCACCGGTGGCCATCTTCATCATCCCGGCGCTCTCCATAACGAGGAGGGAGTAGTTCACCCTCGGGGTTGAGGGTATGTACCAGTAGCTATGTGTTTGGTCTCTCTCTCTCTCTCTCGTGTTCTTGAGGTGGTACGATCTTGATGTATCGCGAGCTTTGCTATTATATAGTTGGATCTTATGATGTTTCTCCCCCTCTACTCTCTTGTAATGGATTGAGTTTTCCCTTTGAAGTGATCTTATCGGATTGAGTCTTTAAGGATTTGAGAACACTTGATGTATGTCTTGCATGTGCGTATCTGTGGTGACAATGGGATATCACGTGATTCACTTGATGTATGTTTTGGTGATCAACTTGTGGGTTCCGTGACCTCATGAACTTATGCATAGGGGTTGGCACACGTTTTCGTCTTGAATCTCCAGTAGAAACTTTGGGGCACTCTTTGAAGTACTTTGTGTTGGTTGAATAGATGAATCTGAGATTGTGTGATGCATATCGTATAATCATACCCACGGATACTTGAGGTGACATTGGAGTATGTAGGTGACATTAGGGTTTTTGTTGATTTGTGTCTTAAGGTGTTATTCTAGTACGAACTCTATGATAGATTGAACAGAAAGAATAGCTTCATGTTATTTTACTACACACTCTTGAATAAATCGATCAGAAAGGATAACTTTGAGGTGGTTTCGTACCCTACCATAATCTCTTCGTTTGTTCTCTGCTATTAGTGACTTTGGAGTGACTCTTTGTTGCATGTTGAGGGATAGTTCTATGATCCAATTATGTTATTTTTGTTGAGAACTTACACTAGTGAAAGTATGAACCCTAGGCCTTGTTTCGACGTATTGCAATACCGTTTGCGCTCACTTTTATCGCTTGCTACCTTGCTGTTTTTATATTTTCATATTACAAAAACCTATATCTACCATCGATATTGCACTTGTATCACCATCTCTTCGCCCAACTAGTGCACCTATACAATTTACCATTGTATGGGTGTGTTGGAGACACAAGAGACTCTTTGTTATTTGGTAGAAGGGTTGTTTGAGAGAAACCATCTTCATCCTACGCCTCCTATGGATTGATAAACCTTAGGTCATCCACTTGAGGGAAATTTGCTACTGTCCTACAAACCTCTGCACTTGGAGGCCCAACAACGTCTACAAGAAGAAGGTTGCATAGTAGACATCATGCACATGCCATCATCTAATATTGTAGCATATAATGCATGCTCTACAAAAATTGGAGAATTTCAGCAACACTCACGAATCATTGCTGAAAGAGTCTGAAAGTATTGCAGAGCAATCCCTTCCAGAAGCAGTTGTGGCTGCGTTGCGTTAAAAAAGAGCTTGGCACACACCAACAGGATCAGTGCTCTTTGCCTTGAACAATATGAAAAAGGGTTGTTTCCTGATCATGTGTTGCAATAAAGGCTAGAGTTTTGCAAGAATATGAAACTTCATCAATTGATAGAATTGGAGAAAGAACATATGGTTATGTAGTAGTGCATACACCTCCACCTTGTACCGCAACATATTATACACCCCCTACACAATTGCAAAATTTCGGCAACACTAACAATTCATTGCAGAAAGATCCTAAAAGCATTGGGGGGGGGCAACTGATCTAGAGCGGGCTAAAACTGAGAAGGGAGTTAAAGCTTTGCGCGATAGGGTACAAGTGCTTCGCCAAGAGAGAATTAATAGGTAATTGGCCCAAAGAAAACAAGCCTTGCCAATTTGTAGAATCAATAAAAAGAGGGGCCATTCAGAACATGAAGGTGCTTCGGTTGAAAAAGCCGAATCAAGTACTTTATATTCCGAGTCCATCAAATCCAAAGAGGCAAGCACTATTGAGAAAGGGCATGGCAAGCATAGCGAAACGACCATGCTTCATTTTTCTGAAGTTAAGGGAACCTACTTCCTTCCATATGAGTTCCGTTCCATAGAAATTGACAAGCCTCAAGGACAAGAACAAGTAGCCGAACAAAATTCGGTTGACAAGGATCTTCAAAGTAACAAGGCACAAAATTAAGAAAAGGGTGATGAAAAGGCATTGGGGAGCCATCCAAAGACGGAGAAAAGTATTATTGAAGTGATACAACCATCATACTCTCCCAATATATTTGAAGAGGTATGTGTAGCAAGTAATTTACCTATTTTCAGATTTGGTCAGAACTTTCTTATTGATGCATCTATTAGAAAAATCCTCATAAGTAATTTCGAAATACAAATGAAGAAGGGTGATTTACTTGTTAGCAATAAAATTGTTATAGAACATATCAGTCAACCAATGGTGCCACTTATAAAGACCAATAATGACTTATCGTTGCAGCCAAAGCTTTCCCCATTGCTTTATCTAAAGTTCATATCTATTTGGGTAGCTTTGCTTATTTCGTACTTGGCTTGCACTTGGTCTCAATTGAGACATGTATGTTCTAACTATTTCCGTTTTAGAAATTTAAAGCAAAGGTTAAATTCTGTTGAGAAAACCGATGCTAGTATAATATCTTACCCAAAGACATCGGAGATAGATTGCAAAACACAATGCATAGCTGAATGGCGTAATGCAAAATGTGAACCATTCGTGTGCATAATTCCAAAGCCGTTCTCACAGCAAGATCGGCTAGAAAATAAAAGGTTTACCTTCAATTCAAGCATGTGTGATCAAATATTTGATTTGTTGCTGAAAAATAATTACATAAGAATTCTTGATCACCATGTCAAGCCATCAATTTAAGGACGAATGTATTGAAAGTTGCATGATTCGTTCAAGCATAGTTTTGAGGATTGCAATATGTTTTTTCTAATAGTTAAATCGGCCATTGATAAAGGACGATTGAAGTTGAGGCACCAAGAGATGATCAGTCTATTCCGAATTGTCCCGATGGCAGAAAGTTTTTGCATCGGCTGCTTCAAGCCGATCCATTTAAAGAGAAGGTGAAAACTGCATGTGATGGGATTAAGCTTTCAAATAAATAAGTTTTTGAAGAGCATAATGAACATAATCTTGAGGGCGAGAATTCCACCGAAGCTACAATGGAGACGCCAAGGACTAGGGGGCATCAAGCAAATCCAACGATCGATGAAAGCAAACAAAAGAAAACAAAGGCCGAAATAAGCGCAAGTGTAAGAGATAAAAAATAACCTTTGATGAACTATTGGATAAATATCAAAAGAAGAGTGAAGAGAAGAATGCCTTTCCGCCCAATAATGCAAAGAAACCAAGATCACCCCCAGGGCACAAATATCAGGATCGGTATTGGCAAAGTGAGAATTTTAATGCAACATATTCATATCCTTAATTTTGGCCGCCAATGCAAATGCCGTGGATGCCTCCCTATGCTCATATAGATCCATATCCATCATGGGACAGGTATGATACAAGGGCACATTCTCCATCTTATTTTAGAAAAACTCACCAATATTATGCAGCTCCGAGAAGATTAACATTTGAACAATAACATGTTAAAGACCGTTTCAATCATAAGGAATCGGTCCAGAGCTCAAGGAAGAAGAAAGAGGTGGTCAAGCAAGTTTACCGTGTTAAAAGAGATGGTCGTAAGAGTGCAACTTCAGATTTGATCTCAAATTAAAAAGAGCCAATTAAAGTGTTGACATTGGCTACTAAAGTCAATGAGACAAAGCAACCCATTATTGAGAGTCAAAGTGCCAAACCTGAAGAAAAGAAGTTGAGAGTGCATAAAGCCAAAAAGGAATTGCCATTGGTCAAAACAGAATCACAGCCGAGATGCCCACTCAGCTTAATGTATTGGCAAAAGAAGGAATTACAAAACATTAGGGCACAAGAGCTGAGGCAGAAGAACAAGGCATGGGTTCCCAAGAGGATCATTCATAACAAAAATGATGTGCATGCTTATATTGCAACAAGTACAATAAAAGTTAAGAAAGAGAAGAATGGAAGCAACAAACAATTAAGCCGAAGGTGTGCATCACAACATCAAAATCTTCGGTTAGCACATCATCCATTTTCTTCAACAATGTCATTGATGCCTTTTCAATGGAATTGATCCACTGGTATGATCAGTTACCCTCCATGGACTTATTTTGATCCATGGATGCAAAATAATTTTCTATATCATGATAGGGTATTACGAAATCACTATACATTTGGTTAGTTACATTATTGTTGCTACTACAAAGGGGCCAAAATATTTTATTGCTATCTCATTTGTTTATTTTGTCTATACATACTTTGGTGGGTGAATTCTAGATGGTCCTTGTGGTAATGGCCGATATTTATCTATCGCCCTAAGAGTATATCTAAGAATGGCGGCGTGGTATTCTAACATCGTCCTTAGTTTGAGTAGAGATGGAGATAAGTGCTTGCATAGAAATCTATCAAATTGATGCCATTGAAGATATTATGCATAGACCAATTCACTAAAACTGCAAAGTGGACTTACGTTTCGATTGGGTGTGCTTTGGCTTATTAGTTTTCAGAATTTATGTAAAGCCAAATCATGGTTGATTTTATTATTAAGCATCATATTGACATCATGCATAATACTGATTTTAGCTTTATCTCTCTAGTACCATGGTGATTATATATTGATGGTTAAATTTGTATCAATGGCCAAGGTGTTGGTGTTGTTTATATATCTCCTCATGGTGATGTTTTTGAGGCCTCTTGCCGTTTAGAGTATTTTTGCACAAATAATCAGGCCGAATATGAAGCATTGTTATTCCGTTTTGAGATGGTGTTTGCCGTAGGTGCTAGACATATTGAGGCTTTGGTGATTTGTTATTAGTAGTGCGACAAATATCCAAAAGTCTTTCGATGTTTTGATGAATCACTTTTAGTTTATCTTGAGGTATGTCTAGATGTAAAATTTACCTTGGGTTGTTTTAATATTCATCATATATCTAGACATGGCAATTGGAGAGAGTTAGCACAGCAAGCATCCAGCTACCATGTTGGTCATTGTGTATTGCACATCTATCAATAGTCGATGCTTATTCTTGCCAACATAGGTAAGGCCGAATTGGAGCTCACCACCTCAGCCACTGATAAAAAATTTATGCTGGCAAAAGCAAGGATTTGAGAAAGTTCATTGTTGATTATCTGCAAGATCCTAGCAGAAGGGTGGACAATATGGTTGATGGATGGTTTTGACATTCATATCTATGGAACTTTATAGTCGGATTAATGAAGCTGAGAAAGTTTGACCCAAGTTTGCATCAAAATATTCACACAAGCAATGGCCGATATAAAATTATCATCCTAATAATATGCAAAATGGCCGATGGAGTGTTGACATCGTGCTTAGAGATCAAGCTATGTGCAAGTTATTTTTCGGCACACAAGCTTTGCCGAAAAACAGGGGGGCTTGTGTTGACACCACATTTTGGTACGGTCAAGAACTTATTTAAGATGGCCTCAAATGAAGAAGTAATCTACATGAAAGAGTTCCGTATTATTCATATCAACATCTTTGAAGTTTGGGCCATCGTCGTTCGATTTCATCTCAAAGACAAAAACTATGCTCAAAGTACTAAGATCTTATATTCAGAGTCCAGATTGGCTGATTAAGCCCCCAAGACGACCTCAAATGGAAAGATTTTCAACATAAAAGTTGTGTGTCTCATTGAAATGGTTGATTGTGATATAAAATTCGTCCCAATCCGAGTTCGTATGAAAAAGTTAGATCCATCTGAATGCAGCCCTGTCAAGAGGCAAAAAATGGCGTGCCCCACTAGACACCCTGTCAGATGGGTAGCGTGAATAATAGCGTGTTTTGCGCGAGTGATTTGACCCTTAAGATGATATCGGATAAAAAAACGCTCAACATGAAAGTTGTTCACCTCGTCGAAATGGTGAAGATTGCTATTGGACTCGTTTCCATCCGAGGTCATTACCACCTCAAAAAAGACCTGCAAGGTGCAGCTAGTTTTAAACTGAACAATTTTGGAAAGTTTGGACAAAACCAATCCGAATTTGACTAGGGTTTTGGACGTGAATCTAAGCCTTTTTATTGCACGGGAAGTCCAGCTGCCTCTTCTATACCTAAGGGGTGACGTCCAATTGAACAACACACAATCGATCAAATAATATACTACTTTTTATCTTTTATCTTTTCTCCTTAACCCTGGTTCTTCTTCTTCCTCATTCTTCGTTCGTTCTTCTTGTTGCAGGATGGTGAACCTCGAGGCCCTAGGGGCGATCAGGTCGACCTAGGGCAGCCCATAGCCGTCGCGCGTCGAGACGGGGTCCCTTCCAGGCATGTGGGATTTCGGGTCTGCAAAAGCACCCGTCGGATTGCCTGCGTACCGCGCTTCCGACCGGGTCTCCTTCGACGTGAGTTGCGGTGCATCACCCTTGGTGTTGGAGGTACACGGTGACATGTTCGTCTACGAACACTTCGTCTGGTCGTTGAACACAAACGAAGTACGCGAAGTTGCAGCCATGGCGAACTTTTAATCTAAACAAAACCCAAAGTCTAAATGATGGCCTAAGGGCTATATATATGGAGGAAGAGGGGGGGGGCATTTTGTGGCCCTTGGAGGGGGGATCCGAAACAAACCCTAAATCTTTTCTTCCCACACATTCGGACTCTAAAAATAGTCTATACTCAAGTATTTCGAAATTACTTGGGCTTGGCCCAATAATAAGGTGACGCAGCACCTAGAATAGCCTCTGGGCGAAATTTATGAAGAGGCATCTTGTATATTTCGTCCAAGGCTTGATGTACTCATTATGGTGGCTTCCAAGTCCTGAAATCATCATTTGTAACTCCGTTCTTGTTCCCCTTGCGCATGCCATCATCTCCATGCTTGAACTTGCTCCAAGGTTCATCTTTCTTGTCCAAGCTAGGCCCTTCATTTGTAAGCAAAACAAATGTATCCAATTTAGGCAGCATCATATTCTAATGAACATTAGAATCGTTACCAAGAAACGAAAGTACCTCGTAATTCAATTGGCGTGCATGAGCTCTAGTAATTGGTCCACTATGTATAGCAGCACGGGTTGTGGGTGTACCAATGGTATTGATGTCCTCATCAAGAAGCTCTGAAGGCCATGGTCAAGTGGGTTCCCAGGATTACATCAATTTCTACTTCATCAAGTACGACTACAACTCCAAGGATTCCCATCAAGTTGGTGTGGATCCAAAAGAAGAAGAACTAGAGAGTTCTTGAGGGTGACTCCGCCAACGTACTTCACTCATATTCATTTTGGCAAGGACAAGTGCAATCAATTCCATATCTTGCACTAGTTCAAGGAGTCACAAACCCTCTTGTTGGTAAGACAAGGGACAAGATAACCTAATGCTTTCATGGACATCATCATATGTGTGTTTCACTCTATATCTATGGATATCCTTGTATGTTCCTTGTGGGACTAACCCATGTAGGTATTGAAAGTGCAACACTCCAATGGATTGCTCCAAATGATCTATATCAACATGGAGCATCCACATCTTCAACACCTACATGAAGTCATCATCAAAAAAACCCAAGGCTAGTTCATCCCTCTTAGGGGGGACATCACATCTAGGAGGAGCTTTGCTCTAAATAATTGAGCTAAAACAACTCTAATGATGTGAACAAAATAATACTTTATTTAAAACTGGTAACCCCACTTGCGCTTAAACAATGAGTATGACCTACGATCAAATGTTCTCATTTGACTCCTAAGTCAATATACTCATACATAGATGACCTAGTCATCGCCAATTGCTCGATAGATGCTAGAGTGCATGTCCATGTTTTGCCACATGTTTTATTTGCTATTTTATTGTGTGAGCATGTTGATTGCATAATTTTCTTCATTCAAGGACATCCATTTGTTGTTTTGATTGTTTGGTCTTTCTTTTTGCCAAATTGATGGACAAGAATGTCTAAGTACTCCCTCTAGCTATCTATGCCTTTTCTCGTCTCAAACTCTATTCATTCTACATCACAAAGTTTGAATAAGTCACTTTTGGATCCTCCGAGTTAGGAGCACTCGGAGCCACCGATCCATCAAGGGCTTAACTTCCAAAACCTCTTAATGATTTTCGGTCAGACCGACTTATCCAATTCGGTCTCACCGAGATCAGTAAGTTGATCTAGGTTTTCATCTTGGTGCCACCGATTAGAACGATTTGGTCACACCGAGTTGCAGCAACTGCTAGCAGTTTTGCATCTCGGTGCCACCAAGACGTTCCACTCGGCGCCACCGATAGCGCATGGGTATATATACCTCGCGTACCCATACGGTTGAAAATTACTTCAAACCGCACGAGCTCGTGCCCCAGCACTGCCGCCCCCTTGTTCTCTGGCTCATCGTCGTCGTCACCAGTGACCCTCCGCTGCTAGTTTCCACCGCCGTTGCCGCCGTAGCAATCCGGCACAAAGTTAGGGTACGAATTTTACCCTCTGTGCTTTCCATTGCTCTGATTCTTGCACAAAGTATGATTCCTTTGTTCTTCCCACGTATGAGATCAATATATCCACCAAACAAACTCCTTAGAATAGATTTTATGCAAAAACTTAGGGTTGGCTTTTCAATGAACCCATACTGGACCGACCGATCAGAGGATTTCGGTCACACCGATTGGCCCTGGCCATTGCACAAGTACAACTCGGTTTGACCAAAGTGTACTGATTGGTGAGACTAAAATCACTTTCTCCGTGAAACACTAGCATCTCGGAGTCACTTAACTGCATTTTGGTCTGACCGAAACTGCATGTTTACACTCTGTAAGTGCTTCGGTGTGATCGAGTTTGTCAAATCTGTAGCTCCTAAATGCTTTCTGCAGAAAATTAAAGTTAAGTTTTTGTCTCAATATTTTTTGCAAAAATAAGATGTACTTTATGATGCTCATCTACTCTATCCACACCCAACTATTCATAGGGTCAGTTGCAGCTATGTCAGAGGCCAGTAACAATTCGAAAAAGTCTGAAGGGAAGCTCAATCTCAGTGAGGGCACTAGTCCCTCTGGTAGCTATGATGAGGGGAGTAAGAGCACTCTGAGGAATTTGCCTAAGGCAGCTACTAGGCAAAGGAAGAAAAGGACATCTGAATCTAAGGATGAAGATTTTGTGATTGAGGAGGAAGTGACCTCCAAGAAGAAGGTACTCAAGAAAGAGTATGCTGCTGCTGCCACAAAGCCAGGCCTAACAAGGTTCCTGCAAAGGGACTCCAATGTCCAAGGCCAGAGCCTCAACTCAAGAAACCATGCAGTTTACCCTTGAGCCCAGAGAGGAAGTAGAAGCTGCTGGTGGAAAGAAGAGGAAGGAAAAGGTCAGGAAGACCATTGCCAGAGTGACTGGCAAACCATCCATGATGATGGATGACGAAGAAGAAGAGGAGGAGGAAGATCCTCCTGCACCTCCTGCCAAGACACAGAAGCTGATGGGGGTGCCATCAGGACTGGGGCTGCTCCTTCTAAGCCCAAGTCTGCCCTCAAGCCTTCTCCTCCATCTCAAGCACCCAAGACAACAGCTCCCAAGAGATCAACAAGGCATATATCAGCTGTAGAAAAGAACAAGGCCCCAATGCCTGAAGTTCAAGAAGAAGAAGAGCCACTAGTGCTCAGGAAACTCAAGCCCAAGATTCCAGACCACAATGATGATCATCCTGTGGTAGAGAACATGAAGTTGAGAAAGGATACAAGTCTGAGACTTTGGAGGAAGAATGATCCTTATGCCACCGGGAGAAGGAATGATGTGGACTATCCCTTTCACACCAAAGAACAGAAGGACTTCTATGAGACTATCCTATTGGACAAGAAACCCATTGTCTGTGACATGAAGTGGGTGGACTAGAAATACATTGACTCCAATGAAGACTACTTCCCTCATGTGCATGAAAGCTTCAGGATGAATGGTGTTGACAAATTTGTTGGTCAGAAGTTGATAAAGTGGAACGATGAAATGATAATCCAATTCTACTCCACAACCCACTTCTACCCTGATGGTAAGATAGTGTGGATGACAGAAGGAACCATATATCAGTCAACAATCTCGGGATGGGCCAATTTGATCAATGCCCCCGAAGAAGCTAGAGATGATCTTGATGTGTACAGTAAGCCTAGGAAGGATCACAACTCCATGGCTAACATGTACAAGCCAATCCCTGATGCAGCATTGGAGAAGACACACAAGTTTGGTTCTATATATTATTTTCTTGTCGGTTTGACTATGATGAACACCATCTTGAGGCACACTTTGTTGCCCAAGTCTGGAGATCACAGGATGATATGTGGTCACTCCATGAACCTGCTACACTTGTTTGATGTTCCACATAAATTCAAGGTGATGAGCTTGATTGTAGAGACTGTGAAGAGAACAACAGCAGACCAGAAGAGGTCTTGTGGATATGCCCCTCACATCCAGACCTTAATCAACTCCAAGATGGGAACCGGGACATATCTACTGGCAGAGAGCATCTTCCCCTGAGGCCAGACTTTGAGGACAATGAGGTTGTCTTGGATGCTTCACATCCTACTTGTGTAGATGCCTAGGAGAAGTAGAGAAAGCAATGGCTGCAAAAGCAGCAAAGGCAGCAAGTGCCCCAGATGCTTCAGTTGCAAATCTCAAGATCAAGCAAGATCAACTCAGTTATCTGCTTGAGGCCACCGTGAGAATTAAAAAGAGCTTGGCCACCTTGTCTCAAAACTAGGAGAGTCTTGAGAGGATTATTGAGACTAAGTTTCATGACCTAGATGTGAAGGTCACTGAGATTCAAACTGTTGTGGAGAAGCTTCAAGAGGATGCTGAGGAAAGGGATGATAGACAAACAACAGACACATTCCAGAGAGTGCCAAGGGCACGAAGATCATCAGCTGTGCTAGTTCCCAGATACTCCAGGACTACGACTTCAGCACCTGCAGCCACTGCCACAGTTGTACATCCAGTGTCAACTCCTCCAGCTCCACAGACTTCTTAAGAGGCATTTGTAGATGCCCTCCTCTCCATGCCATCTACACACACCGGAGCAACAAGACAGAAGACCCCTTTAGGAACTCCCGGAGATCGTGCCTAGAGTGTCATATAGATCTATACGTTTTCAATCTTTTTGGTAACTCGTCGGCAAAGGGGGAGAAAGTGTGTAGATCATAGGCTGAGAGAGAGAGAGAGTGCCTCTTGCTTTTTGTTGGTTTCTTTTGCTACTCTTGCTACTTTGGTCGTTTGGTTGTTTGATTCCTATGCTACAATTTTTGCTATGCTCGTGAGATACTTATGTGATCATGTGTTTGATCATATTATGCCTAATGTGTGCTTGCGTACTTATATCCATGAATATTTGTATATGACCAATCACTTGTATCTTTGGTGATGAGTGCATGTTATTTAACTCTTATCATTTTGAGCGCTCCACCAAGATGTATGTGACACGGAAGAGTGACCTATGATCCTAATTGATTGTGCATTTGCATTCAAAAGAAAGTTTTAGATAATGCACAAATTTAGGGGGAGCTCTTGCTTATCACATACTTCTCAAAGCAACAATATATTTCATTCATTTTATCTTTTGTCGAAGCTTTGATCTATATGTTGTCATCTATTACCAAAAAGGGGGAGAGTGAAAGTGCAACTAATCCCCGGGTGGTTTTGGTAATTCATAACAACATATAGATCATTGCACTAATATCCATTCAAGTTACATATTTTAGAAAGTTCAATGAATGGCATGGCATGGACTAGAGATTTGGATCCCGCAAAATGCTAAGGACCCATACTGGCAAAAGCTCAAGACTCTTCATTTCTATTTTAGTGATCCAAGATCACATTGAGTCCATAGGAAAGCCAACATTATTAAAAGGGGATGAGGTGTTGCTTAATGTTCTACTTGCTCAAAGAGCTTAGTGATATTGCTCCAAAGCCCTCGACCACTTTCTCATTTCTAAATATGTCGAAAACTCAAAGTCAAACTCGGCCCCACCGAACTGTTCTATCCGGCGCCACCGAGTTCATTTGACCTAGCCACTGCCAGAAACCCTAACACCTCGGTCACACTGATATGGATCTTGGTCTCACCGAGATGGCCTTGCAAACTCTCTTTTGCTTGTTGCAATTATTTTTGTCTCACCGAAATGTGCAATCAGTCCCACCGAGTTTGCTTGAACAACTCTCTGTTTGCTCTTTGCTAAAATTGGTCTCACCGAGTTCAAGCAATCGGCTTCACTGAGATGAGGTTTTGCCCTAGCCCTAGCACATCGGTCCCACCGAGTTGTTCTAGTCGATACCACCGAGATTACTAACATTCTCATTTTGAAATGAATCGGTCACATCGAGTTTTCTATTCGGTCTGACCGAGTTGGGTCAAATGTGTGTAATGGTTGGATTTTGTGTGGAGGCTATATATACCCCTCCACCCCGTTCTACATATGTGAGAGAGCCATCAGAACGTGCCTACACTTTCGACCTACATTTTTTGAGAGAGACGCACCTACTCATGTGTTCAGATCAATATATTCCAATCCAACAACAAGAATCTTGATTTGTAGCCTTCCCAAGTTGCTTTCCACTCAAATTATCTTTCCACCATATCCAAATCTGTGTGAGAGAGTTGAGTGTTGGGGAGACTATCATTTGAAGCACAAGAGCAAGCAGTTCATCATCAACACAACATCTATTACCTTTTGGAGAGTGGTGTGTCCTAGATTGGTTAGGTCTCGATTGGGAGCCTCTGACAAGATTGTGGAGTTGAACCAAGAAGTTTGTAAGGGCAAGGAGATCGCCTACTTCATGAAGATCTACCCGAGTGAGGCAAGTCCTTCATGGGCGACGGCAATGGTGGGATAGACAAGGTTGATTCTTCGTGGACCCTTCGTGGGTGGAGCCTTCTGTGGACTCGCGCAACCATTACCCATCATGGGTTGATGTCGGATTTCTGGAGGAACTGGTCCCGAAAGGATGATTATCTGGAAGATGCAGGAATGTGTTGGTGATCTCAGTATGAGGGAGGAGAGGGCGACTCTGGAGGCGACTGAAGTGGCGGCCGCCCCCATCCCCTTGGGTATGGCAGCGGGTCGGAGGCCGGTCCTGGGCTCTGGCCGACTCCGATGAAGACGATGCCGACGGTGACGGGGATGCGTCGGCGGCCTCCCCGCCGTCGCCGACGCCATCGGATCTCATCTGTGAATTTTTAACTCCGGCTATGACAAAGACGAAGTGGCCACCATGGTCAACAAGATATTTCCTCCCGACGATCCTAGGGTTGGACTTCACGCGGGAGAGAAGAAGGAGATGGTTCGTCGCGTAGTTCATCGGAGGACGGCAGCGACGGAGATCAGGCCATGGAAGGGCCCCCTACCTAAGGTAAGTCTTCCGAACCTAACGCTCTTCGATTTGATTCGTCCGGAGTAATGGATTACAGTTAAGAAAAGGAAGAATGTGCGTCAAAAAGCGGCCGGACTGGCGCCAGCGGTGGCCGCGGCGGTCACGCCGGCGATCCCGGGGATCGGGATCAGGGCGGCTCAGGAGGCGCGTTTGAAATCCATCTTGGGCCGCGATGGGCTGGTTCTGAAATTTCTTTGCCGCAAGCTGCTGGGCCGGAGATAGCTGGGTATGAGGCCCATGCTATTCCGGTACCCACAGATATCGTGTGCACCGATAGATGCAGCGTTTTGGTCGATCGATCTACGTGTGCTTCATCGTCGCTTGCTAGGGTTCGTCGGTGCGAGAGGCCAGGATTTTGTTCCTGCGGTTCTGGACGTGCAAAACGGGTACCACCCCTCCTTGCGATGGCTGGCTGCGGGGTCGGGGGGGCGCCAGGGAAGAAACCTCCTCCGGCCGTGACCGCTGTTGGCTGTGGCGGGGTTGCGCCGCCGCCGGCTGCTTCTGGGCATGGCGCCATGGCTCCACCGTTGATCGCCGGGGTGGCACAGGCCAATGCTGAGGTACCCCGGCACTCAGCCGATGGTGCTGGTTGGGGGTCAGGGTGGACCGCCTCTTGGTCCCCAGCCGACGGCGACTAGGCCCCCGGTGCCAGCAGCAGGTCGGGGCGGGCCTGCTCTTGGACCCAGGCCGACGGCACCGAGCCCAGCTAGGATTGCTTCTGCGGGGCGGGGCGGAGCGCAAGGTCCAAGGCCGGCTATGCCCGCCAACCAGGTCGGCACGACTGGTATTCATGCTCGGGCTGCGCCGCCGCCTCATTACATTGCGAGGCCGGTGCAAAAACGTCCTGGCCCGACGCATTCGCATGCATCGCCGCATCAGAACGCGGCTGTTAGAGGGACTAATGAACCGCCCCAGGGAGAGTGGGGGGACGATGGTCATAATGCATATGGGGAAGGCTAACACCATGGTTCGTCGTCGACGGGAGGTGGCCGCGGATATGCTTGGCAGACTGATGGTTCTGCTGAGAGACCTTTTCTCGACCCTCTAGGTGGTTTTGTTGAGGGGGCATCTGGCCCTGACTACCGGGTGCGAGGTGGATACCGGGGTCCTCGTGGTGGTAGAGGTCGGTACCGTAACCGGCAACCCCCTCCACCTGTTGTTGTCGAGCAGACGACCTCTGTCGTGGCAGCCGATCCCGGTCAGACGCCGGATTTGTCTAGTCAGGCTATGGATGTCGTGACGGCGCTGGCCAACGCTAAGGTACCTGGGACTATTGTCGTTGTCAAAACCGGCGGATCTCGGGTAGGGGGTCCTGAACTGTGCGTCTAAGTTCGATGGTAACAGGAGACAGGGGACACAATGTTTACCCAGGTTCGGGCCCTCTCTATGGAGGTAATACCCTACTTCCTGCTTGATTGATCTTGATGAATATGTGAATTACAAGAGTTGATCTACCACAAGATCGTAATGGCTAAAACCCTAGAGGCCTAGCCCGTATGACTATGGTAATGTATATATCCCCCCTCCAGACTAAGTCCTCCGGTTTATATAGACACCGACAGGATCTAGGGTTACACAAGGTCGGTTACAAAGAAAGGAATCTACATATTTGGTCGCCAAGCTTGCCTTCCACGCCAAGGAGAGTCCCATCCGGACACGTGTGCAATCTTCGGTCTTTGTATCTTCACAGCCCATCAGTCCAGCCCATGGCTAACAGGCCAGACGCCCGAGGACCCCTTAGTCTAGGACTCCCTCAGTAGCCCCTGAACCTGGCCTCAATGACAAGGGATCCGGCGCATAGATCTGTCTTCGGCATTGCAAGGCGGGTTCTTCCATCTGAATTCCAAGATAGTCTTCGGACATATTGATCATGTCCAGACCTGTAACATAAGTTTTGTATACTTCCACAGTGGGCATAATAATTTATAAATCCAATCCACTGACAACAGTTCATAGCACAACGTTACGTCACTGTCAAGACATTATTTTAAACGCTTTGTTAGCCCCGGGTTTTGAGGCGCGGCTTTATTGGCACGTCTTATCCAAGCCGAGATTGTGTCCCCCTTATTAAGGGATTCTTATGAACACGGACGTGGGTTACCCAACCGTCTCTGTGGTACAAATCCTTGGAAATAGGCAAGCCTTAAGGCCCAGGAGTAGGCGTTTAGATACTCATGGCTTTTATAAAGGGATGCACACCCGTCTCTTTCTCTTCCACGTTTGCTTCTTCCTCAGCCCTTGCTATCTCGAGTTCTAAAACCCAAGTTTCAACCACTACAAGCCCTACTCATGTCCGGATCCAGCCTTCCTGGTCGGTGGGTGCTTTCTTCTGTTATAGAGGAGGACATTGCGAAGCTTAGGGCGGCAAGATATCTGACTACAGAAATTCTCCATCGGCTCCCTGCCGAAGGGCAGGTTAGCCCCACCCCCAGATCCGGCGATAGGGTCGTGTTCATGTTCTACTACGGGCTGGATTTTCATGATCTAGCCCCGAACTGTGTTCTGCTTATCTCAGTGTTTATCGTCACGTGTGAGGCCTTCCTTCAAATCCCTCCACACTTCGGCTTGTGGCTTAAGACTTTCCACGTGAAGCTGCGGATGATAGGGGGAAGCAGGCGGAGTGTGGTGGTGCCACCATGAGCAAGCTTAATAGCGCTCTTTGGCTAAAAGGATCCTTCACCGAGTCCTCCAACTTATGGCAATGGGAGTGGTTCTACATCACCGAGCCCCGTGGCTCCAAGTGGGCAGCCGCGCCTGCGTTTCGACCCAGCCCTCCGGTCCAGCTCGCGTTATGGTTCAATAAGGGGTTGGACTGGGGATCAATTGATGAGGTACAGACTCTTCAGAGCCGCATAAGGAGCCTCCTCGAGAGGGACATTGATATTATCAATGTTATTCAAGTAATGCTGGTCCGTCGGACCTTGCCGTTCCAGAGGCAACCTCTCCGCATGTGGGAGTTTAATCCCGAAGAGCCACAGACACTTCAACACTTCTTCGGCACTACGCACAAAGGGATGTGGAAATTATTCTTCAGGAAATGAAAGCAGTGGCCGGATACTACCGATGACATCGGCCTTGACTGTAACCACCCAGACACCACGGTAAGTACCCGTCCGCCGAACACCTCATAATCAGGTATTCTATGGTAAGACACTAAGCAAACCATCTCTTTTCAGGGCTAGATAAAGAAAGCGGAACGGATTAGGTGTCCGGCCCCTCTTCCCGACGGCCCAGCAGACCCCAGGGATGGCCTTCATTCCTAAAGTAAATTAGACACCAAGTCCGGGGAAATCGACATTTCTTCATCCGAAGACAAAGGCGAAAGAGAGGCAAGCATCCCTTCTCCATACAGGAAGAAAAGGGCCACCTCCAAAGGTTGGGAGGAACTGACTCCCAAGAGGGGCAAGATGCCATCGTCGGGTGGCTAGGGATTAGAAGGCGACGCCGTCGAACAACTCTGTCGTGAGGATAGGCCTTCGACTAAATCGTAAGTAAATCCGGGGTGCTTTAATCACATCTCGTTCCTTTCCTGTTATCGAAGTGACACGTAATATTCACGTGTATCTTAACAGTTCGGCGCAGAGTGTTCCTGAGCGACCCTCTTCTTCAGGAGATCTTCTCCCAGAGATGATGGAAAGCGAGACGCCTCCCCCGGCCTCCTCGCCCAATAAGGCGGACGACTCCGAAGTGTCATCTCGGAGGGTTTTTCTTGATTGACAAGCAGCGCGAGGGACGAAGGAGGCAGTACCCGAAGGTAAGCCTCCGATCATCCGAGATTCGGGGGCCAACAATGAAGGCCCCGGACTATCCGGTTTTCAACCAGCGGTGATTCTGGAGACGAGTGAACATGTTCCTTCAAAGGATGGTCGTGCTCCTACAACGGCTTCCGGAGACCCAACAGCGCTGGATATGCTGAGGGATATGCTACAAAAGGCATCTGTCTCGGAGGAACAGCGTACCTTGATGGGTACGGTGGTTGAGAGGATTCTATCCGCAAAGAGCGAATTGAATGAAGCCTTCATGAGCCTTCTAAGAGGCTTCGAGGTTTGTGATGTAATATTTTCAACTATATTTTATTTGCAACATGCACCTGTGTATAGGTAGTAGCCCCTGAGACTCAGGTTGGCTTCTCATGGGAGGCGATCCGAGGATCAAAAAGATATGCTTAGGGAATAATCTGGTTAATTGGAACACAGGCTGTGTCGCCCCTGACGACTTCCCGGACTATAGAAGTTGCCGAGATGTAGCGGAAGCTTGATGTGGCAGGGGATGATATTGCGTTAGTCAATAGGTGTCTTGACGAGTCGCAAGGTAAGTATTTGGAGTAGTCATTACACATAAGTGTTTATAATATAAGCGTGACGCTGAAAATTGCATACTGGTATATGCATGGCTGCAGATGGTGCCGCCGCGGTTGAGATTCTTTGGGCGGAGCTAGACAGGGCCAAGGAGCAGGCCCGATTTAGTAATGCGGCTGCCGAAAAGGCATCAGCCGTGTTAAAGGCCGAACAGGCTGCTCGGCGCCAAGACGAGGAGAAATTTTCCACGATGGCGCTCGAACTAAAAAATGCCACTAGCCACTGTGAATTCCTCGAGAAGGAGAATAAAGCCAAGGCGGATGATCTTGACAAGGCCTTCCGAGAGGCGAAAGAAGCGCGGCCCGAATCGAGAGTGGGCCGTGAGGAGATCCGACAAGCTGTGGAGATTGCGGCTGGTAAGCCCTTTTATTACAGAATAAGTTCGGCAATCCGAATTATGCTCGACTTAACCAAGTGTGG
Source organism: Aegilops umbellulata (assembly GCA_032464435.1). Taxonomy (NCBI): domain Eukaryota; kingdom Viridiplantae; phylum Streptophyta; class Magnoliopsida; order Poales; family Poaceae; genus Aegilops; species Aegilops umbellulata. The sequence continues at coordinate 279,968,570 of CP136057.1, forward strand.
AGCTCTCCAAACGTGTTTTTGGACTTGCCAAAGATCTCTTACGATGCGGCGCAGTTTTACCAAGCGCAAGAGGGATATGCAATGGAGAAGCTTTTTTGCTCACAGTTTGGTGCATCAAAACGCCCTATGCTGCTGAATGAACAGATGTCCCAATGGGACGAGCTTCATAGGATATCCGGCGCTGCCATGAAGAACGTCATAATCCAGCTGTGGCCGAGTGAGCCTATTCCGAATAGCTACTTCGGCTTGGTGCAGCGGCTTGCTGATGTGGTGCCACGTATCGATGCCGTTAAGCAGTCGGTGTACATTGAAGGTACACGGATGGCCTTTGCCCGTGTCAAGACATACTGGGGGAAGATGAAGGCCCTCGATGTTGCGGCGAAGGGTCCACCCAAGGGCAAGGACCATCATGCACCAGAGCATTATTTTGAGGACGTCTTAGCAGCTACCCACTTGATAGAGGGTCAACGTTCAAAAGACATAATATTCGAGTGAAGTGTATCCGAATTGTAAAAGATAATTTCTATAATCAGTCTATATTTTAGTTTTGCCTAAAAGGCTTTTGTTCCTCCTGTGCGGCCGTTTGTATATGATCTGAAAGTTTTCCAGTCGTCGGCTTCAGCCGCCTCATAGGAAATACGGGGGTGTTCGGAAAAGCATCTGAACACTCTTGACCCAACGCCTTGGTCCATGAAGGAGGTGTCAATGCGGTGAACGAGGCAATCGGACTATAGGGCGTTAACACTTTCACTTAGCTAGAGGAGTTTTATAGGGGGGACTAAGATATAGCCCCTGGTATGTGTACGGCTTATTCCAATATGGTGCGTTACATATATGACCTGAAAAAAATGTCCTTCATATAATACGGAGGGAATCGTGAAAGATTCCGGTAAGTCATCGAGTGGTTGACCAGCTCTCGCAGCATCATGACAGTCGGTTTTCGGCTTTCTCTACTGAGGTGCTTGACCAGATGAACCAGAAGCACAATCGCAGTAGTTCTCCCTTTACTACCCGAGCCGATAGAGCGGAACGTAAGGTAGCAAGCACAGGAGCCGGGCAACCCAACCATTGACCCAAGACATGATTCGAAGCTGATGCATATAAGGCCAAACTCGCGACGCCGAAGTACGCTATAAAGTTGTTCGGACTTTGTCGGCAACTCATTTGTTCCCATACCGAGCCCCTAGTAGGTTATGCCGAGGTATGTGTGTGAAACAACCATAGGGGCCTAATTCATTTTTGAAAAAGAAACGAATGATGGATGCGGATTATGTTTATTGGGACCTGAGTGATACGCCAATGGTTACTTTATAGATAAAAAGACCACAACCCCGGCTATTTGACATGCCCGGGGTCGAAGGCGGAGGAAAAAGGCATATTACAGGATCGAAATAAAGAGTGCGGTCTACAAAAAGTTATTTTGGACCTTCGGTCGCACGTCTGCACCGCCTGTCCTCGGCGAGGGGATTCCTGGTCAGAAGTAGCCCCCTAGGTGAGTGTACGGATCCGAACGCCGATAGAGTCAGTTAGATGTTTGTCCTTTGCGTCACCTGTTTTTAAGAGATAATGAAGAAAGAAAGAGTAATTTAGAGAAAAAATGTTACACAAATGCTTGCAGGCTTGTCCGTATTGTTCTTCCGCCGATGCCCATGGTATCTTAAGTGCGTAGTTATGTATGCGCGATACAAATTTTGCAGGTATATGAGGTGGGCGGCGGAAGCCGAACTGCTACGTCCGCTCCGGAATTGGTCGATCCTGTCAAATGGAGACTGGTGGCATAATGGCCAACAAGGTATGCGGTTTAATAAGACCATTTTGTACTGAAGTTGCCGCAGTATAATCTTCAGTCCGGAGGGAGTGCTTCCCCTTCTCCCTTATAGAGCTGTGTGTCGTGTATACCATGTTTACTATTTTTTACTTCCGGGGGAAATTGCATCTGACCCCCGGTATTTGGTTGGTTGGTCTCTTCGGCATTGCTATCACCGGGAGGCCTCCTCCCCTTGTGTTCGGCGTTGAGCTTGCCGGCCGGCTTGAAGACCCAACAGCTTTTGTTGGTATGATTAGCTGGTTTGTCAGGGTGGCCGTGAATCTGGGAGGGTTGATCCAATATCCTGTCTAAGTTGGATGTCCCGTCTCTGTTCGCCTTGAACCGCTTTTTCCGTTGACCGAGTTTGGGACCGCTAAATCCGGCGTTGACCGTTGTGTTGCGCGCTCTTTCATTATCATTGCGATGTTTGTGTTTGCTGCGTCGTGGCTTGCCATTGCCGTCTCGGACTTCGGAAGTGCCTGGATCGCTTGCATTGTAGCTTCTACAAGCGAGCCAGCTGTCTTCTCCCGCGCAAAAGCGGGTCATCAGAGCGGTAAGGGATGACATGGATTTTGTTTTTTCTTGAACGAGGTGGCGGGCAAGCCACTCATCCCGGACGCTGTGTTTGAAGGCCGCTAGGGCTTCCGCGTCCGGACAGTCGACGATTTGGTTCTTTTTAACTAATAACCGAGTCCAGAGCTTCCTGGCTCACTCTCCAGGCTGTTGGACAATGTGACTTAAGTCATCAGCATCTGGTGGCCGGACATATGTTCCTTGAAAGTTGTCGCGAAAGGCGTCTTCCAAGTCTTCCCAGCTGCCAATAGAGTTTTCCGGCAGACTGTTTAACCAGTATCGAGCTGGTCCTCTGAGTTATAATGGCAGGTATTTGATGGCATGGAGGTAGTGGCCACGGGCCATGTTGATATGGAGGAGGAAGTCGTCGATCCATACCGCGGGATCAGTTGTTCTGTCGTATGATTCGATATTCATGGGCTTAAACCCATCTGGGAACTCGTGCTCCATTACTTCGTCTGTGAAGCAAAGAGGGTGTGCGGTGCCTCTATATGGGGCCACACTGCGATGTACCTTCGATGGAGTCCGTTGGCGGTTTTCGGCCCGAGCGTGGCTAGGTTTGTCATGTCCGAATAGGTAGCCGCCGTCGCGTGTCGAGGCACGTCCTCGCAATCCATAGATCGATCTTGTATGTCCTGCTCTATTGTCGAGGACCTACCGAAGGTCGTCTGTATAACCCCGAGCTATTTTATTCCTGCCCTTACGGCGAGGTGGGGCGGTCTGGTGTTCGGCTTGAGTTGCCACTTTATCCCGACCGCCTGGCGGTCAGTCGGCCGCGTTGTGAGAAGATGGTACGGGCTCCAGCGCCTCGTCATCGAACTGAGGTAGCAATTTGCGCTTCGGGTAATTTTTGGCTGGGCCACTAATGCCGTATTCCTCGGCGGCCAGGATTTCGGTCTATCTATCATTGAGCAGATCTTGGTCAGCTTGAAGCTGCAGATGCTTCTTTTTCAGGCTCCCTGTGGTGGCTATTAGCCGGCGTTTAAAGCGCTCCTGCTCGAGAGGTTCCTCAGGCACGATGAAATCCTCGTTGCTGAGGCTCTCCTCTTCCTTGGAGAGCAGAAGATAATTATTGTCCTCCGAGTCTTCATGTATGGCATGTTCATCAGGGCTAACGTGCCCGTCATTCCATTCATCTTGTTCGGAGATTGCCCCAACGGGGTCTTCATTGTCTTCGGCAACGTCCAGAGTATTGTTTTCTCCGGTGCCGGTGTTGTTTTATTTTGCACGACGTGACTTAGAGCGGCGCCGCTGACGCTGTTGTCTGGGTTGTGTCTTAGGAGGTTTGTCCTCAACTGGATCCTCTTTGTCATCGCTATTAGTTTCTTTAGGTGTACCACCATGTATACGTCATACGAAGAAGTGGTCGTCCGGCGTCCGGTAAGCGGCGGGTTTTGGCCCTGCTCCTTATCGGCATTGTCGTCCATACCGTTGATGTCTTTGGAGCCGTAATCAAGCACGTCGGTTAAGTCCTCGACAGTGGCTATGAAGTGGATGGTGGGTGGGAAGCAGAATTCTCCCGCATCACCAACCTCCAGTTCAAACCGGACATAATTCGGCTGTGAGTCCCCCATAAAGGACAGATTTCTTAATGAATTTAGCACATCACCCAAGGGCGAATGCTGGAAGATGTCTGCGGCGCTGAATTCAATGATCGATAATCGATCAAGTTCGGTGTCCACGGACTCACATGGTTCAGAACTTATAGCCGGAGATGAGTCCGGAATTCCGGCGACACAGATATCGTGTGATGTTAAGACTATGTGCGGCTCCAACATCACAGAATCTGCGACCTCCGTGGCGGGGTTGAGCCTCCCGTCCTTGGAGGGTGCGGTCTACTCTGGATCTAAAGCCAGAGAAGTTATGGAAGCCATCTCCTGGATGCAGTCCAATGACAGATTTAAGTCATGTTCATCGGGCCATCAAACCTTTTGGGGATGGAACAGTGGAACTCCCAAGGAAAGCACCAATGTCGGTGTCAAAACCGGCGGATCTCGCGTAGGGGGTCCCGAACTATGCGTTTAAGGTCGATGGTAACAGCAGATAGGGGACACGATGTTTACCCAGGTTCGGGCCCTCTGTATGGAGGTAATACCCTACTTCCTGCTTTATTGATCTTGATGAATATGAGAATTACAAGAGTTGATCTACCATGAGATCGTAATGGCTAAAACCCTAGAGGCCTAGCCCGTATGACTATGGTAATGTATATATCCCCCCCTCCGGACTAAGTCCTCCGGTTTATATAGACACCAGGAGGATCTAGGGTTACACAAGGTCGGTTACAAAGGAAGAAATCTACATATTTGGTCGCCAAGCTTGCCTTGCACGCCAAGGAAAGTCACATCCGGACACGGGTGCGGTCTTCGGTCTTCGTATCTTCACAGCCCATCAGTCCGGCCCATGGCTAACAGGCGGGACGCCCGAGGACCCCTTAGTCCAGGACTCCCTCAACTGTGGATACAGTTGAGGCGGCAGACAGGGCAGTGTCGGTGTACAAAAGAAGGGGCGCGCCTTTGTACCCCTTGACCTGTGCACGGACAGTCGGAGCCGCGCCCACGACCACATCAAGCACAACAGGGGAGGTGAACCAAGGTGAAACTGAAGCCCAAGGCAGCTAGAGCAACGCCAAGGCCGAGACCAGAAAAGAGCAGAGGGACGAAGCAGGTTCCCCCGGCAAGACCGTTGCCGGGGCAGCCCCGGCAAGGCCCTTGCCGGGGTGCCTCGTCCAACACCAGCGGAGCGCACCACCCTTGAGCCCACGGTCTCCAACACCATCAACCACATTGGGCCAGGGCTCGGGAGGCACCTCCATGGTGGCATGCAGATCTTTGTGAAGACAAGGAATATTCAAGATCAGATGAGGATTGAAAGACAACGATCCTCGGCAAGATCCTTGCCGAGGTGATCCACAAGACCCCTGGCAAGACCCTTGCCAGGGACGGCAGCACGCAATGGCAAGGCCCTTGCCAGGCCATCCGGCAAGGCCCTCACCAAGGGCGCCAGCAAGGCCAGTTCCGGGCCTGCACCAGCCAAGTCTCCACCGCCGTTCGCATGCAGCTGCCAACCCAACCAGCTGGGAAGGCACCTGCGTGGCAACATGCAGCTTCCAGGCCAACTGAGGAAGCACCTGCGTGGCGGCATGCAGATCTTCATGAAGACTTTACCACTGCGCCACCTCAGCTGCCTGCCTGCCTACATGGCGCACATTCATCGCTGGCCAGGGCTCGTGTCGAAGCAAGGAGGAGCGGCGATGGACAGGACGGGCCTCGTTCCCATCCCCAAAGCAAGCAGACGCCTAAGCGATGCATTAAATGCGTCTTGTCCTGTAATATGAGCGATAAGCTCGTAGCTCTGTACACCTTTCCACCTCCTGTGTGCCACTGTGGCAGCCCCTTTCGACTATAAAAGGAGGCCCATGGCGTGTTGCAGAAGGATTCGGCTCTTTGGATCGATCCAGCCACCGTAGCTAGTTGGAAGGCTCAAGAACACTCAATACATCCACCAAAGCAGGACTAGGGTTTTACGCATCCTCGCGGCCCTAACCTGGGTAAACGATCCTTGTGCTGATTACTAATCCTGCTCTTCTTGCAACCCTACGCCTCGGCAACCGTAGTTTGGATTCCTGTGATCCCATAGGTGTCGTTTGCCACCGACATCTTTGGCACGCCAGGTAGGGGGCACAATTTTGTAGCGACCAGACCACAAACAGTCTGATCTCTGTGCATCAATGTCATCCCTGGATCAGTAATGCTGACACGCACAGTACATGAAGGATTTATAACAAAGTAGCAATCACACACTTATTATATCGAGTGTCTCAAAAGAGAACTTATTACAAATAATATGGCTTAATGCCATCGAATAACGATAACAGCGGAAGGCTTGGAACATAAGCGAGTCCATCAACTCCAACGGCATCACTGAGTATAGAACCACGACCTAAAGGCACCTCAATCGTCGTCTGAGAAGTCTGCAACATGAACGTTGCAGCCCGAAAACGGGTCAGCACATGGAATATGCTGGCAATGTAACACATAGAGAGTAATGCATAGAAATAAGCTATACTACATGCATATATGGCTGGTGGAAAGCTCTATGGTTACAGTTTTGCGTAAAGCCAGTTTTTCCCAACTGCAAAGGAATAAATTTTATTTAACTATCATGGTGGTTGTTAAACATTGAGAGTGTAGACACCCTCTCAATCCCAATTAAGCATCATCATTAAAACCCAACAAAATTAATTAAAGTAACATGATGAGATTCACATGATAATCCAAGTACTAGATACTCAAGACTATCCATAACTGGGTACACGGCGAACCATGATTAGTTTATACACTCTGCACAGGTTTGCGCACTTTTCCCCACATGACTCGATCTCCTCCATTGGGATTCTCGCACTACATGGTGTTTGAGAAACGAATGACCGAGACATAGTCTTTGAGAAGCGCTAGCACCATACCATCGGGTAGACCGTTACACCTACTTTCCCCTACATATGCAAGTCTACCACTGTAAGAGTTCGCACGACTTAATCAACTATGCTAGAGTCCATAGTAGCTTGTGGTTGCACACGAAAGTTTCTAGTATGAATAATCTCATGATCCCTTTGAGCCTGGGTGGCGGTCCATAAAGAAAAACAGACAATCGCTGGAATACCTAGGTGCCTCAATCCACCCAGATGTGTATTAAAGTTGCCACCTTAAATAAACCACTAATTAACAATCTCACATCTGTCATGGATACACTCACCCAATCCACGTCTACTAGCATAGCATGGCAATATAAGCAAACGTAGAAGTAACTCCCAAGGGTTTGATAATAAAACAGGTAATAGGTACTACCTCATCTACTTCCCAAAACCCACAATTTAATTAGATCCTAATCATGCAATGTTTGGGGATTGATCTAATGCAATAAAACTAGGTAGTAAGTGGTATGATCAAAGTGTTACTTGCCTTGCTGAAGATCCGTGAAACCTAGAGATTCGAAGTAGCAAGCGGCGCACTCCGGGTACTCTATCGCAAAAAAAGCATACAATAAGCACTCATCTAACGCACAGGTAAAACTCAAATAAGAGAACTGACCAGAAAGTTCAACTTAAGAACTCCAGTTTGCAAAAAGAATCAAATCAAACGAAGCGGCGAAAGTCAAACGGCGAAAGAAACAAGCTTCATTTACTAATCTGGATCTAAGCCAAATTTTACAGAAGCAAAAACTTGTTCGAGTTGGTTAAATGGAAAGAGGGTTTCGAGACGAAACTCTAGGGGCTTGAATCGCCTGGTTCCGATAAACAAGCAAAAAGTTATACTAAAACGAAAATCGGATCAGAAATCGCGATCAGAAATAATCGCGGAAAATCCGAGAAAAAGAAAAAACGGACGAACAGGCTAACGAACGAACGTTCGCTGTCTGCGGCTTAACGACGAAAACCGTTCGTTAAAACAAACGTACGGACGAACGTCCTCTAAATAACTAAACCGAAAAAACTGATCTAAAAATAAATAAAGCCGGTTCCTAAAAAAATCGACGGTTTTCTCTCGAAAACCGCGGCGGCGACGGGGTCTACCTCCGGCGGGTCAACGACGGCGGCGGCGGGTCAACGGGCGGCCGCGGCGGTCGGCTCCGGCGGGGCGGGTGGCTTCGGCGGTGGCGGGGTCCGGCGGCGGCGGCGGAACGGGCGGCGGCGGCGGCTGGCTAGGGCGGCGGCGGGGCTAGTGTTTGGGGTGGGCTGGGGTGGGCTCGAGTGCTATATAAAGGGGGCTGGCCAGGGGAGTCCTGGCCGAATACGGCCCGAGGTCGGTTCGCGTTTTTTTAAAACATTACGCGCAGAAAAACAAATAATAGAAATACTAAACGGACTCAAAAATCCCGAAATAAATTTTCCGCGACTTCTAAAATCTAGCCGGTCGAGGTGAACATTTATTTGGGGCCTAAATGCAAGTTTGAAAAACACGCATTTTTCGTAAATTCAAATAAAACAACGAATCTTATTTGATTTTTTTATTAAATCCTCAATATTTCTTTATTTCGAGAAAGTCATTTTATTCCCTCTCACTTATTTTAATAATTGAAATAATTGAAGATAAAATAAATAAAATCAACTGATCCTATTTTCAAAATTTGAGAAAACTCAAATATGAAAATAACGAAATCCCCAACTCGCTCCGTGGGTCCTTGAGATGTGTAGGATTTCTAGGATCTAGCCAAAACGCAATAAAATATAATATGCAATGATGATCTAGTGTATAACATTCCAAATTGAAAATTTGGGATGTTACAAACCTACCCCCCTTAAGATGAATCTCGCCATCGAGATTCGGGTTGGCTAGAAAATAGGTGAGGGTGGTCCTTCAGCAAATCTTCCTCTCGCTCCCAGGTGGCTTCATCCTCGGTGTGGTGGCTCCACTGAACTTTACAAAACTTTATAACCTTGCTGCGGGTGACTCGGCTGGCATATTCGAGAATCTTGACTGGTTTCTCCATGTAGGTCAAATCACTATCCAACTGAATTGCTTCCAACGGCATTGTATCTCTTAGCGGTATATCATCCATCTCTGCGTGGCACTTCTTCAACTGGGAAACGTGGAACACGTGGTGAACTCCTTACAATCCTTCAGGCAACACTAATTTGTAAGCAACTTCTCCCATACACTCCAAAACTTTGTATGGTCCCACACAACGTGGCGCTAACTTTCCCTTAACTCCAAAGCGCTTAACTCCTTGAAGCAGGGATACACGAAGATAAACTCTATCTTCGACTTCGTAAACCGTCTCCTTGCGTTTAGAATCTGCATAGCTCTTTCGCCTGGACTGGGCTACCTTGAGCCTATTGCGTATCAACTTCACCTTCTGTTCAGACTCCTTAATCAAATCCGGTCCAAACAACTGGCGGTCTCCAACTTCATCCCACGACAATGGTGTTCTACACCTTCTACCGTACAAGGCTTCAAAAGGGGCCATCTTCAAACTAGATTGATAACTATTGTTGTAAGATAACTCTGCAAACGGCAAATTGTCGTCCCAACTAGATCCATAATCTAGCGCACAAGCTCTCAACATTTCCTCCAGAATCTGATTGACTCTCTCGGTCTGTCCATCTGTCTGCGGATGAAAAGCTATACTTAACTCTAGCCTGGTACCCAAAGTTTCGTGCAACTGATTCCAGAACTTTGAGGTAAACTGGGTTCCTCTATCTGATACAATGCTCCTCGGAACTCCATGCAGACATACGATCCTGGTCATGTATATCTTAGCCAACTTGGCACTGCTGTAAGTAGTCTTCACTGGAATGAAATGAGCTACCTTCGTCAAACGATCGACTACAACCCATATCGAGTCATAGCTTGAGCGGGTCCTGGGCAATCCCGTGATAAAGTCCAAGCCTAGCTTATTCCACTTCCATTCGGGTATCGGGAATGGCTGTAGCAATCCTGCTGGCTTCTGATGCTCTGCCTTTACTCTCTGACATACATCACTAACTGCTACATACTCCGCAATATCCTTCTTCATTCCGGTCCACTAGAAAGTATCCTTCGAATCCAAATACATCTTGGTATTTCCTGGGTGAATCGAGTATGGTGAATCATGGGCCTCTTGCAGAATCAACTTCCTGATCTCCGGATCATTAGGCACATAAACACGGTCCTTGAACCATAAGGTATCGTGCTCATCCTCACGAAATCCTTTAGCTTTTCCCTTGCTCATTTCCTTTTTAATAGAAGCAATCTCCCTGTCACTCTTCTGAACTTCTCTGATTTTATCCATCAAAGTAGACTGAACCTCCAATGCTGCTACATAGCCTCTCGGAACTATCTCCAAACATAGCTCACGAAGATCCTTGGCTAACTCCTTTGGTAACTCTCGAGTCATTAGTGTGTTGACATGGCTCTTGTGGCTCAACGCATCAACTACTACGTTAGCCTTTCCGTGGTGATAATGCAATCTCATGTCATAATCCTTGATGAGCTCCAACCATCTTCTTTGCCTGAGATTCAACTCCTTCTGTGTGAAGATGTACTTCAAACTCTTGTGATCCGTGTACACCTCACAATGGTTTTCAATGAGAAAATGTCTCCACGTCTTTAAGGCGTGCACTACGGCTGCTAACTCCAAGTTGTGTGTAGCATAATTCAACTCATGGGGCTTAAGCTGTCGTGAAGCATACGAAACAACTCTTCCCTCCTGCATAAGCACTGCTCCAAGTCCTCGATGTGAATCGTCGTAATACACCTCATAATCCTTGCGCTGATCTGGCAGAACCAACACTGGCGAGGTAACCAAACGTTTCTTCAACTCCTGGAAACTGGCCTCACATTCCTTAGTCCATTTGAACTTGGTATCCTTCTTCAACAACTCCGTCCTAGGTTTTGCAATCTTCGAGAAATTTTCAATGAATCTCCGGTAGTATCCTGCAAGTCCAAGAAAACTCTGGATCTCTCCAACTGTCGTTGGGGCTTCCCAATTTGTCACAGTGACAACCTTGGTGGGATCTACTGCTATTCCTTCTCCGTATATAACATGTCCGAGGAATCCAACTTCCTTCAACCAAAACTCACATTTGCTGAACTTGGCGTATAACTGATGTTCTCTGAGCTTACCAAGTACCAAACGCAAATGTTCTTTATGTTCCTCTTCATTCTTCGAGTAAACCAGAATATCATGAATGAACACTACGACGAACTTATCCAAAAACTCCATAAACACCTTGTTCCTCATGTTCATAAAATAGGCAAGTGCGTTAGTCAGACCAAATGACATAACGGTATACTCATATAGCCCATACCTTGTGGTAAAAGCTGTCTTAGGTATATCCCGCTCTCGAATCTTCAACTGGTGGTATCCTGATCGCAAATCGATCTTGGAAAATACCTTAGCTCCTTGCAATTGGTCAAACAAATCATTGATCATCGGTAGTGGGTACTTATTCTTGATCGTCACCTCATTCAATCCTCGATAATCAACAACCATCCTTAACGATCCATCCTTCTTTTCCACTTGAAGTATTGGTGATCCCCAAGGTGACGAACTTGGGCGAATATATCCCTTATCCAGTAACTCCTTAATCTGCTTCTTAATCTGCTCCAAATCCTTTGCAGACATTCTATACGGTCTCTTAGATATTGGTCCTGTGCCTGGCGAAAGCTCAATCAAAAACTCAATGTCTCTATCCGGTGGCATGCCTGGCAACTCTTCTGGAAATACATCCGGAAAATCCTTTACCACCGCTACTTCCTCCTGTACAACTCCTGTTAAGGAATTTACTTGTGTCCTCTTCGGCTCATGCCATGACACATACTTGATCCTTCTTCCTTCTGGGGTGGTAATCAAAATTGACTTACTGGCGCAATCGATGTTTCCTCCATACATCGACAGCCAATCCATACCTAGAATCACATCCAAACCTTGCGATTCCAGAATGATTAAATCCGAGGGGAAGACATGCCTACCTATACTCAATGGCACTTGAAAACATCCTCGGCTGGCCATATACTCCGCTCCTGGTGAGCTTACTAACATAGGTGTTCTAAGAACCTTGGTGGGCAAGTTATACTTATCCACGAATTCCCTTGATATGTATGAATGCGATGCGCCAGTATCAAAAAGAACGATTGTAGTAAAAGACTTAACCAAAAACTTACTGATTACTGCATCTGGCTGGGCTTGAACCTCCTCCACGTTAACGTGGTTCACCTATCCCCTGTTGAAAGGGTTCGGCTTCTTCCCAGAGCTTCCATTGCCATTTCCATTCTGGGCTTCAGGACATTCATTGGCATAATGTCCGGTCTTCTGACACTTAAAGCAAGTGACTTGGCTCAGGTCTCTCTTGGTTGGGGTTGACGGGTTGGTACGGTTCTGGCCGTTGCTTCACCCATTCCCAATACCATTCTTGGGACCATTATGATTATGCGAACTTCCTCCTCCATGGGTATGCTGAAAATGTCCTCCTGATTTCGGGGTAAAACATGGCTTCTGCTGAGCTCCTGAATTGTACTTCCCTTGTCCATACTTCCTCTTGCGGTTCTCAACATGCTGCTGCTTCCCTTCAATCATAAGAGCATGATATACCAATTCCTGGTAGTTGTTGAAGGTTGCTACCATCAACTGCGTGCTCAACTCATCATTCAGTCCTTCCGGAAACTTCTCCTGCTTAGCTGCATCTGTAGCAACGTCATCCGGGGCATAACGCTCTAACTTACTAAAGTCATCCACATATTGGCCAACTGTCCGTCCTCCTTGGCGCAAGTTGCGAAACTCACGCGTCTTCTTGGCCATAGCTCCTGCGGAAACATGGGCAGTACGAAAAGCTTGATGAAACTAATCCCATATGACAGTGTCTATAGGATAAGTGGCTGTGAAATTCTCCCACCATGATGTTGCGGGTCCTTCAGGCTGATGTGCGGCAAAACACACCTTTTCCGCATCTGTGCATCCTGCAGTGGTCAATTCCCTCCCTGTCTTGCGGAGCCAATCATCTGTCACTATCGGCTCAGTGCTACTGGAGAACACCGGCGGATTCAGTCTAAGAAAAAAGGTTAAGTGATCAACAGGTGGTGGTGGTGGGTTGTTGTTGTTGTTCCCCTGATTCTGATTCTGGAGTAGCAACTACATCAATGCATTCTGCTGCTGGATCAACTGAGTGAGCTCCGGTGGGAATGCAAATCCATTGTCACGTCTCGGAGGCATCTGAGGGTTTAGAAAAGATGAGAATATAGAGTAGATTGAGGTCTAGAGACAAAACACTACCCATATGCACATGAGGCAAATGCAAACAAAATCACTTCATTCCATTCAAACAAGGGCATACAATCGGTCTAGAACTATCGTTACAAAAGTGCTTGGACTATGCTATATACATGGTGGGATTCTACTACTGTTATGGCGGTCTACTAGAAAAACTGCTCCGATGAAGACTCCATGATATTCGCTCCAGCTTCATCAACATAGTCATCATCGCTGTTGTCTTGGTCTGAGTCGGTGTCGTCGATGATGATGTAGTTATCCGGGCAAGTGGAATCATCATCTCCTCCTCCTGGCACGGATCTCCCAAAAAACTCCTAGCTTCCTAGTCAGGTCGTCATTCTTCTCCACTAATACTTCGATTTCCTCCATATAATCTTCGCGTGTAGCCTTGAGTTATTCCTCCAGCTCCGTGATCCTTGTCATTGCCTTCTTCAGATCTACCATGCCTGCGCACATCTAGTTCTCCTGACGTCGAGTGTGCTGGTTTAACTCCTGGATAAAAGCTACGATTGATCTATCCTTCCTGGTGCTGATCATCTCCCAATGCTCATCTCGGCGCCCACAAATCTGGTAGATAGTATCCTTGAGATCATTGCGGTAAACTTCTCCAATACGTCCCATGGTGATGTGGGCTGCCATGCTCTTTCCTAGACTCCGGGTTGGTTCATCAAAGGAAAACTCTATGGGTTTAGTGACTGGCGTGAATGTCCTTCCTGGAACTTGAACTTGAATCATCCAGCGCTCCTCCTCGGGTAAAGTGGCATTGTAGGTCCCGGTGAAGCTTGGTACTCCGATGTTCAGGTATCTAGTGACTTCCTTCAGGTGGCGTCCAAAGGGTGTATCTTCATCCGGTTGCGTGAACTTGTTCCTTGCATCCGCCATCCTAAAAGAGTAGAAAAGATGAGAAGTCAAAAATGAGAAAAGAGTAGTGATCTAGGTCTTTTAGCTTAGTGGTTGTGTCCTACAGCCAGCGTGTGCTCTGATACCATCTTGGAGCGACCAGACCTCAAACAGTCTGATCTCTGTGCATCAGTGTCATCGCTGGATCAGTAATGCTGACACACACAGTACTTGAAGGATTTATAACAGAGTAGCAATCATACACTTATTACATCGAGTGTCTCAAAAGAGAACTTATTACAAATAATATGGCTTAAGGCCATCTAATAACGATAACAGCGGAAGGCTTGGAAGATAAGCGAGTCCATCAACTCCAACGGCATCACTGAGTATAGAACCATGACCTAAAGGCACCTTAATCGTCGTCTGAAAAGTCTGCAACATGAACGTTGCAGCCCGAAACCGGGCCAGGACATGGAATATGCTGGCAATGTAACACATAGGGATTAATGAACAGAAATAAGCTATACTACATGCATATATGGCTGGTGGAAAGCTCTATGGTTACAGTTTTGCATAAAGCCAGTTTTCCCCTACCGCAAAGGAATAAATTTTATTTAACTATCATGGTGGTCATTAAACATTGAGAGTGTAGATACCCTCTCAATCCCAATTAAGCATCGTCATTAAAACCCAACAAAATTAATTAAAGTAACATGATGAGATTCACATGATAATCCAAGTACTAGATACTCAAGACTGTCCATAACCGGGGACACGGCTAACCATGATTAGTTTATACACTCTGCAGAAGTTTGCGCACTTTTCCCCACAAGACTCGATCTCCTCCATTGGGACTCTCACACTACATGGAGTTTGAGAAACGGATGACCGAGACATAGTCTTTCAGAAGCGCTAGCACCTTACGATCGGGTAGACTGTTACACCTACTTTCCCCTACATCTGCTAGTCTACCACTGTAAGAGTTCGCACGACTTAATCAACTATGCTAGAGCCCATAGTAGCTTGTGGGTGCACACGGAAGTTTCTAGTATGAATAATCGCATGATCCCTTTGAGCCTGGGTGGCGGTCCATAAAGAAAAACAGGCAATCGCTGGAATACCAGGTGCCTCAATCCACCCAGATGTGTATTAAAGTTGCCACCTTAAATAAACCATTAATTAACAATCTCACATCTATCATGGATGCACTCACCCAATCCACGTCTACTAGCATAGCATGGCAATATAAGCAAACGTAGAAGTAACTCCCAAGGCTTTGATAATAAAATAGGTAATAGGTACTAGCTCATCTACTTCCCAAAACCCACAATTTAATTAGATCCTAATCATGCAATGTTTGTGTATTGATCTAATGCAACAAAACTAGGTAGTAAGAGGTATGATCAAAGTGTTACTTGCCTTGCTCATGATCCGTGAAACCTAGAGATTCGAAGTAGCAAGCGGCGCACACCGGGTACTCTATCGCAAACAAACAAGCATACAATAAGCACTCATCTAATGTACAGGTAAAACTCAAATAAGAGAACTAACCAGAAAGTTCAACATAAGAACTCCGGTTTGCAAAAAGAATCAATTCAAACTAAGCGACGAAAGTCAAACGGCGAAAGAAACAAGCTTTGTTTACTAATTTTGATCTAAGTCAAATTGTAAAGAAGCAAAAACTTGTTTGATTTGGTTAAACGGAAAGAGGGTTTCGAGACGAAAATCTAGGCGCTTGAATCGCCTGATTCCGATAAACAAGCAAAAAGTTATACTAAAAGGAAAATCGGATAGGAAATCGCGATCAGAAATAATCGCGGAAAATCCGAGTAAAAGAAAAAACGAACGAACAGGATAACGAACGAACGTTCGCTGTCTGTGGCTAAACGACGAAAACCGTTCGTTAAAACGAACGTACGGACGAACGTCCGCTAAATAACTAAAACAAAAAAAAGCGATCTAAAAATAAATAAACCGGGTTCCTAAAAAAATAAACCGACGGGTTTCTCTCGAAAACCGCGATAGCGACGGGGTCTACCTCCGGCAGGTCAATGGCGGCGGCGGCGGGTCAACGGGCGGCGGCGGCGGGTGGCTCCGGCGGTGGCGGCGGAACGGGCGGCGGTGGCGAGGGCAGCGGGCGGCGGCGGCGGCTGGCTAGGGCGGCGGCGGGGCTAGGGTTTGGGGTGGGCTGGGGTGGGCTGGGGTGGGCTCGGGTGCTATATAAAGGGGGCTGGCCTGGGGAGTCCTGGCCGAATATGGCCCGAGGTCGGTTCGCGTTTTTTTAAACATTACGCGCAGAAAAACAAATAAAAGTAATACTAAACGGACTCCAAAAATCCCGAAATAAATTTTTCCTGACATCTAAAACCAAGCCGATCAAGGTGAACATTTATTTGGGGCCTAAATGCAAGTTTGGAAAACGCGCATTTTTCCTAAGTTCAAATAAAACAGCGAAACACTCCAAAAATAAAATCTTATTTGATTTTTTATTAAATCCTCAATATTTCTTTATTTTGGGAAAGTCATTTTATTCCCTCTCACTTATTTTAATAACTGAAATAATTGAAGATAAAATAAATAAAATCAAATGATCCTATTTTCAAAATTTGAGAAAACTCAAATATGAAAATATCGAAATCCCCAACTCTCTCCGTGGGTCCTTGAGTTGCCTAGGATTTCTAGGATTATAGCCAAAATGCAATAAAATATGATATGCAATGATGATCTAGTGTATAACATTCCAAATTGAAAATTTGGGATGTTATAAATTGTGAGAATCTGGTCTAGTAGTTAGCCTAGCATGTCTTCATCGCCATGGCTCCCAAGAAGAAGACGGCCACGACGATCGGCTCGTCCGGGGCCGAACGGCCCGTGCCAGTACGGGCGAGCAGCAGCCCGGTCGCAGGTAGAACCTGAGTCGCGATCCGCGAGCACCAACATCGCCCTGGCAGTCAGAGCCTGGCGAGCGGCGCCGTTCGCGCGGTAGGCGACGGGCGGCACACCACCAAGTCTAAAGATGGGGCTGGGCCCTCCGCAGGCGGCATGGGGCCCTCCAGGAGTGTCGTTGTGCCACCCACTGGTGGCGCAACAACCTCCAGGGCGCCCACGCCGGCGACCACTGCGCGCTCTTCCCATGGTGTGCGTGATGAGCAGCATCACCACGCCGGTGACCCTGGGCACCGCCGTGGGAAGAGCCCTGTGCGTCGTTCGCGGGATGAAGGAGTTCAGCATGCCCGCCGAAGTGCTGGCGAAAAATGGCGCGCAGCCGCTGGGTTGTGACGGAGCTCCTTCTAATGTTGTTAGAAGTCGAAGCGCGCCACGGTCCACGCAGCTGTCGCCACCACCCATGCCAGCAGAAGCTTTGGCACGCGCAGTTGCTCCTCGACTTCCCTCCTGCTGCGGAGAAGCTCGACGAGTGGAGGGCCACCATCCGGAGCCTCGTCGCCGTCGCCAACAAAGACTATCCGCGACCAGCGGGACCCTCGGGCCTGTGCTCCACTGATCCACCACGTGCTAGCGCTGGGTGGACCAAGGGAGCTGCGGTCATGGTGCAATCTCCTCCTCCTCGCAACCGCCGCGGGCGTCGCCCCGTCCTGACGACGCTTGTGATAACATCTCTATAGCGTCATCCGACCCGTGGACCCACCACGACCAGCGCCAAGTTCTTTGAGAACGAGCTCACGAAGATGCTCGAACCACTATTGAGCACCGGCGTGATACACGCCACCAGTCGAACAAGTGGGCGGTACCCACTATGGACCACCCAGCACCGGGGGGCTCCGGCGGCCTACCTTACGAGGTGGGCTGCATGGCCTTTATCCCCGAGATGCGGCAGTTCCAGTGGCTGTCCCACCACAAGTTCAAGCCCGACGTCGGCGAGAAATACACTGGCAAGTCCCATCTATCCGAGTTCCTCAGCATCTACACCATCGCGATGCAGGCTGCCGGAGCTCGTGACGACAATGTGCTTGCCAATTTTTTCCCGCTGGCACTGAAGCCCAAGGTTCTGTCTTGGTTGATGTACTTGCCGGCGGATTCCATTTCTTCTTGGTCGGATCTGTGCCATGAGTTCACTGGCGCCTTCACAGGAGGCCACCAAGCTCATGGCCAGGCCAGCGATCTGCACATCATCCCCCAGAAGGAAGGGGAAACCTTGCGCAAATACATCCAGAGGTTCAGCCGGGTGCAGTACAACATCCCCGACGTCCATCCCGCCGCTGTGATCAGCGCGTTCCATCAGAACGTGCGCAACCGCAAGATGCGCAAAGAGCTGGCGATAACCAAGGTTAAGGATGTGGCCGAACTCTAGGTTCTGGCTAATAGATGCGCCAGGGCTGAAGAGGGAAGGAAGTACCCCGGCAAAGACGCCGGCGCGGAAACTGACTCTACTGACGATGACGCCGCCCCAACGAAGAAGGGTCGGCGTCGCAACAGGAAACGCAAGGGCAAGGCCGTACATGCTGTTGAAGGATCTGACAACACCGGCGCTGCCAAGAAGGTCAAGGCAGACGGCCCAGGCAAGGAGATTGCCGGGTGCGCCGCCTGCCGGGCCTTAGCAGCTGCCGACAAGCTAGGGGGCTCTGGCAAGCAGTACTGCAAGATCCACCGCACCAAGGGCCACGACCTCCAGAACTACCAGCAAGTCGAGCTGCTTGCTGAAAAGCAAAAGGCCGAGTATGAGAGGCGGGACAAGGAGAAAGGTCAGGACGGTGCCGAGTGATCCGGCAAGAAGCATGGCGGCCAAGGAAGCCGCCTCGGCAAGGACAACCAGCAAGAGAGGCCCGCCTGGGGCCATGAAAAGAAGCAAGAAGACGATGATCACGACGAGTCCGGTGAGCAAGAGTTCCAAAAGGCTACGTAGGCCCTGTGCCTCGACGGTGGCGCCTCGCTGCATACTTCTCATCGCCAGCTCAAGCAGTGAGCGCGTGAGATTACAGCAGCGGAGCCGTCGTTCGACGCTCAGAAGCCGCTGAAGTGGTCCAGCACGCCCCTCATCTTTGACGCCGAGGACCACCCTGACCGCACAACCGTGGTCGGGTGTTTGCCATTGTTGGTCTCACCAAAGATACGCAACCTCAACGTGAACAAGATGTTGGTTGACAGCGGGGCCAACCTGAACTTGACCTAGCCCGTCGTGATCAAAAGGCTGCAAATTCCTGATGGAGACCTCGAGGAAACGGGTACGTTTCAAGGGGTCAATCTGGGGAGGAGCCAACCGAAGGGGAAGGTCACACTGCCCGTGACGTTTGGAGGAGAGTTGAACTACAGGACAAAGAGGATCGTCTTCGACGTGGCCGAGATCCCTTTGCCCTACAACGGGATCCTCGGCCGCCCGGCACTAGCCAAGTTCATGGCGGCGTCACACTACGCCTACAACATGGTAAACATGCCCGGGCCGTTGACCATCATCTCTGTCCCCTCCGACAAGAAGGACACGCTGATTTGCGCCCACCAACTCTATCGGGAAGCAGTTGCAGCAGCTGCCGTCAAGGCAGTTGCTCCTGCCGTTGAAGGCGCGGGAGGGAAGAAGAAGCCCGGCAAGACCTCTCGCACCCACTCCGGCAAGCACACCTCCTCGGAGTGTTGTGCTACCATCAAGGACGTGCCAGAGAGCTCTACCGGCAAGAGCAAGAAATCTAGAGCCGAGCCACCGCCAGACCAAGAAGGTGTCCGTCAGGGAGGATGGCACGGGAGGGGCCTTCACCATAGGCTCCACCCTCGACAGCAAATAGGAAGGCGCGCTCGTCACCTTCCTGCGGGTGAATGTCGACGTGTTTGCATGGCAAGCATCCGACATCCCCGGTGTTCCCAGGGAGGTGATTGAGCACCACCTAGTTGTCTGCCCTCATGCGCGGCCCGTCAAGTAGAAGGTCAGAAAGCAGGCTCTAGAGAGGCAGGAGTTCATCACAGAGGAGATCAGGAAGTTGGAAGTAGCAGGTTTGGTGAGAGGAGTGCTCCACCCGACGTGGTTGGCCAATCCGGTAGTGGTGCGCAAGGCAAATGGGAAGTGGAGGCTGTGTATTGACTACACATATATCAACAAGGCGTGTCCTAAGGACCCCTTCCCGTTGTCGCGCATCGACCAGATTGTTGACTCCACGGCCAGGTGTGATCTGTTGTCATTTCTCGACGCCAACTCGGGCTACCACCAAATCTTCATGACAAGAGAGGATGAAGAGAAGACATCATTCATCACCCCATGTGGTACGTATTGCTTTTTACGGATGCCTTTCAGGTTGAAGAGCGCTGGCTCTACGTTTGCAAGAGCAGTCCAAATTGGTTTTGAACCCTAGCTCCATAGAAATATGGAAGTATACATGGATGACATAGTGGTCAAAACCAAGGAAAGGGCAACTCTTGTGCAAGATCTGGAAGAGACATTTGCCAACCTGCGCAAGATCAACCTTAAGCTGAACCCTGAGAAGTGTGTCTTCAGTGTTCCGTCCGGCAAGCTTCTCGGATTCTTTGTGTCGCAACGCGGGATCGAGGAAAACCCGGACAAAATCAAGGCTATTGAGCAGATTGAGGCACCCAAGCGGATCAAGGATGTGCGTCGGCTCACCGGCTGCGTCGCCGCCATGAGTCGATTCATCTCCAAGTCCGCCGAGCGCGCCCTTCCTTTTTTCAAAATCTTGAAGAAGGCAGGCCCAATGGAGTGGACCCCAGAAGCCGAGGCAGCGTTGCAGGATCTGAAGAAATACCTTTCCTCCATGCCAATACTGGTTGCGCCTAAACCACAAGAGTCGTTGCTGCTGTATCGGGTGGCGATAAATACAGTGGTCAGCGTCGCACTGGTGGCGCAGAGGGAGGTCGACGAGGAGGCAGTGTCGACGACGGAACCAGCGGATGGCAAGCCAAAGGTTCCCCCGGCAGGGCCTGGTGCCGGCAAGGCCCCCGGCAAAGTCTAATGCCACCAAGGCAGTGCCTGCGTAGTCGAGTGAGGTGGTGCAGAAGAAGAAGATGATGCAGCACTCGGTTTACTTTGTCAGCTCCCTCTTGCAGGGGGCTAGGTCGAGGTACTCCGGTGTGCAAAAATTTCTCTTCGGGCTCCTTATGGCCTCGAGGAATCTGCGTCATTACTTCCAAGCCCACGAGATTACTGTCGTCACCCGCCTCCTGTTGCAATGGATACTGCATAACCCAGATGTGACCAGAAGGATTGTGGAATGGGCCCTGGAGTTGTCAAGCTTTGGGTTGAAGTTTGAAAGTACCTCAACAATCCAGAGTAGAGTCTTGGCGGAGTTCATTGCAGAATGGACCTCAACACCCGACGAAGAAATCCAGGAGACCGCTCTCCCCGGCAAGGAAGCAGACCGCGACTGGATCATGTACTTTGATGGGGCTTTCTCGCTGCAAGGCGCCGGTGTCGGTGTGCTGCTTGTCGCATCCACCGGAGAGCACCTCAAGTATGTGAACCAGATGCACTTCCCCAGGGAGATGTCCACAAACAACACTGCTGAGTATGAGGGGCTGCTTGCCGGTCTCAGGATCGCGGCAGACCTCGGGGTGAAGAAGCTCATCGTCAGGGGTGACTCGCAGCCTGTCGTCAAACAAGTCAACAAGGATTACCATAGCCCATTGACGGAGGCCTATGTAGATGAAGTGAGGAAGCTGGACGAGTGCTTTGACGGTACCCAAGCAGAGCAAGTTCCCTGATCGGAGAACGACATCGCCGATTACCAGTCGAAGCGTGCTGCATTCAAGCTACCTGTGGAACAAGGTACCTTTTTGCTCCGGTTAACTCAGCCATCCGTCGAACCGTCAACGGGGCAGAACAAGCGGAGGAAATCAGGTCCCGGCAAGTACTTTCCCGCCGAGCCCCCTGGGGCTGCCGGCAAGGATGCTGTCGTGCACACTGAGCCTGCCAAAGAGCAACTGGCTCCGGCAGGGCATTAATCCCTGGCCGTGGAGACGACCGCTCCCATGGCAGAAGAGATGCCTTTGGTCCTTGCCGTCGAGCCCCAAGCTCCGGCATGGGCGCAGCATACCCTCCGATTCCTCCAAACAGGGGAGCTTCCTGAGGAGCAGGAAGAAGCGGAAAACGTAGCCCGTCGATCTGCCTTGTACCAGTTCGTCGATGACGTCCTCTACAGGAGAAGGTTGAACGGTGTGAAATTGAAGTGCATCCTCGGGAGGAAGGACTGGAGCTGTTGGCGGAGATACATGGAGGCATATGTGGCTCCGACATAAGGTCGAGAGCCCTTGCCGGCAAGGCGTTCCGGCAAGGTTTCTTCTGGCCCACCGCCCTCTAGTATGCGACGACACTAGTAACCAAGTGTGAAGCGTGTCAGTTCCATTCAAAGAAGCTTCATCAACCAGCTCAAGCCCTTCAAACAATCCCTCTCTCCTGGCCATTCTCGGTCTGGGAGCTTGATATACTGGGCCCCTTCCCCCGTGCTGTCGGGGGCTTTGAGTACTTGTATGTTGCAATCGACAAGTTCACGAAGTGGCCGGAAGTGGAAGCAGTGAGAAAGGTGACAGCACAGTCAGCCATCAAGTTCTTCAAGGGACTGGTCTGCCGCTTCGGTGTGCCAAGCGGAATTATCACGGACAACGGCACGCAGTTCACAAGCCACACCTTCATGCAGTACGTTCAAGAACTCGGTAGCAAGGTCTGTTTTGCTTCCGTGGCACGCCCCCGGAGAAACGGCCAAGCGGAGAGGAAGAATGCTAAGTGTTGCGAGGCCTGAGAACGAAGACCTTTGACAGGCTGCACAAGAGCAGAAGGCGCTGGATTAATGAGTTGTCGGTGGTTCTTTGGTCGATTAGGACGACGCCAAATCGATCCACCAGCCAGACACCCTTTGCCCTAGTATATGGGGCAGAGGAAGTTCTCCCCACGGAACTCATATACGGGTCACCTCGAGTGCTCGCTTATGATGAGCTTGAGCAATAGCAGTTGCGGAAAGATGACGCAACGCTCCTTGAGGAAGATCATCTTCGGGCGGCTGTGAGAGCAGCACGCTACCAGCAAGCCTTGCGCCGCTACCATATCCACAAGGTTCATGCCCGAAGCTTTGAGGATGGCGACCTTGTTCTTTGGCATGTTCAGTCGGCCAAGAATACCAACAAGTTGACGCCAAAGTGGGAAGGCCCTTATCGCGTAATATGGGTC
The DNA here is from genome assembly GCA_032464435.1 of Aegilops umbellulata. NCBI lineage: Eukaryota > Viridiplantae > Streptophyta > Magnoliopsida > Poales > Poaceae > Aegilops > Aegilops umbellulata. The sequence goes on from CP136057.1 coordinate 279,991,654, forward strand.
ACCAGGCTCGGCGCAGTCCGCCTGGAGACCGAAGATGCTGTCCCAGTGAGTAATTCCTGGAACATCGAGCATCTTCGCAAGTTTTACCCATAAGGCACGGCTTGCCGGGCCCCCCGGCAAGCCACCTTTTTTACAAGCTTTGCCGGCAAGGCATGTAACCCTCTGTACAAAGCCAGGCGCAGACTCTGAGCATAAATAAACAAAGCGCTGGCGCCCTAAGTTATAGCATGCAGGTAGGTTGAGTCTCTTCCTCGGTTAGGGTTGATAGTGCTTAGCAGCGACTAAACCCTAGCCTAGAGGTCGGGTGTACGTCTTTTCTGTTTTCTTTGGTTCGTAGGGCACTTCTATTGAGCCACTTGGGAAAGGGAGAATGAACTGACGCTCCGACCCTGGCAAGGCATGGCTGCCGGGTGCTGAAGATGTAAGGATCCAACCACGGCGAGCCAAGGTTGCCGGGGGCTGCGGATTCAGATAAGTTTTCCATCCCCCTGCTGTACATTTCCGTATGGAACTAGGCATGTGAAGCCTCGTTTATGTCTTAAAACCACCGTACTCCTTTTTTCCCTGTACCCGAGAGTTACTTCCTGGGTCAGAATTTGGTAGTAGTTACGGTGGCGAAGAGATGAACGAGGAGCCTAACTCTACTTCGCCCCTGCCTCCGCCAAAATCGCGACAACGGTCGACCGAAGAAGAGAAATGGCAAGGCCTGTTGCCGGACGATGACATTTATTATGAAAATAACAAGGATTCATCCTTGGCATGGGCCTCGCTCATGCACGAAGAACCCGGCAAGCACCCTTTTTCATTAAAAACGTCCCATACAGGTACAATTCGTACGGAAAGAAAAACATGAACAAGGGGGATTACAAGCTTTAAATTTAACAAGGCCCGAAGGCTTACGGACTAAAAAAGAGATGAGATGCCCGTAATCGATTTCTTGTCCCTCTCCTCAGAAGATGGAACAGGGCAGCTGGAGGGCAAAAAGAGCGCCTAGGCAAGGTGCGAAGTGCAAAAAGCTGGAAGATGAGGCAGCGGCTCACCAATACGAGACGAAGGCGTCGGTGCCCGCGTACTCCGAGTTAACGGCCTCCACCCGCCTTCTTCGCCTTCTCCGGCCCTCTACGCCAGCCGCCCAAGGAGACGACGGGGAACACCCCGAAGGAGAGCTTGGTGAGGATGGCCCTCAGCAGGGCGCGTGACCGAGGGAGAGGCGGCACGGTCAGTCGAAGTCGGAGTTGGCAGCCTGCCGCTCGACTCCCTTGTCACCACTGTCACTGTCCTCCTCGTCACTCCCGCTCGAGGAAGAGTCTTCATCATCGGAAGAGCTCTCCACGCATCACTTCAGGCGAGTCACAAGATCTCCAAAGACCTTGACAGAGAGCAGGCCACCCTCCATTAATTTGAAGTAGAGGACGAGCCCCACCGTCAGGCTATGGATGCGGGCAAACTTTGCACCCGCAACGAAGATACATGACATGAGGAGCAGGGAAGTCAACGTCGACTCGCGTACCGCCGGTTCCGCATCGCCTCATGTGAAACCTGAGGGTCTGGGGCGGATCGGGCTCCATCTCCGCTGCAAAGGGGGTGGGGAGACGGAGACGACGACGCAGTGGCCAGCGCACACTAATGATGAACTCGCGGGGCCGGTCCCCGACGTGACCCTCCATCGCGGGAAGCACCGCTGGCAGAGGCACGACTGCCGCGCCACCTCGTGCCCCTCTCCCCTGACCGCCACGGCGACCTCATCCATGCCCCCTCCCCCTTCCTCTTGGGGCTGGCTCCGCCGCCACGGGCTCGAGGGAGGGAGGGACGCGCTGACGAGCAGTGGCCCTCGCTGCCACCGTCGAGGGCCCAGAACCTCCTCTCGCCATGGCAGATGGAAGAAAGAAGCAAAGATGAAGGGGGATGGATACTTAAGAATGTGGGGTGGCGCTCTCTCTCCCCCTCTTTATAAAGGGGCGGGGTCGAGACCCAGCCACCCCACTCATCCAATCCAGCCGGCGGAGGGGCAGGGAATTACGACCGACCCGCTGCCCCAACCAGCTACGACCCGGTTTCCCGCCTCCACAGCTCGCCACCTGCGTGAAGGACGCGTGGCGAGCGTGCAAGGTCGAAAGGATGGGTGAGGCGACCGTTCCCCACCCCGTAATCAGGGGAGCGTGGCCGCCTTAGAGACTGCCACCCGAGTCCATCCAGTAAATGATCCGCGCCTCCATGCCTCCCTCTTTTTACGGGGAAGGCGCGAGCAGCTTCTTTACTGCGATGTGACGCACGCGTGCGGAAACCGCCCCACGCATGACCCCCACGTCATGCACGACCCTCCACGTCACGCAAGACCCTCCATGTCGCACGCGGGTCATGGGAGGCGCTGCACGCGAAAAGTTTTACCGCGGTAAAAACCGCCCCTCCTGCCCGCGCACCGTATTGGGCCTGGCCCAACAATGTGTCGCGCTTATGTGTGGCCCAGGCCCGGGGTCTCTTGTCGATGTACAAAAGAAGGGGCGCACCTTTGTACCCTTTTACCTATGCACGGACAGTCGGAGCCGCGCCCACGGCCACACCAAGCAGAACAGGGGAGGTGAACCGAGGTGAAACTAAAGCCCAAGGCAGCCAGAGCAACGCCAAGGCCGAGACCACAAACGAGCAGAGGGACGAAGCAGGTTCCCCCGGCAAGACCCTTGCCGGGGCAGCCTCCATGGCCCTGGCAAGGCCCTTGCCAGGGCGCCTCGTCCAACACCAGCAGAGCGGACCACCCTTGAGCCCACGGTCTCCAACACCATCAACCACGTTGGGCCAGGGCTCGGGAGGCACCTCCATGGTGGCATGCAGATCTTTGTGAAGACAAGGAATATTCAAGATCAGATGAGGATTAAAAGACAACGATCCTCGGCAATAGCCTTGCCGAGGGGAGCCACAAGACCCCCGGCAAGACCCTTGCCGGGGACGACAGCACGCCACGGCGAGGCCCTTGCCGGGCCATTCGGCAAGGCACTCACCAAGGGCGCCAGCAGGGCCATTTCCAGGCCCGCACCAGCCAAGTCTCCACTGTCGTTCGCATGCAGCTGCCAGCCCAACCAGCTGGGCAGGCACCTCGCGGCAACATGCAGCTTCCAGGCCAGCTCAGCAAGCGCCTGTGTGGCGGCATGCAGATCTTCGTGAAGACTTTACCACCGCGCCACCTCAGCTACCTGCCTGCCTACATGGCGCCGCATGCACCGCTGGCTAGGGTGCGTGTTGAAGCAAGGAGGAGCGGTGACGGACGGGACGGGCCTTGTTCTCATCCCCAATAAAGCAAGGGGACACCTAAGCGATGCATTAAATGTGTCTTGTCCTGTAATACGAGCGATAAGCTCGTAGCACTGTACGCCTTTCCACCTCCTGTGTGCCACTATGGCAGCCCCTTTCGACTATAAAAGGAGGCCCATGGCGTACTGTAGAAGGATTCAAATCTTCGGATCGATCCAGCCACTGTAGCTAGTTAGGAGGCTCAAGAACACTCAATACATCCACGAAAGCAGGACTAGGGTTTTACGCATCCTCGCGGACCGAACCTGGGTAAACAATCCTTGTGCTGATTACTAATCCTGCTCTTCTTGCAACCCTGCGCCCCGGCAACCGTAGTAGGGATTCTTTTGATCCCATAGGTGTCGTTTCCCACCGACAGGCAGACTCGGAGAGATTTTCCAAGTGGGCGCGTAAGAAGGAGAAGATGTTGTGTTATCGTTGTGCTGAGAAGGTCCACTTTATTGCTGAGTGCGTGGTGGAGCTTTGTGATTCGTGCGGGAAGCCAGCAAATGTTACGGGGGATTGCCCGTTTTTGCGTGATCAGATTCTGACTCTTACAATGTATGCAGTATATTGTGCTGAGTTGATGTTCTTTGAGTATCCGGCTGCAAGAGAGATTCCTGAGGAGACCCAAAGTTTGACCACTGGGGTTGTGAAAGTTACCCAAGGAGATGTCTCTGAGGCTCAGATTTTGCAGATGCTTCAGGAGTTAGCTCCAGGTGACTTCCAGTGGGAGCTTGTAAGTATTGAGGCCGACATGTTCAAGGTGGACTTCCCCTCTGTGCAGGATTTGCAGAGATTGTTGAGTTTTGGGCTGTGCAGAGTACCTGGCACAAAATGCATTCTGGATTTCCACGAGTGCAGGAAGGTTGAGCCACAGGGCAAGCCCCTTACTCAGCTTTGGCTACGATTTTCTGGGGCTCCCTCCGAGACGATGCAGGATGCTCGGGCTGTGGCTAGCTTGGGTATCATGGTTGGGAAAACTGAGAGAGCGGATATGGCCTTTACCCGCGCTCACGGGGTGGCCCGACTGCTGGTGAATGTTCTGGACATTGAGTTCGTCCCTGATGTGGTCAAGTGGACATATAGGGGACAGATTTTCAACCTCGAGATTGAGTTTGAGGATACAGATCTCTTTGTTGAGGCTATCAATGGGACTGATGTAGATATGCAAGAGGGTGATGACAACACGGGTGCCAAGGAGGAACCGGTTGATGATGCTGGATGAGAGGCGTCCAACGGATCGGGCCCCATTACTCAGACGCCCGGGGACGGGCCCGGGGACAAGACGCCACCATCCTCCTTGGTGCCTATGAGTTCTGTGAGGTTTGGGTCGTTTGAGCCTGCCTCTGCCCCTCTGAGACTCTGGAGTGACCGGGTGGAGTCCGATGACATGTTTGAGCGCACACTTCCTACCATGGTGGTTGATGTTGCTGATAGGCCCGCGCTTGGAGGCTTGGTGAGGAGTCTCTCGGTGATGACTTCGGTTCGGGGAGGGGAGGTGGAGTCTCAGCAGGTGGCTCATCTCTCTCCCGCTCTCCCCGCGGTCTCAATCCGGGAGACGGCATTGACTTTGGAGGCTGTTCCTAGCGGAGGGAGTCCGGGGCAGCTGGCCTCGACTCTTTCTCCACCTCTCGCGGCGCCGAAGATGCAGACGGCGGCTGGGCGTAGGGGAGGCGGTCGGGGGAAGGTGGCCTTGACCCCCTCTTCCCCTCTGGCGGCTAGGGAGGCTGCATACCCTGTGGCGCCGGTGACCCCCTCTAGCCAAAGGGCTGGGGCGGGAGGAGTGCTCGGGCAGGTGGTCCTCGCGCTTCCCTCTCCCGACGCACCCGCGTCCCAGGGCCTCATTTTGAGGCAGACATAAGTGGGGCCGGGGAGATCCCCGCCGCTTCCTCCGGCAGCTCCGGCCAACTCTTCGAGGGGTGCAGATTCGTGATGTGCTGGAGGTGAGGCTGGTGGCTTCACTCCGAGTGGGGTCACTCGGGAGGAGGTCATCGCCTTTGGAGGGATCCCGAATCCGGTCTCTGCGGGGCGATGGATGAGCTGCCGTCTCCAGGATCACTCGGAGGTGGATGACATGCAGCAGCGGTGCGCCACAAGGGCAACCAAGCTTCGTGACATTGAGGTCACTACTGGTATGTCGGTCAACATTTCTAATTCTATTCTGCATTTTTAATATTGAGATGATTAATAATGCACATCAATTAGCAGTGTCACTAGGTAGTAATGATAGTGAAATTTCCAACTCTGTTAATGATCTCCTAGATTTGGAAGTGGAACGCGCTTTAGAAACGATTCAGAACTTAGCAGCGGTAAAACCCATGAATGATGCAGATATTGATGGGTTGGGTGTCATGGTGCTCGATAATTTTTGTGCGGATCTTGCACCATCCATTCCTGAGTCAGAGGAAGAGGATGACATTTTAGAGGCTACAGTAGTTCGATCCACCGAGCCTGGTTGTGAGGACCGGGTGGAGGATCAAAGCAAACCCAAACGCAAGTGGAAGCGGAAGATCTACACTGCTTTAGCGGTACGTAGGAGTGCTAGGATCCGTACTACTAAAAAATTTCATGATGAAATATGAAAGTAATCTTTTGGAATAGCAAAGGTCTGAACGACTTGGCTAAAAGATGGTTTCTTACAGATGCATCTATCGAGCATACATTGGATTTTATTGCTCTCTTGGAAACTGGTAGAGATAATTTTGCGCCCAAGTTTCTCAATACTTTATCAGGAGGTGTCGATTTTGATTGGCACTGCCTGCCTCCGAGAGGAGGATTAGGTGGGATCTTACTTGGAGTGAGATGCGATTCGCTGGAAGTCCGAAGTGTAGTGATGGGAGACTTCACGGTTAAGTTTTGGGTTAGGTCGAAAGCTGATGGGTTTAATTGGGCTCTGGTGGCTGTTTATGGTGCCACACAGCCCGAGCTTAAACCAGAGTTCTTGGCGGATCTTGTTCGAATTTGTAGCTCTAAGCATCTCCCAATTCTGGTTGGGGGTGATTTCAATATCATTAGGAGGAGAGAGGAAAAGAATAATGATAATTTTGATGGCAGAAGGTCATTTATGTTTAATACCATCATTGGAAGCTTGGATCTGAGAGAGATAGAGCTTTCGGGTTGAAAACTTACTTGGGCTAATGCTTTGCCAAACCCAACGTTTGAGAAGCTGGATCGAGTCCTAGCGAGCGTCGAGTGGGAACAAAAATTCCCTTTGGTAACAGTCCTGGCTCTTTCGCATGGAATTTTTGGTCACACGCCTTTATTTGTGGACTCGGGTGAGCCAACCCACATGGGGAACAAAAACTCCTTTTCATTCGAGCTGGCATGGTTTGAACGTGAAGGCTTCTTGGATCTGATGGCCAGAGAATGGGCTAAGGATGCAGGAGGTAGGACTTCGGTTGAGCGTTGGCAGAATAAGATCAGGCATTTGAGAAGTTTCTTGCATGGGTGGGCTAAGTATCTTAGTGGGATATATAAGGTCGAAAAGGAAAGGCTCCTTACACTTATTCATTCCATAGATTTAGAAGCCGAGTCCACAATTTTGCAAGCCACGAAGCTTCATGCTAAACTGGAAGAAAATATGAGGTTGAAAGAGCTTCTCCATGAAGAGGAATTTAAGTGGGCGTTGCGGGCTAAGGTTCGCAAAGTTGTCCAGGGGACACAAACACTCAATTCTTTCACTTGATCGCTAATGGCAAGCATAGAAAGAAGAGAATCTTTCAGCTTGAACAAGATGAAGGAACAATTTTAGGACATGATAACCTAAAATTATACATAATCGAGTACTATAAGCAGTTGTTTGGGCCTCCGAAGGATAATTGTGTGTCCCTCGATGAGTCCAGGATTGAGGATGTCCCTCAACTTACTGCTGATGAGAATGATATTTGGATTGCCCTGTTCTCGGAGAAAGATGTGTTTGAAGCTATTGCGCATATGAAAAACAATAAGGCTCCAGGGCAGGATGAATTTCTGGCGGAGTTCTATAAAAAGTGTTGGCATATTATTAAGGGGGATTTGCTACCAATGTTCCATGATTTATTCTCTGCACAACTTCAATTATTTCACTTGAATTTTGGAATGATAACACTGCTTCCTAAGAAAATGGAGGCTGTGAGAATTGAGCAGTTCAGGCCGATCTGCCTCCTCAATGTTAGCTTCAAAATTTTCACCAAGGTTGGGACTAATAGGCTCACACAGATTGCGCATTCGGTGGTGCAGCATTTCCAAACTGCTTTCATGCCAGACAGAAACATCCTAGAAGGGGTTGTGGTCCTTCATGAAACGCTCCACGAGATTCACATGAAAAAACTAGATGCAGTTGTTTTTAAGGTGGCTTTCGAGAAAGCATACGATAAAGTCAAATGGCCTTTCCTTCAACAGGCCTTGCGTATGAAAGGGTTAGATGAAGCCTGGTGACGCCAGGTAGAATCGTTCACACAACAACGGAGTGTTGGAATTAAAGTGAATGACGACATAGGTCATTATTTCCAGACACATAAGGGCCTGAGACAAGGGGATCCGATGTCTCCTATTTTGTTCAACATTGTAGTTGATATGTTGGAAATTCTGATAGGAAGGGCTAAGGAGGCTGGTCAGGTGGGTGGCTTGGTACCTCATCAAGTTGACGGTGGTGTGTTTATCCTAAAGTACGCCGATGATATGATCATCTTTATGGAGCATGACTTGGCAAAAGCGAGAAATGCGAAGCTGGTGTTATGCTTATTTGAACAATTGACCGGGTTAAAGATTAACTTTCACAAAAGCGAATTGTTCTGCTTTGGAAGAGCCAATGACGAACAATAGGCTTATAGGAAATTTCTTGGGTGCGAATTGGGGACTTTACCTTTTACATACTTAGGTATACCAATCCACCATCGTAAGCTGACAAACAGAGAATCGAAGTGTATCAAGGACCGCTTTGAGAAGAAACTGAGTTGCTGGAAGGGCAAGCTCATGTCATACGGAGGCCGATTAATTCTGATAAACTCGGTTCTCACGAGTATGCCTATGTTTCTTTTGTCATTCTTCGAAGTCCCAGTTGGAGTTAGGAAAGACTGGACTTTTATCGATCACGATTCTTCTGGCAGAGCGATGAACTAAAAAGAAAATACAGACTCGCCAAGTGGGATATTATCTATCGACCGAAAGACCAAGGGGGTCTTGGCATTGAAAATCTTGAGGTCAAGAACAGATGTCTTCTCAGCAAGTGGTTGTGGAAGTTATCGGCCGAGACTGATGCCACTTGGGCACAGATCCTTCGTAGCAAGTATCTTCACTCCAAAACTTTGTCCCAGGTGACAGCGAGGCCGACGGACTCACCTTTTTGGAAAGGGCTTATGAGATCCAAATTAGCCTTTTTCAATAGGACAAAGTTTATTATCGGCAACGGTGCTAGCACACGATTCTGGGAGGATACTTCGCTCGGAGAGACCCCCCTTGCCATTCAATACACGTCTTAGTATCGTCTTGTTCAACGACGTGATGCTTTCGTTGCAACGGTACTTCAATCCATTCCCCTTAATATTCAGTTCAGGAGGACGCTAGCCGGCAATCATTGGGAAGAATGGCTTCATCTAGTGAGTAGACTCATGGAGGTTCAGCTGTCTCAACAGCCCGATAAATTACCCTGGAAGCTTACTAGCTCTGGAGAGTTTACAGCTAAATCAATGTATCTTGATGTTATCAATTCAAGCTCTATTCCTAGTTCCAAATATGTTTGGACTGTCAAAGTTCCTTTGAAAATCAAAGTGTTTATGTGGTTTGTACATACACAAGTAATATTAACCAAGGACAATTTGGCAAAGCGTAATTGGACAGGACCTACTAGGTGTAGTTTCCGTGATCAGGATGAAACTATCAAACACCTTTTTCTTGATTGCTAGTTGGCCAAAGTTCTATGGCGGACGGTCCACATTGCTTTTAATATTACCCCTCCGAGTTCTGTCAGCATGTTATGTGGAACGTGGCTTAACGGAATAGAGTCCGAAATAGCAAGACACATTCGCGTAGGAGTATGTGCTTTACTGTGGGAAGTCTGGAACTGCAGAAATGATTTGGTTTTTAACAGAACAACAAATATTCTTTTTTTGCAGGTTATCTTCCGAGCCACTGCGTTGATCCGTATGTGGTCGCTACTCACTCCGACGGAGGCCAGGGAGCGTTTGGTTACTGGATCTATCCGTTGGGAGATGGTAGCACGAGATATATTCAACCGGTTTGGATGGCGATCATGTAATAGGATAGGCAATTAGTTTACCTGTCTTTCTTATGCCAGCCGGTTGTGGCTTTTTGTGGCTAGTTTGTTATTGGCTCTTTGGCTCTTTGTGAGCTTTCCTTTATTTATGTTTGAGACTTTAAGACCTTGTTGAACCTATCTGCTTATTTAATAAGTTGGCCATATGCATCGTTCTGATGCAGAGGCCGAGGAGTCCCCCCTTTTCGAAAAAATGGCGGGTTGATGTCTCCATCAACGTGGATGTATGATAGCACCACCTATCGGAACCACGCCAATAATCTTTGTGTCATCATTGCGTTTGCACTCTCCAAACCCTTCCCTTTACCTTCATATGCAATGTTTTACTTTCCGCTGCTACACTCTAAGAATTGCATGTGTAGGTTGATTGCTTGACTTGTGCTAGTTGCTAAAATCTGCCAACAACTAAAATTGAGAAAAGTTTAGATTTTTATTTGGTCAAGTAGTCTAATAACCCCCCCCCCTCTTGACCTACTTCCGATCCTACACACACGAACTATCTCTAGGCCCTCTAAAAGTACGCCCCCAGCACATTCACACATGTTTCATCATTATCTCGCGATATATATAGCGACGATCATTGTATTTGAAGCGGAAGCACGATACGTTCATTGGCCTTCAGAATCTACTCATTACGGTCACCATTTACGTCTTGTGGCTATTATATAGTCATGGGCTCACCGTACAGCTATGTATTTGTTCAAGACACGACTAGTTGACCAGTTAAACGTTCCACATGGTGCATATAGTGTTGTATCATTATTACCTCACTACCATAGGGCCCACTTGTCAGCGGGTATAAGAATGAAAACAATCGATAAAAAATTATTGGACCATGGGTATTCGAAGTGATGACCGCGGGCATAGCGGACAAGGTGGCCCTGCATTGGTATGTTGAGCCGTCTCTTTTAATATGTGGTGGTTATACACACACGCATGCATGCACACGAAATGCATGCATGCAACACTCACACGTACCCATGCTTCCACGCAACACTCACGCGCACACATGCACACATGCAACACTCACACACACACACACACGCATGCATGCACACACCACACGACCAACACACACGCTCATGCTCAAGTGCTCAACCTACACGTGCATGTGCACACATCACGCCCTGACAGACACATACGCAACTAGGTGGTTCCCCCGCACGGGTTGGAGTCTGGTCGCGGCTGTGTAAATTTGTGTTTATCTTACTCTTTTCCTCTACGAGCTGACAGTGGGACCCACAAGGAACGTGGCCAATTTAACCATGCAACATAGTGCCAAGCAGACTATTTGGCCAGTCAACAATGTGCAATCCGATGCTAAACGGCGAGCAAGTGAATGTACAATCACCGCAAAACGTATATAGTGACCGTAATGAGCGTATTCTGAAGTCCGGTGACCATATTACGCTTTTCGTTTGAAATACACTGACCGCATTATATTTATCTCTTCCTTGCTCTCTCTGTGGAGCCAAGTAGGCCAACATGCCAGTGCCTTAATTGGCGCATGCCACCCCATTATTGTTGTACTAGTTTCATAAGAGCGAATAAGCATTCATGTATACCGTACAAACTCTAGATATGAGTTACAAATGCTATGAAGATGAATACAAATATTTGAATCCAGTTTATGCCCAATTTCTCTAGGTAGGCCCTCCGAAAGTATATCTCTACATGTTCTCGCGGGTTACATCTAATAACTATGCAATACAGCACTACTACACTCTAACACAATAAATCATATGTGTTTTTAGTTTTACTAGATCACATAATATTACTTAATTATTCAGTTTAAATACATTAAAATTGCCTTTGAAATGTATGGCTAGTATCATCTAGTGATATGAAAGGTCAGACTACACACACACACACACACACACACACACATTTAACATCTTTCTCTTCCTCTCTGTGTCAAACCGCCTATGCCAAACTACCCTGCCTACCGCACGGGAAAAATCCCGGCCTCGCCTGTTTAATCGGGTTTGTATAGATGGATAGTGCAAAACAACAAAACTATAGTAGTACTACATAGTACAAGTAACAGTTCACTGGGCCTCCGTCGTAAGAGTGGACCGCTTGCTTTCATAAATGGTCTAGTCCCTTTCGCCGACATGTGGGACATCAAGCAACTTGGTCCATGTGCCAAACCGAAATAACAGTGCAGGGCAGCAGGGGGCGCACCCTGGTCTTGGCGTCGTCGTAGTAATGAGCAATCAGGCATCAAATCACAAAGTTGCACCTTTCCCGTAGTTAAATTGGAGGGATAAGGTGATTATAAAGTTGGAGGGACGAAGCAACCATCATTTCACTCTTTGCTGAATCTGCTTCTCCCTCATCTTCCTCAAGTTACCCATGTGTTGCTCCTGCTATTGTTTTGCCTCATGTAGGACGCGGATCGGCTAGGTACATCACTGACACATGCCAACCTCCTCTAAGAATAAGAAACCTCTCCCGCCTTTCACGTGGCAAAATCACCTCCTTTTTACTAATCTTGATATATTTTTTAGATCAATATAATCGAGATTTGTATAGATATCACCAAGGAGCAAAACCAAGTGGTACGCTTAAGGGCATCCACAATGTGTAGCTAAAGGTTAAAATAGCTTTTCGCATCGATGGGAACCATTGTGGAGGGTTCTGCCAAAGCCAAAAAATAGGGAAACAAAGCTCCCTAATTGATTGATTGAAGGAATAGAACAATGCAACCTTTCTCCTCTTTCTCCCATGCTTGGACGCATGTATAGAGAACAGAGACTACTCCCTTGTCCCTTCTATCACAAATCAAAAGGCAGTGAGGTGTGAAATCACAAAGCACAGATGAAGCAACCATCATTTCACTCTTCATTGACTCTGCTTCTCGTCTTCTTCGAGAAACCACCTTTACCGCACTAAGTTGGACGGACGATGCTATTGTGCTACTAGTAGTACATTGGCCTCCTTTGGTTCAAATAGACTTCCTGGATGCAAAGAAGGTGGTTGTCTCGGTTTGTAGGCGGCACTTGCGAATGACTTACCATGATCCGCCTCAATGGTGTGCTCCGTCGAACGCACTTCGCCAAATACACAACGATCGAGATATCGTCAACGTCGCTGCGATGGGGAAGGAAGTCAAATAGTTAGTCCCTCCATTTTTTTGTATACAAGGCCACTATCAAAATTTGCAGAAGGCACTAACTCTAATCCAGGAAAAATTGATGGGGTTTGCCTCGTTTTAGCAACCAAGGACATTAATATACCCTTACATGCATGCGAAAGTGAGAAGGGAGAAGAAAATACACATTAATTGACATGTCAAACGAGGATATATATCGATCAATACCGTGAAGGAAAACTCTGACTTCTTTTTTAACACAGCACGTACTAAAATCAAAGTCGCTCACCCTTGCAAACCATATGTCCTTACACGTTCAAAATGAAAAGGCGGTAGACTTACGCACGCCTGTCGCGATCACACAGCACCCTCACACAGTCGGTCCTACATGCTGCAAACCCAACCAAGGGAACGCACCCTCACTCACATGTGGTACCACATGTGATCAAACCAAACTCAGCCATACAACCGCTAACACCTAATTTTCGTTCATACAGTATGGTTATCCAACCTCCTGTTGGGAAAGATCTGTGCGGACCGTGTGGTGGTCCCTTGGGGAAGAAGAAGAGGTGAGGAAGAAGGGTTAGGAGACGTAGGATATTCATCCAACCGCCTTAAATGGCCGACTTGCCCAAATGATGGAAGTCCTGCGACTTGCATAAATATATGTTTTTACACAACAAAAGATCCCTAAAAACAACAACATAAAGAAAAACTATCACTGCTCGCGGAACGAGCTGACCTACTCGTCTTTGGCTGTCGGCATGAACCACCCATAGCTACCGACGTGTGTCTCTGCACCGTGGTTGTCCTCGGCCTCCAGCTAGTCATTCACCCAGAGGGTGAGAGAGCTCTGCACGGCCGTGAGCACCGCCCGGTTCACATCGATGACGTTCAGTTCCGTCTGCATGAGGGCCTCGATGGCAGCGGCATCCGCGCGCTCCGTGTCGAGTTGAGCTTCCGTCGCCCGGCTCAAGTCCAGGACGTCTCGTTCCACCTGCAGGAGGGCCTCGATGACAGCGCCATCCGCACGCTCGACGTCAAGTTGAGCCTCCGTCACCTAGTTCACGTCCATGACATCCGGTTCCACCTGTAGGAGGGCCTCGATGGCAGCGGCATCCGTGTGCTCTACGTTGAGTGGAGCCTCCGCCTCCTGGTGCTCCTTTAGGATCGCCAGGTTGAACCGTTCGTTCGCCTGCACCATGGGGGACCCGGACGCCGGCGCAAAGTCGACATCCATCGTCTCGCACGCATCAGGGCCCTTCTGCGCCGCGACCTCCGCCATGAACAAATGGATCAGCTTCCTCCTCGGAGCTTGGCTTCAGAAAACTCGGGGGTTGGCCCGCCGCAAAGCGAGCTTGGGAACGGAGGTCTGTGACGCCGACCGCTGTCGTGATTTCTGCACGGCGCTCCTGCGTCAGCATGTCATAGTACGTGATTTTGCGGTGCACCATGGCTTTCTGGCGAACTAGAGGACGGCTGATGCGGGCTAGGGGATCGAAAGGTGGGGGAATGGGCTAGAGAGGAGGTGTGGTTTTGGGGCAGCGGTGACAAGCTGATGACCCACAAGTATAGGGGATCTATCATAGTCCTTTTGATAAGTAAGAGTGTCAAACCCAATGAGGACCAGAAGGAAATGACAAGTGGTTTTCAGCAAGGTATTCTCTGCAAGCACTGAAATTATCGGTAACAGATAGTTGTGTGATAAGATAATTCGTAACGGGTAATAAGTGTCACTAAGGTGCAGCAAGGTGGCCCAATCCTTTTTGTAGCAAAGGACAAGCCTGGACGAACTCTTATATAAAGCAAAGCGCTCCCGAGGACACATGGGAATTGTTCTCGAGTTAGTTTTTATCATGCTCATATGATTCACGTCGTTACTTGATAATTTGATATGTGGGTGGACCGGTGGTTGGCTGCTGTACTTACTTGGACAAGCCTCCCACTTATGATTAACCCCTCTTGCAAGCATCCGCAAATACGAAAGAAGAATTAAGATAAATCTAACCGTATATAGCATGAAACATGTGGATCCAAATCAGCCCCTTACGAAGCAACGCATAAACTAGGGTTTAACCTTCTATCACTCTAGCAACCCATCATCTACTTATTACTTCCCACTGCCTTACCCTAGGCCCAAATCATGGTGAAGTGTCATGTAGTTGACGTTCACATAACACCACTAGAGGAGAGACAACATACATCTCATCAAAATATCGAAGGAATACAAAATTCACATGATTAGTTATAACAAGACTTCTCCCATGTCCTCAGGAACAAACGTAACTACTCAGAAAGCATATTCATGTTCAAAATCAGAGGGGGGGGTAAATAGCATTAAGGATATGAACATATGATATTCCACCGAGAGTAAACCAACTAGCATCAACTACAAGGAGTAATCAACAGAGCAACCCACAGGTACCAATCTCAGGTTTTGAGACAAAGATCGGACACAAGAGATGAACTAGGGTTTCATAGGAGATGGTGCTGGTGAAGATGTTCATGGAGATTGACCCCATCGATGATAGGATCATTGGTGATGACGATGGCTTCGATTTCCCCCTCCGGGAGGGAAGTTTCCCTGGCAGAACAGCTCCACCGGAGCCGTAGATTGCTTCTGCCCAGGTTCTGCCTCGAGACGGCAGCGCTTCGTCCCGAAAGCTTCCTTCTGATTTTTTCTAGATCAAAACTCTCCATATTTCAGAAGATGGGCACCGGAGACCTGACAGGGGGGCCACAAGCCATAGAGGGGCGCCTAGGGGGTAGGGCGTGCCCCCTAGGCTTGTGGCCTCCTAGTGGGCCCCCTTCGGTATTTCCTTCGCTCAATATTTTTTATATATTCCAAAATAATTCTCCGTAAATTTTCAGGACCTTTGGAGTTGGGTAGAATAAGTCTCTTAGATTTGCTCCTTTCCGGTCCAGAATTCCAACTGCCGACATTCTCCCTCTTTGTGTAAACCTTGTGAAATAAGAGAGAAAACGCATAAGTATTGTACCATAATGTGTAATAATGGCCCATAATGCAATAAATATCAATATAAAACCATGATGCAAAATGGATGTATCAAGTCCCCAAAGCTTAGACCTCGCTTGTCCTCAAGTGAAAGCCAAAGTCGATAAATATGTCCACATGTTTAGAGATAGAGGTGTCGATAAAATAAAATACGAACATGAGGGCATCATGATCATCTTTAGAACAGCAGTATATATTGTCATATATTCTCTTATGCCAAAGTAATAATTGGTTCACAAGGTAAAGTATGAATCGAAAACTTCTATTGAAAACTAACAAACTATGATCTCAGTCATTGAAGCAATTGCAATTTATCATAACATCGGAAAGAGTCAATGTAAGACGTTTTTTATAGCAAGTCCACATACTCAACCATCTTTTAGTCTTTCACACTTGCTAACACTCACGCGATACTTATGAGTTCAAAGCCTCATTCGAACACAGAGAAAGATAGGGGCTTATAGTTTTGCCTCCCAACCTTTTACCTCAAGGGTAGTGTCAAAAATAATACTTTATGATAGCCTACATCTAGGTGGATATATATATCTGAACCTTTCTCCAACAAATAGTGCTTGCCAAAAATAAAAAGTTTAAAAAGGAAAGGTGAAGATCACCATGACTCTTGTAAAAGGGTAGAAGATAAAAGTAAAAGATAGGCCCTATGAAGAGGGAAGCAGAGGTTTTCATGCGCTTTTATGGTTGGATGCACAAAATCTTAATGCAAAAGAACGTCACTTTATATTGGCCCTTGTGATAAAGAACTTTATTATGCAATATGTTGCTTTTATTTCTTCCATATCACAAGTTCGTATAAAGCTTATTTTCCTCACACTAAAAGATCATAGATATTTAGAGAGCAATTTTTATTGCTTGCACCGATGACAACTTACTTAAAGGATCTTACTCATTCCATAGGTAGGTATGGTGGAATCTCATGGCAAAACTAGTTTAAGGGATATTTGGATGCACAAGTAGTATCTCTACTTGGTGCAAAAGATTTGGCTAGCAAGGGGTGAGAAGCAAGCTCGACATGTTGGAGGATCCATGGTAATATAACTTCTATTCAGATATAATAAGACATAACTCATTATGTTGTCTTGTCCAACATCAACTTTTAGCATGTAATATTTTAATAAGTGCTCACAATCACAAAAGATGTCCAAGATAGTATATTTATATGTGAAAACCTCTCTTTCTTTATTACTTCCTATTAATTGCAATAATGACCAAAACTATGTTTGTCAACTCTCAACAACTTTTATTCATCATAATCTTTATATGTGAAGTCATCACACTCCATAAGATCGTTGTACGATATTTTTATTTAATTTCTTTATTACTTTTTTCTTTATTTTTTTCAAGCTCATAGAAAGAAAGACAAAGCCCTCAACTCAAAACTAATCTTTATTATATAACTCAAGGACTCGATTACATAGATAGATCTCAAAACAAAACTCACAGCTAGATCATGCTAAAAACTTTATTCTACTAGATCAAGATATAACCAAAGGGATCGAACTAAGAAAAACGATAAAGGTAAAAGTGTGATGGTGATACGATACCGGGGCACCTCCCCCAAGCTTGGTAGTTGCCAATGGGAGTGCCCGTACCCATGTATTTAGATTTCTTTCTTTGAGATGGTGTTGTTGCATTCTTCTTCTCCAGCTTGCGTTTGAGGCTAAAATTTTCCTCCCTCAAATCCTCATTCTCGAGCTCGAGTTTCATTATCTTTTTGCATAATGCCACCTTGCTGTCCTGCAAAAAACATGGTGGGATAGATTGTACCATAGGAAGGCTTGACTTCTTGAATTCCAATTGCATATCGACATGTTGAGGTAGTGGAATTTGCCGTGGTACGATGGTCAAAACCACCGGGAGATTCTATAATGAATTTTTACCGACCAAAAGTAGTGTTGTTCAAGAAAACGGAGTCCGAAGGGCACACGTGTCGGATTTCGGGTTCCGGCAGACCCTTAAGGTTCGAACTCTGGGGTGTGCGCGGAGATTACGCCCTCTACCGCTTTGTCTCGCAAGGATCTAAACTACCAAGGGAACAACACAAAAGACGCAGTGTTTATACTGGTTCGGGCCACCGCTGTGGTGTAATACCCTACTCCAGTGTGTGTGGTGGATTGCCTCTCGGGCTGGTGATGAAGAACAATACAGGGAAGAACAGCCTCGTGAGGGTATGTTCTTGGTCAGGGGGACGAACTACAAGGAGGAGTCCGGCCGCCCTTTTCACTCTCTCTCTCTCTCTGCTGGCCCGATTGCTCGATGCTAGCTTGCCCGGTTGATCGATTGATCCTCTGATGTCTAGATGTACCTACCCTGGGGGCGGCTAGTCCTATTTATAGGCAAAGGCCCTAGGCCTCTTCCCAAATATTGAGCGGGAAGGGCGCCAACAATTGGCCAATTCGAAGGGGAACATCTGGTACACTTATCCTGACTAAAGTTGGTCCTCGCCTGCCAAAGGCCCTGTGGTGACGCCGTCCTGGGCTCCACGATGACCACCTTCCCACCGTTGGACTGGTCTTGGTCTCGTTGCACCGAAATGGATGCCCTTGCTTGATCCTCATGCCTACGCTTCCCCCCTTTGCACCAAAGGGGAAAGGGGAGGACACTGCGCGGCTGGTGCCCGCCTGGCACCCTTGGTCATCATGGCTTGCGTCATGGGCACCTCGCGAGGTACCCTGCCTTGATCTCTCCGCCTCCTCGTGAGCCAGCCTGACGAGGCCGTGCCTGAGGAAGTGCCGTGTCATCCGCCCCGCGAGGCTTGGCCCCTCGCGAGGGTCTTGGGTCTTGTGTTGATGAAGTGGGGCCGCGCTGGGCCCCCTTCGAGCCACGCCGTGGGCCGTATGCAGGCAAGTCTGGGGACCCCCGTTCCCAGAACGCCGACAGTAGCCCCCGGGCCCAAGGCACGCCCGGACTTGGCCGTGCCGAGAGGCGAAAGGGCAAGGGCGAAGCGCCGCGGGCCCTAACAGCCTGCGGCCTCGGGCGCCGCGTGGCGGTTGATTGGACGTGGGCGTCTCCGCTTCCCCACGACGCCTCGTCAATCGCGCGGATTGGACAAGTCCCTGCATGCAAATCGTGTCATGATTACCTGTGATCGTGGAGGCCGACGGTTGGCCTCCGCCGGCTATAAGTACGGCTCCGTGCGTGCCCTTTCGGTCCATCTCTCCTTGCTTTCTTCTTCGCCTTGATTCTTGCTCCGCCTCGGCGTGATGGCTCCGATTCGCCGGTTCTCTGCAGCGGAGAAGGGAAAAGCTCCTCGAGAGGAACCAGACCCGCTCCCGCCGAAGAAGCAGCCTGCCTTGCGCGGCCGAGACGAGGAAGATCGCCTGGCGGTGCTGAGGCCTTGGTACGAGCGGCCTCCGCCGGGGTTCCCGCTTCCCTTGTATGCCCACACCGAGGGCCTTGGAAGAGGAGATGCCGATCCTCAGCGCCGTCGCCGGCGCCGGAGGGTCACGAAGGTGTTGATCGTCCCTCCTGGAGTCCACGCCGAGGGCTCCTCCCACGAGCTCATGCTCCACGCTGCCATGCCTCCGCGAACTTGGATTCGCTTTCCTCCCTTCTTTGCCTCCGTCATCCCGCTGGGAAGACTCCTGGAGTTATGGCTGCAGCACGCCGACTGCAGCACCCCCGCGACCGAGGCAGAAGTAGCGGTCCTTGCCTCGGGTGAGGTCTTCATGACTCGCGGCTGGGGCGAAATCGCTCGGAGTTGCAGGGCGAGGGGCGCCCTCACGATCCACCTGGAGTACGATGGCGCTTAGGTGATGTTCTTCAAGGTCTTCGACGTGAACAGGCGCCGGCTGGAGTGCTGCCTCGGGGGAGGCGATCAGGACCTCGCTATGGCGACGGCCGGGCCCGACGACCGCCCCCTGGACAGCTCCACCAGCGACGGGAGCGCCGGAGGATCCAGTGATCCTAGCGAGGCCTTCGCGACTCCGGAGACGAGCGACGACAGCTACGAGCCCGCGAGCCAGCGCCGCTCCCGGAGCAGGGCGGGCTCACTCGACCGTCGCTGACTCCGATCTGGATGGGGTTGGCGCCGGTGCCTGAAGGCCCACTATTGATGATGGCGTCTTTTGCAGGGGCACATGCAGTTAGCATCCCCCGGGACCTGTTTCCTGCAAAGAATTATACTGCGCCCAATGGGGGCTTGTAAGGTGTTTATGATCCTTTTGTCAATATACGACTTGTGCTATGGAACTGTGCGAGTCGCCAATCCCGTCGTAGCTTAGTCCTCCCTTTCGAACCTCGCGAGGGCTTGGTTCTCTGCGCCGACTGGTCCCAGTCCCAAGGCGGCGTCAGCCGTCGCTGGTATGCCAGGTCGCGATGCCGTGGTCAAGGCCAGGAGGTGAGCGACTCGGGGTCCGGTAAGAGTCCCTGAGTCGCGATGCTCAGGAGGTCCCCTTTGGCGCCCAAGCAGCCGTCGCTCGGTGAGAAAGGGGGGCAACATCGCTAGCACGGAATTGCATTAGGTGCGGGGATAGTGCCGCGGTAACCGGGGTTGTCGTGCGGGGACTTATCTTGCTAATCAGGGGTTACTCTGTTGTGACGACGGGTCCACGCGGCGGCGGGAGTCGGAGTTGCACGACGAGGTCCTCGCGTGCCCCTTCTCCCTCGCCTCTGCTCCCCTTTCTGCTCTACGTCCTCGGGTCCCGGCCCTCGAGCTGGTCTCAGCCGTCGTTGGTATGCCAGGTCGCGATGCCGTGGTCAAGGCCAGAGGGTGAGGGCTGGAGAGCCAGTAGGAGCCCTGAGTCGCGATGCTCAGGCACCCCCCCTTTAACGTGCAAGCGGTTCGCACGGACGAGGGTGAAGGGAACTCCGTGAAGGCCTCGGCCGACGCAACTCCCTCAGGAGGTCCTGCAAGCTCATCATGGAAGGAAAACAAGGCTGTGATGACAGCTATTAGTTGATCGTTAGTTGCTCCGGTTGGCATGGGTGAGGTGTACCTGGGCGCCCGTGAGCCAGCGCGGGACTCATGGGGCCCTACCTCTAGGCGGGTTGCGCCTGGAACTGGGCCGTGTCTTGAGATGTGTTCCTGCAAATTGGGTTAGATGCTGGCACTCTACGTCCTCGGGTCCCGGCCCTCGAGCTTGTCTCAGCCGTCGCTAGTATGCCAGATCGCGATGCCATGGACAAGGCCAGACGGTGAGGGCTGGAGAGCCGGTAAGATCCCTGATTCACGGTGCTCAGGTACCCCCCCCTTTAACGTGCAAGTGGTCGACATGGAGAAGGAGAGGTGCCGTGGACAGGCATCAAGTAATCAAGCATGACAGGCGAAAGCATAGCTGGAAATAAACGCAAGGGAGATACACGCCACTGGGCCTGGCCCGAGCGGCTTGGGGATGATGCAGCCCGAGGGGCGCCCCCAACAAAGCAAGCTAATGACCGAAAAATAAAAAAGGGATACACACCGCAGGGATGGACCCACGCGGCCTGGGAATGAAGCAGCCCTGGGGGGCGTTCCCAGGTGGAAATGAAGCTTGAAGGACGTCACCTGAAGATGCCGAGGATGAAGTGATGTTGGTGCAGCAGACTCGGTGGGCTGCGGAAGCCGATCCTCATGAGCCCCCAGGCCCTGGGGCCTAAGGAGGCTCCGGAGGTGCTGGTAGCTCCCCGCGAATCGTCTCCATCTCCGCCAGGACCGCGGAGCGCCTGTCTTCCTGAGTCTCCATGATGCCCCTCATGAGGCGCTGGTATGCAGCAACCACGCTCGGCAAGCCGTAAGGCATGCGAACATAGCTGTGGGGTGGGCCTCCGCAACACCCCGCTTGCGAGGGCCAGAGACGCTCCGTCGTGGCGACCCGATTGAGCCTTGGTACGTCGATGCAGACGCGCAGCCCACCATCCTCGCCTGGATGGGGAGCCATAACTGGTAGACGGCGGCAACCTCTCATGACTCTTGACTCCTGCAGTTCTTGGACGGCCTTGTTAACGAACTCCCGCTGGTCTGACCTTCCTTGCCCTGCTCCTTCTCAAGGGAAACGTGCTTCGAGGCACGCCTCCACATGGTGCCCAAGCGCCTCCCTCGTAACCCTGACCAGGTCGGTGGCCCTCCAGGTGAGAGCCCCCGAGCCCTGCCTGAGGAGGGCGCCTGGCGCGCTTTCCTATGCGATGGAAGGAGGGTCCCCCTGGGCAGACGCGGGCCCTGAGGGGCCTGCCTCCTGAGGAGCCGATCCTGACGATGTCTTCTGCTTCTTGGGGGTTATCTCAGGAAGCCTCCTGCTTCCACGATCTGGGTCTTCTAGTGACGCGGCCTGAAAGGCTCACCCAGAACACACTGCATCCTTCTCTTCACACGGCACTGTGATGACTCCGCCACTTCCTGGCATCTTGAGGACGTTGTAACCATGATGTGTCACGGCCATGAACTTGGCCAACGCTGGGTACCCGAGGATGGCGTTGTACGGCAGGCGGATGTGAGCGATGTCGAAGTCGATGAGCTCGGTGCGGTAGTTGTTGCGGGCTCCGAAGGTGACGGGGAGGCGGACCTGCCCGATCGGGATCGTGGAACCGTCGGTGACTCCTGAGAAGGGCTTGGTCGGCTGAAGCTGGTCGTAGGGCACTTGAAGATTGTTGAATGTTTCCACGGACAGGACGTTGAGCCCTGCCCCACCATCGATGAGGGTCCTGGTGACCAGTACGTTGCTGATGACTCGGGAGCAAAGCATCAGGAGGACCCCGGCTGTGGCCGAGCACTTGAGCTGATCTGCTGAGCGGAACGTGATGGCGCACGCCGACCACTTGAGAGGGCGCGTAGCTTCGAGCCTGGGGAGGACTGCATTCACGTCGCGGGCAAACTGCTTGAAGATGCGTTGGGAGGCTGGGGCTTGAGCTCCGCCCAGGATGCAGGCGATTGCGCGTGGCTCCTGGAAGGCCCCAGCCCCCTCGTCCTGGTGGAGGTCCTCATTCCTTCTTGGTTGAGGCGGCAGTGGAGGGAGGCCTGCGTTGCCCTGCAGGCGATCCTCACGAGGCTGATCTCGCCAGTCCCCCTCGCGAGGCAAGTCTCGCCAGCGGTCCTCGCGAGGTTGATCGCGCCACCCTTGGCGCGGGCCGCGGTCTTCCCAGCGCCTCTTCCTCCTCCTCGGCCGTAGCCCCGGTCGGCACGGTCAGGACGACGGCCGATCCTTCCTTCTCGCACTGCACGGAGTTCTTGGCATTCGTTGGTGTTGTGGGTCTGGAGGTCGTGGTACACACAGTACCGACTGCCCCTGGAAGATTCAGGCAGATCCTTGCCCCGCTTGGTGTCTGGTTCTGCCGCGAGCACGGCGGCCCCCTTGCGCTTCACGTCCTTGGCCTTGGGTTTCTTCTCTTCTGGGTCTGCGGCAGGCAGCTCGAGGAGGGAGAGACGCCCCTCCTCAGCCCGAGCGCACTTGGTCGCCAAGTTGAACAGCTCCAAGGAGGTGCACAGGTCTTCATGCATCGCCAGCTCCTCCTTCATCTTGACGTCACGCACGCCATCGGAGAAGGCCGAGATGATGGCATCCCCGGACACCCTGGGGATCTTGAGGCGCGCACTGTTGAAGCGCTGGATGTACTTTTGCAGGGTCTCTCCGGGTTGTTGCTTGATGCGGCGCATGTCGCTCACGGCAGGCGGCCGGTCATGGGTACCTTGGAAGTTGGCGACGAAGCAGGTGCGCATCTGTTCCCAGGAAGATATCGTGCCTGGGCCAGGTTCAGGAGCCAGGTGCGAGCTCCTTCCTTGAGTGCCATGGGGAACCAGTTCGCCATGACCTTTTCGTCTCCACTGGCAGCTTCGATGCCCAGCTCATAGAGCTGGAGGAACACCGCAGGGTCGGTCGTGCCGTCGTAGCGAGGAGGCAGGTCTGGCTTGAACTTGTCGGGCCACGCAATGCTGCGCAACTCAGTGGTGCAGGCGCGGCAACCTGCGGTGGCCACGGGAGGCTTCGGTTGGGGGAGAGCTTGGCCTTGCAGGTCCCCATGCGCTGGAGCTGGGAGCAGTGCGGGGTCTTGACGTGCTGGAGCCGGAGCAGGGTCGCGGCGAGCCGGGGCAGGAAGCGCCCGGGCAGCCTCTTGTGGTCGAGGGACTTCTTGGCAGCTCCGTTCTTGCTGGGCTGGCGCCTGGCGAAGCAGGTTCCGCCCAGGGGCCACGCGCCTTGGAGCCATGGCGTCTTCTTGGAGGGGAGGTGGCTGGTACGCCCCCGGAACTTCATTGCCAGCGCGTGGCGGAGTGCGGTGCAGCGGGGCGGACGGCGCAGGAGAGCCCCCTACGGCGCGGACGAGCTCGGCGACGCGGTCGAGCCACTCTTCGCAGATGTTGTCGACGGGCCGGTAGCGCAGGAGCTCGTTTGCTGCGATGAGCGCGGCCCGAGCCTCCAAGGGTGCGCGGAGCGCGCGGGACGAAGAGCCAGCAGGTGCGAGTGATGGAGTAGCGGTGCGGCCGTCTTGCCGCACGGACGGGTGCTGAGACGACGCTTGCTGCTCGTTCCCCGCCGGGCCGATGGCCGCATTGACGACGGGCGATGGGGAACGATGAGGACGCCCACCGACGGGGGCCGTCTGGGCGACGCGGGAAGCGATGGCGGCCCGGCGCTCGGCACGGGTCCGACGAGCGTCAGACATGGACGCGATGGTCGGTGGAGAGCGGAGCGGTGGAAGACAAATTCCGGCACACCCCTACCTAGCGCGCCAAATGTCGGATTTCGGGTTCCGGCAAACCCTTAAGGTTCGAACTCTGGGGTGTGCACGGAGATTATGCCCTCTACCGCTTCGTCTCGCAAGGATCTAAACTACCAAGGGAACAACACAAAAGACGCAGAGTTTATACTGGTTCGGGCCACCGGTGTGGTGTAATACCCTACTCCAGTGTGTGTGGTGGATTGCCTCTCGGGCTGGTGATGAAGAATAGTACAGGGAAGAACAGCCTCGCGAGGGTCTGTTCTTGGTCAGAGGGACGAACTACAAGGAGGAGTCCGGCCGCCCTTTTCACTCTCTCTCTGCTGGCCCGATTGCTCGATGCTAGCTTGCCTGGTTGATCGATTGATCCTCTGATGTCTAGATGTCCCTACCCTGGGGGCGGCTAGTCCTATTTATAGGCAAAGGCCCTGGGCCTCTTCCCAAATATTGAGCGGGAAGGGCGCCAACAATTGGCCAATTCGAAGGGGAACATCTGGTACACTTATCCTAACTAAAGTTGGTCCTCGCCTGCCAAAGGCCCTGTGGTGACGCTGTCCTGGGCTCCACGATGACCTCCTTCCCACCGTTGGACTGGTCTTTGTCTCGTTGCACCGAAATGGATGCCTTTGCTTGATCCTCACGCCTGCGCTTCCCCCTTTGCACCAAAGGGGAAAGGGGAGGACACTGCGCGGGCTGGTGCCCGCCTGGCGCCCTTGGTCGTCATGGCTTGCGTCATGGGCACCTCGCGTGGTACCCTGCCTTGATCTCTCCGCCTCCTCGTGAGCCAGCCTGACGAGGCCATGCCTGAGGAAGTGCCGTGTCGTCCGCCCCGCGAGGCTTGACCCCTCGCGAGGGTCTTGGGTCTTGTGTTGATGAAGTTGGGCTGCGCTGGGGCCCCTTTGAGCCACGCCGCGGGCCGCAGGCAGGCAAGTCTGGGGACCCCCGTTCCCAGAACACCGACAACACGAGGTGGCCACAAGCCACAGGGGCGTGCCCAGGGGGGTAGGGTGCGCCCCCAGGCTTGTCGCCTCCTCGTGCACTCTTCGGATTACTTTTAATTTTCCTATTTATTAAATATTCCAAAATGGAGAAAATTGCCATTGGAAAAGTTTTCGAGTCGGTTTGCTTATTGTACCACAAACCTATTCCTTTTTGGAGTCTCAAACGTTCTGGAAAGTCTCTCTTATGTACTCCTCCGGTGTTATGGTATTAATAATATTGGTCTCAACATTTATGGGAGTACCTGAAATATAATGTTTGATTCTTTGACCGTTTACCAGCTTCAGATTAGTTCCTTCAGCATTGTTGATCTTGATGGCACCGGAATGATAAACCTCCCCGATAATGTAAGGACCTTCCCATTTAGAGAGAAGCTTTCCTGCAAAAAGTCTTAAATGAGAGTTGTATATCAACACATGGTCGCCTTCATTAAATTCGCGCTTTTGTATCCTTTTGTCATGCCATCTTTTAACTTTTTCTTTAAACAACTTGGAATTCTCATAGGCTTGGGTTGTCCATTCATCAAGTGAGCTTAGGTCAAATAACCTCATCTCAGTGGCAAGTTTGAAATCATACTTGAGCTCTTTGATTTCCCAATAAGCTTTATGTTCTAGTTCAAGAGGGGAGTGACATGCTTTTCCATAAACCATTTTATAAGGAGACATATCCATAGGGTTTTTATAAGAAGTTCTATAAGCCCATAATGCATCATCAAGTTTCTTGGACCAATTCTTTCTAGATCTATTAATAGTCTTTTGCAAGATCAACTTAATTAATTTATTGCTCAATTCTACTTGCCAGCTAGACTAAGGATGATAAGATGATGCAATTCTATGGTTGACATCATATTTAGCAAGAATTTTACGGAAAGCACCATGAATAAAGTGTGAACCACCATCAGTCATCAAATATCTAGGGACTCCAAACCTCGGAAAAATAACTTCTTTAAGCATCTTAATAGAAGTGTACATATTTTTGGTTCTATCACTCTAGCAACCCATCATTTACTTATTACTTCCAAATGCCTTCCCCTAGGCCCAAATCATGGTGAAGTGTCATGTAGTCGATGTTCACATAACACCACTAGAGGAGAGACAACATACATCTCATCAAACTATTGAACGAGTACCAAATTCACATGATTAGTTATAACAAGACTTCTCCCATGTCCTCAGGAACAAACATAACTACTCACAAACGATATTCATGTTCAAAATCAGAGGGGTATTAAATAGCATTAAGGATCTGAACACATGATCTTCCACCTAGTAAACCAACTAGCATCAACTACAAGGAGTAATCAACACTACTAGCAACCCATAGGTACCAATCTGAGGTTTTGAGACAAAAGATCGGATACAAGAGATGAACAAGGGTTTGAGAGGAGATGGTGCTGGTGACGATGTCGATGGAGATTGAATCCCTCTCGATGAGAGGATCCTTGGTGATGACGATTGTCGGTGGGAAATCTGCCTCCACCAACACCTATGGGGACCGAGCCCCTTTCTTGGTTCGGCGGGGGGCGGAGGTCGCACGAAGAGCGGATCGAGGCGGTGCACACGAGGGGTTTACCCAGCTTCGGGCCGCACGGATGCGTAAAACCCTACTACTGCTTTGTGGTTTGGTATTGTGTTCTTGCTCGAGAGCGTGTGGTGCTACAGTACACGCGAGCTGCTGGCGAGACCGGGCATGAATGGCCTACCCCCCCTCTCTGTTGCGCATGGGGCCTCCTTTTATATGTGCAAGGGGTTACCCACAGGTGGCAACGTAGGCGGGGGCAAAACTGGAAAACGCTGTGTTGGGTACAGCTGTTTGCAGAGTGCTAACATACCTAACTCTGACGGCAGGGGACAAGGGCATTAAATGCCCGTCCGCGTCGCCCAGACGGTGCAGGGAAGGGACCGTCAGGAGCGCCACTGTTTGCCACGATGGCTACTCTGTCAGCGTTGCCTTGCCACCGCATGCTCTTGGCTGCGCAGCCTCTCGCCACGTACGCCTGGAATGGCCCCAGAGCGACGCGTGGGTGGATGAGCTGGAGCGCAGGCGCGGGGTGGTGACTTGCCGCGGCAAGCGTCTTGCCGCGGTTGATGCCTTGTCGCGCCCGGGAGCTTGTCGCTCACCGGTCCTTGCCGGGACGCGGAGCGCATCGCAGCAAGTTTCTTGTCGTGCCTTGGTTGGCCTTCCCGGCGAGCTCCTCTTGCCGGGGCCTTGTGCTTCGAGCGGTCGTCCCGGCAAGCTCCTCTTGCCGGGGCCTTGCTCTCTTTGGGTGGCCTTCCCGGCAGGCTCCTCCCGCCGGGGCCTTGGCTCAAATACTTTATTCTTGGATGGCCCAAAAAGGGACCATGGAGAGTCTTGGCGATCGCCTGGCATGCCTTGCCGCGGGGTGCTACGACTGCCCGTGCACAAAATCGGGGTACTAAGGTACCCCTACTTTAGTACACCGATAGGAGCCCCCGGGCCTGGGCCATACACGGTGCCGAGCGCTGTTGGGCCAGGCCCAAAACAGTGCACGGGCACGCGCGGCCTGGGTCACGCTGCATCTGCTTCTACGCCCACCACGTTCTCCCCGAACGGCACGCATCGAACGCGGCATCGTGGGGAGAGGCGTGCGTGACATGGGCGGCGAGAGCGGGGATGAACCCCGCAGGCATGCGTCACGTCGCAATAAAGGGGGACGGTCTGCGCTAGCTCCATAAGTGGAGGGAGGCGTAGAGGCGTGGCCCGTTCGCTGGACGGGGCCAAGGCACGGTTTCCGAGGCGCCCGCTCCCCATGATCACGGGGTGGGGAGAGGTCGCCTCATCCGTCGCCTCGGTCCTGCGCGCCAGCCACGCGGCTTCCATCCACCCGGGGTTGCGGACGGTGGAGGCAGGAAACCGGGCCGTCGCGGGTCGGGGCAGCAGGTCGGCCCTAATCGCCTGGCCTTCCTGCGTCCTGATTGGTTGAGCGGGGCGGCCATGCCCCCACCCTGCTTCTTTATAAAGAGCAAGAGGGGGTGACGGAAATCCGCACTCCTTTGTCTTCCCTTCCCCTTACGGCTTCGCCAAAGATGTCGGTGGGAAATCTGCCTCCACCAACACCTATGGGGACCGAGCCCCTTTCTTGGTTCGGCGGGGGGCGGAGGTCACACGAAGAGCGGATCGAGGCGGTGCACACGAGGGGTTTACCCAGCTTCGGGCCGCACGGATGCGTAAAACCCTACTGCTGCTTTGTGGTTTGGTATTGTGTTCTTGCTCGAGAGCGTGTGGTGCTACAGTACACGCGAGCTGCTGGCGAGATCGAGCATGAATGGCCTACCCCCCCTCTTTGTTGCGCATGGGGCCTCCTTTTATATGTGCAAGGGGTTACCCACAGGTGGCAATGTAGGCGGGGGCAAAACTGGAAAACGCTGTGTTGGGTACAGCTGTTTGCAGAGTGCTAACATACCTAACTCTGACGGCAGGGGACAAGGGCATTAAATGCCCGTCCACGTCGCCCAGACGGTGCAGGGAAGGGACCGTCAGGAGCGCCACTGTTTGCCACGATGGCTACTCTGTCAGCGTTGCCTTGCCACCGCATGCTCCTGGCTGCGCAGCCTCTCGCCACGTACGCCTGGAATGGCCCCAGAGCGACGCGTGGGTGGATGAGCTGGAGCGCAGGCGCGGGGTGGTGACTTGCCGCGGTTGATGCCTTGTCGCGCCCGGGAGCTTGTCGCTCACCGGTCCTTGCCGGGATGCGGAGCGCATCGCAGCAAGTCTCTTGTCGTGCCTTGGTTGGCCTTCCCGGCGAGCTCCTCTTGCCGGGGCCTTGTGCTTCGAGCGGTCGTCCCGGCAAGCTCCTCTTGCCGGGGCCTTGCTCTCTTCGGGTGGCCTTCCCGGCAGGCTCCTCCCGCCGGGGCCTTGGCTCAAATACTTTGTTCTTGGATGGCCCAAAAAGGGACCATGGAGAGTCTTGGCGATCGCCTGGCAAGCCTTGCCGCGGGGTGCTACGACTGCCCGTGCACAAGTTCGGGGTACTAAGGTACCCCTACTTTAGTACACCGACAGGAGCCCTCGGGCCTGGGCCATACACGGTGCCGAGCGCTGTTGGGCCAGGCCCAAAACAGTGCACGGGCACGCGCGGCCTGGGTCACGCTGCATCTGCTTCTGCGTCCACCACGTTCTCCCCGAACGGCACGCATTGAACGCGGCATCGTGGGGAGAGGCGTGCGTGACATGGGCGGCGAGAGCGGGGCTAAACCCCGCAGGCATGCGTCACGTCGCAATAAAGGGGGACGATCCGCGCTAGCTCCATAAGTGGAGGGAGGCGTGGAGGCGTGGCCCGTTCGCTGGACGGGGCCGAGGCACGGTTTTCGAGGCACCCGCTCCCCACGATCACGGGGTGGGGAGAGGTCGCCTCATCCGTCGCCTCGGTCCTGCGCGCCAGCCACGCGGCTTCCATGCACCCGGGGTTGCGGACGGTGGAGGCAGGAAACCGGGCCGTCGCGGGTCGGGGCAGCAGGTCGGCCCCAGTCGCCTGGCCTTCCTGCGTCCTGATTGGTTGAGCTGGGTGGCCAAGCCCCCACCCTGCTTCTTTATAAAGAGCAAGAGGGGGTGACGGAAATCCGCACTCCTTCGTCTTCCCTTCCCCTTACGGCTTCGCTAAAGATGTCGATGGGAAATCTGCCTCCACCAACACCTATGGGGACCGAGCCCCTTTCTTGGTTCGGCGGGGGGCGGAGGTCGCATGAAGAGCGGATCGAGGCGGTGCACACGAGGGGTTTACCCAGCTTCGGGCCGCACGGATGCATAAAACCCTACTGCTGCTTTGTGGTTTGGTATTGTGTTCTTGCTCGAGAGCGTGTGGTGCTACAGTACACACGAGCTGCTGGCGAGACCGGGCATGAATGGCCTACCCCCCCTCTCTGTTGCACATGGGGCCTCCTTTTATATGTGCAAGGGGTTACCCACAGGTGGCAACGTAGGCGGGGGCAAAACTGGAAAATGTTGTGTTGGGTACAGTTGTTTGCAGAGTGCTAACATACCTAACTCTGACGGTAGGGGACAAGGGCATTAAATGCCCGTCCGCGTCGCCCAGACGATGCAGGGAAGGGACCGTCAGGTGCGCCACTGTTTGCCACGATGGCTACTCTGTCAGCGTTGCCTTGCCACCGCATGCTCCTGGCTGCGCAGCCTCTCGCCACGTACGCCTGGAATGGCCCCAGAGCGACGCGTGGGTGGATGAGCTGGAGCGCAGGCGCGGGGTGGTGACTTGCCGCGGCAAGCGTCTTGCCGCGGTTGATGCCTTGTCGCGCCCGGGAGCTTGTCGCTCACCGGTCCTTGCCGGGACGCGGAGCGCATCGCAGCAAGTCTCTTGTCGTGCCTTGGTTGGCCTTCCCGGCGAGCTCCTCTTGCCGGTGCCTTGTGCTTCGAGCGGTCGTCCGGGCAAGCTCCTCTTGCCGGGGCCTTGCTCTCTTTGGGTGGCCTTCCCGGCAGGCTCCTCCCGCCGGGGCCTTGGCTCAAATACTTTGTTCTTGGATGGCCCAAAAAGGGACCATGGAGAGTCTTGGCGATCGCCTGGCATGCCTTGCCGCGGGGTGCTACGACTGCCCGTGCACAAGTTCGGGGTACTAAGGTACCCCTACTTTAGTACACCGACAGGAGCCCCCGGGCCTGGGCCATACACGGTGCCGAGCGCTGTTGGGCCAGGCCCAAAACAGTGCACGGGCACGCGCGGCCTGGGTCACGCTGCATCTGCTTCTGCGTCCACCATGTTCTCCCCGAACGGCACGCATCGAACGCGGCATCGTGGGGAGAGGCGTGCGTGACATGGGCGGCGAGAGCGGGGCTGAACCCCGCAGGCATGCGTCACATCGCAATAAAGGGGGACGGTCCGCGCTAGCTCCATAAGTGGAGGGAGGCGTGGAGGCGTGGCCCGTTCGCTGGACGGGGCCGAGGCACGGTTTCCGAGGCGCCTGCTCCCCACGATCACGGGGTGGGGAGAGGTCGCCTCATCCGTCGCCTCGGTCCTGCGCGCCAGCCACGCGGCTTCCATGCACCCGGGGTTGCGGACGGTGGAGGCAGGAAACCGGGCCGTCGCGGGTCGGGGCAGCAGGTCGGCCCCAGTCGCCTGGCCTTCCTGCGTCCTGATTGGTTGAGCGGGGCGGCCAAGCCCCCACCTTGCTTCTTTATAAAGAGCAAGAGGGGGTGATGGAAATCCGCACTCCTTCGTCTTCCCTTCCCCTTACGGCTTCGCCAAAGATGTCGGTGGGAAATCTGCCTCCACCAACACCTATGGGGACCGAGCCCCTTTCTTGGTTCGGCGGGGGGCAGAGGTCGCACGAAGAGCGGATCAAGGCGGTGCACACGAGGGGTTTACCCAGCTTCGGGCCGCACGGATGCGTAAAACCCTACTACTGCTTTGTGGTTTGGTATTGTGTTCTTGCTCGAGAGCGTGTGGTGCTACAGTACACGCGAGCTGCTGGCGAGACCGAGCATGAATGGCCTACCCCCCCCCCCTCTGTTGCGCATGGGGCCTCCTTTTATATGTGCAAGGGGTTACCGACAGGTGGCAACGTAGGCGGGGGCAAAACTGGAAAACGCTGTGTTGGGTACAGTTGTTTGCAGAGTGCTAACATACCTAACTCTGACGGCAGGGGACAAGGGCATTAAATGCCCGTCCGCGTCGCCCAGACGGTGCAGGGAAGGGACCGTCAGGAGCGCCACTGTTTGCCACGATGGCTACTCTGTCAGCGTTGCCTTGCCACCGCATGCTCCTGGCTGCGCAGCCTCTCGCCACGTACGCCTGGAATGGCCCCAGAGCGACGCGTGGGTGGATGAGCTGGAGCGCAGGCGCGGGGTGGTGACTTGCCGCGGCAAGCGTCTTGCCGCGGTTGATGCCTTGTCGCGCTCGGGAGCTTGTCGCTCACCGGTCCTTGCCGGGATGCGGAGCGCATCGCAGCAAGTCTCTTGTCGTGCCTTGGTTGGCCTTCCCGGTGAGCTCCTCTTGCCGGGGCCTTGTGCTTCGAGCGGTCGTCCCGGCAAGCTCCTCTTGTCGGGGCCTTGCTCTCTTCGGGTGGCCTTCCCGGCAGGCTCCTCCCGCCGGGGCCTTGGCTCAAATACTTTGTTCTTGGATGGCCCAAAAAGGGACCATGGAGAGTCTTGGCGATCGCCTGGCATGCCTTGCCGCGGGGTGCTACGACTGCCCGTGCACAAGTTCGGGGTACTAAGGTACCCCTACTTTAGTACACCGACAGGAGCCCCCGGGCCTTGGCCATACACGGTGCCGAGCGTTGTTGGGCCAGGCCCAAAACAGTGCACGGGCACGCGCGGCCTGGGTCACGCTGCATCTGCTTCTGCGTCCACCATGTTCTCCCCGAACGGCACGCATCGAACGCGGCATCGTGGGGAGAGGCGTGCGTGACATGGGCGGCGAGAGCGGGGCTGAACCCCGCAGGCATGCGTCACATAGCAATAAAGGGGGACGGTCCGCGCTAGCTCCATAAGTGGAGGGAGGCGTGGAGGCGTGGCCCGTTCGCTGGACGGGGCCGAGGCACGGTTTCCGAGGCGCCCGCTCCCCACGATCACGGGGTGGGGAGAGGTCGCCTCATCCGTCGCCTCGGTCCTGCGCGCCAGCCACGCGGCTTCCATGCACCCGGGGTTGCGGACGGTGGAGGCAGGAAACCGGGCCGTCGCGGGTCGGGGCAGCAGGTCGGCCCCAGTCGCCTGGCCTTCCTGCGTCCTGATTGGTTGAGCGGGGCGGCCAAGCCCCCACCTTGCTTCTTTATAAAGAGCAAGAGGGGGTGACGGAAATCCGCACTCCTTCGTCTTCCCTTCCCCTTACGGCTTCGCCAAAGATGTCGGTGGGAAATCTGCCTCCACCAACACCTATGGGGACCGAGCCCCTTTCTTGGTTCGGCGGGGGGCGGAGGTCGCACGAAGAGCGGATCAAGGCGGTGCACACGAGGGGTTTACCCAGCTTCGGGCCGCACGGATGCGTAAAACCCTACTACTGCTTTGTGGTTTGGTATTGTGTTCTTGCTCGAGAGCGTGTGGTGCTACAGTACACGCGAGCTGCTGGCGAGACCGAGCATGAATGGCCTACCCCCCCCCCCCCTCTGTTGCGCATGGGGCCTCCTTTTATATGTGCAAGGGGTTACCCACAGGTGGCAACGTAGGCGGGGGCAAAACTGGAAAACGCTGTGTTGGGTACAGCTGTTTGCAGAGTGCTAACATACCTAACTCTGACGGCAGGGGACAAGGGCATTAAATGCCCGTCCGCGTCGCCCAGACGGTGCAGGGAAGGGACCGTCAGGAGCGCCACTGTTTGCCACGATGGCTACTCTGTCAGCGTTGCCTTGCCACCGCATGCTCCTGGCTGCGCAGCCTCTCGCCACGTACGCCTGGAATGGCCCCAGAGCGACGCGTGGGTGGATGAGCTGGAGCGCAGGCGCGGGGTGGTGACTTGCCGCGGCAAGCGTCTTGCCGCGGTTGATGCCTTGTCGCGCCCGGGAGCTTGTCGCTCACCGGTCCTTGCCGGGATGCGGAGCGCATCGCAGCAAGTCTCTTGTCGTGCCTTGGTTGGCCTTCCCGGCGAGCTCCTCTTGCCGGGGCCTTGTGCTTCGAGCGGTCGTCCCGGCAAGCTCCTCTTGCCGGGGCCTTGCTCTCTTCGGGTGGCCTTCCCGGCAGGCTTCTCCCGCCGGGGCCTTGGCTCAAATACTTTGTTCTTGGATGGCCCAAAAAGGGACCATGGAGAGTCTTGGCGATCGCCTGGCATGCCTTGCCGCGGGGTGCTACGACTGCCCGTGCACAAGTTCGGGGTACTAAGGTACCCCTACTTTAGTACACCGACAGGAGCCCCCGGGCCTGGGCCATACACGGTGCCGAGCGCTGTTGGGCCAGGCCCAAAACAGTGCACGGGCACGCGCGGCCTGGGTCACGCTGCATCTGCTTCTGCGTCCACCACGTTCTCCCCGAACGGCACGCATCGTATGCGGCATCATGGGGAGAGGCGTGCGTGACATGGGCGGCGAGAGCGGGGATGAACCCCGCAGGCATGCGTCACGTCGCAATAAAGGGGGACGGTCCGTGCTAGCTCCATAAGTGGAGGGAGGCGTGGAGGCGTGGCCCGTTCGCTGGACGGGGCCAAGGCACGGTTTCCGAGGCGCCCGCTCCCCACGATCACGGGGTGGGGAGAGGTCGTCTCATCCGTCGCCTCGGTCCTGCGCGCCAGCCACGCGGCTTCCATCTACCCGGGGTTGCGGACGGTGGAGGCAGGAAACCGGGTCGTCGCGGGTCGGGGCAGCAGGTCGGCCCCAGTCGCCTGGCCTTCCCGCGTCCTGATTGGTTGAGCGGGGCGGCCAAGCCCCCACCCTGCTTCTTTATAAAGAGCAAGAGGGGGTGACGGAAATCCGCACTCCTTCGTCTTCCCTTCCCCTTACGGCTTCGCCAAAGATGTCGGTGGGAAATCTGCCTCCACCAACACCTATGGGGACCGAGCCCCTTTCTTGGTTCGGCGGGGGCCGGAGGTCGCGCGAAGAGCGGATCGAGGCGGTGCACACGAGGGGTTTACCCAGCTTCGGGCCGCACGGATGCGTAAAACCCTACTACTGCTTTGTGGTTTGGTATTGTGTTCTTGCTCGAGAGCGTGTGGTGCTACAGTACACACGAGCTGCTGGCGAGACCGAGCGTGAATGGCCTACCCCCCCTCTCTGTTGCGCATGGGTCCTCCTTTTATATGTGCAAGGGGTTACCCACAGGTGGCAACGTAGGCGGGGGCAAAACTGGAAAACGCTGTGTTGGGTACAGCTGTTTGCAGAGTGCTAACATACCTAACTCTGACGGCAGGGGACAAGGGCATTAAATGCCCGTCTGCGTCGCCCAGACGGTGCAGGGAAGGGACCGTCAGGAGCGCCACTGTTTGCCACGATGGCTACTCTGTCAGCGTTGCCTTGCCACCGCATGCTCCTGGCTGCGCAGCCTCTCGCCACGTACGCCTGGAATGGCCCCAGAGCGACGCGTGGGTGGATGAGCTGGAGCGCAGGCGCGGGGTGGTGACTTGCCGCGGCAAGCGTCTTGCCGCGGTTGATGCCTTGTCGCGCCCGGGAGCTTGTCGCTCACCGGTCCTTGCCGGGACGCGGAGCGCATCGCAGCAAGTCTCTTGTCGTGCCTTGGTTGGCCTTCCCGGCGAGCTCCTCTTGCCGGGGCCTTGTGCTTCGAGCGGTCGTCCCGGCAAGCTCCTCTTGCCGGGGCCTTGCTCTCTTCGGGTGGCCTTCCCGGCAGGCTCCTCCCGCCGGGGCCTTGGCTCAAATACTTTGTTCTTGGATGGCCCAAAAAGGGACAATGGAGAGTCTTGGCGATCGCCTGGCATGCCTTGCCCCGGGGTTCTACGACTGCCCGTGCACAAGTTTGGGGTACTAAGGTACCCCTACTTTAGTACACCGACAACGATGCCTTTGATTTCCCCCTCCGGGAGTGAAGTTTCCCCAGGAGAACAGCTCCGCCGGAGCCCTAGATTGCTTCTGCCCAAGTTCCACCTCGAGATGGCGGCACTTCATCCCGAAAGCTTCCTTCTGATTTGTTTCCAGGTCAAAACCCTCCATATAGCAGAAGATGGGCACCACAGACCTGACAGGGGGCCCATAAGCCACAGGGGTGAGCCTAGGGGTAGGGCGCGCCCCTAGGCTTGTGGCCTCCTGGTGGGTCCCCTCTGGTATTTGCTTTGCCCGATATCTTTTATATATTCCAAAATAATTCTCTATAAATTTTCAGGACTTCTCAAGTTGTGCAGAATAGGTCTCTGATATTTGCCCCTTTCCGGTAGAATTCCAGCTGTCTGCATTCTCCCTCTTGGTGTAAACCTTTTAAAATAAGAGATAAAAGAAATAAGTATTGTACCATAATGTGTAATAACAACCCATAATGCAATAAATATCAATATAAAAGCATGATGTAGGCCGAGCAGCGAAAGTCCTGGTGTGAATAGTGGTTCTGGTGACGACCGGTCAATTGGTTTTGACTGTGCGCAGTTTGCAAAGCTGGATGGCTGGAGTCTGGAGAGTTGTGGGTGGGATGGGACCAAAGTTTCTGAGTTTCACGTGGCAGACGTCCGGACCTCCCCACCATTCCTGTCGACGACGAGGCGGTGACTTCATAAATCTCAAGATGACTAGCAAGATGCTCGTGCATTGCATGGAACACCAAGATGCATTTTTTTACAAAACACCGGTTTTGATTTACCCATCTGTAAAAACTAATGATATCTCGAGATTCATCAAAATATGGTATCTCGAGAATTTCATCAAAAAGATGATATCTCGAGAAAGATGAGAGATAAGTGAGGAGGGGTGGGGCGCGGTTGTGATTGGTGGTCGAACTTAGCAGAGGCATGGGGATGGACGACGCCAGCAGCGGCCACCATGCCAGATTGTTCTAGAGGCTTCCTTTTTTAATTACTCAACAATGAAGTTGTGGGAGATAAGGATGAACGAGAGAGGTGCGGGTATCCTTTTGCAAAATTGCCATAGTTTGCTTTCTATCCATCAGATATAGATTAGACGGTCTATATTGCAAGATGGCAGGCACACCATCATCACCAACTCGACTTTTTATAAGAGTGGAGATAAGAGTAGAGATAGCGTTATGATGGCTCAGTCTCTCGAAGGTGCTCATAGGGGTAGGGTGTGCGTTGATGCGGCATGATGCTACGTCGGTATTTCCCCAAAGAGGAAGAGATGATGCAGCACAACGGCGGTAGGTATTTCCCTCAGATGTGAAACCAAGGTTATCGAACCAGTAGGAGAACCAATCAACACAACGTAAACAGCACCTGCACACAAATAACAACTTCTCGCAACCCGACGTGTAAAAGGGGTTGTCAATCCCTTTCGTGTAGCGGCGCCTCAAGATAGGCAAATGGATGTGAGATAAACTTGTAGTAGATTGATAGATCGAACACCAAATAAAATAAATCTATACCTACTAATAAAGCAAGATGTGTTTCGCCAATTTTTTCATCTGTTCACCATCATTTTTTTAATATCCGAGATGGTACTCTGATCCAGCTGCTAGAAAAAAAATAGTTCTGTCCAAAATTTTGTCCGTGGTTCCCACGGCTAAGGCCTAGAGAAGCCAGCCCATTTATATCCTACCCACGCAGCAGGGAAACATTATTTATCGCTCAGCACGACAAATAGTTGGAGCTTTGCATAGATTGCCCAAAATTGGCCGGCCCATTTTCGTTTTTTCTGTTTTTTTTGTTTTCCTTTTTCTTTTTTCCCTTCCAGTTTTTTCCAATTTCCCATAAATGTATTTTTTTTCCAGAATTACTATTTTTTTCAAATATTCATTATATCTTCATAATTTCAAAATTTTCCCCATTTTGAAAAATATTTGGAACACTAAATTTTTATACTCGTTCCATTTTTTTTTTTGAAAATCAAAAAATGCTCGCGTTTTGTAAAAAGTTCTCCAAATTTTTTCAAGATTTCTAAAATAAAGTTCATTTAAAAAATAATAGAAATTGGAAAAAATTCCTTTTCTTAGAAATGTTCACAAATTGAAAATAATATTCATGACTAAAAACACATTTTGAAAACAAGTTTCAATTTTATAAAAATTGTTCATAAATTAAAAAAAGTTTGTTTCTCCTCCTTAAAATGGTTCCTATTTTCAAAAAATGCTTGTAAATTTCCAAAAAAGATCTTCGTATTTCAAGTTTTGTTTGCCTTTTTTCAATAATTTAACTAATTTTCCAAAAACACGCTCGCATTAAAAAAGATAGGATTTCAAAGTTTATTCATGCTTCGAAGAATATTACTTAATTCTTTTTTTGAAAAGTTCAAAAAAGACCAGAAAAATCAAAACAAGTTTAGAATGTGATGTTGCGGCATGTTCTTAAACATTCGCGCTGACCATTGATTAGTAGAAGTTGTTTGTGGCTAGCAGCATGTGGTCGAACTTTTGGGGTTGTGAGTTTGATCCTTCAACTCATCGGTTTTTTGGATTTTTATTCATGCCTTACAATAACGTAGGTCAGTCTGGTAACTACGAGTGGGCTAGGCCCACACGCAAACTGATGTGCATGATAAAAGAGAATGTGATGGTTGTCTATAACTAACAGAAATTGTGGGCACATGCCTACAAACGAGAAGATGATGGTTTGACTCATTAAAAAAATGTGGCAAGTGAGTGCTATAATAATTTATGAGAATAAACCCTAGTAAAGTAGGGATTATCTAGTTATGTTTTGATTATGCCAATGAAACGAGATTCGTTCCAATTAGTAATGCATCCAGTTACGCCATCGTATGAGAGAGTGGTCGAAGCAACTATGCCCTGAAGGTCGTCGTGCATCCACAAATGAGGAGGCAACCACAACCTCGACACGGAGGAGAACCTGAAGGAAAAGAAGGCACGAGTTGGATAGTGGCCGCCACTCCGACCAACCCAACTACTATCAAGTTCTCGAGGGCCAAACATGACCCGCTCTCTGCTCTGTCGCCCGGCTGTTGTCGAGACCATTTTGATGGACATGTCAATTATCCCTCATGATGCATCTCATGAAAAATCTTTCCCGTTGCAACGCACGAGCATATGTGCTAGTAAGAATAATTTGCAGTAAGGTATTTTTGTATTTTCGGTTTAGTAGATCTGAAAATAAAAGCAAAGGCAAATAGATCGCAAAGGCAAATAATATGAGAAAGAGACCCGGGGCCGTAGGTTTCAATAGTGGCTTCTCTCAAGAAAAATAGCAAACGGTGGGTAAACAAATTACTGTTGGGAAATTGATAGAACTTCAAATAATCACGACAATATCCAGGCAATGATCATTATATAGGCATCACGTCCAACATTAGTAGACCGACTCCTGCATGCATCTACTACGATTACTCCACACATCGACCGCTATCCAGCATGCATCTAGTGTATTATGTTCATATAGAAACGGGGTAATGCAATAAGAACGATGACATGATGTAGACAAGATCTATCTATGAAGAGATAGACCCCATCATTTTATCCTTACTAGGAATATTACATATGTGGCGGTTCCCGTTCTGTCACTGGGATCGAGCACCGTAAGATCGAACCCACTACAAAGCACCTCTTCCCATTGCAAGATGAATAGATCAAGTTGGCCAAACAAAACCCAACTATCGGAGAAGGAATACGAGGCTATAAGCAATCACGCATAAAAGAGATCAAAGAAACTCAAATACTTCATGGATATAAAAAGATAGATCTGACCACAAACTCAAAGTTCATCTGATCCCAACAAACACACTGCAAAAAGAGTTACATCATATGGATCTCCAAGAGACCATTGTATTGAGAATTCAGCGAGAGAGAGGAAGCCATCTAGCTACTAACTATGGACCCGAAGGTCTAAAAAGAACTACTCACGCATCATTGGAGAAGCACCAATGGAGGTGGTGAACCCCATCCGAGATGGTGTCTAGATTGGATCTGGTGGTTATGGACTCTACGGCGGCTGGAATTGATTTTCGTTGACTCCCCTAGGGTTTCTGGAATATTGGGGTATTTATAGAGCGAAGAGGCGGTATGAGGGGCACCCGAGGTGGGCACAACCCACTAGGGCGCGCCTGGGCCTCCTGGTGCGCCCTGGTGGGTTGTGCTCTCCTCGGAGCACCCCCCCAGGAGCAGCTTTGGCCCATCAGGTGTCTTCTGGTCCAAAAAAAATTCTCCGTAAAGTTTCGTTGCATTTGGACTCCGTTTGGTATTGATTTCCTGCGATGTAAAAAACATGCAGAAAACAACAACTGGCAGTTGGCACTATGTCAATAGGTTAGTAACAAAAATGATATAAAATGATTATAAAACATCCAACATTGATAACATAACAACATGGAACAATAAAAAATATAGATACGTTGTAGACGTATCAGCATCCCCAAGCTTAACTCCTACTCGTCCTCGAGTAGGTAAGTGATAAAAACAGATTTTTTTATGTGGAATGCTGCCTATCATGTCAAATCATATTCTTTTCTTTATAGCATGTACATTTGGACTTTTATATTTTTCAAAGCCATAGTCTAGTTTTGACATGATAATTTAAATACTCAAGCATATCAACAAGCAACCATGTGTTTCAAAATATCAACGTAAAATAAGTTATCCCTAGCCCATTATGCTCAGTCATTGATCCATTCATGAAACACACTCGCAAATTAGCTACACCCAATACTCAAGTACGATCATATTGCCTCCTAGTTGGTGCTTTTATAAGAAATGATGGAGATTCAAATTCAAAAATAAAATTTTCATAAAGTAAAAGAAAGGCCCTTCGCAGAGGGAAGTAAGGATTTGTAGAGGTCCGAGAGCTCAAAGCGAAAAACTTAGAGATAAAAACATTTTGGGAGGTGTATCCTTCCCACCAACGAAAACGACTTAGAGTTCCCAACACTTTCCATGCTAGATATATCATAGGCGGTTCCCAAACATAAAATAAAGTTTATTCCTTTTTTCAACCATACTTTCACTTTCCATGGCTAGCCGTATCCATGGTTGCCTTCCATACCAACACTTCCAAGGAATTTATTATTTGACAACATAAAGTAAATTCATTTTTTCATTTTGGGACTGGGCATCCCTAATACCTTTGCCTTACTCTCATGCAATGACAAGTG
The DNA here is from genome assembly GCA_032464435.1 of Aegilops umbellulata. Taxonomy (NCBI): domain Eukaryota; kingdom Viridiplantae; phylum Streptophyta; class Magnoliopsida; order Poales; family Poaceae; genus Aegilops; species Aegilops umbellulata. Next base: position 280,032,549 of record CP136057.1, read on the forward strand.
AATAAACACTCATCGTGAGAATAACACATCTAGCATGGAAAATATTAGCCACCCCTCACCGCTCCGCGAGCGAAACGAACACACAAAAGAGAAGTTTATTTTGAAAATTAGAGATGGCACATACAAATTTGCTTGGAATGGCAAAAGAATACCACATATAGGTAGATATAGTGGACTTATGTGGCAAACCTGGTTTAAAGGTTTCTGAATGCACAAGTAGCGATCATACTTAGTGCAAAATGAAGGCTAGCAAAAGATTGAGAAGCGACCAACCAAGAAACGAATAATCTCATAAGAGAGCATTAAGCATAATTAACACCGAATACTGCACCACAAGTAGGATATAATTTAATTGCATAACTATTGACTTTTGTGCTTGCATAGGAAATCACAAATCTTAACACCAATATTCTTACTAAAGCATAATTACTCATCAACATAACTCACATATCACATCATCATATCTCAAAAATATTACTAAGAATCAAGTTTATTTTGTCCAATGATCTTCATGGAAGTTTTTATTATATCCTTCTTGGATATTTATCACTTTGGAACTAATTTTCATATGTTGCTTTTGACAAGCTCAAACAAATATAAGTGAAGATCATGAGCATAATTTTTCTTTCTTTCTCTCAAATTAATTTAAGTGAAGCAAGAGAGAATCTCTTGAAAATTTTACTAACTCTCAAATAAATCTGAGTGAAGCAAGAGAGCATTTCTTCAAAAATACTAAAGCATGTCGTGCTCAAAAAAGATATAAGTGAAGCACTAGAGCAAGTCCATAGCTCATAAAAATTTAAGTGAAGCATAGAAAGCAATTCTAACAAATCATGACATAATTTTGGATCTCTAAAATAGGTGTGTCTAGCAAGGAATCAAGACTTAAAACACAAAATAAAACAAGCAAATACTCACATCATACAAGGCGCTCCAAGCAAAACACATAGTATGTGACGAATAAAAATATAGCTTCGAGTAAAATACCGATGGTCGTTAGAAGAAAGAGGGGATGCCACTCGGGGCATCCCCAAGCTTAGTTGCTTGCTCTCTTTTGGATAATTGCTTGGGATGTCGGGGCATCCCCAAGCTTAGGCTCTTATTACTCCTTATTCCTTTATCCATCGTAAGATAACCCAAAACTGGAAAACTTCAATCACACAAAACTCAACAAAACCTTCGTGAGATCCGTTAGCAAAATAAAATAAATCACTACTATAAGTACTATACCAAACCAATTTATATTTTGTTTTTGCATTCTATCTATTGTATTCAAACTTTTCTATGGCAAAAAATCATCAAACAAAACCATAGAGCCATCGAAACAAGCACACAACACAAAGAAAACATAATCTGTCAAAACAGAACAGTCTGTAGCAATATGACTATTTTGAAAACTTCTGGAACTCCAAAAATTCTAAAAATTAGGACGACCTGAGCAATTTGTATATTAATATACTGAAAAAAGAATTGGCATTTTAGCACGCTCTGGTAAAAAATGAGAATTGTTTTCATGAGAGCAATGATACGTCCATTTTGCATCATGCTTTTATATCGATATTTATTGCATTATGGGCTGTTATTACACATTATGTCACAATACTTATGCCTATTCTCTCTTATTTTACAAGGTTTACATAGGGAGGGAGAATGTCGGCGGCTGGAATTCTGGGGTGGAAAAGGAGCAAATATTAGAGACCTATTCTGCACATCTCTGAAAGTCCTGAAACTCCATGAAAGTTGTTTTTGGAAATAATAAAAATACTGAGCAGAAGAAATACCAAAGGGGCCCACACCTTGGCCACGAGGGGGGGGGCGCCCTACCCCCCTAGGCGCGCGCCCCTGCCTCATGGGCCCCCTATTGGCCCTCCGGTGCCCATCTTCTGCTAGATGAAATCTTTTGTCCGAAGAAAAATCATAAGCAAGCTTTCGGGACGAAATTCCGCCGCCACGAGGCGGAACCTTGGCGGAACCAATCTAGGGCTCCGGCAGAGTTGTTCTGCCGGGGACACTTCCCTCCGGGAGGGGGAAATCATCGCCATCGTCATCACAACGCTCCTCCCATCGGGGGAGGGCTAATCTCCATCAACATCTTCACCATCACCATCTCCTCTCAAACCCTAGTTCATCTCTTGTATCCAATTCTTGTCTCCAAGTCCGGATTGGTACCTGTAGGTTGCTAGTAGTGTTGATTACTCCTTGTAGTTGATGCTAGTTGGTTTATTTGGTGGAAGATCATATGTTCAGATCCTTTATGCATATTAATACTCCTTTGATTATGAACATGAATATGCTTTGTCAGTAGTTGTGTTTGTTCCTAAGGACATGGGAGAAGTCTTGCTATTAGTAGTCATGTGAATTTGGTATTCGTTCAATATTTTGATGAGATGTATGTTGTCTTTCCTCTAGTGGTGTTATGTGAACATCGACTACATGACACTTCACCATTATTTGGTCCTAGAGGAAGGCATTGGGAAGTAATAAGTAGATGATGGGTTGCTAGAGTGACAGAAGCTTAAACCCTAGTTTATGCGTTGCTTCGTAAGGGGCTGATTTGGATCCATATGTTTCGTGCTATGGTTAGGTTTACCTTAATACTTCTTTTGTAGTTGCGGATGCTTGCAATAGGAGTTAATCATAAGTGGGATGCTTGTCCAAGTAAGGACAGCACCCAAGCACCAGTCCACCCACATATCAAATTATCAAAGTACCAAACGTGAATCATATGAACGTGGTGAAAACTAGCTTGACGATAATTCCCATGTGTCCTCGGGGGCGCTTTTCTTCATATAAGAAATTGTCCAGGCTTGTCATTTGCTACAAAAAGGATTGGGCCACCTTGTTGCACCTTATTTACTTTTCTTACTTGTTGCTCGTTACAAATTATCTTATCACAAAACTATCTGTTAGCTATAATTTCAATGCTTGCAGAGAATACCTTGCTGAAAACCGATTGTCATTTCCTTCTGCTCCTCATTGGGTTCGACACTCTTACTTATAGAAAGGACTACGATAGATCCCCTATACTTGTGGGTCATCAAGCAAAAGTTTATGTTTTTCAGCAAGATCAAATAACTATCACCCAGGAAGATCCTAAAGGCTTTACTTGGCACAAACACTAATTAAAACACAAAAAGCACAATCATAATAGTAGCATAATTTTGCAAACACTCAAGAACAGAAAGCAAAAAGAAAAAAAATAAATTTTATTCATCAAGTTGCCTCCCAACAAGCGCTATAGTTTTACGCCATTAGCTAGGCATAAAGCAAGGATCTAAGTTTTGTTATCTTTGTTTCGAGATCCATAGGATGCTCTCATAATTGATTCATATGGTGGCCTAATTCTTGTTCTATGGAAGTGTTCCATACCCTTCCTTGAAGGAAATTGGACTTAATATTGCCTTCTTTCATATCAATCACGGCACCAATAGTGCGTAAAAAGGGTCTACCAAGAATAATTGGACAAGACTGATTGCAATCAATATCAAGAACAATAAAATTTATGGGCACATAATTCCTATTTGCAAGAATAAGAACATCATTAATTCTTCCCATAGGATTTTTAATAGTAGAATCTACCAAGTGCAAATTTAAAGAACATTCTTCAAGATCGGTAAGACCAAGCACAACACATAAAGATTTCGGAATTGTAGAAACACTAGCACCCAAGTCACACAAAGCAAAACACTCATAATTTTTAATCTTGACTTTGATAGTAGGTTCCCATTCATCATGCAATGTTCTAGGAATTGAAACTTCTAATTCCAATTTTTCTTCAAAAGCTTTCATCATAGCATTAACAATATGTTTAGTAAAAGCTTTATTTTTTTTCAAAAGCATGGGGTGAATTTATCATTGATTGAAACAAAGAAATACACAATCAATCAAAGAGCAACTATCATAATTAAAGTCTTTCTAATCCAGAAGAGTGGGCACATCACTATTTAAAGTTTTGACCTCTTCAAACCCACTTTCATCAATTTTCTCAACAAGATTTTCACCCTGTGAATTATCGGGACGCCTTCTAGCTAAAGTGGACTCTTCTCTAGTCCCTTTTTCATCAATCTTAATTTGACTAAACAAGGAATCAATAGAAGAAACACCGATCATTATAAGATCTTCATCACTTTTATCCTCTAGTGAGATTGGTTTAGCGCCATTTGATTTACTAAAGTCGCTTGTGCATCGGATATTTTTCCTAGCAAACTTTCAGCAAAAGCATACTTAGATTGGAGATTGTAAACTTCTCTACTAATATCATCAAGTTGTTTTGTTATAGCATCAAGCACAACAGAGTGCTCCTTAAGTTCTTCGGTAAAATACTTATTATGCTCAAATTGTGTAGTCATATATTCCTTAGTACTTTTCTCAATTTCAAGCAAAATATTGGGGTAAGGAACATCATAATATTTTCTTTGAGGCATCATGACTATGCAAACAAGAACGCACGCAAAAATAGATCCGGCAAGAGAACGGCGAACTAAAAAGAGGGGCGAATAAAATGACAAAATTTTGTGAATTGGGGGAGAGGAAAACAAGAGGCAAATGGAAAATAATGTAAATTGCGAGTAGACGAGATTTGTGATTAGGAACCTGGTATATGTTGAAGATCCTCCCAGGAAACAGCGCCAGAAATTCCTTTTGATGCGGCTTGAAGCTATGTCGGTATTTCCCCAAAGAGGAGGGGATGATGCAGCACATCGACGGTAGGTATTTTCCTCAGATGTGAAACCAAGGTTATTGAACCAGTAGGAGAACCAAGCAACACAACGTAAACAACACATGCACACAAATAACAACTTCTCGCAACCGGACATGTAAAAGGGGTTGTCAATCCCTTTCGGGTAGCGGCGCCTCAAGATAGGCAAACGGACGTGAGATAAAATTGTAGTAGATTGATAGATCGAATGCCAAATAAAATAAATAAGAATAAGTTGCAGCAAGGTATTTTTGTATTTTTGGTTTAGTAGATCTGCAAATAAAAGCAAAGGCAAATAGATCGCAAAGGCAAATAATATGAGAAAGAGACCCGGGGGCCGTAGGTTTCACTAGTGGCTTGTCTCGAGAAAAATAGCAAACGGTGGGTAAACAAATTACTGTTGGGCAATTGATAGAACTTCAAATAATCATGATGATATCCAGGCAATGATCATTATATAGGCATCACATCCAATATTAGTAGACCGACTCCTACCTGCATCTACTACTATTACTCCACACATCGACCGCTATCCAGCATGCATCTAGTGTATTAAGTTCATGGAGAAACGGAGTAATGCAATAAGAACGATGACATGATGTAGACAAGATCTATCTATGTAGAGATAGTCCCCACTGTTTTATCCTTAGTAGCAACGATACATACGTGTCTGTTCCGCTTCTGTTACTGGTATCAAGCACCGTAAGATCGAACCCACTACAAAGCACCTCTTTCCATTGCAAGATAAATAGATCGAGTTGGCCAAACAAAACCCAAATATCATAGAAGAAATACGAGGCTATAAGCAATCACGCATAAAAGAGATCAAAGAAACTCAAATACTTTCATGGATATAAAAAGATAGATCTGATCATAAACTCAGAGTTAATCCGATCCCAACAAATACACCACAGAAAGAGTTACATCATATGGATCTTCAAGAGACCGTTGTATTGAGAATTCGGCGAGAGATAGAGGAAGCCATCTAGCTACTAACTACGGACCCGAAGGTCTACAAAGAACTACTCACACATCATCGTAGAGGCACCAATGGAGGTGGTGAACCCCATCCGAGATGGTGCCTAGATGGATCTGGTGGTTCTGGACTCTGCGGCGGTTGGAATTGATTTTCGTCGACTCTCCTAGGGTTTCTGGAATATTGGGGTATTTATAGAGCAAAGAGGCGGTTCGGGGGGCACCCGAGGTGGGCACAACCCACCAGGGCATGCCTGGGCCTCCTAGCGGCCCCTGGTGGGTTGTGCTCTCCTCGGAGCACCCCTCAGGCGCAGCCTTGGCCCATTAGGTGTCTTCTGGTCCAAAAAAATTCTCCGTATAGTTTTGTTGCATTTGGACTCTGTTTGGTATTGATTTCCTACGATGTAAGAAACATGCAGAAAACAACAACTGGCACCTGGCACTATGTCAATAGGTTAGTACCAAAAAATGATATAAAATGACTCAGGGACGAGCGATGGTCTTTTCCTACCAATCTATCCCCCTAGGAGAATGCGCGTAATGCTTGGTTTTTGATGACTTGTAGATTTTTGCAATAAGTATGTGAGTTCTTTATGACTAATGTTGAGTCCATGGATTATACGCACTCTTACCTTTCCATCATTGCTAGCCTCTTCGGTACCGTGCATTGCCCTTTCTCACCTTGAGAGTCGGTGCAAACTTCGCCGGTGCATCCAAACACCATGATATGATACGCTCTATCACACATAAACCTCCTTATATCTTCCTCAAAACAGCCACCATACCTACCTATTGTGGCATTTCCATAGCCATTCCGAGATATATTGCCATGCAACTTTCCACCGTTTCATTTATTATGACACGCTTCATCATTGTCATATTGCCTTGCATGATCATGTAGTTGACATCATATTTGTGGCAAAGCCACCATGCATAATTTATCATACATGTCACTCTTGATTCATTGCCCAGCCCGGTACACCACCGGAGGCATTCATATAGAGTCATATTTTGTTCTAGTATCTAGTTGTAATCATTGAGTTGTAAATAAATAGAAGTGTGATGATCATCATTAATAGAGCATTGTCCTAAATAAAAAAATGGCAAAAGGAAAGGCCAAACAAACAAAAAAAAGTGAAGAGAAATAAAAATGGACAATGCTACTATCCTTTTTTTTCCACACTTGTTCTTGAAAGTAGCACCATGATCTTTATGATAGAGAGTCTCTTGTTTTATCACTTTCATATACCAGTGGGAATTTTTCATTATAGACTTGGCTTGTATATTCCAACAATGGGCTTCCTCAAATGCCCTAGGTCTTCGTGAGCAAGCAAGTTGGATGCACACCCACTTAGTTTCTTTTGTTGAGCTTTCATACATTTATAGCTCTAGTGCATCTGTTGCATGGCAATCCCTACTCCTTGCATTTACATCAATTGATGGGAATCTCCCTAGCCCATTGATTAGCCGCGTCAATGTGAGACTTTCTCCTTTTTTGTCTTCTCCACATAACCCCCATCACCATACTCTATTCCACCCATAGTGCCATATCCAGGGCTCACACTCATATATTGCGTGAAGGTTGAAAAAGTTTGAGATTACTAAAGTATGAAACAATTGCTTGGCTTGTCATCGGGGTTGTGCATGATGATAGCATTCTTGTGTGACGAAGATGGAGCATGACCAAATTATATGATTTTGTAGGGATGAACTTTCTTTGGCCATGTTATTTTGAGAAGACATAATTGCTTAGTTAGTATTCCTGAAGTATTATTATTTTTATGTCAATATTAAACTTTTATCTCGAATCTCTCGGATCTGAACATTCATGCCACAATAAAGAGAATTACGTAGAAGATATGCTAGGTTGCATTCCACATGAAAAATTCTATTTTTATCATTTACCTACTTGAGGACGAGCAAGAATTAAGCTTGGGGATGCTTGATACGTCTCCAATGTATCTATAATTTTTTATTGTTCCATGCTATTATATTATCTGTTTTGGATGTTTAATGGGCTTTATTATACACTTTTATATTATTTTTGGGAGTAACCTACTAACAAAAGGCCGAGTGCAAATTGTTGTTTTTGCCTATTTTAGTGTTTTGTAGAAAAGGAATATCAAACGGAATCCAAACGGAATGAAACCTTCGGGAGAGTGACTTTTGGAACAAATGTGATCCAGGGGACTTGGAGTGGACGTCAAGAAAGAAGCGAGGAGGCCACGAGGCAGGGAGGCGCGCCTGCCCCCCTGGGCGCGCCCCCACCCTCATGGGCCCTTCGCAACTCCACTGACCTACTTCTTCCTCCTATATATATATCCATATACCCCAAAAACATCCAGGAGCACCACAAAACCCTATTTCCATTGCCGCAATCTTCTGTACCCGTGAGATCCCATCTTGGGGCCTTTTCCGGCGCTCCACCGGAGGGGGAGTCGATCACGAAGGGCTTCTACATCAATACCATAGCCTCTCCGATGATGTGTGAGTAGTTTACCATAGACCTTCGGGTCCATAGTTATTAGCTCGATGACTTCTTCTCTCTCTTTGGATCTGAATACAAAGTTCTCCTCGATCTTCTTGGAGATCTATTCGATGTAATTCTTTTTGCGGTGTGTTTGTCGAGATCCGACGAATGTGGGTTTATGATCAAGATTATCTATGAAATATTTGAATCTCCTCTGAATTCTTTTATGCATGATTTGTTATCTTTGCAAGTCTCTTCGAATTATCAGTTTGGTTTGGCCTACTAGATTGATCTTTCTTGCAAAGGGATAAGTGCTTAGCTTTGGGTTCAATCTTGCGGTGTCCTTTCCCAGTGACAGCAGGGGCAGCAAGGCACGTATTGTATTGTTGCCATCGAGGATAAAAAGATGGGGTGTATATCATATTGCTTGAGTTTATCCCTCTACATCATGTCATCTTGCCTAATGCGTTACTCTGTTCTTATGAACTTAATACTCTAGATGCATGCTGGATAGCGGTCGATATGTGGAGTAATAGTAGTAGATACAGAATCGTTTCGGTCTACTTGTCACGGACGTGATGCATATATACATGATCATGCCTAGATATTCTCATAACTATGCACTTTTCTATCAATTGCTCGACAATAATTTGTTCACCCACCGTAATACCTATGGCCCCCGGGTCTATTTTCCGTCATATAAGTTTCCAACCTATTTTACTTTGCAATCTTTACTTTCAACCTATATAATAAAAATACCAAAAATATTTATCTTATTATCTCTTTCATATCTGACTTTTGCAAGTGGCCGTGAAGGGATTGATAACCCCTTATCGCGGTGGTTGCAAGGTTCTTATTTGTTTGTGTAGGTACGAAGCGACTTGCGTGTAGTCTCCTACTGGATTGATACCTTGGTTCTCAAAAACTGAGGGAAATACTTAGGCTACTTTGCTGCATCACCCTTTCCTCTTCAAGGGAAAACCAACGCGTGCTCAAGAGGTAGCAGTTCACATCTGAAAGACACGTGGCATGCATGCAACTTATTGGAAGTTGTTCCATGTTCCCACGCACGCCTGGATTGTCAGGTGGTCGTTCCGGCTTCTCTGGTATTTAGGCAATAAGGATATGTTATCAAAAGCAGATTTTAACTTTTGTCACTTTGTCTTCTGCTGACAATGATTCAGAGAAGACAGTCGACATGTTTAAATAGAATGCATATGATTTGGATAGATAGAATTTGAGGTAGAAGCACAGAGGGGGGTAGGGTCCGATCACATTCACTAATTTCAAGAAAAAATCAAATATGAAGACATAGCTATAAGTGAATGCTGTAGAGGACAGAACACGAATATAAGTATATATTAGCCTAAGACCAACTCAACATTGTGAATATAAACATGAAGTCAAATCAATGTTGAAGACAAATAAACGCGAAGACTATGCAATTATGACGCCATTGGAAACACTTCAAACAAGAATTTGGTGGTGGCGTTACCCACCGTATAGGAAGTATTGTACCCATACACGATGCACAATTATCGTGGCGCTCCGAAGTCAAATTCCGCTTTAATGTATTTCCACTTAGAGTGTATGTCTTCATTGATTGAAGATATACGTTACTTCGTGTGTTACCCATCTAAATCATCAACAGGCATAAGCGTTAGGATGTGTGTCCAATCACATGACATGTGACGATTCTAAGATATTTAGCTCAAACCACAACTTGCAAGACCTTTTCTCATCCAAGGGCTTTGTGAAGATATCTGCCAATTGCTCTTCAGTGTTGACGTGAATGATATCAATATCTTCCTTCATGACATGATCTCTGAGAAAGTGATGACGGATCTGAATGTGCTTTGTCTTCAAGTGCTGGACTGGGTTGTTGGCAATCTTGATGGCGCTTTCATTGTCGTAGTAAAGTGGCACTTGCTTTAGGTGGATGCCATAGTCCTTGAGAGTTTGCTTCATCGATAGAAGCTGAGCGCAGCAATATCCAGCAGCAATGTATTCATATTCAGCAGTGGAGAGAGATACATAGTTCTGCTTCTTTGAAGACCAACAAACAAGAGATCGTCCAAGAAAGTGACTTGTGCCTGATGTGGACTTGCGATCAACCTTGTCACCAGCATAATCAGCATATGAGAATCCAACTAGATCAAACTCTGAGCCCTTTGGATACCATAATCCTAGTGTTGGGGTGTAAGCCAAATATCGAAGAATTCGCTTCACAGCTAAGTGATGCGATTCCTTTGGTGCCGCTTGGAATCGGGCACACATGCAAACACTAAGCATTATATCTGGCCTAGATGCACATAAATAGAGTAAAGAATCAATCATGGAGCGGCATAACCTTTCATCGAACTCTTTACCATTGTCGTCAGGACCCAATTGACCTTTGGTTGGCATTGGCGTCGTGTACCCTTTGCAGTCTTGCATTCCAAACTTCTTCAGGCAAACTTCTTCAGGTATTTTTCTTGAGATATTAAGATGTCATTGCTCTACTGACAGATTTGAAGACCGAGGAAGAATTTCTGCTCACCCATCATGGACATCTGATATTGCTCTTGCATCATGTGTCCAAACTCATCACTGTATCTCTTGTCAGTGCAGCTGAAGATAATGTCATCTACATAGATCTGGCATACAAATAGTTCACCATCGTATGTCTTCCTGAAGAGAGTGGGATCGAGGGAACCAGGTTTGAAGCCTTTGCTCTTCAGGAATTCTTTGAGTGTGTCATACCAAGCGCGAGGGGCTTTTTTGAGGCCATACAATGCCTTATTGAGATTGTATACTATGTCAGGATGTTTTGGGTCTTCAAAGCCAGGTGGTTGTGCAACATACACTTCTTCTTCAATCTTGCCACTGAGAAAAGTACTCTTCACATCCATTTGGTACATGAGGATGTTGTGATGGTTCACATAGGCTAGCAGCATGCGAATGGCTTCAAGCCTAGCCACTGGAGAAAATGTTTCATCGAATTCAATCCCTTCAACTTGAGTGTATCCTTGAGCAGTGAGACAAGCCTTGTTTTTGACAACTTGACCATGCTCATCTTGTTTGATGCGATAGATCCATTTGGTGCCTATGATATTGTGATTGCGAGGATCAGGACTCTTAACCAATTCCCACACATTGTTCAGCTTGAACTGTTGAAGCTCTTCTTGCATAGCTTGAATCCATTCAGTTTCCATGAAGGCTTTAGCAACTTTCTTGGGTTCAGATATAGAGACAAATGCAAAGTGCCCACAGAAATTCGCTAGCTGTGTTGCTCTTGAACAAGTGAGTGGACCAGGTGCATTGATGCTATCAATTATCTTCTCAATCTGTACTTCATTCGCAACACGAGGATGAACTGGACGAAGATTTTTCCCTTGTCGATCATTGTCTTCGTCTTCAGCATTGGCTTCAGGCTGAACAGTGTCTTCAGGCTGATTAGGTGCAGAAATGATGATTTCTTCTTCAGCCTGTGCTTCTGAAGGTATGATCTCTGCACTACCATAAGCTTGATAGATTCACTAGGTGGAACTTATCTAGCACATTTGGCAGGTGCTCTCTTTGCGAGCCGTTAGTCTCATCGAACCGCACATCCACAGTTTCAACCACCTTATAGTGAAAGAGGTTGAAGACTCTGTAGGAGTGTGAATCCTTTCCGTAGCCAAGCATAAAACCTTCATGTGCTTTCGGTGCAAATTTGAAAGTGTGATGTGGATCCTTGATCCAGCACCTAGCACCAAATACTCTGAAGGAATTGACATTTGGCTTATTACCAGTTAGAAGCTCATAGGATGTCTTCTTTAGAAGCTTGTGAAGATAAACACGGTTGATGACGTGGCATGCAGTATCAATGGCTTGAGGCCGGAACTTCCTTGGAGTCTTGTACTCATCAAGCATTGTCTGAGCCATCTCAATGAGGGTTTTGTTCTTGCGCTCCATGATGCCATTCTGCTGAGGTGTGTATGGAGCTGAGTACTCATGAGTGATGCCCAATGTATCAAGATAAGTGTCGGGTCCGGTGTTCTTGAACTCTTTGCCGTTATCACTTCTGATGTGCTTGATCTTGATGCCATAGTTCGTCATGGCACGATTGGCGTATTGTCTGAAGACATCCTGGACTTCATTCTTGTAAAGGATTATATGCACCCATGTATATCTTGAGTAATCATCAACAATGACAAAGCCATAGAGGCAAGCAGTGGTAGTAAGAGTAGAGTAGTGAGTAGGGCCAAATAAGTCCATGTCAAGCAGCTCGAAGGGACGAGATGTCGTCATGATTGTCTTCGAGGGATGCTTGGCCCTTGTCATCTTTCCAGCTTCGCAGGCACCACACAGATGATCCTTCTTGAACTTGACACCCTCTATGCCTACTACATGTTTCTTCTTCGCGAGTGTGTACAAGTTCCTCATGCGAGCATGCCCTAGCCTTCGATGCTAGAGCCAGCACTCTGAAGCTTTTGCTAGAAGACATACAGCCAACTATCGAACTGCTGAGAAATCTACCATATACAGATCATCTTTCCGATACCCTTCAGAGACTAGAGACTTGTCAGATTCCATAAGAACAAGGCAACGATATTTTCCAAATATCACAATCATGTTCAAGTCACAAAGCATTGAGACAGACATTAAGTTGAAACCAAGGGATTCAACAAGCATCACTTTATCCATGTGCTGATCCTTTGAGATTGCAACTCTACCTAGACCCAATACCTTGCTTTTACAAGTGTCAGCAAATGTGATGTGACTTTTGTTAGATGGATGTAAGGTTGAGTCCATGAGAAGACTTCGATCACCAGTCATGTGGTTAGTGCATCCACTGTCCATAATCCACTCAGAAGCCTTTGGTATCATACCATACAATGCAGTTAGGGGGATAGGCTTCACCAAGGAAAATGTGAAGCATAAACATTTGACGAACAAGCATATTATCAAAGTTCATATCCTGATTAAGGCAGATAGGATGATTGTCAAGGAATCCACGAACAAAATACATAGTAAGACCATTTGGGCATTTTATCTTGCGTCCCATAAGATGTTTTAGGTCCCCAGCATAAGCATCAGAAGACTTTGATTTCCGGCTGGAGACCTTTCCCTGCAAAAGAGAGTTAATTTTTCTGAAGCACCCACATCTTTAGGGGTGGCTTAGAAGCAATGAGTCTAAGTGCAGCATCTGAGAACTTCGGCTTTGGAGCCCTAGCAAATAGCCTTGCGTGAATAATACTCATAAGAATAAGCAGAATAGTTCTTGGTCTTATGAACATAGCGGTTTGAAGAAACACGCTCATATTCACAAGTCTGAGTATGGTTTCCCTACAAAACATTGGCGTTAGGGTGACTCTGGTGAGCCCTCTATCTGTATGAAGCCTTTGGTCCACATGAAGACTTTGGTCTGGGGTTTGTCTTCTTCCCAGATGGTGTCATGACGACATTCACAGGAAGATACTCAAGACAACTTTTGGGCACCCAGATCTTCTTCATAGGTGGCCCATTCCTGCAGTTAGTACCAATATACCTGGCAAACACTTCACCATTCTGATTCTTAAACAGATTATAGTTTGCATCAAAGGATTCATCAATGATAATCGGGTTAGCACAAGTGAAGCCAGATAAGGTAGATGGATCCACTGAAGGTCCCTTTGCAGCAACCCATGTGGTTTTGGGATACTACTCAGGCTTCTAGTAAGAAGCATCAACATTCATTTTCCTCTCGAACCCAACACCCTCTTTCCTAGGGTTTTGGTTCAGAATTTTCTTTTTGAGGACATCACATAGTGTCTGATGCTCTTTGAGACTTTTGTACATTCCTCTCTCAAGCAATGTCTTCAGCCTGGCATTATCATCTGCAATAGTAGTGGCATCCTCAGTAGAGGGGTTAGTTACCACATCATCAGTTGAAGATATTGCATGAGTAGCAGCAGTAGAACATTCAGCAATAGAGACAACATTATCACGCTCAAGACATTTTAGACATGGTGGTTCAAATCCTTCCTGAGCGGAACTGATTTGTTGAGCGCGAAGTGACTCGTTCTCTTTTTGAAGATCTTGATGAGCCGCTCTCAAGTTCTTGATTCCTTTGAAGATAATCGTAGGAAAGCTTTTCATGAGTTGTTGAGAGCATTTCATGATGAATTTCAAGTTCCTCGTACTTAACATGAAGATTTTTTATGTCTTCAATTAAGGACTAAGATCGGGTCATTTCCGCGTCCAACAGGTCATCGCTTTTGTCTAGCAAATTTTGAATATATTCCATGGCATTCTGTTGTTCAGTTGCAATTTTAGCAAGTGTTTTGTAGCGAGGTTTAGATTCACATTCAGAGTCATCTTCACTTGATGTTTGAAAGTAAGCATCATGCGAGTTTACCTTAGCACCGCGTGCCATGAAGTAGTAGGTGGGAGCAGAGTCGTCCTTATCATTAGCATCGACGTTGGTGAAGAATCCATTGTCTTCAGAGTTGAAGATGGGCTTGGTAACATAGGCAGTAGCCAGAGCCAAGCTGGCCACGCCTGAATCGGACTCCGCCTCAGACTCCACCTCTGCCTCCTCAGAAGCAGACTCGTCCTATGAATCCATCTCCTTGCCAACAAAAGCGCGAGCCTTGCCACATGAGCTCTTCTTGTGTGATGAAGACCTTGACGAAGACTTTGAAGAAGACTCTGAGGATTTCTTCTTCTTGTCATTAGAATCATATTCCTTGCTCTTCTTCTTCTTCTTGGTCTCATTGTCCTACTGTGGACACTCAGACATGTAATGACCAGGTTTCTTGCACTTGTGGCATGTTCTCTTCTTGTGATCACGTGTGGAAGCTTCATCATTTCTAGAGCTGGATCTTGAAGACTTTCCGAAGCCTTTCTTCTTGGTGAACTTCTGGAACTTCTTCACAAGCATAGCAAGCTCCTTTCCAATGTCTTCTGGATCCTCGCAGCAGCAGCCAGATTCTTCTTCAGATGAGGAAACAACCTTTGCCTTCAAAGTGCGAGTACGACAATAGTTGGGACCATAGATATCTCTTTTCTCAGATAACTGGAACTCATGTGTGTTGAGCCTCTCAAGAATGTCAGACAAATCGAGAGTCTTGAAGTCAGGGCATTCTTGAATCATCAGGGCCAGGGTATCAAATGAGCTATCAAGCGATCTCAAGAGTGTCTTGACGATTTCGTGCTTGGTGATCTCTGTGGCGCCGAGTGCGTGAAGCTCATTTGTGATATCAGTGAGGCGATCAAATGTGAGCTGGACATTCTCATTGTCATTTCTATTGAAGCGGTTGAAGAGGTTGCGAAAAACACTGATTCTTGAGTCTCTCTGGGTTGAGACGCCTTCGTTGACCCTGGAGAGCCAGTCCTAGACTAGGTTCGCAGTTTCCAGAGCACTCACACGACCATACTGTCCTTTGGTCAGATGACCAAATATGATGTTCTTGGCAGTCGAATCCAGTTGAATGAACCTCTTGACATTAGCAGGAGTGACACCTTCACCGGCCTTGGGAATGCCATTCTTGACGACATACCAGAGGTCGACATCAATGGCTTCAAGATGCACGAATCCAGTTGAACGAACCTCTTGACATTAGCAGGAGTGACACCTTCACCGGCCTTGGGAACGCCGTTCTTGACGACATACCAGAGGTCGACATCAATGGCTTCAAGATGCATACGCATCTTATTCTTCTAGTAGGGGTAATCAGTGCCATTGAAGATAGGGCACGTAGCGGAGACTTTGGTTATCCCTTTAGTCGACATAGCTAAAACTCCAGGTGGTTAAACCAAATCACATAGAACAAGGGAGCACCTTGCTCTGGTACCAATTGAAAGTGCTAGTTATCGACACGGGTGAATAGGAGATTTTTATGGAAGTCTTCAAAACACGGGGGCTTTGAAGACAAACAGAAGAAATAAACCTATTGATATGCAGCGGAAGGTAGACTACACTAGACAAGCCATAGTCAAGTAAGCAATGAAGTGAAAGCACGAAGACTATTAGTAGCTAGGTAGAATGGATCAGGATGGAAGATAGTATGAAGCCAAACAACCACAGTCTTCACACATTAAAGTCAATCATATCATGCAAGTAGGCGATGACTTCACAGAGACAGACTGTAAGTAAAGAAAAGTAAGAGATAGAACCAGTTGCTTGGTGAGGACACGAATTTGTTGGACCGGTTCAAGTTGCTGTGACAACTGTACATCTGGTTAGGGAGGCTGAGATTCAACTCAGAAGACCGCGTCTTCACCTTATTCCTCTTGAGCTAAGAACACTTAGTCCTTGCCCAATCACTCTGGTAAGTCTTCAAGGTAGACTTCCAAACCTTCACAGACTTTGTTCACCAACAATCCACAATGACTCTTGGATGCTCAGAACGCGACTACGCCTAACCGGCTGGAGAATTCACAGTCCTCAAGTGTAACAAGTCTTCAGATAACAGGGACAGAAAGACTTCAGTGATGCCTAACACTCTTTGCTCTCGGTGTTTTGGGCTTTGTCCTTGCAAGGATCTCTCTCTCAAATCCTTTGGAGGTGGGTTGCTCTCAAACGACAAAAGCCGTGCAATAACTCCGAGCAGCCACCAATTTATGGTGTAGGGGGTGGGCTATTTATAGCCAGGAGGCAACCCGACCTGATTTATCCAAAATGGCCCTGCGTCACTAAGGAACTAACACGTGTCCAACGGTCAGATTGCAAACACACGCGGCAGCTTGACTTGGGCTACAAGTAAAGCTGACTTATCCAGCTCAGGATAAGATTTGCTCTCATTGTCTTCGCTCGAAGACATAGGATTTGGTTGAGCATCACATCAGTCACTCTGACTTTGTTCACATGGACCCCACTTAACAGTGTGGTGGTTCCTATGACTCAACAAAGAAGAAAAGGAAACTATGAAATAACTATGTCTTCGCACTCCATAGTCTTCACGTGAATGTCTTCTCAAGTCATAATCTTCATTGTGAATATCTTCACAAACCACCATTGTATTCAATGTCTTCACACATCTTTAGTGGTCATCTCTGGTAGGTAAACCGAATCAATGTGGGACTATGTGATGCCCCCGATTCAATCGTACACTAATCATGCACGCAAATGTGTACGATCAAGATCAGGGACTCACGGGAAGATATCACAACACAACTCTACAAATAAAATAAGTCATACAAGCATCATAATACAAGCCAGGGGCCTCGAGGGCTCGAATACAAGTGCTCGATCATAGACGAGTCAGCGGAAGCAACAATATCTGAGTACAGACATAAGTTAAACAAGGTTGCCTTAAGAAGGCTAGCACAAACGGGGATACAGATCGAACGAGGCGCAGGCCTCCTGCCTGGGATCCTCCTAACTACTCCTGGTCGTCGTCAGCTGGCTGCACGTAGTAGTAGGCACCTCCAGTGTAGAAGGAATCGTCGTCGACGGTGGCATCTGGTTCCTGGGCTCCAACATCTGGTTGCGGCAACCAGAAGAAAGGAAAAGGGGAAAAGGGGGAAGAAAGCAACCGTGAGTACTCATCCAAAGTACTCGCAAGCAAGGAGCTACACTACATATGCATGGATATATGTGTAAAGGGCCATACCAGTGGACTGAACTGCAGAATGCCAGAATGAGAGGGGGATAGCTAGTCTTATCGAAGACTACGCTTCTGGTCGCCTCCGTCTTGCAGCATATAGAAGAGAGTAGACTGAATTCCTCCAAGTAGCAACGCATAGCATAATCCTACCCGGCGATCCCCTCCTCGATGCCCTGTTAGAGAGCGATCACCGGGTTGTATCTGGCACTTGGAAGGGTGTGTTTTATTAAGTATCCGGTTCTAGTTGTCATAAGGTCAAGGTACAACTCCGGGTCGTCCTTTTACCGAGGGACACGGCTATTCGAATAGATAAACTTCCCTGCAGGGGTGCACCACATAGCCCAACACGCTTGATCCCATTTGGCCGGACACACTTTCCTGGGTCATGCCCGGCCTCGGAAGATCAACACGTCGCAGCCCCACCTAGGCACAACAGAGCGGTCAGCACGCCGGTCTAAACCTAAGCACGCAGGGGTCTGGGCCCATCGCCCTGAGCACACCTGCACGTTGCGAACGCGGCCGGTGAGCAGACCTAGCAACCTCCAGTACAACGGAAGTCACGTTACGCGGTCCAACCTGGCGCGCGCCGCTCAGTCGCTGACGTCAAGAAGTGCTTCGGCTGATACCACGACGTCGGGATACCCATAACTACTCCCGCGTAGGTGGTTAGTGCGTATAGACCAAATGGCCAGACTCAGATCAAATACCCAGATCTCGTTAAGCGTGTTAAGTATCGCGAACGCCGACTAGGGCCAGGCCCACCTCTCTCCTAGGTGGTCTGAACCTGCCCTGTCGCTCCGCCACAAAGTAACAATCGGGGGCCGTCGGGAACCCAGGCCCACCTCTACCGGGATGGAGCCACCTGCCCCTTCAGCCCCCATCTCCGAACAGTATCACATGTAATGTAACAGTGTAAAGTATATAGTATGCCCGTGATCACCTCCCGAAGTGATCACGGCCCAGTAGTATAGCATGGCAGACGAACAAGAGTGTAGGGCCACTGATGGAACACTAGCATCCTATACTAAGCAGTAGGATTGCAGGTAAAGGTATCAACAGCAGTATCAAAGACAGGCTATGCATCAGGATAGGAATAACGAAAGCAGCAACATGCTACACTACTCTAATGCAAGCAATGTAGAGGAGAGTAGGCGATATCTGGTGATCAAGGGGGGGCTTGCCTGGTTGCTCTGGCAAGAGAGAGGGATCGTCAACTCCGTAGTCGAACGGGGCAGCAGCAACGTCGGTCTCGGGGGTCTATCGAGAGAAGAGGGGGGGAGAAACAATAAATATTTAAGCAAGCAGATGCATAGTGATGCATGACATGACAAATAACGGCGTTAGAGGTGCCCTAACGCGGTATGCGGTGATACCGGTGAAGGGGGAAAACAACCGGGAAAGTATCCCCGGTGTTTCGCGTTTTCGGGCAGAGGAGCCGGAGGGGGAAAGTTGCGAGTTGGATAGGTTAGAGAGGCGTGGTGGACGAATGGGCCGCGTATCCGAAATCGTCTCGCCGTTCTGAGCAACTTTCATGTTGAAATTATTTTCATCCGAGTTACGGATTAAAAGATATGATTTTCTAAAGATTTTATTAATTTCTGGAATTTAATTAATTAATTTAATTTAACATTATCCAGAACAGTGCATGCTGACATCATCATGACGTCAGCATGACGTCAGCAGTCAACGGAGGCGTTGACTGGGTTGCTGACATGTGGGTCCCACTGGTCATTGCCTGTTAGCCTAATCAGGGTTAATTAAATTAACTAGTAATTAGGTTAATCTAATCAAGATTAATTAATTTAATTAATTATTTAATTAATTAATCAATTATCATTTTAATTAATTTTAATTATTATTTATTAATTCATTTTTTTAAATTAATTTAATTAGTATTAATTAATTTTAATTTTCTTTTTATTTCGTTTTCGTTCACAAGGGGGTGGCCCCCGTTTGTCTGTGGCACAGAGGCCTTGCGGGTCGGGCGCTGGGTGCGGGCGTGGTGCCCGTGCCCGAGGCCGAACGGGGATGGCCCCGGACGCAGCACGCGGCGTGGGCGCCGGCAGCCAGAACGCCGGCCAGTGGGGGGGGCGAGCCGCGGTGGACGGGGCGACGCCAGGGACGGCGCGCGCGTGGTCTCGGCGAGGTGTGGGCGCGGCGGCCGTCAGCGGGGAAGGCGGGAGCAGCGCATGGACGACGCCGGAGCGGGGCGGGGCCAGTGCGCGGCAGCAGCAAGAGCTGGCCACGGCGGGCGACCACGGTAGTGGCCGGGACGCGTGCGTGCGGCGGTTACGCGGGTCGGCGGCGTGCAATTAGAGGAGAGGAGGAGATCAGGCCGGAGCCTCACCGCGACCGTAGGGTCTGGGAAATGGGCGCGATGGAGGTCGGGGAGGCCGTCGTGGAGGGGGGCGGGGACGACGGCGTAGAGGTAGCAGGCCGGTGGGGGAGCGCCGGCGTGGTCCGATCCGGGCGGCGTCGAGGGGCGCAGGGGCGATGCGGGGCTCGACACGGTGGCTTCCGGGGGAAAGGTGGCATCCGCGAGGTGGATGTAGATGAGGGCGGCGTCTCGCGGTGTGAAGGAGGGGCGAGGAGGCGAGGCGACGGCAGCGGGTGGTCGGAGGCGCCGGGCGGCGTCGGCGTTATCCTCCCGATCCAATTGGGAGGGAGAGGGGGGAGCGCGTGGGGGGGGGGAAGTGGAGTGGTGGCGGCTAGGGTTTCGGTGCCCCCCTGGAGGGGTTATTGGCCTCGGTCTGGGCCGGCCTGGTTGGCCCAAAGGCCAGCTGGGCCACAGATGGCCCAGTGGGGGGGGGGAGGGGTGTTTCCCTTTCTTTCTTTCTTTTTTTTATGTTTGTTTTCCTTTTTTTTGTATTTTCTTTTCTGTTTAAATTGTTTAATCCATTTAGCCATTTTATAAAAATGTATTTACTTCACCACAATTACCTTTGTAATATTCAGCAACCACCGAACAATTTTGTTTTAATTTTTGAAAACTTTTATTGTTAATGATAATTTGAATTTGAATTTGAACGGTTTCGGGTTATTGCGAGGTTAGCAACAGTAACACAGATGACATGGCATCATCAGAAAAGTTTTACTGTAGCCAAATTATCCGGGCGTTACAAAT
This sequence comes from Aegilops umbellulata, assembly GCA_032464435.1. Taxonomy (NCBI): domain Eukaryota; kingdom Viridiplantae; phylum Streptophyta; class Magnoliopsida; order Poales; family Poaceae; genus Aegilops; species Aegilops umbellulata. The sequence continues at coordinate 280,053,371 of CP136057.1, forward strand.
CTCCTCCACTACAAGAAATCTCGTCCCAAGATTTTAGGAGGTAGAAGGAAACAGTGCGGGGTATTCTTCACGAAGACGATCCTCGCGTTCCCAGGTGGCTTCATCTTCAGAATGGTGCGACCACTGGACTTTGAGGAACTTGATCGCCTTCTGGCGTGTGCGGCGTTCAGCTTGGTCGAGAATGCGGACCGGATGCTCTTTATAGGAGAGGTCCTGTTGCAATTCGAGCACTTCATGATCCACTGCTCGGATTGGGTCCTTGAAGCAGCGACGGAGTTGTGACACATGGAACACATCGTGAACCTGAGAAAGGTTCGGCGGAAGCTCCAGTTGATAAGCCACTTTTCCACGCCTCTCGAGAATAGTGAAAGGACCAATATAGCGGGGAGCTAGCTTTCCTTTGATCCCGAAGCGGTGTGCACCCTTCATTGGTGTAACTCGAAGATAGGCCTTTTCGCCAGGTTGATAGACCATGTCTTTATGATGACGGTCATAGTTACTCCTTTGGCGTGACTGAGCAGTCTTAAGATTCTCGCGAATAATGCGGACTTGTTCTTCGGCATGTTGGATAATATCCGGACCAAAGAGTGGACGTTCCCCAGTTTCTGACCAGTTCAGAGGGGTTCGGCACTTTCGTCCATATAACACTTCGAAGGGGGCCATCTTCAGACTAGCTTGATAGCTATTATTATAAGAGAACTCAGCATACGGGAGAGATTCCTCCCATTTCTTGCCAAAAGAAATAACACAAGCTCGAAGCATATCTTCGAGAACTTGGTTGACACGTTCAACTTGTCCTTGAGACTGCGGATGAAAAGCAGTACTGAACGATAGATGAGTTCCCATAGCTTCTTGGAAACTTGCCCAGAATCTTGAAGTGAATAAGCTGCCACGGTCCGAACTGATAACCAGTGGAATACCATGAAGTGAAACAATTCTGGACATGTAGAGAGTTGCAAGCTGGCTAGCAGTGATCGTTTCCTTGACCGCCAGAAAATGTGCAACTTTAGAAAGCCGGTCAATGACGACAAGAATAGCATCATTACCTTTCTGCGATTTGGGAAATCCAGTGATGAAGTCCATTTCAACATGGTCCCATTTCCATTTAGGAATAGAGATAGGTTGCAGAGTTCCGGCAGGCCTTTGATGTTCTGCTTTGATACGACGGCAAACGTCACACTCGGCAACATAGCGAGCAATGTCTTGCTTCATATTAGACCACCAGAATCTTTGACGAATGTCCTGGTACATCTTAGTACTACCAGGATGGATACACAGAGGCGTATCATGAGCTTCTTTCATAACTTTCCGAGTCATATTCAGGTTTTCCTTCTTACACGGCACCACTAGGCGGCCTTTGAAGTACAAGGCGCCATCACCAGCAATAGTGAAGTATGAGGGCTTTCCTTCCTTGAGGTCGCGCTTAATCTTGTGGACTTCAGAGTCGTATCCTTGTATTGTCTTGATGGAGCTCACGAGATCGGGTTCGACAGCCAGGGTATAGAGGGAACCCTGGGGAATAACACGTAGGTTCATCTTCTGAAACTCCTCAGGAGGGGGAGCGAGTGCACCCGGGGGAACAATATGGAGGTTCAGCTTTCTGAATTCTTCAACGAGCGAGGGCTGAACTTTATGAACCTGGAGGTGGTTGCAGTAAGACTTGCGGCTCAAGGCATCTGCCATTACATTAGCCTTGCCTGGTGTATAGGAAATACCCAAGTCAAAATCTGCTACGGTCTCCATCCATCTCTGCTGACGGAGGTTCAGGTCTGGCTGAGTAAACAGATACTTCAGACTTTGATGGTCAGTGAATATCTCGCAACGATTACCGAGAAGGTAATGCCGCCACTGCTTCAGTGCATGAATGACAGCAGCAAGCTCGAGATCGTGAACTGGGTAGTTCTCTTCATGAGGGCGCAATTGACGAGAGGCATAGGCAATCACTCTGCGCTCTTGCATTAGGACACAGCCTAATCCTTGACGGGAAGCGTCGCAGTAAATGACGAAGTCCTTCTTTGTATCAGGTGGAGCTAGCACTGGGGCAGAAGTCAACTTGTCTTTAAGTGCCTGGAAGCTTTCCTGACATTTGTCTGTCCATTGGAACTTGACGCGCTTATGCAGCAAGTTAGTCAGGGGCCTGGCAATCTTGGAGAAGTTCTCGACGAATCGACGGCAATAGCTGGCGAGACCGAGAAAACTTCTAACTTGCTTGACATTCTTTGGAGGAGTCCAATCAAGAATAGCCTGAACTCGTTCAGGGTTAACGGCAATACCATCCTTAGAGATGACATGCCCAAGATAGGTTACTTCAGGAAGCCAGAATTCACATTTGGAGAACTTGGCGTATAGTTGATGCTCTCGTAGCTTTTCCAGCACAAGACGAAGATGTTCAGCATGTTCTTCTTCGTTCTTGGAAAATACCAGGATATCATCCAGATAAACCACGACGAACTTGTCGAGGTAATCCATGAATATATAGTTCATCAAGCGAGAGAAGGTGGCTGGGGCATTGGTTAAGCCGAAGGACATGACAGTGTACTCGTATGAACCATAAAGAGTCACAAAGGCGGTCTTTGGGATATCCTCTTCACGAACGCGGATCTGGTGGTAACCCAACCTCAAGTCGAGTTTAGAGAACACTGATGAACCAGCCAGTTGATCATACAGATCATTGATCCGGGGAAGAGGATACTTGTTCTGAATGGTAGCTTGGTTAATAGGACGGTAGTCTTGGACCAGTCGGTTTGTCCCATCCTTCTTCTTGACAAAGAGAGAAGGTGCTCCCCAAGGAGAGCAACTTGGGCGAATGAAACCATTTTGAAGAGATTTGTCGATTTCCTCCTTAAGCTCAAGGAGTTCATGTGGTGGCATCTTGTAGGGTCGCTTGGCAATAGGAGAGGTGCCTGGTTTCAAGTCGATGACAAATTCGACAGCTCTAGCAGGGGGAATCCCTGGAAGTTCTTCAGGAAAGACGTCGAGGAAGTCACGCACGACGGGGATGTTTTCGATGCCCTCGAGTGGTGCTGAGTTCAATGCATTCAAGGCATAAAGCCTTGCCTCGGCATTTTGCACCAGGCGAGCGTGGTATGTAACTATTTCATCTGAAGGATGTAGCAGACGGACGGTCTTAGTGGCGCAAACTATGGAAGCAGTATGCGCTTTCAACCAATCCATCCCCAGAATGAGGTCGATGTTAGACGTCTTCAGGATAATGGGCGCAGCATAGAATTCCAGCCCTTCGATTTCCACGGGGACGTCGACGCCAACCATGGAGGTTTGACATTGTCCCACGGGGTTTTTTACCACTACCGAAGTGTTCATCTCCTCGTATTTAATGCCATGCTTGAATGCAAAATCTTCTGACATGAATGAATGCGATGCTCCTGTATCGAATAAAACAGATGCAGGTACTGAATTTACGAGGAGTGTACCCATCATAATAGAAGGCTGGTCTTGAGCTTCGTTCAGATCAACGTGGTTGGCATGAACATGGCCATAGGACTTGGCTTTGCTGTTACGGTTCTGGTTGTTCCCACGACCAGCTGCAGGAAGGGCCAGCTGATTCTGATTCTGATTCTGATAGCAGTTCCTGGCAAGGTGACCTGGTTGACCACACTTGTAGCACAGACCATTATTGGGAGTGGGGACCGGAGCTTGGGGTGGTGGAGCTGGAAGTTTTGGCTGCCTAGCAGGAGCATTAGGCAGACGAGGTGTAGCATAGGACTGCCTTGGGGCAGGTGCATTCGACTGGTACATGCTGTTGGGAATCCATATCCTGCGCTTCTGCGAGGACGGGCCCGAAGATGAGCCCGTGTCACGGCTGCGCCTGTGAGAGTTCTGGTATTCCTGCAGACCAGTTTCGACGTTGATGGCTTTGTTCACCAAGGTGGCGAAATCAGCAAAGTCATGCACTAGAAGTGCGAACTTGATGTCAGCTTGAAGGCCGTCACGGAACTTCTCTTGTCTGCGTGAATCAGTAGCAATGTCCTCTTCAGCATAGCGGGACAAGTCCAGAAACTCCCGCTGATAAGCTTCAACAGTTTTGTTGCCTTGGATGAGGTTGCGGAACTCACGCTTCTTCCGGTCCATGACTCCCTGAGGAATGAAGCGGGCACGGAAAGCAGTTTGGAAGTCTGGCCAGGTGATGATTGTTCCAGCTGGCAGAGTACGCCTGTGGCTGTCCCACCATTGAGCTGCGGGTCCCTTTAGGAAGAAGGAAGCAAACGTGACATAGCTGGCAGGGGCTACATCAGCAGACTCCATCTCATAGGTGATGTCACGGAGCCAGTCATCAGCATCCAAAGGCTGAGTTGAGCTGCGGTACACAGTTGGGTTCAGGCGTATGAAATCTTGCAGAGTTACTGTGTTTGGCTGCTGGTTCATATTGGGTCGAGGAAACTGAGCCATCATGTTCTCCATGAACTGGCGATTCATCTCAAGCTGTTGGATCATACCAGCCATGTACTCAGGCGGTGGTGGGAAGTTGCCACCACGACCACGACCAGCTGGTCTAACCATCCTGCTAATATATAACAGGGGTATTTCAGTATTTGAGAAATTGGCAAATACAAGAATCATTCAAGATGAAACATGCATAATGAAAGCAGCACGATAGATACCACATAACAGTTGGCATATCTTACAAAAGGGATCATGCATAGGGTTCGGTACACAGAGTTCAGTACATAGACTAAGACATCATAGGCGGCACGCAGGCTCGCGGCGAATGCAGCTAACACTAATAAGCAAGTCTACATCAATCCCACGCGACACTGCGAAGGTAGGTGTAGCCTGAAAGCTGGTAGTGTGGCAGCGGGTACACCACGTCGGCAACCTGGGGTCCGCGGGGGCTCTGGTGCTGAACCCGACGCTCTGGCGGCAGAAGTGGACCAAGTGCGGGAGAGTAGCCTCCCACCTCCGGCCAACCAACACCCTGAGGCATCACGGTCCTGGCTGGATAGATAGCAGAACGCGGCAGCTCCCCAGATCCAACAAAGGGGTGCAACAGCGTCAAGGCACGGTAGAGGTGCTGGCGAGTGGTGTACAACTCGTGGCGAAGAGCTCGGTTAGCTCGATCCAGACCATCAGCATGCAGAACAAAGTTCTGATGGTGGAAGGGCTCGCGGGTGACAGTGGAGTAGGCAGCAGTGTAGTAACCCTCCGCACCAATATCAGATGCGATAGCAATGTGCCTGAAGGGGGAGGTGTCCAACTCCCGGTACTCCCTACGAAGGCGTGTCAGAGCAGCATAGGCAGCATCGTGAACTGCCATATCGATGGTCACTCCAACACCATAAGTGGTGTGCAGCACTGTAGTGGAGTCATACTCCCGAGAGTAGAGGTGGACGGTGGCACGGTACTGCTCCTGGTTAAAATCCTGGTACTCCTCAGTGATGGTGTACTCGGGGTGCCAGCGATAACCTAGATAGGTCATCATCTCCGCTAGCACGGCCGGTGATCCCGAGGCACCCATGGCAATCGTGTGGCGCACGACCTGCCTCGTGGGTTCCATCTGAAAACAAAGATGTTTCACAGGAGTCAAACGACAGTGTGGAAATTGTTCAAAATACTATAGTAAGGAATAGCTATGGCTTTTATCCAACTTTGGGGTGAATGTCGTAACGGGACCCTAGTGTCAGAGTTAGTAAATTCGTTTATCCCGAGTAGAAGAGAGTTCGGAGTTCCAGAGTAAGGGTCGAGAAGTAAAAGATCCTAGTACCACCCGATGGCGACGTGGGCCCGTAAGGCACACCGCCAAGTTAGTAAAAGTTTTTGTAATGTCTAGACTCGACTTCGGCCAAGGAGTATGGAAGGGGGGTTCCTACAGGCAGTCGGCTCTGATACCAACTTGTGACGCCCCCGATTCAATCGTACACTAATCATGCACGCAAATGTGTACGATCAAGATCAGGGACTCACGGGAAGATATCACAACACAACTCTACAAATAAAATAAGTCATACAAGCATCATAATACAAGCCAGGGGCCTCGAGGGCTCGAATACAAGTGCTCGATCATAGACGAGTCAGCGGAAGCAACAATATCTGAGTACAGACATAAGTTAAACAAGGTTGCCTTAAGAAGGCTAGCACAAACGGTGATACAGATCGAACGAGGCGCAGGCCTCCTGCCTGGGATCCTCCTAACTACTCCTGGTCGTCGTCAGCTGGCTGCACGTAGTAGTAGGCACCTCCAGTGTAGAAGGAATCGTCGTCGATGGTGGCGTCTGGATCCTGGGCTCCAACATCTGGTTGCGACAACCAGAAGAAAGGAAAAGGGGAAAAGGGGGAAGAAAGCAACCGTGAGTACTCATCCAAAGTACTCGCAAGCAAGGAGCTACACTACATATGCATGGATATATGTGTAAAGGGCCATATCAGTGGACTGAACTGCAGAATGCCAGAATGAGAGGGGGATAGCTAGTCTTATCGAAGACTACGCTTCTGGTCGCCTCCGTCTTGCAGCATATAGAAGAGAGTAGACTGAATTCCTCCAAGTAGCAACGCATAGCATAATCCTACCCGGCGATCCCCTCCTCGATGCCCTGTTAGAGAGCGATCACCGGGTTGTATCTGGCACTTGGAAGGGTGTGTTTTATTAAGTATCCGGTTCTAGTTGTCATAAGGTCAAGGTACAACTCCGGGTCGTCCTTTTACCGAGGGACACGGCTATTCGAATAGATAAACTTCCCTGCAGGGGTGCACCACATAGCCCAACACGCTTGATCCCATTTGGCCGGACACACTTTCCTGGGTCATGCCCGGCCTCGGAAGATCAACACGTCGCAGCCCCACCTAGGCACAACAGAGCGGTCAGCACGCCGGTCTAAACCTAAGCACGCAGGGGTCTGGGCCCATCGCCCTGAGCACACCTGCACATTGCGAACGCGGCCGGTGAGCAGACCTAGCAACCTCCAGTACAACGGAAGTCACGTTACGCGGTCCAACCCGGCGCGCGCCGCTCAGTCGCTGACGTCAAGAAGTGCTTCGGCTGATACCACGACGTCGGGATACCCATAACTACTCCCGCGTAGGTGGTTAGTGCGTATAGACCAAATGGCCAGACTCAGATCAAATACCCAGATCTCGTTAAGCGTGTTAAGTATCGCGAACGCCGACTAGGGCCAGGCCCACCTCTCTCCTAGGTGGTCTGAACCTGCCCTGTCGCTCCGCCACAAAGTAACAGTCGGGGGCCGTCGGGAACCCAGGCCCACCTCTACCGGGATGGAGCCACCTGCCCCTTCAGCCCCCATCTCCGAACAGTATCACATGTAATGTAACAGTGTAAAGTATATAGTATGCCCGTGATCACCTCCCGAAGTGATCACGGCCCAGTAGTATAGCATGGCAGACGAACAAGAGTGTAGGGCCACTGATGGAACACTAGCATCCTATACTAAGAAGTAGGATTGCAGGTAAAGGTATCAACAGCAGTATCAAAGACAGGCTATGCATCAGGATAGGAATAACGAAAGCAGCAACATGCTACACTACTCTAATGCAAGCAATATAGAGGAGAGTAGGCGATATCTGGTGATCAAGGGGGGGGCTTGCCTGGTTGCTCTGGCAAGAGAGAGGGATCGTCAACTCCGTAGTCGAACGGGGCAGCAACAACGTCGGTCTCGGGGTCTATCGAGAGAAGAGGGGGGAGAAACAATAAATATTTAAGCAAGCAGATGCATAGTGATGCATGACATGACAAATAACGGCGTTAGAGGTGCCCTAACGCGGTATGCGGTGATACCGGTGAAGGGGGAAAACAACCGGGAAAGTATCCCCGGTGTTTCGCGTTTTCGGGCAGAGGAGCCGGAGGGGGAAAGTTGCGAGTTGGATAGGTTAGAGAGGCGTGGTGGACGAACGGGCCGCGTATCGAAAATCGTCTCGCCGTTCTGAGCAACTTTCATGTTGAAATTATTTTCATCCGAGTTACGGATTAAAAGATATGATTTTCTAAAGATTTTATTAATTTTTGGAATTTAATTAATTAATTTAATTTAACATTATCCAGAACAGTGCATGCTGACATCATCATGACGTCAGCATGACGTCAGCAGTCAACGGAGGCGTTGACTGGGTTGCTGACATGTGGGTCCCACTGGTCATTGCCTGTTAGCCTAATCAGGGTTAATTAAATTAACTAGTAATTAGGTTAATCTAATCAAGATTAATTAATTTAATTAATTATTTAATTAATTAATCAATTATCATTTTAATTAATTTTAATTATTATTTATTAATTCATTTTTTAAAATTAATTTAATTAGTATTAATTAATTTTAATTTTATTTTTATTTCGTTCGTTCACAGGGGGGTGGCCCCCGTTTGTCTGTGGCACAGAGGCCTTGCGGGTCGGGCGCTGGGTGCGGGCGTGGTGCCCGTGCCCGAGGCCGAACGGGGCTGGCCCCGGACGCAGCACGCGGCGTGGGCGCCGGCAGCCAGAACGCCGGCCAGTGGGGGGGGGCGAGCCGCGGTGGACGGGGCGACGCCAGGGACGGCGCGCGTGTGGTCTCGGCGAGGTGCGGGCGCGGCGGCCGTCAGCGGGGAAGGCGGGAGCAGCGCATGGACGACGCCGGAGCGGGGCGGGGCCAGTGCGCGGCAGCAGCAAGAGCTGGCCACGGCGGGCGACCACGGTAGTGGCCGGGATGCGTGCGTGCGGCGGTTACGCAGGTCGGCGGCGTGCAATCAGAGGAGAGGAGGAGATCAGGCCGGAGCCTCACCGCGACCGTAGGGTCTGGGAAATGGGCGCGATGGAGGTCGAGGAGGCCGTCGTGGAGGGGGGCGGGGACGACGGCGTAGAGGTAGCAGGCCGGTGGGGGAGCGCCGGCGTGGTCCGATCCGGGCGGCGTCGAGGGGCGCAGGGGCGATGCGGGGCTCGACGCGGTGGCTTCCGGGGGAAAGGTGGCGTCCGCGAGGTGGATGTAGACGAGGGCGGCGTCTCGCGGTGTGAAGGAGGGGCGAGGAGGCGAGGCGACGGCAGCGGGTGGTCGGAGGCGCCGGGCGGCGTCGGCGTTATCCTCCCGACCCAATCGGGAGGGAGAGGGGGGAGCGCGTGGGGGGGGAAGTGGAGTGGTGGCGGCTAGGGTTTCGGTGCCCCCCTGGAGGGGTTATTGGCCTCGGTCTGGGCCGGCCTGGTTGGCCCAAAGGCCAGCTGGGCCACAGATGGCCCAGTGGGGGGGGAGGGGTGTTTCCCTTTCTTTCTTTCTTTTTTTATGTTTGTTTTCCTTTTTTTTGTATTTTCTTTTCTGTTTAAATTGTTTAATCCATTTAGCCATTTTATAAAAATGTATTTACTTCACCACAATTACCTTTGTAATATTCGGCAACCACCGAACAATTTTGTTTTAATTTTTGAAAACTTTTATTGTTAATGATAATTTGAATTTGAATTTGAACGGTTTCGGGTTATTGCGAGGTTAGCAACAGTAACACAGATGACATGGCATCATCAGAAAAGTTTTACTGTAGCCAAATTATCCGGGCGTTACAGACTACTACCTGTGTTATCCTGCAATTCTCACAAACACATTAGTCCCTCAACCAAGTTTGTCGTCAATACTCCAAAACCAACTAGGGGTGGCCCTAGCTGCACTTACATGCTTATCATAAGAGACCGTTTTGGCCTGTCCTTTGCCTCAAAAGGATTGGGCTACCTTGTTGCACTTTTTTTACTACTATCGTTACTTGCTCGTTACAAATTACCTTTCTATCAAACTACTCTACTACTCACAGTTTCAGCACTTGCAGACACTACCTTACTGAAAAATACTTGTCATTTCCATCTGCTCCTCGTTGGGTTCGACACTCTTACTTATCGAAAAGAGCTACAATTTATCCACTATACTTGTGGGTCATCAAGGCTATTTTCTGCCACCATTGCCGGGGAGTGAAGCGCCTTTGGTAAGTGGAATTTGGTAAGGAAACATTTATATAGTGTGCTGAAATTTATTGTCACTTGTTACTATGGAAAACAATCCTTTGAGGGGTTTATTCGGGGTATCTTCACCTCATCCGGAACCACAATTAGCTACCCCTCAATCTACTGCACCTACTGAAAATATTGAATATTAAATCCCTTCGGGTATGATAGAACAACTGCTAGCTAATCCTAATGCGGGAGATGGAACTGAACATCTTGATAGGCACTTGATATATGTAGAACAAATTTGTGTATTGTTTGAGCTTGAAGGTTTACCCAGGGATCAAGTTATGAAAAAGGTATTCCCTTTATCTTTGAAGGTAAAAGCATTGGCATGGTATAGGCTATGCGATGATATTGAATCATGGAACTGGAATCGTTTGAAATTGGAGTTCCACAAATTTTGTCCTATGCATCTAGTTCATCATGATCGGAATTATATATATAATTTTTAGGCTCGTGAAGGAGAAAGTATCGCTCTAGCTTGGGCGAGGCTTAAGTCAATGTTATATTCATGCCCCAATCGTCAGCTTTCAAGAGAAATTATTATCCAGAAATTTTATGCTCGGCTTTCTCGTATTGATCAAACCATGCTTGATACTTCTTGTGCTGGTTCTTTTAAGAAGAAGACTATTGAATTCCGGCGGGATCTTTTGGAAAGAATTGAACACAACTCTGAAGATTGGGAACTTGACGAAGGTAAAGAGTCGGGTATTAAAATTAAATATGACCGTGTTAAATCTTTTATGGATACCGATGCTTTTCACAAGTTTAGCACTAAATATGGACTTTACTCTGAGATAGTAGCCTCCTTTTGTGAATCATTTGCTACTCATGTTGAACTCCCTAAAGAGAAGTGGTTTGCATATCACCCACCTACTAAAGAAGAAATTAAAGAACTGGTGCCAGTTAAAGAAGAAACTATAATTTATAATGTTGATCCAACTGTTCCTTCTACTTATATTGAGAAAGCACCTTTCCCTGTTAGGACAAAGGAACATGATAAAGTTTCAACTGTGGTTAACAAAAGCAATATTGGAACACCTAAACCTGATGAACAATATTGGTTAACAAAAGCAATATTAGAACCTAGCATTGCCATGGTTAAAGATCTCCTAGAGGAAGATATAGATGGGCATGTTATTTACTTCTGTGAAGAAGCTGCTAGAATTGCCAAACCCAATAAAAAGGATAAACCTAGACCTGTTGTTGGCACCTGTCATCTCAGTTAAAATAGGAGATCAATGTTATCATGGTTTATGTGACATGGGTGCTAGTGTGAGTGCTATTCCTTACACTTTATATCAAGAAATTATGAAAGACATTGCACCTGATAGAGGCAGGAGTGTCCCGATCTTTCGATGAGATGATAACTATCGATTTGGTGGATTTGACTTTGACGATCCGACTACAAACATGCACGACATTGAGCCTTAGCAATCGCTAAACCAATCTCCTGAGGTTACTGACGATGCCGGAAGCACGATCAGCCTGACCACGAAGGTCTATTCCTGCACGCAATCGAAGAACGAGCAAGAATATGATAAAGCAGTCTGAATATTGCGAATATATATGAAGTATTGATAATGGTGGGGATCCGTAAGCGGTCTTGGTCTGGTTGTTGGACACAAACGAAGTACACGAAGTTGCAATGGCTAACTTTTAACTAAACAAATCCCAAGGAAAAAGCTACTAGGTGGATCTACTTATATAGGAGCAAGGGGTGGCGGCCAAGGAGGTGGGAGGACATCCCAAGGCAGCCTAACACTAACCCTAGGTCGTACAAGGCTCATGGGCCCAAGTGGAGGTGATGCAACACCTTTGGACTTGTTGTTTGACTCGGATTCTGCTGCAGCGTCAGATTGTTTCGTCCATATCTCAATGCTCCGGACGAATTTAAGGGTGAATCCAATTAGAGTGGAAAGAGGACAAAATCTACTTTCCAACAAGGAAAAGAATCACCCAGTTCGGAGTCCGTATGAAAAAGTTCTTGCCGTTTTGAGCCAGGTATGTCTGTGCAGTCCGAATCTGAATCCAGAACGTGAGAGGCTTGGACTCTATCTTCTCTTGGCCCAAAAGTGACATGAAGGGACTTTTTGAATAGCACCTAAACTTCTCTTTTTCCCTTATCTTCATATGTGGATTGTACAAATGTCCCATACACCTGCAATTAGACAAAACACAAAAGTGTGTGAAGTATTTTTGTTCTGGATAATATAAATAGATTATTGAATAGTTGACACTAGAAATCACCTGACAAATATGTATGTATGCAATATTTTTGGTCGTATCCAAGGTAGTCATGTCCTCATCATCCTCCCCTTCTTGAAAATAAAGCCGTCCTCGGCGTTGGTTTATCTGAAATGTGGCTAACAAAAAAGACAGGGTGTACATGTTGTATATGTATATGTCATCAATTTTTACTTCTCGTGGATTTTGCACATATGACACATGTATACATGAGTAACTTTCATAGTGAATCAAATATAAAGCCAAAATATTATCACAAGAAGTAGAAGGCATGAAAGTATTCCAACTCAGTTTGCACATATAAGTGAAGCTCTTATTCATATGAAAAGATTGACAATATTCATCATGAAACCATCCCAATATTGGTGAATAAACCTTACTTGCGTCAAATTTAGATGCTACAACATGCTTAAATAAGCAAACATGCAATAAGTCATTTGACACAGAATCATCACCAAGATTAGAGGTCATATCAAAATGATTAAACATTGGTTCTTTTGCATCAACAGTTAATTCATTGGGTGCACTCAAAATTGTTGGTATTTCAGTTGTTTGATCACATGACGCATTCATGACAGTAACATGATTCTCTAAAATAGGTGATGCGCTCAAATCAACAGGTAACTCAACATATAATGTATTCAAGTTAACTAGGCATGCATCATTCTCATGTGAAGTTATATCATCAATACCTTTACAGTTACCTTGTCGCAAAGATGTAGCTGATGTAGGTACGGATGATGGTGATGTACCATACTCTTGAGATGATGTCGCGCTCACAATCCGAGGTGGGGCTGCTCTAGTAGGTGCAACTGTGGAGGAACCAAGCGGCGGCGGTGAGCACGAACTGGAATAGTAGTCGTTGTAGTCACCCAATGCATCCTCCTGCATCTGTCTCTCAAAGGTACAAGCACGAACATACATACCAGTAATGCAACGGGGAATATACTGAAATCGTGCCTGAATATCATGGTTCAAACCACCAAAAAATCTATTCATTGTATCATCCTCAGATTCTTCTATGTCACAATGATGCATATAAGATTTGAACTCTTGGTAGTAAGCATGAACAGTGTTACTGCCTTGTTTTAATTGTTTCAATTTGCGAAGCAATTCACGATGATAGTAAGGAGGAAAAAATTGTTGTCTCATTACAGCTTTCAAATCTTTCCAAGTTGTGGGTTGGTTATCAATGTTTTTCTTACAATGCACACTCCACCAAGCAGAAGCAAAACCATTAAATGCTCTAGTGACAGCTCGTACTCGCTCAAGTTCAGAAAAGTCATGGTGACTAAAAACTTGTTCTACTTCAAGCTCCCAAGCTAGATAAATAGCAGGATTAAATCTACCCTCAAGTAACGGTAAAGAGATAACCTGACCATGTGCTTGTGTGTGTTGTCCCAACTCTCGTGATGGTGATGATGTGTCCGTCGTCCAAGAACTTCTGTCTCCGGAACCTGTCATGATTAGTAGAAACAAGAAACAAAATTCGAGAATAATGTTCCTATGAACTACTAGGTTGTGGTTGTAAAGTGCTCACAGTAAAGCAAATATCAATATCTTACAAGTTCTTACCATGCGGCAGGTGGTGACCGGCAACCAGCGGTGTCAAATAACTCTGAAGATTGAGTAAAGCGATTACCAGGTGAGCGTATGTATACACGGTGTAGAAATATGTGGAGCTTGGAAGGCCAAATATATGGTAGCAAAAGATTAGCAATAATCAATTCAGAGATGCAATGTTGAATAAACGCTCAACGACGGTACTGTGCTGGTCCTAGGCTAGACTGTGCTAGAGACGCGAGCCTAGAACACTAAAAAAATCACGGCGCGACGCGTAACAAAGGCGGAGCACACTCTGAATATCTTTTTTCTCCTTTTTTCACGGAAATTTTTTTCAATTTTTTTTCTCTTTTTTTCTTTTTTTTTTCTCTCACTTTTTTTTCTCTCACTTTTTTTTCTTTCTCTTTTTTTTTCACAACAAGCTAGATAAGATGCAGATTGGATCTAGTGATGACGCGAACGACCTCAAGTATGATTATGACAATGAATGATGGGGAGTACGTGGTGGAAATTGATGGATGGCGGTGGTGGACAGCGGATGCAATAATCACGCGGTGGTGGTATATGGCAACGACAATGAAGATGGTGCGGCGGTGGCGTGACAAACTGTGAACAGAACTCAAAACTCTAAAGGACTAGACACTAAGACCAGCAACTTGACACGACGATGTAACCGCAAATTCAACAAAGCAAAACACTAAAAAGATTATGCAAAGGCTCAGACGGGCTTGGACAAAGGATGAGCAGATCTAACTTTTTTGTGTGGCTTTTTCTTGGACAATAGGTAAGAAAATAAATCTAATCTAGGGATAACTGCAAATTCTCACCGAGCAACCTGAAAACTGATACCACTTGATAGAGGCAGGAGTGTCCCGATCTTTCGATGAGATGATAACTATCGATTTGGTGGATTCGACTTTGACGATCCGACTACAAACGTGCACGACGTTGCGCCTTAGCAATCGCTAAACCAATCTCCTGAGGTTACTGACGATGCCGGAAGCACGATCAGCCTGACCACGAAGGTCTATTCCTGCAAGCAATCGAAGAACGAGCAAGAATATGATAAAGCAATCTGAATATTGCGAATATATATGAAGTATTGATAATGGTGGGGATCCGTAAGCGGTCTTGGTCTGGTTGTTGGACACAAACGAAGTACACGAAGTTGCAATGGCTAACTTTTAACTAAACAAATCCCAAGGAAAAAGATACTAGGTGGATCTACTTATGTAGGAGCAAGGGGTGGCGGCCAAGGAGGTGGGAGGACGTCCCAAGGCAGCCTAACACTAACCCTAGGTCGTACAAGGCTCATGGGCCCAAGTGGAGGTGATGCAACACCTTTGGACTTGTTGTTTGACTTGGATTCTTCTGCAGCGTCAGATTGTTTCGTCCATATCTCAATGCTCCGGACGAATTTAAGGGTGAATCCAATTAGAGTGGAAAGAGGACAAAATCTACTTTCCAATAGAAAAAGAATCACCCAATTCGGAGTCCGTATGAAAAAGTTCTTGCCGTTTTGAGTCAGGTATGTCTGTGCAGTCCGAATCTGAATCCAGAACGTGAGAGACTTGGACTCTATCTTCTCTTGGCCCAAAAGTGACGTGAAGGGACTTTTTGAACAGCACCTAAACTTCTCTTTTTCCCTTATCTTCATATGTGGATTGTACAAATGTCCCATACACCTGCAATTAGACAAAACACAAAAGTGTGTGAAGTATTTTTGTTCTGGATAATATAAATAGATTATTGAATAGTTGACACTAGAAATCACCTGACAAATATGTATGTATGCAATATTTTTGGTCGTATCCAAGGTAGTCATGTCCTCATCAGCACCTGCAAAAATAGAAGACGTAGATGTTACAATTAAACCTGCTAATAGAGACACCATATCACCATTTGGGATTGTTAGAGATGTTCAAGTCTTGTGTGGGAAAATAAAATACCCTACTGATTTTCTTGTTCTTGGTTCCCCACAAGATGACTTTTGTCCCATTATCTTTGGTGGACCTTTCTTGAATACAGTTAATTTTAAGATAGATTGTAAGAAACAAACTATTGGTGTCAGCTTTGGTGATGAGTCTCATGAGTTTAATTTTTCTAAGTTTAGTAGAAATCATCATGAAAAAGAATTGCCTAGTAAGGATGAATTAATTGGTCTTGCTTCTCTTGCTGTTCCACCTACTGATCCTTTAGAACAATATTTGCTAGGCCATGAAAATGATTTACATATGCATGAAATAAATGAAATAGATAAAATTTTCTTTGAACAACGTCCTCTAATTAAACACAACTTGGCTATTGAAACTCTAGGAGGTCCTCCTCCACCTAAAGGTGATCCTGTGTTTGAATTAAAACAATTGCCAGACACTTTGAAATATGCTTATCTTGATGAAAAGAAGATATATCATGTTATTATTAGTGCTAACCTTTGAGAACATGAAGGAGAAAGATTATTGAAAGTTCTAAGGAAGCATCGGGCTACTATTGGATATACTCCTGATGATTTAAAGGGCATTAGTCCACTCTATGTCAGCACAAAATTAATATGGAACCTGATGCTAAACCCGTTGTTGATCACCAACGTCGGTTAAATCCGAAGATGAAAGAAGTGGTAAGGACGGAAATATTAGAACTTCTGGAGGCAGGTATAATCTATCCTACAGCTGATAGTACATGGATAAGTCATGTTCATTGTGTTCCTAAGAAAAGCGGTATTACTGTTGTTCCTAATGATAAGAATGAACTTATTCCACAAAGAATTGTTACATGCTATGGAATGGTAATTGACTTATTGATCAAATGCTTGAAAGATTATCTAAGCACACGCACTTTTGCTTCCTTGATGGATATTCTGGCTTTTCACAAATACCTATTTCTCAACCTAATCAAGAAAAGACCACGTTCACTTGTCCCTTTGGAACCTATGCTTATAGGCGTATGCCTTTTGGTTTATGTAATGCACCTGCTACCTTTCAAAGAAGTATGAATGATATATTCTCTGACTTTTGTGAAAAGATTGTTGAGGTTTTAATGGATGACTTTTGTGTTTATGGGAAGCCTTTTGAGGATTGTTGAAGCAATCTTGAGCGAGCTTTGCAGATATGTGAACGAACAAACATTGTCTTGAATTGGGAGAAGTGCCACTTTATGGTTAATGAATGCATTTTCTTGGGTCATAAAATTTTGGAAAGAGGTATTGAATTGGACCAAGCTAAGGTTGATGCAATTGAGAAAATGCCATGTCCTAAAGATATAAAAGGTATTCGTAGTTTCCTAGGTCATGCTGGTTTCTATAGGAGATTTATCAAAGACTTCTCTAAAATTTCTAGGCCTCTCACTAGTCTCTTGCAAAAGGATATTCCCGTTGTTTTTTATGATGATTGTTTAGAAGCCTTTGAAACACTCAAGAAAGCCTTAATTTCTGCACCTATTGTTCAACCACCTGATTGGAACTTGCCTTTTGAAATTATGTGTGATGCTAGTGATTATGTTGTTGGTGTTGTTCTAGGACAAAGAGTTGATAAGAAACTGAATGTTATTCATTATGCTAGTAAAACTCTAGACAATGCTAAAAGAAATTATGCTACAACTGAAAAAGAATTCTTAGCACTGGTGTTTGCTTGTGATAAATTTAGACCTTATATTGTTGATTCAAAAGTAACTGTTCAAACAGACTGTGCTGCTATTAAATATCTTATGGAAAAGAAAGATGCTAAACCTAGACTTATTAGATGGGTTCTCTTGTTACAAGAATTTGATTTACATATTTTTGATAGAAAATGAGTTGAGTACCCAGTAGTTGATAATCTGTCTAGGCTTGAAAATGTGCTTGATGACCCACTACCTATTGATGATAGTTTTCCTGATGAGTAGTTAGCTGCAATAAATGTTTCTTATAGTACTCCTTGGTATGCTGACTATGCTAATTAAATTGTTGCTAAATATTTACTACCTAGCTTTACATACCAACAAAAGAAAAAAAATCTTCTATGATTTAAGACATTACTTTTGGGATGACCCACATCTTTCTAAAGGAGTATATGGTATTATTAGACAATGTGTACCTGAACATGAACAGAGACAAATCCTATGGAAATGTCACTCCGAAGCTTATGGAGGCCATGATACGTCCATTTTGCATCATGTTTTCTTACTGTTATTTACCATGTTTTTATCCATAATAATGCTTTTTGGAGTAATTCTAATGCCTTTTCTCTCATAATTTGTAAGGTACACACAAAGAGGGAGAATTCCAGCAGCTAGAAATCTGGACCTGAAAAAGCTACGTCAGGCTACCTATTCTGCACAACTTCAAATGAGCTGAAACTTGACAAGGGATTTTTTTGGCATATGTCGGTGTACTAAAGTAGGGGTACCTTAGTACCCCGAACTTGTGCACGGGCAGTAGTAGCGTCCCGCGGCAAGGCTCGCCAGGGGAGCGAAAAGAGTCTCCACGGCCCTTTCTGGGCCGGACGAAGGCCAAGTGATCAAGCCAAGAAGACCAAGCCCCGGCAAGAGGAGCTTGCCGGGCCGAGAAGGCGAGGTCCGGCAAGAGGAGCTTGCCGGGCCAAGGCGACAAGGCCCCGGCAAGAGGAGCTTGCCGGGACGGCTAAGCCGAAGCACCAAGGCCCCGGCGGGAGGAGCTCGCCGGGACGGCCAAACCAAGGCACCCCAAGAGAAGCCCGCCGCGGCGCGCCACGCGCCCCGGCAAGGCCTGACGAGCGGCAAGCTCTCAGGTGCGGCAAGACAACCACCGCGGCAAGCCACTTGCCGTGGCGAACCACCACCTCAGACGTGCGCCCCAGCTCACCTGCCCACGCGTCACTCTGGAGCTTCCCCAGAGACACGTGGCGGGGCGCCGCGCAGCCTGGGGCGCGCGCGTGGCATGCGACGTTGGCGGAGTCGCCCCCGTGGCAAGCGGAGGCGCCCCTAACGGTCCGCCTCGGCACTGTTCACGCGATCCAGACGGGCATTTAATGCCTTTGTCCCCCGCCGTCAGAGTTAGGTGCGATAGCACTGTGCGGTCACTGTTCGCACAGTTCCTTGCCATTTTTACCCTCACCTGCGTCGCTGCCTGTGGAAAACCCCTTAGCATATAAAAGGAGGCCCATGCGCACATAGGGGAGAAAGGGACGAAAAACCTAGAAGGGATCCAGACCGGAAGAAGGACACCCAGTAGACCCTCGTCTACGTCCAGCTCCAACTTACTATAGCTTCTTGCGCTCCAGAGCAAGAACTCGAATCAACCAGACATGCAGCAGTAGGGTTTTATGCATCCGTGCAGCCCGAAGCTGGGTAAAATCGTTGTGTGTGTGTCGCCTCGATCTGCTCTTTGTGCAACCTCCGCCCCCCGCCGAACCGACAAGGGGCTCCATCCCCATAGGTGCTCATGGAGGCCGATATCCCCCGACATCTTTGGCGCGCCAGGTAGGGGGCTGCGTCGAGGTTGTGCGAACCATATTTGGCGACCACAGGTAAGCTCAGGTATGGCCAGGTACATTTCCGCTCCAACCCGCGGAGCGGAGGCATTCCTCCTCACGGACTCGTGCACGGCCCTCCTTGAGTACCCACTCACGCAGAGCCCGGGCAAGAGCAGCTGCTCCTTGAGGAGGACCGCCTTCCGGCCACTGAGCGAGTTTCTCGCCTCCAGCAAACTCTGCGCCGCTCCCGTAGCCGCAGAAGTTAGCGCCGGAAGTTGCGGGAAAGGCGACCTCGTTCTTCGGCGAGCCCAGGCCGCCAAGATCCAAACGAGTCGACGCCGACCGTGGGAGGAACCTTGCCAGCGCGGCCGTCGGAACCCGTTCCGTCGGCCACCCTCTCTGTCCAAGTCTTGCCGCAGTTGCATGTAATCCTTGGTACAGAGACGGGCGCAGATCCCAAGCATAGCTTATGTGCCTCGCACATCTTGTCGATTTCGCGCCTCTCCGCTTGGCGCATGCATTATTTGACACGATTGTGCAGCACTCGACTCCGGCAAGCGATGGCAGGTCGTGAAGCCCCGAGCCCTCGTTATTCCCTTACCTCGAGAAGGGGGGATGACGAGATAGGCTGGGCGTCGCCCGAGGAAGCTGCGCCTTGCCGGACTGCAAACAACAGAAAAGCTAAGTTGCCAAAGTTTGAGCAATTAAGCTCCTTTTTATCTTTAAGTTATCTTCCTCGAACGGCCGAGCCTCGTATGGGAAACCTGTGCGCGGAGGGGCCGGCTCGTGGCTGGTTGCGCCCTTATTTCGTTTCGAGTCCGCTCAACGACTTAAGTGTGCTACATCCCGAGTGGCGTCCTTACTTTGTTTCGAGCTTGCTCGGCAGCTTGAGTGTGCCGCGACTGCAGTCGCCACGCTTACCTCGCCCTGAGCCTGCTCAACATTCTAAGTGAGTTGCGCCAGCCGCGGCAAGGTTTCTTGCCGGTGGAGGCACCGCCAGCGGGTTGCTGATGTCCCGCACTCGGCACCCGTGGCAAGGCGGAGGCTTACGCCGACAAGTTCCCGGGAGCGTAGGGCGCAAACATACGAAGCACAAAGTCGAACGAGGGAGATAACAGCGCAATGAACTGCCTAAGATGAAAGTTATATTCCAAAATGACTTGCCGCTGCTCTAATCAGCTGTTTCTATGACATGCTCAGCAGCGACAAGGGAAGAAAAGAAAGAGGTGGGCGGCCTAATCCGCGCGGTCACCCTCGACCCTCCTGATCCCGGCCACCCTTTCCACAATGGGGGTGACGAGGGCCCTGATCTCCGTCAGGTCAGCGTCTTCCGGCAGGTGCCTGAGGACGTTGGTAAGCCTGATGGTGGGGTTGCGGAAGACGATCTTCACCAGCACCCTCTCGAGGGCCCCGGAGACGGCTTCCCGCGTCTCCTCGGCCAGCTGCTCTGGGATCGTTTCCCGGAGATACTGGAGCACCCCCACCAAGCCCTTGAAGAAGGAAGTGAGCTTGACGCTCAGCGGGACGTCCTCGCCGGAGGGGTACTCGTGGCCCTCCATCCCCAGCAGCTTCAACTCCTTGTCGATGGTGGTGGCGATGTCGACGAGGCCTTCGGTCCACCGCTCCACCGTCTCCTGGAAGGCGTTCTGGGTAACAGCGGCGCGCTTCAATAGCTCCTCGTTGCCAGCAACCTCCTTCCGCAAGGTCGCTTCCTGCCCCTTGGCGCTCTCCAGCGCCTTGGACAGGGTGTCCAGCTTCAGCTCGAGGACAGCCTTGGAATCCTTGGCGGCGTCGAGCTCCTGGATCTTCTCGGCGAAGCGGCCCTGCAGCTCGCCAAGGGTGTGAGCGCCCTTCTCGCGCTCTTGTTTGAGCGCGGAAAGCTCCTCGCCGCTCGCCTTGAGGTCGCTGATGAGCTGTGCCACCCTCATCTCCAACTCCCCCTTGGCGACCTCGGCGGCCGCGGCAGCGTCCTGCGCTCTCTGCAGGGCCCCGCCAAGCGACTGCTCGCGCGCGGCAACCTCCTCCTCGTGGCTGGCGAGGCTGGCCTTCTGCTGCACCAGTTCGCTTTCCCGCGCGGATAGCCCCGCAGCGGCAAGCCTCTGCTGCTCTTCGGCCTCCGCCTTCTCGAGGAGAAAGGCCGTCCGCGCCTCGTCGAGCAGCCTCCGCTCCTCCGCCAAAGAACGGAGGGCCTCCTGGTTGAGCTCCCGGAGCTCCTCGGCACGCTTCTCCATGTCCGCGCCGGCCCTCGCGACGAGCGCCTCTTGGCGCTCCACCTTAGCCTGCCGGGCGCGGTAGAGCGACACAAGCTTCCGGAGCAACCGCTACTCCTCGGGCTCGCCGTTGCTGGTGCTTGGCGCGTCGACCACTGTCAGCCCGACGGAGGCGAGCACTTCTCCGTCCAAGGCCTCCCCCTCGACCGGCGCCCTGGAGCTAGGCTCCCAGGGGAGCCTGATGAAGACGCCATCGCCGGCCTTCAGGTAGGCACCCGCCGGGGGCTCCTCGAGGCCCGACGCGGTGTTAGCAGCGGGATCGCCGGACGGCGGAGTGCTTGACGCCCCTGCCTCCCCGGGGTCGTCGGCACGGTCGCCGGTCCCCTCGCCGTCTGCCCCCGCAGCGGCCTTGGCGGCTTCGGCCTCCCCACCGCCTGCGGGGTCGTCAGTGCCGTCCGCCTCCTCGATGACGACGACGTCGTCCACGTCGCCGCGCGCGCCCTCCCCGACGACGACCTCGGTCTCCATCGGGTCCGCGGTGGGCGGGTCTGATGGCCGGAAGAGGGGAGAAGAGTCAACCGAGCAGCCGACGAAAAGGCTCATAAGGAAAAATAACGAGGGACAGATTTCCGCGCAGGGGGGCTTACCGGTGGCAGGGTCCGTGGCCGTGGCCTCCGCTGCCGGGGGATCGCTGGCCGCGTCCCTCGCCGGAGATCCCTCCCTTGCCGGAGAGGTCTTCCTTGCCGGGGGCTCCTCCCTTGCCGGGGAGGTCTCCCCAGCCGGGGGCTCCTCCCTTGCCGGAGATTTCTCCCTAGGCGGGGTGGTCGACGCAGACGGCGTGGCAGGAGTGCCCCCAGGGGTCGCCTGCTGGGGTTGCTCTGCTCCTACCCAATGACAACAACAACAGCCACATGTCAACCACAAAGGGAAGGGGAGCTCACGCGCGCGCCAAACGGCAAGAACTAGCCGTGCACTCACCCTGGAGGCTGCGCTGTGGGCTGCCCTGGGGACCCGCTGCCAAGTCCGGCAAGGTCGCCTCCGGCACCTCCCCAGTTGCCGGGGGAGATTTGCCCTCAAGGACGACCAGCGGGACCTTGGCCCTCTTCGCCCTCCTCTGGCCCAGGCTCCTGAAAAGGAACGGTTTCGGGGGAGGATGAGTGGGTTGCGAAACAAGACGAAGCAACAGAAATCAAGAAGATACAAGCTCTACCAGGAACTTACTCTTCGTCCTCCTCTTCGTCGTCGGAGCTAAGCGCGGAATAGTCAAAAACCGGCTTGCTCCAGGCGCGAGGAGACAGGGGAGTGGGTTCCCGGGACCGCTTGGCGGGGACGGTGGACGGCCCCGCCCCTGTTGCCGCCGCGGTACGGGGAGCGGCAGGAGCAGAAGCCGCGGCCCGTGAGGACCCCGCTCCCGCTGCTTCGGAGGCGCGTGTCACGCGGGGCTGCGGTTGCTGGTCGGCCTGCCGCACCACCTCTCCGGCCCTGCGGAGACGCCTCCTCGGCTGGGCAGGGGGCTCCGCCTGCGACGAGCTGCCCGGGAGCTGCGAGGAGGACGCGTCAACCTCCGGCAAGCCGCTCGCGTCCTGAGCGGGCTCGCTCGCGCCGCCGTGCCCGGCTGGTTCCTCCGCGCCGGCGAGCTCCATTTGGTCGACGAGGCTCTCCGCCTCCGCCGCGTCTGCTTCGGCCAGGGTGAAGCCAGACTCGCCCGCGGCCGCGGCGGCCGCCGCCTCCTCTATCCTGGAGGCGATGTAGGCCAGCTCCTCGGGGGTGGTGTCCCGCGTGAGGCCCCTCTTCTCGTCGGGGTCGACCGGCACCTCCTCCAAGTTGTCGAAGAAGGCCTGCACGACGTCGTCCGCTGGCTCCTGCCAGGTCGCGTCGATCCCGTGCGAGTCGCACAGCGGCATCATCGCGAGGATGCGGCTGAGCGCCGAATTGTTGCACAGGGGGACGACGCCCGGCGGCAACCTGAACCATTCTGGGTGCTCGGAGTCGTACTTGAACAGCTCCTTCAACACTCCGACGAGCTCCAGAACGGTGAAGTTGTAGTTAAGGCCCGGACGCAGCCTCATGATGTCCGCCGCGTTTTGGAATTCCCAAGCCGGCTTCCCCCTCTCCTGCAGGGGGGCGATACACCGGCGAAGGAAATCCGCGCCGACGGCGCCGACGGTGAGCCCGGCAAACCTGAGGCGCAGGATTCGGGTAGCGACAATCTTCAGCTTGGCGTCGTCCGGGGCTAGGTCGCTCCAGTCACGGCCGCGCACCACTGGAGTTCGCCGCACGGCGGTGAACGGCGGTGGATTCTCCTCGACGATCAGGCACCACTCGGCCCTCCACTCCTCCCATCTGCCATGGAGTTCCCCCTCCAAGTAGACCTCTTTCTTGCCGGTCCTGGAGACCCAGGCGACTCCGCCGGACAGCGGCTCTCCTTTCTCCACCCGGGGAGTAAAGAAGTGGCGGAAGAGGGCTACGTTGGGGCGGACTCCGACAAAGTTCTCGCAAAGGTGTGCGAAAACCGCCATTGTCAGAACGACGTTGGGGGTGAAGTCAAGGAGGTGGAGGTTGTAGGTGTGCATGATGTCGCAGAAGAACTCGGAAAAAGGCGGGCAGAGCCCGCAATAGAAGAACACGGCGAAGAAAGGGTACCCGGTCGGGTACAGCTTCTGGGCGATGGCGGGAAGAACTCGCGTGCGCGGATGAGCTTGCGTCGCCGTCGACCAGAAGAGGCGGTACCCGTTCTTCAGCCTCAGCGCATCGAGCTGAGGGGGGAACGTCGCCGTCTCCTTCCGAAGCGCTTCCAGCCGCAGCACCTCGGCCGACTTCACGGCCTTCCCCTTCGCCTTGTCGCTCTTCGGGGCCATGGCAGAAATGGGGAGGGGGAGTTGTCGGCGTTGGCGGCGCCGGGGGCTGCGAGGGCGAATCGCTGCTTTCTCTAGTAAGGAGGAAGTGGCGGAGATTTTCGAGGAACAGCAACCGGCGGAATGGCGAACTGCCCCTGTTCCCCTCCGCTTATAAAGGGGGGAAGGAGTGGGGGCGGACGTTCCGCCTTTCCAGATAAAGGAATCGTGTCTGACGTGACGCATGCCTGCGGGCCTCAAGCCCCGCGCGCGCCACCCACGTCACGCACGTCTCGGACGCCTCGCCCCCACCCCCACGACGCCGCGATAAGCGCGCGCCACTTGGGGAGGGCGCGACGGGCACGGAGTTAAGGAGCAGCGCAACCCAGGCCACGCGTGCCCGTGCACTGTTAGGGCCTGGCCCAACAACGCTCGGCACCGTGTATGGCCCAGACCCGGGGGCTCCTGTCGGTGTACTAAAGTAGGGGTACCTTAGTACCCCGAACTTGTGCACGGGCAGTAGTAGCGTCCCGCGGCAAGGCTCGCCAGGGGAGCGAAAAGAGTCTCCATGGCCCTTTCTGGGCCGGACGAAGGCCAAGTGATCGAGCCAAGAAGACCAAGCCCCGGCAAGAGGAGCTTGCCGGGCCGAGAAGGCGAGGTCCGGCAAGAGGAGCTTGCCAGGACAAGGCGACAAGGCCCCGGCAAGAGGAGCTTGCCGGGATGGCTAAGCCGAAGCACCAAGGCCCCGGCGGGAGGAGCTCGCCGAGACGGCCAAACCAAGGCACCCCAAGAGAAGCCCGCCGCGGCGCGCCACGCGCCCCGGCAAGGCCTGACGAGCGGCAAGCTCTCAGGTGCGGCAAGACAACCACCGCGGCAAGCCACTTGCCGCGGCGAACCACCACCTCAGACGTGCGCCCCAGCTCACCTGCCCACGCGTCACTCTGGAGCTTCCCCAGAGACACATGGCGGGGCACCGCGCAGCCTGGGGCGCGCGCGTGGCATGCGACGTTGGCGGAGTCGCCCCCGTGGCAAGCGGAGGCGCCCCTAACGGTCCGCCTCGGCACTGTTCAGGCGATCCAGACGGGCATTTAATGCCTTTGTCCCCCGCCGTCAGAGTTAGGTGCGATAGCACTGTGCGGCCACTGTTCGCACAGTTCCTTGCCATTTTTACCCTCACCTGCGTCGCTGCCTGTGGAAAACCCCTTAGCATATAAAAGGAGGCCCATGCGCACGTAGGGGAGAAAGGGAGGAAAAACCTAGAAGGGATCCAAACCGGAAGAAGGACACCCAGTAGACCCTCGTCTACGTCCAGCTCCAACTTACTGTAGCTTCTTGCGCTCCAGAGCAAGAACTCGAATCAACCAGACATGCAACAGTAGGGTTTTACGCATCCGTGCGGCCCGAAGCTGGGTAAAATCGTTGTGTGTGTGTCGCCTCGATCTGCTCTTTGTGCAACCTCCGCCCCCCGCCGAACCGACAAGGGGCTCCGTCCCCATAGGTGCTCGTGGAGGCCGATATCCCCCGACAGCATATTTAAGAAATATTGGAGCCAATAAATACCACAGGGGGGCCACCAGACAAAAAAAGAGAAAAAATACTTAGGGGATGGAGCACCGCCGTCTCGAGGCGGAACTTGGGCAGGAGCACTTTTCCCCTCCGGCGGAGCGATTCTCCCGGGGGAACTTCCCTCCCGGAGGGGGAAATCATCGTCATCATCATCACCAACAACTCTCCCATCTTGGGGAGGGAAATCTCCATCAACATCTTCACCAGCACCATCTCATCTCAAACCCTAGTTCATCTCTTGTATTCAATCTTGTTACCGGAACTATAGATTGTTGCTAGGGGGTGACTAGTAGTGTTGATTACATCTTGTAGTTGATTACTATATGGTTTATTTGGTGGAAGATTATGCGTTCAGATCCATTATGCATATTAATACCCCTCTGCTCATGAGCATGTTTGTTGATTGTGAGTAGTTACTTTTGTTCTTGAGGTTACAGGATATATCATGTTGCAAGTAATCATGTGAACTTGATATGTGTTCGATATTTTGATGGTATGTATGTTGTGATTCCCTTAGTGGTGTCATGTGAACGTCGACTACATGACACTTCACCATATTTGGGCCTAAAGGAATGCATTGTGGAGTAGTAAATAGATGGTGGGTTGCGAGAGTGACAGAAACTTAAACCCCAGTTTATGCACTATTCCGTAAGGGACCAATTAGATCCTAGAGTTTAATGCTATGGTTAGGAATTATCCTTAATACTTTTCTCGTAGTTGCGGATGCTTGCAGGAGGGTTAATTATAAGTAGGAGGTTTTTTCAAGTAAGAACAGCACCTAAGCACCTGTGACGCCCCCGATTTGACCGTACACTAATCTTACACGCAAATGTGTACGATCAAGATCAGGGACTCACCAGAAGACATCACAACTCTAGACACAAATCAAAATAATACAAGCTTCATATTACAAGCCAGGGGCCTCTAGGACTCGAATACAAAAGCTCGAGACACAAGCGTGAGCAGAAGCAACAATATCTGAGTACAGACATAAGTTGAACAAGAATGCCTTAAGAAGGCAAGCGCAAAAACAACAACGATCGAAGAGGCAAGGCCACTTGCCTGGGACCTCCTAACTACTCCTGGTCATCGGCAGTCTCCATGTAGTAGTATCTGTCGGTGGTGGCATCTGGCTCCAGGGATACACCATCTGGTTGCAACAACCGGAAAGAAGAAATAAGGGGGGAAAGGGGGTAGCAAAGCGACCGTGAGTACTTATCCAAAGTACTTGGAAGCGTCAGATCTATACTAAATATGCATTGGTATCAAATGGAAGGGCTGTATCTATGGACTGAACTGAGGAATGCCATAATAGAGGGGAAAGCCTAGCCTATCAAAGACTAGCATCTTCAAGCAGCTCCAAGCATCTTGCAGCATGTAGAAGAGTAAAGAATAGAATTTTAATTTGACAAGCATGTTGTAGTATTAATGCCCAGATATTCTTCCTCGACTCCCTACGAGAAAGCAATCCCGAAGCCACATATCTCAAGTATCCATTTCTAGTTGAAAAAGATTAGGATATAAGTCTGAACGTCCGTTACCGTGGACACGACTATTCATAGGTAATCTTCCCTGCAGGGGTGCACCACGTTTTCCAACACGCTTGATTACTCTGGCCGGACACACTTTTCTAGGTCAATGCCCAGCCTCGGAAAATCAACATGTTGTAGCCCTACCTAGGTTCAGCAGAGAGGTCCCCGCCGGTCTACATCCTAAGCACTCCAGGGTCTGGGCCCATCGCCCGTTGCACTCCGGGTCATTGCGAGCAGGGCAGACCAGGCACCACCTCTGGGGTGCCGGCCCAACCGTGCCGCAATGCTGAATTGGACGTCTAACAAAGCTTCGGCTGATACTACGTCGTCAAGGCCCATAACTATTCTCACGTGGTGCTTAGTGTGTAAAGGCCAAAGGCCAACTCGGAAAAAATACCCAAACCATAGTGTATTATTAGCTTGCAGAGACGAGCAGAGACTCGCGATAATGTGACCCCGTCGCCCCATCTCGAGGAAATATGACAAGGGCTAGCCCAGCCCACTCGGGGGCGGCCTGCCTGCTCGGCCGTGCCTCGTAACCATCTTGCGGGTGCTCTCCGGGCCGCCCGACTTTCCCAAAGGTCTCAAGTAAAGTCAAGGTAACTGTGTGCCCAAACATCAAGGGGAAAATCTGAGGAATCACCCTCGGTGAATTCCACTCGATGTAATCATCAAGGTGAACGTAAGAGGAACCACCCTCAAGGTTCACACTTGAGGGTTTGCACGACAAAGTCGTATCGGGAGTGGTCAAGGAGGAATCACCCTCGATGACCACGACCGAATAGATACACTACAGAGATCTCATCAGGAGTGATGTATGAGGTACCACCCTCGTCACTCGATTGTAGCTCTGCAGAGTCGAGTAACAAAAGGGGCGTGATGTGATGTGAGGTGTCGGGCTCTGTTCGTCGATCATGTTGCTTGAGTCGTCGATGATTAAGCAGGGGAAACAAGGACAAGGTGGGGGTCACTGATGGATCATGATAGAGGCGGGGGTGTCCCGATCTTTCGATGAGATGATAACTATCGATTTTGGTGGAGACGACTTTGACGATCCGACTACAAACGTGCACGACGTTGCGCCTTAGCAATCTCTAAACCAACTCCAAGATGTTATTGACCACGCCGGAGCACGATCAACCTGACCACGAAGGTCTATTCCTGCACGCAATCGAAGAACAAGCAAGAATATGATAAAGCAATCTGAATATTGCGAATATATATGAAGTATTGATAAAGGTGGGGATCCGGAAGCGGTCTTGGTCTGGTCATTGGACACAAACGAAGTACACGAAGTTGCAATGGCTAACTTTTAACTAAACAAATCCCAAGGAAAAAGCTACTAGATGGATCTACTTATATAGGAGCAAGGGGTGGCGGCCAAGGAGGTGGGAGGACGTCCCAAGGCAGCCTAGAACTAACCCTAGGTCGTACAAGGCTCATGGGCCCAAGTGGAGGTGGTGCAACACCTTTGGACTTGTTGTTTGATTCGGATTCTGCTGCAGCGTCAGATTGTTTCGTCCATATCTCAATGCTCCGGACGAATTTAAAGGTGATTCCAATTGGAGTGGAAAGAGGACGAAATCTAGTTTCCAAAAAATAAAGAATCACCCAATTCGGAGTCCGTATGAAAAAGTTATTGCCGTTTTGAGTCAGGTATGTCTGTGCAGTCCGAATCTGAATCCAGAACGTGAGAGACTTGGACTCTATCTTCTCTTGGACCAAAAGTGACGTGAAAGAACTTTTTGAACAGCAAGTAAACATCTCTTTCTCCCTTATCTTCATATGTGTGTTGTACAAATGTCCCATACACCTGCAATTAGACAAAACACAAAAGTGTGTGAAGTATTTTTGTTCTGGATAACAAAAATAGATTATTGAATAGTTTGCACTAGAAATCACCTGACAAATATGCATGTATGCAATATTTTTGGTCGTATCCAAGGTAGTCATGTCCTCATCATCCTCCCCTTCTTGAAAACAAAGCCGTCCTCGGCGTTGCTTAATCTGAAATGTGTCTAACAAAAGAGACAAGGTGTACATGTTGTATATGTATATGTCATCCATTTTTACTTCCCTTGGTTTTTGCACATATGACACATGTATAGATGAGTAACTTGCATAGTTCATAAAATCTGAAGCCAAAATATTATCACTAGAAGTAGAAGACATGAAAATATTGCAACTCAATTTGCACATATAAGTGATGCTCTTATTCATATCAAAAGATTGACAATGTTCATCATTAAACCATCCCAACATTGGTGAATAAACCTTACTTGCATCTAATTTACATGCTACAACATGCTTAAATAGGCAAACATGCAATAAGTCTTTGGTCATAGAATCATCACCAAGATTAGAGGTCATATCAAAATGATTAAACATTCATTCTTTTGCATCAACAGTTAACTCAATGGGTGCACTCAAAATTGTTGGTATTTCAGTTGTTTGATCACATGACGCATTCATGACAGTATCAAGATTCTCTAAAATAGGTGTTGTGCTCAAATCACCAGGTAACTGAACACATGATGCATTTAAGTTAACTAGGGATGCATCATTCTCATGTGAAGTTATATCATCAATATCTTTACTGTTACCTTGTCGCAAAGACGTAGCTGATGTAGGTACGGACGTTGACAATGCACCATACTCTTGAGATGATGTCGCGCTCACAATCCGAGGTGGGGCTGCTCTAGTAGGTGCAACTGTGGAGGAACCAACCGGCGGCGGTGAGCACGAACTGGAATAGTAGTCGTTGTAGTCACCCAATGCATCCTCCTGCATCTGTCTCTCAAAGGTACAAGCACGAACATACATACCAGTAATGCAACGGGGAATATACTGAAATCTTGCCTGAATATCATGGTTCAAACCACCAAAAAATCTATTCATTGTATCATCCTTAGATTCTTCTATGTCACAATGATGCATATAAGATTTGAACTCTTGGTAGTAAGCATGAACAGTGTTGTTGCCTTGTTTAAATTGTTCAAATTTGCGAAGCAATTCACGACGATAGTAAGGAGGGAAAAAATGTTGTCTCATTACATCTTTCAAATCTTTCCAAGTTGTGGGTTGGTTATCAATGTTTTTCTTACAATGCACATTCCACCAAACAGAAGCAAAACCAGTAAATGCTCTAGTGGCAGCTCGTACTCGCTCAAGTTCAGAAAAGTCATGGTGACTAAAAACTTGTTCAACTTCAAGCTCCCAATCTAGATAAATAGCAGGATTAAATCTACCCTCAAATGACGATAAAGAGATAACCTGACCATGTGCTTGTGTGTGTTGTCCCAACTCTCGTGATGGTGATGTTGTGTCCGTCGTCCAAGAACTTCTGTCTCCGGAACCTGTCATGATTAGTAGAAAAACAAGAAACAAAATCCGAGAATAATGTTCCTATGAACTACTAGGATGTGGTGGTAAAACTCTCACAGTATAGCAAATATCAAAGTCTTACAAGTTCTTACCATGCAGCAGGTGGTGACCGGCAACCAGCGGTGTCAAATAGCTCCGAAGATTGAGTAAAGCGATTGCCAGGTGAGCGTATGTATACACGGTGTAGAAATATGTGGAGCTTGGAAGGCCAATATATGGTAGCAAAATATCAGCAATAATCAATTCAGAGATGCAATGTTGAATAAACGCTCACCGACGGTACTGTGCTGGTCCTAGGCTAGACCGTGCTAGAGACGCGAGCCTAGAACACTAAAAAAATCACGGCGCGACGCGTAACAAAGGCGGAGCACACTCTGAATATCTTTTTTTTCTTCTTTTTTCACGGAATTTTTTCACTTTTTTTCTCTTTTTTTTCTCTTTTTTTCTTTTTTTCTCTCACTTTTTTTTCTTTCTCTTTTTTTTCACAAACAAGCTAGATAAGATGCAGATTGGATCTAGTGATGACGCGAACGGCCTGAAGTATGATTATGACAATGAATGATGGGGAGTACGTGGTGGAAATTGATGGATGGCGGTGGTGGACAACGGATGCAATAATGACGCGGTGGTGGTATATGGCAATGACAATGAAGATGGTGCGGCGGTGGCGTGACAAACTGTGAACAGAACTCGAAACTCTAAAGGACTAGACACTAAGACCAGCAACTCGACACGACGATGCAACCGACAATTCAATAATGCAAACAATGAAAAGAAAATTGCAAAGGCTCAGACTGGCTTGGACAAAAGGATGAATAGATCTAACTTTTTTTTGTGGCTTTTTCTTGGACAATAGATAAGAAAAATAGATCTAATCTAGGGAAAACTGGAAATTCTCACCGAGCAACCTGAAAACTGATACCACTTGATAGAGGCGGGGGTGCCCCGATCTTTCGATGAGATGATAACTATCGATTTTGGTGGAGACGACTTTGACGATCCGACTACAAACGTGCACGACGTTGCGCCTTAGCAATCTCTAAACCAACTCCAAGAGGTTATTGACCACGCCGGAGCACGATCAACCTGACCACGAAGGTCTATTCCTGCACGCAATCGAAGAACAAGCAAGAATATGATAAAGCAATCTGAAGATTGCGAATATATATGAAGTATTGATAAAGGTGGGGATCCGGAAGCGGTCTTGGTCTGGTCGTTGGACACAAACGAAGTACACGAAGTTGCAATGGCTAACTTTTAACTAAACAAATCCCAAGGAAAAAGCTACTAGATGGATCTACTTATATAGGAGCAAGGGGTGGCGGCCAAGGAGGTGGGAGGACGTCCCAAGGCAGCCTAGAACTAACCCTAGGTCGTACAAGGCTCATGGGCCCAAGTGGAGGTGGTGCAACACCTTTGGACTTGTTGTTTGATTCGGATTCTGCTGCAGCGTCAGATTGTTTCGTCCATATCTCAATGCTCCGGACGAATTTAAAGGTGATTCCAATTGGAGTGGACAGAGGACGAAATCTAGTTTCCAAAAAATAAAGAATCACCCAATTCGGAGTCCGTATGAAAAAGTTATTGCCGTTTTGAGTCAGGTATGTCTGTGCAGTCCGAATCTGAATCCAGAACGTGAGAGACTTGGACTCTATCTTCTCTTGGACCAAAAGTGACGTGAAAGAACTTTTTGAACAGCAAGTAAACATCTCTTTCTCCCTTATCTTCATATGTGTGTTGTACAAATGTCCCATACACCTGCAATTAGACAAAACACAAAAGTGTGTGAAGTATTTTTGTTCTGGATAACAAAAATAGATCCGACTACAAACGTGCACGACGTTGCGCCTTAGCAATCTCTAAACCAACTCCAAGAGGTTATTGACCACGCCGGAGCACGATCAACCTGACCACGAAGGTCTATTCCTGCACGCAATCGAAGAACAAGCAAGAATATGATAAAGCAATCTGAATATTGCGAATATATATGAAGTATTGATAAAGGTGGGGATCCGGAAGCGGTCTTGGTCTGGTCGTTGGACACAAACGAAGTACACGAAGTTGCAATGGCTAACTTTTAACTAAACAAATCCCAAGGAAAAAGCTACTAGATGGATCTACTTATATAGGAGCAAGGGGTGGCGGCCAAGGAGGTGGGAGGACGTCCCAAGGCAGCCTAGAACTAACCCTAGGTCGTACAAGGCTCATGGGCCCAAGTGGAGGTGGTGCAACACCTTTGGACTTGTTGTTTGATTCGGATTCTGCTGCAGCGTCAGATTGTTTCGTCCATATCTCAATGCTCCGGACGAATTTAAAGGTGATTCCAATTGGAGTGGAAAGAGGACGAAATCTAGTTTCCAAAAAATAAAGAATCACCCAATTCGGAGTCCGTATGAAAAAGTTATTGCCGTTTTGAGTCAGGTATGTCTGTGCAGTCCGAATCTGAATCCAGAACGTGAGAGACTTGGACTCTATCTTCTCTTGGACCAAAAGTGACGTGAAAGAACTTTTTGAACAGCAAGTAAACATCTCTTTCTCCCTTATCTTCATATGTGTGTTGTACAAATGTCCCATACACCTGCAATTAGACAAAACACAAAAGTGTGTGAAGTATTTTTGTTCTGGATAACAAAAATAGATCCGACTACAAACGTGCACGACGTTGCGCCTTAGCAATCTCTAAACCAACTCCAAGAGGTTATTGACCACGCCGGAGCACGATCAACCTGACCACGAAGGTCTATTCCTGCACGCAATCGAAGAACAAGCAAGAATATGATAAAGCAATCTGAATATTGCGAATATATATGAAGTATTGATAAAGGTGGGGATCCGGAAGCGGTCTTGGTCTGGTCGTTGGACACAAACGAAGTACACGAAGTTGCAATGGCTAACTT
This sequence comes from Aegilops umbellulata, assembly GCA_032464435.1. Lineage (NCBI taxonomy): Eukaryota > Viridiplantae > Streptophyta > Magnoliopsida > Poales > Poaceae > Aegilops > Aegilops umbellulata. Next base: position 280,086,949 of record CP136057.1, read on the forward strand.
TTAACTAAACAAATCCCAAGGAAAAAGCTACTAGATGGATCTACTTATATAGGAGCAAGGGGTGGCGGCCAAGGAGGTGGGAGGACGTCCCAAGGCAGCCTAGAACTAACCCTAGGTCGTACAAGGCTCATGGGCCCAAGTGGAGGTGGTGCAACACCTTTGGACTTGTTGTTTGATTCGGATTCTGCTGCAGCGTCAGATTGTTTCGTCCATATCTCAATGCTCCGGACGAATTTAAAGGTGATTCCAATTGGAGTGGAAAGAGGACGAAATCTAGTTTCCAAAAAATAAAGAATCACCCAATTCGGAGTCCGTATGAAAAAGTTATTGCCGTTTTGAGTCAGGTATGTCTGTGCAGTCCGAATCTGAATCCAGAACGTGAGAGACTTGGACTCTATCTTCTCTTGGACCAAAAGTGACGTGAAAGAACTTTTTGAACAGCAAGTAAACATCTCTTTCTCCCTTATCTTCATATGTGTGTTGTACAAATGTCCCATACACCTGCAATTAGACAAAACACAAAAGTGTGTGAAGTATTTTTGTTCTGGATAACAAAAATAGATCCGACTACAAACGTGCACGACGTTGCGCCTTAGCAATCTCTAAACCAACTCCAAGAGGTTATTGACCACGCCGGAGCACGATCAACCTGACCACGAAGGTCTATTCCTGCACGCAATCGAAGAACAAGCAAGAATATGATAAAGCAATCTGAATATTGCGAATATATATGAAGTATTGATAAAGGTGGGGATCCGGAAGCGGTCTTGGTCTGGTCGTTGGACACAAACGAAGTACACGAAGTAGGCCTTTTCCTTTTATGCTATTTTATTTTCTGTTTTGCTTTATTTCTTTCTACTTTATTTTATTTTCACTAGCAATTGACTTTCATTGAATATTAGACTTGGCCCAATAAATATCATGCAATATTTGGCACTGTTATAAAATGGTTGGGGGAATATTAGAATTCATTTGATTTTTGCATAAATGCAAATGGATTAAAAAAGGTAGTTTTGGGCACTATAAATAGGTTAGGGACAATTTAGTATGTCAAATAATATTGGTTCCTTCAAGACAATTAGTTGGTGAATTTTTGTAACCTAGTGAACATTTTTGTTTTGCCGTTTGAAGAAATAATTAGTTGACTTTATTTTAAATTTTGAATTTGAACTGGTTTTGAACCAACGCGAGTTTAAGAACAGTAATCATGGTGACATGGCACCATTAGTAGGGGATTACTATAGATTAATTGTCCGGGTGTCGCAATTCTCCTTCGCTACAAGAAATATCGTCCCGAGATTTTAGGAGGTAGAAGGAGACAAAATGGGGTATTCATCTCGAAGACGATCCTCGAGTTCCCAAGTGGCTCCATCTTCCGAAGGATTTGACCACTAAACTTTCAGAAATTTGATACCCTTTAGACGGGTGCGACATGAAGCTTGAACAATAACACGGATCGGATGTTCTCTCCAATTGAGATCATCATGCAGGGGTTGAGCTTTATAAGCCATGTGGTTGTTGCAATAACACTTGTGACTCAGGGCATCGTACATGACATTAGCCTTTCTAGGGGTATAAGAAATACCGTAGTCATAGTCTGCATTTGTTTTCATACATCACTACTGACGGAGATCCAGATCTAGCTAAGTAATAGATACTTCAAACTTTGATGATCGGTGAAGATCTCACAACGGCTACCAGGAAGATAATGCCGCCACAAATTCAATGCAAATTTAACGGTAGCAATTTCAAGGTCATGGACTGGTAGTTCTTTTGGAAAGGTATCTTGGAATTCACAAACAACTGGAGCGTTTTCGATTCTCACAAGAGGAGAAGCGTTTATCGCACTCAAGGAACGAATCCGTGCTTCGGCATTTCAAACAAGATGAGCCTCGTAGAATACTATCTCACTCGAAGGATGCAGTAGATAGACGGTTTTAGTGGCCCAAATGATAGAAGCGGTATGTGTTTTCAACCCTTCAATTTCAACGGGGACATTGTGACTAACCAAGATGGTTCGACATTGGCCCGCAGAATGCAGCTTGGAATTTTGGCCAAGTGATAGTGATTCCAACAGGTAAGGAACACCTGTGGCTATCCCACCATTGAGTAGCAGGACCTTTCAGGTAATAAGCCGCGAAGGTGACATAGTTGGTAGGGGCTACATCAGCAGACTCCAACTCAAAAGTGATGTCGCAGAGCCAGTCATCAGCATCAAGTGGCCGAGTTGAGCTACGGTTGATGACAAGGTTGAGACGTGCAAAGTCTTGCAGTGTTACTGGGGCTGGTTGCTGGTTCATACTGGGATGCGGGAACTTAGACATGACTCCTACCATGAATTGGCGATTGAGCTCAACCGATTTATCATTCTAGGCATGTATTCAGGCGGTGGTGGATTGTCGTTGCCACGGCCACGACTAGCGTGTCTAACCATCCTTCTTAAATGAAATAGGGGTAATATAGCAAGGGGTGGAGCAAGTGTAAGGAGTCATTCATGAGGTAACCTAAACAATCAGCAAAGGCACAATATGTACAAAGCAGTAGTCATTGAAGACACACTGATACATATATAGAGCCAATTACACGCTGTTAGTATGAGTTCTGACAAAAGAAGCATCGTGGACATACTAGGCGGCACACTTGCGCGCGATGGAGAGATACATCAACGGGACATAGCAAAGGCTAGATCAACGTCGGGGAAAACCTCCAGAGCGAGGGATTTGCAAGTGACGATGCAGGGTGCCCTTGATAAGAGGATCCTGCGGTGAATGAACATGGTGTAGCAGAACTTGGCGCTCAATTCGAAAAAAGGCATAATACAAATCTTCGGGTGGATGTGATCTCGACATCCTAATGTTAGATTTAGCAAAATCATTTAAACCGAATTGATGAGAGACCAGAGTCCCAAAGTATAGACGAGGAGTAAAAATCCTAATACCAACCATTGGCGACGTGGTCCCATAAGCCAAATAGCCATGTTAGTAAATCAGTTTTCAAAAGACTAGACTCAACTTCGGCCAAGGAGTTGAAAAGGGGGTTCCTACAGGTAGTCGGTTCTGATACCAACTTGTTACGACCCCGATATAACCGTACACTATTCATACACGCAAATGTGTACGATCAAGATCAGGGACTCACGGGAAGATATCACAACACAACTCTAGACACAAATCAAAATAATACAAGCTTCATATTACAGGCCAGGGGTGTGACTCCCCCGATTCAATCATACACTAATCATACACGCAAACGTGTACGATCAAGATCAGGGACTCACGGAAAGATATCGCAACACAGCTCTAAAATAAAAGTAAGTCATACACGCATCATAATACAAGCCTGGGGCCTCGAGGGCTCAAATACAAGTGCTAGATAATAGACGAGTCAGCGGAAGAAACAATATCTGAGTACAGACATAAGTTAAACAAGTTTCCATAAGATGGCTAGAACAAACTGGGATACAGATCGAAAGAGGCGCAGGCCTCCTGCCTGGGATCCTCCTAAACTACTCCTAGTCGTCGTCAGCGGCATAAACATAGTAGTAGGCACCCTCAGTGTAGTAGGGGTCGTCGTCGACGGTGGCGCCTGGCTCCTGGGCTCCAACATCTAGTTGCGACGTCCAAGAAGAAGAGGAAAAAGGGGGAAAAGAGGGAGCAAAGCAACCGTGAGTACTCATCCAAAGTACTCGCAAGCAAGGATGTACACTACATATGCATGGGTATTTGTGTAAAGGGGCAATATCAGTGGATTGAACTACAGAATGCCAGAATAAAAGGGGGATAGATAGTCTCATCGAAGACCACGCTTCTGGCAGCCTCCATCTTGCAGCATCTAGAAGAGAGTAGATGGTAAGTTCACCAAGTATCATCGCATAGCATAATCCTACCCGGCGATCCTCCCCTCGTCACCCTGTATGAGAGCGATCACCGGATTATATTTGGCACTTGGAAGGGTGTGTTTTATTAAGTATCCAGTTCTAGTTGTCATAAGGTCAAGGTACAACTCGGGGTCGTCCTTTTACCGCGGATCACGGCTATTCAAATAGATAAACTTCCCTGCAGGGGTGCACCACATTACACAACACCCTCGATCCCCTTTGGCCAGACACACTTTCCTGGGTCATGCCCGGCCTCGGAAGATCAACACGCCGCAGCCCTACCTAGGCACAACAGAGAGGTCAGCACGCCAGTCTAAATCCTATGCGCGCACCTGCATTTTGCGTACGCGGCCGGTGAGCAGACCTAGCAACCTCCATTAAGAAGGAAGTTGCATTACGCGATCCAGCCGGCGCGCGCCGCTCAGTCGCTGACGTCAAGAAGGCTTCGGCTGATACCACGATGTCGATTGCCCATAACTATTCCCGCGTAGTTGGTTAGTGCGTATAGGCCAGTGGACAGACTCAGCTCAAATCCCAAGACCTCGTTAAGCGTGTTAATTGAGGTAACCGCGGACGCCGACCAGGGCCAGGCCCACCTCTTACCTAGGTTGTCTCAACCTGCCCTGTCGGTCCGCCACAAAGTAACAGTCGGGGGCCGTCGGGAACTCAGGCCCACTACTACCTTGATGGAGCCACCTGTCCTTTCAGCCCCCACATCGCAATCACTTGCGGGTACTCTACGAGCCGACCCGACTTTAGTCACCACATGTATCATATAATATGTATGTAAGTATATACCCGTGATCACCTCCCGAGTGATCACGGCCCCATAGTATAGCATGGCAGACGGACAAGAATGTAGAGCCACTGATGCAATACTAGCATCCTATAGTAAGCATTTAGGATTGTAGGTAAGGGTAACAACTGTAGCAACAATGACAGGCTATGCAGCAGAATATGATTCACCGAAAGCAGTAACATGCTACACTACTCTAATGCAAGCACTAGAGATAAGGAATAGGCGATATCTGGTGATCAAGGGGGGGCTTGCCTGGTTGCTCTGGCAAGAAAGAGGGGTCGTCAACACCATAGTCGACCGGGGCAGCAACGGCGTCGGTCTCGGTGTCTAACGAGAAAAGAGGGGGAAGAAACAATAAATAAAATGCAAACGTAAGCATGACATTACCCATACAACCGTGTTAGGACAATTGATAAAGAAATTTAGCATTATGCTTCAAATGTTCTTATTGAAGATCGAAGTACCACAAACATGCTTCGAGATAGCATTGACATGGTCTTCAAGCAAGTCCGGACCTTGGATATTCAAAGGATTCATCAGGAATAACTTATATAATAAGTCTTACAATTTCCTCATGGAAGAATCGTTAACCTTGCCAAAAAGGAAGAACTATAACAACAGGTCCTACGGCCAGGTGTGCTAGGCATGTCATCAGCTTATCGGGTCAAAGCACAATGATATAATTCTCGGGAATATGTTCCAACAATCATATCTGACCGAGTTTCAAATCTGATTCGGGTCAGGATACCTCAAACTCAGGATGCCTCAGAAGAAAAGGTGCAACATAAATTGACGAGAAGACATTATAAGATTCCCGGTAAATGAACTATGGAAGCAAGTTCCGAAACAAGAGTTCATCATTAAACCAAGGAGAGGATGGGGAGGCGGCTGATGGACTCAGCGACATAGCATCAGGATTTCCAAAAAGGTGGATTTCCACAATCATGTGAACAAGGAGATAACGTTTGTCATATCAAATGATATAAGATGTATGCTCGAGGAAAGACATACACACTTAAACATTGGTTGAAAGGTGCGCCTGAAATATGGGCTTAGATAGCATGATCATGTTAGACTGGTGATGCGATAACCAATACCCAAAGAATGAAACTACCGTTCATTAACTTATAAGCAACAGGGTTGCTAGAAGTTTTGAATTTTACACATCACAGTCCATTTGTCGGTATTCCTGTTAGAAACATCACGGCGGCCAAGAACTAAATGTAGACGGCGTGATGTATTGCTTGTATCAAAAATTCTTAAGAGGTGGTGAAATTCTCACAACATCCTTGACGTAAAGGATGGTAATACTACAAGGTAGAACATAATACAAGATGGATAGCAAGTTCCATCCATAACATGAACAAGTTTGTGATGAAAGTAAGGTAATGATGTTGCCGAGGGTAACCCAAATTACCAAGGGACGAGGATGGCAATTATCATCATGAATTCGATTGATATCCTGGAAGGAGTCAAAATGTTGATGATGATCATGACAAATTTTGTAGATAGATTTCATGAAGATGTAATCGATCAGCGATGGCATCAAGTCAAAGGAATGATGAAGCGCAAGGTTATTGGAACCACGGGTACGACACAAACTCAAAATCAAGCTTGATGTTCAAGGCAAAATGATATGACGAGGAAGATCGACATAGGCTTAACTCATCGTCGAAAATTGTGCTCCTGGAAGAAGGACCATGTAGCACAGTTTAATTTTTTTAGCATGATAACAATATATAGCCGATTAGGCTAGGAATGACTTGAAGGATTATTAAACTCATAAGCAACGAAAATTGCTTAGGGTTATCGAACCGAGATGAGGAATCGGTTCATATATCATTCTTCTCGGTTGACAACAACCCAGAACCCAGGAAATTTGGAATCGGTGAGAAATAACAGTAGATGAAGAACTCATAAGAAGTTATGCAGTTCCATGATATTCTGGAGATACCAGAGTGTAATACTCGACAGTAGATCAAAGTAAAGGTTGGACAGGTGCATTGATCTGCAGAAGACAAGTACTTCAACTTGTCCGAACAAAGGAATCAAAGAATATCAATATGGCTGAAACCATGATTGTAAAAGACCAGATCCCACATATAAGATGAATTCATAATAATGGAATAATTAATTTAAGAGTATCTTCCATGATAAGATCTACATCCTGTCCATGGGCATGGACACAAAGTTCAAGGTCGACTCGCACTTATCCAATGCATGACCATTCATTCACTTCTCTATTAAAATGAGTTGAGTGTCAAAACATACCTGGTGAATTACCAGAGGAGTATGACCCGTGAAAACTTTTGGGTTCACACAGATTAAGGAAGGCATAGGTTCAACCCATCGGGGCATCTTAGAAACCTATACCACAAGCTTCGAGAGTAATTATCACCAGCTCAAAAGCAGAGCATGGTTGGCCAAATCAGAGAATAGGATTTACCAATGGCATTATGTATGAGGGTAAGAACTCATTGAGGTTTTTGTATAAGGACATTGTCGTATGATAATTCAACAAAGGATCCGGTGGTCCACAAGAGATCTGATGTGAGCATCGGTACTCAACCAGAAGAAGAAAAGAATGCAAGGAGATCATATTATAGAAACAACTAACTAATTCAAAGCTCAAAGCCAAAGGAATTATAATTTCCAAATCAAGGGATCTGGAGCAAACGCTCTGATTAAGGATGTGTAAGTTGAATAGACTTAGGGGTACAATCGATGGCAAATTGTTCAGTCGAGATCCAGGCCATGTTTAAAATGACGTATGAGCCGGAAGGATGAATTCTAGGATCTGATTGAGGATTGAGAGCATTCACAACATATTGGATCAATGAACTTAAAATGACAATGACAGAGGATGCCAATAAGATTACCAGACTTATAGGATTTAATCCCAATGCAAGCAAGCAAGAATTTCAAGAGCAATATGTTGTTGAGGATCTTCCGAAGATCGAATGGTATTTCATTTTTTTTTTGTGAAAATACCTGAATCAACTGGGGATGAGTGGATACTCGATGAGTGCGAGAAATTATCCATAGGGGTATTCAGGTGGCAAAGAACTGTAAGGCAGTAAGCACAAAGGATTCTCGGAATAGCGGGAAGTAGTTCACGGTATCTTGTACTAACAAGATTAATCGAGAATGAAGGTATGGATGGAAAGTATAAGTACCTATCCATAGGGATGTCTCGATGGTAGTGAATTTGCAAAGGCGGTGGGCACAAGTGTCTCGGTAAAACATCGAATAGCTTCTTCAGAAACTTCTGGTGCAGCAGGCAATCATCTATAATAGAAGAGAAGCTAGAGCCAGAGTTAGTAAAATTGTTAACCCGAATAGAAGAGATGTCAGAGTCCCAGAGTATTGGCCGAGAAATAAAATATCCTAATACCACCCAATGGCGACGTGGGACCCTAAGACTCACAACGATGTTAGTAAAAGTTTTGTAGTGATTAGACTTGATTTCGGCCAATGAGTTTGGGAGGGGGATTCCTAGAGGCAGTCGGCTCTGATACCAACTTGTGACGCCCCCGGTTCAATCGTACACTAATCATACACGTAAACGTGTACGATCAAGATCAGGGACTCACGGGAAGATATCACAACACAACTCTAAAATAAAAGTAAATCATACAAGCATCATAATACAAGCCTGGGGCCTGGAGGGCGCTCGATCATAGACGAGTCAGCGGAAGCAACAATATCAGAGTATAGACATAAGTTAAAAAAAGTTGTCATAAGATGGCTAGCACAAACTCGGATACAGATCGAAAGAGGCGCAGGCCTGCTGCCTGGGATCCTCCTAAACTACTCCTTGTCGCCGTCAGCGGCCTGAACGTAGTAGTAGGCACCCTTGGTGTAGTAGGGGTCGTCGTCGATGGTGGCGTCTGGCTCCTGGGCTCCAACATCTGGTTGCGACGTCCGAGAAGAAGAGGAAAAAGGGGGACAAGAGGGAGCAAAGCAATCATGAGTACTCATCCAAAGTACTCGCAAGCAATGATATACACTACATATGCATGGGTATCTATGTAAAGAGTCAATATTGGTGGACTGAACTACAGAATACTAGAATGAAACGGGGATAGCTAGTCCTGTTGAAGACTACGCTTCTGGCAACCTCCATCTTGCAGCATGTAGAAAAGAGTAGATGGTAAGTTCACCAAGTCTCATCGCATAGCATAATCCTACCCCGTGAGCCTCCCCTCGTCGCCCTGTATGAGAGCGATCACCGGGTTATATCTGACACTTGGAAGGGTGTGTTTTATTAAGTATCCGGTTCTAGTTGTCATAAGGTCAAGGTACAACTCCGGGTCGTCCTTTTACCGCAGATCACGGCTATTTGAATAGATAAACTTCCCTGCAGGGGTGCACCACATTACACAACACGCTCGACCCCCTTTGGCCGGACACACTTTCCTGGGTCATGCCCGTCCTCAGAAGATCAACACGTCGCAGCCCTACATAGGCACAACAGAGAGTTAGCACACCGGTCTAAATCCTATGCGCGCAGGGGTCTAGGCCCATCACCCATTGCACACCTGCATGTTGCGTACGCGGCAGGCGAACAGACCTAGCAACCTCCATTACAAAGGAAGTTGCGTTAAGCGGTCCAACCTGGCGCGCGCCACTCAGTCGCTGACGTCAAGAAGGCTTCGGCTAATACCACGATGTCGAGTGCCCATAACTATTCCCGCGTAGTTGGTTAGTGCGTATAGGCCAGTGGACAGACTCAGATCAAATACCAAGATCTCGTTAAGTGTGTTAATTGAGGTAACCGCGGACGCCGACCAGGGCCTGGCCCACCTCTCACCTAGGTGGTCTCAACCTGCCCTGTCGCTCCACCACAAAGTAACACTCGGGGGCCGTCGGGAACTCAGGCACACCACTACCTGGATGAAGCCACCTATCCTTTCAGCCCCCACATCGGAATCACATGCGGGTACTCTACAAGCCGACCCGACTTTAGTCACCACATGTATCATATAATATGTATGTAGGTATATACCTGTGATCACCTCCCGAGTGATCACGGCCCGATAGTATAGCATGGCAGACGGACTAGAATGTAGGGCCACTGATGGAATACTAGCATCCTATACTAAGCATTTAGGATTGCAGGTAAGGGTAACAACTGTAGCAACAATGACAGGATATGCACCAGAATATGATTAACTGAAAGCAGTAACATGCTACACTACTCTAATGCAAGCAGTAGAGATAAGGAATAGGCGATATCTGGTGATCAAGGGGGGGCTTGCCTGGTTGCTCTGGCATGAAGGAGGGGTCGTCAACACCATAGTCGACCGGGGCAGTAGCGGCGTCGGTCTCGGTGTCTAACGAGAAAAGAGGGGGAAGAAACAATAAATAAAATGCAAACGTAAGCATGACAATGGATGACATGACAATGAGCGGCGCTAGGTGTGCCCTAACGTGGTAGTAGGTGATACCGGTGAAGGGGGAAACATCCGGGAAAGTATTCCCGGTGTTTCGTGTTTTCGGACAGACGGACCGGAGGGGGAAAGTTCCATGTTCGCTATGCTAGGGACGTGTGGCGGACGAACAGAGCAACTTTCATGTACAGAGTTTTTTCATCCGAGCTATGGTTTATTTTATATTAATTTTAAAATATTTAATCAATTTTTAAATTATTATTATTAAATTAATTCGAAAATAACATTATTGCATCAGCACAACGTCAGCAGTCAATAGAGGTGTTGACTTGGTCGCTGACGTGTGGGTCCCGCATGCCATGGACTCATAACTAACTAACGAGGTTAATTAGTTTAGCTAACAGATTAGTTAAGTTAATTAATAGTAGTTAATTAGGTTAATTAGTTATTTAATTATACACAACTAATTAAATTAATTAATGTTTTTATTTATTTTTATTATTTTTTTAGTTCTCATTTATATATGAAAATGTTCTCGGCATGGGGCACCCGTGTCATAGGCCCCAGGGGGCCAAACGGGCGCGTGGGCAGACGGGTGTGGGCGCTGGGTTAACGGGCGGAGCCCAACTGGGCCCCCGAGCAGCGCTGCGGCCAGCGAGGGGAGCAAGCGGGCGCGCGGCCCGACGCCGGCGGCCGTGGTTGCGACGAGAGCAGGGAGGCGGAGTGAGGTGCGACGTGCGGGGCCAGAGGCGGGAGGCGCGGTGGAGGTAGCCGACGAGCAGCGCGCGGGCGAGCGGAGCAAGCGGGCGCGCGGCCCGACGCCGGCGGCCGTGGTTGCGACGAGAGCAGGGCGGCGGGGCGAGGTGCGACGTGCGGGGCCAGAGGCGGGAGGCGCGGCAGACGTAGCCGACGAGCAGCGCGCGCGCGGCAGGGCGCTGGAGGCCTGAGGCGACAGGGAGCAGCAGCAGGGGTGAGGCCACGCGCGAGCGAGGCGCGTGCGGGGCGAGCGCGCGTGTGAGCGAGACGGCGCTCTCGTCGGCCGTCGGGCGCGCGGGGGGAGGGGGGGTTATGTGGCCGCGAGCTGCAGAGAGGGGATGGCGCGTCCTCGGCGGTTGCCGAGGTCGGGCGCGGGTGGAGGTGGCCGCCGACGGCCGTGGCGGGTGGTGAGCATGCATCAGGGAGGTGAGGCTTGCGCAGGCGCAGGTGGGCGCACCAGGGGTGAGCGGAGGCGGGCGGGATACGCGACGGCCAGTGGAGCAGCGGCGGCGCGGGTAGCGCACGCGCTTCAATGCGGGCAGGCGCGGCCAAGAGCAGGGGACGGCCATGGCACGGGGAGAGGAGTAGAGGTCGGGGCCTCACGGGGGTTCGTATGGGATTGGGCAGTGGGGTGTGGGGAGGACGACGATGACGACGTGACGCAGGGGAGGCAGTCCGGCGATGGCGTCTGGCGAGGTGGCAATCCGGGTGACGGCAACGTCGAGCGCCGAGGCGCGGTAGTCCCCGCGATCCCGGTCTGGACCGGGGATGGGGAAGGGAGACGTGGGGGAGGAGTGGGGAAGTTTGGGCGACGGTAGGTCACGGTGGGGTGCGGGGTGGTTACGCTAGGGGCGGCTGGGCTCAGGCCCAGTTGGGCCGGCTTTGGCCAGGTGGGCCATTCGGCCAAGTGGAGGGGGGAAGCCTTTTCAAACTTTGTTTTTTTGTTTTAATTCTGTTTAGTCTTTTGTTTTTATTTATCTTTCCCTTTACTGTTTTATTTTTTGTCCCATCTTATCTAAGTTTTATAAAAGAACATAAAAGTTGTACCAAAATCAGTATTACTAATTATACCTCTGATACAAGAGTTTAAACCCCTAAATAAAATATTTTAACATTTTATAATTAAAAAAGGCATTTATTAAATTGATTAAGCTGTTTTTTCATTTCCATTTGAGCATTTAATCATTTTATAAAAGTGTGGTTTCTCTATCATAATTACCTATGCATTATTTGGCTCACTCAGAACATTTTAGTTTTAATATTTGAAAACTTTTATTGTTTGCTTAATTTTGAATTTGAATTCGAACCGGTTTCGAACTAACGCGAGCTTAGCAACAATAATCAAGGTGATGTGGCATCATTAGCAGAGGTTCACTATAGCTTAAACATTAGGGTGTCACAAGGGGCCTCGAGGGCTCGAATACAAAAGCTCGAGACACAAGCGTCAGCAGAAGCAACAATATATGAGTACAGACATAAGTTAAATAAGAATGCCTTAAGAAGGCAAGCGCAAAAACAACAATGATCGAAGAGGAAAGGCCACCTGCCTGGGACCTCCTAACTACTCCTGGTCGTCGGCGGTCTCCACATAGTATTATCCGTTGGCGGTGGTATCTGGCTCCAGGGACCCACCATCTGGTTGCAACAAACAGAAAGAAGAAACAGGGGGGAAAGGGGGTAGCAAAGCAACCGTGAGTACTCATCCAAAGTACTCGCAAGCATCAGATCTATAGTAAATATGCATTGGTATCAAATGGAAGGGTGAAAGGATCGAGAAGAGGTGTCTAGAGGGGGGGTGAATAGACTCGTAGCAAAGAAAAGTGGCAGTTTTTAATTTCTTCAAGTTGAGGTGGAGTTTTAGCACATGTTTAAACATTCACAATACATATCAAGCAAGCATGACAAGAGTATATGGGCAGCGGAAAGTAAAGCATGCAACTTTGCAAGAATGTAAAGAGATGGGATGTGAGTGTGCAAACGCAATTGGAGACACGGAGATTTTTGGCGTGGTTCCGATAGGTGGTGCTACCGTACATCCATGTTGATGGAGACTTCAACCCACGAAGGGTAACGGTTGCGCGAGTCCATGGAGGCCTCCACCCACGAAGGGTCCACGAAGAAGCAACCTTGTATATCCCACCATGGCCATCGCCCACGAAGGACTTGCCTCACTAGGGTAGATCTTCACGAAGTAGGCTATCTCCTTGCCCGTACAAACTCCTTGGTTCAACTCCACAATCTTGACGGAGGATCCCAAGTGACACCTAACCAATCTAGGAGACACCACTCCCCAAAAGGTAATAGACGGTGTGTTGATGATGAACTCTTTGCTCTTGTGCTTCAAATGATAGTCTCCCCAACACTCAACTCTCTCTCATAGGATTGGATTTGGTGGAAAGATGATTTGAGTGGAAAGCAACCTGGGGAAGGCTAGAGATCAAGATTTATGTGGTTGGAATGGAATATCTTGACCTCAACACAAGTGTAGGTGGTTCTTTCTCAAAAAATGTATGTTGGAAGTGTAGGCATGTTATGATGGCTCTCTTCACGAATGAAGAGTGGGTGGAGGGGTATATATAGCCTCCACACAAAATCTAACCCTTACACACAATTTACCAAACTCGCTCAGACCAATTCAGTTCAAAATGTGAACATTAGGATTTTCGGTGGGACCGATATGATCAACTTGGTAGGACCGATGTGTTAGGGTTAGGGTAAAGCCCTATCTCGGTTTGACCGATTACACAAACTCGGTGGGACCGATTTGGGTAATAAGCAAAACAGAGAGTTGTCCAAGCAAACTCGATGAGACTGGTTGCATATTTCGGTGGGACTGAAATTATTGGAATAGGCAACAGAGAGTTTGCAAGCCCATCTCGGTGAGACCGAGATCCCATCGGTGAGACCGAATTGGCTAGGGTTTGGCAGTGGCTATGTCAACAGAACTCGGTGGCGCTGGATAGAAAGTTTCGGTAAGGCCGAGTTTAACTTTTGGTTTGGGACATATGTGGATGTGAGAAAGTGGTTGAGGGTTTTGGAGCATATCACTAAGCACTTTGAGCAAGCAAGCCATTAAGCAACACCTCATCCCCTTTTAATAGTATTGGCTTTCCTATGGACTCAATGTGATCTTGGATCACTAAAATAGAAAATGTAGACTCGTGAGCTTTGAGCTTGAGCCAATCCTTTGTCCTCGTCATCTTGAAGGGGTTCCACATCCTCTAGTCCATGCCACTTCATTGTTGAACTTATCTGAAACATACTATATGAAAACATTAGTCCAACAAGAGATATGCTGACATTAATTACCAAAATCACCCAGGGAGCACTTGTGCTTTCAATCTCCCCCTTTTTGGTAATTGATGACAACATACATCAAAGCTTTAGATAAAGATATGAAGAATAACAAGTAAAGTTTTGGAAGGACATGTAACATGCATAGGCTCCCCCTACATGTATGCAATCATGTAAATATGGAATATAAGAGCATGTGAATGCAGAAGCATGACAGAGTAAGCCATGAGTTACATGTATCATGGCTATATGCATCAGAGCAAGTGGTGTGAGTATAGGAAATGTACCTTCATGTTCATTAGTCTTTCTTGCAAACAGTATGTACATCACCAAGAAATCCTCATGCACATGAGTAAGCAAGGTTAGATAACACAGAAACATCTACTAAGCAGAGCAAGAACAACAAACCACAAGAGTACCAAGATTGGGATGACATGTAGAATGTGAGTACTGGACACTCTATTGGATATAGACATGTCCCCAAAAGGTAAAGATATACAATGACTTCAAAGATTTCCTTCCCTTAGATGTCTTGCTCCCCCTGAATCTTGTATGGGATAATGGGAGAAGATAGGGAACAGAAAATCAGAGGAAAGAAAAACAGAGCAAATGCACTCAAACAAGCAAACATGAGCATGTGTCTTCCCCTCTAAAGACATGTGACTTCTCTCCTCTTTGAATACCAAGCATCTGGGGCCTTTGATATAATTTCTCTTTCCCCCTAGAGAAGAATTCTCTGCCCTGTTGAAGTGACTAGCTTTGATGTGATCTCTCTCTCCCCCTTTGACATCAATTTCCAAGAAGGGAACTTTTGGATTGTGAGTCAAACTAGGTTTGGTCCTTGAGTCACAAAGCAAAGCAGTATATAGAATATGATGCTGGTAGAGGACAAGAATCATTGAGTGTAGCTGGAATAAAACTACAGGAACAAATGGCAAATTGTCTTCTCTGCAGTGAAATCGGTGATACCAAGTTGTAGTATTCGGTGGTACCGAATTGGGTCGGTTTGACCGAAAACAACATATCGGTATGACCGAGTTCAACACAAAGAGAACAGTTGTACCTCAGCTCAGTAGGCAAATAAGATCTCTCAAGGATTTGCAATGAATTGGATGCAGAAAATGCAGAAATAAACAGATAAAAGAAAATCTAGATGAAGTTTTTTTGATAGAAGAAGGGGAATAAATATGTAAAGGAGAAATGCAAAAACTCAGAGAAACACTAGAGAACTTCATCTAGAAATGGGCGGTGACAAAGTCACCTATGTTAGAGTATATTGACTAATGAGTCAATTGAGATCACTTGATCATAAGTCATACTCGTCGTTTAAGCTCAAAATGGGGTTAGCATTTTTCGTTTAAGCATTTGATGTATTCTAATCTTGTTGAGCTGCTTTGACCCATATCTTGGGGTAAAGCTTCTCTAAGATGGAATGGCATAACTTGGGTGGTGGTGTTGATCTCAGTCATGTAGTTGAACTTGTGTGGGTTGCTCAATGTTGATGTAGCTCATCAAGAGTTGGGAGCACCACTTGGAAGTGAGTTCATCTACCTACATGGGTTAGTTTTGCAAGGAAGAGCTCTTATTATCCAAAATGACAATCATGAAATTTGATACCAAATGAAATTTGATATATAGAATTTGTCAAAGGATATGTTGAAGGGTTTCATGCTTCCATGTCTTCAACCACCATTGTATAGAGACATGGTGATGTAGAGATTGCTCAAGATGTGAGTGAGTTGCAATCTCATAGATTTAGATTCATCCAAGTACCTACAAGGGTTAGATAGCATGCAAGGGTGCAAATATATCCAAGACATATGATCATCATCATAAGAGAAGAGTCAAGGATTAGTCATAGGCTCATGCCTTGCACGTATCCAAATGGAGTTCCTACTCCAAGTTTGAAGCATCAATGATGTTCAATTCACCTCTCAAACGGCAAAAGACTTTCTCATCAAACGGTTTGGTGAATATATCCGCCAATTGTTTATTTGTACGAACATGCTTAAGATCAATGTCCCCTTTAGTAACATGATCTGGAATGAAGTGATGACGAACTTCAATATGCTTAGTTCGAGAATATTGCATGGGATTCTGAGCAATCTTAATAGCACTCTCAATGTCACAATGCAATGGAACATGTTTCACATTGATCCCATAATCTTTAAGAGTTTGGGTCATCCAGAGTAACAGAGCACAACATGAACCAGCGGCAATGTATTCTGCTTCGGCGGTGGATAAGGATACCGAGTTTTGTTTCTTGGAGGACCAAGACACAAGAGATCTACCAAGAAATTGATAAGTACCCGAAGTGGACTTTCTATCAACCTTGTCTCCGTCATAGTCCGAATCGGAATAGCCAACAAGATCAAAAGAGGACCTCTTAGGATACCAAATGCCAAAATTTGGTGTATGTATTAAGTATCTCACTATCCTTTTCGCAGCCTTAAGATGACATTCTTTAGGGGGCACTTGATATCGTGCACACATTCACACACTTAGCATAATATCGGGACGGGAGGCACATAGATATAACAATGAAGCGATCATAGAGCGATAATCCTTTTGATCAACCGGTTCACCGTCCTTAGTCAAATCAAGATGTCCACTCGTAGCCATGGGTGTTTTCATACCTTTGTATTCTTGCATATTGAACTTCTTGAATAAGTCATTGGTGTACTTTTTTTGAGAAACAAAGGTGCCTTCCCTAGTTTGCTTGACTTGCAAACCAAGAAAGAACTTGAGTTCACTCATCATAGATATCTCAAACTTCTTTGACATTGCCTTCCCAAACTTTTCACTAAAATGAGGGTTAGTCGAACCAAATATGATATCATCAACATAAATTTGGCACACAAATAATTCATCATTAACCCTTTTAGTAAAAAGAGTAGAATATATTTTCCAATCTCAAAGCCTTTTTCAATAAGGAACTTGGTCAAGCATTGATGAGGACATCAATACCATTGTTACACCCACAGCCCCTACTGTTACATATGATGGACCAATTACTAGAGCTCGCGCACGCCAATTAAATTACCAGGTACTTTCGTTTCTTGGTAATGATTCTAATGTTCATGAGAATATGATGCTGCCTAAATTGGATACATTTGTTTTGCTTACAAATGAAGGGCCTAGCTTGGAGAAGGATGAACATTGGAGCAAGAACAAGCATGGAGTTGATGGCATGCACAAGGGGAACAAGAACGGAGTTACAAGTGATGATTTCAGGACTCTGAAGCCACCATAAGGAGTGAATGAAGCCTTGGACGAAATATACAAGATGCCACTTCATAAATTTCGTCCAGAGGCTATTCTAGGTGCTGCGTCACCTTATTATTGGGCCCGGCCCATGTAATTTTGAAATACTTAAGTATAAGCTGTTTTTAGAGTTCGTATGTGTGGGGAAACAAGAGTTAGGGTTGGTTTCGGACCCCTTCCTCAAGGGCCACGAAATTCCCCCCCCCCCTCTTCCCCCATATATACAACCCCTAGGGCATCGTTTAGACTTTGGGTTTTGTTTAGATCAAAAGTTCGCCATAGCAGCAACTTCGCGTACTTCGTTTGTGTTCAACGACCAGACCAAGGCGTCACAGAACCCCACCTTCATTAATAAAGCTTTCCTGTTTTATTCGCAATATCCAGATTGCAATCTTAGTTTCTTGCTTGTTCTTTGTTTGCCTGCAGGAAACAGACCCTCGTGGTCAGGTTGTTCGTGCTCCGGCGTGGTCAATAACCTCTCGGAGTTGGTTTAGAGATTGCTAAGGCGCGACGTCATCGCACGTTCGTAGTCGGATCGTCAAAGTCGACTTCATCCTAAATGATAGCCACCATCTCATCGAAAGACGGGACACCTTTGCCTCTATCAAGTGGTATCAGATTTCCAGGTTGCTCGGTGAGATTTTACAGTTTTTCGTAGTTTAGATCGAGTCTGTTCTTCATACCTATAGTCCACGAAAAAGCCAAAAAAATTAGGGTTAGTTCATCCCATCCGAACCAATCTGAGCCTTTGCATAATCTTTTCTGTATTTGCTTTGTTGAATTTGCGGTTGCATCGTCGTGTCAAGTTGCTGGTCTTAGCGTCTAGTCCTTTAGAGTTTCGAGTTCTGTTCACAGGTTGTCACGTCGTCGCTGCCATACATCACCATCGCATCATAATCATCGCTGCTGCCATATACCACCACCGCACCAACTTCATCACCGCTGCCATATACCACCACCACATATTCACCGCCAATCCGAGTCCATATACGCCACCACATACCCGCCGCCATCACGCCAATCCGAGTCCACCGGCAACATATATCTGCCGCCAGTCCGAGTTCCACCAGATTCATCTCCGCCACCAGTCCGAGTTCCACCATATTCATCTCCGCCACCAGTCCGAGTTCCACCAGATTCATCTCCGCCACCAGTCCTTTTCCGAGTCTAGTATTTTGTTACTCTGTTTTGGATTTCCAGATCACGCCATACTCCGAGTCGTGACAAAGAAGGACTCCCGAACTTTTGTGCTACCCGCAGAAGAAAAATAGTTCCAAACTCAAAAAAAAAACTAAGTCTGGAAAATTCTGGCTAGGCAGTTTTTAGGACATTTGTAGACTTTTTCGAAAAAAAATTGTTGCGGAGCAAAAAAAAAGAGGAAAAAAGAAGTGCAAAAAAAAGTGAAAAAAAAGAAAAAAAATTCAGAGTGTGCTCCTCCCTTGTTTACGTGCAGCGCCGTGATTTTGTTAGTGTTCTAGGCTCGCGTCTCTAGTACGGTCTAGCCTAGGACCAGCATAGTACCGTCGTTGAGCGTTTTTTCAACTTTGCATCTCTGAATTGATTATTGCTGACCCTTTTTGCTACCATATTATAAGCCTTCCCAGCTCCACATACATCTACATCGTGCGTTTGACTCTCCCTGGTAATCGCTCTATCCAAGCTTTGAGAGTTTTGACTACATCGGTTGCCGATCACCGCCTGCTGCTGGGTAAGAACTGGTAAGAATTTGAGATTTGCTTAAAGGATTTGTGACACCCACCACCACCACCACTTGTTAGTAGTCTATAGGATCATATTCTTGTGTTTTTCTATTGCTGCTAACCATGCCAGGATCACAACCCGACGAGATTGACCGGGAGAATTTAACAAACAAGGAGCTTCATGATAAGTTTCAGAAAATGATGAATGAAAAGGTGCAAGATGTGCTGAACAATTTTGAAGAGGCCACGGAGAAGATCACTGGCCTGGAGAAGACGTTCGAAACAAAGCTCGATAACAGGTTTAATGAATTGCTCGCGCGTCTTCCACCACCACCACCGGCTGCACCTAACGCACCTCTACAACAACAACAACAACAACAACAACAACAACAACAACAACAACAACAACAACAACAACAACAACAACAACAACAACAACAACAACAACAACAACAACAACAACAACAACAACAACAACAACAACAACGACGACGACGACGACGACTACCTCCACATTGCGAAACAGCCCTCCGCCAAGCGACCCGTGTTCCTCTTGCGCTTGGACAACCTGTTGGTGCTGCTGTTGATACTTCTGTGGCTCCTGCTGCTGATGCGGAGGAGGATGATTATGTGGGAGATTACGAGGATGAGGTTGATCAACATCAGAACTACGTGCAACCACCAGCACCACAACCACCAGGTCGTCCACATGCAAATAATGGCAATGTTAGGGCTCCCCCTCAGGTACGAGATCATGACCATCTCCCTAAACTGAAATTGAATATTCCAGCATTTGAGGGTAGATATGTTCCTGATATATATCTTACTTGGGAGTTAGAAACTAAACAACGATTTACATGTTTACAATATCCTGAGGAGAGACGTGTTCCTGCTGCTGTTTGTGCTTTCACTAGCCTTGCATGTGTTTGGTGGTCTGAATATTGTAGATTATATCCTGTTCCAGCTACTTGGGCTGCTTTGAAAACTGCTATGCGTACTCGTTGGGTTCCGCCATATTATCAACGTGAATTACTTCAAAAATTGCAGCGCTTAAGACAAGGAAAAAATTATGTAGAAGAATATTATCAGGAATTACAAACTGGATTGATTCGATGTGGTATTGTTGAGGAGAATGAAGCTATGCTTGCACGTTTTCTGGGTGGATTAAATAGAGAGATTCAGACCATTCTAGACTATAAGGATTATAATAATATCACTCGTTTATTCCATCTTGCTTGTAAAGCTGAACGTGAAGTGCAGGATCGACAGGCATTGGCGCGAACTAACTTTTCTGCAGGTCGACCTTCATCATGGACACCACGTGCATCATCTACTTCCACATGTTCTGCTACACCGGCACCTCCGTCGGCTGCCACCTCCAACCGTGATACAAGAAAGCAGGCACAACCACCACTATCTGCCAAGAGCACACCTGCCGGGCCTGCACAGAGCTCTGCTTCTTCCATGGCGTCTACAGGGCACACAAGTGATATTATTTGTCGTCGTTGTAAGGGAAGAGGACATTTTGCGCGCGAATGCACATCTCAGCGTGTGATGATTGCTACTGAGGATGGTGGGTATGAGTCCGCTAGTGACTATGATGAGGAGACTTTGGCTCTTCTTACACATGAAGAACACGGTGGAGATGATTCTGATCATGAGACGCAATACATGGCTCCTGAAGATGCTGACAGGTATGAATGTTTGGTTGCTCAACGTGTTTTGAGTGTGCAGGTCACGCAAGCTGAGCAAAACCAGAGGCATAATTTGTTCCATACAAAGGGAGTTGTGAAGGAACGTTCTGTTCGCGTCATCATAGATGGAGGGAGCTGCAACAACTTGGCTAGCATGGAGATGGTGGAGAAGCTATCTCTCACCACAAGACCACATCCACATCCTTACTACATCCAATGGTTCAACAACAGCGGCAAGGTTAAGGTAACACGTACTGTTCGTGTGCATTTTAGTATCTCTACATATGCTGATTATGTTGATTGTGATGTGGTACCTATGCAAGCATGTTCCTTATTACTTGGTAGACCATGGCAATTTGATAAAAATTCTGTACACCATGGTAGAAACAATCAGTATACTCTTGTTCATAAGGACAAAAATATTACTTTGCTTCCTATGACTCCTGATTCCATTTTGAAAGATGATATTAATCGAGCTAATAAAGCAAAACAGGAGCAAAATAAGAGTGAAAATCAGATTGTGGCAAAAGAATATGAGCAACAAATGAAGCCTAATAATAAACCATCTAGTGTTGCTTCTGAAATTAAATTGAAAAGTGCATGTTTATTTGCCACCAAATCTGATATTGATGATCTAGATGTTAGCAAATCTGTTTGCTATGCTTTTGTGTGCAAAGAGGCATTATTTTCATTCGAGGACGTGCCTTCCTCTTTGCCTCCTGCTGTTACTAACATTTTGCAGGAGTTCGCTGACGTCTTTCCACAAGACGTGCCACCGGGATTACCACCTATTCGAGGGATTGAGCATCAAATTGACTTAATTCCCGGTGCATCTTTACCCAACGGCGCACCATACCGTACCAATCCAGAGGAGACGAAGGAGATTACGCGTCAAGTACAAGAGCTACTCGACAAAGGTTATATACGCGAATCCCTTAGTCCTTGTGTTGTTCCTATTATTCTAGTGCCGAAAAAGGATGGTACCTTGCGTATGTGTGTTGATTGTAGAGGCATTAATAATATTACTATTCGTTATCGTCATCCTATTCCTAGGCTAGATGATATGCTTGATGAATTGAGTGGCTCTACAATATTCTCCAAAGTTGATTTGCGTAGTGGACCCAGCTGTCATAGATAGGGGAAGACTTGTATGACATCTGACATTAGGTGAGATCGTGAGATCAATCCTAAAAATTTATATTTAGACATTTCGAAAAAATCTGAAATTATTTGACAACATTCTTGTGAGGTATCTCTACAACTCCAAAACAATTCAACTCAAAACTCGAAGTCTATTTGGAGATTCAAAAAAGAAAAAATTCAGATGTGAATAGTGGCAGCTTTGGGTGAATAGTACTTTGACACTATTCATGTTCAGTTTTGACTTTTTGTTTCTATTAATGTAGGTTGAATTAGGAGCTGAAACTCTTTGAGGTTGAACATCAACCATTGATGTGTGTCTACGATTTTTTTACGAATGTTTGAATGTGTAGATTTTTTTTAAAAAAATCGATCACATTGATCTCACCTAATGTGAGATCTCACACAAGTCTCCCCGTCATAGACAATAGCTAAATTTATTTTGGTTATTTATTTTAATCTCCAGGGGACCTACATGTCATTGACTTACTTTAAGTTGGATTAAATTAGTGGAGTTAACTAAGCTAGGGCCCCACATGGCATAGACTAAATTATCCCTAGCTAAATTAAACAAACACTAAACTAATCAAAAGCTAATCCTAGTCTAATTAAACGGGCCGGCAAGAGGCACAACCATGCCCATGGCTAGGCATGCACGCGCATGAGTGCACAGTAGCATGGCCAAAAGGGCTCGCGAGGGTGGTGGCTAGGAGCTGCAGCCTGTGGCTGCGAGCAAGCGGGCTGGTGTGTGCGTGTGCGCAGGGCCGGTGCGTCTCGGGCGTTAGCAGGGTGTGGTGCGGGCAGCAGCATGCGGCAACGCAACAGCCAGCAGGTAGCGGCAGCAATGACAGCATGCAGTTGCGGTGAGCACAGCTATGCGCCGGCGTGGGCAGCTGCGAGGGCGTGGCCTGGGAGCAGCAGTGCAGCAGCAGGAGCAGCAGTGGCTCAAGCATGCACGTATACGTACGCGTATGCGGGAGCTTGGATCAAGGCGAGAAGAAGGGGGATTCAGGGGGGGTGCTCACCGCGAGCACGTAGGCGAGGTCGGGGATGCCGGAGGTTGCCTGGATGGTGCGAATCGAACGTCGTCGTCCAACAACCATGGCGGAGTAAGAAGACGCGTGCATCATCGATGCAGCGACTACGCCCCGATCTGCTGGTGTAGTCGATAAAGGTGATGACGGCGCGCCTCCTGGACATGATGGTTCAGCATTGGGAGGCACGTGGCCGCGGGATCGATGCAATGGCGGAAAAGCTGCGCTCGGTTGTGTGCGAGGAGAGGAAAATGAGCGAGGTGGAAGGGGATTTTGAGGCTAGGGTTCGTCAGGGGGGTCGGGAGCTCGGCCTTATGCTCCAAGGGGACCGGGGATGGCCGGCACGCACCATGGCACGGCTGGATGCCCGCCACGATCCCTTGTTCCTGTAGCTGGAGGTGGAAGGAGATGTGAGGTGGGTTGGGCTGGCTATTTTTGCTAGATGGACCAAGGTGCATAGTGCCACTAGAGCCCACTAACATAGTAGTAGTTAGGCCTTTTCCTTTTATGCTATTTTAGTTTCTATTTTGCTTTATTTCTTTCTACTTTATTTTATTTTCACTAGCAATTGACTTTCATTGAATACGAGACTTGGCCCAATAAATATCACGCAATATTTTGCACTATTATATAAAATGGTTGGGGGAATATTAGAATTAATTTGATTTTTGTATAAATGCAAATGGATTAAAAAAAGGTAGTTTTGGGCACTGTAAATAGGTTACGGACAATTCCGTATGTCAAATAATATTTTTTTCCTTCAAGACAATTAGTTGGTGAATTTGTTTAACCTAGCGAACATTTGTGTTTTGCCGTTTGAAGAAGTAATTATTTGACTTTATTTTAAATTTTGAATTTGAACCGGTTTCGAACCAACGCGAGTTTAAGAATAGTAAACGTGGTGACATGGCACCATTAGAAGGGGACTACTGTACATTAACTATCCGGGCATCACAACACCGGTCCACCCTGATAGAGGCAAAGGTGTCCCGTCTTTCCATGAGATGGTGGCTATCGTTTAGGATGAAGTCGACTTTGACGATCCGACTACGAACGTGCGAGGACGTCGCGCCTTAGCAATCGCTAAACCAACTCCGAGAGGTTATTGACCACGCCGGAGCACGATCAACCTGACCACGAGGGTCTATTTCCTGCGAGCAAACGAAGAACAAGCAAGAAACTGAGATTGCAATCTGGATATTGCGAATATAAGAGGAAAGCTTTATTGATCAAGGTGGGGTTCTGTGACGCCTTTGTCTGGTCGTTGAACACAAACGAAGTATGCGAAGTTGCAGCTATGGCGAACTTTTAATCTAAACAAAACCCAAAGTCTAAACGATGCCCTAGGGGCTGTATATATGGAGGAAGAGGGGGGGGGGGATTTCGTGGTCCTTGGAGGAGGGGTCCGAAACCCACCCTAACTCTTGTTTCCCCACACATACGGACTCTAAAAACATCCTATATTGAAGTATTTCGAAATTACATGGGCCTGGCCCAAAAAGAAGGTGACGCAGCACCTAGAATAGCCTCTGGACGAAAATTATGAAGTGGCATCTTGTATATTTCGTCCAAGGCTTCATGCACTCATTATGGTGGCTTCAAAGTCCTGAAATCATCACTTGAAACTCTGTTCTTGTTTCCCTTGCGCATGCCATCAACTCCATGCTTGTTCTTGCTCCAATGATCATCCTTCTCCAAGCTAGGCCCTTCATTTGTAAGCAAAACAAATGTATCCAATTTAGCCAGCATCATATTCTCATGAACATTAGAATCATTACCAAGAAACGAAAGTACCTGATAATTCAATTGGCGTGCGCGAGCTCTAGTAATTGGTCCAGTATGTATAGCAACAGGGGTTGTGGGTGTAACAATGGTATTGATGTCCTCATCATCCTCCCCTTCTTGAAATGAAGTCGTCCTCGACGGAAGCTCATCTTCCTCACCCAAATAAGGCTTCAAATCTGCAATGTTAAAAGTGGGACTAACCCCAAAATCTGCAGGCAACTCAAGTTTATATGCAAACACAACATGTTTTCTACCCTTATCTCCAGCAAGTTTATATTTAGCATTCATAGGCTCAATGTTTTCCTTAGTTAACTCATGCATTTTTAAAATCAATTCAGCACGTTCTTTAGCATCAAAATTAACCTTCTCCGAAGATGGAAGAGGCAACAAATCAATAGGTGCACGAGGTAGGAAACCATACACAATTTCAAAAGGGCACATCTTAGTAGTAGAATGCAATGAACGATTATAAGCAAATTCAATATGAGGCAAGCATTCTTGCCACATTTTCTTATTATTCTTCAAAACAGCCCTAAGCATAGTAGACAATGTTCTATTGACTACTTCAGTTTGTCCATCAGTTTGGGGGTGACAAGTAGTACTAAAAAGCAGTTTAGTCCCCAACTTAGCCCATAAACATATCCAAAAGTGGCTAAGAAATTTAGTATCACGATCTGAAACAATAGTATTTGGCACACCATGCAAGCGAATAATTTCACGAAAGAACAATTCAGCAACATTAACAACATCATCGCTTTTATGACATGGTATAAAGTGTGCCATTTTCGAGAATCTATCCACGACAACAAATATACTATCCCTCCCCTTCTTTGTTCGAGGTAAACCTAAAACAAAGTCCATAGATATATCCTCCCAAGGAACACTAGGTACAGGCAAAGGCATATATAAACCATGAGGATTGAGTCGTGACTTAGCTTTTTGACATGTAGTGCAGCGAGCAACAAAACGCTCAACATCCCGTCTCATCTTTGGCCAAAAGAAATGTGTAGCAAGTATATCCTCCGTCTTCTTCACGCCAAAGTGTCCCATTAGTCCTCCTCCATGCGCCTCCTGCAACAACAAAAGACGAACGGAGCTAGCTAGAATGCATAGCTTATTAGCACGAAACACAAAGCCATCGTTAACAACGAACTTGTTCCATGTTCTTCCTTCTTTACAATTCTGCAATACATCTTTAAATTCAGCATCATGCACATATTGATCTTTGATGGTCTCCAAACCAAATATTTTAAAGTCAAGTTGTGAAAGCATAGTATAACGACGAGACAATGCATCCGCAATAACATTTTCTTTACCCTTCTTGTGTTTAATGACATAAGGGAAAGTCTCAATGAATTCAACCCATTTAGCATGTCTACGGTTCAGTTTAGCTTGACTTTTAATGTGTTTCAAAGATTCATGATCAGAATGTATAACAAATTCTTCGGGCCATAAATAATGTTGCCATGTTTCTAAGGTCCGAACAAGAGCATATAATTCTTTATCATAAGTAGAATAGTTCAGACTAGGCCCACTCAATTTTTCAGAAAAGTATGCAACAGGATTGCCATCTTGTAATAACACACCTCCTAATCCAATTCCACTAGCATCACATTCAAGCTCAAAAGTCTTATTAAAATCAGGAAGTTGGAGTAAAGGAGCATGTGTCAACTTATCTTTCAATACCGTGAAGGCTTCTTCCTGTGCGGTACCCCAAACAAAAGGCACATCCTTCTTTGTAAGCTCGTTGAGAGGTGCAGCAATGGTGCTGAAATCTCTCACAAAACGCCTATAGAAACCAGCGAGGCCAAGGAAACTCCTCACTTGTGTGACCGTTTTGGGCTGCGGCCAACTCTCAATAGCTTCAATCTTGGCTTTATCAACTT
This sequence comes from Aegilops umbellulata, assembly GCA_032464435.1. Lineage (NCBI taxonomy): Eukaryota > Viridiplantae > Streptophyta > Magnoliopsida > Poales > Poaceae > Aegilops > Aegilops umbellulata. Next base: position 280,113,571 of record CP136057.1, read on the forward strand.
CAATTCCCTGTGGAGTAACAACATAGCCAAGAAAAGATACTCGGTCGGTGCAAAAGGTGCACTTCCCAAGGTTACCAAACAAACGTGCATCACGTAGAGCATTAAAAACAACACGTAAATGTTCCAAATGTTCTTCCAAAGATTTGCTATAAATCAGTATATCATGAAAATAGACTACCACAATTCGTCCAATGAAAGCACATAAAACTTCGTTCATTAGTCTCATGAAAGTACTAGGTGCATTAGTTAACCCAAAAGGCATGACTAACCACTCATATAAACCAAACTTAGTTTTAAATGTTGTTTTTCATTCATCTCCCAATTTCATACGAATTTGATGGTATCCACTACGCAAATCAACTTTGGAGAATATTGTAGAGCCACTCAATTCATCAAGCATATCATCTAGCCTAGGAATAGGATGACGATAACGAATAGTAATATTATTAATGCCTCTACAATCAACACACATACGCGATGTACCATCCTTTTTAGGCACTAGTATAATAGGAACAACACAAGGATTAAGAGATTCACGTATATAACCTTTGTCGAGCAGCTCCTGTACTTGACGCATAATCTCCTTTGTCTCCTCTGGATTGGTACGGTATGGTGCACGGTTGGGTAGCGATGCACCGGGAATTAAGTCAATTTGATGCTCAATCCCTCGAATAGGTGGTAATCCCGATGGCACGTCTTGTGGAAAGACGTCAGCGAACTCCTGCAAAATGTTAGTAACAGCAGGAGGCAAAGAGGAAGGCACGTCCTCGAATGAAAATAATGCCTCTTTGCACACAAAAGCATAGCAAACAGATTTGTGAACACCTAGATCATCAATATCAGATTTGGTGGCAAATAAACATGCACTTTTCAATTTAATTTCAGAAGCAACACTAGATGGTTTATTATTAGGCTTCATTTGTTGCTCAAATTCTTTTGCCACAATCTGATTTGCACTCTTATTTTGCTCCTGTTTTGCTTTATTAGCTCTATTAATATCATCTTTCAAAATGGAATCAGGAGTCATAGGAAGCAAAGTAATATTTTTGTCCTTATGAACAAGAGTATACTGATTGTTTCTACCATGGTGTACAGAATTTTTATCAAATTGCCATGGTCTACCAAGTAATAAGGAACATGCTTGCATAGGTACCACATCACAATCAACATAATCAGCATATGTAGAGATACTAAAATGCACACGAACAGTACGTGTTACCTTAACCTTGCCGCTGTTGTTGAACCATTGGATGTAGTAAGGATGTGGATGTGGTCTTGTGGTGAGAGAAAGCTTCTCCACCATCTCCATGCTAGCCAAGTTGTTGCAGCCCCCTCCATCTATGATGACGCGAATAGAACGTTCCTTCACAACTCCCTTTGTATGGAACAAATTATGCCTCTGATTTTGCTCAGCTTGTGTAACCTGCACACTCAAAACACGTTGAGCAACCAAACATTCATACCTGTCAGCATCTTCAGGAGCCATGTATTGCGTCTCATGATCAGAATCATCTCCACCGTGCTCTTCACGTGTAATAAGAGCCAAAGTCTCCTCATCATAGTCACTAGCGGACTCATACCCACCATCCTCGGTAGCAATCATCACACGCTTAGATGGGCATTCTCTCGCATAATGACCTCCACCCTTGCAACGACGACAAATAATATCATGTGTTTGCCCTGTTGATGCCATGGATGAAGAAGAGCTTTGTGCAGGCCCAGAAGGTGTGCTCTTGGCAGATAGTGGTGGTTGTGCCTGCTTTCTTGTATCACGGTTGGAGGGGGCAGCTGATGGAGGTGTCGATGCAGTAGAACGTGTGGAAGTAGAGGATGCACGCGGTGTCCATGATGAAGGTCGACCTGCAGAAAAGTTAGTTCGCGCCAATGCCTGTCGATCCTGCACTTCATGTTCAGCTTTGCAAGCAAGATGGAATAAACGAGTGATTTTATTATAATCTTTATAATCTAGAATGGTCTGAATCTCTCTATTTAATCCACCCAGAAAACGTGCAAGCATAGCTTCATTCTCCTCAACAATACCACATCTAATCAAGCCAGTTTGTAATTCCTGATAATATTCTTCTACATAATTTTTTCCTTGTCTTAAGCGCTGCAATTTTTGAAGTAATTCACGTTGATAATATGGTGGAACCCAACGAGTACGCGTAGCAGTTTTCAAAGCAGCCCAAGTAGCTGGAACAGGATATAATCTACAATGTTCAGACCACCAAACGCATGCAAAGCTAGTGAAAGCACAAACAGCAGCAGGAACACGTCTCTCTTCAGGATATTGTAAACATGTAAATCGTTGTTCAGTTTCTAACTCCCAAGTAAGATATATATCAGGAACATATCTACCCTCAAATGGTGGAATATTCAATTTCAGTTTAGGGAGATGGTCATGATCTCGTACCTGAGGGGGAGCCCTAACGTTGCCATTATTTGCATGTGGACGACCTGGTGGTTGTGGTGCTGGTGGTTGCACGTAGTTCTGATTTTGATCAACCTCATCCTCGTAATATCCCACATAATCATCCTCCTCCGCATCAGCAGCAGGAGCCACAGAAGTATCAACAGCAGCACCAACAGGTTGGCCAAGCGCAAGAGGAACACGGGTCGCTCGGCGGAGGGCTGTTTCATGATGTGGAGGTAGTCGTTGTTGTTGTTGTTGTTGTTGTTGTTGTTGTTGTTGTTGTTGTTGTTGTTGTTGTTGTTGTTGTTGTTGTTGTTGTTGTTGTTGTTGTTGTTGTTGTTGTGGAGGTGCGTTAGGTGCACCTGGTGGTGGAAGACGCGCAAGCAGTTCACTAAATCTGTTATCGAGCTTTGTTTCGAACGTCTTCTCAAGGCCAGTGATCTTCTCCATGGCCTCTTCAAAATTGTTCAGCACATCTTGCACCTGTTCAGTCATCATTTTTTGAAACCTATCATGAAGCTCCTTGTTTGTTAAATTCGCCCAGTCAATCTCGTCGGGTTGTGATCCTGGCATGGTTAGCAGCAATAGAAACACACAAGAATATGATCCTATAGACTACTAACAAGTGGTGGTGGTGGTGGGTGTCACAAATCCTTTAAGCAATTCTCAAATTCTTACCAGTTCTTACCCAGCAGCAGGCGGTGATCGGCAACCGATGTAGTCAAAACTCTCAAACCTTGGATAGAGCGATTACCAGGGATGATAGAGGCGAAGGTGTCCCGATGTTTCGATGAGATGGTCGCTATCGTTTCTGTGGGAGTCGACCTTGACGATCCGACTACGAACGTGCGAGACGTCGCGCCTTAGCAATCGCTAAACCAACTTCCGAGGGTTATTGACCACGCCGGAGCACGATCAACCTGACCATGAGGGCCTGTTTCCTGCGAGAAAACGAAGAACAAGCAAGAAACTAAGATTGCAATCTGGATATTGCGAATAAAAGAGGAAAGCTTTATTAACGAAGGTGGGGTTCTGTGACGCCTTGGTCTGGTCGTTGAACACAAACGAAGTACGCGAAGTTGCAGCTATGGCGAACTTTTGATCTAAACAAAACCCAAAGTCTAAACGACGCCCTAAGGGCTGTATATATGGAGGAAGAGGAGGGAATTTCGTGGCCCCTGATGGTGGGGTCCGAAACCAACCCTAACTCTTGTTTCCCCACACATACGGACTCTAAAAATAGCCTATACTTAAGTATTTCGAAATTACATGGGCCTGGCCCAAAAATAAGGTGACGCAGCACCTAGAATAGCCTATGGACGAATATTATGAAGTGGCATCTTGTATATTTCGTCCAAGGCTTCATTCACTCCTTATGGTGGCTTCAAAGTCCTGAAATCATCACTTGTAACTCCGTTCTTGATCCCCTTGCGCATGCCATCAACTCCATGCGTGTTCTTGCTCCAATGTTCATCCTTCTCCAAGCTAGGCCCTTCACTTGTAAGCAAAACAAATGTATCCAATTTAGGCAGTATCATATTCTCATGAACATTAGAATCATTACCAAGAAACGAAAGTACCTGGTAATTTAATTGGCGTGCGCGAGCTCTAGTAATTGGTCCAGTATGTATAGCAGCAGGGGCTGTGGATGTAACAATGGTATTGATGTCCTCATCATCCTCCCCTTCTTGAAATGAAGTCGTCCTCGATGGAAGCTCATCTTCCTCACCCAAATAAGGCTTCAAATCTGCAATGTTAAAAGTGGGACTAACCCCAAAATCTGCAGGCAGCTCAAGTTTATATGCATTATCCTTTATTTTCTCTAACACCTTAAATGGACCATCAGCACGTGGCATTAGCTTTGATTTGCACAAATTAGGAAACCTATCCTTACGCAAATGTAACCAAACAAGATCACCAGGTGCAAAGACAACATGTTTTCTACCCTTATCTCCAGCAAGTTTATATTTAGCATTCATACGCTCAATGTTTTCCTTAGTTAACTCATGCATTTTTAAAATCAATTCAGCACGTTCTTTAGCATCAAAATTAACCTTCTCCGAAGATGGAAGAGGCAACAAATCAATAGGTGCACGAGGTAGGAAACCATACACAATTTCAAAAGGGCACATCTTAGTAGTAGAATGCAATGAACGATTATAAGCAAATTCAATATGAGGCAAGCATTCTTCCCACATTTTCTTATTATTCTTCAAAACAGCCCTAAGCATAGTAGACAATGTTCTATTGACTACTTCAGTTTGTCCATCAGTTTGGGGGTGACAAGTAGTACTAAAAAGCAGTTTAGTCCCCAACTTAGCCCATAAACATCTCCAAAAGTGGCTAAGAAATTTAGTATCACGATCTGAAACAATAGTATTTGGCACACCATGCAAGCGAATAATTTCACGAAAGAACAAATCAGCAACATTAACAGCATCATCGCTTTTATGACATGGTATAAAGTGTGCCATTTTCGAGAATCTATCCACGACAACAAATATGCTATCCCTCCCCTTCTTTGTTCGAGGTAAACCTAAAACAAAGTCCATAGATATATCCTCCCAAGGAACACTATGTACAGGCAAAGGCATATATAAACCATGAGGATTGAGTCGTGACTTAGCTTTTTGACATGTAGTGCAGCGAGCAACAAAACGCTCAACATCCCGTCTCATCTTTGGCCAAAAGAAATGTGTAGCAAGTATATCCTCTGTCTTCTTCACGCCAAAGTGTCCCATTAGTCCTCCTCCATGCGCCTCCTGCAACAACAAAAGACGAACGGAGCTAGCTGGAATGCATAGCTTGTTAGCACGAAACACAAATCCATCGTTAACGACGAACTTGTTCCATGTTCTTCCTTCTTTACAATTCTGCAACACATCTTTAAATTCAGCATCATGCACATATTGATCTTTGATGGTCTCCAAACCAAATATTTTAAAGTCAAGTTGTGAAAGCATAGTATAACGACGAGACAATGCATCAGCAATAACATTTTCTTTACCCTTCTTGTGTTTAATGACATAAGGGAAAGTCTCAATGAATTCAACCCATTTAGCATGTCTACGGTTCAGTTTAGCTTGACTTTTAATGTGTTTCAAAGATTCATGATCAGAATGTATAACAAATTCTTTGGGCCATAAATAATGTTGCCATGTTTCTAAAGTCCGAACAAGAGCATATAATTCTTTATCGTAAGTAGAATAGTTCAGACTAGGCCCACTCAATTTTTCAGAAAAGTATGCAACAGGTTTGCCATCTTGTAATAACACACCTCCTAATCCAATTCCACTAGCATCACATTCAAGCTCAAAAGTCTTATTAAAATCAGGAAGTTGAAGTAAAGGAGCATGTGTCAACTTATCTTTCAATACTGTGAAGGCTTCTTCCTGTGCGGTACCCCAAACAAAAGGCACATCCTTCTTTGTAAGCTCGTTGAGAGGTGCAGCAATGGTGCTGAAATCTCTCACAAAACGCCTATAGAAACCAGCAAGGCCAAGAAAACTCCTCACTTGTGTGACCGTTTTGGGCTGCGGCCAACTCTCAATAGCTTCAATCTTGGCTTTATCAACTTCAATCCCCTGTGGAGTAACAACATAGCCAAGAAAAGATACTCGGTCGGTGCAAAAGGTGCACTTCCCAAGGTTACCGAACAAACGTGCATCACGTAGAGCATTAAAAACAGCACGTAAATGTTCCAAATGTTCTTCCAAAGATTTGCTATAAATCAGTATATCATCAAAATAGACTACCACAAATCGTCCAATGAAAGCACGTAAAACTTCGTTCATTAGTCGCATGAAAGTACTAGGTGCATTAGTTAACCCAAAAGGCATGACTAACCACTCATATAAACCAAACTTAGTTTTAAAAGCTGTTTTCCATTCATCTCCCAATTTCATACGAATTTGATGGTATCCACTACGCAAATCAACTTTGGAGAATATTGTAGAGCCACTCAATTCATCAAGCATATCATCTAGCCTAGGAATAGGATGACGATAACGAATAGTAATATTATTAATGCCTCTACAATCAACACACATACGCGAGGTACCATCATTTTTCGGCACTAGAATAATAGGAACAGCACAAGGACTAAGGGATTCGCGTATATAACCTTTGTCGAGTAGCTCTTGTACTTGACGCATAATCTCCTTCGTCTCCTCTGGATTGGTACGGTATGGTGCGCGGTTGGGTAATGATGCACCGGGAATTAAGTCAATCTGATGCTCAATCCCTCGAATAGGTGGTAATCCCGGTGGCACGTCTTGTGGAAAGACGTCAGCGAACTCCTGCAAAATGTTAGTAACAGCAGGAGGCAAAGAGGAAGGCACGTCCTCAAATGAAAATAATACCTCTTTGCACACAAAAGCATAGCAAACAGATTTGCTAACATCTAGATCATCAATATCAGATTTGGTGGCAAATAAACATGCACTTTTCAATTTAATTTCAGAAGCAACACTAGATGGTTTATTATTAGGCTTCATTTGTTGCTGAAATTCTTTTGCCACAATCTGATTTTCACTCTTATTTTGCTCCTGTTTTGCTTTATTAGCTCGATTAATATCATCTTTCAAAATGGAATCAGGAGTCATAGGAAGCAAAGTAATATTTTTGTCCTTATGAACGAGAGTATACTGATTGTTTCTACCATGGTGTACAGAATTTTTATCAAATTGCCATGGTCTACCAAGTAATAAGGAACATGCTTGCATGGGTACCACATCACAATCAACATAATCAGCATATGTAGAGATACTAAAATGCACACGAACAGTACGTGTTACCTTAACCTTACCGCTGTTGTTGAACCATTGGATGTAGTAAGGATGTGGATGTGGTCTTGTGGTGAGGGATAGCTTCTCCACCATCTCCATGCTAGCCAAGTTGTTGCAGCTCCCTCCATCTATGATGACGCGAACAGAACGTTCCTTCACAACTCCCTTTGTATGGAACAAATTATGCCTCTGATTTTGCTCAGCTTGCGTGACCTGCACACTCAAAACACGTTGAGCAACTAAACATTCATACCTGTCAGCATCTTCAGCAGCCATGTATTGCGTCTCATGATCAGAATCATCGCCACCGTGTTCTTCATGTGTAAGAAGAGCCAAAGTCTCCTCATCATAGTCACTAGCGGACTCATACCCACCATCCTCAGTAGCAATCATCACACGCTGAGATGTGCATTCTTGCGCAAAATGTCCTCTTCCCTTACAACGACGAGAAATAATATCACTTGTGTGCCCTGTAGACGCCATGGAAGAAGCAGAGCTCTGTGCAGGCCCGGCAGGTGTGCTCTTGGCAGATAGTGGTGGTTGTGCCTGCTTTCTTGTATCACGGTTGGAGGTGGCAGCTGACGGAGGTGCCGGTGTAGCAGAACGTGTGGAAGTAGATGATGCACGTGGTGTCCATGATGAAGGTCGACCTGCAGAAAAGTTAGTCCGCGCCAATGCCTGTCGATCCTGCACTTCACGTTCAGCTTTACAAGCAAGATGGAATAAACGAGTGATATTATTATAATCCTTATAGTCTAGAATGGTCTGAATCTCTCTATTTAATCCACCCAGAAAACGTGCAAGCATAGCTTCATTCGCCTCAACAATACCACATCTAATCAAGCCAGTTTGTAACTCCTGATAATATTCTTCTACAGAATTTTTTCCTTGTCTTAAGCGCTGCAATTTTTGAAGTAATTCACGTTGATAATATGGTGGAACCCAACGAGTACGCATAGCAGTTTGCAAAGCAGCCCAAGTAGCTGGAACAGGATATAATCTACAATATTCAGACCACCAAACACATGCAAAGCTAGTGAAAGCACAAACAGCAGCAAGAACACGTCTCTCCTCAGGATATTGTAAACATGTAAATCGTTGTTCAGTTTCTAACTCCCAAGTAAGATATATATCAGGAACATATCTACCCTCAAATGGTGGAATATTCAATTTCAGTTTAGGGAGATGGTCATGATCTCGTACCTGAGGGGGAGCCCTAACATTACCATTATTTGCATGTGGACGACCTGGTGGTTGTGGTGCTGGTGGTTGCACGTAGTTCTGATTGTCATCAACCTCATCCTCATAATCTCCCACATAATCATCCTCCTCCGCATCAGCAGCAGGAGCCATAGAAGTATCAACAGCAGCACCAGCAGTTTGGCCAGGCTGAAGAGGGACACGGATCGCTCGGCGAAGGGCTGCTTCCCGACCTGGAGGTATTCGTTGTTGTTGCTGTTGTTGCAGAGGTGCGGCAGGTGCAGCCGGTGGTGGAAGACGCGCAAGCAGTTCATTAAATCTGTTATCGAGCTTTGTTTCGAACGTCTTCTCCATGCCATCTATCTTCTCCATGGCCTCTTCAAATCTGTTTAGCACATCTTGCACCCGTCCACTCATCATTTGCTGAAACTTATCATGAAGCTCCTTGTTCGTCAAGTTCTCCCAGTCAGTCTCGTCGGCTTGTGATCCTGGCATGGTTAGCAGCAATAGAAACACACAAGAATATGATCCTACAGAGTACTAACAAGAGGTGGTGGTGGTGTCAGAAATCCGTCAAGCAAATCTCAAATTCTTACCAGTTCTTACCCAGCAGCAGGCGGTGATCGGCAGCCGTTGTAGTCAAAACTCTCAAAAGCTTGGATAGAGCGATTACCAGGGAGAGTCAAACGCACGAAGTAGATGTATGTGGAGCTGGGAAGGCTGATAGTATGGTAGCAAAAAGGGTCAGCAATAATCAATTCAGAGATGCAAAGTTGAATAAACGCTCAACGACGGTACTGTGCTGGTCCTAGGCTAGACCGTGCTAGAGACGCGAGCCTAGAACACCAACAAAATCACGGCGCTGCACGTAAACACAGGGAAAAGCACACTCTGGATTTTTTTTTTCGCCCTGTTTTTTTTTTGGCACTCTTTTTTTTTTTGCTTCTTTTTTTTTGCGAAAAATCACAATAATGGCGAGTGTCTCAAAACTCTTCCCAGGTCAAACTGACAGGATAGACACGAATTTTTTTTTTTGCGAATTTTTTTTTCGACTGCCCGGACCCAAAAACTGGAAACGGCTCAAAAAAAACTTTCAATAACGGCGACTGTCTCAAAAGGCTAAGAAACACCTAAAAATAGGATAGCCAGAAAATTTTTTGTCAAGTGCGTTTTTGGAAAATTTTGGGCCTAAACGGAGGGTGGTTTCCAGACTCTTTTTTTTTTTTTTTTTTGGAAACCAACCTCTTCTACGTACGGCAAAAGGTTGATGGAATCCTAAACCTACTCAACCAAGGAAACACGAATCTGGCAACAGATGGATCTCGAAAGCAAACCTAATATGAGATGGACTCGAAGTGACGGTGATATATGGATACGGATCGGTGGTGGTATATGGCAGGGACAATGATGATGGTGCGGCGGCGGCGTGACTAATATGACCAGAACTCGAAACTCTAAAAGACTAGACGCTAAGACCAGCAACTTGACACGACGATGCAACCGCAAATTCAACAAAGCAAATACACAAAAGATTATGCAAAGGCTCAGATTGGTTCGGATATGATGAACTAACCCTAATTTTTTTTTGGCTTTTTCGTGGACTATAGGTATGAAGAACAGACTCGATCTAAACTACGAAAAACTGTAAAATCTCACCGAGCAACCTGAAAATCTGACACCACTTGATAGAGGCGAAGGTGTCCCGATGTTTCGATGAGATGGTCGCTATCGTTTCTGTGGGAGTCGACCTTGACGATCCGACTACGAACGTGCGAGACGTCGCGCCTTAGCAATCGCTAAACCAACTTCCGAGGGTTATTGACCACGCCGGAGCACGATCAACCTGACCACGAGGGCCTGTTTCCTGCGAGCAAACGAAGAACAAGCAAGAAACTAAGATTGCAATCTGGATATTGCGAATAAAAGAGGAAAGCTTTATTAACGAAGGTGGGGTTCTGTGACGCCGTGGTCTGGTCGTTGAACACAAACGAAGTACGCGAAGTTGCAGCTATGGCGAACTTTTGATCTAAAGAAAACCCAAAGTCTAAACGACGCCCTAAGGGCTGTATATATGGAGGAAGAGGAGGGAATTTCGTGGCCCCTGATGGTGGGGTCCGAAACCAACCCTAACTCTTGTTTCCCCACACATACGGACTCTAAAAATAACCTATACTTAAGTATTTCGAAATTACATGGGCCTGGCCCAAAAATAAGGTGACGCAGCACCTAGAATAGCCTATGGACGAATATTATGAAGTGGCATCTTGTATATTTCGTCCAAGGCTTCATTCACTCCTTATGGTGGCTTCAAAGTCCTGAAATCATCACTTGTAACTCCGTTCTTGATCCCCTTGCACATGCCATCAACTCCATGCGTGTTCTTGCTCCAATGTTCATCCTTCTCCAAGCTCGGCCCTTCACTTGTAAGCAAAACAAATGTATCCAATTTAGGCAGTATCATATTCTCATGAACATTAGAATCATTACCAAGAAACGAAAGTACCTGGTAATTTAATTGGCGTGCGCGAGCTCTAGTAATTGGTCCAGTATGTATAGCAGCAGGGGCTGTGGATGTAACAATGGTATTGATGTCCTCATCAAGGGAGAGTCAAACGCACGATGTGGATGTATGTGGAGCTGGGAAGGCTTATAATATGGTAGCAAAAAGGGTTAGCAATAATCAATTCAGAGATGCAAAGTTGAATAAACGCTCAACGACGGTACTGTGCTGGTCCTAGGCTAGACTGTGCTAGAGACGCGAGCCTAGAACACTAACAAAATCACGGCGCTGCACGTAAACAAGGGAAAAGCACACTCTGGAAAAAAAATTCGCCCTTTTTTTGCGCTCCTCTTTTTTTTTGCGAAAAATCACTATAATGGCGAGTGTCTCAAAACTCTTCCCAGGTCAAACTGACAGGATAGACACGAAATTTTTGCGACAATTTTTTTTTTCGACTGCCCGGACCCAAAAACTGGAACCGGCTCAAAAAAAACTTTCAATAACGGCGACTGTCTCAAAAGGCCAAGAAACACCTAAAAATAGGATAGCCAGAAATTTTTTTGTCAAGTGCGTTTTTGAAAAATTTTGGGCCTAAACGGAGGGTGGTTTCTGGACTCTTCTACGGACGGCAAAAGATTGATGGAATCCCAAACCTACTCAAACAAGGAAACACGAATCTGGCAACAGATGGATCTCGAAAGCAAACCTAATATGAGATGGACTCGAAGTGATGCTGGTATATGGATACGGATCGGTGGTCGTATATGGACTCGGAGCGGTGGTGGTATATGGACTCGGAGCGGTGGCGGATAAGCGGTGGTGCAAGATGGCAGGGACAATGATGATGGTGCGGCGGCGGCGTGACTAATATGACCAGAACTCGAAACTCTAAAAGACTAGACGCTAAGACCAGCAACTTGACACGACGATGCAACCGCAAATTCAACAAAGCAAATACAGAAAAGATTATGCAAAGGCTCAGATTGGTTCGGATAGGATGAACTAACCCTAATTTTTTTGGCTTTTTCGTGGACTATAGGTATGAAGAACAGACTCGATCTAAACTACGAAAAACTGTAAAATCTCACCGAGCAACCTAGAAATCTGATACCACTTGATAGAGGCAAAGGTGTCCCGTCTTTCGATGAGATGGTGGCTATCGTTTAGGATGAAGTCGACTTTGACGATCCGACTACGAACGTGCGAGGACGTCGCGCCTTAGCAATCGCTAAACCAACTCCGAGAGGTTATTGACCATGCCGGAGCATGATCAACCTGACCACGAGGGTCTATTTCCTGCGAGCAAACGAAGAACAAGCAAGAAACTGAGATTGCAATCTGGATATTGCGAATATAAGAGGAAAGCTTTATTGATCAAGGTGGGGTTCTGTGACGCCTTTGTCTCGTCGTTGAACACAAACGAAGTACGCGAAGTTGCAGCTATGGCGAACTTTTAATCTAAACAAAACCCGAAGTCTAAACGATGCCCTAGGGGCTGTATATATGGAGGAAGAGGGGGGGGGGATTTCGTGGCCCTTGGAGGAGGGGTCCGAAACCCACCCTAACTCTTGTTTCCCCACACATACGGACTCTAAAAACAGCCTATATTGAAGTATTTCGAAATTACATGGGCGTGGCCCAAAAAGAAGGTGACGGAGCACCTAGAATAGCCTCTGGACGAAAATTATGAAGTGGCATCTTGTATATTTCGTCCAAGGCTTCATGCACTCATTATGGTGGCTTCAAAGTCCTGAAATCATCACTTGAAACTCTGTTCTTGTCTCCCTTGCGCATGCCATCAACTCCATGCTTGTTCTTACTCCAATGATCATCCTTCTCCAAGCTAGGCCCTTCATTTGTAAGCAAAACAAATGTATCCAATTTAGGCAGCATCATATTCTCATGAACATTAGAATCATTACCAAGAAACGAAAGTACCTGATAATTCAATTGGCGTGCGCGAGCTCTAGTAATTGGTCCAGTATGTATAGCAGCAGGGGCTGTGGGTGTAACAATGGTATTGATGTCCTCATCACACCCACATATCAAATTATCAAAGTAGCGAACACAAATCAAACCAACATGATGAAAGTGACTAGATGAAATTCCCGTGTACCCTCAAGAATGCTTTGCTTATTATAAGAGACCGTTTTGGCTTGTCCTTTGCCTCAAAAGGATTGGGCTACCTTTCTGCATACCTATTACAATTATCAGTAGTTGCTCATTACAAATTATCTTGCTATCAAACTACTCGCTACTTACAGTTTCAGCACTTGCAGACATTACCTTACTGAAAACTACTTGTCATTTCCTTCTGTTCCTCGTTTGGTTCGACACTCTTACTTATCGAAAAGAGCTACAATTGATCCCTTATACTTGTGGGTCATCAAGGCTAATTTCTGGCGCCGTTTCCGGGGAGTGAAGTGCCTTTGGTAAGTGGAATTCGGTAAGGAAACATTTATATAGTGCGCTGAAATTTATTGTCACTTGTTACTATGGAAAGCAATCGTTTGTGGGGTTTGTTCGGGGTATCTTCACCTCGTCTAGAACCACAATTAATTTCCCCTCAACCTACTACACCTACTGAAAATATTGAATATGAAATTCCTTCGGGTATGATAGAACAACGGCTAGCTAATCCTTATGCAGGAGATGGAACGGAATATCCTGATATGCATTTGATACACGTGGAACAAATTTGTGGATTGTTTAAGCTTGCAGGTTTACCCAGGGATGAAGTTATTAAAAAGGTTTTCCCTTTATCTTTGAAGGGAAAAGCATTGGCATGGTATATGCTATGCGATGATATTGGATCATGGAATTGGACTCGTTTAAAATTGGAGTTTCACCAAAAAAATTATCCTATGCATCCAGTTCATCGTGATCAGAATTATATATATGACTTTTGGCCTCGTGAAGGAGAAACTATCGCTCTAGCTCGGGGAGGATTAAGTGAATGTTATATTCATGCCCCAATCATGAGCTCTCATGAGAAATTATTATTCAGATTTTTTATGCTCGGCTTTCTCGTAATGATCAAACCATGCTGGATACTTCTTGTACTGGTTCTTTTATGAAGAAAAGTATGGAATTCCCGTGGGATCTTTTGGAAAGAAGTAAACGCAACTCTGAAGACTGGGAACTCAATGAAGGTAAAGAGTCAGGTATAAGGCTTAAGTATGATTGTGTTAAATCTTTTATTGATACCGATGCTTTTCAAAAGTTTAGCACTAAATATGGACTTGACTCTGAGATAGTAGCCTCCTTTCGTGAATCATTTGCTACTCATGTTGAACTCCCTCAAGAGAAGTGGTTTAAATATCACCCACCTATTAAAGAAGAAATTAAAGAACCGGTACCAGTTAAGGAAGAAACTATACTCTATAATGTTGATCCAGTTGTTCCTACTGCTTATATTGAGAAACCCCCTTTTCCTACTAGGATAAAGGAACATGCTAAAGTTTCAACTATGGTTAACAAAAGCTCTATTAGAACACCTAAACCTGATGAACAAATTAAAGTAGAACCTAGTATTGCTATGGTTGAAGATCTCTTAGAAGAAGATGTGGATGTGCATCTTATCTACTTCTGTGCAGAGGCTGTTAGAATTGCCAAACCCGAAAAAAGGGATAAAAATAGAATAGTTGTTGGCCTGCCTATCATTTTAGTTAAAATAGGAGATCACTGTTCGCATGGTTTTGTGACATGGGTGCTAGTGTGAGTGCTATTCCTTACAAGTTATACGAAGAAATTAGGGAAGACATAGCACATGCACAGTTAGAAGACATAGATGTTACTATTAAACTTGCAAATAGAGACACCATATCACCTTGTGGGATTATTAGGGATGTTGAAGTCTTGTGTGCGAAAATAAAATATCCTACTAATTTTCTTGTTCTTGGTACCCCGTAAGATGACTTCTGTCCCATTATCTTTGGTAGACCTTTCTTGAACACAGTTAATGCTAGGATAGATTGCCAGAAACAAACTGTGGGTGTTAGCTTTGGTGATAAGTCTCACGAGTTTAATTTTTCCAAGTTTAGTATAAATCATCATGAAAAAGAATTGCCTAGTAAAGATGAATTAATTGGTCTTGCTTCTATTGCTGTGCTACCTACTGATCCTTTAGAACAATATTTGCTAGACCATGAAAGCGATTTACATATGCATGAAAGAAATGAAATAGATAATATTTTCTTTGAACAACACCCTCTACTTAAAAACAATTTGCCCATTGAAACTCTAGGAGGTCCTCCTCCACCTAAAGGTGACCTTGTGTTTGAATTAAAACAATTGTCGGACACTTTGAAATATGCTTATCTTGATGAAAAGAAAATATATCTTGTTATTATCAGTGCTAACCTTTCAGAACATGAAGAAGAAAGATTATTGAAAGTCCTAAGGAAGCACTGAGCTGCTATTGGATATACTCTTGATGATTGAAAGGGCATTAGTCCCACTCTATGTCAGCACAGAATTAAAATGGAACCTGATGCTAAACCAGTTGTTGATCACCAATGTCAGTTAAATCCGAAGATGAAAGAGGTGGTAAGAACGGAAATATTAAAACTTCTGGAAGCAGGTAATATTTATCCTATAGTTGATAGTAGATGGGTAAATCATTGTTCAATGTGTCCCTAAGAAAGGATGTATAACTGTTGTTCCTAATGATAAGAATGAACTTATCGCACAAAGAATTATTACATGCTATAGAATGGTAGTTTATTTTAGAAAATTAACAAAGCTACTAGAAAAGATCATTACCCTTTGCGTTTTATTGATCAAATGCTTCAAAGATTATCTAAGCACACACACTTTTGCTTCCTTGATGGATATTCTGGTTTTTGACAAATACCTGTTTCTCAACCTGATTAAGAAAAGACCACTTTTACTTGTCCCTTTGGAACCTATGCTTATAGACATATGCCTTTTGGTTTATGTAATGCACCTGCTACCTTTCAAAGATTCATGATGGCTATATTTTCAGACTTTTGTGAAAAGATTGTTGAGGTTTTCATGGATGACTTCTCTGTTTATGGGAAGTCTTTTGATGATTGCTTAAGAAATCTTGATCGAGTTTTGCAGAGATGTGAACTAACAAATCTTGTCTTGAATTAGGAGAAGTGCCACTTTATGGTTAACGAAGGCATTGTCTTGGGTCATAAATTTTTTGAAAAGGTATTGAAGTGGATAAAGCTAAAGTTGATGCAATTGATAAAATGCCATGTCCCAAGGACATCAAAGGTATTCGTAGTTTCTTAGGTCATGCTGGTTTCTATAAGAGGTTTATTAAAGACTTCTCTAAAATTTCTAGGCCTCTCACTAATCTTTCGCAAAATGATATTCCTGTTGCTTTTTATGATGATTGTTTTGAAGCCTTTGAAACACTCAAGAAAGCTTTAATTACTGCACCTATTGTTCAACCACCTGATTGGAACTTGCCTTTTGAAATTATGTGTGATGCTAGTGATTATGCTGTTGGTGTTGTTCTAGGACAAAGAGTTGATAAGAAATTGAATGTTATTCATTATGCTAGTAAAACTCTAGATAGTGCTCAAAGAAATTATGCTACTACTGAAAAAAGAATTCTTAGCAGTGGTGTTTGCTTGTGATAAGTTTAGACATTATATTGTTGATTCTAAAGTAACTTTTCACACAGACCATGCTGCTATTAAATATCTTATGGAAAAGAAAGATGCTAAACCTAGACTTATCCGTTGGGTTCTCTTGTTACAAGAATTTTATTTGTATATTAATGATAGCAAAGGAGCTGAGAACCCCGTAGCTGATAACTTGTCTAGGCTTGAAAATGTGCTTGATGACCCACTTCCTATTGATGATAGTTTCCTGATGATCAGTTAGCTGCAATAAATGTTGCTAATGGGAATCTTTGGTATGCTGACTATGCTAATTACATTGTTGCTAAATATTTACCACCTAGCATTACTTACCAACAAAAGAAAAAAATTCTTCTATGATTTAAGACATTACTTTTGGGATGATCCACACCTTTATAAAGAAGGGGTAGATGGTGTTATTAGAAGTTGTGTACCTGAGCATGAACAGGAACAAATCCTAAGGAAATGTCACTCTGAAGCTTATGGAGGGCATCATGCTGGAGATAGAACTGCTCACAAGGTATTGCAGTCTCGATTTTATTGGCCTACTCTCTTCAAGGATGCTCGTAAGTATGTCTCATCTTGTTATGAATGCCAAAGAATAGGTAATATCGATAAGCATCAAGAAATGCCCATGAACTATTCTCTTGCTCTTGAACCATTTGATGTTTGGGGATTTGATTACATGGGACCTTTTCCTTCCTTTAATGGGTATACACATATTCTTGTTGCTGTTCATTATGTCACTAAATGGGTAGAAGCTATTCCAACCAGTAGTGCTGATCACAACACCTCTATTAAAATTCTTAAGGAAGTTATTTTCCCAAGGTTTGGAGTCCCTAGATATTTAATGACTGATGGTGGTTCACACTTTATCCATGGTGCTTTTCGTAAAATGCTTGCTAAGTATGTTGTTAACCATAGAATTGCATCACCTATCATCCTCAGTCTAGTGGTCAAGTTGAGCTAAGCAATAGAGAAATAAAAATAATTTTGCAAAAGACTGTTAATATGTCCATCAAGAATTGGTCTAAGAAATTAGATGATGCACTATGGGCTTATAGGACAACTTATAAAAATCCTATGGGCATGTCTCCTTATAAAATGGTTTATGGAAAAGCTTGTCATTTGCCTCTTGAGTTAGAACATAAAGCATATTGGGAAGTTAAAGAACTCAACTATGATTTCAAACTTGCTGGTGAAAAGAGGTTATTTGATATAAGCTCATTAGATGAATGGAGATCCCAAGCTTATGAAAATGCAAAGTTATTCAAAGAAAAAGTTAAAAGATGGCATGACAAAAGAATTCAAAAACGTGAGTTTAAAGTCGGAGAATATGTTCTTTTGTACAACTCTCATTTTAGATTCTTTGCAGGCAAACTCCTCTCAAAATGGGAAGGCCCCTATGTCATCGAGGAGGTTTACCGGTCTGGCGCCATCAAAATAAATAATTTCGAAGGCACTAACCCAAAGGTTGTCAATGGGCAACAAATAAAGCATTATATCTTAGGTACGCCTATTAATGTTGACAGTATTATTATCCAAACTTTGACACCGGAAGAACACATAAAAGAGTCCTTCCGGAACACTCTAGAACCGTCAAAATAAGGAGGTACATAGTACGGTAAGTAAACGGACTCCGAAAAATCTCTAAAAGTATTTTTTATAAGTTTTGGAATATTTAAGAACCTTAGAAATAAAGAAACTCCCAGGAAGCGTCCCTGGTGGGCACAATACACCAGGGCACGCCAGGCTTGCCTGGCGCACCTAGGTGGGTTGTGCCCACCTGGGACACCTCGAGTACTCCGTTTTTCTGCTGTATGCTTGACCTGCAAAATAAAAATTCTATATATACTTCCTGAACCTGTTAACCACCGTATCGCGGATAAAATCCTCTGTTCTCTTTTCTTGTTGTTTTCGGTCAGATTTATCAAGCTAAGCATCATGTCTTCCTGCTCCTCCAACCACCAAAGATGCTTGGCTGATGAAGATCAAGACGAAGCGGGAGGAGCCTACGGACACCACCAAAGTAGAACTGAGTATCGGGTATGGGCACTCCCCTTGGCTTCCGCCAAGCTTGAGGGAGGTGCCCCAGTATCGTATCATCCCACTATCTTTTTACTTTTATTTATATTAGTTCAATCTTTTGCTTTAGATGAAATAAAGTTTAGTTCGATCATTTCCTATTTGAAAGCTTGCTTAGTCATCTATCATTGTTATCGTCTGCAAGTTATATAATAAAGTTAGTTTGAGCTTTTACTTTCTTTACTTTCATGTTGCAAAAAAAGGAAAAGAGAAAGAAAGAAAATGGAAGAAAGGAAATAAATCAATAAGATCATATACTAATCCTATGGTAGGTGTCAGCACCACATAAGGAAAAATATAAGTAAGAATTTTTTTTTAGAGATTGACAAACATAGCATTGGTCAGTGATGCAACTCCTGAAAGAATTAATAAGGGAAGGGAAGCTTCACATATAAATATACTATCATAGAAATCTTTTGTGATTGTGAACCCTCATAAAAATATTATATGCCAAAATTGTTGACGTTGAACAAGGAAGACAACGTAATGGTTTATGTATGTTTATATTCATATAGAAGTCGTATTTTCATAGATCCTTTAACATGTGGTGCTTTCCCCTTATCTTTGCTAGCCAAAAAATCCGCACTAATTAGAGATACTACTTGTGCATCAAAAAACCCTTAAACCCAAATCTTTTTTAAGTGTCCACCATACCTACCTAGATATTGAACAAGATCCCTCAAGTAAGTTGTCATCGGTGCAAAAAGGCAATAAAATTTTCTTCTAAATATGTGAGATCTTTTAGTGTAAGAGAAAATTGAGTGTTGCACGAACTTGGATGACAACAAATAAAAGCGACAGACTGCATAATAAAGGTTGTCATCTTAAGGGGCAATCTAACGTGACGTTATTTTGCACTAAGGGGTTGAGCATGCAAACAAATAAGCGCATGGCAACCTCTGCTTCCCTCCACGAAGGGCCTATATTTTACTTTTATGTATTTACTTTTATGCAACGAGTCAAAGTTTTCCTTCTATTCCTTTTATTTTTCTATTTTGGCAAGCATCGTGTGGTGAGGAAAGATCTAGGCACATATGTCCAGTTGAATATAGATAACATGAGTTATTATTGTTGACATCACCCTTGAGGTGAGTATGTTGAGTGGCGAAACTATAAGCCCCTATCTTTCTATGTGTCTGGTTGAAATGTTTTGCTCGTGTGTATAAGGTGAGTGTTAGCAATCATAGAAGACTATATGATGGTTGAGTATGTGGACTTGCCTAAAGGCTCCAACATGTGACCCTTCCTGAAAGGATGATGAACCGTAGTTGCAGAGTTGACTCAGAACATAGTTTGTTGATTTCTAATAGAGTTTTCGCTTTATACTTCGATTGCGTGATGAACTATTACTTATTCATGGGAAGTGTATGATAATAGTTCTATGATAAAATTCCTATGTTTCAATTTGTTGTTGTTATAATAATCAACATGATGCTTCTATGTCCGTATTTTGTTTTTATCGACACCTCTCTGTCAAAGCATGTTGACATGTTTTTCGATTTTGGTTTTTGCTTGAGGACAAGCGAGGTCTAAGCTTGGGGGAGTTGATACGTCCATTTTGCATCATGTTTTCTTACTGTTATTTACAATGTTTTTATCCATAGTAATGCTTTTTGGAGTAATTCTAATGCCTTCTCTCTCATAATTTGCAAGGTACACAGAAAGAGAGAGAATTCTGGCAGCTAGAAATCAGGACCTGAAAAAGCTACGTATGGCTACCTATTCTTCACAACTCCAAATGAGCTGAAACTTGACGGGGAGTGTTTTGGAATATTTAAGAAATATTGGAGCCAATAACTACCAGACGGGGCCACCAGGTGGGCACAACCCTCCTCAGCCCACCTCACGTGCCCATCTTCTGGTATATAAGTGGTTTTGACCTAGAAAAAGGAGAAAGAATACTTTTGGGATGGAGCATTGCCGTGTCAAGGCGGAACTTGGGCAGGAGCACTTTTGCCCTCCGGCGGAGCGATTCTGCCAGGGGAACTTCCCTCCTGGAGGGGGAAATCATCGTCGTCATCATCAGCAACAACTCTCCCATCCTGGGGAGGGCAATCTCCATCAACATCTTCACCAGCACCATCTCATCTCAAACCCTAGTTCATCTCTTGTATTCAATCTTGTTACCTGAACTATAGATTATTGCTAGGGGATGACTATTATAGTGTTGATTACATCTTGTAGTTGATTACTATATGGTTTATTTGGTGGAAGGTTATATGTTCAGATCCATGATGCATATTAATACCCCTCTGATCATGAGCATGTTTGTTGATTGTGAGTAGTTACTTTTGTTCTTGAGGTCACGGGATATATCATGTTGCAAGTAATCATGTGAATTTGATATGTGTTCGATATTTTGATGGTATGTATGTTGTGATTCCCATAGTGGTGTCATGTGAACGTCTACTACATGACACTTCACCATATTTCGGCCTAAGGGAATGCATTTTGGAGTAGTAAATAGATGGTGGGTTGCGAGAGTGACAGAAACTTAAACCCCAGTTTATGCACTATTCCGTAAGGGACCGATTGGATCATAGAGTTTAAGGTTAGGAATTATCCTTAATACTTTTCTCGTAGTTGCACATGCTTGCGGGAGGGTTAATCATAAGTAGGAGGTTTGTTCAAGTAAGAACAACACCTGCGCACCGGTCCACCCACATATCAAAGTAGCGAACACAAATCAAACCAACATGATGAAAGTGACTAGATGAAATTCCCGTGTACCCTCAAGAACGCTTTTGTCGGTGTCAAAACCGGCGGATCTCGGGTAGGGGGTCCCGAACTGTGTGTCTAGGCCGGATGGTAACAGGAGACAAGGGACACAAAGTTTTACCCAGGTTCGGGCCCTCTTGATGGAGGTAAAACCCTACGTCCTGCTTGATTAATATTGATGATATGGGTAGTACAAGAGTAGATCTACCACGAGATCAGAGAGGCTAAACCCTAGAAGCTAGTCTACGGTATGATTGTTGTATGATGAAGTTCCTGTTCTACGGACTAAAACCCTCCGGTTTATATAGACACCGAAGAGGGTTAGTGTCGGGGGAAATCTGGCCTCCACGAGCACCTATGGGGACGGAGCCCCTTGTCGGTTCGGCGGGGGCGGAGGATGCACAAAGAGCAGATCGAGGCGACAGACACACACAACGATTTTTACCCAGCTTCGGGCCACATGGATGCGTAAAACCCTACTGCTGCATGTCTGGTTGATTCGGGTTCTTGCTCTGGAGCGCAAGAAGCTACAGTAGGCTGGAGCTGGACGTAGGCGAGGGCCTCTTGGGTCCGATCCCCCTCTCTACGTGCGCATGGGCCTCCTTTTATATGCTAAGGGGTTTCCCACACGGAGCGACGCAGGTGAGGGTAAAAATGGCAAGGGATTGTGTGAATAGTGGCCGCACAGTGCTATCGCACCTAACTCTGACGGCGGGGGACAAGGGCATTAAATGCCCGTCTGGATCGCCTGAACAGTGCCGAGGCGGACCGTTAGGAGCGCCTCCGCTCACCACGGGAGCGACTCTGCCAACGTCGCATGCCACCGCGCGTCTCAGGTTGCGCGGCGTCCCGCCACGTGCCCCCGGGGAAGCCCCAGAGCGACGCGTGGGCAGGTGAGCTGGAGCGCGGGCCTGATATGGTGGTTTGCTGCGGCAAGTGGCTTGCCGCGGTAATTGCCTTGCCGCGCCTGGGAGCTTGCCGCCCCCAGGCCTTGCCGGGGCGCGCGGCGCGCCGCGGCGGGCTTCTCTTGGGGTGTCTCGGCTTGGTCGTCCCGGCGAGCTCCTCCCGCCAGGGTCTTGGTTCTTTGGCTCCGTCGTCCCGGCAAGCTCCTCTTGCCGGGGCCTTGTCGCCTTGGCCCGGCAAGCTCCTCTTGCCGGACCTTGCCTTCTCGACCCGGCAAGCTCCTCTTGCGGGGGCTTGGTCTTCTAGGCTCGATCACTTGGCCTTCGTCCGGCCCGGAAAGGGCCGTGGAGACTCTTGTCGCTCCCCCGACAGGCCTTGCCGCGGGAGGCTACTACTGCCCGTGCACAAGTTCGGGGTACTAAGGTACCCCTACTTTAGTACACCGACAGGAGCCCCCGGGTCTGGGCCATACACGGTGCCGAGCGTTGTTGGGCCAGGCCCTAACAGTGCACGGGCACGCGTGGCATGGGTTGCGCTGCTCCTTAACTCCGTGCTCGTCGCGCCCTCCCCAAGTGGCGCGCGCTTATCGCGGCGTCGTGGGGGGGGGGGGCGAGGCGTGCGTGACGTGGGTGGCGTGCGCGGGGCTTGAGGCCCGCAGGCATGCGTCACGTCGGGCACGATCTCTTTTATCTGGAGAAACGAAACGTCCGCCCCCACTTTTCGAGTGGGGGGGAGGGAGGTCACCTCATCAGTCGCCTCGGCCCTGCCCGCCTGCCACGCGCCCTCCATGCGCTTGGGGGTCGCGGTGGTGGAGGCAGGAAGCCGGGCCGACGCGGGTCGAAGTAGAGGGTTGGCCCCGTCGCCTGCCCTTCCTCTGCTTTGATTGGTTGGGCGGGGCGGCCGAGCCCCCACTCCGCCCCTTTATAAGGAGCGGAAGGGGACGACGAGGGTCCGCACTCCTTCCTTCTTCCTTCTCTTAGATCCCTGGTCCCCTTTCTCCAGCTGTCATGGAGGAAGGGAACCCTGGTCCTTCTTCGGTGGCGGCAAGGGTTGCCGCCAGGCAGCGTGCCCCTCCTCCCCTTGCACCCGCGGCGGCGGAGCCAACCGGAAGGGGAAGGGGGAGGGGGCGAGGTCGTGGACGAGGCCGTGGACGGGGCCGAGGCGCTCGAGGCGGGCAGGGCGGCGCGCCGGCCTCGCCTCCGCCGGCGGCTCCGTTTCCCCCGGCGGTTCATCTCGGGGACGACCCCTGCGAGTTCATCATCAGGCTGCGCCGGGCGCCTCGCCGTCGCCTCCGCCTCCCGGCCCCCTTTGCGGACGTCTTGGAGGCGGAACAACACGAGACGCTGAGGCTGCGCATGAGGGGCTGCGGGATCAGTGGTACGCGAGTCCACGTCGAATCCCGAGCCCCACCGTGATGTGCCTGGGCCGAGGGTGGAAGTCATTCGCCCGAATCCATAGCTTGACGGCGGGGTTCACCCTCCATTTCAAGCTGATGGAGGGCGATCTGCTTTCCGTCAAGGTCTTCGGGGACCTCGGCACCCGGGCCCGGTGCTGCGTGGATAGCTCCTCCGACAGCGAAGGCTCCTCCTCGAGCGAGAGTGACGAGGAGGGGAGCGACAGCGACGACGAGGGCGGGCGGTCGCCGGGGTGACGGGCACGACTAGGCGCTAGTCGCAGCTCCGCGCGGCGCCGGCGGCCCCCATCGTCCGCGTAGCTGGCGCCGTGAACTCCCCGGGGTCGTCTCCTTGGGCGGCTGGCGTAGGGAGGATGCGGAAGAGGAAGAGGACGGGCGGCAAGGCCGCTGCCTCGTCTTCCAACCTCGCCCCAGACGCCGTCACCACCCCTGCTCGCGGCGACGACCATCGGGGTCTTCTCTCAGGCCCTGCAAGCTCCTCTTGCCGGGGCTTCGTCTTCTCGGGCGGCCGGAGTGGCGAGGCTGCGGAAGAGGCTGGCGGCAAGGCCGTCAACTCGGAGTACGAGGGCTAGATGCCCTCGACAGCGTGTCGACGTCCCGCCGCCTCCTTCTCGAGCTCCGCTTCCGGCGTCGCCGTCTTCTTCCGGCCTCCGGAGCTCCGGGGTGGGGCCTCGGACGCTCTCTTGGCGTCTTCTGCCACCCGTAGCTCGTCTAGGCACCCCTTTTGCCCTTCTCGCCTCCTTGCCGTACCTCCTGAGGAGAGAGACAAGAAAGGGATTACGGGCACCTTATCTCTTTTTACCTTGTAAGCCCTTGGGCCTTAGTTGCATTAAAATCTTGTAATCCCATCTTTCATGTTTCTCATTCTCTCTGAACTGTACCTGAGTGGAATGTTTTTAATGAAAAGGGGTTGTTTGCCGGGTCATTTGTCTCGTGGGTACATCCGCGGCAAGGGGCGGACCCTTTGCGCCGTTAAGATAGACATTTCTCCGCCTGGCAACGGACCCTGCCGTCCCCCGCGCCTCTCGGCCCTCCTCCCGCTCTAGGCGGAGGCAGGGAGAAGGCGGGTTCTGGCCCCTCGCTTCCTCCCCTTGCCACCGCGGCTACTATCCGAAGCGGGCCCCGGGAACGCGCTCCGGGGTTTGCCGCTTAAGAGAGCACGGCAGCTTTCTAGGAGGAAGCGAGGTTTTCACATTCCGCAGCTCACGAAAGAATGCATGATAAGGGATGTAAAGACTTATCTGAGGTTGCAGCCCCCGGCAACTCTGGCTTGTCGGGAGACGGGTGCTGGCTCGTCCTTCTCCCTTTCTTCGTCCTTGAGCGGCTCGGCAAGGGTAGGCAGCTCCCACGAGCCAAAGGGAAAGGAGGGGAAAAATACGCGGACTCGACCTCCAAGTTAGGGGTTAGCGACTGTTAGGCACTATCAACCCTAACCAAGGATGAGACTCGACTCAGCATGCATGCTAAAACTTGGGGGGGCCCAGCGCGTAATTGCGGCCAGGGTCTGCGCCTGGCTTTGTACAAAGGATTACATGCGTCTGCGGCAAGACTTTTGTACAAAGAGTTGGTTGCCGGACGGGGTCCGATAACCGCGCCTTACGGGTAAAACTTGCGAAGATGCTCAATGTTCCAGGAATTGCTCACCGGAGTACCATCTTCGGTCTCGAGGCGGACGGCGCCGGGCCTCGTGACTCGTTTCACCCGGTAAGGGCCTTCCCACTTCGGCGTCAACTTGTTGTGTATCTTGGCCGACTAAACGCGCCGAAGAACAAGGTCGCCTTCCTCGAGGCTCCTGGCCTTAACTTTGCGGCTATGATAGCGACGCAGAGCTTGCTGGTAGCGAGCGGATCGCACAGCGGCCAGGAGACGATCCTCCTCGAGGAGCAGTGCGTCATCTTCACGCGACCGCTCTTGCTCAAGCTCATCATAAGCGAGCACTCGAGGTGACCCGTATACGAGTTCCGTGGGGGTAACTGCTTCTGCTCCATAGACTAGAGCAAATGGTGTCTGGCCGGTGGCTCGATTTGGCGTCGTTCTGACCGACCAAAGAACCGCCGGCAGCTCCTCGATCCAGTTCCGTCCGCGCTTGAGCAGCTTGTCAAAACTTCTGGTCTTGAGCCCGCGCAGTACCTCGGCGTTGGCCCTTTCCGCTTGACCGTTGCTCCGGGGATGAGCAACAGAAGCGAAGCAGACCATGGTGCCGAGATCTTGGGTGTACTGCATGAAGGCGTGGCTTGTGAACTGCGTACCGTTGTCGGTGATGATCCTGTTGGGGATCCCGAAGCGGCAAACAATCGACCTGAAGAATTTGATCGCGGACTGGGCGGTCACCTTCCTCACTGGTTCCACTTCTGGCCACTTTGTGAACTTGTCGATGGCAACGAACAAGTACTCAAAGCCCCCGACGGATCGGGGGAAGGGGCCGAGGATATCGGAGCCCCCAGACCGAGAAGGGCCAGGATAAAGGGATCGTCTGGAGAGCTTGAGCTGGCTGGTGTATCTTCTTGGAATGGAACTGGCACGCTTCACACTTGGTTACTTGTGCAGTTGCATCCTGGAGGGCTGTGGGCCAGAAGAAGCCCTGCCGGAACGCCTTTCCGGCAAGTGCTCTGGCGCCAATGTGGTGCCCACATATGCCTCCGTGTATCTCCGCCAACAGCCTCTGTCCGTCTTCCCGGTGGATGCACTTCAATTTCACCCCATTGCGTCCTCTTCTGTACAGTGCTCTGTCGACGAACTGGTACATACTGGACTGCCGGGCTACTCTTTCGGCTTCTTCTTGTTCTTCGGGAAGCTCTCCCGTCTGGAGGAAACGGACGATCTGTTGTGCCCACGTCGGAGCCTGGGGCTCGACGACGAGGACCAAAGGCATGTCGGCGGCTGCGGGAACATCAGCTTCTACGGCGAGGACTCGGGGCTCAGCCGGAGCTTGACGTTCCTCGGCAAGCTTGCCGGGGTGTGGCTTGCCGGGAGCGCCTGCTTCGTCGGGGCAAACCCTGGGGCTTGCCGGAGCAGGCAGCTCCTCGGCACTCTTGGCGTCGATCTCGGGGACTCTCTTGGCGGCGGCTTCAGGAAGCTCTGCCGGGAGAGAGCCATCAGAGACCGGTCTTCTCTTCTTGCTTGGCCCAGTCGATGGCGTCACGGATGGCTGAGTCAGCTTGAGCACAAAGGTCCCTGGTTCCACAGGTAGCTTTAGTGCGGCGCATTTTGACAGGCCGTCGGGGATGTCGTTCTCTGCTCTTGGAACGTATTCCATTTGCAGGCCGTCAAAGCGCTCTTCCAGCTTCCTCACTCCATCAACGTAAGCTTCCATCAACGGGCACTGGTAATCCTTGTTCACTTGGCGGACGACGAGCTACGAGTCACCCCTGACAATGAGCTTTTTGATCCCAAGTTCCGCCGTGATCCTGAGACCGGCGAGCAAACCTTCATACTCTGCCGTATTGTTGGTTGCTTGCTCCTTGGGAGAGTGCATCTGGACGACGTACTTGAGGTGCTCTCCGGTGGGCGCGATGAGCAGCACGCCGGCACCGGCGCCTTCCAGCGAAAAGGCACCATCAAAGTACATCAGCCACTCTTTGGTTGCTTCCTTGCCGGGGATGCTCGTCTCTGGAATTTCTTCGTCCGGTGTCGGCGTCCACTCTGCTATGAACTCTGCCAATGCTCGGCTCTGGATGGTCGACGTGCTCTCGAACTTGAGGCCAAAGCTTGACAGTTCCAGTGCCCACTCGACAATCCTGCCTGTCGCCTCGGGATTCTGCAGTATCCTCTTAAGCGGAAAGCGAGTGACCACTGTGATCTCGTGTGCTTGGAAGTAATGGCGCAGCTTCCTCAAGGCCATGTGGAGGCCGAAGAGCAATTTCTGCACACCAGAGTACCTCGACCTAGCCCCCTGCAAGAGGGAACTGACGAAGTAAACTGGGCGCTGCACCATCCTCTTCCTCTGCACTTCCCCTTGCGCTTGCGCGGATCCGCCCTTGCCGGGGCCAGAGCTTGTCGGGGAAGCCCCCTGCTTGCCGTCGGACGCGCTTGCCGTGGCTGCTGGCTCGTCATCAGCTTCCCTCTCCGCAACTAACGCAGCACTAGCCACTTGATTGGTTGCCGCTAGGTAGAGCAGCAACTTCTCTTGTGGTCTAGGCGCGACAAGCATAGGGGCGGAGGACAGGTATTTCTTCAGGTCTTGCAGCGCAGCCTCCGCTTCCGGAGTCCAGTTTACTGGACCCGCCTTTTTCAAGATTTTGAAAAACGGCAGGGCGCGTTCCGCGGACCTGGAAATAAATCTGCTGAGAGCCGCCACGCAGCCGGCAAGTCTTCGCATGTCCTTGACACGCGTTGGTGCTTCAATCTGCTCGATGGCCTTGATCTTGTCGGGGTTGGCTTCGATCCCACGCTGAGACACGAAGAACCCGAGAAGCTTGCCGGAGGGAACTCCGAACACGCACTTCTCGGGGTTGAGCCTGAGGCTGATCTTGCGCAAGTTTGCAAAGGTCTCTTCCAAGTCCTGTACCAAGGTTGCCTTGTCTCTGCTCTTGACCACAATGTCGTCCATGTAGGCCTCCACATTTCTGTGGATCTGTGGCTCAAAAGCAGTGTGGACAACCCTCGCAAATGTCGAGCCCGCGTTCTTCAATCCAAAAGGCATCCGCACAAAGCAGTACGTGCCGCACAGAGTGATGAACGCAGTCTTCTCTTCGTCTTCTTCGGCCATGAAGACCTGGTGGTACCCGGAGTAGGCGTCAAGGAATGAAAGCAGGTCGCATCCGGCCGTGGAGTCAACAATCTGGTCGATGCGCGGCAAGGGAAATGGATCTTTAGGGCAAGCTCTGTTGACATCGGTGAAGTCGATGCAAAGCCTCCACTTCCCGTTTGCCTTGCGCACGACGACAGGATTGGCCAACCACGTCGGATGGAGCACGCCTCTGACGAGGCCTGCCGCTTCCAACTTCTTGATTTCCTCCGCGATAAACTCTTGGCGCTCCACCGCTTGTTTCCTGACCTTTTGCTTGACGGGCCGCGCATGAGGACAGACGGCAAGGTGGTGCTCAATCACTTCCCTGGGAACGCCGGGGATGTCAGATGGTTGCCAGGCAAAAAAATCGACATTCGCCCGCAGGAAAGTAACGAGCGCGCCTTCCTATTTGGGGCCGAGAGTGGCACCGATGGTGAAGGTACCACCAGTGCCGTCCTCCTTGGCGGGCACCTTCTTGGTCGTGGGTGGAGCAGCCGTCGTCTTCTCGTGTTTGCCGGCGGGGCTCGATGGCACGTCCTCGACGTCTGCGCAGCACTCCGAAGAGGCGCGCTTGCCGGAGCGGGCACCAGAGCATTCGCCGGGCTTGGCCTTCTTGCCGGCGGGGCTCGATGGCACGTCCTCGACGGCAGCGCAGCACTCCGAAGAGGCGCGCTTGCTGGAGTGGGCGCCAGAGCATTCGCCGGGCTTGGTCTTCTTGCCGGCGGGGCTCGATGGCACGTCCTCGACGGCAGCGCAGCACTCCGAAGAGGCGCGCTTGCCGGAGTGGGCGCCAGAGCACTTGCCGGACTTCTTCTTTCCCCCGGAAGCTCCAGCGGCGAGCGGACCGCGGGCCGTTGCCGCTGTTGCGTCCCGGTATAATTGGTCGACGCAGATAAGGGCATCCTTCTTGTCGCCGGGGACAGAGATGACGCCTATCGGGCCGGGCATCTTGAGCATGTTATACGCATAGTGAGAGGCCGCCATGAACTTGGCAAGTGCTGGTCGGCCGAGGATCCCGTTGTAAGGCAACGGAAGGTCGGCGACGTCAAAGGTGACCTTCTCAGTTCTGAAATTCAGCTCGCTGCCAAATGTTACCAGCAGCGTGATCTTTCCCTTCGGCTTGCTCCTTCCCGGGTTGATTCCTTGGAATGTGCCGGTCTCTTCGAGCTCGCTGTCGGGAACTTGGAGTCTCCGGAGAATAGCAGAGGAGATCAGATTCAAGCCGGCCCCGCCGTCAACTAGCATCTTAGTGACCTGGAGGTTGCGGATCGTTGGGGAAACCAACATCGGCAAGCACCCGACCGCGGTTGTGCGATCAGGGTGGTCCTCAATGTCGAAGATGATAGGCATGCTGGACCATCTCAGGGGTCTGTGTGACTCGACGGGTGGCTCCACTGCATTGACCTCCCGCACCCACCGTTTAAGCTGGTGGTGGGAAGCGTGCAGAGAGGCACCGCCGTCGACACACAAGACCTCAGTGGCTTTCTGAAACTCCTGCTCGCTGGTCTCGGGGTCTTCCATGTCTTCGTCGTCATCTTCGTCTTCGCTCTTGTCGCGCCCCCGGGGAGGTCTGTCTGCTTGCCGCTGCTTATCCTTGCCGCGGCGCTCCCCCGGGCCGGGACGCTTCGTGCCGGATCCCCCGCCACCTACTTGGGCCCTCTCCTTGTCGCGTCGTGCGTACTCGGCCTTTTGCAGGTCGACGAGTCGCTCGACTTGCTTGCAACTCTGGAGGTCGTGGCCCCTGGTGCGGTGGATCTTGCAGTATTTCTTGTCGGTACCATCCCGTTTATCGGCAGCCGCCACCGCCCGGCAGTTGGCGCACCCGGCAACCTCCTTGCCGGGGCCTCCCGCCTGGGCTTTCTTGGCGGAGCCCTCGCTGCCGGACTTCTCGACAATCAGTACCTCTGGGTTTTTCTTCTTCTTGCCGTTCCGCCGCCGGCCTCTCCTTGCCGGGGCGGTACCTTCACTGTCGGAGTCTCCTTCTCCAACACTTTCTCCGGGGAGCCGCCTCCCCTCCTCAGCACGTGCACACTTGTCGGCCAGGGCGTAAAGCTCGCTGACCTCCTTGATTTTGTACATCGCCATCTCCTCCCGCATCCTGCAGTTACGCACGTTCTGGTGGAACGCGCTGATCAGCACGGCGGGGTGGACGTCTGGGATGTTGTAGTGTACACGGCTGAACCTCTGGATGAACTTGCGTAAAGGCTCCCCCTCCTTCTGAACAAGCAGATGAAGGTCACTCGCTTGGCCATGGGGTTTGTGGCCGCCCGTGAAGGCGCCCACGAACTGATGGCATAGATCTGGCCAGGAGGAGATGGAGCCGTCCGGCAAGTGCATGAGCCAGGATCTGACATTGGGCTTGAGTACCAGCGGGAAGTAGTTGGCAAGGATCTTATCGTCCCGTCCCCCGGCAGCCTGCACCGCAATGGTGTAGATGCTGAGGAACTCAGACGGATGCGACTTGCCGTCGTACTTCTCGGGCAAGTCGGGCTTGAAGTTCTTTGTGCTGGGCCACTGGACTTGCCGCAGCTCGCGGGTGAACGCAGGGCAACCCACCAAATACGGCAGTTCGCCTGGTTCCCCCGGCGCGTGCATGTCTCCAGTGGGCCCAACGCGCTGGTCTGATTGACGCCGCGCCTCTCTTCTGCGCTCGATGCGGGTTCGAGCGTCTTCTTCCCTTCGTTCGTGAAGGACTTGGCGTTGGTCGCGGCGAGTTCGCGGGTTCGACGACGCGGTAGAATCGTCGTCGAGGTGAGCCCGGCGAGTCGGCGACCGTGGCTTCTGGGGCGGGGAGTGCACGGTGGTCGCACCCCCGCCATGCTTGGCGCCATCGGTTCTCGCCTGGGTGACTGGCCGCGGCTGCGACACGCTGTGCTGCCGCAGAGTGTCACCGTTGGCGAAACCGATGAGGCTTTGGATGGTTGCCCTCCAGCCGTCGAGCTTGTCCGCCGTTGGAGGGTAGTCTAGGAGCAGCTGAGCTCGCGCGAGAGCTTCCGCTGGGGTGGCGGGCAGAGGCGGCGAGCGGCGCGAGGAGCGGGATGTGCTTGAACTCCTAACCACGTTAGAAGGAGCAGCACCCGGTCCAGGCAGCCGCGCGACGCTCATCCCGGCACGCTGGATTGCATGCCGGTCCTGAGCGCCCTGGGATCCACCAGCGTGGCTCGGGTCCAGCGAGCGTATGGTACCATGGGTACCATGGCGCTGCTGGTTTCGCGCCTCCTGCGAGGAGCGCGGGGCGAGCTCGGACGCCGCGGGACCAAGAACTGGTTTGACGGTGCCCGTTCCTCCACCGGCGTCCTCCCCACAACCCGTCTGCTCCATGGGCGGTGGGTTCGACGCTGACGGGCCGGTCACCTCCGGAGCTTTCTTCTTCGGCGCCATGCCGGCGCAGACGATGAGAGTCTGGCTTGCGCGGACGCCGGATCTGATTCACACAACCTCGACGCGCCCCCTACCTGGCGCGCCAAAGATGTCGGGGGAAATCTGGCCTCCACGAGCTCCTATGGGGACGGAGCCCCTTGTCGGTTCGGCGGGGGCGGAGGATGCACAAAGAGCAGATCGAGGCGACACACACACAACGATTTTTACCCAGCTTCGGGCCGCATGGATGCGTAAAACCCTACTGCTGCATGTCTGGTTGATTCGGGTTCTTGCTCTGGAGCGCAAGAAGCTACAGTAGGCTGGAGCTGGACGTAGGCGAGGGCCTCTTGGGTTCGATCCCCCTCTCTACGTGCGCATGGGCCTCCTTTTATATGCTAAGGGCTTTCCCACAGGGAGCGACGCAGGTGAGGGTAAAAATGGCAAGGGATTGTGTGAATAGTGGCCGCACAGTGCTATCGCACCTAACTCTGATGGCGGGGGACAAGGGCATTAAATGCCCGTCTGGATCGCCTGAACAGTGCCGAGGCGGACCGTTAGGAGCGCCTCCGCTCGCCACGGGGGCGACTCTGCGAACGTCGCATGCCACCGCGCGTCTCAGGTTGCGCGGCGTCCCGCCACGTTCCCCCAGGGAAGCCCCAGAGCGACGCGTGGGCAGGTGAGCTGGAGCGCGGGCCTGATATGGTGGTTTGCTGCGGCAAGTGGCTTGCCGCGGTAGTTGCCTTGCCGCGCCTGGGAGCTTGCCGCCCGCCAGGCCTTGCCGGGGCGCGCAGCGCGCCGCGGCGGGCTTCTCTTGGGGTGTCTCGGCTTGGTCGTCCCGGCGAGCTCCTCCCGCCGGGGTCTTGGTGCTTCGGCTCCGTCGTCCCGGCAAGCTCCTCTTGCCGGGGCCTTGTCGCCTTGGCCCGGCAAGCTCCTCTTGCCGGACCTTGCCTTCTCGACCCGGCAAGCTCCTCTTGCCGGGGCTTGGTCTTCTAGGCTCGATCACTTGGCCTTCGTCCGGCCCGGAAAGGGCCGTGGAGACTCTTGTCGCTCCCCCGGCAGGCCATGCCGCGGGAGGCTACTACTGCCCGTGCACAAGTTCGGGGTACTAATGTACCCCTACTTTAGTACACCGACAGTTAGGGTTACACAAAGTCAGTTACAATGGTAGGAGATCTTGAATATCCGCATCGCCAAGCTTGCCTTCCACGCCAAGGAAAGTCCATTCCGGACACGGGACGAAGTCTTCAATCTTGTATCTTCATAGTCCAGGAGTCCGGCTGAAGGTATAGTTCGGCTATCCGTACAACCCCTAATCCAGGACTCCCTCAGTAGCCCCCGAACCAGGCTTCAATGACGACGGGTCCGGCGCACAGATTGTCTTCGGCATTGCAAGGCGGGTTCTTCTCCAAATTCTGTGTACCTGTTGAAATAATGTCCGATTTTTGTAATGTAGCGCTCCTTGGCTTCCACGCCCAATAATGGCCGTCTTCCACGTGTCAAACAAATGCGAAAAATCGGGGTGTTTTTACATCCACACCCCTAGCCGTATAAACGAGCTGCCTATTTAACGAGATGGGGATTCAGATCCAAACTACACCTCCTCCTCCCCGCGAGTAATCATCAGAGCGCCTCCAGCAAAGGTCCATTCCAACATGGCCAGCCGTCGCAGCTCCTCTTCTCGCCCTTCCAGTCCTAAACCTGGAGACTGGGAGAGGTGCTCCATCCCGCACAGCGAGTTAGAGTCGCTTCAGGCCAAGGGATTTCTCCCTCAGGCCTATATGGTCCCGGTCCGAGCCGGACTCGCCACCTATAATGGCGGAAAAACAAGCGGAGAGCACTCCCAATCCTTCCAAAGGAGAGCGGGTGTGCCTTGTCCCTTATCTACTAAGGGGACTAGGATTTCCAATTCATCCATTTCTCCGTGGGCTTCTGGAGTTCTACGGCCTCCAGCTGCACAATCTCACGCCCGCCTCTATATTGCATATCGCGGGCTTCATCGCCTTTTGCGAGCTATTCCTGGGTGTCGAGGCTCATTTCGCGCTGTGGAAGAGGATATTCTGCCTGGTGCCCCGTTCTCAAGAGGGGTCTATATATCAAGTGGGCGGAGCCGAAGTGTGGCGCATCGCCGGGACCAGATACCTATCCGGAACCCCAAAAAAGGCGTCCGAGGAGTGGCCTTCGGAATGGTTTTATATAGATGATGTCCCGCTACCGGATCCTATCCGGGTCGGTCTCCCCGAGTTCAACAGCGCTCCATTAAAGAAACGCTTAAGCTGGCGTCCGCGGAGCTCTCAGAGGGAAAGCGACAGGGACGTCCTTTACCTGATGGGCCGGATAAGACTATTGGCTCATTCCGGACTAACCATGATTGGAGTCATGGCCGTATGCATTATGCAGGGGGTGCAGGCGCTTCAATATAGAGGCCACCCCATGTGGGATTTTAACGGGGAGGACGACGCCACCCGTTACGGTCGTAAGGGGCCGGCCTCGGCTGCCGCTCTAGTAAAGATCTTATCCTATTTGTACAAGGGAGAAGAGGAGGAATTCCTCTGCGTCAACCCGCAGGGCGGATTTACTATGTATAACCCTCCGAGTTGGGTAAGTGGACGATTTTGCTCGCCCATCCGCTTCATAATCCCATGATTAAATATGTAGTCTAATGACTTCGACGCAGGAACTACGTCAGGAAGTAAAGGATATAAACAGCCGTCCTCCACAGCCCGAGGATCCAGAACGGTCCCTCGATCCGGACTCTGAAGAGGATCCGGACATATCGGTGGAGATAATTGACGGGGTGTTTCATCAGCTAAGCAAGGACAATACCTTGGTGGCCATTACGGCTGATTACCCAGGGCTAATCCCGGCCTCCCAGGTGACAGAGACCGGAGCCTCATTCCCCTGAGAAGGATTCCATTCTCACGCATTTCAGTTTTTCTGACGACAACCGTGTTTTGCAGGGGAGGTTTCCGAGGCGGGAGGCCAAACCTGCGGCGGATAGCCAACGAGGGGTCGCAGGGCCCCGTGGGGTAAAAAGGACTGTAGTCCGGACTGAGACGCCGGCGCAAAGGTATAGCGCACCATCTATTACTCTGGTGTTATCCCTTCAGGGAATATTAACGCTTGTGCTCTCTTCAGGATGAAGAGACCTCGCCGGACTATACCCGGAGAGGTTGCCAATCGCGCCTCCACCAGCCAGGCTCCAACGCCTGGCCCAGAAGTGGCAACGAACACAAGGCGCGCATCGGACGCTCCTCCGATAGAGGATGCGGACAGGCTGTCTGCCACCAATTCAGAGGTGGAGAGTGCCATGAACCACAGGTGTCGCCGGACAGTTCTCCGCGACGCTTGTTTCTCCCAAGAGGCATTGGATGCCTTCAACTCAGGAGATGCGTACCTCCGTGCCGCTCAAAATGGTTTAGCCAGAGCCACGGAGCAATATGTAAAAGACATACGGGTAAGAAAATTTTGGTAAATATATATATATATATATATATATACCAGTAGCCCCCGAGACTTGAAACAGTTAGAATAACTGATTTAAGGATCATTTGTTATGCAGGTTCTTACAGAAAAGAATACCCTACTGTCCCAGGAGCTGGAATATTGCAAAGCCCAACTTGAGGCCGCACTAGCCGCGACAGGGGAGCCCAAAGAGACCCCCTCTGGTAATTTACGCTTCGAAAGATAAATATGTTGCGAAGTGCGGCGTGGGTGCAAGTCTGACAAAGAAAATTGCAGATGGCGCCGGATTAAATCCGTACAAGCAACAACTCCTACGCCAACTGAAGGCTGGTGAGAGCATGCTGACAAGGGTGAGGCGGGAGAAGAAAGATCTCCAAGATGCCAACACCAAGCTGGGCGTTAAACTGAAGGATGTTCGGGCCCAGCTGTCGAACTCCACTAAGGAGAATCAACGGCTTCGCCGCGGCATATATAGTAAGTGCTTTAACGAACTCTGTAAAGGGAGTTCGGCGGGGAAGTCGACTAACAGAGTTATGTCTGTAGGTATGGTAACAGGTCGTCCTGCAGAGGAGATGCCTGGTTCAACGGGCGACCTTCTTCCTGAGCTCTCGTAACTGCACGAGCGAGTTCGGCAGGCGATGCAGGGTGTTGCCCAAGCCTTATGGCCATCCCTCCCCAGGCTCGAGGGCCTTGGAGAGCTTGCGGAGAAGCTGAAGGGAGCACGGCGGCACTTCCGGTTGTGGAAGATTTCGGCCTGCCGCCAAGGCGCTAGGGAGGCCTGGGCCATGGTGAAGACGCGGTACACAAATGCTGACCCAAACCACATGGCCGAGGTCGGACCTGTGGGGCCTGATGGGAAGGAGATCCCTATAAGCTTAGCATACGGCCAAGTAGAATTGGCGGCAAAGTATTCCCAGCAGGACTTGAAATTAGACAGCCTGTTAGATGGTATAGAAGAGGAATACAAACAGTCATAGTGACTATGTAATTTTTAATTGACATGTGTAATGCCTTCTAGCCGGATTGTAGATCGTTTGTCATTGCCGACCTTTTCGCTTCGACCTCGGGACCTGACGGTTCGGAGTGTGTCCGAATACCCTATCGGTTAAGTACGAACCGGGGTATGCATGGAGACCAGGTGTAGGGGTCATTAGTGCTTTATCAGACAAGTGCCCAACTAGTTATGTTATATTACATGGTTAGTAAGAAACATCTTCCAGAGAGAATAGTTCCGTTAGGGGTTCCTTTCTCTGGGAGGCATGCCCTAAAGTGCATGTCCGGACTGCAAATGTAGGAAAATCATCTGGGGGCATGTATATAAATAAGTAAAAAAGGTCATCTTTTAGTTTACCGACCGAATATTCCCTTAAGAACGCTAGCTTTCGGCTTCACCCAGTCTGAGGTACACATCCGGCTTATCCGGCAGTAACAATCGCAGAGGTGCTCCCTTTACCGCCTAGCCGAACAATCGGGAACGTAGGGGTAAGCACAGG
This sequence comes from Aegilops umbellulata, assembly GCA_032464435.1. NCBI lineage: Eukaryota > Viridiplantae > Streptophyta > Magnoliopsida > Poales > Poaceae > Aegilops > Aegilops umbellulata. The sequence goes on from CP136057.1 coordinate 280,150,253, forward strand.
AGCCAGGCAACCCAGCTTGGCCAAAACTTAAGTCATATCAATGCATATAATGGTGAAGAAAAGGTACATGCGGAAGTTTAACGCATGTGTTGGGCGTGAAGCCCGTATAAATAAGCTTCTGTTTTAAACAAGCCCCAGGTTTAATGAGCGCGGGTAGCACATCGCTTGATGAGCCTTTAAGGGCTATAAGAGAAAAGAGGGGAAGGAGAGAAATGTAAGACAGAGAATTTAAAAAATGGACAGAGGAAGGAGACAAACACAGAGTCCGGCGCTAGGCATAGAATCTTCGGAGACGGGTGGCGTTCCATGGGTTCGGCTCGAGTCGGTTATCCGACGCATCTCGCAGGCAGTACGCTCCACCAGTTAGGACTTGGTCGATTATGAAGGGACCTTCCCACTTGGGCTTGAGTTTGTCCTTTTTCTTATCCGGTAGGCGTAGAACTAGTTCGCCAACATTGTAATTTTTGACCCGTACTTCTCTGCTTTGATATCTTCAAGCCTGCTGTTGATAGAATGCGGAACGGGCTTTTGCCACGTCACGCTCCTCCTCCAAAGCGTCCAAGTTGTCCTGCCGATCGAGCTCAGCTTCTCTTTCTTCGTACATGCGCACTCGAGGTGAGTCATGAATTATGTCGCAAGGCAGAACTGCCTCTGCGCCATACACCATAAAGAATGGTGCGTATCCGGTGGTGCAATTTGGCGTGGTCCGTAGCCCCCAGAGTACGGAGTCGAGCTCCTCTACCCAGTGCGTGTTAGATTCCTTGAGGGACCGCACTAGTCTGGGTTTAATGCCACTCATTATAAGACCATTTGCACGTTCGACCTGGCCGTTAGTTTGTGGGTGATAGACAGAAGCATAATCGAGCTTGATGCCCATGTTTTTGCACCAGAGTTTTACCTCGTCGGCTGTAAAATTTGTGCCGTTATCAGTGATGATGCTGTGGGGGACGCCGTAACAGTGTACAACCCCGGATATGAAGTCTATCATAGGTCCGGATTCGGCCGTCTTAACAGGCTTGGCTTCTATCCATTTGGTGAACTTATCCACCATGACCAGTAAGTATTTTTTCTTGTGGGTTCCGCCTTTAAGGGGTCCAACCATGTCAAGCCCCCAGACCGCGAAAGGCCAAGTGATGGGGATAATTCAGAGGGCAGTGGGTGGCATATGGCTTTGGTTTGCAAAAAGCTGGCAACCAACGCATCGTTGGACCAAGTCCTGAGCGTCTGCCCGGGCCGTCGGCCAGTAAAAGCATGTACGGAAAGCCTTGCTTACAAGGGACTGAGCTGCAGCGTGGTGGCCACCGAGTCCGGCATGAATTTCAGCCAGTAGGTTCCGCCCTTCCTCTTCGGAGATGCACCTTTGAAGGACTCCGGTAGTGCTTTTCTTATAAAGCTCTCCCTCGTGGACTTTATAGGCTTTAGATCGCCGTACTATGCAGCGTGCCTCGTTCTGGTCCTCTGGGAGTTCCTGCCTAGTAAGGTAGGCTAGGAATGGTTCTGTCCACGGGGCGATGACTGCCATTATTACGTGGGCTGAAGGTGTAATCTCAGTGGCAGAGCCTCCAATTATGTCAGATTGTTCGGCGTCGAGTGGTGCGGTTAGGTCCGGGCTGTTATCTGCGGGTTCCCCCTCCCATACTACGGATGGCTTGAACAGTCTTTCTCAAAAGATGTTGGGGGGACCGCATCGCGTTTTGCTCCAATGCGTGCCAGGACATCCGCTGCCTGATTGTTTTCTCGGGCTATATGATGAAACTCCAGCCCTTCGAACCGAGTTGACATTTTTAGGACGGCGTTGCGGTAAGCTGCCATTTTTGGATCCTTGGCGTCGAAGTCTCCATTTATTTGGGATATCGCGAGGTTCGAATCCCCGCGTACCTCTAGGCGCTGAATGCCCATGGATACTGCCATCCGGAGACCGTGAAGGAGGGCCTCATATTCGGCTGCATTGTTGGAGTCCGTCTACATGATCTGGAGCACATATTGAACTGTGTCTCCTGTGGGGGACGTCAAGACGACGCCAGCCCCTAATCCAGCCAACATTTTGGAGCCGTTGAAATGCATGATCCAGTTGGAATATGTGCCATCATCTTTAGGGAGCTCGGCCTCCGTCCATTCTGCGACGAAGTCGGCCAAAACTTGCGATTTAATAGCTCGCCGTGGCTTATAGATTATATCGAACGGGAGGAGCTCAATGGCCCATTTTGCGATCTGGCCCGTTGCGTCGCGGTTGTTGATAATATCGTTGAGTGGTACTTCTGAGGCTACTGTTATCGAACACTCTTGAAAGTAGTGTCGTAGCTTCCGGGATGCCATGAATACCGCGTATGCAATCTTTTGATAATGCGGGTACCGTGATTTGCATGGAGTGAGGACAGTGGACACGTAGTAGACCGGCCTTTGAAGGGGGAATTTGTGTTCGTCCCTTTCCCGCTCGACGACGAACACTGCGCTGACAACTTGATGGGTTGCTGCAATGTACAATAGCATTGGTTCGCCGGTGTTTGGCGCGGCCAGGACTGGGTTTGTTGCTGCAATGTACAACTTGATGGCTTTTATTTCATCGAGTCCGGCCGTGGCAGCATCCGTCCACTCGAAGTGTTCGGTGCGCCGAAGGAGGCGATAAAGGGGCAGTGCCTTTTCTCCCAAGCGGGAGATAAAGCGGCTTAGAGCCGCCACGCATCCGATTAATTTTTGTATTTGCTTGAGGTCCTTTGGGGTATCCAATTGCGACAGGGCTCAGATCTTGGCTGGATTTGCTTCAATTCCTCTACCGGATACAATGAAGCCCAAGAGCTTTCCGGCTGGAACGCCGAAAACGCATTTTTCTGGGTTGAGCTTGATGTCGTATTTTCAGAGGTTATCGAATGTTAGCCTCAAGTCGTCTACTAGAGATTCGACATGTCTTGTTTTGACGACCACATCACCCACGTACGCCTCCACTGTCTTGCCGATCTGGTTTGCCAGACATGTCTGAATCATGCGCTGATATGTTGCGCCGGCGTTTTTCAGCCCGAAGGGCATTGTGTTGAAGCAGAATGGGCCGTATGGTGTGATGAATGCCGTTGCGGCTTGGTCTGATTCTGCCATCTTTATTTGACGGTAACCGGAGTATGCGTCGAGGAAACACAATGAATCGCGTCCTGCGGTGGCATCGATAATTTGATCGATACGGGGGAGGGGGAAGGGATCCTTTGGGCAAGCCTTGTTAAGGTCTTTAAAATCAACACACAGGCGCCAGGATTTGTCCTTCTTTGGTATACCATCACCAGGTTTGCTAGCCAGTCCGGATGTTTTATGTCTCTAATGAATCCGGCCTCCAATAGCTTGGCTAGCTCCTCTCACATAGCCTGTCTCTTGGGTTCAGAAAAATGCCGAAGGGCTTGTTTGACAGGTTTGAATCCTTTTAGGATATTTAAGCTGTGTTCGGCCAGCCTGCGTGGGATTCCTGGCATGTCTGAAGGGTGCCAGGCGAAGATGTCCCAATTTTCGCGTAGAAATTCTCGTAGTGCGGCGTCCACATCAGGGTTTAATCGTGCCCCGATGGAAGCTGTTTTATTGGGGTCTGTTGGATGGACCTGGAATTTGACTATTTCGTCCGCTGGCTTGAAGGATGTGGACTTGGATCTCTTGTCGAGTATCACATCATCCCTGTTAACCGTGGAGCGCAGCGCAGTCAGTTCCTCAGCCGCTAAGGCTTCGGATAGTGCCTCAAGGGCCAATGCGGCTGTCTTGTTTTTGGCGCGGATCGCTATGTCCGGATCACTAGCGAGAGTGATAATTCCGTTCGGCCTAGGCATCTTGAGCTTCATGTACCTGTAATGGGGTATTTCTTGGAAGATTGTAAATGCTTCCTGCCCTAGTAGGGTGTGATATCCGCTACTGAACGGGGCCACCTGAAACGTGACCTCTTCGGACCTGTAATTATCTGGCGTGCCGAATACCACATCTAGTGTGATTTTTCTTGTGCAGCGCTTCCCGACTGGGGATTATTCCTCTAAAGGTTGTGCTGCTTCGCTCGATGCGGTTCCAGTCTAATCCCTTTTTTTGAAGGGTTTCCTCGTAAATGAGGTTCAATCCGCTGCCTCCATCCATGAGTACCTTGGTGAGGCGAAAGGCGTCCACTATTGGACTGAGGACCAATGCGGCTGGTGCTCTGGCTGTTCGGAATTTAGGTTCATCACTTGCGTTGAAGGTAATAGCTGTGTCGCTCCATGGGTTTATTGTTGCTACTTGATAGACTTCGGCAAGGCTGCGGAGTGTTCTTTTTCGCATATTATTTGATGCGAAAGTCTCGAAGACTGTGAGAACGGTACTGGTGTCCCCGGGATGGCTTTCTGCGGCCTCCAAAATTAAGAGGTCCTCGCCAATTTTGGCCACCTGCCGGAGTATCCAACATGCTCTAAGGCTGTGAGTTGGTGTGGCGTCCTCTGTACTATGAATTTTACAGGGTCCATCAAGCCATCTTTCCAGTACGGTTCCATGCTCTGTAGAGGGTTTTGTTTTTTTGGTGTTTAACCCGGGTGTCTTACGATGATGCACCCTCTTAGTTCGGACGGGATTGCTATTCAGGGCCGGATTATCCCGAAATTTTATTTCGGTTTTCTAGGCGCTTTCCATCGCACAGTACTTTTGTACTATGGACGCCAAGTCAGCGAAGCATGTAATATCACGACGACTTATGGCGTTAAGGATTCCCTCGTCCATGCAATTACTGCAGAAGATTGAGATTGTGTCTCCCTCGCGGCAATACATTATCCTGTTCATAACTAGGAGGAATCTGGCCCAGTGTCGGTGTACTAAAGTAGGGGTACCTTTGTATCCCGAACTTGTGCACGGGCAGTCGTAGCACCCCGCGGCAAGGCTTGCCAGGCGATCGCCGAGACTCTCCGTGGTCCCTTTTTGGGCCATCCAAGAACAAAGTATTTGAGCCAAGGCCCCGGCAGGAGGAGCCTGCCGGGAAGGCCACCCGAAGAGAGCCAGGCCCCGGCAAGAGGAGCTTGCCGGGACGACCGCTCGAAGCACAAGACCCCGGCAGGAGGAGCTTGCCGGGAAGGCCAACCACGGCACGACAAGGACCTTGCCACGGCGCGTCCCGCGCTCCGGCAAGGCCCGGTGAGCGACAAGCTCCCGGGCACGACAAGACATCCACCGCGGCAAGGCATTTGCCGCGGCAAGTTACCACCCCGTGCCTGCGCTCCAGCTCACCCACCAACGTGTCGCTCTGGGGGCATTCCCGGCGCACGTGGCGGGAGGTTGTGCAGCCAGGGGCATGCGGTGGCGAAGCGAAGCTGACAGAGTAGCCATCGTGGCAAACGGTGGCGCTCCTGACGGTCCACTTCCCTACACCGTCTGGGCGACGCGGACGGGCATTTAATGCCCTTGTCCCCCGCCGTCAGAGTTAGGTATGATAGCACTGTACCGCCACTGTGCAGGCAGCAGTACCCACTACAGCATTCTCCCATTTTTGCCCCCACCTACGCTGCCACCTGTCGGTAACCCCTTGAGCATATAAAAGGAGGCCCCATGCGCACGTAGGAGGAGTGGGACACCCATCGCCACGCTCGGTCTCGCCAGCGGCTCGTGTGTACTGTAGCACCACGCGCTCCCGAGCAAGAACACAATACAATCCACAAAGCAGCAGTAGGGTTTTACGCATCCTTGCGGCCCGAAGCTGGGTAAAATCCCCCGTGTGCCTCGCCTCGATCTGCTCTTCGTGCGACCTCCGCCCCCCGCCAAACCAAGAAAGGGGCTCGGTCCCCATAGGTGTTCGAGGAAGCCGATTCCCCCCGACATCTTTGGCGCGCCAGGTAGGGGGCGTCGAAGTTGTGCGAACCTGATCCGGCGTCTGCACCAGCTAGATCTCCGTCATCTTCGTCGACATGCCACCGAAGAAGAAGGCTCCGGAGGTGGCCGGTCCGTCCGCGTCGAACCCGCCGCCCTTGGAGCAAACGGGTGGTGGGGATGGCACCGGCGGCGGGACGGGCGTCGTCGAGCCAGCTCATGGCGCCACGGCGTCCGAACATGCACCGCGCCCCTCTCAGGAGGCACGGGACCAGCAGCGTCTTGGCGCCCACGGTACCATACGCTCGCTGGACCCAAATCGAGCCGGCGGATCCCAGGGCGCTCAGGGCCAGCACTCACACCAACATGCTGGCGCGAGCGTGGCGCGGCTGCCTGGTCCGGGTGTTGCTCCTTCTAACGTAGTTAGAAGTTCGAGCACATCCCGCTCCACGCGCCGTTCGCCACCACTGCCCGCCACTCCAGCAGAAACTCTGGCGCGAGCTCAACTGCTCCTAGACTACCCTCCAGTGGCGGACAAGCTCGACGACTGGAGGGCCATGATACAGAGCCTCATCGGTTTCGCCAACGGCGACACCCCGCGGCAGCACAGCGCATCGCAGCCGCGGCGGGACGGCCAGGCGAGAACCGATGGCGCTAGGACCGGCAAGGGTGCGACCACCGTGCACTCCCCGCCCCAGAGGCCAAGGTCGCCGACTCGCCGGAATCATCACGACAACGACTCCACCGCGTCGTCGAATCCGCGAACTCGTTGCGATCAACGCCAAATTCTTCACGAGCGAGAGCAAGAGGACGCTCGTACTCGGATCGAGCGTCGGAGAGAAGCGCGGCGTCAATCAGACCACCGCGCTGGGCCCTCTGTCGACATGCATGCACCAGGGGAACCAGGCGGCCTGCCGTACGTGGTGGGCTGCCCTGCGTTCACCCGTGAGCTGCGGCAAGTCCAGTGGCCCAGCACGAAGAATTTCAAGCCAGACGTACCAGAGAAGTACGACAGCAAGTCGCATCTGTCGGAGTTCCTCAGCATCTACACCATCGCGGTGCAGGCTGCTGGAGGGCGAGACGACAAGATCCTTGCCAACTACTTCCCGCTGGTACTCAAATCCAACGTCAGATTCTGGCTCATGCACTTGCCGGATAACTCCATAACCTCTTGGACAGACTTGTGCCATCAGTTTGTTGGCGCCTTTACGGGCAGCCACAAACCCCATGGCCAAGCGAGCGACCTTCATCTGCTCGTCCAGAAGGAAGGGGAACCCCTGCGCAAGTTCATCCAGAGATTCAGCCGTGTACACTACAACATCCCAGACGTCCACCCCGCCGCGGTCATCAGCGCGTTCCATCAGAACGTGTGTAACCGCAGGATGCGGGAGGAGGTGGCGATGTGCAAGATCAAAGACGTCAGTGAGCTATATGCCCTGGCCGACAAGTGTGCCCGTGCTGAGGAAGGGAGGAAACTCCCCGGAGAGAACACTGGAGCAGGAGAATCTGACAGTGAGGATACCGCCCCGACAAGGAAGGGCCGGCGGCGGAGCAACAGGAAGAAGAAGAGCCAAGAAGTACTGGTTGTTGAGCAGTCCGGCGATGAAGGCGCCGCCAAGAAGGCCCAGGCTGGTAGATCTGGCAAGGAGATTGCCGGATGCGCCCACTGCCAGGCTGTGGCGATCGCCGACCAGCGGGACGACACCAACAAGCAGTACTGCAAGATCCACCGCACCAAGGGCCATGACCTCCAGAGCTGCAAGCAGGTCGAGCGGCTCGTCGAGCTGCAAAAGGCCGAGTACGAGCGGCGCGACAAGGAGAGAGCCCGGGGAGGTGGCGGAGGATCAGGCACGAAGCGCCCCGGCCAGGGAGGACGCCGCGACAAGGACAAGCAGCGGCAAGCGGACCGACCTCCCCGCGGCCGCGACAAGAACGAAGACGACGACGAAGACGAAGACATGGATGATGTCGAGACCAGCGAGCAGGAGTTTCAGAAAGCCACAGAGGTCTTGTGCATAGACGGCGGTGCTTCCCTGCATACTTCTCACCGCCAACTCAAGCAGTGGGCGCGGGAAGTCAATGCAGCGGAACCACCCGTCGAGTCGCGCAAGCCTCTGAAATGGTCCAGCACGCCTATCATCTTTGATATTGAGGACCACCCTGATCGCACAACCGCGATCGGGTGCTTGCCGATGTTGGTCTCGCCAACAGTCCGCAACCTCAAGGTCACTAAGATGCTAGTTGACGGCGGGGCCGGCTTGAACCTGATCTCCTCCGCTGTGCTCCGGAAACTCCAAGTCCCCGACAGCGAGCTCGAAGAGACCGGCACGTTCCAAGGAATCAACTCGGGAAGGAGCAAGCCGAAGGGGAAGCTAACGTTGCCAGTGACATTTGGCAGCGAGCTGAACTTCAGGACAGAGAGGATCACTTTTGACGTTGCCGATTTTCCATTGCCCTACAATGGAATTCTCGGCCGTCCAGCGCTCGCCAAGTTCATGGCGGCCTCTCACCATGCCTACAACATGCTCAAGATGCCAGGCCCGATAAGCGTCATCTCCGTCCTCGGTGACAAGAAGGATGCCCTTATCTGTGCCGACAAGATCTACCGGGAAGCAGCAGCCGCAGCAGATCACAAGCCGCTTGCCGCTGAAGCTCCCGGAGGGAAGAAGAGGACCAAGCCCGGCAAGTGCTCTGGTGCCCACTCCGGCAACGCACCTCTTCGGAGTGCTGCGCTACCGTCGAGGACGCGCCATCGAGCTCCACCGGCAAGAGTAAGAAGACAATGGCAGCTCCGCCAACGACCAAGAAGGTGCCCGCCAAGGAGGACGGCACTGGTGGTACCTTCACCATCAGTGCCACGTTCGACCCCAAATAGGAAAGCGCGCTCGTTGCTTTCCTGCGGGCGAATGTCGATGTGTTTGCCTGGCAACCATCCGACATCCCCGGCGTTCCCAGGAAAGTGATTGAGCACCACCTCGCCGTGTGTCCTCACGCGCGGCCCGTCAAGCAGAGAGTCAGGAAGCAAGCAGTGGAGCGCCAAGAGTTCATCGCAGAAGAGATCAAGAAGTTGGAAGCGGCAGGCCTCGTCAGAGGTGTGCTCCATCCGACGTGGTTGGCCAATCCTGTTGTCGTGCGCAAAGCAAATGGGAAATGGAGGCTTTGCATCGACTTCACTGATGTTAACAAAGCTTGTCCCAAAGATCCCTTTCCCTTGCCGCGCATTGACCAGATTGTTGACTCCACGGCTGGATGTGACCTGCTTTAATTCCCTTGCCGCGCATTGACCAGATTGTTGACTCCACGGCCGGATGTGACCTGCTTTCATTTCTTGACGCCTACTCAGGATATCATCACATCTTCATGGCTGAAGAAGATGAAGAGAAGACCGCGTTCATCACTCCATGTGGCACGTACTGTTTTGTACGGATGCCTTTTGGACTGAAGAACGCTGGTTCAACATTTGCGAGGGTTGTCCACACCGCTTTTGAGCCACAAATCCACAGAAATGTGGAGGCCTACATGGATGACATAGTGGTCAAGAGCAGAGATAGGGCAACACTGATTTAAGACTTAGAAGAGACCTTTGCGAACCTGCGCAGGATCAGCCTCAAGCTCAACCCCGAGAAGTGCGTGTTCGGAGTCCCTTCCGGCAAGCTTCTCGGGTTCTTCGTGTCTCAGCGAGGAATAGAAGCCAACCCAGACAAGATCAAGGCCATCGAGCAGATTGAAGCACCAACACGTGTCAAGGACGTACGAAGGCTTGCCGGCTGCGTCGTGGCTCTCAGCAGGTTTATTTCCAAGTCTGCAGAACGCGCCCTGCCGTTTTTCAAAATTTTGAAAAAGGCGGGTCCAGTAAAATGGACTCCGGAAACGGAGGCTGCGCTGCAGGACCTGAAGAAATACCTGTCCTCCGCTCCAATACTTGTCGCGCCTAAACCACAAGAGAAGTTGCTGCTATACCTGGCGGCAACCACTCAAGTGGTTAGTGTTGCGTTAGTAGCGGAGAGGGAGGCAGATGATGAGCCAGCAACCACGACAAGCACGTCCAACGACAAGCAGGGGGCTTCCCCGACAAGCTCTGGCCCCGACAAGGATGAATCTGCGCAGGAGCAAGTGGAGGTGCAGAAGAAGAAAATGGTGCAGCGCCCAGTTTACTTTGTCAGTTCCCTTTTGCAGGGGGCTAGCACAAGGTACTCTGGCATGCAGAAATTGCTTTTCGGCCTCCTCATGGCCTCGAGAAAGCTGCGCCATTACTTCCAAGCACACGAGATTACAGTTGTCACCCGCTTTCCGCTGAAGAGGATACTGCAAAATCCAGAAGCAACAGGCAGGATTGTCGAGTGGGCACTAGAGCTGTCGAGCTTCGGTCTCCAGTTCGAGAGCACCTCGACTATCCAAAGCAGGGCATTGGCGGAGTTCATAGCGGAGTGGACACCGACACCGGACGAAGATATCCCTGAGACGAGCATCCCCGCCAAAGAAGCAAGCAAAGAGTGGCTGATGTACTTTGATGGTGCTTTCTCGCTGCAAGGCGCCGGTGCTGGCGCGTTACTCGTTGCGCCCACCGGAGAGCACCTCAAGTACGTAGTCCAGATGCACTTCCCCAAGGAGCAAGCAACCAATAATACTGCAGAGTATGAAGGTCTGCTCGCCGGTCTTAGGATCGCGGCAGAACTTGGGATCAAGAAGCTCATTGTCAGGGGTGACTCGCAGCTTGTTGTCCGCCAAGTGAACAAGGATTACCAGAGTCCGTTTATGGAAGCGTACGTTGATGAAGTGAGGAAGCTGGAAGAGCACTTTGACGGCCTGCAAATGGAACACATTCCAAGAGCTGAGAATGACATCGCTGATGGCCTGTCGAAGTGCGCAGCATTTAAGTTACCTGTGGAACCAGGAACCTTTGTGCTCAAGCTGACTCAACCATCCGTAACGCCATCAACCAGACAGAGCAAGAAGAGGAAGTTGGTCTCCGGCGACTATCTTCCGGCAGAGCTCCTCGGAGCCGCCGCCAAGAAGGTCCCCAAGATCGACGCCAAGAGCACTGAGGAGTCGTCTGCTCCGGAAAACCCCAGGGTTTGTTCCGTAGAAGCAGGTGATCCCGACAAGTTTTGCTCCGGCAAGCTTGCCGGGGAACGTCAAGCTCCGACTGAGCCCCAGATCCTCGCCGTAGAAGCGGACGTTCTCGCGGCAGCAGAAGTGCCTTCAGTCCTTGTTGTCGAGCCGCAGGCTCCAGCATGGGCGCAGCAGACTGTCCATTTCCTCCAGCACGGAGAACTTCCCGAAGAGCAAGAAGAAGCGGAAAGAGTAGCCCGGCGCTCGAGTATGTACCAGTTCATCGACAACACACTGTACAGAAGAGGGCGCAACGGTGTGAAATTGAAGTGCATTTCCCGGGAAGATGGACAGCAGCTATTGGCGGAGATACATGGAGGCATATGTGGTCACCACATCGGCGCAAGAGCACTCGCCGGCAAAGCGTTCCGGCAAGGTTTCTTCTGGCCGACAGCCCTCTAGGATGCAACTGCACAAGTAACCAAGTGTGAAGCGTGCCAGTTCCATTCCAAGCAGATACACCAGCCAGCTCAAGCTCTCCAGACGATCCCTTTATCCTGGCCATTTTCGGTCTGGGGGCTCGACATCCTCGGCCCCTTCCCCCGAGCTGTCGGGGGCTTTGAGTACTTGTACGTCGCAATCGACAAGTTCACAATGTGGCCGGAAGTGGAACTAGTGAGGAAGGTGACAGCACAGTCAACCATCAAGTTCTTCAGGTCGATTGTCTGCCGCTTCGGGATCGCCAACAGGATCATCACCAACAACGGTACACAATTCACGAGCCGCGCCTTCATGCAATACGTCCAAGATCTCGGCGCCAAGGTCTGCTTCACTTCTGTTGCTCATCCCAGGAGCAACGATCAAGCTGAAAGGGCCAACGCCGAAGTACTGCGCGGGCTCAAGACCAGAACTTTCGACAGGTTGCGCAAGTGCGGAAGAAACTGGATCGAGGAGCTGCCGGTGGCTCTTTGGTCGATCAGAACGACGCCAAATCGAGCCACTGGCCAGACACCATTTGCTCTAGTCTATGGAGCGGAAGCAGTTACCCCCACGGAACTCGTATACGGGTCACCTCGAGTGCTCGCTTATGATGAGCTTGAGCAAGAGCGGCTACGTGAAGATGACGCGCTGCTCCTTGAGGAAGATCGTCTTCAGGCTGCTGTGCGAGCCTCTCGCTACCAGCAAGCTTTGCATCGCTACCATAGCCGCAAAGTTAAAGCCAGAAGCTTCGAGGAAGGCGACCTTGTTCTTCGGCGCGCCCCGTCCGCCAAGAATCATAACAAGTTGACGCCGAAGTGGGAAGGCCCTTACCGGGTGAGACGAGTCACGAGGCCCGGCGCTGTCCGCCTCGAGACCGAAGATGGCACTCCGGTGAGCAACTCCTGGAATATTGAGCATCTTCGTAAGTTTTACCCGTAAGGCGCGGTTGTCGGGCCCCGCCCGGCAACCAACCTTTTGTACAAGTCTTGCCGCAGTTGCATGTAATCCTTTGTACAAAGCCAGGCGCAGACCCTGAGCAGCAGAAATGAAGCGCTGGCGCCCTAAGTTTTAGCATGCATGCTGAGTCGAGTCTCGTCCTTGGTTAGGGTTGATAGTGCCTAACAGCTGCTAACCCCTAGCTTAGAGGTCGAGTCTGCGTCCTTTTTCCGGTTGCTTCGTTTCCTTTGGTTCGCGGGGTTTTACATATCCTGGCCAGGACGCTTAAGGACGGAGAAGAGAAGAAGGGCGGACCAGCATCTGGTCCCCGGCAAGCCAGTATTGCCGGAGGCTGCAAGTACGAAGATTTGCTCGCGGCAAGCCAAAGTTGCCGGGGGCTGCAATCCCAAATAAGTTTTTGCATCCCTTGTCATGCATTATCTTATGAACTGTGGAATACGAAAACCTTGTTTCCTCCTAGAAGCTACCGTGCTCCCTTAACGACAGGCCCCAGAGCGCGTTCCTGGGGCCCGTTTTGGTAGTAGTCGCGGCGGCAAAGGGGCGGAACGAGGGGCCCGAACCCGCTTCATCCCTTCCTCCGCCAAAGGCGTGAGAGAGGTCGAGTGGCGCGGGAAGACGGCAGGGCCTGTTGCCGGCAAAGAAGTGTCTATCTTAACGATATAAAGGATTCGTTCCTTGGCGTGGGTTTTACCCACGGGACAAATGGCCCGGCAAACATCCCCTTTTCATTAAAAACATTCCGCTCAGGTACAGTTCAGAGAGAATGAAAAACATGAAAGGATGGGATTACAAGTTTTAAACACAGCTAAGGCCCGAGGGCTTACAGATTGAAAAAAGATAAGATGCCCGTAATCCCTTTCTTGTCTCTCTCCTCAGGAGGTAGGACAAGGAGGCGAAAAGGGCAAAAGGAACGCCTAGGCGAGCTACGGGTGGCAGAAGACACCAACAGAACGCCCAGAGGGCCGCCGGGGGGCTCTGGAAGTTGGATGGTGGCGGCGGCGGCGGAGATGGAGTTCGAAGATGAGGCAGCGGGACGTCAACACGCTGTCGGGAGCACCTAGCCCTCGTATTCCGAGTTGACGGCCTTGCCGCCAGTCCTCCTCCTCTTCCGCAGCCTCGCCACTCCAGCCGCCCAGGAAGACAACCCCGAGAAGCTTAAGGGGCCGGCGACCCGGATGATGGGGTCGCCGGTGCCACACGGAGCTGCGACCGGTGCCTAGTCGGACCCGTCATCCCGACGACCGCTGCCCTCGTCGTCGCTGTCGCTCCCCTCCTCGTCACTCTCGCTCGAGGAGGAGCTTTCGCTGTCGGAGGAGCTATCCACGCAGCACCGGGCCCGGGTCCCGAAGTCCCCGAAGGCCTTGACGGAGAGGAGATCGCCCTCCATCAACTTAAAATGGAGGGTGAACCCCTCCATCAAGGTGTGGATACGGGCGAATGTCTTCCACCCTCGGCCAAGATACACTACGCCGGGGGCTGGGAACTCGACGTGGACCCGCGTGCCGCTGATCCCGCAGCCCTTCATGCGCAGCCTTAGCGTCTCGGGTTGCTCCATCTCCATCACGCTTGCGAAGGGAGCCGGGAGGCGGAGGCGGCGGTGAGGCGCCCGCGCAGCCTGACGAAGAACTCGCAAGGATCGTCCCCGAGGTGGACCGCCATGGGAAGAGGAGCCGCTGGCGGAGGCGAGGCCAGCGCGTCGCCCCGCCCGCCTCTTCCCTGAGCACCGCGGCCCCGTCCACGCCCTCGTCCACGACCTCGCCCCCTCCCCCTTACGACTGGCTCCGCCACCGCGGGTGCAAGGGGAGGAGGGGCGCGCTGCCTGGCGGCAACCCTCGCCGCCACCGATGAAGGACCCGGATTCCCTTTCTCCATGAAGAATGGAGAGGGGGGTCAGAAGATGAAGAGGAGAAGAGATCGAGGAGTGTGGGTTCCCGTCGCCCCCTCTTGCTCTTTATAAAGGAGCAGGATGGGGGCTCGACCGCCCCGCTCAGCCAATCAAGACGCAAGAAGGCCAGGCGATTGGGGCCGACCTGCTGCCCCGACCCGCGACGGCCCGGTCTCCTGACTCCACCGTCCGCAACCCCGGGTGCATGGAAGCCGCATGGCTGACGCGCAGGACCGATGCGACGGATGAGGCGACCTCTCCCCACCCCATGATCATGGGGAACGGGCGCCTCGGAAACTGTGCCTCGGCCCCGTCCAGCGAACAAGCCACGCCTCCATGCCTCCCTCCACTTATGGAGCTAGCGCGAACCGTCCCCCTTTATGGCGACGTGACGCATGCGTGCAGGGTTCGGCCCCGCGCACGCCACCCACGTCACGCACGCCTCTCCCCAGGATGCCGCGTTCGACGCGTACCTTTCGGGGAGGACGTGGTGGGCGCAAAAGCAGATGCAGCGTGACCCAGGCCGCGCGTGCCCGTGCACTGTTTTGTGCCTGGCCCAACAGCGCTCGACACCGTGTATGGCCCAGGCCCGGGGGCTCCTGTCGGTGTACTAAAGTAGGGGTACCTTAGTATCCTAAACTTGTGCATGGGCAGTCGTAGCACCTCGCGGCAAGGCTTGCCAGGCGATCGCCGAGACTCTCCGTGGTCCCTTTTTGGGCCATCCAAGAACAAAGTATTTGAGCCAAGGCCCCGGCAGGAGGAGCCTGACGGGAAGGCCACCCGAAGAGAGCCAGGCCCCGTCAAGAGGAGCTTGCCGGGACGACCGCTCGAAGCACAAGACCCCGGCAGGAGGAGCTTGCCGGGAAGGCCAACCACGGCACGACAAGGACCTTGCCATGGCGCGTCCCGCGCTTCGGCAAGGCCCGGTGAGCGACAAGCTCCCGGGCGCGACAAGACATCCACCGCGGCAAGGCGTTTGCCGCGGCAAGTTACCACCCCGTGCCTGCGCTCCAGCTCACCCACCAACGTGTCGCTCTGGGGGCATTCCCGGCGCACGTGGCGGGAGGTTGTGCAGCCAGGGGCATGCGGTGGCGAAGCGAAGCTGACAGAGTAGCCATCGTGGCAAACGGTGGCGCTCCTGACGGTCCACTTCCCTGCACCGTCTGGGCGACGCGGGCGGGCATTTAATGCCCTTGTCCCCCGCCGTCAGAGTTAGGTATGATATTACTGTACCGCCACTGTGCAGGCAGCTGTACCCACTACAGCATTCTCCCATTTTTGCCCCCACCTGCGCTGCCACCTGTGGGTAACCCCTTGAGCATATAAAAGGAGGCCCCATGCGCACGTAGGAGGAGGGGGACACCCATCGCCACGCTCGGTCTCGCCAGCGGCTCGTGTGTACTGTAGCACCACGCGCTCCCGAGCAAGAACACAATACAATCCACAAAGCAGCAGTAGGGTTTTACGCATCCTTGCGGCCCGAAGCTGGGTAAAATCCCCCGTGTGCCTCGCCTCGATCTGCTCTTCGTGCGACCTCCGCCCCCCGCCGAACCAAGAAAGGGGCTCGGTCCCCATAAGTGTTCGAGGAAGCCGATTCCCCCCGACACCCAGTAATGATGTACTGTTTCCTCGGGCTTTTGCCTGATTTGGGAAAGATTGCTTATGTTCGGGTGGGCGGGTGGCGTTGAATCTGAAACCTCACCCAATCTAAGATTCAGAGGCCGAAGAGCTTCCGAACTCCGAAGTTTGGACTCTTGGATGTTGTCCAATGAGTCTAGCCCGTTGCCTGGTTCTATGCTCAGGTCTTGAGTTACATCCTCCCCTCCGCGGGTATCCGGTTTGGAGGGGTCGAGAATTCGGACGTAGCTAGTCCTTAAAATAGATGAAGGATCGCCGCACTGCGCCTCTACCACGGCGACGTGGTGGGTGACTTGGGGAGAGTTAATTTCCCTTAGATCGGGTTTAAGCCCAACCTGGTCGTAATCCGTGGCGTCCCCCAGGGCGGCGATGCGATCCAAGAGCTCATTTACGGAAGAGAGCTCCATCAGATCTAGCTGCTCGACAAGTTCCAAGCTGACGTGAAGGTTGCTTTTGATGACCCGAGAGGTCACCATCGGCGCAACGGCCGAACAGGCGGTCATGAGGAAACCACCTAGCCGGAGAGTTTGGCCGACAGCCAAGGCTCCCTTAGCGACGACGCCGTCTTTAAAGACGGGAGGAGGCATCCTTCCTGATTGCGACGGCACAGTGGAACTCTCAATGAAAGCACCAATGTCGGTGTCAAAACCGGCAGATCTCGGGTAGGGGGTCCCGAACTGTGCGTCTAGGCCGGATGGTAACAGGAGACAAGGGACACGAAGTTTTACCCAGGTTCGGGCCCTCTTGATGGAGGTAAACCCTACGTCCTGCTTGATTAATATTGATGACATGGGTAGTACAAGAGTAGATCTACGACGAGATCAGAGAGGCTAAACCCTAGAAGCTAGCCTACGGTATGATTGTTGTATGATGAAGTTCCTATTCTACGGACTAAAACCCTCCGGTTTATATAGACACCGGAGAGGGTTAGGGTTACACAAAGTCGGTTACAATGGTAGGAGATCTTGAATATCTGCATCGCCAAGCTTGCCTTCCACGCCAAGGAAAGTCCCTTCCAGACACGGGACGAAGTATTCAATCTTGTATCTTCATAGTCCAGGAGTCCGGCTGAAGGTATAGTTCGGCTATCCGAACACCCCCTAATCCAGGACTCCCTCAGCTTTGCTTATTATATGAGACCATTTTGGCATGTCCTTTGCCTCAAAAGGATTGGGCAACCTTGCTGCATACTTGTTACAATTATCATTACTTGCTCGTTACAAATTATCTTGCTATCAAACTACTCGCTACTTACGGTTTTAGCACTTGCAGACATTACCTTACTGAATACTACTTGTCATTTCCTTCTACTCCTCGTTGGGTTTGACTCTCTGACTTATTGAAAAGAGATACAATTGATCCCCTATACTTGTGGGTCATCAGGGCATCATGCTGGAGATAGAACTGCTCACAAGGTATTGCAGTCTGGATTTTATTGGCCTACTCTCTTCAAGGATGCCCGTAAGTTTGTCTCATCTTGTGATGAATGTCAAAGAATAGGTAATATCGGTAAGCATCAAGAAATGCCTATGAATTATTTACTTGCTTTTGAACCATTTGATGTTTGGGGATTTGATTACATTGGTCCTTTTCCTTCCTCTAAGGGGTATACACATATTTTGGTTGCTGTTGATTATGTTACTAAATGGGTAGAAGTTATTCCAACTAGTAGTGTTGATCACAACACATCTATTAAAATGCTTAAGGAAGTTATTTTCCCAAGGTTTGGAGTCCCTAGATATTTAATGACTAATGGTGGTTCACACTTTATTCATGGTGCTTTCCGTAAAATGCTTGCCAAGTATGATGTTAACCATAGAATTGCATCACCCTACCATCCTCAGTCTAGTGGTCCAGTTGAACTTAATAATAGAGAAATAAAATTAATTTTGCAAAAGACTGTTAATAGGTCGAGGAAGAATAGGTCTAAGAAATTAGATGATGCACTTTTGGCTTATAGAACAACATATAAAAATGCTATGGGTATGTCTCCTTATAAAATGGTTTATGGAGAAGCTTGTCATTTCCCTCTTGAGTTAGGACATAAAGCATATTGGGTAGTCAAAGAAATCAACTATGATTTGAAACTTGCTGGTGAAAAGAGGTTATTTGATATTAGCTCTCTAGATGAATGGAGAACCCAAGCTTATGAGAATGCAAAATTATTAAAAGAAAAATTCAACAGATGGCCTGACAAAAGAATTCAAAAGCGTGAGTTTAAAGTCAGAGAATATGTTCTTTTGTACAACTCTCGTTTCATATTCTTTGTAGGAAAACTCATCTCAAAACGGGAAGGCTCATATGTCATCAAGGAGGTTTACCGGTATGGAGCCATCAAAATAAATAATTCCAAAGGTACTAACCCGAAGGTTGTCAATGGGCAACGAATAAAGCATTATATCTCAGGTACGCCCATTAATGTTGAAAGTAATATTATCCAAACTTTGCACCGGAAGAACACATAAAAGAGTCCTTCCGGAACACTCCAGAATCGTGAAAATAAGGAGGTACGTGATACGGTAAGTGAACGGACTCCGAAAAATCTGCAAAAATATTTTTTATCAGTTTTGGAATATTTAAGAATTTTGGGAATAAAGAAACTTCCAGGAAGCGTGCCCTGGTGGGAACAATACACCAGGGCGAGCCAGGCAAGCCTGGCACGCCTAGGTGGGTTGTGCCCACCTGGGACTCGTTCCGTACTCCATTTTTCTTCCGTATGCTTGTCCTCCAAGATAAAAAATCTATATATACTTCCCGAACCTGTTAATCACCGTATCACGGAGAAATCCTCTGTTCTATTTTTTCCTTGCTGTTTCTATCAGATCCCATCTACCATGGCCTCTTCAAGCTCCTCGAAGGACAAGTTCTTCAAGAACGTCATCAACCCTTATCTGCGGGAGGTGGTGCATGATACATCTCCAACGTATCTATAATTTTTGATTGTTCCATGCTATTATATTATCTGTTTTGGGATGTTTAATGGGCTTTACTAAGCACTTTTATATTATTTTTGGGACTAACCTATTAACTGAAGGCCCAGTGCAAATTGCTATATTTTTGTCTATTTCATTGTTTCGCAGAAAAGGAATATCAAACATAGTCAAAACGGAATTAAACAATCGGGAGAGTTATTTTTGGAACAAACATGATCCAAAGGACTTGGAGTGGACGCCAAGAAAGAAGTGAGGAGGCCACGAGCCAGGGAGGCCCGCCTGCCCCCTGGGCGCGCCCCGACCCTTGTGGGCCCCTCGCAGCTCCACCGACCGACTTCTTCCTTCTATATATACCCATATACCCCGGAAACATCCGGGAGCACCACGAAACCCTATTTCCACTGCCGCAACCTTTTGTACCCGTGATATCCCATCTTGGGGCCTTTTCGGGCGCTCCGACGGAGGGGGAATCGATCATGGAGGGCTTCTACATGAACGCCATAGCCTCTCCGATGATGTGTGAGTAGTTTACCACAGGCCTTCGGGTCCGTAGTTATTAGCTAGATGGCTTCTTCTCTCTCTTTGGATCTCAATACAAAGTTCTCCTCGATCTTCTTGGAGATCTATTCGATGTAATTCTTTTTGCGGTGTGTTTGTCGAGATCCGATGAATTATGGGTTTATGATCAAGATTCTCTATGAACAATATTTGAATCTGCTCTGAATTGTTTTATGTATGATTTGTTATCTTTGAAAGTCTCTTCGAATTATCAGTTTGGTTTGGCCTACTAGATTGATCTTTCTTGCAATGGGAGAAGTGCTTGGCTTTGATTTCAATCTTGCGGTGTCCTTTCCCAGTGACAGCAAGGGCAGCAAGGCACGTATTGTATTGTTGCCATCGAGGATAAAAAGATGGGGTTCGTATCATATTGCTTGAGTTTATCCCTCTACATCATGTTATCTTGCCTAATGCGTTACTCTGTTCTTATGAACTTAATACTCTAGATGCATGCTAGATAGCGGTCGATGTGTGGAGTAATAGTAGTAGATGCAGAATTGTTTCGGTCTACTTGTCGCGGACGTGTTGCCTATATACATGATCATGCCTAGATATTCTCATAATTATACACTTTTCTATCAATTGCTCGACAGTAATTTGTTCACCCACCGTAATACTTATGCTATCTTGAGAGAAGCCGATAGTGAAACCTATGGCTCCCGGGTCTATTTTCCATCATATAAGTTTCCAATCTATTTTTACTTTGCAATCTTTACTTTCAATCCATATCATAAAAATACCGAAATTATTTATCTTATAATCTGTATCAGATCTCACTTTTGCAAGTGGCCGTGAAGGGATTGACAACCCCTTTATCACGTTGGTTGCAAGGTTCTTATTTGTTTGTGTAGGTACGAGGCGACTTGCGTGTAGTCTCCTACTGGATTGATACCTTGGTTCTCAAAAACTGAAGGAAATACTTACGCTACTTTTCTGCATCACCCTCTCCTCTTCAAGGGAAAAACTAACGCAAGCTCAAGAGGTAGCAAGAAAGATTTCTGGCGCCGTTGCCGGGGAGATCTACGCCAAGTCAAGTGAAAGTCAAGACATACCAAGTACCCATCACAACTATTATCCCTCGCATTACATTATTTGCCATTTGCCTCTCGTTTTCCTCTCCCCCACTTCACCCTTGCCATTTTATTCGCCCTTGTAGCGACCCGACCTCAGATGGTCAAGTCTCTGTGCTCCGATGTCATCCCTGGATCAGTAATGCTGACACCACACAGTACTTCGAAGGATTTATAACAGAGTAGCAATCACACACTTATTACATCGGTGTCTCAAAGAGAACTTATTACAATAAATATGGCTTAAGGCCATCTAATAAAGATAACAGCGGAAGACTTGGAAGATAAGTGAGTCCATCAACTCCAACGGCATCACTGAGTATAGAACCATGACCTAAAAGCACCTTACTCGTCGTCTGAAAAGTCTGCAACATGAAGGTTGCAGCCCGAAAACGGGTCAGCACATGGAATATGCTGGCAATGTAACACATAGAAAGTAATAAATGATAAGCCTATACTACATGCATATATGGCTGGTGGAAAAGCTCTATGGTTACAATTTTGCGTAAAGCCAATTTTTCCCTACTGCAAAGGAATAAATTTTATTTAACTATCATGGTGGTTGAAATATCGAGAATGGTTGACAGCATTCCGATCCCAATTAGGTGAACGATTAAAACCCAACAATATTAATTAGAAGTAACATGATGAGATTCACATGATATTCAAGTACTAGATACTCAAGATGTCCATAACCGAGGACACGGCTAATCATGATCAGATTGTACACTCTGCTGAGGTTTGCGCACTTTTCCCCACAAGACTCGATCTCCTCCGTTTGATTTCTCGCACTACATGATGTTTGAGAAACGGATGACCGAGACATAGTCTTTCAGAAGCGCTAGCACCTTACGTTGGATAGACCGGTACACCTACTTTCCCCTACATCTGCTAGTCTACCTTGTAAGAGTTCGCACGACTTAATCAACTATGCCAGAGCCCATAATGGCTTGTGGCTGCACACGGAAGTTACTAGCATGAATGATCTCATGATCCCTTTGAGCCTGGGTGGCGGTCCAAAGAAAAATAGGCAAGTCCTGATAGAAACCAGGTGCCTCAATCCACCCAGATGTGTGTTTAAGTTGCCACCTTAGATAAACCATTAATTAACATAACTCACATCTGTCATGGATATCACTCACCCAATCCACGTCTACTAGCATAGCATGGCATAATAAGCAAACGTAGAAGTAACTCCCAAAGGTTTCATAAGTAAAACAGGTATTAGGTACTACCTCAACTACTTCCCATCCCACAATTTAATTAGATCCAAATCATGCAATGTTTGAGGATTGATCTAATGCAATAAAACTGGGTAGTAGAAAAGGATATGATCAAAGTGTTACTTGCCTTGCTGAGGATCCGCGAAACCTAGAGATTCGAAGTAACAGGCGGCGCACTCCGGGTGATCTATCGCAGAAAACAACAAGCATACAATAAGTACTCATCTAATGCACAGGTAAAACTCAAATAAGAGATCCAACCAGAAATTTCAACTTAAGAACTCCGGTTACAAAGAGAAACGAACCGAACAAAGTAACGGAAAACAAACGGCGGAAGAAAACAACTCGGTTCTAGTAAGTTGAAACTAGGTCAAATTTTACAGTCGCAAAAACTTGTTTAAGTTGATTAGTCGGAACGGCGGTTTCGAAACGAAACTCCAGGCGCTTGAATCACCTGATTCCGATAAACGAGCGAGAAGATAAAACTAGAAAGAAGATCGGATCTGAAATCGCGATCAGAAAATCGCGGAATAAATCCGACGAAAAAGAAAACGACGAACGGTTAAACGAACGGACGTTCGTTAGCCGAGAATAACCGGTGATCACGTTCGTTAAGACGAACGGTCCGGCGAACGCTCGCTAAACAACTAAACCGAAAAAAACGAAAACCGATCTAGGGTTTCGAAACAAACGAAACATCGAAACGAAAATAAACCCGGAACGGATTTTATAAAAAAAACTGAACCGAGGGGAGGGGGCGGCGCGGCGCGGCGGCTACCTCGGCGAGGAGCTCCGACGGGGCGGCGGGGTGGCGCGGGGCAAGGCGCAGGGCGGCGGCGCTGGCGCGGCAGGCGGCGGCGGCGGGTGCGAGCGGCGGCGGCGGCGCTGCTGCTGCTGCGGCGTGCTGCGGGGCGGCGGGGAGGTGTGGGGAAGAGAGGAGAGAGGGGGGTATTTATGAGGGGGAGGGGAGGTGGCTTGGGGGAGGGGGCAAGGCAAGGGGGGAGGAGGAGGAGGAATCCTCCTCGGATTCGGCCGGCAGCGGCGGCGCGGCGGCGCGGCGACGCGCGGGGAGGGGCGGCGGCGGGCGGGCGCGCGCGCGTGGGCCGGCTCGGCTGGGCCCTTGGCCCAGTCGGGCGCTGCGGATTTTTTTAATAGATACGCGCGCAGAAAATCAAATAAAAGAAAATCTAAACGAACTCCAAAAATCCCAAAATTAATTTTTCCCGACTCCTAAAAATGAGTCGAACAAAATGAACTTTTACTCGGGGCCTAAATGAAATATTTTAAAAACACGCATTTTTCCCTAATCCAAAAAAATGCAAATAAACTCCGGAAAAATCCAAATTTGATTTATTTATTAAATCTTCATTTTTCCTAAATTTGGGAAAGTCATATTATTCCTCTCTCGTGTTTTTGATATTGGAAAATAATTGAAGATGAAATAAATAAAATCAAATGATCCTCTTTCCAAAATTTGAGAAAACTCAAATATCAAAATAACGAAATCTCCAACTCTCTCCGAGGGTCCTTGAATTGCGTGAAATTTCTAGGATCGACCAAAATACAAGAAAATATGATATGCATGATGATCTAATGTATAACATTCCAAATTGAAAATTTGGGATGTTACAAACCTACCCCCCTTAAGATGAATCTCGTCCTCGAGATTCGGGTTGGCTAGAAAATAGGTGAGGGTGGTCTTTGAGCAAATCTTCTTCTCTCTCCCAGGTGGCTTCATCCTCTGAGTGGTGGTTCCACTGAACTTTGCAAAACTTGATAATCTTGTTGCGGGTAACTCTGCTGGCATAATCGAGAATCTTGACTGGTTTCTCTTCATACGTTAAGTCATCCTTCAATTGAATCGCTTCAAGTGGCACTGTATCTCTTAGCGGTACCTCCACCATTTCGGCGTGACATTTCTTCAACTGAGAAACATGGAATACATCATGAACTCCTGACAGTCCCTCTGGTAATTCCAACTTATAAGCGACTTCTCCCATACGTTTCAAAATCTTATATGGTCCAACGAAACGCGGTGCTAATTTTCCCTTGACTCCAAAGCTCTTTACTCCTCGAAGTAGGGATACTCGAAGATAAACTCTGTCTCCGATTTCGTAAACGGTCTCCTTGCGTTTAGAATCTGCGTAGCTCTTCTGCCTGGACTGGGCTATCTTGAGCCTATCGCGAATCAACTTAACTTTCTGTTCAGACTCCTTAATCAAATCTGGTCCAAAGAACTGACGGTCTCCAACTTCGTCCCATGACAACGGTGTCCTGCACCTCCTTCCGTATAAAGCTTCGAAAGGTGCCATCTTCAAACTGGTTTGGTAACTGTTGTTATAAGAAAACTCCGCATATGGCAAGTTATCGTCCCAACTAGATCCATAATCTAGTGCACAGGCTCTCAGCATATCTTCCAAAATCTGATTGACTCTCTCAGTCTGTCCATCCGTCTGTGGGTGGAAAGCTATGCTGAACTCTAGTCCGGTTCCCAAAGTTTCATGCAACTGATTCCAAAACTTTGAGGTAAATTGGGTTCCTCTATCTGATACGATACTCCTCGGAACTCCATGCAAACAAATGATCCTAGTCATGTATATCTTTGCCAACTTAGCACTGGTGTAAGTGGTCTTAACTGGGATGAAATGTGCTACCTTCGTCAAACGATCAACTACTACCCATATCGAGTCATAGACTGCCTTTGTCCTTGGTAATCCTGTGATAAAATCCATGCCTATCTTATCCCACTTCCATTCGGGTATTGGCAATGGTTGTAACAATCCGGCTGGCTTCTGATGTTCTGCCTTTACTCTATGACACACATCACAAACTGCTACATATGCTGCAATATCCTTCTTCATTCCGGTCCACCAGAACGTTTCCTTCAAATCCAAATACATCTTGGTATTTCCTGGGTGAATCGAATAGGGTGAATCATGTGCCTCTTGCAGAATCAACTTCCTTATCTCCGGGTCATTGGGCACATAAACACGGTCCTCAAACCATAAGGTATCGTGCTCATCCTCACGAAATCCCTTTGCTTTTCCTTCGCTCATTTTCTCTTTTATATCTGCAATCTCCTTGTCAGTTTTCTGAGCTTCTCTGATTTTATCCATCAAGGTGGATTGAATTTCCAATGCTGCTACATAGCCTTTCGGAACTATTTCCAAACATAGTTCACAAAGATTTTCTGCTAACTCCCTTGGTATTTCTCTCGTCATTAGTGTATTGACATGACTCTTACGTCTCAATGCGTCAGCTACAACATTAGCCTTTCCTGAATGGTAATGCAATCTCATATCATAATCCTTGATGAGTTCCAACCATCTCCTTTGTCTGAGGTTCAACTCCTTCTGCGTGAAAATGTACTTCAAACTCTTGTGATCCGTGTACACCTCACAATGATTTCCAATAAGAAAATGTCTCCAAGTTTTCGATGCATGCACTACGGCTGCTAACTCCAAGTCATGCGTGGCATAATTCAATTCGTGGGGCTTCAGTTGTCGTGAAGCATACGAAACAACTCTTCCTTCCTGCATAAGTACTGCTCCAAGTCCTCAACGTGAAGCGTCGCAATACACCTCATAATCCTTCGACTGATCTGGCAGAATCAACACTGGTGAGGAAACCAATCGTTTCTTCAACTCCTGAAAACTGGCCTCACATTCCTCAGCCCAGTTGAACTTGGTATCCTTCTTCAACAATTTAGTCATAGGCTTTGCATTCCTTGAGAAATTCTCAATGAATCTCCGGTAGTATCCTGCGAGTCCAAGAAAACTCCGGATCTCTCCAACTGTCGTTGGTGCTTCCCATTCGGTTATGGTCTCAACCTTTGTGGGGTCAACTGCTATACCTTCTCCGGATATAACATGTCCGAGGAATCCTACTTCCTTCAACCAAAATTCACATTTGCTGAATTTGGCATATAACTGATGTTCCCTTAGTTTCTCCAAAACCAAACACAAATGTTCCTTATGCTCTTCTTCATTCTTTGAGAAAATCAGAATGTCGTCAATGAACACTACGACGAACTTATCAAAAAACTCCATAAATACCTTGTTCATCAGGTTCATAAAATAGGCAGGTGCGTTAGTCAGTCCAAATGACATAACGGTATACTCATACAATCCGTATCTCGTGGTAAAAGTTGTCTTGGGTATGTCCCGCTCTCGAATCTTCAAATGATGGTACCCTGATCGTAAATCGATCTTGGAAAACACTTTAGCTCCTTGCAAACGATCAAACAGATCATTTATCATTGGCAGTGGGTACTTGTTCTTGATGGTTACTTCATTCAATCCACGGTAATCAACAACCATCCTTAATGATCCATCCTTCTTCTCCACTAGAAGTACGGGGGATCCCCAAGGCGAAGAACTTGGGTGAATATAACCTTTATCCAGTAACTCCTTAACCTACTTCTTAATTTCCACCAAATCTTGTGCGGGCATCCTGTACGGTCTCTTCGATATTGGCCCAGTGCCTGGCAAAAGCTCAATTAAGAACTCGATATCTCTATCAGGTGGCATGCCTGGCAATTCCTCAGGAAATACATCAGGAAAATCCTTTACTACTAGTACTTCCTCCTGTACAACTCCTGATAAAGAATTTACTTGTGTCCTGTTTGGCGTATGTCGGGATACATACTTGATCCTTCTTCCTTCTGGCGTTGTGAGCAAAATTGTCTTACTGGCGCAATCGATGTTTCCTCCATACATCGACATCCAATCCATACCGAGAATTACATCCAGACCTTGGGATTCCAGAATGATTAAATCCGTTGGGAAAACCTGCCTTCCTATACTTAATGGCATTTGAAAACATCCTTGTCTGGCCATGTACTCTGCTTCTGGCGAGCTTACTAGCATAGGTGTTTTAAGAACCCTAGTGGGCAGGTTATACTTTTCCACAAATCCCCTTGATATGTATGAATGCGATGCACCAATATCGAAAAGAACGAGTGCAGTAAATGACTTAACCAAAAACTTACCGATTACTGCGTCAGGCTGAGCTTCAACCTCCTCCACATTAACGTGGTTCACCTGTCCCCTATTGAAAGGGTTCGGCTTCTTTCCAGAGCTTCCATTTCCATTTTGGCCTTCGGGACATTCATTGGCATAATGTCCGGTCTTGGAACACTTGAAACAGGTGACTTGACTCAGATCTCTCTTGGCTGGGGTTGATGGGGTGGTACGATTCTGGCCGTTGCTTCCTCCATTCCCATTACCATTCTTGTGGCCATTATGGTTGTGTGAACTACCTCCTCCATGGGTATGCTGAAACTGAACTCCCGGTTTAGGGGTAAAACGGGGCTTCTGCTGGGCTCCAGAGTTATACTTCCTTTGTCCATACTTCCTCTTGCGGTTCTCAATCTGTTGTTGCTTCCCTTCAATCATGATGGCACGATCTACCAACTCCTGGTAGTTGTTGAAACTTGCTACCATCAACTGCATGCTTAGCTCATCATTTAGTCCTTCCAGAAACTTCTCCTGCTTAGCTGCATCCGTAGCAACGTCATCTGGGGCATAGCGTGCTAACTTGCTGAAGTCGTCAACGTACTGGCCAACTGTCCTTCCTCCTTGGCGTAAGTTGCGAAACTCGCGCTTCTTCATGGCCATAGCTCCTGCTGAAACATGGGCAGTGCGGAAAGCTTGCTGAAACTGATCCCATGTGACAGTGTCAACTGGGTAAGTAGCTGTGAAATTCTCCCACCATGCTGTCGCGGGTCCGTCAAGCTGATGTGTGGCAAACTTCACTTTCTCAACATCTGTGCATCCTGCAGTGGTCAACTCCCTTCCTGTCTTGCGGAGCCAATCGTCTGCTACTATTGGCTCGGTGCTGCTGGAAAACACCGGCGGATTCAGCCTAAGGAAACGGGTTAGGTGATCGACAGGTGGCGGCGGTGGAGGGTTGTTGTTGTTGTTGTTCTGCTGGTTCTGGACTAACAACTGCATCAATTGGTTCTGCTGCTGGATCAACTGGGTGACCTCCGGTGGAAATCCATTGTCACGTCTCGGAGGCATCTGAGGGTTTAGAAAAGATGAGAATTAAGAATAGAGTGAGGTCTAAGGAGAAAACACTACCCAAATGCACATGAGACAAATGCACACAAAATCACTTCATTCAATTCAAACAAGGGCATACAAACGGTATAGAACTATCGCAAAAGTGCTCGAACTATAATGTATACATGGGGAAAATACTACTAATATTTGGTGGTCATCTAGAAATTTGAATCGGTGGAAGACTCCATGATGTCTGCTCCAGCTTCGTCTTCAAAGTCGGGTTCACTTGGATCCGAATCGGTGTCGTCGATGATGATGTAGTTGTCCGGACATGCGACGTATTTGTCTTCCTTCTTGGATGCTAATTTCCCCTTGAGTTCTTCAATCTCCTGCTTAAGATCGACATTGTGCCTTGCTATAGCTACGATCTCGTCCATGTAGTCCTTGCGTGTACCCTTCAGTTCTCCTTCTAGCTCGATGATCCTTGCCTTCGCATTCTTCAACTCTATCATGTCATTGCACATCTGGTTCTCGTGGCGTCGACTGTGCTGGTTTAACTCCTGGATGAAAGCTGAAATGGATCTATCCTTCTTGGTGCTGACTATCTCCCATTGTTCATCTCGGTGTTTGCAAATCTGGTAGATAGTGTCCTTGAGGTCTTCTTGATAAACTTCTCCAATGCGTCCCATGGTGATATGAGCTGCCATGCTCTTTCCCAGATTCCAGGTTGGTGCACTGAAAACACTATCTATGGGCTTCGTGATTGGCGCGAATGTCCTTCCCGAAACGTGAGCTTGAATCTTCCAGCACTCCTGTCGGTGTACTAAAGTAGGGGTACCCTAGTATCCCGAACTTGTGCACGGGCAGTCGCAGCACCCCGCGGCAAGGCCCGCCAGGTGATCGCCAAGGCTCTCTATGGTTCCTTTGGAGCCATTCGAGAACAAAGTATCTAAGCCAAGGAGACAAGTCCCCGGCAAGAGGAGCTTGCCGGGAAGGCCGCTCGAGGCACAAGACCCCGGCAAGAGGAGCTTGCTGGGAAGGCCAACCAGAGCATCTCAAAAGACCTGCCGCGACGCTCCACGCGTGATGCGGAGCATCCTATGGACATCACCATGTCAAGAGTCCGTTCGGCGAGTGACACGTGCAACATCTACTTCACATACACAAAGGTGAATCATCTCCTTTACACGTGCTCACTTGACCCCTTCGAGGATGGTATACTACTTGACACTCCACTCGTGTGCATGCATAGGTATTGTCGGAACACTACGGACGACGAGGAGGAGTGCAAGCGCCAAGGAACAACTACACCATCCGCGAGGGAAGCATGGAAGAGAAGGAGGAAGAAGACCCAGGACGAGCGGTACTACCGCCCACACCAAGCGGTACTACCGCTAGAGGCCCCCGAGGGGCACTACCGCCGAACTTCCGCTCTACTGCCGCTCAACCCGACAAACTCCTGTGCTCGAGCGACCCGGGTCCGGTACTACCGCCCGGTCCAAGCGGCACTACCGCTTGCAAGCGGTACTACCGCCCTCCCAAGCGGTACTACCGCTCTGCCTGTGCGCAGCCGCGGGCCTTTGGCCTTGTATCCCCCCTCTCACTTACCCCTTCGTGGATGTAGACTATATATACTCCCCCACCTCATTCTAGCTAAGGTAGCAAAGTAGTAGCTCATTAGAGATAGAGCTTTGCTCATCCATACCGGATCGTCTCTTCGAGAGTGACCGCGGCCCCTCTACGGAGAAGATCCATCTTGGATTCAAGACCTCCATGTGAGCATGTGAGAAGATCCTCCGGGATATCAAGACCTCAACTCCTCCAAGGATTGGGATGAACGCTACCTTGTATCTTTCCCTTTGTTGTTCATGTACCTTGTGGATCTTGTGTGTTTGATGGTCTAGTGGATGTGTGATTGGACTTGTTCTTGAGTGTTTCCCTTTGTGTTTTCTCTCCGTTCTTCCCCGTGTTCGTCGTGTTCTTCGAGGGATCTCGCTCCTTTCGTGAAAGATCGGCCATCTAGGGTTCCACCCTACATCTTCTTGGTATCATGAGCCACGTTGATCACGATTTCGGAGCCCCCTCTCTTTGTTTTCTAGCTTGATTTTGTTGATTTCGTCCTAAATTCGAAAATTCCCCACCAAAAATAGCCCCAATTTTTTTTTGTGATTTGTTGGTGTGATGATGTTTTGTTGGATTTGATCCATGGATTTGCTTGGTTTCGAGTGGATCTAGCATCTCCCCAAGTTTCCCCACTTTCCATCCACGAAATCTCTCCAATTTTGACCCCGAAATCATCCATTTCCGCCCCAAAATCGCGCCCCGATCCGGATTTGCGAATTATCCCGTCACGAGCGGTACTACCGCCCATCCGAGCGGCACTACCGCTTAGCACCTCCAAGCGGTACTACCGCCCTTCCAAGCGGCACTACCGCCCCTCCCAGAGCCAGATTTTGCGAAAAAACCCGACACGAGCGGTACTACCGCCCATCCCAAGCGGTACTACCGCTTACAAGCGGTACTACCGTCCACCCGAGCGGTACTACCGCCCATGCCAGTTTCAGCATTCCGAGTTTCACCGTTTTGTCCATAACTTTTCACTCCGAACTCCGATTTGAGTGTTCTTTGGCTCGTTTTGAAGCTATCGATGTGCCCGAGGTCCTCATCTTGGTTTCACCACCTTTTGACTCCATAAATTTTTTGGAACTTTGGCATCTTTGCCTAGGGCTTCCACCACATCCTCCGCATAACCACCACCGACTTCCGCAACCCAACCAATTTTATTCCCCATCACATTTGAGGTTGTTTGAGTTGTGATTTGAGTCTCCTAAGGTGTTTAGGCTACTTAGGGACGGTTGCTTCTTCATCAACCACCACCATAACTTCCGTATAGACTTACCCAACACACACTTCCGCCATCCCAACCTAACCCAATTTTGTTTGTGTTGTGAGTTGTGTCTCCTAAGGTGTTTCGGCTACTTAGGGACCGTGCTTCCAACTCCGACACCATGTATAGTACACCGATTTACCCTCGATTTCCGCATTGTGTCTCAAAACCCCATCATTGCATTGAGGCAATCCCATTGAGCTTCCGCAACCACCACCACATTCCCGCTACCACCGTTTGAATTTTGTCCTTGAGATTTTGAGTTGTGGTTTTTCCGTTTCCTAAGGTGTTTCGGCTACTTAGGGACGAGTCTCCATCATCTTGGTATCTACATCAAGAACACCACCACTCATCATCGCAACGGACGGTAACCTCGACGACACCATTGTATATTTCCCTTGCACATTGCATTGATAACACCTAGCCCATTTTGCGTCACTTACCTATCGAGACTAGCCATTTGAGTATTGCCGGCAACGTTACTTGTGCACATTAGTGATCTACACCATACATTGCATACATACCATATCGTATTGGTATCACATCATCCATTGTGTCACAAGATTGTTCCCGCATATACACAATTGCTATCTTGGTTTGTGCATTTCGCAAAGTGGCCATACAAAAAAAAAACAATAAGCTTTTAAGCAAAAGAGAAAGAGCAAAGAGCTTGTAAGCAAGTGCCATAGCATCATACCACATTGCATATAAGATTGTCATATCCGATCATCTTGGATCAAACACCGGGAACCATACATATATAGCATACTTGGGATAGAAGTTTATCCATTTTGCATATCATAGGTTGTGCACAAGTGTCGTATCCGCCTATAGAGCAATCGTGCTAGCGTCTCTCTTGAGTTGTGCAACACGAGCGTTTTCCGTGGACTCCACATTTTGTGCTCATTCCTTGGTTGCACGACCCCATCTATCTATCCGTGTGTGTGTTTCCGTGTGCCATTCTTCGCTATTAGTCTACTTGTTTCACTTGCGAATTTGTGAATCTCTTTCAACATTATTGACTCTTGCTAACATTTTGCATTAAATTTTTGTGCCACTATCCTCACCGAGATACACCATAAGCTTTAGTTTGTAGGTGTGAGTGAACAAGTCCGGTACCAATTCCACTATTCTTTCATCTCACATTGAGTGAAACGAGATACATCCTCAACTTCGGGAAAAGGTAACTTGGTATTGTTTATCTCATTTCCTACTCACCTCTACTCGAGTCTTGTGATGGATAGGCAAGGCATTTCACCCTCGGTCTACAACAACGATGAGTTCGATGCCAAGAACCACTACACCGACGCCAAGATGCAAGCTCAAATGGAGGAGATCAAAGCACTCATCAAGGCCTACAAGAGATCTTCCTCATCTTCGAGAAGACGCTCAAGAGCACATTCTTCCGAGCTACCATCTCCGGCAAGCTCACATCGGCATCGACACCATCACCACCAAGAACGTGAAGGTCAAGAGCTCAACACCAACAACCGCTCAACGACTTCACCATCTCCCTTGGCATCTTCGCCAAGCGACTTCAAGGCATCTTCGCCTTCGGATATACGGCATCTTCGCCAACAAGCACCTCAAGGCTACGCTCAAGAGAAGCTCCCCACGCTCAAGTCCGCGACCTCCACGAGCTACTACGACCTCGACACCGACCATGAGATTCCTTTCTATGGGACTCTAGAACCCGAGGAGTATCTCGAGTGGGAGCGTTTGATGGACGACTACCTCAAGCTACATCAAGTTCCTCCCGAAGATCAAGTGAAGTGCGCCACAAGAAACTTCCACGACTACGCCTCGACATGGTGGTTTCATACACCTTCGGAGAGCTACGACATGAGTTGGCCCAAGACGAAGAGAGCTTTGCGGCGAGAGTTTGTGCCTCCAACCTACACGGAACAACTTCTACGCCAATTGGAGAACACCATCCAAGGATCCAAGTCCATCGACGAGTACTTCAAGGAGATGAAGATTGCCTTGCGGCGAGCCGGCGTGGACGACCCCATGTCAATGAAGTTCCACTTCATGATGGGATTGAACAACGACATCTCCAAGACTATCTTCCTCGAGAACTACAAGTCCCTCGACGACAACTACATTGGTGCTCTCAAGGCGGAACAAGAACTCATGAAGGCCAAGGCTTCTCCACCCCAAGCACACTTCTCGAAGACCAAACTCAAAGACGACGAGCATGAGTCTAGTACCACCAAGTTGTCCAACCCCGATGAGCTTCAAGATGATGCCCCCAAGTTCGAATTCACCGCCATCCCTCTTTGTGGCATTGACGATGTCGAGTCTACTTCGACTTTTTTTCAAGATGGTGCGGCGATGAGTACGACTATGGAGACCATCAAGGACCAAGATTTGGAGGCGAGCGACTTGGTGACGAGTAAGGATGATGCTTCCATCTTAGGAGGCGAGAGCGATGATGTGCCATCTTCGGCCTTCATCCACGGCGACGGTGACGCGATGATCGAGCATGGGATTTTCCCTTCGGTCATGGAGGAGAGAGATGATGTGCCATCTTCGGCCTTCATCCATGGTGACAACGACGAGATGGTTGAGCATGGGATTTTCCCTTCGACCACGGCGACGTATGATGACTTGAGTGACTTGTGCCACCATATTGAGAGTGAGAGGAACTTCACCACTAGCCACATATGTGATGTGTGTCCCCAATTCCCATGTGAGGAGAGCCACAACCCCCACCACTTGAGTGAGATGAGTGACTCCACCATACATGACTTTGAGTGCACCTACCTTGAGGGAGTGAGTGAACCACCACATAGAGAGAGTGAGGCCACTTCGATTTCTAACGACTTAACCTCTACCTCTATTGTGTCTTCTCATTTGGTGCTAGGTCCTATACATGATGACGCGCCAATTCGCGACGACTACGTCCTTCCTTTGGACATGACGATGGCCATGGTGGAATATGATGCACCCCCCACATGGTTCCATCAAGATGAAGATGACCACCATTTGGTCTTTCCCACCTCACCTACACCGCTTGAGTGGAATGACAAAGGTAACATAGGTGAAGGTGATGCTCTTGTCCCACTAGTGGACTATCTTACTAATGATTGCTTGCATGATGTTGATCCACCTATTCCCATGCTTCATGCTAGTGCGACTTCTTCATGTCATGACTTACCAATTTATGATGAATATGATGATGAGCATGTTGAGTTGCCTAGTTGTGATGCTATGATTCATAGGATATCATGTGAAAATTCTATTGGTCACTTCATGTTTGACAATCCATTGAACTTGTCATATGCTATGAGTGAGATATCCCGTATCGCTTCATTTCAATCTCAACATAGTGACTATGCATGCCCCATTAAAATAAATCCTATTTGCACTTATGGCATAGATGACGAGATGATGGTCATTGGCTTTTGTTTTTCATGCGATGATATTGCTATGCTTCCTTTACATGATTTGCGCAATTCATCTACTATGCCATGCCATGATCACATTGTTCCAAATATGCATTGTTTTGGATGTTGTCAATATTCTCCATGTGATGTTTCTACTAATGCTCATGAGGAGACCCCCATAGTTTCCTCATGCATATTAGGAGATTTTGATGCATTCCATACATTGCATGATCCCAATACTTGTGTGCACAATATGCTTCCCATGAATAAACATGCTATTGATGTGCCATATACTAGTATGCTCAATTTGCATCCCCATCGTGTTATACATAACAACTATTCTTTCATGATGGATGACATGTTCTTGTACCATGCATCAAATTTCTTTGAGCGATGCTTATCTTGTGCTAACACTCACTTGCACATACACATCATGATGGATGATGTGTACATTTACCATGCACACAATTTCTTTGGTTTGTGTCTCTTTTGTGTAGGTACCCATGAATACTTGTCAACCTCGCAATCCCATGAGTTGACAAAACGAGCTCTAGAGAGCAACGATGATTTGGGATCCGATGGATTACCTTTCCCACCACTCACTTCGCGCAAAAACTTCGCGCATTTCTTCTACATGACCCTCACATGGTTATGGGTTGTTGTCCATTATATATCCTTTTCCCATCTTGCCATGTTCACTTTGCATGATATGCCCATTCCTATGCCTTTGCCATGCATTTGTGACCCATGCTTTGCATTACACATGATGATTGATTCTAGTACTTGTATGTGTATTTGCAAGCGTGGTGGAGATATTGTTTGTTATTGCCATGATTGCTTTGTGCCCCATGCCTATGATGATACTATGATCTTGATTTGTGTTCGTGCTTGCGATATGTCATGTACATTGCCTATGCCCATTCCTTGCTCACATGACATGATTGCCATGATTTCCTCTAGTGTGTTGCATCTTTGCTCCACTAGCTTGCACGACTTGATTACTATGCTTGCTTATGTTGTATCACCAATGATTTATACTTTCTCACTTCATGCGGTTGATGACAACTATTTCCATGCTTTGCACATGATTGTTATTGCTTCTTGTCATTTATCTCCATGTGTTGCCTCTCTCATGCTAGATGATTTGCCATGTATTGAGTGCAACAATGCCCTTAGTCTTGATAATGAGTTTGCCCCCATAGCATTCTCACATATAATTGGAGATTTTGACATATTGCTTGTGAAGCATGCTTGTCTTACCTCTTTGCACCATATACCTCGTGCCATGAATATAGCCATTGTTGCATCATATTATTCATGCACTTGTGCTTCTAATGGTTATGTGCAAAAGAAGAAAACCATCATGATGGATGATGTGTTTATCTACCATGCACATACGTTCTTTGCTTTGTTGTGTGCATGTGTAGGATACTTGGACTTTGTGTCGACTTCCACGTCACGTGAGTTGACCATTCGAGCTCTTGAGAGCGAACCACCTTCTACCACAACGATTCTACATCACACTTGCTTGTGCTTCGGCATTGTGAAGGATGCACAAGGACACGCCTTCAAGGTGACATCTTTCTTGAGCATGGATATTGCGGATCATACTACTTGTGTTGCTTGCACAATGAGACTTATTGTTCATCTTGGATCACTTGCTTGCACACTTGTTAGAAATCTTGTTTCGACTTGTCATTTTAACCATTCCATGCATCATGACATATATGCCTTGTGTGTTGCATCCAAATCTTGGATTACTTGCTCCTATCACATGTTTGGTTGCAATAATGTCATTCCTTCACATATGCCATGTCTCATTGATTGCTACATGCTTGACTTGATTGCCTCGCACATGATGAACAATTTCTCTTTCTATTGTGTTGAGTGCCACACTATATTCACCACACCCCATGCATGTTATGCTTGGATTGCCTTGCACTTGACCCATGTGTGTAGATATCTCATCTTATTTGGTGTTGTGAATGATTCATATGCCTACCATAGACCTTTCATTGAGAAATTTGTGAATGCTTGCTATGAACTAGAGGTAGATGTCTATTCTCTTGTCAAACATATTTGCATCTCTACCTCACATTTACATGATTGTCCCCATGCCATATTTGCTTGTGCTCAATTTATGTGCTTACATACCATGTCACAATCATTTGTCAAACCATATGCTTTGCATGATGACGACACTTGTTGGGTGAATCACCACTTGAATGCTTGGTTTTGCACTAACGCTTACCAAATTTGTTTTTCCAAGTGTTTGTTGTTTTTGCTCCTTTTGAAGGAATCACTACACGATGCGACATTGGAGAGAGCACATTTCGAGCTTCAAGATGACAAGTACTTGGTGAACGTCCACTTCTACACGGCGAAGCCATCTCTTTCCCATGGTGATTTGGTTTTCGATCCGAGGTCGGATCTTTCCCAAGGGAGGGGAGATGATGCGGAGCATCCTATGGACATCACCATGTCAAGAGTCCGTTCGGCGAGTGACACGTGCAACATCTACTTCACATACACAAAGGTGAATCATATCCTTTACACGTGCTCACTTGACCCCTTCGAGGATGGTATACTACTTGACACTCCACTCGTGTGCATGCATAGGTATTGTCGGAACACTACGGACGACGAGGAGGAGTGCAAGCGCCAAGGAACAACTACACCATCCGCGAGGGAAGCATGGAAGAGAAGGAGGAAGAAGACCCAGGACGAGCGGTACTACCGCCCACACCAAGCGGTACTACCGCTAGAGGCCCCCGAGCGGCACTACCGCCGAACTTCCGCTCTACTGCCGCTCAACCCGACAAACTCCTGTGCTCGAGCGACCCGGGTCCGGTACTACCGCCCGGTCCAAGCGGCACTACCGCTTGCAAGCGGTACTACCGCCCTCCCAAGCGGTACTACCGCTCTGCCTGTGCGCAGCCGCGGGCCTTTGGCCTTGTATCCCCCCTCTCACTTACCCCTTCGTGGATGTAGACTATATATACTCCCCCACCTCATTCTAGCTAAGGTAGCAAAGTAGTAGCTCATTAGAGATAGAGCTTTGCTCATCCATACCGGATCGTCTCTTCGAGAGTGACCGCGGCCCCTCTACGGAGAAGATCCATCTTGGATTCAAGACCTCCATGTGAGCATGTGAGAAGATCCTCCGGGATATCAAGACCTCAACTCCTCCAAGGATTGGGATGAACGCTACCTTGTATCTTTCCCTTTGTTGTTCATGTACCTTGTGGATCTTGTGTGTTTGATGGTCTAGTGGATGTGTGATTGGACTTGTTCTTGAGTGTTTCCCTTTGTGTTTTCTCTCCGTTCTTCCCCGTGTTCATCGTGTTCTTCGAGGGATCTCGCTCCTTTCGTGAAAGATCGGCCATCTAGGGTTCCACCCTACATCAACGCGTCCCGGCAGGACTTGGCGAGCGACAAGTTCCCGGACGCGGCAAGACAACGGTCGCGGCAGGCAACCACCCTGTACCTACGCTCCAGCTCACCCACCTATGTGTCGCTCCGGGACCCTTCCCGGCGTACGTGGCGGGAGGCTGTGCAGCCAGGGGTACACTGTGGCATGCGGCGCTGACAAGATCGCCATCATGGGAAGCGGTGGCGCACCTGACGGTCCCTTTTCTGCACCGTCAGGGCGACGTAGATAGGCATTTAATGCCTTTGTCCCCTGTCGTCAGGGTTAGGTATGATACACTGTGTAGGTAGCTGTACCTACCACATCATATTTCCATTTTTGCCCTTACCTACGTTGCCACCTGTTGGAGACCCCTTGAACATATAAAAGGAGGCCCATGCACAACGTAGGAAAAGGGGATCGGCCCCCAGAGAGTGATCTCTGAGAGGAAAACAGAAGAACGCTCGGTCTCGTTAGCTGCTTGAGTGTACTGTAGCACTCAGCGCTCCCGAGCAAGAACTCAATACAATCCACAAAGCAGCAGTAGGAGTATTATCTCTCCGGAGAGCTCCGAAGCTGGGTAAAAAAACCCCGTGTGCTTCGCCTCGATCCGCTCTTCGCGCGACCTCCGCCCCCCGCCGAACCGAGAAGGGGCTCCGTCCCCATAGGTGCTCAGGGAGCCAGAAAACCCCGACAGCTCCTCTTCAGGCAGAGTGGCGTTGAAGGTCCCGGTGAAGCTTGGTAGTCCAATGTTCAGGTACTTGGTGACTTCCTTCAAGTGAAATCCAAAAGGTGTGCCTTCATCCGGTTGAGCGTACTTGATCTTCGCGTCTGTCATCCTAAAAGAGTAGAAAAGATGAAGAGTTAGAAAATGAAAGGAGAATAGTGATCTATGGCTTTAGCTTAGTGGTCGTGTCCTACAGTCAGCGTGTGCTCTGATACCATCTCTGTAGCGACCCGACCTCAGATGGTCAAGTCTCTGTGCTCCGGTGTCATCCCTGGATCAGTAATGCTGACACGACACAATACTTCGAAGGATTTATAACAGAGTAGCAATCACACACTTATTACATTGGTGTCTCAAAAAGAACATCTTACAATAAATATGGCTTAAGGCCATCTAATAAAGATAACAACGGAAGACTTGGAAGATAAGTGAGTCCATCAACTCCAACGGCATCACTGAGTATAGAACCACGACCTAAAAGCACCTTACTCGTCGTCTGAAAAGTCTGCAACATGAAGGTTGCAGCCCGAAAATGGGTCAGCACATGGAATATGCTGGCAATGTAACACATAGAGAGTAATGAATGATAAGCCTATACTACATGCATATATGGCTGGTGGAAAAGCTCTATGGTTACAATTTTGCGTAAAGCCAATTTTTCCCTACTGCAAAGGAATACATTTTATTTAACTATCATGGTGGTTGAAACATCGAGAATGGTTGACAGCATTCCGATCCCAATTAGGTGAACAATTAAAACCCAACAATATTAATTAGAAGTAACATGATGAGATTCACATGATATTCAAGTACTAGATACTCAAGATGTCCATAACCGGGGACACGGCTAATCATGATCAGATTGTACACTCTGCAGAGGTTTGCACACTTTTCCCCACAAGACTCGATCGCCTCCGTTTGATTTCTCGCACTACATGATGTTTGAGAAACGGATGACGGAGACATAGTCTTTCAGAAGCGCTAGCACCTTACGTTGGATAGACCGGCACACCTACTTTCCCCTACATCTTCTAGTCTACCCTGTAAGAGTTCGCACGACTTAATCAACTATGCCAGAGCCCATAATGGCTTGTGGCTGCACACGGAAGTTACTAGCATGAATGATCTTATGATCCCTTTGAGCCTGGGTGGCGGTCCAAAGAGAAACAGGCAAGTCCTGATAGAAACCAGGTGCCTCAATCCACCCAGATGTGTGTTTAAGTTGCCACCTTAGATAAACCATTAATTAACATAACTCACATCTGTCATGGATATCACTCACCCAATCCACGTCTACTAGCATATCATGGCATAATAAGCAAACGTAGAAGTAACTCCCAAAGGTTTCATAAGTAAAACAGGTATTATGTACTACCTCAACTACTTCCCATCCCACAATTTAATTAGATCCTAATCATGCAATGTTTGAGGATTGATCTAATGCAATAAAACTAGGTAGTAGAAAAGGGTATGATCAAAGTGTTACTTGCCTTGCTGAGGATCCGCGAAACCTAGAGATTCGAAGTAACAGGCGGCGCACTCCGGGTGATCTATCGTAGACAAACAACAAGCATACAATAAGTACTCATCTAATGCACAGGGAAAACTCAAATAAGAGATCGAACCAGAAAGTTCAACTTAAGAACTCCGGTTACAAAGAGAAACGAACCGAACAAAGTAACGGAAAACAAACGGCGGAAGAAAACAACTCGGTTCTAGTAAGTTGAAACTAGGTCAAATTTTTACAGTAGCAAAAACTTGTTTAAGTTGATTAGTCGGAACGACGGTTTCGAAACGAAACTCCAGGCGCTTGAATCACCTAATTCCGATAAATGAGCGAGAAGATAAACTAGAAAGAAGATCGGATCTGAAATCGCGATCAGAAAATCGCGGAATAAATCCGACGAAAAAGAAAACGACGAACGGTTAAACGAACGGACGTTCGTTAGCCGAGAATAACCGATGATCACGTTCGTTAAGACGAACGGTCCGGCGAACGCTCGCTAAACAACTAAACCGAAAAAAACGAAAACCGATCTAGGGTTTCGAAAAAAAACGAAACATCGAAACGAAAATAAACCCAGAATGGTTTTTATAAAAAAAACCGAACCGATGTGAGGGGGCGGCGCGGCGCGGCGGCTACCTCGGCGAGGGGCTCCGACGGGGCGGCGGGGTGGCGCGGGGCGAGGCGGCGGCAGGCGGCGCTGGCGGCGGCGGAGCGGCGCTGGCGCGGCAGGCGGCGGCGGCGGGCACGAGTGGCGGCGGCGGCGCTGCTGCTGCTGCTGCGTGCTGCGGGGTGGCGGGGAGGTGTGGGAAGGAGAGGAGAGAGGGGGGGTATTTATGAGGGGGAGGGGAGGTGGCTTGGGGGAGGGGGCAAGGCAAGGGGGGGAGGAGGAGGACGAGGAATCCTCCTCGGATTCGGCCGGCAGCGGTGGCGCGCGGGCGCGCCCGTGGGGAGGGGCGGCGGCGTGGGCCGGCTCGACTGGGCCCTTGGCCCAGTCGGGCGCTGCGGATTTTTTTAATAGATACACGCGCAGAAAAACAAATAAAAGAAAATCTAAACGAACTCCAAAAATCCCGAAGTTAATTTTTCCCGACTCCTAAAAATGAGTCGAACAAAATGAACTTTTACTCGGGGCCTAAATGCAATATTTTAAAAACACGCATTTTTCCCTAATCCAAAAAATGCAAATAAACTCCGGAAAAATCCAAATTTGATTTATTTATTAAATCTTCATTTTTCCTAAATTTGGGAAAGTCATATTATTCCTCTCTCGTGTTTTTTATATTGGAAAATAATTGAAGATGAAATAAATAAAATCAAATGATCCTCTTTTCAAAATTTAAGAAAACTCAAATATGAAAATAACGAAATCTCCAACTCTCTCCGAGGGTCCTTGAGTTGCGTGAAATTTCTAGGATCGACCAAAATACAAGAAAATATGATATGCATGATGATCTAATGTATAACATTCCAAATTGAAAATTTGGGATGTTACAACCCTCTTTTTCCGTTCGTCTCTTTTTTCTTGCTTCTTGTGTGCCTGTGTGTTGGATCGTTTGTCATGATGGCTCAGGACAATACTAAATTGTGTGACTTTTCCAATACCAACAACAATGATTTTCTTAGCACTCCGATTGCTCCTCTTACCGATGCTGAATCTTGTGAAATTAATGCTGCTTTGTTGAACCTTGTCATGAAAGACCAATTCTCTGGCCTTCCTAGTTAATACGCCGCTACCCATATAAACAAATTTGTTGATTTGTGTGATATGCAAAAGAAGAAAGATGTGGATAATGATATTGCTAAATTGAAGTTATTTACTTTTTTGCTTAGAGATCGTGCTAAAACTTGGTTTTCGTCTTTGCCTAAAAATAGTATTGATTCTTGGAATAAGTGCAAAGATGTTTTTATCTCTAGGTATTTTCCTCCCGCTAAGATCATCTCTCTTAGAAACGATATAATGAATTTTAAGAAACTTGATCATGAGCATGTTGCACAATCTTGGGAGAGGATGAAATTAATGATACGTAATTGCCCTACACATGGTTTGAATTTATGGATGATTATACAAAAAATTCATGCCGGATTGAATTTTGCTTCTAGAAATCTTTTAGATTCAGCCACGGGAGGCACTTTTATGGAAATAACTTTAGGAGAATCTACTAAACTCCTAGATAATATTATGGTTCATTTTCTCAGTGGCACACCGAAATATCTACTAGTAAAAAATTTCATGCCATAGAAGAGATTAATGTTTTGAGTGGAAAGATGGATGGACTTATGAAGTTGTTTCCTAATAAGAGTGCTCCTATTGATCCTAATGATATGCCTTTGTCTACTTTGATTGAGAATAATAATGAATCTATGGATGTGAATTTTGTTGGTAGGAACAATTTTGGTAACAACGCTTACAGAGGAAACTTTAATCCTAGGCCGTATCCTAGTAATTCCTCTAATAATTATGGTAATTCCTACAACAACTCTTATGGAAATTTTAATAAGATGCCCTCTGATTTTGAGACTAGTGTTAAAGAATTTATGATTTCTCAAAAGAATTTCAGTGCTTTGCTTGAAGAAAAATTGCCCAAGATTGATGAGTTGGCTAGGAATGTGGATAGAATTTCTCTTGATGTTGATTCTTTGAAACATAGATCTATTCCACCTAAGCATGATATCAATGAGTCTCTCAAATCTATGAGAATTTCCATTGATGAGTGCAAGGAAAGAACCGCTAGGATGCGTGCTAAGAAAGATTGCTTTGTAAAGGCATGTTCTTCTAGTTTTCATGATAATAGGGATGAAGATATAAAAGTGATTGATGTGTCTCCTAACAAATCTTTGTTTTGGCAATATTAATCTTGATAATTATGGGACTGGAGATGAGTCAACTTTAGTTAAAAGGCATCTCAACGATTCAGAGTTTTTAGATCTTGATGCAAAATTTGGTAAAAGTTGGATTGAAGAGGTCAAAACTTTACATGGCAATGAACCCACTATTTTGGATTTCAAGGAATTTAATTATGATAATTTTTCTTTAATATATTGTATTTCCTTGTTGCAATCCGTGCTAAATTCTCCTCATGCTTATAGTCAAAATAAAGCTTTTAGCAAACATATCGTTGATGCTTTAATGCTATGAAGAAAAGCTTGAATTAGAAGTTTCTATCCCTAGAAAAATTTATGATGAGTGGGAACCTACTATTAAAATTAAGATTAAAGATCATGAATGCTATGCTTTATGTGATTTGGGTGCTAGTGTTTCCACAATTCCAAAAACTTTGTGTGATGTGTTAGGCTTCCGTGAATTTGATGATTGTTCTTTAAACTTTCACCTTGCGGATTCCACCATTAGGAAACCTATGGGAAGAATTAATGATGTTCTTATTGTTGCAAATAGGAATTATGTGCCCGTAGATTTCATTGTTCTTGATATAGATTGCAATACATTATTCTTGGTAGACCTTTCCTTAGAACGATTGGTGCAATTATTGATATGAAAGAAGGGAATATTAGATTCCAATTTCTGTTAAGAAAAGGCATGGAACACTTCCCTAGAAAGAAAATTAAATTACCTTATGAATCTGTTATGAGATCCACTTATGGATTGGACACCAAAGATGACAATACCTAGATCTATTCATGCCTTTATGCCTAGCTAGGGGCGTTAAACGATAGCGCTTGTTGGGAGGCAACCCTATTTTATTTTTGTTTCTTGCTTTTTGGTTCTGTTTAGTAATAAATAATTCATCTAGCCTCTGTTTAGACGTGTTTTCATGTTTTAATTAGTGTTTGTGCCAAGTAGGACCAATATTATCTTCTTGGGTGATAGTTGTTTGATCTTGCTGAAAAAGACATAAACTTTTCTCTCACGACAATAATTGTTAAAATTCATCAGAACGCGATAAAATACCAATTCTTTTTGAAGTAGATCAATATACAAATTTTCCAGGTTGTCCTAGTTTTTCAGATTTTTTGGAGTTCCAGAAGTATTCAAGCAAATTTGATTGCTACAGACTTTTCTGTCTTTGACAGATTCTATTTTTTGTGTGTTGTTTGCTTGTTTTGATGAATCCATGGCTAGTATCAGAGGGTATGAATCTTAGAGAAGTTGGAATACAATAGGTTTAACACCAATATAAATAAATAATGAGTTCATTACAGTACCTTATGGTGGTGGCTTTTTTTTTCTTATACTAACGGAGCTCATAAGATTTTCTGTTGAGTTTTGTGTTGTGAAGTTTTCAGGTTTTGGGTAAATATTTGATGGATTATGGAATAAGGAGTGGAAAGAGCCTAAGATTGGGGATGCCCAAGGAACCCCAAGGTAAAATTCAAGGACAACCAAAAGCCTAAGCTTGTGGATGCCCTGGAAGGCATCCCCTCTTTCGTCTTCGTCCATCGGTAATTTTACTTGAGGCTATATTTTTATTCACCACATGATATATGTTTTGCTTGGAGCGTCTTGTATGCTTTGAGTCTTTGCCTTTTAGTTTACCACAATCATACTTTCTGTACACACCTTTTGGGAGAGACACACGTGAATCAGAATTCATTGGAATACTCTATGTGCTTCACTTATATCTTTTGAGCAAGATAATTTTGCTCTAGTGCTTCACTTATATCTTTTAGAGCACGGTGGTGGTTTTATTTTATAGAAATTATTGATCTCTCATGCTTCACTTATATTATTTTGAGAGTCTTTTAGAATAGCATGGTAGTTTGCTTTTGCTTTAAAATTTGTCCTAATATGATGAACATCCAAGATGGGTATAATAAAAACTATCATATAAAGTGCATTGAATATTATGAGAAGTTTGATACTTGATGATTGTTTTGAGATATGAAGATGGTGATATTAGAGTCATGCTAGTTGAGTAGTTGTGAATTTGAGAAATACTTGTTCTAAATTTTGTGATTGCCATAGCATGCACATATGGTGAACCGTTATGTGATGAAGTCGGAGCATGATTTATTTATTGATTGTCTTCCTTATGAGTGGCGGTCGGGGACAAGTGATGGTCTTTTCTACCAATCTATCCCCCTAGGAGCATGC
The DNA here is from genome assembly GCA_032464435.1 of Aegilops umbellulata. Classification (NCBI taxonomy): domain Eukaryota; kingdom Viridiplantae; phylum Streptophyta; class Magnoliopsida; order Poales; family Poaceae; genus Aegilops; species Aegilops umbellulata. The sequence continues at coordinate 280,194,807 of CP136057.1, forward strand.
GTGTAGTACTTTGTTTCGATAACTAATAGATTTTTGCAATAAGTATGTGAGTTCTATATGACTAATTTTGAGTCCATGGAGTATACACACTCTCACCCTTCCACCATTGCTAGCCTCTATAATATCGCGCACCTTTCGCCGGTATCATACATCCACCATATACCTTCCTCAAAACAGCCACCATACCTACCAATTATGGCATTTCCATAGCCATTCCGAAGATATATTGCCATGCAACTTATCACTGTTCCATTTATTATGACACGCTCCATCATTGTCATATTGCTTTGCATGATCATGTAGTTGACATCGTATTTGTGGCAAAGCCACCTTTATAATTCTTGCATACATGTCACTCTTGATTCATTGCATATCCCGGTACACCGCCGGAGGCATTCAGATAGAGTCATATTTTGTTCTAAGTATTGAGTTGTAATTTTTGAGTTGTAAGTAAATAAAAGTCTGATGATCATCATTATTAGAGCATTGTCCCAAGTGAGGAAAGGATGATGGAGACTCCGGACGAAAAGAAAAAAAGAAAAGAAAAAAAAGAGGCCATGAAAAAAGAGAGAAAAAGTCCCAAAAATATAAAAAAATGAGAGAAAAAGAGAGAAGGGACAATGTTACTAACCTTTTGCCACACTTGTGCTTCAAAGTAGCACCATGATCTTCAAGATAGAGAGTCTCCTATGTTGTCACTTCCATATACTGGTGGGAATTTTACATTATAGAACTTGGCTTGTATATTCCAATGATGGGCTTCCTCAAAATGCCCTAGGTCTTCGTGAGCAAGCGAGTTGGATGCACACCCACTTAGTTCCTTTTTTAGCGTTCATACACTTATAGCTCTAGTGCATCCGTTGCATGGCAATCCATACTCACGCTTGATCTTTTTTGGTTTGGCCTACTACATTGATCTTTTTTGTAATCAGAGAAGTGCTTAGCTTTGGGTTCAATCTTGCGGTGTCCTTTCCTTGTGACAGTAGGGGCAGCAAGGCATGCATTGTATTGTTGCCATCCAGGATAAAAAGATGGGGTTTATATCATATTGCTTGAGTTTATCCCTCTACATCATGTCATCTTGCCTAATGTGTTACTCTATTCTTATGAACTTAATACTCTAGATGCATGCTGGATAGCGATCGATGTGTGGAGTAATAGTAGTAGATGCAGAATCGTTTCAATCTACTTGTCGCGGACGTGATGCCTATATACATGATCATTCCTAGATATTCTCATAATTATGAACTTTTCTATCAATTTCTCGACAGTAATTTGTTCTCCCACCGTAATACTTATGCTATCTTGAGAGAAGCCACTAGTGAAACCTATGGCCCCCGTGTCTATTTTCCATCATATAAGTTTCCAATCTATTTTTACTTTGCAATCTTTACTTTCAATCTATATCATATAAATACCAAAAATATTTATCTTATTATCTCTATCAGATCTCACTTTTGCAAGTGGCCGTGAAGGGATTGACAACCCCTTTATCGCGTCGGTTGCAAGGTTCTTATTTGTTTGTGTAGGTACGAGGCGACTTGCGTGTAGTATCCTACTAGATTGATACCTTGGTTCTCAAAAACTGAGGGAAATACTTACGCTACTTTGCTGCATCACCCTTTCCTCTTCAAGGGAGAAACCAACAAAAGCTCAAGAGGTAGCAGTGCATCACCCTCAAACCATCCAGATGCATGAGGGGGTGCTGTACATCCGCGATGAGCAAGGCCCCAAGGGCGTAGGAACCGCGGAGGCCAGGCTTGAAGCCATGGAGCAGGAAGTCTTCCGGTGCAAGGGGATGGTGGAGCGTGGGCACAACGCTAATCACCTCATGATCGCAGACCTTTCCCATGATCTCAAGGTGGATGGCAACCCCATGAAGGACATCATCTTCACCCTCAACGAGCAAATCAACTTCCTCCAAAGACAGATCTATGACCTCCAAAACCAAGTCTTTGAATATGAGGCGAGGTTCAAAGGTCTGAGTTTGGCTGCTAGTTGCAGGACCTGTGAGACTCACTCCTCCTCTTATGATGGTGGACCACTGCCATGGAAATCCGAGGACCAGATCTCTCCTTCACCGTCATCGTATTCTTCACCACCAAAAGAGAACTGAGTATCGGGTATGGGCACTCCCCTTGGCTTCCGCCAAGCTTGGGCGAGGTGCCCCGGTATCGTATGATCCCACTATCTTATTGCTTTTACTTACTTTAGTTCGATCTTTTGCATTAGATGAATAAAAGTTTAGGTCGATCCTTTCTTCTTTGAGAGTTTGCTTAGTGATTTATCCCTGTAATCGTGTGCAAGTTATATAATAAATTTTAGTGTGAGTTTTTGCTTTCTTTACTTCCATGTTGCAAATAAAAGGAAAATAAATAAAGGAAGAAGAAGAGAAAGGAAATAAATAAAAGGAAAGAAATAAATCAATAAGATTATATACTAATCCTATGGTAGGTGATGGCACCACATAAGGAAAAGTATAAGTAGAAAATTTTATTAGAGGTTGACAAACATAGCATTATTCAATGATGCAACTCATGTAAGAATTAGTAAGGGAAGAGAAGATTCACATATAAATATAATATCATAGAAATCTTTTGTGATTGTGAGCCCTCATCAAAATATTTTATGACAAAATTGTTGATGTTGGACAAGGAAGACAACTTAATGGTTTATGTTTGTTTATATTCACACAGAAGTCATATTGTCATAGATCCTTCAACATGTGATGCTTGCCCCCTATCTTTGCTAGCCAAAAATTCTGCACTATGTAGAGATACTACTTGTGCATCCAAAAACCCTTAAACCCAAATCTTATTTTCAAGTGTCCACCATACCTACCTAGGGATTGAACAAGATCCCTCAAGTAAGTTGTCATCGGTGCAAAAAGGCAATAAAAATTGCTTCTAAAAGTGTGAGATCGTTTAGTGTAATAGAAAATTGAGCGTTGTACGAAATTTGATGACAAGGAATAAAAGTGACAGACTGCATAATAAATGTTTCCATCTTAAGGGGCAACACAACATGACGTTCTTTTGCACTAAGGGATTGATAATACAAACAAAAAAGTGCATGGCAACCTCTGCTTCCCTCTTCGAAGGTCCTATCTTTACTTTTATGTATTTACTTTTATGCAAAGAGTCGAAGTTTTCCTTCTATTCCTTTTATTTTCTACTTTGGCAAGCATCATTTGGTGAGGAAAGATCTATGCACATATGTCCAGTTGAATATAAATAGAATTAGTTATTATTGTTGACATCACCCTTGAGGTGAGTATGTTGGCAGGCGAAACTATAAGCCCATGTCTTTCTATGTGTCCGGTTGAAACGTTTTGTTCATGGGTACAAGATGAGTGTTAGCAATCATAGAAGACTATATGATGGTTGAGTATGGGGACTTGCCTAAAGGCTCCGACACGTGACCCTTCCTGAAAAGATGATGAATTGTAGTTCCAAAGTTGACTTGGAACATAGTTTGTTGGTTTCTAATAGAGTTTTTGCTTTATAGTTCGATTGTGTGATGAACTATTACTTATCCATGAGAAGTATATGATAAAAGTTCTATGATAAAATTACTATGTTTAATTTTTTTGCTGTTTTAATAATCAACATAATTGTTCTATGTCCGTATTTTGTTTTTACCGACACCTCTCTCTCAAAGCATGTCGACATGTTTTTTGATTTCAGTTTTCGCTTGAGGACAAGCGAGGTCTAAGCTTGGGGGAGGTGATACGTCCATTTTGCATCATGTTTTCTTACTGTTATTTATAATGTTTTACCCATAATAATCCTTTTCAGAGTAATTATAATGCCTTTTCTCCCTTAATTTACAAGGTACACACCAGGAGGGAGAATTCCGGCAACTATAAATCTGGACCTAAAATAGCTACGTCAGCTACCTATTCTGCACAACTCCAAATGAGCTGAAATTTCACAGGGATTTGTTATGGAATACATAAGAATTACTGGAACAAATAACTACCAGAGGGGGCCACCAGGTGGGCACAACACGACTGGGCACGCCAGGGGCCCCTGGCGCGCCCTTGGGAGTTGTTGCCTCCTCAGCCCACCTCCGGTGCCCATCTTCTGGTATATAGGTCGTTTTGCCCTAGAAAAAAATAAGGGGATGACTTTCGGGACGAAGCGCCGCCGCCTCGAGGCGGAACTTGGGCAGGAGCACTTTTGCCCTCCGACGGAGTGATTCCGCTGGGGGAACTTCCCTCCCGGAGGGGGAAATCATCGTCGTCATCATCACCAACAACTCTCCCATCTAGGGGAGGGCAATCTCCATCAAAATCTTCAACATCACCATCTCCTCTCAAATCCTAGTTCATCTCTTGTGTTCAGTATTGTTACCGGAACTATAGATTGGTGCTTGTGGGTGACTAGTAGTGTTGATTACATCTTCTAGTTGATTACTATATGGTTTATTTGGTGGAAGATTATATGTTCAGATCGAATATGCTATTTAATACTCCTCTGATCATGAGCATGTTTATCATTTGTGAGTATTTACATTTGTCTTGAGGTCACGGGAGAAATCATGTTGCAAGTAATCATGTGAACTTGACATGTGTTCGATATTTTGATAGTATGTATGTTGTGATTCCCTTAGTGGTGTCATGTGAACGTCGACTACATGACACTTCAGCATATTTGGGTCTAAGGGAATGAGTTGTGGAGTAGCAATTAGATGGTGGGTTGCGAGAGTGACAGAGACTTAAACCCGAGTTTGTGCGCTATTCCATAAGGGACCGATTGGATCCCAAAACATGAAAACTTCACAACACAAAACTCAACAAAATCTCGTGAGATCCGTTAGTGAAACAAAGGAAATAACCACTTTTAGGTATTGTTGTAAACTCATTCCAGTTTTATATTGGTGTTATATCTACTGCATTCTAATTTCTCCATGGTTCATACCCCTGATACTACCCATAGATTCATCAAAATAAGCAAACAACACAATGAAAATAGAATATGTCAAAAACAGAATAGTCTATATTAATATGGACTTTAGCCAAACATGTGTAACTCCAAAAGTTCTGAAACAATAGGATAATGTGGGCAATTTGTATATCAATAAATTGAAAAAAAATCGGAATTTTTCGTTGCTCCAGTAAGTTTTAACAATTTTGCTACTGGACATAAAAGTTTCTGTTTTTCTTAGAATCAAATCAACAATCTTCCAAACATCACAAAGGTCTTACTTGGCACAAATAAGGATGAAAACAAAATTGGGTCGCCTCCCAACAAGCGCTATTGTTTTACGCCCCTAGCTAGGCGTATTGCATAGATGTAGGTATTGTCATCTTTGGTATTCAATTCATAAGTAGCCCTCATAATAGATTCATATGGAAACTTAATTTTCTTTCTTGGGAAGTGTTACATGCCCTTCCTTAATGGAAATTGAAATATAATGTTTCCTTCTTTCATATCAATAATTGCACCAATCGTTCTAAGGAAAGGTCTACCAATAATAATAGGGCATGTAGGATTGCAATATATATCAAACACAATAAAATCTACAGACACATGATTCCTGTTTTTCAACAAGAAGAACATCATTAATCCTTCCCATAGGTTTCTTGATAGTGGAATCTGCGAAGTGCGAATTTAAGGAACAATCATCAAGTTTATGGAAACGTAGCACATCACATAAAGTTTTTGGAATAGTGGAAACGCTAGCACCCAATTCACACAAAGCATTGCACTCATAATCTTGAATCTTAATCTTAATAGTAGGTTCCCATTCATCATAAAGCTTTCTAGGGATTGAAACTTCCAACTCAATTTTTTCTTCAAAAAATTTCATCCTAGCATCAACAATATGTTTAGTAAAAGCCTTATTTTAATTATAAGAATGAGGTGAATTAAACATAGATTGGAACAAGGAAATACACTAAAGCAAAGAACAATTATCATAATTAAAGTCCTTGAAATCCAAAAGAGTAGGCTCATCACTAATTAAAGTTTTGACCTCACTAATCCCACTTTTATCAATTTTTTCATTAAGATCTTCACACTCCAAATTATTGGCACGCCTTATAGCTAAAGTTGACTCATCTCCAGTCCCTTATTTATCAAGTTCTATATTAGCAAACAAATATTCAATAGGATTCACACCAATCACTTTAAGATCCTCATCAAGATTATCGCAAAAACAAGAAGAACACACTTTTCCTAGCCATTATCTCTTAGCATGCATCCTAGCAGTTCTCTCCCTACTTTCATTAATAGAAATTTGAATATCTTTCAGAGACTCATTAATATCAAGCTTGGGTGGCATATATGTAATCTTAAAAGAATCAATCTCATGAGAAATTCTGTCGACATTTCTAGCCAAATCATCAATCTTAAGAAATTTTTCTTCTACCATAGCTTTGAAAATCTTTTGGGAGTTTATAGAATCTTTAATATTATTCTAAAGGTCAGAGGGTATCTTATTATAATTTCCATAAGAATTGTTGTTGGAATTACCATAACTATTAGAGGAATTACTAGGAAATGACCTAGGATTAAAATTACCTCTATACACGCTATTACCAAAATTGTTCCTACCAACAAAATTCACATCCATAGATTCATTATTATTCTCAATCAAAGTAGACAAAGTCATATCATTAGGATTAATACGAGCACTCTTGCTAGCAATCAATTTCATAAGTTCATCCATCTTTCCAGTCAAAGTATTAATCTCTTGAATAACATGCACTTTTTTTACTATTAGAATATCTTTTGGTATGCCATTGAGAGTAATTTGCCATAATATTATCTAGGAGTTTAGTATCTTCACCTAATGTAATTTCCATAAAAGTACCTCCTGCGGCGGAATCAAAAAGATTTCTAAATGCAAAATTCAATCCCACGTAAATTTTTTGTATGATCATCCATAAACTTAAACCATGAGTAGGGCAATTTCTTATCATCAATTTCATCCTCTCCCAAGATTGTGCAACATGTTCATGATCAATTTTCTTAAAATTCATTATATCATTCCTAAGGGAGATGATCTTAGTGGGAGGAAAATACTTGGAAATAAAAGCATCCTTACACTTATTCCATGAATCAATACTATTTTTAGGGAAGAACAAAAACCAAGTTTTAGCACGATCTCGTAGTGAGAACGGAAATAGATTTAATTTAACAATATCATTATCCACAAAATTTTTCTTTTGCATATCACAAAATTCAGCGAAAGTATTAAGATGGGATGCAACATCTTCATTAGGACCACCAGAAAATTGTTCTTTCATAACAAGATTCAACAAAGCGGCATTAATTTCATAAGATTTTGCAGTAGTGCCGGGAGCAATCAGAGTACTAATAAAATCATTATTGTTAGTGTTGGAAAATTCACACAACTTCGTATTTTCTTGAGACATCATGACAAAGCAAGAAATCTAGCACACAAGCAAACAAAAAAGCAAATGAGAAGCTGAACGGAAAGAAGGCAAATAAAAAGGCAAATATTTTTGTGTTTTTCTGACAATGATTCAGAAGTGGAGGAGAGCAAAACGAGAGTGTCGGGGGGAATCGGCTTCCTCGAACACCTATGGGGACCGAGCCCCTTACTGGTTCGGCGGGGGGCGGAGGTTGCACAAAGAGCGGATCGAGGCGCTGCACACAAGGGGATTTTACCCAGCTTCGGGGCGCAAGGATGCGTAAAACCCTACTGCTGCTTTGTGGATTGTATTGTGTTCTTGCTCGGGAGCGCGTGGTGCTACAGTACACACGAGCCGCTGGAGAGACCGAGCGTGGCGATGGGTGTCCTCCCCTTCCTACGTGCGCGTGGGGCCTCCTTTTATATGCTCAAGGGGTTACCCACAGGTGGCAGCGCAGGTGGGGGGCAAAAATGGGAGAGTGCTGTAGTGGGTACAGCTGCCTGCACAGTGGCTGTACAGTGCTATTATATCTGACGGCGGGGGACAAGGGCATTAAATGCCCGTCCGCGTCGCCCAAACGGTGCAGGGAAGTGGACCGTCAGGAGCGCCACCGTTTGCCACGATGGCTACTCTGTCAGCTTCGCTTCGCCACCGCATGCCCCTGGCTGCACAACCTCCCGCCATGTGCGCCTGGAATGCCCCCAGAGCGACACGTTGGGGGGTGAGCTGGAGCGCAGGCACGGGGTGGTAACTTGCCGCGGTGGATGCCTTGTCGCGCCCGGGAGCTTGTCGCTCACCGGGCCTTGCCGGAGCGCGGGACGCGCCGTGGCAAGGTCCTTGTCGTGTCGTGGTTGGCCTTCCCGGCAAGCTCCTCCTGCCAGGGTCTTGTGCTTCGAGCGGTCGTCCCGGCAAGCTCCTCTTGCCGGGGCCTGGCTCTCTTCGGGTGGCCTTCCCGGCAGGCTCCTCCTGCCGGGGCCTTGGCTCAAATACTTTGTTCTTGGATGGCCCAAAAAGGGACCACGGAGAGTCTTGGCGATCGCCTGGCAAGCCTTGCCGCGGGGTGCTATGACTGCCCGTGCACAAGTTCGGGATACTAAGGTACCCCTACTTTAGTACACCGACAGGAGCCCCCGGGCCTGGGCCATACACGGTGCCGAGCGCTGTTGGGCCAGGCCCAAAACAGTGCACGGGCACGCGCGGCCTGGGTCACGCTGCATCTGCTTCTGCGCCCACCACGTCCTCCCCGAACGGCATGCGTCGAACGCGGCATCGTGGGGAGAGGCATGCGTGACGTGGGCGGTGTGCGCGGGGCCGAACCCCGCAGGCGCGCGTCACGTCGCAGGCGATTTGTTTATTCGGAAAGGTGAAACGCCCCCTCCTCCCCTTATAAGCAGGGGAGACAGGGGCAGTCCGCCCACCCGCCAGTTGCGATTCCTCAAAAACCTCCGCCACTTCCTGAGAGAAGCAGCGCTCCGCCCCCCCTTCCGCCGCCACCAGTGCTACCGACGCCGTCGACCCCCCTCCCTCCTCCCGCCATGGCCCCGAAGGGCGACAAGGGGAAAGGGAAGGCCGTGAAGTCGGCCGAGGCGCAGCGGCTTGAGGCGCTGCGAAAGGAGCAGGCGACCTTCCCCCTTGAGCTTGACGCGCTGGTCCTGAGGGAGGAATACTACCTCTCCTGGTCGACGAGGACGCGAGCGCATCCGCGCACGAGGTCCCATTTGCTTTCCTCTGAGTTCGCCCCTTTTCAGGACTCTGGCTCAGAGGGTGGAAAAGAGAGCCAAGGTCCCGGTGGTCATCCTCGACGACGAGCCCACCGTGACGGCCGGGGGTGCGCCCGAGATGACCTTGCCGGAGCCGCCAACTGGTCCTCAGAGCAGCCCCCAGCGTAAGCATATGACTTGCTTCCTGCCGTTGGGCGCGCCCGGGTGCCCTTCGCTTTTCTTGACATCTGGCTGACGATTTGTGTAGGAGCAGAGCAGCCCCGCCAGGAGCGTCCGGAGACGGTCCCCGATGAGCCACCCGCTACAACTACACCACCAAGGGGGAGTTCCCCGGCAAGGGAGGAGTCCCCGACGAGGGAGCAATCCCCGGCAAGGGAGCAGTCCCTGGCGAGGGAGCAGTCTCCGGTGAGGGAGCAGTCTCCGGCGAGGGACGGCACCGGCGGCCCCTCGGCGATGGAGACCGTGACTGCAGACCCTGGCCCAGGTAACCTTCTCGCCTCGAAACTCCCCTGAAGTTCTTCTTCTTTGGATAGTTGCTTGACTTCTCCCCCTCTTTCGGCCTTCAGACCCACCCGCCACGGACCCGATGGAGACCGAGGTCGTCGTCGAGGAGGACGCGCGCGGCCATACTGACGACATGGCCGCCACCGGAGAGACGGATGGGGCTGAAGATCCGGCTGGCGAAGAGGCCGCCAAGGCTGCCGCAGCAGCCGCGGGCGAGGGGGCCGGCGATCGTACTGACGGCCCTGAGGCCGCAGGAGCGCCGGGCGCTGCGCCCACCGCCGACCCTGCCTCCACAGCGGCGTCGGGCCCCGAGGAGCCCGCGTCAGGCGCCTACCTGAAGGTCGGCGACGATATCTTCATCAAGCTCCCCTGGGAGTCGACTTCCAGGGCGCCGGTCGAGGGGGAGGCCTTGGATGGAGAGGTGCTCGCCTCCGCCGGGCTGACGCTGGTCGACGTGCCAAGCAGCAGCGGCGGCGAGCCCGAGGAGGAGCGGCTGCTCCGGAAGCTGGTGTCGCTCTACCGCGCCCGACAGGCCCAGGTGGAACGCCGGGAAGCGCTTGTCGCGAAGGCGGGAGCGGACATGGAGAAGCGCGCCGGGGAGCTCCGGGAGCTCAACCAGGAGGCCCTCCGATCCTTGGCGGAGGAGCGAAGGTAGCTCGACGAGGCGCGGACGGCCTTCATCCTCGAGAAGGCGGAAGCCGAAGAGCAGCAAAGGCTTGCCGCCGCGGGGCTAGCCGCGCGGGAGGGCGAGCTGGCGCAGCAGAAAGCCAGCCTCGCCAGCCACGAGGAGGAGGTCGCCGCACGCGAGCAAGCGCTCGGCGGAGCCCTCAAGGAGGCGCGAGATGCTGCCGCGGCCGCCGAGACCGCCAAGGAGGCACTGGAGGCGAAGGTGGTGCAGCTCGACACCGACCTCAAGGCGAGCGGCGAGGAGCTCGCCGCGCTCAAGCAGGAGCGCGAGAAGGGTGCCCACACCCTTGGTGAGCTACAGGGCTGCTTCGCCGAGAAGATCAAGGAGCTCGACGCCGCCAAGGACTCCAACGCCGATCTCGAGCTGAAGCTGGACACCTTGTCCTTGGCGCTGGACAGCGCCAAGGGGCGGGAGGTGGCCTTGCGGAAGGAGGTCGCGGACAACGAAGCGTTGTTGGAGAGCGCCGCGGTCACCCAGAACGAATTGAGGGCGACAGTGGAGCAGTGGACCGAGGGCCTCGTGGACATCGCCGCCTCCATCGACACGGAGCTGACGCTGCTGGGGATGGAGGGTCACGAGTATCCCTCCGGTGAAAACGTCCCACCCAGCGCCAAGCTCACTTTGTTCTTCAAAGGTGTGGTGGCGGCCCTTCAGCATCTCCGGAACGCGATCCCAGAGCAGCTGGCCGGCGAGACGCGCGATGCCATCGCCGGAGCCCTCGAGAAGGTGTTGGTGAAGATCGCCTTCCGCAACCCCGGCATCAGGCTCACCAACGTCCTCAAATCCCTGCCGGCGGATGCTGACCTCGAGGAGATCAGGGCCCTCTTCGCGCCCGGGATCAAGAGGATCGAGGGCGACCGCGTGGATTAGGCCGCCTCCCCTTTTATTTTCCTGTCGCTGCCGGCCAAGTCATGAAAGCGATTCATTAGGGCTGCGACAAGCTTATCTTTGTAATATAACTCTATCTTAGGTAGTGACTGCACTGTTATTTCCTCTACTTGACTCTGTGATCTGTATGTTTTTGCCCTACGCTTTTGGGGACTTGTCGGTGTAGGCCTCCGCCTTACCGCGGGCTCTGAGTGCGGGACATCAGCAGCCCGCCAGCGGCGCCACTACCGGCAAGAAACCTTGCCGCGGCTAGCTGCAGCTCGCCTAAATTGTTGAGCAGGCTCAAAGCAAAGTAAGTGTTGCGACTGCAGTCGCAGCACACTTAAGCTGCCGAGCGAGCTCGAAACAAAGTAAGGATGCCACTCTGGTTGTAGCACACTTAAGTCGTTGAGCGGACTCGAAACGAAGTAAGGGCGCAACTAGCCACGAGCCGGTCCCTCCGCGCACAGGTTTTCCATACAAAGCACGGTCGTTCGAGGAAGATAACCTTAAAATTTTAAAAACTCAATTGCTCAAACTTTGGCAACTTAGCTTTTCCGTGGCTCGCTGCCCGGCAAGGTCGCTTTCCGGTAAGGCGAAACATGGGGCTCGCCATCGCTTACCGGGGGTCAGTGCTGCACAGAGTGTCAGATAATGCATGCAAAGAATAAAGAGCATGAGATCGACAAGGTGCGCGTAGCACAAGAACTCAATCTGCGCACAGGGTCTGCGCCTGGCTCTGTACAAAGGATCACATGCAACAGCGGCAAGACTTTGTATAGAGGGGTGGTTGCCGGACGGGGTCCGACAACCGCGCCTTACGGGCGAAACTTACGAAGATTCCGAACGTTCCAGGAGTTGCTCACCGGAGTGGTATCTTCGGTCTCAAGGCGGACAGCGCCAGGCCTATCGACTCGTTTCACCCGGCAAGGGCCTTCCCACTTTCTCGAAACTTCTGGCACTAACTTGGCGGCTATAAAAGCAGCGGAAAGCTTGCTGGCAGCGAGCAGCTCGCACAGCGGCCTGAAGACGGTCCTCCTCGAGGAGCAGCGCATCATCTCGACACAGCTGCTCTCGCTCGAGCTCAGCGTGAGCGAACGCTCGAGGTGGCCCGCATGCGAGATTTGTGGGGCTAACTATCCCCGCTCCCCGGGATGGGGCGAGAGGCTGCCTGGTCATACCAGGGCTTACCTGCGCCGAGAGGTGTCGGCGTACGTTCGGATGCCGTGGCGCCATGAGCTGGCTCGGTGGCGCCCGTTCCGTCGCCGGTGCCGTCCCCACCACCCGCTGGCTCCAGGGGCGGTGGGTTCGACGCGGGCGGACCAGCCACCTCCGGAGCCTTCTTCTTCGGTGGCATGTCGACGAAGATGATGGAGATCTAGCTGGTGCAGACGCCGGATCAGGTTCGCACAACTTCGACGCCCCCTACCTGGCGCGCCAAAGATGTCGGGGGGAATCGGCTTCCTCGAACACCTATGGGGACCGAGCCCCTTACTGGTTCGGCGGGGGGCGGAGGTTGCACAAAGAGCGGATCGAGGCGCTGCACACAAGGGGATTTTACCCAGCTTCGGGCCGCAAGGATGCGTAAAACCCTACTGCTGCTTTGTGGATTGTATTGTGTTCTTGCTCGGGAGCGCGTGGTGCTACAGTACACACGAGCCGCTGGCGAGACCGAGCGTGGCGATGGGTGTCCTCCCCTTCCTACGTGCGCGTGGGGCCTCCTTTTATATGCTCAAGGGGTTACCCACAGGTGGCAGCGCAGATGGGGGGCAAAAATGGGAGAGTGCTGTAGTGGGTACAGCTGCCTGCACAGTGGCTGTACAGTGCTATCATACCTAACTCTGACGGCGGGTGACAAGGGCATTAAATGCCCGTCCGCGTCGCCCAGACGGTGCAGGGAAGTGGACCGTCGGGAGCGCCACCGTTTGCCACGATGGCTACTCTGTCAGCTTCGCTTCGCCACTGCATGCCCCTGGCTGCACAACCTCCCGCCACGTGCGCCTGGAATGCCCCCAGAGCGACACGTTGGTGGGTGAGCTGGAGCGCAGGCATGGGGTGGTAACTTGCCGCGGCAAACGCCTTGCCGCGGTGGATGCCTTGTCGCGCCCGGGAGCTTGTCGCTCACCGGGCCTTGCCGGAGCGCGGGACGCGCCGTGGCATGGTCCTTGTCGTGCCGTGGTTAGCCTTCCCGGCAAGCTCCTCCTGCCGGGGTCTTGTGCTTCGAGCGGTCGTCCCGGCAAGCTCCTCTTGCCGGGGCCTGGCTCTCTTCGGGTGGCCTTCCCGGCAGGCTCCTCCTGCCAGGGCCTTGGCTCAAATACTTTGTTCTTGGATGGCCCAAAAAGGGACCACGGAGAGTCTTGGCGATCGCCTGGCAAGCCTTGCCGCGAGGTGCTACGACTGCCCGTGCACAAGTTCGGGATACTAAGGTACCCCTACTTTAGTACACCGACAGGAGCCCCCGGGCCTGGGCCATACACGGTGCCGAGCGCTGTTGGGCCAGGCCCAAAACAGTGCACGGGCACGCGCGGCCTGGGTCACGCTGCATCTGCTTCTGCGCCCACCACGTCCTCCCCGAACGGCATGCGTCGAACGCGGCATCGTGGGGAGAGGCATGTGTGACGTGGGCGGTTTGCGCGGGGCCGAACCCTGCAGGCGCGCGTCACGTCGCAGGCGATTTGTTTATTCGGAAAGGCGAAACGCCCCCCTCCTCCCCTTATAAGCAGGGGAGACAGGGGCAGTCCGCCCACCCGCCAGTTGCGATTCCTCAAAAACCTCCGCCACTTCCTGAGAGAAGCAGCGCTCCGCCCCCCCTTCCGCCGCCACCAGTGCTACCGACGCCGTCGACCCCCCTCCCTCCTCCCGCCATGGCCCCGAAGGGCGACAAGGGGAAAGGGAAGGCCATGAAGTCGGCCGAGGCTCATCGGCTTGAGGCGCTGCGAAAGGAGCAGGCGACCTTCCCCCCTGAGCTCGACGCGCTGGTCCTGAGGGAGGAATACTACCTCTTCTGGTCGACGAGGACGCGAGCGCATCCGCGCACGAGGTCCCATTTGCTTTCCTCTGAGTTCGCCCCTTTTCAGGACTCTGGCTCAGAGGGTGGCAAAGAGAGCCAAGGTCCCGGTGGTCATCCTCGACGACGAGCCCACCGTGACGGCCGGGGGTGTGCCCGAGATGACCTTGCCGGAGCCGCCAACTGGTCCTCAGAGCAGCCCCCAGCGCAGCCCCCAGCGTAAGCATATGACTTGCTTCCCGCCGTTGGGCGCGCCCGGGTGCCCTTCGCTTTTCTTGACATCTGGCTGACGATTTGTGTAGGAGCAGAGCAGCCCCGCCAGGAGCGTCCGGAGACCGTCCCCGATGAGCCACCCGCTACAACTACACCGCCAAGGGGGAGTTCCCCGACAAGGGAGGAGTCCCCGACGAGGGAGCGATCCCCGGCAAGGGAGCAGTCCCCGGCGAGGGAGCAGTCTCCGGCGAGGGAGCAGCCTTCGGCGAGGGACGGCACCGGCGGCCCCTCGGCGATGGAGACTGTGACTGCAGACCCTGGCCCAGGTAACCTTCAGACCCGCCCGCCACGGACCCGATGGAGACCGAGGTCGTCATCGAGGAGGACGCGCGCGGCCATACTGACGACGTGGCCGCCACCGGAGAGATACTTGCACCCAACGCGATAAAAGGGGTCGTCAATCTCTTCACGGTTACTTGCAAGGATGAGATATGATAGAGATAGGTATAAAAGATAAAAAAAATTGAAAATAAAGTAAAGGTAGATACATTGCAGCATGGTATTTTTGGGGTTTCGGTTTAATAGATCTAAAAATAATATGATAAGAATAGACCCGGGGGCCATAGTTTTCACTAGAGGCTTCTCTCTTGAAAGAACACATACGGTGGGTAAACAAATTAGTGTTGAGCAATTGATAGAAAAGCGAATAATTATGACAATATGTAAGGCAATGATCATGAATATAGGTATCACGTCCGTGACAATTAGACCGACTCCTGCCAGCATCTACTACTATTACTCCACACATCGACCGCTATCCAGCATGCATCTAGTGTATTAAGTTAACAAGAACGGAGTAACACCTTAAGCAAGATAACATGATGTAGGGAGACAGATCCAATCAATATGAATAAGTCCTACCTTTTTATCCTTAATGGCAACAATGCAAATACGTGTCATGTCCCTTTCTTTCACTGGGATTGAGCACCGCAAGATGGAACCCATTACAAAGCACCTCTCCCATTGCAAGAAAAAAACAATCTAGTTGGCCAAACCAAATCAATAGACCAGAGAGAAATACAAAGCTATCTTAATCATGCATAAAAGAGTTCAGAGAAGACTCAAATAATATTCATAGATAATCCGATCATAA
This sequence comes from Aegilops umbellulata, assembly GCA_032464435.1. Taxonomy (NCBI): domain Eukaryota; kingdom Viridiplantae; phylum Streptophyta; class Magnoliopsida; order Poales; family Poaceae; genus Aegilops; species Aegilops umbellulata. Next base: position 280,210,344 of record CP136057.1, read on the forward strand.
ACCCACAATGCACCGGATCTCAACAAACGCAACGCAAAAGAAGATTACATCGAATAGATCTCCAAGAACATCGAGGAGAACATTGTATTGGAGATCAAAGAGAGAGAAGAAGCCATCTAGCTACTAGCTACAGACCCGTGATTGCTTGTATCTACATTGGTATTTCCTTCAAGAGGAGAGAATGATGCAACACAACAAAGGTAAGTATTTCCCTCAGTTATGAAACCGAGGTTATCAATCCGGTAGGAGAACCAGGCAACACTATGTAAACGGTACCTGCACACAAAGAACAAATACTTGCAACCCAACGCGTAAGAGGGGTTATCAATCCCTCCTCGGTATTAAGATAGATAAAATTGTATGAGATTAGATAAATAGATCTAGAAAAAACACAAAATAAAATAAGTAAATAAAAAGTGCATCAAGGTATTTTTGGATTTTTATTGGAATAATAGATCTAAAAATAATATGATAAATAATAGATCTGGGGGCCATAGAATTCACTAGTGGCTTCTCTCGAGAAAATAGCATACAGTGGGTAAACGAATTACTGTTGGGCAATTGATAGAAGAGCAAATAATATGACGATATACAAGGCAATGATCATGTATATAGGCATCACATCCAAAATTAGTATATCAACTCCTGCCTGCATCTACTACTATTACTCCACACACCAACCGCTATCCAGCATGCATCTAGTGTATTAAGTTCATGGAAAACGGAGTAATGCAATAAGAATGCTGACATGATGTAGACAAGATCTATTCATGTAGGAATAGACCCCATCTTTTTATTCTTAATAACAATTATACATGCGTGCCTCGGGACCCCTTGAGCTACTGGGTGAGGACACCGCAAGATTAAACCCCTCACAAAGCACCTCTTCCCATTCCAAGAAAAATCGATCTAGATGGCCAAACTGAACCAAAGTTTCGGAGAAGAAATACGAGGCTCTAATAATCATGCATATAAGAGATCAAAGAAAACTCAAATAATATTCATAGATAGAACTGATCATAAACTCACAATTCATCAGATCCCAACAAGCACACCACAAAAAGTCATTACATCAAAAAGATCTCCAAGAAGGATAACATTGTATTGAGAATCAAAAAGAGAGAAGAAGCGATCTGGCTACTGCCTACGGACCTGTCGTGGACTTAACACGACAGATGCCCTAGCAAAAGGACTTATGTGTGGAGCCATCGCAACGTGGTTAGCTTGAAGGGGTTAAATGGGACAAAGGACACAAAGAGTTTACCCAGGTTCGCCCCCTCTCAAAGAGGTAAAAGCCTACTCCTGCTTTAGGCTGTATTGCTTGTGTTTCGATTACCAGGGAGCGAATATGCTTGACCTAGATCTCGTTTGATTGTTACTTGAGTTAAACCGCCATCGGATCACCCCTTTATATACACAGGTTGATGCCCGGCGACTTATAGAGTCCCGGCCGGCTCATACACAACGTATCCAGCTTGGTAACCAACTAAGCTTGCTTTACAATACAAGATAAACATATGCTGGTTCATACCCACGGGCCTCAAGTCCTCCCAGGGTCTTGGGCCTTCAATAGCTTGCTCTTATGGACCGCCATCTTCATCATCCTCTTGGGCCTGCTCATCTTAAGCCGCCAGTGGCATGACCCGACCCCTCCTGGGCGGGTCATACCCAGTAGTTATATCCCCAACATTAGGCCCTAGGTTGATTTGAACTTGTTCACATCAATCTTCAGTGCTTGACTTAGCAAAATCTTCCATCATCAACCTTTATGATCTTGCTATAACCCGCCATGACGTCAGCTCACAGAATTGTGTTAACCCGCCTTAACGTCATCACGCATTAACTTCGCACGAAGCCCAGAATATCTCAACAAATATTTATCTTTTAATGGACCTCTGAAAATCGAGGCGTCCGCATATCCACATAATGATTTTTTTGGCCTGCTTGGTTCATGCGCATGCCCTTTATGCACCTCCTTATAAAAAGGGACAGGGGTCCTTTTCATTTTTTCGCCTTGCCTCCTAGTCTTCGTCTTCCTCCTCGCAATGCCCACGCGCGCCCGAGCTCCGACGCCGTAGACCTCGTCAACTGCCTCAACTCTGGCCGCTTCATCAACCTGAACGAACCAGAGCACCGCGACGCACCTCAGCTGTCCAACAACACCTGTAAGTACTTCTCCTTTCTCGTAGCAGATCTCCATTAGGGTTTGCCCCAGTTCATCGAAGTTCTTCTCCGTTCTTCTTTGTTCTTCTCTAGGTCGCATAGTTGAATCTGAATATGACGCTGAAGACACACGATAGTAGTTTTAGCATCTTTTTTCCAGTCACAGTAGATATTGTTTCTACATAAGATCCATCCGAACACCTGAGTTCTTCCACTGCCTTCGCTTTAGGTCTAGAATTTATTTTATTTCAAAACTGCTATAGATCCAAAATTATAGCACCAATCTGCAGAATATATTTGTCCATCACTTAGCAAATCCTCCCTTATAGATCTGAAAATATGGCAACTGTTTGGGCGGCTTAACTGATAAACCGTAACCCACCATGTACCATTAGTCCCCTTTTTAGCTGCCAATATATGTATCTGCATACCTCAGTGCTATCTTCCGGCTTAGCACATTGGGTCTTTATAGCACTTACCTTTGAATCAATGGCCGGCTTAACAGCATAATCTTAAACAGGTAATCTTTTAGTTTTAGACTTTCCTCCTAAAAAATGACCAAGACCGTCACCTCCTGCAACTGGGTCGCTTCCCAGTTATCGAGAAAACGTTGGATGAACATGTCCAAGTAGGCATGTTAGCGCAAAGAATGTCATTCATTGGAGAACCCCAGGAACAGAAACCATCCCCGAACCCAAGGCGGGCGAAACTGTCGCCTTCAGTGATCACATGCTCCGGGGGTTCACTCCGCCCTGTTCAAAATTTTCCATGACGTACTGCACTTCTTCCAACTCCATCCTCAAGACATCGGACCCAACTCTGTCACAAATATCTACAATTTTCAAGTGTTCTTCGAAGTATACCTTCACCAAGAACCCATTGTAGAACTATTCAGAGAATTCTACTACTTAAACCGCCAGACTGAATTTACGGATGGGCCCAGCCTAGAATTAAGCGGTATCTCAATTTAGAGGCGGAAAGACGCTACCTTCCCAGCCGCCAAACTTTCCAGTCACCCCAAGGACTGGAACCAAACATGGTTTTATTATCAAGACACCTCTCCACAAGGGGAAAATCCTCTGCCGGGTTATCGTGAGAGCTGGCTCAGCAACAGGCACCCCCTCCCCGAACGGATCAGCACAGCCAAACGGGCCAAATATATGCCCATCTTCTCAAAGATTACAGCCTTAATGGCCAATGGTTTGGCCAGAATCGATCCGGTTCGATGCTGGGTCACTTGGAGAGTTTTGCCCTTAAGCCGCCGCCCCGGTTTGATGTGCGTATACACTGGCGAATTAAAAGATCCACAACACCACTGCCAGATTCAGCTAACTGATGATGACATCAACGATATGACCAAGTCTCTGCTGAACGAGAGCTTGGCAGATTGCAGCAAAACTGGACTGAATCCTTTCTGTGCTCTCAACAAGCCGCCAGCTGTAAGATTTTTAAACAATTTCCAGTTTAATCATATCTTCAATTAAATTGCCCTCTTATACTCATTTTCTTTTTGCAGGCCAATTCACCTTTTTGGAATAGGAAGCTGCAGGATAAACCAGTCAAGAAGACACGGACGAAGAATAAGGCTCAGAAAAATCCTGCCAAGAAGAAAGCCAGCACCTCCGAGCTATTTGACTTGGATGATGTTGAGTCGGAGGTAGAACTTGACTCACTTGGCTCATTTTTTATACATCTTATTGACAATGATCACTATCAGGATGATGCGGAAGGCAGCCACGCCTATGGTGAAGAGGTAACTATCCTTTCCTTGGACTCAGAACCTCTGCCAACACAGAAAGTTCATCACGCAAGCCGGGAAGTAAGGTTTTCTCATCCTTTAGCTTATTTGGATCCCAACTTTATTTTGAAGAAGCAGCAACATGAAGCTCGCCACACAACCCGGAACAGCGGTGGCGGGATTCTCTCCTTCAGCTTACCAAACACGCCGGCTCCTTGCTAACGCCGTCCAGAGGTTTCACAGACTTCCACTTTAGCTTATCCCAAGGCGGGTCCTTTTCGACAGCCTCTTAACCCTTCTGATTCAAACTATCAGGGAACCTCTCATTCTTCTTGTGGCGACTCAACTGGGACTCATGTCCCGCTTTTCAAGACTGTGCCTGGGTAAGAAACATTTAAGCCTATTAGCTTTCAGTCATGTACTCAACTGCCATATCAACCCTGTCTTATGTTTTACTTTCAGCGCTATGGCCAAGCCCAGCAAGAAACTGAAGGTGAACAAGCCAACTGACGATTCCAATCCTTCTGAGCCAGAGAAACAAACAACAAAGGCTTCACACCAAGCTGCTGAGGCCTCAGTTGATGAACCGCCACCAGAGGAACACCATGCCCATATAGATTCCATGGATATTGACCCGGAAAATACTAAGCCACCCAGCCCCACTCAGCCAGCTCAAGAAAACGAAGAAGTCATAGTTACTGGGACGGCTTTCACGGCACCAGGTAACCCCACCGTCTTGTCCAAGCACAACACCAAAGAGGAATTCTCTGCTGTTGACAAAGGCAAGTGGAAAATGAACCAGGAAAGGTATGCACAATTCAACGCCCAAGAGCTTCACGCGGGTTACCTGAACCGTCTCCACACCAGTCGTGACTTTGAAGCCGGCTTGGTGAATCTCATAAAAGATCGCTTTGAGGTAAGCAAAAACATGTCTCGTACAAATATATATCTGTCAGCCGCCAAGTCCATTGGATATGATAACCTTCAATATGTTGTAGACTTTAAATTTCCTTGGTGATCCTGATATCCATGTGATAGCATATTATAACTGCATAATCAACACAGTAGCCTCAAAGGGCCGGCTTAATCCGCATGCTTAAGCTGGGACTTTAAATAATAGTGCTCAATTTTGCACCTGTAGCCCCCATGAGCCGGCCATATTCGTAGAGTATGAGCCGGGTCATTAGAAAATTGTCATAAAAAAGAGCAATATCCATTAGCCCCCAAGTGCCAAGTAGAATACTTGTATTGTGCTTGGGACTTCAACTAAGATGATCATAATGCATCCTATCTTATTCATGTTGCAAGCTGAATTAAATATGAAGGAATCACAAGTCAATGATCTGACGGCCAACATTCAAACCCAACAATCTGAGACTTCAAAAGCAAAATCAGAGCTGAAAATGCATTGGAAAACATTGAAAAACTGAAACAAGACTTCAGTGCTGATAAAACCAGCAGGGAGACCGAGAAGGAAGCTCTATTGAAAAGAGCATAAGACGCTGTAGCTGCCCTTAAACCGGTAACTGATGAGTTGTCAGGTTTAAAATATCAAATCAACAGCATGACAACGGCCATCTTTGGTAAGTAATAGTAAACTTCAATATCTCTTCATCAAGTTTGAACAACCATTGAGCCGGTTCATAAATATACTTGCGAATGCAGGTTCCAGAAGCTCCAAGCTAGGTGATGATATACGCATAAGGTTGAAAGCCGTTTATACCCTTGTGGAGCAGCTGTACACTGGCGCCCAACGAGCGATTTCTGTTGCCTTGCATAAGAAGCAACCACCTTCCTTTATCAAGGAAGTGTTGCGAAAGTTGTCTGTGCTACCACAAAGGGTGGAAGAATTAAAGCGATCAGCCGCCAGAGCTGGTGCTATCATCACCTTGAGCCGGGCAAAGGCGTGGTAGGCTGAACTTGACCCGGAGGAAATATCAGCCGGCTGTCCTAGTGTAAAAGAAGATGGGTCTCCTTTCAGGCTGACGATTTTACTCAAATAGTAAGAGAGATGCATCCATGGGCGAGCAAATTGGCTGAGGAAACTGATCTCTGCAAGTACCATTTGGTTTATGATGCCAAAAATGCCAAAGTGAAGGCGCCGGTTCATGAGGCTGTAGACCTCATCCCTCCAACCCGTAAGCATACCTTTGCCCCTAAAATTGACCCGTCAACTCTTATAGATGACGAAGCTGTATTTAGATCTTTGACCGGCATCAACTGGGCCACACCTGACTTCCAGCCAACGGGTGATGAAGAAGAGAAGAGCCGGTGCAAGATGACCCGGAAGCTTCAACACATGAAGGCCAAGACCACTGATCCAAGGGCCGGTATATCATCCACAGCCTTGGATGTTGTGCGCAAAAATACTTAATTTCATTCGGCCGCTTGATGCCTTCTAATAGGCTAGCTTGAAAACAATGATCTGCCATGCCATCGTGCATGTTGATTTGCATAACACTTTTGAGCTGCCGGTCTGATGTTTGAAGATCTGCCACGTATGCTTATAATGTCATCAATCATGTAGATCATGTTTATCATATTCCCTGCACACAGGCGGATAACAAGTGCCCTAGTGGTTTACCCCAGGTGGGTCATAATATCTAACAGAAAATCCACTAGTGACTGTATAGTCCATAACCAGGGCGGGATTATCAAAACCACATATTCACAACAAGTAAATATCATACCTGTGATATTTGTTCATACTACCGGCTTATGACGCCATATGCAGTAAGGGTAATAGCCCAAAGGCTTAGAGCACAGCGCCTTGTGCAATTTATTCATACTGTCGGCTTACAACACCATATGCAGCAAGGGTAATATCCCAAAAACTTAGAGCGCATAACTCCAAGCGCAAAATCAACACACACTGGCGACTTATCGTCCAAAACCAGGCCCGGTTATCAAAACTCCGGATAGATTCAAATATGAATCTTAAGGACTAAGGCGACATGGCCTAACCAATTTTCAACCATATATCAATACGGCACAAAAAATAAACCCCAAAAATGTTCAAAGTAAATACAAATAAAAAACAAGGCCTTCATAGGCTGCCAAGCCTCAATATCAAGTGCTATTCAAGGGCCACACATCCACTGAGTTAAAACTTAATTCAAACCTGTAAGTCGGGCCTCACATGACCAATCGCCATTTTAACTTTGACAAGTTCAGGGTCTTTATAAGATTAACAGTCAAGAGTACGGTGAGTCATTCCAGGATTACCTGGTCGGAGTGGCAGGCATACAAAGGTAGGATAACCCGGATTTTTTGTGAATACACGTGGCATCCAAGCCGATTGAAAGGGTAAACAAAGCTCTATTCATTAAACAGGAAGCCCCAAAATAATATTTCAATCCAGGCGTACAGGCCGGATCAGTAGTGTAGTCATAGCTATGCGCACACTGGTACGCGTCGGTGCTATACAAACGGTTTTTAACCCCTTTTGGCAACGGCGTTCGGAACCGTCACCTTGTGAGTGACTGCGATAGGGGGGGTCCATCCCACACGACCCAAAAGCCATCGGGGACATGCCCTCCTGGCACACACACTCGGCAAAATGAGGTCGTGTGCGACCGACGAGCGACCAAATATGATTATACGTGCAGTAGTGCTAAAAATACAATTATACAGGCGAAATCATTTCTGGTCGTAAGTACATCCCACACAGTCAGTCCCCGCTAAACATTTCCGTTCGTATATACATCCCACACATTCACTCCAGGGAAAACGTTTGCACAAGGTGGCGTAACGCAAACAGTTTTCAAGAGATTGTCGTGTGTGATTGTTCATTGATCCAACACGGTTTATTCCTAGAAACTATGTGCGTTGCCTGAGGTCATCGCCTATGGTGTTTTCTCAATAACCGTTTGCAATAGGAAAACCCAAATAGCAGGCTAACTGCCCTATTATTAATAATCCATTTACTAATCTAATTGACATTCATATTCAACACATAATATATTTCATTTCTATATTAAGGAAGCAGGATTTCATAATTGAAATACATCCGAGTACAACATGATATAGCTTCAGCACTCAGCTACCCCATTACACAACTGCACCAGCACCAAGTTTCACATGCAACATCTAGAACCTTTTGAAATTACCATCCACCAAGTTTCACATGCAACATCTAGGACCTTCCAAAATTAGCATCATAGACGGTACATAGACATATTCATCTCATCTGGAAAACTGCAGAAACGGAAGGAGAATATTGAGCCTTCATTCATGTCGAAGGTCTTTGCAACTTTAGGCCAGTGCCTGTGGACAATTGACCGTCCATCCTTCAACCTCTTCAGGAACACTTCAATATTGAACTATGGGTGTTGTATGAAAACTTTCCTCGCCTCCCGACCACAGAGGTGGTTTGAGATGTAATCATCAGTGAACTGGTTTAGAAAGGCATTAAAAGAAGTATGTGCATAAATGTATTCTCTTTATTGGAAATGGGGCAAAGGAATAAAAAAGGCAAGGTTTAAATAGTTAGTACCATCTTGTAAACCTCAGTGCTTCCCATTGTTTCCCTGCAACACATATAAGGTAGTTAGTCATTAGGTTAAGTAAGGGTTCACATGCTATGAGTAAAATATGTTGATGATAAATAAGCGCATTGCAGATTTATCAGATTAATTCAAGACACATGGAAAACCCATTTATCCAAACCAAGCATGATTAAGAACTAGGAAACATAGCACTTGTATATATTTATCATGTATTAAGTGCAGCCCAATTCAATTTATTCCTTACATGGTATACAATAACAGAATGCAGCCACAACAATTGAACATCACATTGCAGAGTTGAACCAAGCAGCTAACTAAACACCACAACAAATGAACCAAACTTTAACTGAGCACCACATTGCACAATATAACATACTCCTAATAGAAGATCAGACAGTTAACCAAACCAAGCATGCTTAACAACTTGGAAATATAGCAATTGTATTTGTTTCTCATGTATTTAGTACAGCCAAATTCGATTTATTTCTCGCATGGTATACAATAACAGAATGCACCCACAACAATTGAACATCGCATTGCATAATTGAACTAACCAGTTAACTAAACACCACAACAAATTAACAAAACGTTAACTGAGCACCACATTGCACAATATAACATACTCCTAATAGAAGATCAGATAGTTAACCAAACCAAGCATGCTTGACAACTTGGAAAATTGCACCCTGAAGAATTGAACTTCACATTTGCAGAATTGAACCAAATAGTTAACTGCATTGTATGACATATAGAACATATACTCTAGAGCAGAAGATTGGATGGTAAAAGTAGATAGCTTAATCCACTAGAATTTGTTAAGGAAAGGCAGTAGCTAGAAAACTGAACATGGGTCCTTATAGTGAGCTAATAAGACAAGCTACTCCTCATTGTTGGAAATATCGATGATGATTGGCTCCTTGGACATGGAAGAGGGCGCGACCTCCGCATCATGGGTGCCCTCTTAGTAGTGGTGAATTTCCTGAGCCTCTCAAAAGCACCAACCTGCTGGCTCTCAAGATAAGGTAAGCACGTGCACACTGAGAAAATACCTCGTAGTCTTCGTGGAAGGCACCAACAGTGGCCTCGGAAAAACGCCACAAACTGTTGTTTAAAGCATCCAACCGCATCGCGGCATCGGCGCGCGAGGCATCGACGGTAGCCTTGACGGCGAGGTGCTCCTCCAAGATCTGGGGGTCGGCACGAATGGCAGCCATCGCGACATGATCCGTGCGTGCGGCCGCAATTTTCTTCTCCGCTGCCAAATGCTCCTTGAGCTCCTGGCTATACTGCATGCACCATGGCTTAGGGCGGCGCTTATTTGGTGGAGGAGTCGGTGATTTTGGTGGAAGGTGTCGCGCCAGTGGTCGGGGGCATGTGGGATGTGGAAGGAGGAGGATGGGGGTCGGGTGTGGATTACCTGCCTGGATAGACCACACCGAGCAGCGTGAAGGAGGGTCGCCGACGAGGAGGCGGTGCTGCAAGCAAGGAGTGAAGGTTTCAACTTGGAAAGGAAGGCGGAAACAGGGGAAATGTGGCTTTTTGGTAAGTGGGGGGTGGGGAAGTAGATATTTCCGCGGAAGCCGGAAATTTGGAATCGCCTCAGCGAAAAAACTGGCGCGCAAAGTGTCATCAGACACGGTCCCTTATTCAGAGCGGTCTGTGGACTAGCCGTCACACCTTCTCGCGTAAGCCGTATGCGTACTATACTCCGACGGTGCACCAAGATATTTTGTGCTGCATCTCACACGGTTGGTTATAATAAATTGTGTGGGATCTACTTCATTTTTTGTCTTGATTTAAATTACATAATGGGGTCACAATAACAATGGACGGTGTTTGAATTGCTAGAGCTTTTATCTACAGTGAACATGCAACTATATGTGTGTCGTAAAATAATTGAAATTATACAGGGTTCGTTTGGACATTTTATACATTAAATAGGTTTTCTAGCCATTTCAGGTGCACAATTCAAAATTAAACTACATGAACATGCTCCGGTGCACCAACAAGGGTTGTAAAATCATATATGTGTCCATGGGTTTATGTTTATGTCCCATGCAAGAAATGGGTATGAATTTCGAACACCACGGCACGGTGGCTCTCCGGCAAATGTTGACATACTTGCTTCTGTAATTCTAGTAAACCCAAAAGTCGTCCGAAATTCATGAAACTTGGCATGCTATCATGGAGCGGCATCAACATGCCGTGGTAAATTTTTTGTCCCATTTGGGAAAGGTTTTGCTATAAGCTTCTCATAAACCAGAGCTTCTCACAACAAGCGTGATGGTTTCGGTAGGGAATATTTCACCTTTCTGGACGAAACGATATCCTTTGCCTCTTCTCGATTTCTAATTTTTTCCTAGTGTTAACATAGAACAACAGGAGTGTTGTGTCAATTTTTGGGATTTTCTGGAGTTCGCTTGGAAATTTTTATACATTAACTGAGTTTTCTATGCATTCATGTGCACAATTCAAATTTTAACTACATGCACATGCTCTAATGCATATAAATTGGTTGAAAATTCAAAAATGTGTCCTAGGTTGCATGCTTTGGTCCCATGCAAGAAATGAGAATGAATGTCGAACACCCTGCCACCGTCACTCGGCCGCAAACATTGAGATACCTGGTTTTTAAATTCTAGTAAATCCAAAACTCGTCTGAAATTCATGAAACTTGGCATGCTATCATGGAGCGGCATCAACATGCCTTGGTAAATTTTTTGTCCCATTTGGGGCAGGTTTGGGTATATGCTTCTTAGAAACCAGAGCTTCTCACAAGAAGCATGATCGTTTCAGTAGGGAACGTCCCACCTTTGGGGACGAAACGATATCAATTGCCTCTTATTGCTTTCAAAAAAATTCTCGTGTCAACATAGAACAACAGGAGTGTTGTGTCAATTTTTGTGATTTTTCGGGATTCGTTTGGACATTGTTATGCATTAACTGAGTTTTTACATTTATGTGCATAATTCAAATTTGAACTACATGCACATGCTCCAGTTCATATAAATTGGTTGAAAAATCAAATATTTGTCCTTGGGTGCATGCTTAGGTCCAATGCAAGAAATGGGAATGAATTTTAAACACCAGAGCACCATTGATTGCCAGAAAAACGTTAAGATACCTGGGTTTCAAATTCTAGTAAATCCAAAACTCGTCTGAAATTCATGAAACTTGGCATGCTATCATGGAGTAGCATCAATATGCCGTGGTAAATTTTGTCCGATTTGGGGCAGGTCTGGGTATATGCTTCTCACAAACCAGAGCTTCTCACAACAAGCATGATCGTTTCGGTAGGGAATGTCCCACCTTTGGGGATGAAATGATATCCATGGCCTCTTATTGCTTTCAAAAATTTTCTCGTGTCAACATAGAACAACAGGAGTGTTGTGTCAATTTTTATGATTTTTCGGGGTTCGTTTGGACATTTTTATGCATTAACTGAGTTTTCAATACATTTATGTGCATAATTCAAATTTGAACTACATGCACATGCTCCAGTGCATATAAATTGGTTGAAAATTCAAATATTTGTCCTTGGGTGCATGCTTAGGTCCAATGCAAGAAATGGGAATGAATCTCAAACACCAGGGCACCATTGATTGCCGACAAAACGTTGAGATACTTTGTTTTTAAATTCTAGTAAATCCAAAACTCATCTGAAATTCATGAAACTTTACATGCTATCATGGAATGGCACCCGACATGCTCTGGTATATTTCATGTCCATTTTGAGAGAAGTCGCACTCGAATAACAACCAACAAAGGCATTTTGAAAAATAGCTGCCACTTTAATATCTCAAACATTTGTATAATTCAAACCGTGTGTGTTTTGTTAACCAGTCGTGTGACGCCATGTGTCTTGGTTTTAATGGCTCTTGATCACAAACATTTTAGATAGAACACCTGTATGCAAAGTGAGAGCTAGATTTGTGCATCCATTGAACGCAAACGGTTCTTTTGGATGACCTGTGTGCAACCATTTACAAACAATTTGCTAAGATTTGCATCTGTCATATTGGGTATGTTTCCGTTTGTCAAACTAGAAAGATTGACATTTGTTGATCTAGTAACATTGCCATTTTTCAACCTTGTAACACTGTGATTTGTCAAAAGTTGAAGCTAAAAATCACTAGCAGTATCTAATTTTTGCAACTAAAATTCAGTAATTAAATATAGATGGAGGCGAGGAGGAGTGTTCGGCTGGGCGTGCAGCGGGCGGTGCAGTACTATTCGATTTGACAGCGGGTGGCGCAGTTCCCGATATGGCTTTAATGCAGACGAGGGAGAGGGTAGCGGTTCCCGAAATGTTGAACGACCAATGATGCATCCTCCTTCAATTAGCATCATGTGAATGCATGAGGGAAGTAATGGGAGGAGGACCGGGAAAATAGGCAGCATGATGTGGACGCAACGCAGTTTGCACTCATATAAAGTCACCCCTCCATTCCAATGCATCTACCACATCGTACGGACCTAAGAATTTTCCTAAGCACCTACACTAATAAGCGCAAAAGTGCTCACTCCGGACCCATGGCGGCGATGCGCACGAGCAGCCAGCGGTTGCGCCAGATGGTCCACGATCGTCTCCAGACGGTGTTGGCGACCAGCTGGTGGATGGCCGTCATCGACGCCAGCTACGACTCTCAATTGGACCAGATGATCATTTCCACCACCAACAAGTTCACCATCGTCAAGAAGCTCGTGGACGACGTCGCCGTACTCCTTTGTCCCGCGCGCCCGGGCTCCTCATTGCCAACCACCCTAATCGGCCTCCATGGTCGGAACCTCTTTCAAGCACTGGTGGCCCTGCGACTGCCCGCCGACGCAACGAAGAATATCCACCTGGAGGTCGTGCTCGCCACGAGCCGCCTCGCCCTGCAAGAATTCATTGACCTACACATCCACGTGTACGAGCAAATGTAACATCCCAATTTTCCTAAATTAGGATGTTAATAGATCATTCATATGCATATCATATTCTTTATTGCATTATTTGCTTTTTCAGAATATTCAAATCATTATGCAACAAAAGGCAGTTTATTTGGAGTGAAGATAACATGACTTCTCCCCTATTTTAAAAATGTTCATAATGTGCAGAATATTATTTCCAGTTCATCGGATATGTTCTGGTAATTTTTGTGATCTTAAAAATATTTTATTTGATTGTTTTATTGCTGTTTCAGTGGCCTATTGCATCAAAATGAATTTCTAAAATTGCATTAGGTGAGGAACTAGTGTTCCTGTAGTTTATAGCTGTAGAGCTATTATTACTGTGTGTCTAGGTATTTTTATTTAGATTTTATATTGTGTATGTTATTTTATTTATTTTGTTTTCTGTTGTTGTGTTTAAAAAAGAACAGCGCAGCGCTGCAGCCAGCCGGCCCAGTCGCGCAACCGCGGCCCAATGCGCAACAGCCACCGCCCGCAGCCCACGCGATGCGGTACGCACCCGATCCGACCCGCACCAGCGCCCGACCCGTTGTCTCTCTCTCCCTGCCAGCGGACCCCGCCACGCACCCGTCCCCTACCCCGAGCCGGACATTGCAGCCGCCGCACCACACGCACGCACGCACGCCGAGGCCGACCCGGGCCACCCCGGTGCAGCCTGACCTGTCTGGCACATACCCAAGGCCCCGACGCGCCGAACCTCTTTCCCTCGACACCTCTCGTTGCTGCACGCGGGAGCTAGGGCGAAACGGATCTCATCGGAGTAGCTCATGGCCGCCTTCGTTCACCGCCTCCTTCCGCCACCGTAAGGACACCTAAGGCTCCGTTCAACTTCCCCTTCAACGGCGCACTTTTCTGACACCTTGTTGTCGCCGGAGACACAGACGAACACCGCCGGCACCGACGTCCGCCGCCGCCGGAGCACCGAGGTTCACGTGGTCGCCGCCGCCCGCAGCGCATGCCCCAGCGCCGTCCGGCTTCACCACCGCCTCCGCCACTCACCTCCGCACTAGTCCGTCACCTCGCCTTCACCGGAGACACACCGGAGGAGCGTCGCTGCCAACGCCCGACCGTCGCCGCCGTTCCTCTGTTTCCTGGTGAGCACGCACGCGCAGGAGTTTTTTTCAGCCAATCACGCGCTGCCACGTGGCAATTCGCTATAGGTCAGGCACAGAAATCGCTACAACGCTCAGGAGTTTTCTATTGCTGTTTTATTGTTTTTCAGATTCTTCCTCTAACTTCAATTAGCTATAACTTCTATTCTGTATATCCAATTTAGGTAATTCTTTTTCCTATGATCTCACAAAAATCAGCACATTATCACAGTACCAACTTTGCACATGTTTGCTTTGTTCAAATTTGAATTCGTTTGAATTTGAATTAAACCTTCCGGAGGCCGTAACTTTCAAACCGTTTATCAGAATCGATTGTTTCTTTTTGCATTGTGACCGTAGTGCAATTTAGGTGCTGTTAAGCTTCTGTTGTTGAGTTTTAAAAATGGTTTTCTTGCTTTTGGTTTTGTTTTGGTTCTATTCATGTTCCGGTGATTGATTTGTTTAATTGTGTGAAACGTGTAGATTGTCCGGAGTGCGACGCGAACTATTGTCAGGAGTGTGACTTTCTGAACCAGAACCAAGGCAAGTTACATGTTGATAATCCTTTACCTATTGTTTTCTATGCATGTAGTTATATCACACCATGAAAATATGCATGTATAGGAATACTATATTATTTTGCTATGTTGTTGAGCTATCTTCCCGTTTTTGCAAATCGTGGTAGTGGTAGGTTGCTATGCTTTGTAGACGGGGGTGGTTCGTGTATTCATTGAGTTTATGTGAGGTTTATATATATATAACAATTGAGTACTAACTCAGGATTTAACTCACCTATGGGCGGAAGTGGTATTGCTTGGTGTTGAGGGAAGGCATCATGGGGTCTTGCACCTTTTCTAAGGCCATGCGCTCATGAGAGTGCACCCTAAGTGGAATGCCGCCCAAGCTCAAAAAGATCAGACAGACTTAGTGACTAGTACCTTCCATGTGCGGCCACTGGCTATATGGGCTCTGGCTTAGTTGATCAGTTGTTGGAACCCTGGCCCAGACAGTGTCGACAGATGTAGCATATGTAGGTGGGATGTGGCCGTCAGGTGGTTAAGGGTTTGATCCTGGATGAGCCGGAGCACCTAATCTCCTTCTTGAAAAGTCTGGGTTTTAACTCGGTGGCTATGACAACGACGCAGATTGTCGGGGGGAACTGTCCCCCTCGAGCACCTATGGGGCCGGGGCCCCTTCGTTTGTCCGGTGAGAGGGCGGAGGGTGCGCGGAGAGCAGATCGAGGCGAGCACACGGGCGGTTTACCCAGGTTCGGGCCGCGATGGACGCGTAAAACCCTACTCCTGCTTGGTTGTATTGAACTGGGGAGCTCGGGAGCTTGGAGAGCTAGCTACACCGAGCGTATGGCTGTCTGGGTTGCCAATCTCCGAACCTCCGAACCTCCTCTACGTTGCACACGGGCCTCCTTTTATAGCGCAAAGGGGTCACCGACAGGTGTCAACGTAAGAGAAAGGGGTAAAAGTGTAAAAGGGGTGGTAGTTGTAACAGCGCGGGAACAGTGGCGCTACAGTGCGGCACAGTGTTATCATACCTACTTCTGACGGTAGGGGACAAGGGCATTAAATGCCCGTCACGGTCGCCTGGACAGCACCGAGGCGGACCGTTAGGTGCGCCACCGCTCGCCACGGTGGTGGCTGCATGCCACCGCATACCCCAGGCTGCGCGGTGCCCCGCCACGTGCCCTTGGGGGAAACCCCGGAGCGACGCGTGGGCGGGTGAGCTGGAGCGCAGTCCTGAGGTGGCGATTTGCCGCGGCAAGTGGCTTGCCGCGGGGGTCGTCTTCCTGTGCCTGATAGCTTGCCGGCTATCAGGCCTTGCCGGGGCGCATGGCGCGCCGTGGCGGGCTTCTCTTGCGGTGCCTGGGTTCGGCCTTCCCGACAAGCTCCTCTTGTCGGGGTCTCGATCTTCTGTCTCGTATACTTTGTTCTTGGATGGTATTACATGGGCTTAGTCGTCCCGGCAAGCTCCTCTTGCCGGGGTCTTGTCTTCTTGGCCCGGCAAGCTCCTCTTGCCGGGGGCCTTGTCTTCTTGGCCCGGCAAGCTCCTCTTGCCGGGGGCCTTGTCTTCTTGGCCCGGCAAGCTCCTCTTGCCGGGGGCCTTGTCTTGAATGCTTGGTCTTCTCTTGGCGCTTCCTGGGCGGGCCTCGCCGCAGGGTGCTACAACTGCCCGTGCACAAGTCTGGGGTACTAAGGTACCCCTACTTTAGTACACCGACAGGAGCCCCCGGGCCTGGGCCACACACGGTGCCGAGCGTCGTTGGGCCAGGCCCTAACAGTGCACGGGCACGCGTGGCCTTGGTCGCGCTGTTCCTTAACTCCGCACCCGTCGCACCTTCCCCAGGCGGCGCGCGCTTATTGCGGCGTCGTGGGGGCGGGGCGTGCGGGGTGAGCGTGACGTGGGTGGCGTGCGCGGGGCTGAACCGCGCAGGCGCGCGTCACGTCGCGCACGATTCTTAATGGCAAGAACGGAGTGTCCGCCACTTCCCCATATAAGGCAGAGGAAACGGGAGCGACTCCCCTCCTTCGCCTTTACTGCGTCCTCTCCCGTCTCCAGAGATCCCCTTTGCGCTCCGCCTCCATATTTCCTCCGCCGCTCGCTCGCACCTGCGGTGCTACCGGATTCTTCGTCTCCCTTCCCTCGCCGCCTCCGCCATGGCCCCGAAGACCGAGAAGGCGAAGGCGGAGAAGACCAAGAAGGAGAAATCGGAGCACGCGGCGATGCTCACCTTGCTGCGGAAGCAGAACCTCGTCTTCTCGCCGAAGCTCAGCGCGCGGGAGCTCTGGAACAGGTACTACTTGTTCTGGGCCGAGGAGACCAAGGCGCATCCCCGCACCCGAGCCTATCCGGCCGCCGCCAAGGGCAACTACCCCGGCGGGTATTATTTCTTCGCAGCCTTCTTCCACTGCGGTCTTTGCCCTCCTTTTTCTGACTTCTTCTGCGACATAATGAACACCTTCGGCCTCCACCTTCTTAACTTCACTCCCAACGCCGTCCTCACGATGGCGGTTTTCGCGCATATGTGCGAAAACTATATTGGGGTATATCCAAACGTCGCGCTTTTTAGGCACTTCTTCATCCCTAGAGTAGAGGCCGGCGCCCCCCTCGCCGGAGGGATATCTTGGGTCTTTCGCCTGAACAAGAAGGATTCCTACTTGCCGGGGGAGCTCCGCGGCAAATGGGAGGAGTGGCGTGCCGACTGGTGCTGGGTTGTCGAGGACCAGCCGCAACCTTTCACCGCGCCGCGCGCAACACCTATTATGCGCGGCAAGGATTGGAGCGAGCTGGATTCGGACGACTGCAAGCTCGACGTCGCCCTCATCAGGATTCTCCGTCTTCGGTCAGCGAGGCTGTCCGTCGGAGAGGTGGGCGCAGACTTCCTCCGCCGCCGCATCGCCCCTCTTCAAGATAGGAAGAGGCCAGTCTGGGAGTACAGCAACGCGGCGGACATAATGAGGCTGCGCCCCGGGCTCAACTTCAACTTCACGTCGGTGGAGTTGAAGGGGATGGTCCGGGAGCTATTCAAGCACGACCCGGCCCACCCAGAGTGGTTCAGGGAGCCCCGGGGAGTTGTGCCTCTTTGCAACAGCTCGGCCCGGGATTCCCTTCGCGCCATGATGCCCGCGTGCGACTCGCACGGCGTCGACCGCACGTGGATTCCGCCCAAGCCAGACGTCATCATGAACTTCTTCGACAACCTGGCGGAGGTGGCGAAGAAGAAGGACGAGGCCCAGGGGCTGACGCGGGACACTACCGCACAAGAGGTAGCATGCATAGCTTCTTGGGCTGAAGAGGCCACCGCAGCCGCAGCGGCCGGGGAGTTCGGCTTCTCGCCCGAGGAGGCGGAGGCCGCGGAGGCGTCCCGCCAAGCGGAGGTGGCGGAGATCCGCAGACTGCTGAAGCTGCCCCCCGACGAGCTCGCCGGGGTTCCCTCTCTGAGGCACTCCGGGATCCAGGGGATCTTGATCGAGGCCGCGGCGAGGGCCACCACCGCCGGAGGACAAGGGACCACAGCGCAGGATGCTGGGTCCAGCGGGCTTGCCGGGGAGGAGGAGGAGGACGGTGGCGGCGACGACTCCGACGGATTCTTGGAGCTCTACGCCGATGACCTTCCCTCAGCGTCGGAGACCTCCTCGTCCCGTGTAAGCCCCAGGCGTTCTCCAGCGAAGCGTCCCCGCAGGACGGCGATGGGGGCAAGGGCGCCGGCCTCCCGGCAACAACCACCCCGCCAAGCGGCACGAGCCTCCCGGGGGAGTCAGGTTGCGACGAGGGCGCCCGGCGCGTCAGCCTCGTCGGAGGCGCCCTGTAAGGCAGCGCCGCACGGAAAGGAGCCCTTGGAGGGTGGAGCGGCGGCTCCGCCCGCCCCCCGGGCCCCGGCAACCGTCGGGACCGCCAAGCGCCCGAGGGAGACCCCGCCTCCCGCTCCCCGCGTGACCGCGCGTCAGGTGGAGTTTGATTTCTCCGCCTTGAGCGACGACGACGACGAGGACGAACGGGAGTATGGGCTTCGAGATCTTGTATCTTCGTAAATCTTGTCTTGATTACTGCAAACTCTGATCTTGCTTCTCATCTCGGCCTCAGGACCTTGGCGGAGCGAGCGACCAAGAAAGCCAAGGTGCCCGTGGTCGAGGTTGTGGACGACTCGCCCGTCGCGGCGACCGGGGACGCGCCGGAGCCGAGCCTGCCGGATCCGAGCGCCGTTCCGAGGAGCAGCCCCCAGCGCAGCCCCCAGCACAGCCCCCAGCGTAAGTCTGAGTCCTGTACTTCCGCACGTCGGGCGCGCTCGAGGAATCGTCCTTGCGCCGATATCTTGATATCGTCGTCTTGTGAAGAGGGGGAGCCGCAGCCGCAGGAGCGTCCGGAAGGCGTTCTCGAGGAGCCGCGGGCCCCGCCGCCTCCGCCAAGGCTGAGCTCTCCGGTAAAGGAGAGCATCCCGCCAAGGGCGAGCACTCCGCCGAGGGCGAGTACCCCGCCAGGGGCGGGTAGCCCGGCGAGGGCGGTGACCCCGCCAAGGCAGGGCTCCCCGGCGAGGGAACCCGCCGCTGATGACGTCCGCCAAGGTAAGCTCTGTGACTTAGTCATCTTGGGTTCGTCTCTCCTCCCCTTTTTTTTCTGGATGTTTGCTTGAATTTCTTTTGCTCTCTATTCTCCTTCTTCTAGATTCCCCTCCCCCCGAGCAGATGGAGACGGAGGTCATCAACATCGAGGAGGAGGAGGGTGCGCGCGGCGGCAGCGGCGACGCCCCTGCCGCTGAGGACGCGGCGGGAGCTGCCGAGCCATCCGCGCAGGAGACCGCCCCAGCGGCGGACGCAACGGCCGGGGAGGGGGACGGCGATCGCACCGCCGACCCGGAGGCAGCAGGAGCATCAGGCGCTGCGCCGGCCGCCGACCCCTCCGCCGAAAAGGAGCGGGCGGGTCCTTACCTTGAAGCCCCCAATGGCATCTTCATCCAGGTGCCATGGGGCTCGTCCGCGCGGGCCCCCGCGGAGGGCGAGGCCCTTGATGGGGAGGTCCTCGCCTCCGCGGGCCTGAAGATTGTCGAGGCGCCCAGCGGGGCCGAAGAGCCCGAGGAGGAGAAGCTGCTTCGCCGGCTCCTGGCCCTTTACCGGGCCAGGCAGGCGAAGCTTGCTTCCCGGGAGACCCTCGCCGCGGAGGCCGCCGTCGAGATGGAGAAGCGTGTGGTGGAGCTCCGCGCCGCCAACCAAGCTGCCCTCCGCGGCGTGGCGGAGGAGCGTGAGAGGCTCGCCGGGGAGTACCAGGAGTGGGTGCTGCAGAAGGCCGATGCCGAAGAGCAGCAGCGGCTCGCCGGGGCGGAGCTGTCTCGGCGAGAGGGAGAGCTTGCCCAGCTGCAGGCCAATCTCAACTCCCACGAGGAGGAACTTGCCGCTCGGGAGCGGGCCCTTGGCGAGGAGCTGGAAGAGGCGAAAGCCGCCGCGGCTGCCGCGGAGACCGCCAGGGAGGAGCTTGCCGCCAAGGTCGCGCAGCTGGAGGAGTCGCTGAAGGCGAGCGCGGAGAGGGTCGGCGCGCTCAATGCGGAGCGGGAGAAGGACGCCCACGCCAACTCCGAACTCCAGGCGCGTCTCTCCAAGCAGGGCGACGAGCTGAAGGCCGCCAAGGACTCCATCGAGGCCCTGGAGCTGAAAGTCTCCGCGCTGGAGGAGGGGCTCCGCAAGGAGCGAAGCTTGGCGGAGAGCGCCAACACTGCGGCCGAGGACTTCCGTCGGACCGTCGCGGTGTGGACCGAGGACCTGGTGTCTTCTGCATCCAACATCGACCAGGAGTTGCTGGCGTTGAAGTTGGAACACCTCATCTACTCCCCGGACCCGGACCTCCCTCACAGCGCCAAGCTCAGCCTCTTCTTCAGAGGGGTCGCGCCGGCCCTCGCGGATCTTCGGAAGAAGATCCCCGCGCAATTGGCCGAGGAGACGCGCCGGGCCTGCACGGGAACCTTGGAGCGTGTGCTGACGAAGATTGTATACCGCAATCCCGGTATAAATCTCATCAACGTTCTTCGCAGCCTGCCGGCCGACGCTGACATGGAGGCGCTGAAGGAGCAGGTCGCCGACATCATCGCCAGAGTGGGCAAGATTTCCAGGATTGAGGGCGACCGCGTAGACTAGGCCTCCTTTATCTCATCTCTTTTTGTCGCTGCACACGGCGTTATGAGCTCATTAGTCACTGTGATAAGTTACGTAAGGTTTTTATCTTATCTGAACCAATCAGTGCATTGTTATCTTCCTTGCCCTGGCCTTTTACTTTGTATGCTTTTCACCCTACGCTCCCGGGGAACTTTCCGGCAAGGGGCCCTTGGGCTTATGGCAGCCTGCCGGCCAAGGCCTCACCGGGAAGCAACCTCGCCGCAGCCAGTCGCAATCGCGCTCAGCTTGTTGAGTGAGCTCGGAAACGAAACAAGGGCGCGACGCTCATCGCAGCTCACTTAAATCGTTGAGCGTACTCGAAACAAGGTGATGGTGCGGCTAGCCGCGGGTAGGTTCCTCCGCGCACAGGTTTTCCATACAAAGTGTGACTGTTCAAGGAAGACAACCGAAAATCAAGAATCTGAATTGCTCAAATTCTAATAACTTAGCTTATGCATAATGCTTGCTTCTTGGCAAGGCTTCTCTTTCTTGAACAGCATTTGGTTCCTCTCCCATCTCTTCTCCTCCTGCTTAAGAGGCGGGGAAAACGAAAAGGGAAGCAAGCATACGGCCTTTCGGCGTGCTGATGCTCACCAGTCATGCATGTTACGCAGGATGCCAAATAACACATGCAAATACAAAGAGGAGCATGTAAGAGGCAAAGCAGCGCAAAGCATAGAAGCTTTTACTGATGCGCGGGGTCTGCGCCCGCCCCTGCGCCAAGGATTACATGCAACTTCGGCAAGACTTGGGCAGAGAGGTTGGTCGACGGAACGGGTTCCGACAACCGCGCTGGCGAAATTCCTCCCACGGTTGACGTCAACTCGTTTGGATCTGGGCGGGCGAAGCGCGCCGAAGAACGAGGTTGCCTTTCGCGCGACTTCCGGCGGTAACCACTGCGGCTACGGGAGCGGCGCAGGGTTCGCTGGAGGCGAGCGGTTCGCCCAGCGGCCGGAAGGCGGTCCTCCTCAAGGAGCAGCTGCTTCTTGCCCGAACTCTGCGTGAGTGGGTACTCGAGGAGGGCCGTGCACGATTCCGTAGGGAGGAATGCCTCCGCCCCGCGGAGCGGGGCGGAAAGGTACCTGTTCATACCTGAACTTACCAGTGTTCGCCTGAATCAGATCCGCATAACCTCGACGTTCCCCCTACCTGGCGCGCCAAAGATGTCGGGGGGAACTGTCCCCCTCGAGCACCTATGGGGCCGGGGCCCCTTCGTTTGTCCGGTGAGAGGGCGGAGGGTGCGCGGAGAGCAGATCGAGGCGAGCACACGGGCGGTTTACCCAGGTTCGGGCCGCGATGGACGCGTAAAACCCTACTCCTGCTTGGTTGTATTGAACTGGGGAGCTCGGGAGCTTGGAGAGCTAGCTACACCGAGCGTATGGCTGTCTGGGTTGCCAATCTCCGAACCTCCGAACCTCCTCTACGTTGCACACGGGCCTCCTT
The DNA here is from genome assembly GCA_032464435.1 of Aegilops umbellulata. Classification (NCBI taxonomy): domain Eukaryota; kingdom Viridiplantae; phylum Streptophyta; class Magnoliopsida; order Poales; family Poaceae; genus Aegilops; species Aegilops umbellulata. Next base: position 280,232,893 of record CP136057.1, read on the forward strand.
TTATAGCGCAAAGGGGTCACCGACAGGTGTCAACGTAAGAGAAAGGGGTAAAAGTGTAAAAGGGGTGGTAGTTGTAACAGCGCGGGAACAGTGGCGCTACAGTGCGGCACAGTGTTATCATACCTACTTCTGACGGTAGGGGACAAGGGCATTAAATGCCCGTCACGGTCGCCTGGACAGCACCGAGGCGGACCGTTAGGTGCGCCACCGCTCGCCACGGTGGTGGCTGCATGCCACCGCATACCCCAGGCTGCGCGGTGCCCCGCCACGTGCCCTTGGGGGAAACCCCGGAGCGACGCGTGGGCGGGTGAGCTGGAGCGCAGTCCTGAGGTGGCGATTTGCCGCGGCAAGTGGCTTGCCGCGGGGGTCGTCTTCCTGTGCCTGATAGCTTGCCGGCTATCAGGCCTTGCCGGGGCGCATGGCGCGCCGGGGCGGGCTTCTCTTGCGGTGCCTGGGTTCGGCCTTCCCGACAAGCTCCTCTTGTCGGGGTCTCGATCTTCTGTCTCGTATACTTTGTTCTTGGATGGTATTACATGGGCTTAGTCGTCCCGGCAAGCTCCTCTTGCCGGGGTCTTGTCTTCTTGGCCCGGCAAGCTCCTCTTGCCGGGGGCCTTGTCTTCTTGGCCCGGCAAGCTCCTCTTGCCGGGGGCCTTGTCTTCTTGGCCCGGCAAGCTCCTCTTGCCGGGGGCCTTGTCTTGAATGCTTGGTCTTCTCTTGGCGCTTCCTGGGCGGGCCTCGCCGCAGGGTGCTACAACTGCCCGTGCACAAGTCTGGGGTACTAAGGTACCCCTACTTTAGTACACCGACACAGATCTTGCTGGTAAATCATCGAGCGAGCCGCCGTAAGGTCACGCTCCTCATCCAACATGTCAAGAGCATCCTGACGTGCTTGTTCATTATCAGCTTCAACATAAGTCGCCACACGGGGCGAGTTGTGACGGATGTCACTAGGGAGAACCGCCTCTACTCCGTAAACCATGAAGAAAGGCGTCTAACCCATATACCTGTTGGGGATAGTATTGATACTCCATAGCACTGAGGGCAACTCCTCCACCCAACAACCCGGCGTCCTCTGCAAGGGGACCATAAGCCGGGGTTTTATGCCTCTCAAGATTTCTTGATTGGCTCTTTCAGCTTGACCATTGGACTGGGGGTGGGCCAGAGATGACACATCAAGAAGAATATGTTCACGTTGACAAAATTCTTTCATAACACCTTTAGATAGCTTACTATCTTTCTTAGTGTTGATACTATGAGGGTAGCCAAAACGGAAAATCACCTTTTTGATGAATTGAACCGCCGTTGCCGCGTCACACTTGCTGACTGGCTCTGCCTCAACCCACTTTGTAAACTTGTCAACCGCCACCAAGAGGTGAGTCTTTTTGTCGTTGGATCTTTTAAATGGTCCAACCATATCCAGCCCCCAAACTGCAAATGGCCAAATAATTGGAATCATCCTCAATTCTTGAGCCGCCACAAGAGCTCGTCTCGAAATTTTTTAACAACCATCACATTTACTGACCAAATCCTCTGCGTCAGCATGAGACGTCAGCCAGTAAAACCCATGACGAAAAGCCTTAGCCACGAGAGACTTAGAGTCGGCATGATGGCCACAATCTCCTTCATGAATCTCTCATAGAACCTCACGGCCCTCCTCAGGAGAAACACAATGTTGAAATGACCCTATGACACTACGTCGGTGGAACTCTCCATTGACAATAGGCATTTACTTAGACCGCCAGGTTATCTGCCTGGCCAAAAATTCATCTTCAGGTAACTCACCCCAGGTCATATAAGCCAAATATGGAACTGTCCAATCAGGAATAGCATGACGAGCCGCCACCAGTTGTGCCTCTGGGTCAGGAGTAGCAAGATCTTCCTCCATAGGCAGTTTAACCGAAGGATTATGCAAAATATCAAGGAAAACATTAGGTGGTACCGGCTTACACTGGGATCCTAGCCAGCTTAAAGCACCAGCCGCCTCATTTTTCCTACGACCAACATGTTCCACTTGATAACCTTTGAAATGAACAACAATAGCATCAACCTCTCAGCGATAAGCCGCCATGAGTGAATCTTTGGAATACCAAGTTCCTGAAACTTTTTGAGCCACCAAATATGAGTCGCCAAAGCACCTCACCCGGCTTAGATTCATCTATTTAGCCATCCGAAGACCATGGAGCAAGGCTTCATACTCAGTTGCATTGTTAGTACAAGGGAACATCAACCATAAGACATAGCAAAATTTATCACCTCACAGGAAAGTCAAAATAACTCCAGGCCCCGAGCCTTCCAACTGCTTGGATCCATCAAAGTGAATTGTACAATATGTTCTATCCGGCTTCTCCGAGGCGTGTGCAACTTTGTCCAGTCATTGATGAAATCCACAAGTGCTTGAGACTTGACAACAGTCTGAGGAAAATACTTCAAACCATGGGGTCCAAGCTTAATGGCCCACTTGGCTACCCGACATGTGGCTTCTCTGTTTTGAATATTATTGTAACATCCCAAATTTTCAATTTGGAATGTTATACATTAGATCATCATGCATAACATATTTTCTTGCATTTCGGTCGATCCGAGAAATTTCAAGCAACTCAAGGACCCTCGGAGAGAGTTGGAGATTTCGTTATTTTCATATTTGAGTTTTCTCAAATTTTGAAAAGAGGATCATTTGATTTTATTTATTTCATCTTCAATTATTTTTCCAATAACAAAAAATATGAGAAGGGAATAATATAACTTTCCCAATTTTAGGAAAAATAAAGATTTAATAAATAAATCAAATTTTGGATTTTTCCGGAGTTTATTTGCATTTTATTTGCAATAGGGAAAAATGTGTGTTTCAAAATATTGCATTTAGGCCCCGAGTAAAAGTTCATTTTGTTCGACTCATTTTTAGGAGTCGGGAAAAATTAACGTCGGGATTTTTGGAGTTCGATTAGATTTTCTTTTATTTAATTTTCTGCGCGTGTATCTATTTAAAAAAACAAAATACGTGCAGCGCCCGACTGGGCCAAGGGCCCAGCCGAGCCGGCCCGCCTCGCGCCCCTCCCCTCGCGCGCGCCACGCGCAGCCGCCGCCGAGTCCGAATCGGACTCAGCCGCCGCCGCCCCTTTCTTGCCCCCTCCCCCAAATCTCTTCCCCCCTTTATATATCCAGCCCCCCCTCTCCTCCCCACACCGTCGCCGCACCCCACACCGCCGCCCGCAGCAGCATCAGCAGCCGCAGCCGCCGCCGCCGCCGCTCGCGCTGCCGCCCGCCGCCGCCCGCGCCTCGCCTCGCCTCGCTGCCCCGCCGCCCCGCCGGAGCCCCTCGCCGAGGTAGCCGCCGCGCCGCGCCGCCCCTCGCATCGGTTCGGTTTTTTTTTATAAAAACCGTTCCAGTTTATTTTCGTTTCGATGTTTCAGTTTTTTTTCAAAACCCTAGATCGGTTTTCGTTTTTCTTTCGGTTTAATTGTTTAGCGAGCGTTCGCCGGACCGTTTGTCTTAACGAACGTGATCACCGGTTATTATCAGTTAACGAACGTTCGTTCGTTTAACCGTTCGTCGTTTTCTTTTTCATCGGATTTATTCCGCGATTTTCTGATCGTGATTTCAGATCCGATCTTCTTTCTAGTTTATCTTCTCGCTCGTTTATCGGAATCAGGTGATTCAAGCGCCTGGAGTTTCGTTTCGAAACCGCCGTTCCGACTAATCAACTTAAACAAGTTTTTGCTACTGTAAAATTTGACCTAGTTTCAACTTGCTAGAACCGAGTTGTTTTCTTCCGCCATTGTTTTCCGTTGCTTTGTTCGGTTCGTTTTCTCTTTGAAACCGGAGTTCTTAAGTTGAACTTTCTGGTTTGATCTCTTGTTCGAGTTTTACCTGTGCATTAGATGAGTACTTATTGTATGCTTGTTGTTTGTCTGCGATAGATTACCTGGAGTGCGCCGCCTGTTATTTCGAAGCTCTAGGTTTCGCGGATCCTCAGCAAGGCAAGTAACACTTTGATCATACCTTCTCATTGCCCAGTTTTTATTGCATTAGACCAATCCTCAAACATTGCATGATTAGGATCTAATTAAATTGTGGGATGGGAAGTAGTTGAGGTAGTACCTATTACCTGTTTTACTTATGAAACCTTTGGGAGTTACTTCTACGCTTGCTTATTATGCCATGCTATGTTAGTAGACGTGGATTGGGTGAGTGATATCCATGACAGATCTGAGTATTGTTAATTAATGGTTTATCTAAGGTGGCAACTTAAATACACATCTGGGTGGATTGAGGCACCTGGTTTCTATCAGGACTTGCCTGTTTTTCTTTGGACCGCCACCCAGGCTCAAAGGGATCATAAGATCATTCATGCTAGTAACTTCCGTGTGCAGCCACAAGCCATTATGGGCTCTGGCATAGTTGATTACGTCGTGCCAACTCTTACAGGGTAGACTAGCAGATGTAGGGGAAACTAGGTGTACTGGTCTATCCAACGTAAGGTGCTAGCCTTCTGAAAGACTATGTCTCGGTCATCCGTTTCTCAAACACCATGTAGTGCGAGAAACCAAGCGGAGGCGATCGAGTCTTGTGGGGAAAAGTGCGCAAACCTCTGCAGAGTGTACAAACTAATCATGATTAGCCGTGTCCCCGGTTATGGACATCTTGAGTATCTAGTACTTGAATATCATGTGAATCTCATCATGTTACTTCTAATTAATATTGTTGGGTTTTAATTGTTGACTTAATTGGGATCAGAATGCTGTCAACCATTCTCGATGTTTCAACCACCATGATAGTTAAATAAATTTATTCCTTTGTAGTAGGGAAAATTGGATTTATGCAAAACTGTAACCATAGAGCTTTTCCACCAGCCATATATGCATGTAGTATAGGCTTATCATTCATTACTCTCTATGTGTTACATTGCCAGCATATTCCATGTGCTGACCCGTTTTCGGGCTGCAACTTTCATGTTGCAGACTTTTCAGACGACGAGTAAGGTGCTATTAGGTCGTTGTTCTATACTCAGTGATGCCGTTGGAGTTGATGGACTCACTTATCTTCCAAGTCTTCCGCTGTTATCATTATTAGATGGCCTTAAGCCATTTTTAGTGTAATAAGTTCTCTTTGAGACACCGATGTAATAAGTGTGTGATTGCTACTCTGCTATAAATCCTTCGAAGTACTGTGTGGTGTCAGCATTACTGATCTAGGGATGACACCGGAGCACAGAGACTTGACCATCTGAGGTCGGGTCGCTACAGAGATGGTATCAGAGCACACGCTGACTGTAGGACACGACCACTAAGTTAAAGCCATAGATCACTATTCTCCTCTCATTTTCTAACTCCTCATATTTTCTACTCTTTTAGGATGACGGACGCGAAGATCAAGTACGCTCAACCGGATGAAGGCACACCTTTTGGATTTCACTTGAAGGAAGTCACCAAGTACCTGAACATTGGACTACCAAGCTTCACCGGGACCTTCAACGCCACTCTGCCTGAAGAGGAGCGCTGGAAGATTCGAGCTCATGTTCCGGGAAGGACGTTCGCGCCAATCACGAAGCCCATAGATAGTGTTTTCAGTGCACCAACCTGGAGTCTGGGAAAGAGCATGGCAGCTCATATCACCATGGGACGCATTGGAGAAGTTTATCAAGAAGACCTCAAGGACACTATCTACCAGATTTGCGGACGCCGAGATGAAAAATGGGAGATAGTCAGCACCAAGAAGGATAGATCCATTGCAGCTTTCATTCAGGAGTTAAACCAGCACATTCGACGCCAAGAGAATCAGATGTGCAATGATATGATAGAGTTGAAGAATGCGAAGGCAAGGATCATCGAGCTAGAAGGAGAACTGAAGGGTACACGCAAGGACTACATGGACGAGATCGTAGCTCTAGCAAGGCACAATGTCGATCTTAAGCAGGAGATTGAAGAACTCAAGGAGAGATTAGCATCCAAGAAGGAAGACAAGTACGTCGCATGTCCGGACAACTACATCATCATCGACGACACCGATTCGGATCCAAGTGAACCCGACTTTGAAGACGAAGCTGGAGCAGACATCATGGAGTCTTCCACCGATTCAAATTTCTAGATGACCACCAAATATTAGTAGTATTTCCCCCATGTATACATTATAGTTCGAGCACTTTTGCGATAGTTCTAGACAGTTTGTATGCCCTTGTTTGAATTGAATGAAGTGAATTGTGTGAATTTGTCTCATGAGTATTGGGTAGTGTTTTCTCCTTAGACCTCACTCTATTATTAATTCTCATCTTTTCTAAAAACCCTCAGATGCCTCCGAGACGTGACAATGGATTCCCACCGGAACTCACTCAGTTGATCCAGCAGCAGAACCAATTGATGCAGTTGTTAGTCCAGAACCAGCAGAACAACAACAACAACAACAACAACAACAACCCTCCGTCGCCGCCACCTGTTGATCACCTAACCCGTTTCCTTAGGCTGAATCCGCCGGTGTTTTCCAGTAGCACCGAGCCAATAGTAGCAGATGATTGGCTCCGCAAGACAGGAAGGGAGTTGACCACTGCAGGATGCACAGATGTTGAGAAAGTGAAGTTTGCCGCACATCAGCTTGACGGACCCGCGGCAGCATGGTGGGAGAATTTCACAGCCACTTACCCAGTTGACACTGTCACATGGGATCAGTTTCAGCAAGCTTTCCGCACTGCCCATGTTTCAGCAGGAGCTATGGCCATGAAGAAGCGTGAGTTTCGCAACTTACGCCAAGGAGGAAGGACAGTTGGCCAGTACGTTGACGACTTCAGCAAGTTAGCACGTTATGCCCCAGATGACGTTGCTACGGATGCAGCTAAGCAGGAGAAGTTTCTGGAAGGACTGAATGATGAGCTAAGGATGCAGTTGATGGTAGCAAGTTTCAACAACTACCAGGAGTTGGTAGATCGTGCCATCATGATTGAAGGGAAGCAACAGCAGATTGAGAACCGCAAGAGGAAGTATGGACAGGGGAAGTATAACTCTGGAGCCCAGCAGAAGCCCCGTATAACTCCAAGACCGGACATTACGCCAGTGAATGTCCTGAAGGCCAGAATGGCAATGGAAGCTCTGGAAAGAAGCCAAACCCTTTCAACAGGGGACAGGTAAACCACGTTAGCGTGGAAGAGGTAGAAGCTCAGCCTGATGCAGTAATCGGTAAGTTTTTGGTTAAGTCATTTACTGCACTCGTTCTTTTCGATACTGGTGCATCGCATTCATACTTATCAAGGGGATTTGTGGAAAAGTATAACCTGCCCACTAAGATTCTTAAAACACCTATGCTAGTAAGCTCGCCAGGAGCAGAGTACATGGCCAGACAAGGGTGTTTTCAAGTGCCATTAAGTATAGGGAAGCATGTTTTTCCAACGGATTTAATCATTCTGGAATCCCAAGGTTTGGATGTAATTCTCGGTATGGATTGGCTGTCGATGTATGGAGGAAACATAGATTGCGCCAGTAAGACAATTTTGCTTACAACGCCAGAAGGAAGAAGGATCAAGTATGTATCTCGACTTGCACCAAACAGGACACAAGTAAATTCTTTATCAGGAGTTGTACAGGAGGAAGTACCAGTAGTAAAGGATTTTCCTGACGTATTTCCTGAGGAATTGCCAGGCATGCCACCGGATAGAGACATTGAGTTTTTGATTGAGCTTTTGCCAGGCACTGGGCCAATATCAAAGAGACCGTACAGGATGCCAGCACAAGATTTGGTGGAAATTAAGAAGCAGATTAAGGAGTTATTGGATAAAGGTTACATTCGCCCAAGTTCTTCGCCTTGGGGATCACCCGTACTTCCAGTGGAGAAGAAGGATGGATCATTAAGGATGGTTGTTGATTACGGTGGATTGAATGAAGTAACCATCAAGAACAAGTACCCACTACCAATGATAAATGATCTGTTTGATCGGTTGCAAGGAGCTAATGTGTTTTCCAAGATCGATTTGCGATCAGGGTACCATCAGTTGAAGATTCGAGAGCAGGACATACCCAAGACAGCTTTTACCATGAGATACGGATTGTATGAGTATACCGTTATGTCATTTGGACTGACTAATGCACCTGCCTATTTTATGAACCTGATGAACAAGGTATTTATGGAGTTTTTGGATAAGTTCGTCGTAGTGTTCATTGATGACATTTTGATTTTCTCAAAGAATGAAGAAGAGCATAAGGAACATTTGCGTTTGGTTTTGGAGAAACTAAGGGAACACCAGTTATATGCCAAATTCAGCAAATGTGAGTTTTGGTTAAAGGAAGTTGGATTTCTTGGACATGTTATATCCGGAGAAGGGATAGCAGTTGACCCCACAAAGGTTGAGACCGTAACCGAATGGGAAGCACCAACGACAGTTGGAGAGATCCGGAGTTTTCTTGGACTCGCAGGATACTACCAGAGATTCATTGAGAATTTCTCAAAGATTGCAAAGCCTATGACTGAATTGTTGAAGAAGGATACCAAGTTCAATTGGACTGAGGAATGTGAGGCCAGTTTTCAGGAGTTGAAGAAACGATTGGTTTCCTCACCAGTGTTGATTCTGCCAGATCAGACCAAGGATTATGAGGTGTATTGCGACGCTTCACGTCGAGGACTTGGAGCAGTGCTTATGCAGGAAGGAAGAGTTGTTTCGTATGCCTCACGACAACTGAAACATCACGAATTGAATTATGCTACGCATGATTTGGAGTTAGCAGCCGTAGTGCATGCATTGAAGACATGGAGACATTTCCTCATTGGAAATCATTGTGAAGTATATACGGATCACAAGAGTTTGAAGTACATTTTCACGCAGAAGGAGTTGAACCTTAGACAAAGGAGATGGTTGGAGCTCATCAAGGATTATGACATGAGATTGCATTACCATCCAGGAAAGGCTAATGTAGTAGCTGACGCATTGAGCCGCAAGAGCCATGTCAATACCCTAATGATGGGAGAAATACCAAGGGAGTTAGCAGAAAATCTTCGTGAGCTATGTTTGGAAATAGTTCCGAGAGGCTATGCAGCAGCATTGGAAATTCAATCTACCTTGATGGATAAAATCAGAGAAGCTCAGAAAACTGACAAGGAGATTGCAGATATAAAGAAGAAAATGAGCGAAGGAAAAGCAAAGGGATTTCGTGAGGATGAGCACGATACCCTATGGTTTGAGGACCGTGTTTATGTGCCAAACGACCCGGAGATCAGGAAGTTGATTCTACAAGAGGCACATGATTCACCCTATTCGATTCACCCAGGAAATACCAAGATGTATTTGGATTTGAAGGAAACATTCTGGTGGACCGGAATGAAGAAGGATATTGCAGCATATGTAGCAGTTTGTGATGTGTGCCATAGAGTGAAGGCAGAACATCAGAAGCCAGCCGGATTGTTACAACCATTGTCGATACCCGAATGGAAGTGGGGTAAGATAGGCATGGATTTTATCACAGGATTACCCAGGACGAAAGCAGGCTATGACTCGATATGGGTAGTAGTTGATCGTTTGACGAAGGTAGCACATTTCATCCCAGTTAAGACCACTTACACCAGTGCTAAGTTGGCAAAGATATACATGACTAGGATCATTTGTTTGCATGGAGTTCCGAGGAGTACCGTATCAGATAGAGGAACCCAATTTACCTCAAAGTTTTGGAATCAGTTGCATGAAACTTTAGGAACCAGACTAGAGTTCAGTGCAACTTTTCACCCACAAACGGATGGACAGACTAAGAGGGTCAATCAGATTTTGGAAGATATGCTGAGAGCCTGTGCACTAGATTATGGATCTAGTTGGGACGATAACTTGCCGTATGCGGAGTTTTCTTATAACAACAGTTACCAAACCAGTCTGAAGATGGCACCTTTCGAAGCTTTGTACGGAAGGAGGTGCAGGACACCATTGTCATGGGACGAAGTTGGAGACCGTCAGTTCTTTGGACCAGATTTGATTAAGGAGTCCGAACGGAAAGTTAAGTTGATTCGCGATAGGCTCAAGGTAGCCCAATCCAGGCAGAAGAGCTACGCAGATTCTAAACGCAAGGAGACTATTTACGAAACCGGAGACAGAGTTTATCTTCGAGTATCCCCACTTCGAGGAGTTAAGCGCTTTGGAGTTAAGGGAAAGTTAGCACCGCGTTTCGTTGGACCGTATAAGATTTTGCAACGTATGGGAGAAGTTGCTTATAAGTTGGAATTACCAGAGGGACTGTCAGGAGTTCATGATGTATTCCATGTTTCTCAACTAAAGAAATGTCACGCCGAGATGGCGGAGGTACCGCTAAGAAATACAGTACCGCTTGAAGCGATTCAGTTGAAGGATGACTTAACGTGATAGAGGCGGGGTGTCCCGATCTTTCGATGAGATGATAACTATCGATTTGATGGAGCCGACTTTGACGATCCGACTACAAACGTGCACGACGTTGCGCCTTAGCAATCGCTAAACCAACTTCGAGAGGTTATTGACCACGCCGGAGCACAATCAACCTGACCACGAAGGTCTATTCCTGCAAGCAATCGAAGAACAAGCAAGAATATGATAAAAGCAATCTGAATATTGCGAGTATATATGAAGTATTGATAAAGGTGGGGATCCGTAAGCGGTCTTGGTCTGGTCGTTGGACACAAATGAAGTACACGAAGTTGCAATGGCTAACTTTTAACTAAACAAATCCCAAGGAAAAAGCTACTAGATGGATCTACTTATATAGGAGCAAGGGGTGGCGGCCAAGGAGGTGGGAGGACGTCCCAAGGCAGCCTAGAACTAACCCTAGGTCGTACAAGGCCAATGGGCCCAAGTGGAGGTGATGTAACCCCTTTGGACTTGTAGTTTGACTCGGATTCTGCTGCAGCGTCAGATTGTTTCGTCCATAACTCAACGCTCCGGACGAATTTAAAGGTGATTCCAATTGGAGTGGAAAGAGGACGAAATCTACTTTCCAACAAAAAAAGAAACACCCAATTCGGAGTCCGTATGAAAAAGTTATTGCCGTTTTGAGTCAGGTATGTCTGTGCAGTCCGAATCTGAATCCAGAACGTGAGAGACTTGGACTCTATCTTCTCTTGGCCCAAAAGTGACGTGAAAGAACTTTTTGAACAGCAAGTAAACATCTCTTTCTCCCTTATCTTCATATGTGTGTTGTACAAATGTCCCATACACCTGCAATTAGACAAAACACAAAAGTGTGTGAAGTATTTTTATTCTGGATAACAAAAATAGATTATTAAATAGTTTGCACTAGAAATCACCTGACAAATATGCATGTATGCAATATTTTTGGTCGTATCCAAGGTAGTCATGTCCTCATCATCCTTCCCTTCTTTAAAACAAAGCCGTCCTCGGCGTTGCTTAATCTGAAATATGGCTAACAAAAAAGACAATGTGTACATGTTGTATATGTATATGTCATCCATTTTTACTTTCCTTAGTTTTTGCACATATGGCACATGTATACATGAGTAACCTTCATAATTCATAAAATCTAAAGCCAAAATATTATCACAAGAAGTAGAAGGCATGAAAATATTGCAACTCAGTTTGCACATATAAGCGAAGCTCTTATTTATTTTAAAAGGTTGACAATGTTCATCATTAAACCATCCCAACATTGGTGAATAAACCTTACTTGCGTCAAATTTACATGATACAACATGCTTAAATAAGCAAACATGCAATAAGTCATTGGACACAGAATCATCACCAAGATTAGAGGTCATATCAAAATGATTAAACATTGGTTCTTTTGCATCAACAGTTAATTCAATGGGTGCACTCAAAATTGTTGGTATTTCAGTTGTTTGATCACATGGCAAAGTCAAATTGTCAACATAGTCCTCTAAAATAGGTAGTGTGATCAAAGTAGTGGGTAGCTCATCAGATGGTGCATTCAAATTGACAAGGCATTCATCATTCTCATGTAGAGATGGAAGATCAGTACCTTTCTCATTACCTCTTATGATCAACTCAGATGGTGTAACCACTCCCGGGGGCGATGTGTCACATGGTGGAGGTGATGTAGTCCTCACAACAACGGATGTGGATGGCATAGTATGCCTAATAGTTGAAGGAACAATCATATCAACTCTTGGAATATGCACCGTGCGCTTGTTCTCCTCGTGAGCAACACGTCGTTTTATTTCCTGTTCAGCTTTGCAAGTAAGGCGAAACAAATGGTCCATAGGATAACACTCTTCATGAATTAATATCTCTTGAATATCACGGTTTAATCCTCCCCAAAATCTATCCATAAAATCATCTTCACTTTCTTCTAAAGAGGAATGCAACAAGGTAGTTTGTAAATCATCATAATATTTTGTTACAGTGTCACTACCTTGTTTTAAATGTTGCAACTTCTTAATCATGTCACGAGTATAGTAAGCGGGGACGAAAGTATGTCGCATGGCAAGTTTCAAATCATCCCAAGTAGTAGGTATATAATCAGGGTGTAACCGACAATATGCAGTCCACCAAACCAAAGCATAACCAGTGAAAGAACCAACTGCAACCTTAATCTTTTTATGTTCATCAAAATTATGGGAAGCAAATATATTTTTTATGTTGAACTCCCATTCAATATATAAAGCAGGTCTAAAACGGCCATTAAATGGTGGTATAGATACATTAACCTGATCATGTGCATTTGGATATTTGTGCACCTCTCGTGACGGTTGTTGTATTTGCAAAGGTGGTGGCACGTCTCCCGCGATCGACAAAGCCCATGAATTGACTCTAGATCCTGGCATGATTAGTAGAAACAAGAAATAAAATCCAAAATAATGTTCCTATAACTACTAGGATGTGGTGGTAAAACGCTCACAGTAAAGCAAATATCAATGTCTTACAAGTTCTTACCATGCAGCAGGCGGCGATCGGCAACCAGCGGTGTCAAGTAACTCCAAAAGTTGGGTAAAGCGATTGCTAGGTGAACATATGTATACACGGTGTAGAAATATGTGGAGCTGGGTTGGCTATATATGGTAGCAAAAGATTAGCAATAATCAATTCAAAGATGCAATGTTGAATAAACGCTCAACGATGGTACTGTGCTGGTCCTAGGCTAGACCGGACTAGAGACGCGAGCCTAGAACACTAATGAGGTCACGACGTAGCAAAACTAGCATCAATAAAGGATATGAAGTAGCTCTGGACAGCAAGATATAAGTGAAGATCACAATAGCAGTAAAGATAATGATGTGAAACAACTGCCAAGCAGGATATACAACAACTCTCTCTCCAACTTTCCTCTTGAAAAGTTTTAGCAAATTTTCTGATAACTTTTTTCAAAGAATGCTACTATCTCAAGCTTTCCAATGCAAAAAGAATCACTCAATTCCAAATTGATATGAGGAGTCAAAGAATTCGAAAACTGGCCTGAAAAACTGGAAGAAGCTGTGTCCGCGAACTTCGGAGGGCAAAAAGACCTATTTAGAAGACGATTTTGAGGTGTCAAATATTGAACTAGCTTCTGCAACTATTTAGATGCGGCTCGTCGCTAGCTTTAATTTGAGTACTCGTGGAGCCAAAACGGACTTCGTATGAGGAAGTTATGCCTGTTTTACTGAACAGTGCACAAAACAGATTCCAATCCGAATTCAACTACGAGATTGAGTCTAGATAGATCCGAAATTTGTTTTTTTTTCTTTTCTTTTTTTCTCCTCACACTTTTTTTTCTCTTTTTCTTTCTCTTTTTTTTTCTCTGACCTTTTTTTCTTTTTTTTTTCACTCTTTTTTTCTCTGTCTTTGTTTTTCTCCCTCTTTCCAAGACAAACTAGATAAGATGCAGATTGGATCAAGCGAAGATGTGAATGACCTCAACTATGATTGTGACAATGAACTATGGATAGCACGAGGTGAAAATTGATGGATGGTGTGGTGAACAGCGGAAGGGATAATGATGCAGCAGCGACGTGACTAATGTGAACAGAACACGAAACTCTAAACGAACTAGACACTAAGACCAGCAACTCGACACGACGATGCAACCGATAATTCAATAATGCAAACAATGAAAAGAAAATTGCAAAGGCTCAGACTGGCTTGGACAAAAGGATGAATAGATCTAACTTTTTTGTGGCTTTTTCTTGGACAATAGGTAAGAAAATAAATCTAATCTAGGGGAAACTGGAAATTCTCACCGAGCAACCTGAAAACTGATACCACTTGATAGAGGCGGGGTGTCCCGATCTTTCGATGAGATGATAACTATCGATTTGATGGAGCCGACTTTGACGATCCGACTACAAACGTGCACGACATTGCGCCTTAGCAATCGCTAAACCAACTTCGAGAGGTTATTGACCACGCCGGAGCACAATCAACCTGACCACGAAGGTCTATTCCTGCAAGCAATCGAAGAACAAGCAAGAATATGATAAAAGCAATCTGAATATTGCGAGTATATATGAAGTATTGATAAAGGTGGGGATCCGTAAGCGGTCTTGGTCTGGTCGTTGGACACAAACGAAGTACACGAAGTTGCAATGGCTAACTTTTAACTAAACAAATCCCAAGGAAAAAGCTACTAGATGGATCTACTTATATAGGAGCAAGGGGTGGCGGCCAAGGAGGTGGGAGGACGTCCCAAGGCAGCCTAGAACTAATCCTAGGTCGTACAAGGCCAATGGGCCCAAGAGGAGGTGACGTAACCCCTTTGGACTTGTAGTTTGACTCGGATTCTGCTGCAGCGTCAGATTGTTTCGTCCATAACTCAACGCTCCAGACGAATTTAAAGGTGATTCCAATTGGAGTGGAAAGAGGACGAAATCTACTTTCCAACAAAAAAAGAAACACCCAATTCAGAGTCCGTATGAAAAAGTTATTGTCGTTTTGAGTCAGGTATGTCTGTGCAGTCCGAATCTGAATCCAGAACGTGAGAGACTTGGACTCTATCTTCTCTTGGCCCAAAAGTGACGTGAAAGAACTTTTTGAACAGCAAGTAAACATCTCTTTCTCCCTTATCTTCATATGTGTGTTGTACAAATGTCCCATACACCTGCAATTAGACAAAACACAAAAGTGTGTGAAGTATTTTTGTTCTGGATAACAAAAATAGATTATTAAATAGTTTGCACTAGAAATCACCTGACAAATATGCATGTATGCAATATTTTTGGTCGTATCCAAGGTATTCATGTCCTCATCATAACGTATGAAGAGAAACCAATCAAGATTCTCGATTATGCCAGCAGAGTTACCCGCAGCAAGGTTATCAAGTTTTGCAAAGTTTAGTGGAACCACCACTCAGAGGATGAAGCCACCTGGGAGAGAGAAGAAGATTTGCTCAAGGACCACCCTCACCTATTTTCTAGCCAACCCGAATCTCGAGGACGAGATTCATCTTAAGGGGGGTAGGTTTGTAACATCCCAAATTTTCAATTTGGAATGTTATACATTAGATCATCATGCATAACATATTTTCTTGCATTTCAGTCAATCCGAGAAATTTCAAGCAACTCAAGGAACCTCGGAGAGAGTTGGAGATTTCGTTATTTCCATATTTGAGTTTTCTCAAATTTTGAAAAGAGGATCATTTGATTTTATTTATTTCATCTTCAATTATTTTTCCAATAACAAAAATATGAGAAGGGAATAATATGACTTTCCCAATTTTAGAAAAAATAAAGATTTAATAAATAAATCAGATTTTGGATTTTTCCGGAGTTTATTTGCATTTTATTTGCAATAGGGAAAAATGCGTGTTTCAAAATATTGCATTTAGGCCCCGAGTAAAAGTTCATTTTATTCGACTCATTTTTAGGATTCGGGAAAAAATAACTTCAGGATTTTTGGAGTTCGATTAGATTTTCTTTTATTTAATTTTCTGCGCGAGTATCTATTTAAAAAAATACGCGCAGCGCCCGACTGGGCCAAGGGCCCAGCCGAGCCGCCCCGCCTCGCGCCCCTCCCCTCGCGCGCGCCGCGCGCAGCCGCCGCCGCCGCCGAGTCCGGATCGGACTCTGCCGCCGCCGCCCCTTTCTTGCCCCCTCCCCCAAGTCTCCTCCCCCTTTATATATCCAGCCCCCCTCCTCCCCACACCGCCGCCGCACCCCACACCGCCGCCCGCAGCAGCAGCAGCAGCCGCAGCCGCCGCCGCCGCCGCTCGCGCCGACGCCTGCCGCCGCCGCCGCCCGCGCCTCGCCTCGCCTCGCTGCCCTGCCGCCCCGCCGGAGCCCCTCGCCAAGGTAACCGCTGCGCCGCGCCGCCCCTCGCTTCGGTTCAGTTTTTTTTTTATAAAAACCGTTCCGGTTTATTTTCGTTTCGATGTTTCGGTTTTTTGTTCGAAACCCTAGATCGGTTTTCGTTTTTCTTTCGGTTTAATTGTTTAGCGAGCGTTCGCCGGGCCATTCATCTTAACGAACGTGATCACCGGTTATTCTCGGTTAACGAACGTCCGTTCGTTTAACCGTTCGTCGTTTTCTTTTTTGTCGGATTTATTCCGCGATTTTCTGATCGCGATTTCAGATCCGATCTTCTGTCTAGTTTATCTTCTCGCTCGTTTATCGGAATCAGGTGATTCAAGCACCTGGAGTTTCGTTTCGAAACCGCCGTTCTGACTAATCAACTTAAACAAGTTTTTGCTACTGTAAAATTTGACCTAGTTTCAACTTGCTAGAACCGAGTTGTTTTCTTCCGCCGTTGTTTTTCGTTGCTTTGTTCGGTTCGTTTTCTCTTTGAAACCGGAGTTCTTAAGTTGAACTTTCTGGTTTGATCTCTTGTTCGAGTTTTACCTGTGCATTAGATGAGTACTTATTGTATGCTTGTTGTTTGTCTGCGATAGATTACCCGGAGTGCGCCGCCTGTTATTTCGAAGCTCTAGGTTTCGCGGATCCTCAGCAAGGCAAGTAACACTTTGATCATACCTTCTCATTGCCCAGTTTTTATTGCATTAGACCAATCCTCAAACATTGCATGATTAGGATCTAATTAAATTGTGGGATGGGAAGTAGTTGAGGTAGTACTTATTACCTGTTTTACTTATGAAACCTTTGGGAGTTACTTCTACGTTTGCTTATTATGCCATGCTATGCAAGTAGACGTGGATTGGGTGAGTGATATCCATGACAGATGTGAGTATTGTTAATTAATGGTTTATCTAAGGTGGCAACTTAAATACACATCTGGGTGGATTGAGGCACCTGGTTTCTATCAGGACTTGCCTGTTTTTCTTTGGACCACCACCCAGGCTCAAAGGGATCATAAGATCATTCATGCTGGTAACTTCCGTGTGCAGCCACAAGCCATTATGGGCTCTGGCATAGTTGATTACGTCTTGTGAACTCTTACATGGTAGACTAGCAGATGTAGGGGAAAGTAGGTGTACCCGTCTATCCAACGTAAGGTGCTAGCCTTCTGAAAGACTATGTCTCGGTCATCCGTTTCTCAAACACCATGTAGTGCGAGAAACCAAGCGGAGGCGATCGAGTCTTGTGGGGAAAAGTGCGCAAACCTCTGCAGAGTGTACAAACTAATCATGATTAGCGTGTCCCCAGTTATGGACATGTTGAGTATCTAGTACTTGAATATCATGTGAATCTCATCATGTTACTTCTAATTAATATTGTTGGGTTTTAATTGTTGACTTAATTGGGATCGGAATGCTGTCAACCATTCTCGATGTTTCAACCACCATGATAGTTAAATAAATTTATTCCTTTGCAGTAGGGGAAAATTGGCTTTATGCAAAACTGTAACCATAGAGCTTTTCCACCAGCCATATATGCATGTAGTATAGGCTTATCATTCATTACTCTCTATGTGTTACATTCCCAGCATATTCCATGTGCTGACCCGTTTTCGAGCTGCAACTTTCATGTTGCATACTTTTCAGACGACGAGTAAGGTGCTATTAGGTCGTGTTTCTATACTCAGTGATGCCATTGGAGTTGATGGACTCACTTATCTTCCAAGTCTTCCGCTGTTATCGTTATTAGATGGCCTTAAGCCATTTTTATTGTAATAAGTTCTCTTTGAGACACCGATGTAATAAGTGTGTGATTGCTACTCTGCTATAAATCCTTCGAAGTACTGTGTGGTGTCAGCATTACTGATCCAGGGATGACACCGGAGCACAGAGACTTGACCATCTGAGGTCGGGTCGCTACAATTATCCCCTAAAGGAGCAGAACTGACCACATTGATGTGATGACCAAAGAAATACTACTTCAGCGTACGACTAGCCATTAACACCCCATATACCAGCTTCTGCCAATGTGGGTACCTCTTCTTGGATTCAATGAGTACCTCACTGATATAATAAACCGGCCGCTGAACCTGATATTCCTTGCCTGCTTCGTTCCGTTCCCCAACAATTGCCACACTGACAGCTTGGCTATTAGCAGCCAAATATAACAGTAAGGGCTCCTTATCAATAGTAGATGCAGGGATCGGCGGCTCAGTTAACTGCTTTTTCAATGCCTCAAACGCCTGATCTGCATCATCACTCTAGACAAAGTGATGTGTTTTCTTCATCATCTGATACATAGGGATAGCCTTTTCGCCCAACCGACTTATAAACTGGCTTAAGGCCACAATACGACCTGCCAGACACTGGACATCATTAATACACATCGGCTTATCCAAGCAAGAGATAGCCTTGATTTTCTCCGGGTTAGCGTCAATGCCTCTTTCAGAAACCAGAAAACCCAAGAGCTTGCCTACTGGCACACCAAAGACACACTTAGCCAGGTTAAGCATCATCTTGTAGACCCGGAGATTGTCAAAGGTCTCTTTCAAATCATCTATCGAGGTCTCCTTCTTCCTGGATTTCACAACAATATCATCCACATAAGCATGAACATTGCGTCCAATCTGGTCATGAAGGCAATTTTGAATTCACCGCTGACAAGTCGTCTGGGCACTCTTGAGCCCAAAAGGCATAGATGCATAGCAGAATGCTCCAAAGGGAGTGATGAAAGTTGTCTTCTCCTGGTCCTTAACTGCCATCTTGATCTGATGATACCCAGAATAAGCATCCAAAAAACTCAAATGCTCACAACCCATTGTAGCGTCAATGATCTGATCAATACGAGGGAGAGCAAAGGGATCAGCCGGGCAGGCCTTATTAAGGTCTGTGTAATCCATGCGCATGCGCCTAGTGCCATTTTTCTTAAGTACCAGTACCGGGTTAGCAACCATTCAGGATGAAAAACTTCAGTGATGAATCCTGCTGCCAAGACCCGGGCAACTTCTTCACCAATGGCCTCACACCTCTCTTTATTAAAACAACGAAGGAATTGCTTGACCGGTTTAAATTTTGGATCAACATGGAGTGTGTGCTCAATGAGTTCCCTTGGTACACCTGGCATGTCTGAAGGCTTCCATGCAAAGATGTCCTGGTTCTCACAGATGAACTCGATGAGCGTGTTTTTCTATTTCGAATCCATATTAGCACTGATATTGAACTGCTTGGATGAGTTGCCAGGAAAAAAGTCAACAAGCTTAGTGTCAGCTGCCGACTTAAACTTCAGCAAAGGGTCATGCTCTGTGGTTGGCTTTTTCAAAGGCGTCATGCCTGCCGGGTCAACATTATCTTTGTAGAACTTCAACTCCTCGGTTGCACAAGCCGTCTCAGCATAATCAGTATCGCCATCTTCACACTCCAAAGCTATCTTCCAATTGCCATGTACTGTGATGGTGCCGTTATGATCCGACACCTTAAGCTGTAGATAGACAGAACAAGACCGTGCCGTGAATTTAGCATAAGCCGGCCGTCTGACCAGGGCGTGATAAGGGCTCTTGATCTTGACTACTTCAAAAGTAAATGTCTCAACTCTGAAACCATTATCATCTCCAAAGGCAATTTCCAAAGCTATCTTACCTACTAGGTACGACGAATTACCAGGAACCACCCCATGAAAAACAGTAGAAGACAACTTAATGTCTTTGTCACTTAAATTCATACGGCAAAAAGTATCATAATAAAGGATATTGATGCTGCTGCCTCCATCCATGAGCACTTTGGTGAACTTGTACCCTCCAACCTGAGGTGCAACCACCAAAGCCAGCTGACCCGGATTATCAACCCGGGGCGGGTGATCCTCACGGCTCCATACAATAGCATGTTTAGACCATCACAGGTATCAAGGGACTGCCGGCTCAATCGCATTCACCGCCCTCTTATGAATCTTCTGATCTTGTTTACACAAGCTCGTGGTAAACACATGATATTGACCACTATTCAGCTGCTTCGGATTGCTCTGGTAAACCGACTACTGCTGCTGATTCCCTTGACTAGATTGTTGATTAAAACCACCTTGATTTCCTTGGCCCTGAAAACCAAAGCTTGAGCCGCCACCCCCGAAGCCAGGTCCATGTGAGCCGAATCCTGAGCCGCCATTCAGGCCATGATTATTCTGGAAAAAATGGAATTCCTGTACTCCCTCATGATGAAGCAATCCTTCCATAAGTGACTGGCCGGCTTCTCTTGCACACCGTGCTTTGGGCAAGGCTGACTCATCATCGCCTCAAGGTTGAACTTTGGCCCGCCAAACCAGGGCACTAACAATTTTTCCCTTCGGACGCTGATTATTGTACTGCGCATTGGAGTTAGCCACAAAGTCTAAACTGCAGTCAGCTTTTCGCTTACCATTGCCACCATGCCTCGCCATATGATGTTGTCCCTTTGCATTGCCACTCTTCTTCCCCTTACCAGCCTTCTCCTCATCAGACTCGGGGTCCTTAGTACTATCAGAGTCGACGTATTTAACGAGAGATGCCATGAGCTCTCCCATACATTTGCAGTGGTGCTTAAGCCACCCCAGCTTCTGTTTCAGAGGAAGGAAACGGCAATTCTTTTCCAACATCAGGACGGCTGAACCGGCATTGCTACTGTCTGATGAGTGTACAATTGCTGAGATCCGGCGCACCCAATTGGTTCTTGACTCGCCTCACCCTGGACGCAAGAGTCTAAATAAAGAATCGACATAGGCTGCTTGTACGTGTCTTTGATATTTTGGATAAAACGTTCCTTCAGCTCCGCCCATGACCTGATGGAGTTAGCAGGCAGTCCCTTCAGCCAAGTATGTGTCGGCCCATCCGACATCATAGTGAAGTACTTAGCACATGCAGCATCACTAACATCTAGCATCTCCATCGCCATCTCGTAGCTCTCCACCCAGGCCTCTGGGGGTTGATGCGCTGTGTAATTAGGAAGCTTGCGAGGGCCCTTGAAATCCTTAGGCAAGCGCTCATTACATAGAGTCAGCACGAAACATGGCACACCCAGGGTTCTGGAGGTCACACCAGCCTCCACAGACACCGACGGGTAAGCCGGAGATCGTTGTTGAGCCGCCAACTGGGCCGCCAGCTCGGCCTCATACCGTGATCTTCCCTGATCCACCAGAGCCTGAGCATCGTTAGCAGCGCACGGTGGGTCATGCCTACGAGGCTGGTTATGGTGCCGCTCACAGCTTGAAACTACTTGCGATTCAATATGCCTGTTATAACTCCGGCTTGGACGAGGGGTTGAATGAATCCATTCACGGCTATATGAATAAGCCGCCTGTTGAGCCACCGCTGTCCGAAGAAGTTCTCCGGCCCTCCGTATCTCCATTACGGCTGGACACTCACCTTCAATGGGTAGAGCCGCCAATCATGTCACTGCAGCAATCATATTATCCACAGGGTTAGAATAATGACTCGGCGGTGTCGGTACATGTTGGTGAGCTACAGGGCCGCTTCGCCGAGAAGATCAAGGAGCTCGACGCCGCCAAGGACTCCAACGCCGATCTCGAGCTGAAGCTGGACACCTTGTCCAAGGCGCTGGACAGCGCCAAGGAGCGGGAGGTGGCCTTGCGGAAGGAGGTTGCAGACAACGAAGCGTTGTTGGAGAGCGCCGCGGTCACCCAGAACGAATTCAGGGCGACGGTGGAGCAGTGGACCGAGGGCCTCGTGGACATCGCCACCTCCATCGACACGGAGCTGACGCTGCTGGGGATGGAGGGTCATGAGTATCCCTCCGGTGAAAACGTCCCACCCAGCGCCAAGCTCACTTCGTTCTTCAAAGGTGTGGTGGCGGCCCTTCAGCATCTCCGGAACGCGATCCCAGAGCAGCTGGCCGGCGAGACGCGTGATGCCATCGCCGGAGCCCTCGAGAAGGTGTTGGTGAAGATCGCCTTCCGCAACCCCGGCATCAGGCTCACCAACGTCCTGAAATCCCTGCCGGCGGACGCTGACCTCGAGGAGATCAGGGCCCTCGTCGCGCCCATCGTGGAGAAGGTGGTCGGGATCAAGAGGATCGAGGGCGACCGCATGGATTAGGCCGCCTCCCCTTTTCTTTTCCTGTCGCTGCCGGCCAAGTCACGAAAGTGATTCATTAGGGCTGCGACAAGCTTATCTTTGTAATATAACTCTATCTTAGGTAGTGACTGCACTGTTATTTCCTCTACTTGACTCCGTGATTTGTATGTTTTTGACCTATGCTTTTGGGGACTTGTCGGCGTAGGCCTCCGCCTTACCGCGGGCTCTGAGTGCGGGACATCAGCAGCCCGCCAGCGGCGCCACTACCGGCAAGAAACCTTGCCGCAGCTAGCTGCAGCTCGCCTAAATTGTTGAGCAGGCTCAAAGCAAAGTAAGTGTTGCGACTGCAGTCGCAGCACACTTAAGCTGCCGAGCGAGCTCGAAACAAAGTAAGGATGCCACTCTGGTTGTAGCACACTTAAGTCGTTGAGCGGACTCGAAACAAAGTAAGGGCGCAACTAGCCACGAGCCGGTCCCTCCGCGCACAGGTTTTCCATACAAAGCACGGTCGTTCGAGGAAGATAACCTTAAAATTTTAAAAACTCAATTGCTCAAACTTTGGCAACTTAGCTTTTCCGTGGCTCGCTGCCCGGCAAGGTCGCTTTCCGGTAAGGCGAAACATGGGGCTTGCCATCGCTTACCGGGGGTCAGTGCTGCACAGAGTGTCAGATAATGCATGCAAAGAATAAAGAGCATGAGATCGACAAGGTGCGTGGAGCACAAGAACTCAATCTGCGCACAGGGTCTGCGCCTGGCTCTGTACAAAGGATCACATGCAACAGCGGCAAGACTTTGTACAGAGGGGTGGTTGCCGGACGGGGTCCAACAACCGCGCCTTACGGGCGAAACTTACGAAGATTCCCAACGTTCCAGGAGTTGCTCACCGGAGTGGTATCTTCGGTCTCAAGGCGGACAGCGCCAGGCCTATCGACTTGTTTCACCCGGCAAGGGCCTTCCCACTTTCTCGAAACTTCTGGCACTAACTTGGCGGCTATAAAAGCGGTGCAAAGATTGCTGGCAGCGAGCAGCTCGCACAGCAGCCTGAAGACGGTCCTCCTCGAGGAGCAGCGCATCATCTCGACGCAGCTGCTCTCGCTCGAGCTCAGCGTGAGCGAACGCTCGAGGTGGCCCGCATGCGAGATCTGTGGGGCTAACTGTCCCCGCTCCCCGGGATGGGGCGAGAGGCTGCCTGGTCATACCAGGGCTTACCTGCGCCGAGAGGTGTCGGCGTACGTTCGGATGCCGTGGCGCCATGAGCTGGCTCGGTGGCGCCCGTTCCGTCGCCGGTGCCGTCCCCACCACCCGCTGGCTCCAGGGGTGGTGGGTTCGACGCGGGCGGACCAGCCACCTCCGGAGCCTTCTTCTTCAGTGGCATGTCGACGAAGATGATGGAGATCTAGCTGGTGCAGCCGCCGGATCAGGTTCGCACAACTTCGACGCCCCCTACCTGGCGCGCCAAAGATGTCGGGGGGAATCGGCTTCCTCGAACACCTATGGGGACCGAGCCCCTTACTGGTTCGGCGGGGGGCGGAGGTTGCACAAAGAGCGGATCGAGGCGCTGCACACAAGGGGATTTTACCCAGCTTCGGGCCGCAAGGATGCGTAAAACCCTACTGCTGCTTTGTGGATTGTATTGTGTTCTTGCTCGGGAGCGCGTGGTGCTACAGCACACACGAGCCGCTGGCGAGACCGAGCGTGGCCATGGGTGTCCTCCCCTTCCTACGTGCGCATGGGGCCTCCTTTTATATGCTCAAGGGGTTACCCACAGGTGGCAGCGCAGGTGGGGGGCAAAAATGGGAGAGTGCTGTAGTGGGTACAGCTGCCTGCACAGTGGCTGTACAGTGCTATCATACCTAACTCTGATGGCGGGGGACAAGGGCATTAAATGCCCGTCCGCGTCGCCCAGACGGTGCAGGGAAGTGGACCGTCAGGAGCGCCACCGTTTGCCACGATGGCTACTCTGTCAGCTTCGCTTCGCCACCGCATGCCCCTGGCTGCACAACCTCCCGCCACGTGCGCCTGGAATGCCCCCAGAGCGACACGTTGGTGGGTGAGCTGGAGCGCATGCACGGGGTGGTAACTTGCCGCGGCAAACGCCTTGCCGCGGTGGATGCCTTGTCGCGCCCGGGAGCTTGTCGCTCACCGGGCCTTGCCGGAGCGCGGGACGCGCCGTGGCAAGGTCCTTGTCGTGCCGTGGTTGGCCTTCCCGGCAAGCTCCTCCTGCCGGGGTCTTGTGCTTCGAGCGGTCGTCCCGGCAAGCTCCTCTTGCCGGGGCCTGGCTCTCTTCGGGTGGCCTTCCCGGCAGGCTCCTCCTGCCGGGGCCTTGGCTCAAATACTTTGTTCTTGGATGGCCCAAAAAGGGACCACGGAGAGTCTTGGCGATCGCCTAGCAAGCCTTGCCGCGGGGTGCTACGACTGCCCATGCACAAGTTTGGGATACTAAGGTACCCCTACTTTAGTACACCGACAGGAGCCCCCGGGCCTGGGCCATACACGGTGCCGAGCGCTGTTGGGCCAGGCCCAAAATAGTGCACGGGCACACGCGGCCTGGATCACGCTGCATCTGCTTCTGCGCCCACCACGTCCTCCCCGAACGGCATGCGTCGAACGCGGCATCGTGGGGAGAGGCATGCGTGACGTGGGCGGTGTGCGCGGGGCCGAACCCCGCAGGCGCGCGTCACGTCGCAGGCGATTTGTTTATTCGGAAAGGCGAAACGCCCCACTCCTCCCATTATAAGCAGGGGAGACAGGGGCAGTCCGCCCACCCGCCAGTTGCGATTCCTCAAAAACCTCCGCCACTTCCTGAGAGAAGCAGCGCTCCGCCCCCCCTTCCGCCGCCACCAGTGCTACCAACGCCGTCGACCCCCTCCCTCCTCCCGCCATGGCCCCGAAGGGCGACAAGGGGAAATGGAAGGTTGTGAAGTCGGCCGAGGCGCAGCGGCTTGAGGCGCTGCGAAAGGAGCAGGCGACCTTCCCCCCTGAGCTCGACGCGCTGGTCCTGAGGGAGGAATACTACCTCTTCTGGTCGACGAGGACGCGAGCGCATCCGCGCACGAGGTCCCATTTGCTTTCCTCTGAGTTCGCCCCTTTTCAGGACTCTGGCTCAGAGGGTGGCAAAGAGAGCCAAGGTCCCGGTGGTCATCCTCGACGACGAGCCCACCATGACGGCCGGGGGTGCGCCCGAGATGACCTTGCCGGAGCCGCCAACTGGTCCTTAGAGCAGCCCCCAGCGCAGCCCCCAGCGAAAGCATATGACTTGCTTCCTGCCGTTGGGCGCGCCCGGGTGCCCTTCGCTTTTCTTGACATCTGGCTGACGATTTGTGTAGGAGCAGAGCAGCCCCGCCAGGAGCGTCCGGAGACCGTCCCCGATGAGCCACCCGCTACAACTACACCGCCAAGGGGGAGTTCCCCGGCAAGGGAGGAGTCCCCGACGAGGGAGCGATCCCCGGCAAGGGAGCAGTCCCCGGCGAGGGAGCAGTCTCCGGCGAGGGAGCAGTCTCCGGCGAGGGACGGCACCGGCGGCCCCTCGGCGATGGAGACCGTGACTGCAGACCCTGGCCCAGGTAACCTTCTCGCCTCGAAACTCCCCTGAAGTTCTTCTTTGGATAGTTGCTTGACTTCTCCCCCTCTTTCGGCCTTCATACCCGCCCGCCACGGACCCGATGGAGACCGAGGTCGTCATCGAGGAGGACGCGCGCGGCCATACTGACGACGTGGCCGCCACCGGAGAGATACTTGCACCCAACGCGATAAAAGGGGTCGTCAATCTCTTCACGGTTACTTGCAAGGATGAGATATGATAGAGATAGGTATAAAAGATAAAAAAATTGAAAATAAAGTAAAGGTAGATACATTGCAGCAAGGTATTTTTGGGGTTTCGGTTTAATAGATCTAAAAATAATATGATAAGAATAGACCCGGGGGCCATAGTTTTCACTAGAGGCTTCTCTCTTGAAAGAACACATACGGTGGGTAAACAAATTAGTGTTGAGCAATTGATAGAAAAGCGAATAATTATGACAATATGTAAGGCAATGATCATGAATATAGGCATCACGTCCGTGACAATTAGACCGACTCCTGCCAGCATCTACTACTATTACTCCACACATCGACCGCTATCCAGCATGCATCTAGTGTATTAAGTTAACAAGAACGGAGTAACACCTTAAGCAAGATAACATGATGTAGAGACACAGATCCAATCAATATGAATAAGTCCTACCTTTTTATCCTTAATGGCAACAATGCAAATACGTGTCATGTCCCTTTCTTTCACTGGGATTGAGCACCGCAAGATGGAACCCATTACAAAGCACCTCTCCCATTGCAAGAAAAAAACAATCTAGTTGGCCAAACCAAATCAATAGACGAGAGAGAAATACAAAGCTATCTTAATCATGCATAAAAGAGTTCAAAGAAGACTCAAATAATATTCATAGATAATCCGATCATAAACCCACAATGCACCGGATCTCAACAAACGCACCGCAAAAGAAGATTACATCGAATAGATCTCCAAGAACATCGAGGAGAACATTGTATTGGAGATCAAAGAGAGAGAAGAAGCCATCTAGCTACTAGCTACAGACCCGTGATTGCTTGTATCTATGTTGGTATTTCCTTCACGAGGAGAGAATGATGCAACACAACAAAGGTAAGTATTTCCCTCAGTTATGAAACCAAGGTTATCAATCCGGTAGGAGAACCAGGCAACACTATGTAAACGGTACCTGCACACAAAGAACAAATACTTGCAACCCAACGCGTAAGAGGGGTTATCAATCCCTCCTCGGTATTAAGATAGATAAAATTGTATGAGATTAGATAAATAGATCTAGAAAAAACACAAAATAAAATAAGTAAATAAAAAGTGCATCAATGTATTTTTGGATTTTTATTGGAATAATAGATCTAAAAATAATATGATAAATAATAGATCTGGGGGCCATAGAATTCACTAGTGGCTTCTCTCGAGAAAATAGCATAAGTGGTAAACGAATTACTGTTGGGCAATTGATAGAAGAGCAAATAATATGACGATATACAAGGCAATGATCATGTATATAGGCATCACATCCAAAATTAGTATATCAACTCCTGCTTGCATCTACTACTATTACTCCACACACCGACCGCTATCCAGCATGCATCTAGTGTATTAAGTTCATGGAAAACGGAGTAATGCAATAAGAATGCTGACATGATGTAGACAAGATCTATTCATGTAGGAATAGACCCCATCTTTTTATTCTTAATAACAATTATACATGCGTGCCTCGGGACCCCTTGTGCTACTGGGTGAGGACACCGCAAGATTAAACCCATCACAAAGCACCTCTTCCCATTCCAAGAAAAATCGATCTAGATGGCCAAACTGAACCAAAGTTTCGGAGAAGAAATACGAGGCTCTAATAATCATGCATATAAGAGATCAAAGAAAACTCAAATAATATTCATAGATAGAACTGTTCATAAACTCACAATTCATCAGATCCCAACAAGCACACCACAAAAAGTCATTACATTAAAAAGATCTCCAAGAAGGATAACATTGTATTGAGAATCAAAAAGAGAGAAGAAGCGATCTGGCTACTGCCTACAGACCTGTCGTGGACTTAACACGACAGATGCCCTAGCAAAAGGACTTATGTGTGGAGCCATCGCAACGTGGTTAGCTTGAAGGGGTTAAATGGGACAAAGGACACAAAGAGTTTACCCAGGTTCGCCCCCTCTCAAAGAGGTAAAAGCCTACTCCTGCTTTAGGTTGTATTGCTTGTGTTTCGATTACCAGGGAGCGAATATGCTTGACCTAGATCTCGTTTGATTGTTACTTGAGTTAAACCGCCATCGGATCACCCCTTTATATACACAGGTTGATGCCCGACGACTTATAGAGTCCCGGCCGGCTCATACACAACGTATCCAGCTTGGTAACCAACTAAGCTTGCTTTACAATACAAGATAAACATATGCTGGTTCATACCCACGGGCCTCAAGTCCTCCCAGGGTCTTGGGCCTTCAATAGCTTGCTCTTATGGACCGCCATCTTCATCATCCTCTTGGGCCTGCTCATCTTAAGCCGCCAGTGGCATGACCCGACCCCTCCAGGGCGGGTCATACCCAGTAGTTATATCCCCAACATTAGGCCCTAGGTTGATTTGAACTTGTTCACATCAATCTTCAGTGCTTGACTTAGCAAAATCTTCCATCGTCAACCTTTATGATCTTGCTATAACCCGCCATGACGTCAGCTCACAGAATTGTGTTAACCCGCCTTAACGTCATCACGCATTAACTTCACACGAAGCCCAGAATATCTCAACAAATATTTATCTTTTAATGGACCTCTGAAAATCGAGGCGTCCGCATATCCACATAATGATTTTTTTGGCCTGCTTGGTTCATGCGCATGCCCTTTATGCACCTCCTTATAAAAAGGGACAGGGGGTCCTTTTCATTTTTCACCTTGCCTCCTCGTCTTCGTCTTCCTCCTCGCAATGCCCACGCGCGCCCGAGCTCCGACGCCGTAGACCTCGTCAACTGCCTCAACTCTGGCCGCTTCATCAACCTGAACGAACCAGAGCACCGCGGCGCACCTCAGCTGTCCAACAACACCTGTAAGTACTTCTCCTTTCTCGTAGCAGATCTCCATTAGGGTTTGCCCCAGTTCATCGAAGTTCTTCTCCGTTCTTCTTTGTTCTTCTCTAGGTCGCATAGTTGAATCTGAATATGACGCTGAAGACACACGATAGTAGTTTTAGCATCTTTTTTCCAGTCACAGTAGATATTTTTTCTGCATAAGATCCATCCGAACACCTGAGTTCTTCCACTGCCTTCGCTTTAGGTCTAGAATTTATTTTATTTCAAAACTGCTATAGATCCAAAATTATAGCACCAATCTGCAGAATATGTTTGTCCATCACTTAGCAAATCCTCCCTTATAGATCTGAAAATATGGCAACTGTTTGGGCGGCTTAACTGATAAACCGTAACCCACCATGTACCATTAGTCCCCTTTTTAGCTGCCAATATATGTATCTGCATACCTCAGTGCTATCTTCTGGCTTAGCACATTGGGTCTTTATAGCACTTACCTTTGAATCAATGGCCGGCTTAACAGCATAATCTTAAACAGGTAATCTTTTAGTTTTAGACTTTCCTCCTAAAAAATGACCAAGACCGTCACCTCCTGCAACTGGGTCGCTTCCCAGTTATCGAGAAAACGTTGGATGAACATGTCCAAGTAGGCATGTTAGCGCAAAGAATGTCATTCATTGGAGAACCCCAGGAACAGAAACCATCCCCGAACCCAAGGCGGGCGAAACTGTCGCCTTCACTGATCACATGCTCCGGGGGTTCACTCCGCCCTGTTCAAAATTTTCCATGACGTACTGCACTTCTTCCAACTCCATCCTCAAGACATCGGACCCAACTCTGTCACAAATATCTACAATTTTCAAGTGTTCTTCGAAGTATACCTTCACCAAGAACCCATTGTAGAACTATTCAGAGAATTCTACTACTTAAACCGCCAGACTGAATTTACGGATGGGCCCAGCCTAGAATTAAGCGGTATCTCAATTTAGAGGCGGAAAGATGCTACCTTCCCAGCCGCCAAACTTTCCAGTCACCCCAAGGACTGGAACCAAACATGGTTTTATTATCAAGACACCTCTCCACAAGGGGAAAATCCTCTGCCGGGTTATCGTGAGAGCTGGCTCAGCAACAGGCACCCCCTCCCCGAACGGATCAGCACAGCCGAACGGGCCAAATATATGCCCATCTTCTCAAAGATTACAGCCTTAATGGCCAATGGTTTGACCAGAATCGATCCGGTTCGATGCTGGGTCACTTGGAGAGTTTTGCCCTTAAGCCGCTGCCCCGGTTTGATGTGCGTATACACTGGCGAATTAAAAGATCCACGACACCACTGCCAGATTCAGCTAACTGATGATGACATCAACGATATGACCAAGTCTCTGCTGAACGAGAGCTTGGCAGATTGCAGCAAAACTGGACTGAATCCTTTCTGTGCTCTCAACAAGCCGCCAGCTGTAAGATTTTTAAACAATTTCCAGTTTAATCATATCTTCAATTAAATTGCCCTCTTATACTCATTTTCTTTTTGCAGGCCAATTCACCTTTTTGGAATAGGAAGCTGCAGGATAAACCAGTCAAGAAGACACGGACGAAGAATAAGGCTCAGAAAAATCCTGCCAAGAAGAAAGCCAGCACCTCCGAGCTATTTGACTTGGATGATGTTGAGTCGGAGGTAGAACTTGACTCACTTGGCTCATTTTTTATACATCTTATTGACAATGATCACTATCAGGATGATGCGGAAGGCAGCCACGCATATGGTGAAGAGGTAACTATCCTTTCCTTGGACTCAGAACCTCTGCCAACACAGAAAGTTCATCACGCAAGCCGGGAAGTAAGGTTTTCTCATCCTTTAGCTTATTTGGATCCCAACTTTATTTTGAAGAAGCAGCAACATGAAGCTCGCCACACAACCTGGAACAGCGGTGGCGGGATTCTCTCCTCCGGCTTACCAAACACGCCGGCTCCTTGCTAACGCCGTCCAGAGGTTTCACAGACTTCCACTTTAGCTTATCCCAAGGCGGGTCCTTTTCGACAGCCTCTTAACCCTTCTGATTCAAACTATCAGGGAACCTCTCATTCTTCTTGTGGCGACTCAACTGGGACTCATGTCCCGCTTTTCAAGACTGTGCCTGGGTAAGAAACATTTAAGCCTATTAGCTTTCAATCATGTACTCAACTGCCATATCAACCCTGTCTTATGTTTTACTTTCAGCGCTATGGCCAAGCCCAGCAAGAAACTGAAGGTGAACAAGCCAACTGACGATTCCAATCCTTCTGAGCCAGAGAAACAAACAACAAAGGCTTCACACCAAGCTGCTGAGGCCTCAGTTGATGAACCGCCACCAGAGGAACACCATGCCCATATAGATTCCATGGATATTGACCCGGAAAATACTAAGCCACCCAGCCCCACTCAGCCAGCTCAAGAAAACGAAGAAGTCAGAGTTACTGCGACGGCTTTCACGGCACCAGGTAACCCCACCGTCTTGTCCAAGCACAACACCAAAGAGGAATTCTCTACTGTTGACAAAGGCAAGTGGAAAATGAACTAGGAAAGCTATGCACAATTCAACGCCCAAGAGCTTCACGCGGGTTACCTGAACCGTCTCCACACCAGTCGTGACTTTGAAGCCAGCTTGGTGAATCTCATGAAAGATCGCTTTGAGGTAAGCAAAAACATGTCTCGTACAAATATATATCTGTCGGCCGCCAAGTCCATTGGATATGATAACCTTCAATATGTTGTAGACTTTAAATTTCCTTGGTGATCCTGATATCCATGTGATAGCATATTATAACTGCATAATCAACACAGTAGCCTCAAAGGGCCGGCTTAATCCGCATGCTTAAGCTGGGACTTTAAATAATAGTGCTCAATTTTTCACCTGTAGCCCCCATGAGCCGGCCATATTCATAGAGTATGAGCCGGGTCATTAGAAAATTGTCATAAAAAAGAGCAATATCCATTAGCCCCCAAGTGCCAAGTAGAATACTTGTATTGTGCTTGGGACTTCAACTAAGATGATCATAATGCATCCTATCTTATTCATGTTGCAAGCTGAATTAAATATGAAGGAATCACAAGTCAATGATCTGACGGCCAACATTCAAACCCAACAATCTGAGACTTCAAAAGCAAAATCAGAGCTGAAAATGCATTGGAAAACATTGAAAAACTGAAACAAGACTTTAGTGCTGATAAAACCAGCAGGGAGACCGAGAAGGAAGCTCTATTGAAAAGTGCATAAGACGCTGTAGCTGCCCTTAAACCGGTAACTGATGAGTTGTCAGGTTTAAAATATCAAATCAACAGCATGACAACGGCCATCTTTGGTAAGTAATAGTAAACTTCAATATCTCTTCATCAAGTTTGAACAACCATTGAGCCGGTTCATAAATATACTTGCGAATGCAGGTTCCAGAAGCTTCAAGCTAGGTGATGATATGCGCATAAGGTTGAAAGCCGTTTATACCCTTGTGGAGCAGTTGTACACTGGCGCCCAACGAGCGATTTCTGTTGCCTTGCATAAGAAGCAACCACCTTCCTTTATCAAGGAAGTGTTGCGGAAGTTGTCTGTGCTACCACAAAGGGTGGAAGAATTGAAGCGATCAGCCGCCAGAGCTGGTGCTATCATCACCTTGAGCCGGGCAAAGGCGTGGTAGGCTGAACTTGACCCGGAGGAAATATCAGCCGGCTGTCCTAGTGTAAAAGAAGATGGGTCTCCTTTCAGGCTGACGATTTTACTCAAATAGTAAGAGAGATGCATCCATGGGCGAGCAAATTGGCTGAGGAAACTGATCTCTGCAAGTACCATTTGGTTTATGATGCCAAAAATGCCAAAGTGAAGGCGCCGGTTCATGAGGCCGTAGACCTCATCCCTTCAACCCGTAAGCATACCTTTGCCCCTAAAATTGACCCGTCAACTCTTATAGATGACGAAGCTGTATTTAGATCTTTGACCGGCATCAACTGGGCCACACCTGACTCCCAGCCAACGGGTGATGAAGAAGAGAAGAGCCGGTGCAAGATGACCCGGAAGCTTCAACACATGAAGGCCAAGACCACTGATCCAAGGGCCGGTATATCATCCACAGCCTTGGATGTTGTGCGCAAAAATACTTAATTTCATTCGGCCGCTTGATGCCTTCTAATAGGCTAGCTTGAAAACAATGATCTGCCATGCCATCGTGCATGTTGATTTGCATAACACTTTTGAGCTGCCGGTCTGATGTTTGAAGATCTGCCACGTATGCTTATAATGTCATCAATCATGTAGATCATGTTTATCATATTCCCTGCACACAGGCGGATAACAAGTGCCCTAGTGGTTTACCCCAGGGTGGGTCATAATATCTAACAGAAAATCCACTAGTGACTGTATAGTCCATAACCAGAGCGGGATTATCAAAACCTCATATTCACAACAAGTAAATATCATACATGTGATATTTGTTCATACTACCGGCTTATCACGCCATATGCAGTAAGGGTAATAGCCCAAAGGCTTAGAGCACAGCGCCTTGTGCAATTTATTCATACTGTCGGCTTACAACACCATATGCAGCAAGGGTAATATCCCAAAAACTTAGAGCGCATAACTCCAAGCGCAAAATCAACACACACTGGCGACTTATCGTCCAAAACCAGGCCCGGTTATCAAAACTCCGGATAGATTCAAATATGAATCTTAAGGATTAAGGCGACATGGCCTAACCAATTTTCAACCATATATCAATACGGCACAAAAAATAAACCCCAAAAATGTTCAAAGTAAATACAAATAAAAACAAGGCCTTCATAGGCTGCCAAGCCTCAATATCAAGTGCTATTCAAGGGCCACACATCCACTGAGTTAAAACTTAATTCAAACCTGTAAGCCGGGCCTCACATGACCAATCGCCATTTTAACTTTGACAAGTTCAGGGTCTTTATAAGATTAACAGTCAAGAGTACGGTGAGTCATTCCAGGATTACCTGGTCGGAGTGGCAGGCATACAAAGGTAGGATAACCCGGATTTTTTGTGAATACACGTGGCATCCAAGCTGATTGAAAGGGTAAACAAAGCTCTATTCATTAAACAGGAAGCCCCAAAATAATATTTCAATCCAGGCGTACAGGCCGGATCAGTAGTGTAGTCATAGCTATGCGCACACTGGTACGCGTCGGTGCTATACAAACGGTTTTTAACCCCTTTTGGCAACGGCGTTCGGAACCGTCACCTTGTGAGTGACTGCGATAGGGGGGGTCCATCCCACACGACCCAAAAGCCATCGGGGACATGCCCTCCTGGCACACACACTCGGCAAAATGAGGTCGTGTGCGACCGACGAGCGACCAAATATGATTATACGTGTAGTAGTGCTAAAAATACAATTATACAGGCGAAATCATTTCTGGTCGTAAGTACATCCCACACAGTCAGTCCCCGCTAAACATTTCCGTTCGTATATACATCCCACACATTCACTCCAGGGAAAACGTTTGCACAAGGTGGCGTAACGCAAACAGTTTTCAAGAGATTGTCGTGTGTGATTGTTCATTGATCCAACACGGTTTATTCCTAGAAACTATGTGCGTTGCCTGAGGTCATCGCCTATGGTGTTTTCTCAATAACCGTTTGCAATAGGAAAACCCAAATAGCAGGCTAACCGCCCTATTATTAATAATCCATTTACTAATCTAATTGACATTCATATTCAGCACATAATATATTTCATTTCTATATTAAAGAAGCAGGATTTCATAATTGAAATACATCCGAGTACAACATGATATAGCTTCAGCACTCAGCTACCCCATTACACAACTGCACCAGCACCAAGTTTCACATGCAACATCTAGAACCTTTTGAAATTAGCATCCACCAAGTTTCACATGCAACATCTAGAACCTTCCAAAATTAGCATCATAGACGGTACATAGATAGATTCATCTCATCTAGAAAACTGCAGAAATGGAAGGAGAATATTGAGCCTTCATTCATGTCGAAGGTCTTTGCAACTTTAGGCCAGTGCCTGTGGACAATTGACCGTCCATCCTTCAACCTCTTCAGGAACACTTCAATATTGAACTATGGGTGTTGTATGAAAACTTTCCTTGCCTCCCGACCACAGAGGTGGTTTGAGATGTAACCATCAGTGAACTGGTTTAGAAAGGCATTAAAAGAAGTATGTGCATAAATAGATTCTCTTTATTGGAAATGGGGCAAAGGAATAAAAAAGGCAAGGTTTAAATAGTTAGTACCATCTTGTAAACCTCAGTGCTTCCCATTGTTTCCCTGCAACACATATAAGGTAGTTAGTCATTAGGTTAAGTAAGGGTTCACATGCTATGAGTAAAATATGTTGATGATAAATAAGCGCATTGCAGATTTATCAGATTAATTCAAGACACATGGAAAACCCATTTATCCAAACCAAGCATGATTAAGAACTAGGAAATATAGAACTTGTATATATTTCTCATGTATTAAGTGCAGCCCAATTCGATTTATTCCTTACATGGTATACAATAACATAATGCAGCCACAACAATTGAACATCACATTGCAGAGTTGAACCAAACAGCTAACTAAACACCACAACAAATGAACCAAACTTTAACTGAGCACCACATTGCACAATATAACATACTCCTAATAGAAGATCAGACAGTTAACCAAACCAAGCATGCTTAACAACTTGGAAATATAGCAATTGTATTTGTTTCTCATGTATTTAGTACAGCCAAATTTGATTTATTTCTCGCATGGTATACAATAACAGAATGCACCCACAACAATTGAACATCACATTGCATAATTGAACTAACCAGTTAACTAAACACCACAACAAATTAACAAAACGTTAACTGAGCACCACATTGCACAATATAACATACTCCTAATAGAAGATCAGATAGTTAACCAAACCAAGCATGCTTGACAACTTGGAAAATTGCACCCTGAAGGATTGAACTTCACATTTGCAGAATTGAACCAAATAGTTAACTGCATTGTATGACATATAGAACATATACTCTAGAGCAGAAGATTGGATGGTAAAAGTAGATAGCTTAATCCACTAGAATTTGTTAAGGAAAGGCAGTAGCTAGCAAACTGAACATGGGTCCTTATAGTGAGCTAATAAGACAAGCTACTCCTCATTGTTGGAAATATCGATGATGATTGGCTCCTTGGACATGGAAGAGGGTGCGGCCTCCGCATCATGGGTGCCCTCTTAGTAGTGGTGAATTTCCTGAGCCGCTCAAGAGCACAAACCTGCTGGCTCTCAAGATAAGGTAAGCACGTGCACACTGAGAAAATACCTCGTAGTCTTCGTGGAAGGCACCAACAGTGGCCTCGGAAAAACGCCACAAACTGTTGTTTAAAGCATCCAACCGCATCGCGGCATCGGCGCGCGAGGCATCGACGGTAGCCTTGACGGCGAGGTGCTCCTCCAAGATCTGGGGGTCGGCACGAATGGCAGCCATCGCGACATGATCCGTGCGTGCGGCCGCAATTTTCTTCTCCGCTGCCAAATGCTCCTTGAGCTCCTGGCTATACTGCATGCACCATGGCTTAGGGCGGCGCTTATTTGGTGGAGGAGTCGGTGATTTTGGTGGAAGGTGTCGCGCCAGTGGTCGGGGCATGTGGGATGTGGAAGGAGGAGGATGGGGGTCGGGTGTGGATTACCTGCCTGGATAGACCACACCGAGCAGCGTGAAGGAGGGTCGCCGACGAGGAGGCGGTGCTGCAAGCAAGGAGTGAAGGTTTCAACTTGGAAAGGAAGGCGGAAACAGGGGAAATGTGGCTTTTTGGTAAGTGGGGGGGTGGGGAAGTAGATATTTCCGCGGAAGCCGGAAATTTGGAATCGCCTCAGCGAAAAAACTGACGCGCAAAGTGTCATCAGACACGGTCCCTTATTCAGAGCGGTCTGTGGACTAGCCGTCACACCTTCTCGCGTAAGCCGTATGCGTACTATACTCCGACGGTGCACCAAGATATTTTGTGCTGCATCTCACACGGTTGGTTATAATAAATTGTGTGGGATCTACTTGATTTTTTGTCTTGATTTAAATTACATAATGGGGTCACAATAGCAATGGACGGTGTTTGAATTGCTAGACCTTTTATCTGCAGTGAACATGCAACTATATGTGTGTCGTAAAATAATTGAAATTATACAGGGTTCGTTTGGACATTTTATACATTAAATAGGTTTTCTAGCCATTTCAGGTGCACAATTCAAAATTAAACTACATGAACATGCTCCGGTGCACCAACAAGGGTTGTAAAATCATATATGTGTCCATGGGTTTATGTTTATGTCCCATGCAAGAAATGGGGATGAATTTCGAACACCACGGCACGGTGGCTCTCCGGCAAATGTTGACATACTTGCTTCTGTAATTCTAGTAAACCCAAAAGTCGTCCGAAATTCATGAAACTTGGCATGCTATCATGGAGCGGCATCAACATGCCGTGGTAAATTTTTTGTCCCATTTGGGAAAGGTTTTGCTATAAGCTTCTCATAAACCAGAGCTTCTCACAACAAGCGTGATGGTTTCGGTAGGGAATATTTAACCTTTCTGGACGAAACGATATCCGTTGCCTCTTCTCGATTTCTAATTTTTTCCTAGTGTTAACATAGAACAACAGGAGTGTTGTGTCAATTTTTGGGATTTTATACATTAACTGAGTTTTCTATGCATTCATGTGCACAATTCAAATTTTAACTACATGCACATGCTCTAATGCATATAAATTGGTTGAAAATTCAAAAATGTGTCCTGGGTTGCATGCTTTGGTCCCATGCAAGAAATGAGAATGAATGTCGAACACCCTGCCACCGTCACTCGGCCGCAAACATTGAGATACCTGGTTTTTAAATTCTAGTAAATCCAAAACTCGTCTGAAATTCATGAAACTTGGCATGCTATCATGGAGCGGCATCAACATGCCTTGGTAAATTTTTTGTCCCATTGGGGGCAGGTTTGGGTATATGCTTCTCACAAACCAGAGCTTCTCACAAGAAGCATGATCGTTTCGGTAGGGAACGTCCCACCTTTGGGGACGAAACGATATCCATTGCCTCTTATTGCTTTCAAAAAATTTCTCGTGTCAACATAGAACAACAGGAGTGTTGTGTCAATTTTTGTGATTTTTCGGGATTCGTTTGGACATTGTTATGCATTAACTGAGTTTTTACATTTATGTGCATAATTCAAATTTGAACTACATGCACATGCTCCAGTTCATATAAATTGGTTGAAAAATCAAATATTTGTCCTTGGGTGCATGCTT
The DNA here is from genome assembly GCA_032464435.1 of Aegilops umbellulata. Classification (NCBI taxonomy): domain Eukaryota; kingdom Viridiplantae; phylum Streptophyta; class Magnoliopsida; order Poales; family Poaceae; genus Aegilops; species Aegilops umbellulata. The sequence goes on from CP136057.1 coordinate 280,271,006, forward strand.
AGGTCCAATGCAAGAAATGGGAATGAATTTTAAACACCAGAGCACCATTGATTGCCAGAAAAACGTTAAGATACCTGGGTTTCAAATTCTAGTAAATCCAAAACTCGTCTGAAATTCATGAAACTTGGCATGCTATCATGGAGTAGCATCAATATGCCGTGGTAAATTTTGTCCGATTTAGGGCAGGTCTGGGTATATGCTTCTCACAAACCAGAGCTTCTCACAACAAGCATGATCGTTTCGGTAGGGAATGTCCCACCTTTGGGGATGAAATGATATCCATGGCCTCTTATTGCTTTCAAAAATTTTCTCGTGTCAAAATAGAACAACAGGAGTGTTGTGTCAATTTTTATGATTTTTCGGGGTTCGTTTGGACATTTTTATGCATTAACTGAGTTTTCAATACATTTATGTGCATAATTCAAATTTGAACTACATGCACATGCTCCAGTGCATATAAATTGGTTGAAAATTCAAATATTTGTCCTTGGGTGCATGCTTAGGCCCAATGCAAGAAATGGGAATGAATTTCAAACACCAGGGCACCATTGATTGCCGACAAAACGTTGAGATACTTTGTTTTTAAATTCTAGTAAATCCAAAACTCATCTGAAATTCATGAAACTTTACATGCTATCATGGAATGGCACCCGACATGCTTTGGTATATTTCATGTCCATTTTGAGAGAAGGCGCACTCGAATAACAACCAACAAAGGCATTTTGAAAAATAGCTGCCACTTTAATATCTCAAACATTTGTATAGTTCAAACCGTGTGTGTTTTGTTAACCATTCGTGTGACGCCATGTGTCTTGGTTTTAATGGCTCTTGATCGCAAATATTTTAGATAGAACACCTGTATGCAAAGTGAGAGCTAGATTTGTGCAACCATTGAACGCAAACGGTTCTTTTGGATGACCTGTGTGCAACCACTTACAAACAATTTGGTAAGATTTGCATCTGTCATATTGGGTATGTTTCCGTTTGTCAAACTAGAAAGATTGACATTTGTTGATCTAGTAACATTGCCATTTTTTGATGAGGACATGACTACCTTGGATACGACCAAAAATATTGCATACATGCATATTTGTCAGGTGATTTCTAGTGCAAACTATTCAATAATCTATTTTTGTTATCCAGAACAAAAATACTTCACACACTTTTGTGTTTTGTCTAATTGCAGGTGTATGAGACATTTGTACAACACATATATGAAGATAAGGGAGAAAGAGATGTTTACTTGCTGTTCAAAAAGTTCTTTCACGTCACTTTTGGGCCAAGAGAAGATAGAGTCCAAGTCTCTCACGTTCTGGATTCAGATTCGGACTGCACAGACATACCTGACTCAAAACGGCAATAACTTTTTCATACGGACTCCGAATTGGGTGTTTCTTTTTTTGTTGGAAAGTAGATTTCGTCCTCTTTCCACTCCAATTGGAATCACCTTTAAATTCATCCGGAGCATTGAGATATGGACGAAACAATCTGACGCTGCACCAGAATCCGAATCAAATAACAAGTCCAAAGGTGTTGCACCACCTCCACTTGGGCCCATGAGCCTTGTACGACCTAGGGTTGGTTTTAGGCTGCCTTGGGACGTCCTCCCACCTCCTTGGCCGCCACCCCTTGCTCCTATATAAGTAGATCCATCTAGTAGCTTTTTCCTGGGGATTTGTTTAGTTAAAAGTTAGCCATTGCAACTTCGTGTACTTCGTTTGTGTCCAACGACCAGACCAAGACCGCTTCCGGATCCCCACCTTTATCAATACTTCATATATATTCGCAATATTCAGATTGCTTTATCATATTCTTGCTTGTTCTTCGATTGCGTGCAGGAATAGACCTTCGTGGTCAGGTTGATCGTGCTCCGGCGTGGTCAATAACCTCTTGGAGTTGGTTTAGCGATTGCTAAGGCACAACGTCGTGCATGTTTGTAGTCGGATCGTCAAAGTCGTCTCCACCAATCGATAGTTATCATCTCATCGAAAGATCGGGACACCCTCGCCTCTATCAAGTGGTATCAGAGCCAGGTTGCTCGGTGAGAATTTCCAGTTTCCCCTAGATTAGATTTATTTTCTTACCTATTGTCCAAGAAAAAGCCACAAAAAAGTTAGATCTATTCATCCTTTTGTCCAAGTCAGTCTGAGCCTTTGCAATTTTCTTTTCATTGTTTGCATTATTGAATTATCGGTTGCATCGTCGTGTCGAGTTGCTGGTCTTAGTGTCTAGTTCGTTTAGAGTTTCGTGTTCTGTTCACATTAGTCACGTCGCCGCTGCATCGTTATCCCTTCCGCTGTTCACCACACCATCCATCAATTTTCACCTCGTGCTACCCATAGTTCATTGTCACAATCATAGTTGAGGTCATTCACATCTTCGCTTGATCCAATCTGCATCTTATCTAGTTTGTCTTGGAAAGAGGGAGAAAAAAAAAGACAGCGAAAAAAAGAGTGAAAAAAAGAAAAAAGGTCAGAGAAAAAAAAAGAGAAAGAAAAAGAGAAAAAAAAAGTGTGAGGAGAAAAAAAAAGAGAAGAAAAAAAACAAAATTCGGATCTATCTAGACTCAATCTCGTAGTTGAATTCGGATTGGAATCTGTTTTGTGCACTGTTCAGTAAAACAGGCATAACTTCCTCATACGAAGTCCGTTTTGGCTCCACGATTACTCAAATTAAAGCTAGCGACGAGACGCATCTAAATAGTTGCAGAAGCTAGTTCAATATTTGACACCTCAAAATCGTCTTCTAAATAGGTCTTTTTGCCCTCCGAAGTTCGCGGACACAACTTCTTCCAGTTTTTCAGGCCAGTTTTCGAATTCTTTGACTCCTCATATCAATTCGGAATTGAGTGATTCTTTTTGCATTGGAAAGCTTGAGCTAGTAGCATTCTTTGAAAAAAGTTATCAGAAAATTTGCTCAAACTTTTCAAGAGGAAAGTTGGAGAGAGAGTTGTTGTATATCCTGCTTGGCAGTTGTTTCACATCATTATCTTTACTGCTATTGTGATCTTCACTTATATCTTGCTGTCCAGAGCTACTTCATATCCTTTATTGATGCTAGTTTTGCTACGTCGTGACCTCATTAGTTTTCTAGGCTCACGTCTCTCGTCCGGTCTAGCCTAGGACCAGCACAGTACCGTCATTGAGCGTTTATTCAACATTGCATCTTTGAATTGATTATTGCCAATCTTTTGCTACCATATATAGCCAACCCAGCTCCACATATTTCTACACCGTGTATACATACGTTCACCTGGCAATCGCTTTACCCAACTTTTAGAGTTACTTGACACCGCTGGTTGCCGATCGCCGCCTGCTGCATGGTAAGAACTTGTAAGACATTGATATTTGCTTTACTGTGAGCGTTTTACCACCACATCCTAGTAGTTATAGGAACATTATTTTGGATTTTGTTTCTTGTTTCTACTAATCATGCCAGGATCTAGAGTCAATTCATGGGCTTTGTCGATCGCGGGAGACGTGCCACCACCTTTGCAAATACAACAACCGTCACGAGAGGTGCACAAACATCCAAATGCACATGATCAGGTTAATGTATCTATACCACCATTTAATGGCCGTTTTAGACCTGCTTTATATATTGAATGGGAGTTCAACATAAAAAATAAATTTGCTTCCCATAATTTTGATGAACATAAAAAGATTAAGCTTGCAGTTGGTTCTTTCACTGGTTATGCTTTGGTTTGGTGGACTGAATATTGTCGGTTACACCCTGATTATATACCTACTACTTGGGATGATTTGAAACTTGCCATGCGACATACTTTCGTCCCCGCTTACTATACTCGTGACATGATTAAGAAGTTGCAACATTTAAAACAAGGTAGTGACACTGTAACAAAATATTATGATGATTTACAAACTACCTTGTTGCATTCCTCTTTAGAAGAAAGTGAAGATGATTTTATGGATAGATTTTGGGGAGGATTAAACCGTGATATTCAAGAGATATTAATTCATGAAGAGTGTTATCCTATGGACCATTTGTTTCGCCTTGCTTGCAAAGCTGAACAGGAAATAAAACGACGTGTTGCTCACGAGGAGAACAAGCGCACGGTGCATATTCCAAGAGTTGATATGATTGTTCCTTCAACTACTAGGCATACTATGACATCCACATCCGTTGTTGTGAGGACTACATCACCTCCACCATGTGACACATCGCCCCCGAGAGTGGCTACACCATCTGAGTTGATCATAAGAGGTAATGAGAAAGGTACTGATCTTCCATCTCTACATGAGAATGATGAATGCCTTGTCAATTTGAATGCACCATCTGATGAGCTACCCACTAATTTGATCACACTACCTATTTTAGAGGACTATGTTGACAATTTGACTTTGCCATGTGATCAAACAACTGAAATACCAACAATTTTGAGTGCACCCATTGAATTAACTGTTGATGCAAAAGAACCAATGTTTAATCATTTTGATATGACCTCTAATCTTGGTGATGAATATGTGTCCAATGACTTATTGCATGTTTGCTTATTTAAGCATGTTGTAGCATGTAAATTTGATGCAAGTAAGGTTTATTCACCAATGTTGGGATGGTTTAATGATGAACATTGTCAACCTTTTAAAAGGAATAAGAGCTTTGCTTATATGTGCAAACTGAGTTGCAATATTTTCATGCCTTCTACTTCTTGTGATAATATTTTGGCTTTAGATTTTATGAATTATGAAGGTTACTCATGTATACATGTGCCATATGTGCAAAAACTAAGGAAAGTAAAAATGGATGACATATACATATACAACATGTACACATTGTCTTTTTTGTTAGCCACATTTCAGATTAAGCAACGCCGAGGACGGCTTTGTTTTCAAGAAGGGAAGGATGATGAGGACATGACTACCTTGGATACGACCAAAAATATTGCATACATGCATATTTGTCAGGTGATTTCTAGTGCAAACTATTCAATAATCTATTTTTGTTATCCAGAACAAAAATACTTCACACACTTTTGTGTTTTGTCTAATTGCAGGTGTATGAGACATTTGTACAACACATATATGAAGATAAGGGAGAAAGAGATGTTTACTTGCTGTTCAAAAAGTTCTTTCACGTCACTTTTGGGCCAAGAGAAGATAGAGTCCAAGTCTCTCACGTTCTGGATTCAGATTCGGACTGCACAGACATACCTGACTCAAAACGGCAATAACTTTTTCATACGGACTCCGAATTGGGTGTTTCTTTTTTTGTTGGAAAGTAGATTTCGTCCTCTTTCCACTCCAATTGGAATCACCTTTAAATTCATCCGGAGCATTGAGATATGGACGAAACAATCTGACGCTGCAGCAGAATCCGAATCAAACAACAAGTCCAAAGGTGTTGCACCACCTCCACTTGGGCCCATGAGCCTTGTACGACCTAGGGTTGGTTTTAGGCTGCCTTGGGACGTCCTCCCACCTCCTTGGCCGCCACCCCTTGCTCCTATATAAGTAGATCCATCTAGTAGCTTTTTCCTGGGGATTTGTTTAGTTAAAAGTTAGCCATTGCAACTTCGTGTACTTCGTTTGTGTCCAACGACCAGACCAAGACCGCTTCCGGATCCCCACCTTTATCAATACTTCATATATATTCGCAATATTCAGATTGCTTTATCATATTCTTGCTTGTTCTTCGATTGCGTGCAGGAATAGACCTTCGTGGTCAGGTTGATCGTGCTCCGGCGTGGTCAATAACCTCTTGGAGTTGGTTTAGCGATTGCTAAGGCGCAACGTCGTGCACGTTTGTAGTCGGATCGTCAAAGTCGTCTCCACCAAATCGATAGTTATCATCTCATCGAAAGATCGGGACACCCTCGCCTCTATCATTTTTGAACCTTGTAACACCGTGATTTGTCAAAAGTTGAAGCTAAAAATCACTAGCAGTATCTAATTTTTGCAACTAAAATTCAGTAATTAAATATAGATGGAGGCGAGGAGGAGTGTTCAGCTGGGCGTGCAGCGGGCGGTGCAGTACTATTCGATTTGACAGCGGGTGGCGCAGTTCCCGGTACGGCTTTAATGCAGACGAGGGAGAGGGTAGCGGTTCCCGAAATGTTGAACGACCAATGATGCATCCTCCTTCAATTAGCATCATGTGAATGCATGAGGGAAGTAATGGGAGGAGGACCGGGAAAATAGGCAGCATGACGTGGACGCAACGCAGTTTGCACTCATATAAAGTCACCCCTCCATTCCAATGCATCTACCACATCGTACGGACCTAAGAATTTGCCTAAGCACCTACACTAATAAGCGCAAAAGTGCTCACTCCGGACCCATGGCGGCGATGCGCACGAGCAGCCAGCGGTTGCACCAGATGGTCCACGATCGTCTCCAGACAGTGTTGGCGACCAGCTGGTGGATGGCCGTCGTCGACGCCAGCTACGACTCTCAATTAGACCAAATGATCATTTCCACCACCAACAAGTTCACCATCGTCAAGAAGCTCGTGGACGACGTCGCCGTACTCCTTTGTCCCGCGCGCCCGGGCTCCTCATTGCCAACCACCCTAATCGGCCTCCATGGTCGGAACCTCTTTCAAGCACTGGTGGCCCTGCGACTGCCCGCCGACGCAACGAAGAATGTCCACCTGGAGGTCGTGCTCGCCACGAGGCGCCTCGCCCTGCAAGAATTCATTGACCTACACATCCACGTGTACGAGCAAATGTAACATCCCAATTTTCCTAAATTAGGATGTTAATAGATCATTCATATGCATATCATATTCTTTATTGCATTATTTGCTTTTTCAGAATATTCAAATCATTATGCAACAAAAGGCAGTTTATTTGGAGTGGAGATAACATGACTTCTCCCCTATTTTAAAAATGTTCATAATGTGCAGAATATTATTTCCAGTTCATCGGATATGTTCTGGTAATTTTTGTGATCTTAAAAATATTTTATTTGATGGTTTATTGCTGTTTCAGTGGCCTATTGCATCAAAATGAATTTCTAAAATTGCATTAGGTGAGGAACTAGTGTTCCTGTAGTTTATAGCTGTAGAGCTAATTTTTACTGTGTGTCTAGGTATTTTTATTTAGATTTTATATTGTGTATGTTATTTTATTTATTTTGTTTTCTGCTGTTGTGTATAAAAAAGAACAGCGCAGCGCTGCAGCCAGCCGGCCCAGTCGCGCAACCGCGGCCCAATGCGCAACAGCCACCGCCCGCAGCCCACGCGATGCGGTACGCACCCGATCCGACCCGCACCAGCGCCCGACCCGCTGTCTCTCTCTCCCTGCCAGCAGACCCCGCCATGCACCCGTCCCCTACCCCGAGCCGGACATTGCAGCCGCCGCACCACACGCACGCACGCACGCCGAGGCCGACCCGGGCCACCCCGGTGCAGCCTGACCTGTCTGGCGCATACCCAAGGCCCCGACGCGTCGAACCTCTTTCCCTCGACACCTCTCGTTGCCGCACGCAGGAGCTAGGGCGAAACGGATCTCACCGGAGTAGCTCATGGCCGCCTTCGTTCACCGCCTCCTTCCGCCACCGTAAGGACACCTAAGGCCACTATATTTTGCTCCGTTCAACTTCCCCTTCAACGGCGCACTTTTCTGACACCTTGTTGTCGCCGGAGACACAGCCGAACACCGCCGGCACCGACGTCCGCCGCCGCCGGAGCACCGAGGTTCACATGGTCGCCGCTGCCCGCGGAGCATGCCCCAGCGCCGTCCGGCTTCACCACCGCCACCGCCACTCACCTCCGCACTTGTCCGTCACCTCGCCTTCACCGGAGACCCACCGGAGGAGCGCCGCTGCCAACGCCCGACTGTCGCCGCTGTTCCTCTGTTTCCTGGTGAGCACGCACGCGCAGGAGTTTTTTTCAGCCAATCACGCGCTGCCACGTGGCAATTCGCTATAGGTTAGGCACAGAAATCGCTACAACGCTCAGGAGTTTTCTGTTGCTGTTTTATTGTTTTTCAGATTCTTCCTCTAACTTCAATTAGCTATAACTTCTATTCTGTATATCCAATTTAGGTAATTCTTTTTCCTATGATCTCACAAAAATCAGCACATTATCACAGTACCAACTTTGCACATGTTTGCTCTGTTCAAATTTGAATTCGTTTGAATTTGAATTAAACCTTCCGGAGGCCGTAACTTTCAAACCGTTTATCGGAATCGATTGTTTCTTTTTGCATTGTGACCGTTGTGCAATTTAGGTGCTGTTAAGCTTCTGTTGTTGAGTTTTAAAAATGGTTTTATTGCTTTTGGTTTTGTTTTGGTTCTATTCATGTTCCGGTGATTGATTTGTTTAATTGTGTGAAACGTGTAGATTGTCCGGAGTGCGACGCGAACTATTGTCAGGAGTGTGACTTTCTGAACCAGAACCAAGGCAAGTTACATGTTGATCATACTTTACCTATTGTTTTCTATGCATGTAGTTATATCACACCATGAAAATATGCATGTATAGGAATACTATATTATTTTGCTATGTTGTTGAGCTATCTTCCCGTTTTTGCAAATCGTGGTAGTGGTAGGTTGCTATGCTTTGTAGACGGGGGTGGTTCGTGTATTCATTGAGTTTATGTGAGGTTTATATATATATAACAATTGAGTACTAACTCAGGATTTAACTCACCTATGGGCGGAAGTGGTATTGCTTGGTGTTGAGGGAAGGCATCATGGGGTCTTGCACCTTTTCTAAGGCCATGCGCTCATGAGAGTGCACCCTAAGTGGAATGCCGCCCAAGCTCAAAAAGATCAGACAGACTTAGTGACTAGTAGCTTCCATGTGCGGCCACTGGCTATATGGGCTCTGGCTTAGTTGATCAGTTGTTGGAACCCTGGCCCAGACAGTGTCGACAGATGTAGCATATGTAGGTGGGATGTGGCCGTCAGGTGGTTAAGGGAACCTCTTCTGAAAGACTTCGTATCAATCTTCGGATTGGGTCCAATGGGTAAAGCGTACTAAACTCTGCAGAGTATTAAAACTAATCATGATTAGCCGTGCCCCCGGTTATGGGTAAATTTGAGCGACTATGCCATTACAGTTGTTGGATGATCTTGACAGATGTGACACTTAACAAATTTGTTGGGCAACTTAATAATGGGTAGGTTGGAGTTGATTTTGCCAACTCAACCTTGTGTATATAATTGTAGTAATAAAAGAACTAAATAAAAATTTGACTATTAGGTAGTTATTAGGATAAAATCAGCTTTCCGCAAAAATAAACCCTCAAGCCTTCCTTTGTTGTACTATGCATATACATGTAGGTCTGCTTTATTATTACTCCTGTGTAACTTGCCAATACATTCAAAGTATTGACCTATATGGCTGCAACGTCTCATGTTGCAGGATATTCAGACGAAGAGTAAGGTACCGTTAGGGTCGCGAGTCTGCACTCAGCATCGCCAGTGGGCTATGATGGGACTCATCGTTATTTTCTGCTACTTTTCCGCTGTTTGATTGTATAAAGCTAGCCAAGTGCTATGCAGATTGTTTTATTTTATATATTCTGGATCATACGATGTAATAAATGATGCACTTGCTATTCTGGTATTCCTCTATACTGTGTGTGCTAGCGAGTTCGATCCAGGGACTAGCACGATAAGCACAAAGACTCAAATCCTTCAAGGTTTGGTCGTTACAACAAATCGTGTACATAGGTATCTACAAGGCCAGTGAGGACTCTACGACGTTGGCCTTCTTCAACCGGCTGGAAGCCTTGGATGCCTTTGCTGAGAAGCACCTTGACCTCGCCAGCTCCTTAGCCGCCGGTCGGTGGCCTGGCACACTGAGTTGAGGAGGAGGTCGTACGTTGATGGATGCATCTTTCTTCTTGTCTCCTGTAACCACCACTGCGATCGCATCATTGTGGCCTTAATTCTTACTTTACTATTGTATTCTCGTTCCAGTCAGTACAAACATGTGCGGTCCCTTTGCTTAATTATATTCATCACTGTAACTAGTACTCCATCTGTCAATTTATAAGTTGTGATGCTAGTGTTTGGGGCCGGCGCATGATCATGCACGTTTGTGTGCATGCAGTTGTGTCGGGCGCGGCGCGACGATGCAGTTACCTGCTGCAAAAATTGCCATGCGTGGGACGTGGCATTGACCATTGGGCGACAACAGTCGGTCATCCGGGTGCCCACTAAAGGAAGCAAAGAGGGATCCTGTTGTAGCAAGCACTATCTTCCCTACCGATAGCTCATCTAACGGAACTCCCAAGTTAATTGTGCTGAGGCTTGAGTAGTCATCAGATGGGTGACCGGATGGGAAGTGGCCTTGATGTTAAATTAACTGATGTGATGGGTCCCTGTAAACATTTAAATGCATTGAATGTATGTAGTTCTCCATCATATTAGTTGAATTAACCTTGAGGTCCTCGTTTTGTAATTTTTGACATTTTTTGTTTTTTTGTACACATGTTGATTGGCTTGAAGAAGGTCTATCTCGTTAGTTTTTGATAATTTTTGTTTTTTGAACACATGTTGAATGGCTTGATGAAGGTCTATCCCATTACTTTATGACATTTTTCTAAAACAGGGACCTCGAGGTTAATTCAACTAATAGGAAGGAGCACTATATACATTCAACGTAATTAAATGTTTTCCAAAAAAAGTGATATGATTTTTGTGAAACTTTTAAGTCATGTGTGCCAAATTAACTCTATGTACTTGTTCTCGGATTAACCTCCGGGCCTTTTTGCTGCGTATCACACACATCTTGTCAAGTTGAACCGTTTATGTTCTCTTCCCTAATCAAAAACAATTCATTCGACTGAACCATATGCCATAAATCACACACACCTTGATCTGGCAGACCGTTTCTGTTGCTTTCCCTAATAGTAAACAGTTCATCAAAGAGAACTGTATGCCATATATCACACACATATTGAAATGGCTGCCCGTTTCTGTTGTTCTGTCTAATCGCAAATAGTTCGTCTGGATCAACCATATGCCCTGCATCGCACACGCAACTAAAATCCAAACCGTGTTTAATGGCTCCGCCATCGCAAACATTTTGCACCTTTTTGACGGTTTTTAACCCATCGTTTGCGATTATTCCATCACACGCAGTTTCATCGAAGGGTCTCTGATCATAGTGTCGCGTTAGTAGCATCCTGCAGTAGTGTCAATGAGCAGGAAGCCCCCAAGTCATGTGCAAACAAGGCGTACAAGCCGGATCAAGAGGGTAGTCATAGCTATGCTCAATAAGCAGGAAGCCCCCCAAGCGACCTTATGAAGTGACAATAAAGACTCAGATTGTCAGAAATGAAACGACAGAGGCGCTGAATGATCAGGGATGCCGGCTTTATTATACTAATCATAATATATACATTGGTAGAAGTATGTACATCGCAAGAGCAAGTGGCTCGGATGTAATAAGGCTGAAGATGAGCAATGTTCCATGGCCGGCGAGTCTCCTCCTCAGATTTGTGTGAGTCCTTGTGCTCTCGAACATCAATGAGGTAGTAGGACCCGTTGTTCAAACTTTTGATGACCACAAAAGGCCCTTCCCAAGGTGGGGACAACTTGCGCATGTCAGTTTGATCCTGGATGAGCCGGAGCACCTAATCTCCTTCTTGAAAGGTCTGGGTTTTAACTCGGTGGCTATGACAACGATGCAGATCTTGCTGGTAAATCATCGAGCGAGCCGCCGTAAGGTCACGCTCCTCATCCAACATGTCAAGAGCATCCTGACGTGCTTGTTCATTATCAGCTTTAACATAAGCCGCCACACGGGGCGAGTTGTGACGGATGTCACTAGGGAGAACCGCCTCTACTCCGTAAACCATGAAGAAAGGCGTCTAACCCATATACCTGTTGGGGATAGTATTGATACTCCATAGCACTGAGGGCAACTCCTCCACCCAACAACCCGGCGTCCTCTGCAAGGGGACCATAAGCCGGGGTTTTATGCCTCTCAAGATTTCTTGATTGGCTCTTTCAGCTTGACCATTGGACTGGGGGTGAGCCAGAGATGGAACATCAAGAAGAATATGTTCACGTTGACAAAATTCTTTCATAACACCTTTAGATAGCTTACTATCTTTCTTAGTGTTGATACTATGAGGGTAGCCAAAACGGAAAATCACCTTTTTGATGAATTGAACCGCCGTTGCCGCGTCACACTTGCTGACTGGCTCTGCCTCAACCCACTTTGTAAACTTGTCAACCGCCACCAAGAGGTGAGTCTTTTTGTCGTTGGATCTTTTAAATGGTCCAACCATATCCAGCCCCCAGACTGCAAATGGCCAAATAATTGGAATCATCCTCAATTCTTGAGCCGCCACAAGAGCTCGTCTTGTAATTTTTTGACAACCATCACATTTACTGACCAAATCCTCTGCGTCAGCATGAGACGACAGCCAGTAAAACCCATGACGAAAAGCCTTAGCCACGAGAGACTTAGAGTCGGCATGATGGCCACAATCTCCTTCATGAATCTCTCGTAGAACCTCACGGCCCTCCTCAGGAGAAACACAATGTTGAAATGACCCTATGACACTACGTCAGTGGAACTCTCCATTGACAATAGGCATTTACTTAGACCGCCAGGTTATCTGCCTGGCCAAAAATTCATCTTCAGGTAACTCACCCCAGGTCATATAAGCCAAATATGGAACTGTCCAGTCAGGAATAGCATGACGAGCCGCCACCAGCTGTGCCTCTGGGTCAGGAGTAGCAAGATCTTCCTCCATAGGCAGTTTAACCGAAGGATTATGCAAAATATCAAGGAAAACATTAGGTGGTACCGGCTTACACTGGGATCCTAGCCAGCTTAAAGCACCAGCCGCCTCATTTTTCCTACGATCAACATGTTCCACTTGATAACCTTTGAAATGACCAACAATAGCATCAACCTCTCAGCGATAAGCCACCATGAGTGAATCTTTGGAATACCAAGTTCCTGAAACTTTTTGAGCCACCAAATCTGAGTCGCCAAAGCACCTCACCCGGCTTAGATTCATCTCTTTAGCCATCCGAAGACCATGGAGCAAGGCTTCATACTCAGTTGCATTGTTAGTACAAGGGAACATCAACCTTAAGACATAGCAAAAATTATCACCTCACAGGAAAGTCAAAATAACTCCAGGCCCCGAGCCTTCCAACTGCTTGGATCCATCAAAGTGAATTGTACAATATGTTCTATCCGGCTTCTCCCAGGCGTGTGCAACTTTGTCCAGGCATTGATGAAATCCATAAGTGCTTGAGACTTGACAACTGTCTGAGGAAAATACTTCAAACCATGGGGTCCAAGCTTAATGGCCCACTTGGCTACCCGACATGTGGCTTCTCTGTTTTGAATATTATTGTAACATCCCAAATTTTCAATTTGGAATGTTATACATTAGAACATCATGCATAACATATTTTCTTGCATTTCGGTCGATCCGAGAAATTTCAAGCAACTCAAGGACCCTCGGAGAGAGTTGGAGATTTCGTTATTTTCATATTTGAGTTTTCTCAAATTTTGAAAAGAGGATCATTTGATTTTATTCATTTCATCTTCAATTATTTTTCCAATAACAAAAATATGGAAGGGAATAATATGACTTTCCCAATTTTAGGAAATAAAGATTTAATAAATAAATCAAATTTTGGATTTTTTCGGAGTTTATTTGCATTTTATTTGCAATAGGGAAAAATGTGTGTTTCAAAATATTGTATTTAGGCCCCGAGTAAAAGTTCATTTTGTTCGACTCATTTTTAGGAGTCGGGAAAAATTAACTTCGGGATTTTTGGAGTTCGATTAGATTTTCTTTTATTTAATTTTCTGCGCGTGTATCTATTTAAAAAAACAAAATACGCGCAGCGCCCGACTGGGCCAAGGGCCCAGCCGAGCCGACCCGCCTCGCGCCCCTCCCCTCGCGCGCGCGCCACGCGCAGCCGCCGCGGCCGCCGCCGAGTCCGGATAGGACTCAGCCGCCGCTGCCCCTTTCTTGCCCCCTCCCCCAAATCTCCTCCCCCCTTTATATATCCAGCCCCCCCTCTCCTCCCCACACCGCCGCCGCACCCCACACCGCCGCCCGCAGCAGCATCAGCAGCCGCAGCCGCCGCCGCCGCCGCCCGCGCCTCGCCTCGCCGAGGTAGCCGCCGCGCCGCGCCGCCCCTCGCTTCGGTTCGGTTTTTTTATAAAAACCGTTCCAGTTTATTTTCGTTTCGATGTTTCGGTTTTTTTTTTCAAAACCCTAGATCGGTTTTCGTTTTTCTTTCGGTTTAATTGTTTAGCGAGCGTTTGCCGGACCGTTCGTCTTAACGAACGTGATCACCGGTTATTCTCGGTTAACGAACGTCCGTTCGTTTAACCGTTCGTCGTTTTCTTTTTCGTCGGATTTATTCCGCGATTTTCTGATCGCGATTTCAGATCCGATCTTCTTTCTAGTTTATCTTCTCGCTCGTTTATCGGAATCAGGTGATTCAAGCGCCTGGAGTTTTGTTTCGAAACCGCCGTTCCGACTAATCAACTCAAAAAAGTTTTTGCTACTGTAAAATTTGACCTAGTTTCAACTTGCTAGAACCGAGTTGTTTTCTTCCGCCGTTGTTTTCCGTTGCTTTGTTCGGTTTGTTTTCTCTTTGAAACCGGAGTTCTTAAGTTGAACTTTCTGGTTTGATCTCTTGTTCGAGTTTTACCTATGCATTAGATGAGTACTTATTGTATGCTTGTTGTTTGTCTGCGATAGATTACCCGGAGTGCGCCGCCTGTTATTTCGAAGCTCTAGGTTTCGCAGATCCTCAGCAAGGCAAGTAACACTTTGATCATACCTTCTCATTGCCCAGTTTTTATTGCATTAGACCAATCCTCAAACATTGCATGATTAGGATCTAATTAAATTGTGGGATGGGAAGTAGTTGAGGTAGTACCTATTACCTGTTTTACTTATGAAACCTTTGGGGGTTACTTCTACGTTTGCTTATTATGCCATGCTATGCTAGTAGACGTGGATTGGGTGAGTGATATCCATGATAGATGTGAGTATTGTTAATTAATGGTTTATCTAAGGTGGCAACTTAAATACACATCTGGGTGGATTGAGGCACCTGGTTTCTATCAGGACTTGCCTGTTTTTCTTTGGACCGCCACCCAGGCTCAAAGGGATCATAAGATCATTCATGCTAGTAACTTCCATGTGCAGCCACAAGCCATTATGGGCTCTGGCATAGTTGATTACGTCGTGCGAAATCTTACAGGGTAGACTAGCAGATGTAGGGGAAAGTAGGTGTACCGGTCTATCCAACGTAAGGTGCTAGCCTTCTGAAAGACTATGTCTCGGTCATCCGTTTCTCAAACACCATGTAGTGCGAGAAACCAAGCGGAGGCGATCGAGTCTTGTGGGGAAAAGTGCGCAAACCTCTGCAGAGTGTACAAACTAATCATGATTAGCCGTGTCCCCGGTTATGGACATCTTGAGTATCTAGTACTTGAATATCATGTGAATCTCATCATGTTACTTCTAATTAATATTGTTGGGTTTTAATTGTTGACTTAATTGGGATCAGAATGCTGTCAACCATTCTCGATGTTTCAACCACCATGATAGTTAAATAAATTTATTCCTTTGTAGTAGGGAAAAATTGGCTTTATGCAAAACTGTAACCATAGAGCTTTTCCACCAGCCATATATGCATGTAGTATAGGCTTATCATTCATTACTCTCTATGTGTTACATTGCCAGCATATTCCATGTGCTGACCCGTTTTCGGGCTGCAACTTTCATGTTGCAGACTTTTCAGACGACGAGTAAGGTGCTATTAGGTCGTGGTTCTATACTCAGTGATGCCGTTGGAGTGGATGGACTCACTTATCTTCCAAGTCTTCCGCTGTTATCGTTATTAGATGGCCTTAAGCCATTTTTATTGTAATAAGTTCTCTTTGAGACATCGATGTAATAAGTGTGTGATTGCTACTCTGCTATAAATCCTTCGAAGTACTGTGTGGTGTCAGCATTACTGATCCAGGGATGACACCGAAGCACAGAGACTTGACCATCTGAGGTCGGGTCGCTACGGAGATGGTATCAGAGCACACGCTGACTGTAGGACACGACCATTAAGTTAAAGCCATAGATCACTATTCTCCTCTCATTTTCTAACTCCTCATCTTTTCTACTCTTTTAGGATGACGGACGCGAAGATCAAGTACACTCAACCGGATGAAGGCACACCTTTTGGATTTCACTTGAAGGAAGTCACCAAGTACCTGAACATTGGACTACCAAGCTTCACCGGGACCTTCAACGCCACTCTGCCTGAAGAGGAGCGCTGGAAGATTCGAGCTCATGTTCCGGGAAGGACGTTCGCGCCAATCACGAAGCCCATAGATAGTGTTTTCAGTGCACCAACCTGGAGTCTGGGAAAGAGCATGGCAGCTCATATCACCATGGGACGCATTGGAGAAGTTTATCAAGAAGACCTCAAGGACACTATCTACCAGATTTGTAGACGCCGAGATGAACAATGGGAGATAGTCAGCACCAAGAAGGATAGATCCATTGCAGCTTTCATTCAGGAGTTAAACCAGCACATTCGACGCCAAGAGAATCAGATGTGCAATTATATGATAGAGTTGAAGAATGCGAAGGCAAGGATCATCGAGCTAGAAGGAGAACTGAAGGGTACACGCAAGGACTACATGGACGAGATCGTAGCTCTAGCAAGGCACAATGTCGATCTTAAGCAGGAGATTGAAGAACTCAAGGAGAGATTAGCATCCAAGAAGGAAGACAAGTACGTCGCATGTCCGGACAACTACATCATCATCGACGACACCGATTCGGATCCAAGTGAACCCGACTTTGAAGACGAAGCTGGAGCAGACATCATGGAGTCTTCCACCGATTCAAATTTCTAGATGACCACCAAATATTAGTAGTATTTCCCCCATGTATACATTATAGTTCGAGCACTTTTGCGATAGTTCTAGACCGTTTGTATGCCCTTGTTTGAATTGAATGAAGTGAATTGTGTGAATTTGTCTCATGAGCATTGGGTAGTGTTTTCTCCTTAGACCTCACTCTATTCTTAATTCTCATCTTTTCTAAAAACCCTCAGATGCCTCCGAGACGTGACAATGGATTCCCACCGGAACTCACTCAGTTGATCCAGCAGCAGAACCAATTGATGCAGTTGTTAGTCCAGAACCAGCAGAACAACAACAACAACAACAACAACAACAACAACCCTCCGCCGCCGCCACCTGTTGATCACCTAACCCATTTCCTTAGGCTGAATCCGCCGGTGTTTTCCAGTAGCACCGAGCCAGTAGTAGCAGATGATTGGCTCCGCAAGACAGGAAGGGAGTTGACCACTGCAGGATGCACAGATGTTGAGAAAGTGAAGTTTGCCGCACATCAGCTTGACGGACCCGCGGCAGCATGGTGGGAGAATTTCACAGCCACTTACCCAGTTGACACTGTCACATGGGATCAGTTTCAGCAAGCTTTCCGCACTGCCCATGTTTCAGCAGGAGCTATGGCCATGAAGAAGCGTGAGTTTCGCAACTTACGCCAAGGAGGAAGGACAGTTGGCCAGTACGTTGACGACTTCAGCAAGTTAGCACGTTATGCCCCAGATGACGTTGCTACGGATGCAGCTAAGCAGGAGAAGTTTCTGGAAGGACTGAATGATGAGCTAAGCATGCAGTTGATGGTAGCAAGTTTCAACAACTACCAGGAGTTGGTAGATCGTGCCATCATGATTGAAGGGAAGCAACAGCAGATTGAGAACCGCAAGAGGAAGTATGGACAGGGGAAGTATAACTCTGGAGCCCAGCAGAAGCCCCGTTTTACCCCTAAACCGGGAGTTCAGTTTCAGCATACCCATGGAGGAAGTGGTTGGCACAACCATAATGGCCACAAGAATGGTAATGGGAATGGAGGAAGCAACGGCCAGAACCGTACCACCCCATCAACCCCAGCCAAGAGAGATCTGAGTCAAGTCACCTGTTTCAAGTGTTCCAAGACCGGACATTACGCCAATGAATGTCCTGAAGGCCAGAATGGCAATGGAAGCTCTGTAAAGAAGCCAAACCCTTTCAACAGGGGACAGGTGAACCACGTTAGCGTGGAAGAGGTAGAAGCTCAGCCTGATGCAGCAATCGGTAAGTTTTTGGTTAAGTCATTTACTGCACTCGTTCTTTTCGATACTGGTGCATCGCATTCATACTTATCAAGGGGATTTGTGGAAAAGTATAACCTGCCCACTAAGATTCTTAGAACACCTATGCTAGTAAGCTCGCCAGGAGCAGAGTACATGGCCAGACAAGGATGTTTTCAAGTGCCATTAAGTATAGGGAAGCATGTTTTTCCAACGGATTTAATCATTCTGGAATCAAAAGGTTTGGATGTAATTCTCGGTATGGATTGGCTGTCGATGTATGGAGGAAACATAGATTGCGCCAGTAAGACAATTTTGCTTACAACGCCAGAAGGAAGAAGGATCAAGTATGTATCTCGACTTGCGCCAAACAGGACACAAGTAAATTCTTTATCAGGAGTTGTACAGGAGGAAGTACCAGTAGTAAAGGATTTTCCTGACGTATTTCCTGAGGAATTGCCAGGCATGCCACCGGATAGAGACATTGAGTTTTTGATTGAGCTTTTGCCAGGCACTGGGCCAATATCAAAGAGACCGTACAGGATGCTAGCACAAGATTTGGTGGAAATTAAGAAGCAGATTAAGGAGTTATTGGATAAAGGTTACATTCGCCCAAGTTCTTCGCCTTGGGGATCACCCGTACTTCCAGTGGAGAAGAAGGATGGATCATTAAGGATGGTTGTTGATTACCGTGGATTGAATGAAGTAACCATCAAGAACAAGTACCCACTACCAATGATAAATGATCTGTTTGATCGGTTGCAAGGAGCTAATGTGTTTTCCAAGATCGATTTGTGATCAGGGTACCATCAGTTGAAGATTCGAGAGCAGGACATACCCAAGACAGCTTTTACCATGAGATACGGATTGTATGAGTATACCGTTATGTCATTTGGACTGACTAACGCACTTGCCTATTTTATGAACCTGATGAACAAGGTATTTATGGAGTTTTTGGATAAGTTCGTCGTAGTGTTCATTGATGACATTCTGATTTTCTCAAAGAATGAAGAAGAGCATAAGGAACATTTGCGTTTGGTTTTGGAGAAACTAAGGGAACACCAGTTATATGCCAAATTCAGCAAATGTGAGTTTTGGTTAAAGGAAGTTGGATTTCTTGGACATGTTTATCCGGAGAAGGGATAGCAGTTGACCCCACAAAGGTTGAGACCGTAACCGAATGGGAAGCACCAACGACAGTTGGAGAGATCCGGAGTTTTCTTAGACTCGCAAGATACTACCGGAGATTCATTGAGAATTTCTCAAAGCTTCAAAGCCTATGACTGAATTGTTGAAGAAGGATACCAAGTTCAATTGGACTGAGGAATGTGAGGCCAGTTTTCAGGAGTTGAAGAAACGATTGGTTTCCTCACCAGTGTTGATTCTGCCAGATCAGACCAAGGATTATGAGGTGTATTGCGACGCTTCACGTCGAGGACTTGGAGCAGTGCTTATGCAGGAAGGAAGAGTTGTTTCGTATGCCTCACGACAACTGAAACCTCACGAATTGAATTATGCTACGCATGATTTGGAGTTAGCAGCCGTAGTGCATGCATTGAAGACATGGAGACATTTCCTCATTGGAAATCATTGTGAAGTATATACGGATCACAAGAGTTTGAAGTACATTTTCACGCAGAAGGAGTTGAACCTCAGACAAAGGAGATGGTTGGAGCTCATCAAGGATTATGACATGAGATTGCATTACCATCCAGGAAAGGCTAATGTAGTAGCTGACGCATTGAGCCGCAAGAGCCATGTCAATACCCTAATGATGGGAGAAATACCAAGGGAGTTAGCAGAAAATCTTTGTGAGCTATGTTTGGAAATAGTTCCGAGAGGCTATGTAGCAGCATTGGAAATTCAATCTACCTTGATGGATAAAATCATAGAAGCTCAGAAAACTGACAAGGAGATTGCAGATATAAAGAAGAAAATGAGCGAAGGAAAAGCAAAGGGATTTCGTGAGGATGAGCACGATACCCTATGGTTTGAGGACCGTGTTTATGTGCCAAACGACCCGGAGATCAGGAAGTTGATTCTACAAGAGGCACATGATTCACCCTATTCGATTCACCCAGGGAATACCAAGATGTATTTGGATTTGAAGGAAACATTCTGGTGGACCGGAATGAAGAAGGATATTGCAACATATGTAGCAGTTTGTGATGTGTGCCATAGAGTGAAGGCAGAACATCAGAAGCCAGCCGAATTGTTACAACCATTGCCGATACCCGAATGGAAGTGGGATAAGATAGGCATGGATTTTATCACAGGATTACCCAGGACGAAAGCAGGCTATGACTCGATATGGGTAGTAGTTGATCGTTTGACGAAGGTAGCACATTTCATCCCAGTTAAGACCACTTACACCAGTGCTAAGTTGGCAAAGATATACATGACTAGGATCATTTGTTTGCATGGAGTTCCGAGGAGTACCATATCAGATAGAGGAACCCAATTTACCTCAAAGTTTTGGAATCAGTTGCATGAAACTTTAGGAACCAGACTAGAGTTCAGTGCAACTTTTCACCCACAAACGGATGGACAGACTAAGAGGGTCAATCAGATTTTGGAAGATATGCTGAGAGCCTGTGCACTAGATTATCGATCTAGTTGGGACGATAACTTGCCGTATGCGGAGTTTTCTTATAACAACAGTTACCAAACCAGTCTGAAGATGGCACCTTTCGAAGCTTTGTACGGAAGGAGGTTCAGGACACCGTTGTCATGGGACGAAGTTGGAGACCGTCAGTTCTTTGGACCAGATTTGATTAAGGAGTCCGAACGGAAAGTTAAGTTGATTCGCGATAGGCTCAAGGTAGCCCAATCCAGGCAGAAGAGCTACGCAGATTCTAAACGCAAGGAGACTGTTTACGAAACCGGAGATAGAGTTTATCTTCGAGTATCCCCACTTTGAGGAGTTAAGCGCTTTGGAGTTAAGGGAAAGTTAGCACCGCGTTTCGTTGGACCGTATAAGATTTTGCAACGTATGGGAGAAGTTGCTTATAAGTTGGAATTACCAGAGGGACTGTCAGGAGTTCATGATGTATTCCATGTTTCTCAACTGAAGAAATGTCACGCCGAGATGGCGGAGGTACCGCTAAGAGATACAGTACCGCTTGAAGCGATTCAGTTGAAGGATGACTTAACGTATGAAGAGAAACCAGTCAAGATTCTCGATTATGCCAGCAGAGTTACCCGCAGCAAGGTTATCAAGTTTTGCAAAGTTTAGTGGAACCACCACTCAGAGGATGAAGCCACCTGGGAGAGAGAAGAAGATTTGCTCAAGGACCACCCTCACCTATTTTCTAGCCAACCCGAATCTCGAGGACGAGATTCATCTTAAGGGGGGTAGGTTTGTAACATCCCAAATTTTCAATTTGGAATGTTATACATTAGATCATCATGCATAACATATTTTCTTGCATTTCGGTCGATCCGAGAAATTTCAAGAAACTCAAGGACCCTCGGAGAGAGTTGGAGATTTCGTTATTTTCATATTTGAGTTTTCTCAAATTTTGAAAAGAGGATCATTTGATTTTATTTATTTCATCTTCAATTATTTTTCCAATAACAAAAATATGAGAAGGGAATAATATGACTTTCCCAATTTTAGGAAAAATAAAGATTTAATAAATAAATCAAATTTTGGATTTTTCCGGAGTTTATTTGCATTTTATTTGCAATAGGGAAAAATGCGTGTTTCAAAGTATTGCATTTAGGCCCCGGGTAAAAGTTCATTTTGTTCGACTCATTTTTAGGATTCGGGAAAAAATAACTTCGGGATTTTTGGAGTTCAATTAGATTTTCTTTTATTTAATTTTCTGCGCGCGTATCTATTTAAAAAATATGCGCAGCGCCCGACTGGGCCAAGGGCCCAGCCGAGCCGCCCCGCCTCGCGCCCCTCCCCTTGCACGCGCGCCGCGCGCAGCCGCCGCCGCCGCCGCCGAGTCCGGATCGGACTCAGCCGCCACCGCCCCTTTCTTGGCCCCTCCCCCAAGTCTCCTCCCCCCTTTATATATCCAGCCCCCCTCCTCCCCACACCGCCACCGCACCCCACACCGCCGCCCGCAGCAGCAGCAGCAGCCGCCGCTCGCGTCGCCGCCCGCCGCCGCCGCCTGCCGCCGCCGCCCGCGCCTCACCTCGCCTCGCTGCCCTGCCGCCCCGCCGGAGCCCCTTGCCGAGGTAGCCGCCGCGCCGCGCCGCCCCTCGCTTCGGTTCGGTTTTTTTTATAAAAACCGTTCCGGTTTATTTTCGTTTCGATGTTTCAGTTTTTTTCGAAACCCTAGATCGGTTTTCGTTTTTCTTTCGGTTTAATTGTTTAGCGAGCGTTCGCCGGACCGTTCGTCTGAACGAATGTGATCACCGGTTATTCTCGGTTAACGAACGTCCGTTCGTTTAACCGTTCGTCGTTTTCTTTTTCGTCGGATTTATTCCGCGATTTTCTGATCGCGATTTCAGATCCGATCTTCTTTCTAGTTTATCTTCTCGCTCGTTTATCGGAATCAGGTGATTCAAGCGCCTGGAGTTTCGTTTCGAAACCGCCGTTCCAACTAATCAACTTAAACAAGTTTTTGCTACTGTAAAATTTGACCTAGTTTCAACTTGCTAGAACTGAGTTGTTTTCTTCCGCCGTTGTTTTCCGTTGCTTTGTTCGGTTCGTTTTCTCTTTGAAACCGGAGTTCTTAAGTTGAACTTTCTGGTTCGATCTCTTGTTCGAGTTTTACCTGTGCATTAGATGAGTACTTATTTTATGCTTGTTGTTTGTCTGCGATAGATTACCCGGAGTGCGCCGCCTGTTATTTCGAAGCTCTAGGTTTTGCGGATCCTCAGCAAGGCAAGTAACACTTTGATCATACCTTCTCATTGCCCAGTTTTTATTGCATTAGACCAATCCTCAAACATTGCATGATTAGGATCTAATGAAATTGTGGGATGGGAAGTAGTTGAGGTAGTACCTATTACCTGTTTTACTTATGAAACCTTTGGGAGTTACTTCTACGTTTGCTTATTATGCCATGCTATGCAAGTAGACGTGGATTGGGTGAGTGATATCCATGACAGATGTGAGTATTGTTAATTAATGGTTTATCTAAGGTGGCAACTTAAATACACATCTGGGTGGATTGAGGCACCTGGTTTCTATCAGGACTTGCCTGTTTTTCTTTGGACCGCCACCCAGGCTCAAAGGGATCAAAAGATCATTCGTGCTGGTAACTTCCATGTGCAGCCACAAGCCATTATGGGCTCTGGCATAGTTGATTACGTCGTGCGAACTCTTACAGGGTAGACTAGCAGATGTAGGGGAAAGTAGGTGTACCCGTCTATCCAACGTAAGGTGCTAGCCTTCTGAAAGACTATGTCTCGGTCATCCGTTTCTCAAACACCATGTAGTGCGAGAAACCAAGCGGAGGTTATCGAGTCTTGTGGGGAAAAGTGCGCAAACCTCTGCAGAGTGTACAAACTAATCATGATTAGCCGTGTCCCCGGTTATGGACATCTTGAGTATCTAGTACTTGAATATCATGTGAATCTCATCATGTTACTTCTAATTAATATTGTTGGGTTTTAATTGTTGACTTAATTGGGATCGGAATGCTGTCAACCATTCTCGATGTTTCAACCACCATGATAGTTAAATAAATTTATTCCTTTGTAGTAGGGGAAAATTGGCTTTATGCAAAACTGTAACCATAGAGCTTTTCCACCAGCCATATATGCATGTAGTATAGGCTTATCATTCATTACTCTCTATGTGTTACATTCCCAGCATATTCCATGTGCTGACCCGTTTTCGGGCTGCAACTTTCATGTTGCATACTTTTCAGACGACGAGTAAGGTGCTATTAGGCCGTGGTTCTATACTCAGTGATGCCGTTGGAGTTGATGGACTCACTTATCTTCCAAGTCTTCCGCTGTTATCGTTATTAGATGGCCTTAAGCCATTTTTATTGTAATAAGTTCTCTTTGAGACACCGATGTAATAAGTGTGTGATTGCTACTCTGCTATAAATCCTTCGAAGTACTGTGTGGTGTCAGCATTACTGATCCAGGGATGACACCGGAGCATAGAGACTTGACCATCTGAGGTCGGGTCACTACAATTATCCCCTAAAGGAGCAGAACTGACCACATTGATGTGATGACCAAAGAAATACTACTTCAGCGTACGACTAGCCATTAACACCCCATATACCAGCTTCTGCCAATGTGGGTACCTCTTCTTGGATTCAATGAGTACCTCACTGATATAATAAACCGGCCGCTGAACCTGATATTCCTTGCCTGCTTCCTTCCGTTCCACAACAATTGCCACACTGATAGCTTGGCTATTAGCAGCCAAATATAACAGTAAGGGCTCCTTATCAATAGTAGATGCAGGGATCGGCGGCTCAGTTAACTGCTTTTTCAATGCCTCAAACGCCTGATCTGCATCATCACTCTAGACAAAGTGATGTGTTTTCTTCATCATCTGATACAGAGGGATAGCCTTTTCGCCCAACCGACTTATAAACTGGCTTAAGGCCACAATACGACCTGCCAGACACTGGACATCATTAATACACATCGGCTTATCCAAGCAAGTGATAGCCTTGATTTTCTCCGGGTTAGCGTCAATGCCTCTTTCAGAAACCAGAAAACCCAAGAGCTTGCCTGCTGGCACACCAAAGACACACTTAGCCGGGTTAAGCATCATCTTGTAGACCCGGAGATTGTCAAAGGTCTCTTTCAAATCATCTATCGAGGTCTCCTTCTTCCTGGATTTCACAACAATATCATCCACATAAGCATGAACATTGCGTCCAATCTGGTCATGAAGGCAATTTTGTATTCACCGCTGACAAGTCGTCTGGGCACTCTTGAGCCCAAAAGGCATAGATGCATAGCAGAATGCTCCAAAGGGAGTGATGAAAGTTGTCTTCTCCTGGTCCTTAACTGCCATCTTGATCTGATGATACCCAGAATAAGCATCCAAAAAACTCAAATGCTCACAACCCGTTGTAGCATCAATGATCTGATCAATACGAGGGAGAGCAAAGGGATCAGCCGGGCAGGCCTTATTAAGGTCTGTGTAATCCACGCGCATGCGCCTAGTGCCATTTTTCTTAAGTACCAGTACCGGGTTACCAACCATTCAGGATGAAAAACTTCAATGATGAATCCTGCTGCCAAGACCCGGGCAACTTCTTCACCAATGGCCTCACACCTCTCTTTATTAAAACAACGAAGGAATTGCTTGACCGGTTTAAATTTTGGATCAACATGGAGTGTGTGCTCATTGAGTTCCCTTGGTACACCTGGCATGTCTGAAGGCTTCCATGCAAAGATGTCCTGGTTCTCACGGATGAACTCGATGAGCGCGTTTTTCTATTTCGAATCCATATTAGCACTGATATTGAACTGCTTGGATGAGTTGCCAGGAAAAAAGTCAACAAGCTTAGTGTCAGCTGCCGACTTAAACTTCAGCAAAGGGTCATGCTCTGTGGTTGGCTTTTTCAAAGGCGTCATGCCTGCCGGGTCAACATTATCTTTGTAGAACTTCAACTCCTCGGTTGCACAAGCCGTCTCAGCATAATCAGCATCGCCCTCTTCACACTCCAAAGCTATCTTCCAGTTGCCATGTACTGTGATGGTGCCGTTATGATCCGACACCTTAAGCTGTAGATAGACAGAACAAGACCGTGCCGTGAATTTAGCATAAGCCGGCCGTCTAAACAGGGCGTGATAAGGGCTCTTGATCTTGACTACTTCAAAAGTAAATGTCTCAACTCTGAAACCATTATCATCTCCAAAGGCCATTTCCAAAGCTATCTTACCTACTAGGTATGACGAATTACCAGGAACCACCCCATGAAAAACAGTAGAAGACAACTTAATGTCTTTGTCACTTAAATTCATACGGCAAAAAGTATCATAATAAAGGATATTGATGCTGCTGCCTCCATCCATGAGCACTTTGGTGAACTTGTACCCTCCAACCTAAGGTGCAACCACCAAAGCCAGCTGACCCGGATTATCAACCCGGGGCGGGTGATCCTCACGGCTCCATACCATAGCATGTTTAGACCATCACAGGTATCGAGGGACTGCCGGCTCAATCGCATTCACCGCCCTCTTATGAATCTTCTGATCTTGTTTACACAAGCTCGTGGTAAACACATGATATTGACCACTATTCAGCTGCTTTGGATTGCTCTGGTAAACCGACTACTGCTGCTGATTCCCTTGACTAGATTGTTGATTAAAACCACATTGATTTCCTTGGCCCTGAAAACCAAAGCTTGAGCCACCACCCCCGAAGCCAGGTCCATGTGAGCCGGATCCTGAGCCGCCATTCGGGCCATGATTATTCTAGAAAAAAATGGAATTCATGTACTCCCTCATGATGAAGCAATCCTTCCATAAGTGACTGGCCGGCTTCTCTTGCACACCGTGCTTTGGGCAAGGCTGACTCATCATCGCCTCAAGGTTGAACTTTGGCCCGCCAAACCGGGGCACTAACAATTTTTCCCTTCGGACGCTGATTATTGTTCTGCGCATTGGAGTTAGCCACAAAGTCTAAACTGCAGTCAGCTTTTCGCTTACCGTTGCCACCATGCCTCGCCATATGATGTTGTCCCTTTGCATTGCCACTCTTCTTCCCCTTACCAGCCTTCTCCTCATCAGACTCGGGGTCCTTAGTACTATCAGAGTCGACGTATTTAACGAGAGACGCCATGAGCTCTCCCATACATTTGCAGTGGTGCTTAAGCCACCCCAGCTTCTGTTTCAGAGGAAGGAAACGGCAATTCTTTTCCAACATCAGGACGGCTGAACCGGCATTGCTACTATCTGATGAGTGTACAATTGCTGAGATTCGGCGCACCCAATTGGTTCTTGACTCGCCTCACCCTGGACGCAAGAGTCTAAATAAAGAATCGACATAGGCTGCTTGTACATGTCTTTGATATTTTGGATAAAACGTTCCTTCAGCTCCGCCCATGACCTGATGGAGTTAGCGGGCAGTCCCTTCAGCCAAGTATGTGCCGGCCCATCCGACATCATAGTGAAGTACTTAGCACATGCAGCATCACTAACATCTAGCATCTCCATCGCCATCTCGTAGCTCTCCACCCAGGCCTCTGGGGGGTTGATGCGCTGTGTAATTAGGAAGCTTGCGAGGGCCCTTGAAATCCTTAGGCAAGCGCTCGTTACATAGAGTCAGCATGAAACATGGCACACCCAGGGTTCTGGAGGTCACACCAGCCTCCACAGACACCGACGGGTAAGCCGGAGATCGTTGTTGAGCCGCCAACTGGGCCGCCAGCTCGGCCTCATACCGTGATCTTCCCTGATCCACCAGAGCCTGAGCATCGTTAGCAGCGCGCGGTGGGTCATGCCTACGAGGCTGGTTATGGTGCCGCTCACAGCTTGAAACTACTTGCGATTCAATATGCCTGCTATAACTCCGGCTTGGACGAGGGGTTGAATGAATCCATTCACGGCTATACGAATAAGCCGCCTGTTGAGCCACCGCTGTCCGAAGAAGTTCTCCGGCCCTCCGTATCTCCATTACGGCTGGACACTCGCCTTCAATGGGGAGAGCCGCCAATCATGTCGCTGCAGCAATCATATTATCCACAGGGTTAGAATAATGACCCGGCGGTGTCGGTACATGCTGAGGCGGAGTCAAATTCAAACGAGGTGGATCTACAACTCATGGCTGAACCGGCCCTCCGGTCACAGGCGCCTCAACAGCCCGGTTCACCACGGGCGAGTCACTGGTCCCTGCCCCAGGTGTGTTGAAAAGGTTCCTAGCCTCAAACTCTATGGGTAGACGATTATGATGCCTTCTCCTCATGATGTCATTCTAAGAGTTTTGATCCATGGTAAGCCAGAAAGACTCTGCCTGAATCCGTTGTGCCTGAGAATGTAAAGCAGCTCGATCCATGGCCATCTTAGCGTTCTCAGCTGCGAGTTCTTCCCTGGCTTGAGCTATCTCATCTCGTAGTTTCGCGACATCCACTTTATGCTGTTCTTGAGTCTCCGGGGTTACCTCTGCCCCTCATTAGAGCCGCCAAAGCATCCAATAGTTTAGTCAGAACCTGAGATGGCGGGCGCGCAGAGCCGCTAGCACTAGCCGGCACCGCAGCCATTGAGCTGGAGGTCATAGCCGCAGCGGTCGTCGAATCGAGCACCGGTGAATACTATCAACATCATAACAGCCCCCAAGACTGTCGTCCTGCAGTTGATACATTGAATCGGTCTCACCAGTTGAAGACTCGCCGTTAGAGCGGATTACCGTCTCTCCCCTGGACACAGATCCTTCCTCAAGATCCGCCCATGGATGAAACCAACAAAGGTGTGCTTCGCAGTGGCATGAACCTTGGCGGGTCATGCGTGCTGAGCCATCTCGACGATGTCGGTGCAGGTGTCCAGCTCAAGCCCTGACTCGCCGATCTTGCCGATGAAGACGTGGATTCCGCCGAAGGGGACCCGGTACCCATACTCAATTGAGCCAGCCTCGGGGCCCCAGCTAGCGTCGTCTATGTAGAGCTTGCCGTAGCGACTCTTGGTCATCCGGCCCACAGCGTATCCCTTGATCCCTGCGAAGCTGCCCTTCAAGAACTCGAAACCACCGTGTGCTGGCCCCACGGTGGGCCCCAACTGTCATGGACTTAACACGACAGATTCCCTAGCAAAAGGACTTAGGTGTGGAGCCATCGCCACGTGGTTAGCTTGAAGGGGTTAAACAGGACAAAGGACACAAAGAGTTTACCCAGGTTCAACCCCTCTCAACGAGGTAAAAGCCTACTCCTGCTTTAGGTAGTACTGCCTGGGTTTCGATTACCAAGGAGCGAATACGGTTGGCCTAGCTCTCGATCGATTGTTACTTGAGTTAACCCGCAGCCGGGTCACCCCTTTTATATACATAGGTTGATGCCCGACGGCTTATAGAGTCTCGGTCGGCTCATACGCAATGTATCCGGCTCGATAACCAACTAAGCTTGCTTTACAATACAAGATAAATATATGGCGGTTCATACCCATGGGCCTCAAGTCGTCCCCGGGTCTTGGGCCTTAAATAGCTTGCTCATATGGACCACTATTTTCATCATCCTCTTGGGCCTTCTCATCTTAAGCCGCCAGTGGCATGACCCGACCCCTCCTGGGCGGGTCATACCCAGTAGTTATATCCCCAACATTGGACTCGTAGGTCTGTGGTAAACTACTCATGCATCATCGGAGGAGCACCAATGAGGATGATGAACCCCTCTGTGATCGTGTTCCCCTCCTGCAAGGTGCCGGAAAGGGCCTATAGGTTGGATCTCGTGGTTCTGGAACTTGCGGCGGCTGGAATTGTGTTTCGTCGACTCCCTTAGGGTTTCTAGAATATTTGGGTATTTATAGAGCTGAGAGGCGGTGGAAAGGACCTCAGTGGGATCCCACCCATCAGGGCGCGCCTGGGGCCTCTAGCGCACCCAGGTGGGTGGTGGGCCCCACAGGCCTTCCCTCGTGCCCTTCCTTGGCTCCCAAGTTGTCTTTTGGGTAGAAAAAATTTCCCAAAAGTTACGTTGCATTTGGACTCCGTTTTATATGGATATTCTGCAAAGTAAAAAAAGAAGCAAAAAATAACAACTAGCATTGGGCACTATGTCAATAGGTTAGTCCCAAAAAATGATACAAAGTTGATATAAAATGAATATAAAACATCCAAGAATTATAATATAACCGTATTGAACAATAAAAAATTATAGATATGTTGGAGACGCATCAGCATCCCCAAGCTTAATTCCTGCTCGTCCTCGAGTAGGTAAATGATAAAAACAAAATATTTGATGTCGAATGCTGCCTAACATGTTCATCACATACTCTTTTCTTTTGTAGCATGGACATTTGTAAAAAGATGGTTCAAAGCAATAGTGTATATTTGACATGAAGATTTCAGTACTCAAGCATATCAACAAGCAACCATGTATTTCAAAATATCAACACTAAAGAAAGTTATCCCTAGACCATCATGCTCCCCAGTTGGTACTTTATAAGAGAAGATGGAGACTCAAATAAAAATAAAAATTGCATAAAGTAAATAGATAGGCCCTTGATGGGAAGCAGAGATTTGTAGAGGTGCCAGAGCTCAAAGGTTAAATTGAGAGATATTTTTTTGGAGAGGCGTTCTTTTCCCGTCAACAAAAATGACCGAGTAATTCCCAATACTTTCCATGCTAGATACATCATAGGTGGTTCCCAAACATAAAATAAAGTTTATTCCTTTGTTCCACCATTCTTTCACAATCCATGGCTAGCCGTATCCACGGGTGCCTTCCATACCAACACTTTCCAAGGAATTTATTATTTGACAACATAAAGTAAATTTCTTTTTCATTTCCGGACTTGGCATCTCAATTACCGCCATACTCTCGTGCAATGACAAGTGAATAAACACTCATCTTGAGAATAACACATCTAGCATGGAAAAATATAGGCCACCCCCTACCGCTTCATGAGCGGTACGGGCACACAAAAAGGGAATCATTTTGAAAATGAGAGATGACACATACAAATTTACTTGGAACGACATGGACATACCGCATACAGGTAGGTATGGTAGACTCATTTGACACAACTGGGTTTAAGGATTTTGGTTGCACAAGTAGTATTCGCACTTAATACAAGGAAAGGCTAGCAAATATATTGAGAAGCAACCAACCAAAAAACAAAAATTCACATAAGTTAGGATTGGACATAACTAACACCAAATAATGTACCACAAGTAGGATGTAATTTGATTGCATAACTATTGGCTTTCGTGCTTGCATAGGGAATTACAAACCTTAACACCAATATTCTTACTAAAGCATAATTACTCACCAACATAACTCACATATTACTATCATCATATCTCAAAACTATTACAAAGAATCAAGTTTATTTTGCCCAATGATCTTCATGAAAGTTTTTATTATATCCCTCTTGAATGCCTATAAGTTTGGGACTAGATTAATATATTACCATTGCTTATGACAAGCTCTCAAATAAATTTAAGTGAAGAACATGAGCATCAAATTTTTTTGTCTCTCAAAATAATATAAGTGAAGCATGAGAGAATTTCTTCAAAAATTTACTAATTCTCAAAATAATCTAAGGGAATCATGATAGTATTTAAAAAAAATTAAAGCACCACCGTGTTCAAAAAGATATAAGTGAAGCACTAGATCAGTTCCATAGCTCAAAAAATTTAAGTGAAGCACATGGAGAAATTCTAACAAATCATAGCACGATTTTGGCTTTCTCAAGTTGTCGGTGTACTAAATTTCGGGCTCTTTAGCACCCCATACTTGTGCACGGGCATTCATAGCCACACCCGCGGCAAGGCCTGAAGGGGGGCGATGAAGAACAATATACAAGGCGAGGAGAAGTAGCCAAGCCAGAGACCAGAAGACAGAGGACGAGTTGGACCCCCGGCAAGATCCTTACCGGGACAGCTCGCGAGGCCCCGGCCGGCAAGATCCTTGCCAGGGACAATTTGCAGATCACTCACAAAGGCACCCTTGAGGTTGAGAGCTCTGACACCATCGACAATGTTAAAACCAAGATCCAAGGGGGCGCGCGTAGTGGCGTGCAGATCTTTGTGAGGGCCTGGAGACGAGGCTCCGGCAAGATCCTTGCCGGGGGCATCCGCGAAGCCCCGGCAGGATCCTTGCCGGGGGCATCGGCAAGACCGCGGCAAGACACCGCCACCCCGTCACCACTCCAGCGCAGTGGCCATCCTGCCAGCCTGGCAACCTGATAGAGGCAAAGGTGTCCCGTCTTTCGATGATATGGTGGCTATCGTTTTGGAGGAAGTCGGCTTTGATGATCCGACTACGAACGTGTGAGGACGTCACGCCTTAGCAATCGCTAAACCAACTCTGGGAGGTTATTGACCATGACAGATCGCGATCAACCTGACCATGAAGGTCTGTTTCCTGCAGGCAAACGAAGAACAAGCAAACGAACAACAAGCAAGAAACTGAGATTGCAATCTTGATATTGCAAATATAAGAGGAAAGCTTTATTGATCAAGGTGGGGTTCTATTTCCTGCGAGGGTCTATTTCCTGCGAGCAAACGAAGAACAAGCAAGAAACTAAGATTGCAATCCTGACCCTCGCAGGAAATAGACCCTCGCAGGAAATAGACCCTCGTTGATGATCGCAATATCAAGATTGCAATCTCAGTTTCTTGCTTGTTCTTCGTTTGCTCGCAGGAAATAGAACCCCACCTTGATGAATAAAGCTTTCCTCTTATGATAGTTATTCCCCTGTCACGCGTGCCCGTGCACTGTTTGGGCCTGGCCCAACGATGCCTCGCACCCGTGTATGGCCCAGGCCCTGGGGCTCCTGTCGGTGTGCTAAAGTTTGGGCTCTTTAGCACCCAATACTTGTGCACGGGCAGTCGTAGGCACACCCATGGCGAGGCCTGAAGGGGGGTGACCAAGAACAAGATACAAGCCGAGGAGAAGTAGGCAACCTAGAGACCAGAAGACAGAGGACGAGCTGGACCCCGGGCAAGATCCTTGCCGGGAAAACTCGCGAGGCCCCGGCCAGATCCTTGCCAGGCATGATTTGTAGACCACTCACAGATGTACCCTTGTGGTTGAGAGCTCTGAGACAATCGACAATGTTCAAACCAAGATCCAAAGGCGTGTGCATAGTGGCGTGCAGATCTTTGTGAGGGCCTGGAGATGAGGCTCTGGCAGGATCCTTGCCGGGGGCATCGGCAAGACGGCGACAATACTCCGCCACCTCGTCACCACTCCAGCATAGTGGCCAGCCTGCCAGCCTAGAAAGCACCTACCTGGCGACATGAAGATCTTCGTGAAGACCCTGCCACCTCTCCAGCGCGGCAGCTGGCCAGCCAACTTGGCACTGCAAGCTTCGTCAGCATGGGCGCGTGTCAGGACAGGGCGAGGTGGAAACAGACGGGACGGGTTCTCCTCCCATCCCCGATAAAGCAAGAGGGCATGTAAGAAGTGCATTTATGGCATTTGTCCTAAGATGCCCGCGATAAACATAGGTACTGTAGCAACTTTACACCTCCTGTGTGTCACTATGGCAGCCCGTTGGACATATAAAAGGAGGTCCACGGCGTACTGGAGGAGGATTCAGATTTTTGAACCTCTGGGCCCAGCATGCATGCGAGCAGCTAGCCGGAGCTCAAGAACACAGAATACAAAATCAAGCAGGATTAGGGTCTTACGCTTCTAAGCGGCCTGAACCTGGATAAAAATCCATCGTGTTGACCTTTAGATCCGCTCTCTGCGCCACTCCTCTACGCTGACACAAGTAGGTGTGTCCAAAAAGGATGACTGCGACAAGCTAAAAAGCAAAACAAGCAAATACTCATAGAATACAAGACGCTCCAAGCAAAAGTCATGATATGTGATGAATAAAAATATAGCTCCAAGTAAAATTACTGATGGTTGTTAGAAGAAAGAGGGGATGCCTTCCAGGGCATCCCCAAGCTTAGTTGCTTGGTTCTCCTTAAATATTTCCTTGGGTTGCCATGGGCATCACCAAGTTTAGTCTCTTTTCACTCCTTATTCCTTCATACATCGTGATCTCACCCAAAACTTGAAAACTTCAATCACACAAAACTTAACAAAAACCTTCTTGAGATCCGTTAGTATAAGAAAACCAATCTTTGCTGCAGTTACTATTGTAAACCCATTCATATTTTATTATTGTATTATACCTTTTGTATTCTAACTTTACCATGGCTTATACCCCCAGATACAATCACTAGATTCATCAAAATAAGCACACAATGCAGCGAAAACAAAATCTATAAAAACAGAACAGTTTGTAAAGACTTGAATTTTACTCATACTTTTGTAACTCACACAATGGAGGAAATTTGTATATAAGTCTTGTGTAAAAAATCAGAGTTTTTCGTTGCTTATGTGATTTTTAACAATTCATCTACTGGACGCAAAAGTTTCTGTTTTTCAAGAGGACCAAATCAACTATCACCCAAAGCTATCCTAAAGGCTTGACTTGGCACAAACACTAATTGAAACATAAAAACACAATCATAACGGTAGCATAATTGTGTGATCACACAAAAACAGAAAGAAAATGATAAAATAATATTTTATTCATTGGGTTGCATCCCAACAAGCGCTATCATTTTATGCCCCTAGCTAGACATAATGCATAGATTCAAGTATTGTCATCTTTAGTTTTGCCTCCATAGGTTGCCCTCATGATTGATTCATATGGTAGCTTAATTCTTGTGGTAGGAAGTGTTCCATACCATTTCTCAAGGGAAACTGAAATTTAATATTCCCTTCTTTCATATCAATCACGGCACCTATAGATCATAAAAAGGGTCTACCAAGTATGATGGGACCAGACAGATTGCAATCAATTTGAAGAACAATAAAATCTATGGGCACATAGTTCCTATTTGAAAGAATAAGAACATCATTTATCCTTACCAAAGGTTTTTTAATAGTAGAATCTGCCAAGTGCAATAAGAGAACATTCTTCCAACTTGGTAAAACCTAGCACATCACAATGAGATTTCAAAATTGTGGAAACACTAGTGCTACTTCTTGAGCTTGCGTTGGTTTTTCCCTTGAAGAGGAAAGGGTGATGCAGCAAAGTAGAGATAAGTATTTCCCTCAGCTAAGAACCAAGGTATCAATCCAGTAGGAGAAAGACGCAAGTCCCCAATATATGCACCTACACAAACAATGAAACACTTGCACCCAACATGAAAAAGGGGCTGTCAATCCCTTCACGATCACTTGCAAAGGTGAGATCTGATAGAGATAGATATAAAAGATTACTAAAACGTAAAACTGAACAAATTGCAGCAAGGTACTTTTGGTATATAGATCTGAAAATATATGAAGGAAAATAGACCCGGGGGCCATAGGTTTCACTAGAGGCTTCTCTCTTGAAGGCAAATAATATGGTGGGTGAACAAATTACTGTCAAGTAATTGATAAAAATGCGCAAAGTTATGATGATATCCAATGCAATGATTATGAATATAGGCATCATGTCCGTGTCAAGTATACCGACTCCTGCCTGCATCTACTACTATTACTCCACACATCGACCACTATGTAGCATGCATCTAGAGTATTAAGTTCATAAAGAACAGAGTAATGCCTTAAGTAACATGACATGATGTAGAGGGATAAACTCAACCAATATGATGAAAACCCCATCTTTTTACCCTTGATGGAAACAATGCAATACGTGTCTGATACGTCTCCATCGTATCTACTTTTCCAAACTCTTTTGCCCTTGTTTTGGACTCTAATTTGCATGATTTGAATGGAACTAACCGTACTGATGATGTTTTCAGCATAATTGCCATGGTGTTATTTTTGTGCAGAAATAAAAGTTGTCGGAATGACCTGAAAATCCACGGAGAATATTTTTTGAATATATAAAAAAATTGGGTAGGGACGCACCAGCTGTCCACAAGGGTAGGGACCCACCAGCTGTCCACAAGGGTAGGGACGCACCCTACCCCCTGGGCGCGCCCCCTGGCTTGTGGGTCCCAGAAGCTCAACCGACCTCAACTCCAACTCCTTGTATTCATGTTCGGGGAGAAAAAAATTAAGAGAGAAGGATTCATTGCGTTTTACGATACGGAGCCACCGCCACCTACTATTCTGCCTCGGGAGGGCAAATATGGAATCCATTTTGGGCTCCGGAGAGGGGAAATCATCACCATCATCATCATCAACCATCCGCCATCACCAATTTCATGATGCTCACTGCCGTGGCTTGGATGAGATTTATCTTGTAATCGAGTTAGTTTTGTTAGGGTTTGATCCCTAGTATCCATAATGTTTTGATATTGATGTTGCTTTGACTTTGGTATGCTTAATGCTTGTCACTAGGGCCTGAGTGCCATGATTTCCGATCTGAACCTATTATGTTTTCATGAATATATTTGTGTTATTGATCCTATCTTGCAAGTTATAGTCACCTACTACGTGTTATGATCCGACAACCCCGGAGTGACAATAGTCGGGACACTTCCCTGTGATGATCATAGTTTGAGGAGTTCATGTATTCGCTAAGTGCTAATGCTTTGGTCCGGTTCTATATTAAAAGGAGGCCTTAATATCCCTTATTTTCCAATAGGACCCCGCTGCCACGGGAGGGTAGGACAAAACATGTCATGCAAGTTCTTTTTCGTAAGCATATATGACTATATTCGGAATACATGCCTACATTATATTGATGAATTGGAGGTAGTTCTGCGTCACCCTCGGTTATAACTGTTGCATGATGAATGCCATCCAACATAATTATCCATCATTGATCCAGTGCCTACAAGTTCGTTTCATATTGGTCTTTGCTAAGTTACTTTTTCGTTGCCACTGTTACTATTGCTACAAAACTGTTACTATTACTTTTGCCACCGTTACCGTAACTTCCATACTACTTTGCTACTAAATACTTGGCTACAGATATTAATTCTTTCAGGTGTGGTTGAATTGACAACTCAGCTGCTAATACTTGAGAATATTCTTTGGCTCCCCTTGTGTTGAATTAATACATTTGGGTTGAATACTCTACCCATGAAAACTGTTGCGATCCCCTATACTTGTGGGTTATCATGACCTTTTTCTGGCGTCGTTGCCAGGGAATATAGCTCTATTCTCTGAGTCACTTGGGATTTATATATGTTGATCACTATAAGGAATTTGAAAGATACTAGCACTAAGATCAATCCCGCTACTACGAGTGGTGGTAAGGAACTGCCATCTAGCTCTACACTTGATTCTCCTTCTGTTTTGAGTAAGCTTGTGACACCTACACCTGCTATTGATTCTGATATGTCGCATGTTATTGATGATTCGACTTCTATATGCATAATGCTTGCGATGATACTACTTCTTTGCCTGATAATATTGTGCCACTAGGTGAATTTCTTGATGAACAACTTGCTAGGGTTACAGAGAATGAAATTACTGAAACTGATGATATTATTGAAACTGAAAATTATGATTCTCCCCCTAGATATGAATTGCCTATTATACTTAAGGGTTATATTATGGATGAAGAAACTGATAGAGACTTTTTTGCTTGCAAAGCTAAGCAAAAAGAAAAGTATTTGAATGCTAGAATGCAATATGATCCTATGTTTGCTACTTCACCTATCTTTGTTACTGATAAGGATTATGAATTCTCTGTCGATCCTGAGTTAATTACTTTGGTTCAATCTGATCCTTTCTATGGTTATGAATCTGAAACTGTTGTGGCACATCTTACTAAGTTGAACGGTATAGCCACCCTATTTGCTCATGAGGAAAAGATTCTCTATTACTACATTCTTAAGTTGTTTTCCTATCTTGTTAAAGGGTGATGCTAAGTTATGGTTTAATTCTCTTTCTCCTAGTTGTGTGCGTAGTCCCCAGGATATGATTTACTACTTCTTTGAAAAATATTTCCCTCCTCATAAGAAACAAGCTGCTTTAAAGGAAATATTTAAATTTGTGCAAATTGAAGAAGAGAGTCTCCCACAAGCTTTGGGAAGGCTTCTCCAATTACTTAATGCTTTGCCTGATCATCCTGTCAAGAAAAATGAAATACTTGATATCTTTTATAATGGACTAGCGGATGCTTTTAGGGACCACCTAGATAGTTGTGCTGGTTGTGTTTTTAGGGAATGTACTATTGAGCAAGCTGAATTGCTATTGAATAATATATTCAGTAATGATAATGATTGGACACTTCCTGAACCAACTCCTAAGCCAACTCCGAAGAAAAGAGGTATTCTACTTCTTAGTACTGAAGATATGCAAGAGGCAAAGAATTCTATGAAATAAAAAGGTATTTGTTAGGACCCCGATCCTAAGTCACACGGATCTAGCATGTAACACATCATATTACTTTGCGGCCTCACGCACGGTATTCCCACGGGTGCCACCTTACCTGGCCCGGGACCATTTGCACCTTTTGGTTCACGTATATGCTAGTGTTGCTAGCATCCATATGACAAAGAACCCGGGACGACATGACTAGTCGTGAACCTAAAGTGGCACTAACTTACGGGGCCAGGCATACATGACCCATCCTCGAACGTGTCGGTCATCAGCGTGTGAATCCGGTCTGTAGCAACTGAGCTAACAGGATTCCGGGAACCCGGGCTGTAGCAGGCTAGCAGGACTTCGGAAGTCACCGCGTGAAATTTCCCCGAAGGGACAGACACAGGAACGAAGTGGGACACATGCCGGCCAGTCTAGGTGTTCCGGAGCAGTAGTAACTGGGCTAGCAGGACACCGGTAAACCGTGCTGTAGCAGACAACCATGGCTCATTGGAAGCACCAGACTACATTTCCCCATAAGAGAGGCTACCAAGCATAGACAACTAGGTTGTCGGATCCCACACATACCAAGCATTTCAACCATACACACAATATGCTCGATATGTGTAAATACAACATGGCATCACAACAAAACTCTATGACTAAAAATATTTATTCATTAGGCTCCAAAGAGCCAGATATTACAAACATGGGTTTGATGACCCAGCATTCAAGTCATACAAGCAACAAGCACAAGCGGAAGCTTAACTTGTCTAAGTACACACAACTACAAATGAAAAGGCTGAGAAGCCTGACTATCTACAAGACCCTGCCGAGGGCACAAGATCGTAGCTGAGGTAACAAGCTAAACGTCGAAGTCCACGCGGGACTACTAGCGAGACTGAAGTCTCTCTGCAAAACATAAATTAAGCAAACGTGAGTACAAATGTACCTAGCAAGACTAACATCAGAACTAGCTACATATGCATTGGTATCAATAAAGGGGCGGTGGAGTTTGACTGCCGCAAGCCAGCTTTGACTCGGTGGCTATCCTGAACTACGACTGCAAATAACTCTTTTGAGGTGGCGCACACGAGTCCACATATTCACCATACCAATACACCACTATGGATCTGCTCCCGTCTCCCTACGAGAACGCGATCCATAGCACTCACGCTTATCTTGCGCATTTTAGAGTATCCACTTTCACTTGTCTATGAACTGTACAGGCAACCCATAAGTCCTTTACCGCGGACAAGGCTATTCAAATAGATCATTTATAACCCTGCAGGGGTGTACTTCTTCACACACGCTATCGCCACTTACCACCATGTACACGTCGTGTATCTCGGCAACCTTCAAGCGGAAGCCTCGCAAGGGAGTCGGCGACGACCTAACTAACCACACAAGTCTCTAGTCCAGGTTTATTGCCTATTCGGCTTCCATCCGAAAGGAGATCCGGCCGGGGTTTCGCTCACAGCCCCAAACGATGTGTGCAGGGCTCCCTAGACACCAAACTGTTGCCCGGTACACCGTGCCACGGTGTATCTACCGCATCATAGCCCACCCCTAGGGTCAGCGCTACGCACAGCCTCCAACACATATTCTACAAACACTAGAAACTAGTTGCAACTCCTGGACAGAGAGCAAGGCGGTTAATAAGTCGAGAGGGTCCATTCGTTTCGGGCCCAACAAGTGGTAGTAGCTGTTCATGGATCACAAACACAGAACTCAGTTCCTAAGGACGGTTTTAACGAGACAACCCACCATGTACTCCTACATGGCCTCTCACCACTACCTTTACCAAATCGTGTTCACACACTTAGCTCACACACAGTAGGACATGTTCATCACCATTCCAATTCATTCCCGATGAATAAGACCTGACTCAACTCTAAGCAGTAGCAGGCATGACAAGCAAGCATGAATGAGTAGGCACATCCTGGCTCAAACAACTCCTACTCATGCTAGTGTGTTTCATCTATTTACTATGGCAATGACATGTCATGCAGAGGAAAAGGGGTCCAGCTACCGCAGCATGTAACAGTTGAATCGATGTTGTCCTAATGCAGTAAAAGAGAGCAGGAGCGAGAGAGTGGGATTGTATCAGAATGTATAGCTCTTCATCGGTGTCATCGATCTCATCATCGGAACCACGTCTACTGAGAGGGGACCAATACCGGCAAACAAGGCAGAACACAATCAATGCAATGCACAATATGATGCATGATCATGACATGGCAGAATGAGTGTGTTGGCTTAATGCAACTACAGCCAGATGGGTTTGAGCCGCTTTGAACCAAAGGTTCAATCCCAAACTCATCTTTTGAATTTAAATAGTGCTTGATCATGTTTTATATAAACAGCAGGGTTAAGTTGCTTTAACATGCATGAAACCAGTACAGATGGATATATTCGATTTTTCTGGTCATTTTTCATATATAAATCTTTGCATTTGGAGTTACAGATTAATTTCTATGATTTTTAGAAGTTACCACTATTTCTGAAATCCCCTAAATAAAAATAAATCCAAAAATGAGTCACTGCATCAGCATGGCGTCAGCAGGTCAACTGGGGTGGTCCAGGTCAAACCTGACCAGTGGGACCCACTGGTCAGTGTCACGTTGCTAGCTTGGGTCACTGACGGGTGGGGTCGGTCAAGGGCCACGTCAGCAAGGTCAAAGCTGACGCGTGGGGACACTGTGGTTAGTTAAAACTAAACAGGCATTAAATCGTGTTTAATTAGGTAGCAGGGCCTAGCTATCAGTGTCACTAGATGTTAAATAACTGGGCTGTTAGCGGCTAATGACTTTGCCATGTCAGTGTCACCAGAGTTACGTCGGCGGCGACCAAAAATGCGGCGGAGGCACACTAGAGGGGCTCGGGTTTCGCCTACAATGCACCGTTCGGTGCGCCCTTTCGCCCTACGGAGAGCTGGCCCGATGGTGCGTCGGATGGTGGTGGTCCCCGGACATGGGGTGGCCGGAGTCGACGGCGACGAGCTCGGTTGTGGCCGCCGGAGTTCGGGTGGCCATGGGTTAGCTGCTCCGGCGTGCAAACGGGCGGGTGCTTGCGCTAGGAATGCTTTATGGGACGCCACAAGTACATTGGGCTCGCCGAGGTGACCAAATGGTCACCGAAGCTATGTCGACGGCGAGCTCGGGCGGCGGCGTGCTACGGTCATCAAGGAGGCGACGTCTACGGCGAGAAAACGACGTGGGGAAGAGGGGGGGTTCGACGCAGAAGCTCACAGCGGATCTAATGGAGCGGTAGGCGAGCTCGGGGGAGGCTTGGTGCAGCCGGTGTAGCGGTGGCGATCTCGTCTGTCGAGCATGGAGAAGACAGGTCGATGGCGAGGCGGTAGGGCGTCCGGCGACGCGTAGCTCGACGGAGAGCTAGCAGGCGATGAGGTGGAGCCGATGGGCTTGGCAGTTGGTCGAGGGACGTCCAGAGAGTGCGGTGGCAGTGAGCGGCAGTGACGGTAGCGGTCGGGCGCGAGAGAGAGATCCAGGGAAGAGGGAGAGAGAGCGAAAGAGAGGGAGGGCTCGATCCAGACGGCACTGCGGAGAAAACTCGCGGCGTCGCGCCGGCGGGGAGGCGGCAGGCAGGCGGGCAGGTGCGTGGCCCGTGCACGGGCGTCGTGCGTCTCGTCCTTCTGGCGCTAGGAGGAGGACGACTGGCATGGCCAGTCGGCTGGGCCGACTTGCTGGGCCAGAGCAGATGGGCCGCCAGGTAAGTGGCCCAGGTAGGTTCCTTTTCTTATTTGTTTCTGATTTTCTATTTTGCATATGTGTTTTGAATTTGGTTTTTAAACCAATTCAAGTTGGTTTTTTCTGAAAAATATTTGTGGGTGCAAACTATATTATTACAGAGTCCCACCTCAAGTTTCAGAATTTTTAGAGTTATAAATATATTTATAGTATTTATTTTCTCTAACTTAGATAGGTATTGTGTTATTTCAAATACCAAAAATGTCCTGAAAAATATGCATCATCTCTGGATACAGTTTTCACCTTTTTCCATAAATCATGAACATTTTTGCAGACCAATTTGGGTTCATTGAAAATATTTTTAAGTTGAATCTATTTGCGTTGTCTTGGTTCTAGGGGTTTGACCAATCCCCACTTCAAGTTCATTTGAAAATTAAACATGATGCTCACACGACTAGCTAGCCTAGAGCTTACCAGAACTAGGGATGTGACAGTATTAAAGCTGAAGATGTTAAGAATTTACCGCCTATTGAAGAAATACATGGTCTTGATAACCCGACACAGGTAGTAGAGGTAAACTCTCTCTATAGATTTGATGAGTTTGATAATTTTATTGTTAAACAAGAAAACTTCAATGCTTATGTTAGTAGACAATTGAAATGTAATTCTCAAATGCTTGACTGCTTGGGTGATTATATGAGTAGAACTGTTAATGATCTTAAGCTTATTAGTAAACATGCTTCCATGGTCAGAAATTAAGTAGAACAAGTACTTATAGCACAAGATGATTTTCTCGATGAGTTGAATAGTAAGAATAATGATAATGCTGTTAGGGCTATGACTGGAGGTGGTAGAATGACCCAGGAACCTTTGTATCCTAAGGGCCATCCTAAGAGAGTTGAGCAAGATTCTCATAGAACTAATACTGATGCACCTAGCCATTCTAATAAAAAGAAAAAGAAAAATGATAGGACTTTGCATGCTTCTAGTGAACTTCCTATAGATACAGCTGAGAATCCCAATGACAGTTCTATTTCTGATGCTGAGACACAATCTGTTGATGAACATGAACCTAGTGATAATGTTAATGATGATGTTCATGTTGATTCTCAACCTAATAATGATAATGATGTAGAGATTGAACCTGCTGTTGATCTTGATAAGCCACAATTAGGGAATCAACGTTATGATAAGAGAGACTTCGTTGCTAGGAAACATGGTAAACAAAAAGAACCATGGGTTCAGAAATCCATGCCCTTTCTCCTAAGCCATCCAAGAAAAAGGATGATGAGGATTTTGAGCGCTTTGCTGAAATGATTAGACCTAGCTTTTTGCGTATGCGTTTGATTGGTATGCTTAAAATGCCTCCTTATGCTAAGTATATGAAAGATATTATTACAAGTAAAAGAAAGGTACTGGAAGCTGAAAGTTCCACCATGCTTGATAATTACACTTTTAAGGGTGGAATACCAAAGAAACTTGGAGATCCAAGAGTAACAACTATACCATGCTCCATTAAAAGAAATTTTGTTAAAACTGCTTTATGTGATTTGGGAGCCGGTGTTAGTGTTATGCCTTTCTCTTGATATGGTAGACTTGAATTGAATAAGTTAACACCTACTGAAATCTCTTTGCAAATGGCTGATAAATCAACTACTATACCCATCGGTATTTGTGAGGATGTGCCTGTTGTGGTTGCAAACGTTACTATCTTAACGGACTTTGTTATTCTTGATATTCCCGAGGACGATAGTATGTCGATCATCCTTGGTAGACCATTTTTTAATACGGCATGGGCTGTTATTGATTGCAACAAAGGCAATGTCACTTTTAATGTTAATGGTAATGAGCATACGGTACACTTTCCGAAGAAACAACCTCAAGTTCATAGTATCAATTCTATTGGAAAATTTTCAACTATTACTATTGGAGGTTTTGAATTCCCTCTTCCTACTGTGCGAAAGAAATATGATATTCTTATTGTTGGGGACATGCATATCCCCGTTGAGGTAACCTAGTGTTATTAAAAAATTCTCCGGTTTCATGTCATTCGGAAGAAGTTTGTTAATAAGACTTGATCAACCTTGTTAATGGATTCCTTTAGACGGGCATGAGATGGATGAAATTAGAAAGCACAACGTTCTGTACCTACTTTTTCCTTTCTGATATTTTGATTAAATAAAGCAAAAATTGTATTTTCTGTCTGTTTTCTGAATTATCAATGCAAAAAATGTCCCAAAAATAAAAGTTCTCCAAATGCCCTGAAAATTTAGTATGATTTTTTATAAAATATTCTAGAATTTCTGGCACTGAGAATGCACTAGGGGGCTGCACCAATGGACCACAAGGGTGGAGGGCACGCTCTACCCCCTAGGCACGCCCCCTGCCTTGTGGGCCCCACATAGGCCACCCTCACTTATTCCAGCACCCATCCACTTTGTCTTCCTCCAGAAAAATCACCCCATTGCTCAAACCCGTGTTCTTGCTCATCTTGCTGGCATTTTCGATCTCCTTGTCGAAAGCTCCATTTGCAAAACTGTTTTGGGGGATTGTTCTTCGTTATGTGACTCCTCCATTGGTCCAATTAGTTTTTGTTCTGGTGCTTTATTTATTACAATTTTTATCTACTGTGGTGACCCTGTTCTTGAGCTTGCATGAAAAAATTATATGGTCCAAAGTAGTTTTGATGCATGATATAGCCTCTACCACTTGTAGGAGTAGTTTCTATCAATCTAGTTCAGTCTGGTTCACTTTTATTTTGAGTCACTAAAAAAATTTAGAAATTTTTCAGAGGAAGAAAAATGTGTAGGAAAATGTACCAAGGTGGCTCTTCGAGGAAGCAAGCACCGAGGCTCGTGATGCGTGAGCCAAACCTTGAACCAAGCTCAAGTACGGCCTTGCAAATGGCCATTGGATCAATTTATGGTTCGTGCAGGTTTCAAAGAGGAATTTGATGCGTACGTACGAAATGCTGATCTTGAGGACTTCGTATCAGATAAGTGTCCTCAGTACTATCACCTCACCGATTCCTA
This sequence comes from Aegilops umbellulata, assembly GCA_032464435.1. Classification (NCBI taxonomy): domain Eukaryota; kingdom Viridiplantae; phylum Streptophyta; class Magnoliopsida; order Poales; family Poaceae; genus Aegilops; species Aegilops umbellulata. Next base: position 280,315,630 of record CP136057.1, read on the forward strand.
TGTGCAGAGGTTTGGATTTACATCTAAGCGCAATACCCATACTGTTTTATTTGATCTTTATGATGAATCATATACCATGGACCTTGAAGATTTTAATACTGCATGCCAAATCCCACAATGGGCATTCATAGTGAGCCTCACAAAGCTGAATACTGGTTTCTTTGCTAGCATCACTGTGGGAGAAACTACAAATATCACACAAGCTACCATAGGGAGCATCCACTTTCCTGCCATACATTATTTTGCTCTCTTTATAGGTAGATGCATTAACGGTAAGCATGAGCATAGCCGCCTTTGCGTTCCAGATCTAAGTGTCCTCAAGTGTGCGGTGTTAGGTGATAAACGATACAACTTGGGGGCTATTATTGCGAGGAGGTTACACCTTAATGCTAAAGATGGAGATTTATTTGGTGGGATTTATGCAACTTGTTTAGATAATTATCTTGGAATACCCATAAGAGGGAATGACATTGAGTTACCACCTGCTTTTCTGGATTATGATGCTATGGTACGCTACCAGTTTCTTAAGAGGAACGAACAGTCCCTCTAGTACTGACTAATCCTTGACCGACGGCATGTTGTTCATATTTCCCTTCCTGCTCCTGCCTTCTTTAACTTTCAGGTCAGAGGGAGATATTTTATAACAAGAGAAGAGGAAAACGAGTATGAGAGAGAGGTGGAGGCCGCTCGCCTCCATGATGCAGCCCTTCAGGTCGTAGCTGCTGCATCCCAATACAACCCCGACTATAACTTTGGTTACAATCTGGGCCAGTCGTGGCCCTAGACCAACTTAGGGCAAAAGCCAAAGCTTGGAGGAGTACACATTTCTCACCGACATTACATTCATGTTCACACACTCATTTCAGTTGTCGGTGTCCATACTTTTTCATTGTATTATCCATGCTAGTTTATTTTCTTTTTCCCGATTTCTTCTTGTGTGTTTGAAAAACCTCAAGCAAAACCCAAAAAAAATTAGTTGTAGTTTACTTAGTAATAGTATGAAAGAAAACCCAAAAAGATTTCTCGTTCTTCTTTTGCTTGTTGGGAGCTTTCCCGTGTAAATAATTTTACTCGTTCTTGTTTTACCTTCTTCAAAAAAACAAAAACTCCAAAAACATTTTAGTGTGTTTCTTTGAAATTGTTTTTTTTGGGTCGAGAGGAGAAGACCACGATGAAAATGTTGAGTGGCTATCATATGCATTATTGTTGATCTAACAAAGAGCCCATATTACCTTGTCTTCTCCTTTGAGTAAATGTTTGCAGATTCCACCTTAATCCAATGCACATGCACTATTATTATTATCCACACCGTTCGGTCGTGCAATTGAAAGGAAATAATGACGATATATGATGAAATGATTGAGATGAGGAAAAGCTGGTATGAACTCGACCTATCTTGTTTTTGTAAATATGATCAGTTCATCGTTCCTGATTCAGCCCATGATGAGTGAAACATGTTTGCAATGACAATTAGCTAGGAGTTTATAATGGTTTACCTTGCGTGCCAACATGCTTTTAAAATGCCTACGATTGTGAAATGGGCAGGGTTTGCCATTAGTTCGGACATTGACATGGCACCTCGTGATAAATAAACCAGTTGTTCTTTTTGTGCAGTTCCACCAAAATCAACCAAATTCGTGCGTAGCTTGTATGGTTTCGCCTTTATATGTTGCAACGCCTTGAACATATCGGCACCTCCTTTCTTGTGGTGGAAATGAATGATACGATGTATTCATGAACATTTTGTGCAGTTCCCATTGAAATCAACCTGAGCACCCCTGTTTGCACAAATACAAAATAGTGATTAGTATAAAGCAAACCGTACTATGAATTGACAGCTTAAATAGGCAACCTACATGATCCACGCAGAGCACACATTTAAAAAAATGGAACTCACTGGAAGGAATCCTAAAACAACATTGTATTGGCCATCATAGCAACAAAGATGGAGATCCGTGAGTCCTTGTGAGCAGAAGTTAGTTTGTTCTTGTGGGCAATAATGTAACCATCCTTCAACTGCTCCCTTCTTAAGAAGAGAGGCTTGGCTTCTTTATCCTGGCATGATCTGAACGAGGCACTTCACGTACTCCATATTGTTCTTCAGAGGAGGAGGATCCTGTTGTGCAAAGACAAGAGGACAACTAAATGCTAGCATCCCTGTTTGCTCGAAAAAAAGGAAAGGAAATATTTAAAACAACACAGATGAAGCACTTCTCAAGGACAATACCAATTTCTCATGACAGTATCTAAACAGTAGCACGACACCAATAGAGATGACAAAGCTCAATCATATGGATGAAATCTGTGGGCGAGTACCAACCTTTGTCAGGAGGCTTATTGTCTAGAGCATACATATCAAGCACTTCTCCGGAACCATCTGTTGTTATCTACTGTGGTTGCCATGCTTACTATATACTCCTTGATTGGTTTAATGTTTCCAACATCTTCTTGTGCAGTTCCAATAAAATATATGTTATCTTCAAAGAAGATCCCTGTTTGCACAAGTAGAGATAATTACATATTACATTAAGAGTGGCATCAAATTAGTGGCAAAACAATTGCTCGTTCCAACCATAGCAACAAATTAAGATGCAAAACTATATCATTACTTGTGTCATCATAGTTCTGGTGCTTCCTTACAGCACATGGAGTTGATTTTCATTTTTCTTCCACTTATTCTTCCCCTTCATCACTTTTTTCAATAACAGACAAGCTTCGCCTTCAATGTAAGATTTGGCATGTCAATTAGGGAGCACAAGTATAACACTAAACAACGACATTAATTTTATGATGGAAGTCGCAAAATACAGGCCAACAGTTGTGAAATATCCTTATCTTACCTCAATGGGATATTACGGTGCACATATAGATTGGAAGTCTTGTCTCCATTTGTGCAGTTCACTAAAATCAAGCAACATTACCGTATAAGTAGCACAACATATGAAAGCACACTTCACAATCATGTGAAAGAAGGCTAGTACTGACCTCTCATGACGCGGAATTCAAACAACTCACAAGAAGAAGATCTGAAACAAATTTGCCAACACTGATAGGAAGTAAGATCTCTTCTTGTGCAGTTCCACTAAGATCAAGCAATCAAGCAACATTGTCGGTGTGACATTTTGGTTGAACTGCACAAAACACTCCTAAAATAGAAGTGTTTTGTGCAGTGCAACAAAAGGTCAAAATAGCAACGAGGTGAAGTGGATAACCCTGTTTACACAGAGGTGCAAAGGAAACAACTAGTGGTCAATAACAGTGGATGACACAGAAGCCAACAAAAAGAAGCATCTAACTTATCTAAATGGGAAAGAAAGCAAGATAGTAGCATTTCTCAAACGGTGGCATTGGTTCATATTAATAGAGAGATTATATTAACAATAAAATTTGTTAAATATGTAATTTTTCATTTAACTGTGGCATTGCTTCAATTCTCCAGCGCCATTATTAGAGTGTGTTTGTTTACAGGGACTTTTTGGTGTAGGGACTAAAAAAGGTCCCTTTTAGTCCCATCTAAACCAAACAGGAGGGAATTTTAGGGATTAAAAGTGGGAATTTGGGACTAAAGAAATAAGACCCTGAGGGAGAGTCTTCTTGGGACTTTTTCCAACAGTTGCCCCTACCCCGCATCGCAACTTATCTCTAGTAGTTCATTACTAGGGGTAACATTGTCTTTTAGCTTGTCATTTAATAACCTCTAGTCCATGTTTAGTCCCTGGAACCAAACAGGTAGGGACTAGGGACTTTTTAGTTGGGACTAAAAAAAGTCCTAGGACTTTTTAACCAAACAAGGCCTTAGATTAACAATAGCTAAAGAGTTACACGGGACAGTGGACGCACCAGCACCATGTGCATCTACAGATGTATAAAGGGGTGATGCACAACATGTTGCAACAAATAACAAACAACCAAGGAGCATATTTGTGTTGGTCCCAGATTTGTTATCTTTAGACACCTTTCCCTATATGAGGGCAGCAAATCTAGTCCTGCTCAAACTCTACAACCTTGTCCCCCAAAACAGAAAGATCAGTTTGTTACGGATGTGCGTACTGCGTTTGTCATTCTTTTCCCTTATCGACCAACGTAGGTGCTGGTAGCCTGTCTGTACTACTTTCCCCTTCCTTTCCTCTTTGAACCACATCCTAGATTCATGATATACAACTTTCCCCATAACTTTCCCCCCTTCCTTTCCTATTTGAACCACGTCCTATATTCATGCTATACTACTTTCCCCCCTTCCTTTCCTGTTTGAACCACGTCATATATTCATGCTATAAAACATTCCCCACTACTTTCCTGTTTGATCCAACACCTAGATTCGAGTGCAAAAGAGGACAAAGCCCACATGCAGAATAAGTAAATTATACATTAAGGTTCTTGGGGTGTGGCTTAGTGGGCGGCCGGAGGCCGATCTGCCCACACTATGTACGGAAGCAAGGAAGAAGGGGTCGGAGGTCCTCCCGCGCCGCCGCTGAGTGAAAGATAACAGCTGAATCGGTAGTGGATTCCCTCCCTCGCCGACGGCGACAGCGTTAAGCCTCCTTCCCTTCCTGGCAAACGGATCCTGCCAGCTCTTTGACCAGCAGTGAGGGGAGAGAGAGAGAGAGAGAGAGAGAGAGAGTCCAACGATGTCTTGTTTAGATCTGGAGAGGGTGGGAGTGCGTGAAGAGAGAAACTACAAGCGCTAAGGCTCCAGCGTGTATATATATAATGGAGAGAGAGTGTGAAGAGAGCAAACCCTAGAAAACAAACGTCGAGGCTGCAGCGCATATAGATGGAGTTGTTTTCTTTTTCTCTCCATAAACATCATTTTAAATCATGCATGAAATGGAACTCTTTATTTAACATAGTGAAGAAAAATACTAGGGGCAAGTCTAATACGTGAAGACTATTTAACGCTCAAAGGTGTCAACTCACAATAAATGTTGCACGCCTCTTGGTCATGCTTACGAACGTTCATGTGTGGTACACGACCCTCCGAAGGGAACAACAACGGAACCACACACGGTCAAAATATCGGAAAGGTGGGCTGCACCATCCTCCAATTTTAAATATTTTGGGCACTTGTATTCGACCTAAGTCAGTGTGCTACCGTATGTACTAAGGGTTACAGCGGGTGCTAAGAAACTAGGGCGTATTGAGAGTAATTGCCATGGCGTTATTTGTAGGGTCACTTGCAAATTGTGAAACTATATTCTCCTCTTATTTAGTGGATGAGGCAAATCTTCTGCCCCTGTTTTGGAAAAATAAACAAGAAATTCAATTTTAATTATTTAGTTTGTACACTTTGCTCTTCCAATAATTTTGGGCACTTGTATTCCACCTAAGTCAATGTGCCACCGTATCTCGTACTACTCCCCAGTCTAGGTGTAAGTCACGTTAGAAGGTGCAGCGAGACCAAGGTGCAAGTAGATTGGAGGAGAAGGAGAAACTTGAGCGGTCCTTCCTCCAATCAAACCCTGATTTTTGTCTCTAAACGCAACAATTAATCACAACAATTAAGAGATGCCATTTTAGCTACCATGCATGGCCATGTATTAACTCACATGCAAGCCGACTTTGATTCCTTGACTGATGAACGCGTAGCTCCATGTATTGGGTTTTTGGGGGAGATAACAGGGCAGAGTAAGTAACAATGCTTGCTAGCAACAAGGCTAGGAGGGGATAAGGATGCGAAGTTAATGGACGATGCCTAAACATTTTGGGAATATCTAATTTTCGTAAGATGACTTAACACCTAGATGGAGGTAGTACTACTCCTCAGTCCATGTTTGATGGAATATTCGTCACATCTTCTCTTCTTGTATGTACTACATTTATCTCACTTCCTGTGGCTTCCCACTCGCACGATATTCCTATTTTATGAACCTATGTGTGTGTGTATGTGTGTGTGTGTGTGTGTTTTAACAGTGCGTGTGTGTGTTAGAGAGAGCGACACATCGACCTACTCCTATAGAGAGATGGTGTGTAGTGTACCATTTAGCCGCGAGAGTCGGTGCATCCTCTCGTTTCCGGGCGCCCGGTCGGGACAGCTGCCACGCCCGCTCCTGACCAGCCTGGCCCACTCAAAGCCCCTCCATCGCCCGCGCACGCTTTCCACATGAAACGGTCAGCGCCGCTCTAGAGAATCGGAGTTGCATTCATGCCCGGGCAGAGCGGACGCGATCTCTCACTGGCGCCTGCGTTGAAGGGAGAAGCAGATTCAAGAGTGATGGTTGATTCGTCTGTCCAACTTACTACTGGGTCTATGTGATTTGACGGCTCATTGGTCATTATTATTGAGGTTGTACGACTGCTGGATGTCCCATGCTTCGGCGAAAGGAGGTACTAGATTACAATTTTCTCCAATCTTACAGCAGAGGGGTGCTAAAGCAGTGCAAACACGCAAGCTCAGTGATTACATGGCCCACCTCACACTGTCACCATATTTTTTGGACACCTGCGGCACCTAACTCTTTACATAGTAGTATAGTACGTACTGTAATTTCTCAGCAAGATAAATTTGTACAGTGCTATAAATCTTTCAACTTTCGTTTCATGTATCTTGCATCCAAAGTTGCCCCGTTGCAACATTTCATCAAATACAAAGGAGACTAACATGCATGCTATCGCATCTCAATGATTGACAGATCATAGCCAATATGTACTCCCTCCATTCCAAAATAAGTGTCTCAACTTTATGCAAACTTTAGTACAAAGTTGTACTACTACTAAAGTTGACACTTATTTTCGAACAGATACAACTAAGGACAAAAAACGACCCATGCAGTCCCTAGCCCTTGAACCCTAAACCCTAACCAGGTTTTAATTTGCCGGGGACGTTGAACCTTCCGAAGAAATGAAGTTTGCAACCCTTTGACCATCCGATCATTTTTGTGCAGTTTCACTAAAATCGATATGAGCATCCTTGTGGCAATGAAATTGAAGAAGCGTGATTAGAAAAAGATTACTGGGACTAGTTGACGAGACATAAACTCATCACAAATACAATATAAGCTAGTAGAGGTACGTGCGGGGCAAAGAAGTAGAGAAATGTCCACATGGAGCGATGTGGGCAGCTGGGGCAGTGGTGCAAGCCGACTTTAATGCAAGTTATAGCCGAGGGATGTCGAGACACAGCTCAACCTAGAGGAGGGTGGCGGGAGGCGGCATCTGCCCATGTGGCGGCAGTGAGCAAGGGATGAAGGCAACTGCACTGGCTTTGTGAGAGAGAACGGGTGGGGACCCCTGATCGGGACATGCCGACAGTGGGTTTTCGCCGTCGGCGACGGCGCCCGCATCTACACAAAGCATCCACCCCTTCCCCCGGCAGGCATGATCTGCCCGGATGTTAGAGATGTGGCCACACTCGTTTTGTGCGAGAGAATGTGAAGAAAGCAACCCCAGCAAGCAACCGTGTGTACTGGCTATGTATATAGTGGAGTGGTTTCTTTTTCTCTACATGTTAACCTATTTATATTGCATACGTGCCACTGAAGAAAAAAACTTTATTTATAAATGACGCGGCACCGTTCATGCGTGGTTCCCGACTCTCCATTATTTATAAGTGAGTAGCTACTACTAGACACGTCAAATTATCACGCGGGCTGCATCATTGATAACCCACAAGTATAGGGAATCAATTGTAGCCTCTTTCGATAAGTAAGAGTGTCAAACCCGACGAGGAGGTAAAGGTCGAACAAATATTCCATCAAGTTCTATCGACCACCGATACAACTCTACGTATGCTTAACGTTCACTTTACCTAGAACAAGTATGAAATAGAAGTACTTTTAGGTGTTTTTGGTGTTGGAGATATGCCCTAGAGGCAATCATGTATGATGATATTTCCTATGTGTTTATGAATAAAGATAGTCCTTGGACATTATCAATGATGTGTATCAGCAAGTACGTGACTTGTTTGTGGGACTATGCATTGTATGATAACTGTCCTAAAAGGTCCCTAGTAGAAAGGGTTGTCTGGACGCGCAGCCAACTAGACTAGCATATGACACGGTTGATGGCTTGGTCTCACTAGCCATGAAGCATTTGATGCTAACCGGATAATATGGGCTTGGAAAGGTCTGGTCGGATTCGACATAGTCGGATCCGAGTTGAGATAAGGTCCGAGTCGGACAGACCCAACTATGACGCAGCGATATGTCATATGTGAGTCTCTAGTACAACATACGTTCTATGTCCTAAGACCTGAGCTGGCACATGTACTCAGGATGGTGACAGACTTGCTTTGGGCTGACCAAACGCTACTCCGTGAGTGGGTAGTTACAAAGGTAGGTTTCAGGCTTGTCCAGACACATGCTGCGAGACATGGTCGAGCAAGATGGGATTTGCCCCTCCGACCAGGAGAGATATGCTCTGGGCCCCTCGTGTGATCCGACCAGGATAAGCATGGCCATGCGACAAGGATTATGACATAATCCAGATAGTGGTCGGCATCACTGGAACGAGAAAGAGGTCGGGCTAGCACAAGGATGACAGACTCGCCTTGAGCTCAGCAACATATATCGTGTGGTAAAAGGAATGGATGTGTGATGTACATGTTCGCCTAACCAACTTCATAGTCTGCTTGGTGTTCGGCGTGCCTTGCTAGAGGACGCTACCAACTGTGCGGTTCGGAGGTGATCCGAACTGCGACCAAGGCGGCTTGAACCTAAGGGGTCGCGCGTTTAAGGGAAGGAACCTACGAGGTCCGATCCGGGGACACTGGTCGGATGTGATCCGAGTTGTATCCGGATTGTGGCCGAGTAGACTAATCGGCTTTAGGGTCCGCGCGAGGCCCAAGTGTTGAGCCTGCGATGGACGCCTATATAAAGTGGTGGTGCCGCCCACTCATGAGATGGATCGCTTCGGTGCTGTCACTAGGGTTTGCATGTGTTGCGAATGGACACCTCCACTCGCCGCCGGTTGTGTGATTGGACCTAGCAGTCCGCAGCACGACGTTCCTCCTGCACGCGCGGATACCATTAGAGGCGGTGCACCTGCGCTGCTCCGGCGAACTTGTACGTGGGATCGGACGATTGGCTGTCTGAGGGAGATCGGATGAGGAGGAGACGATCCACGCGGACGTGCTTCCCCAACTCTTCTTCCGCTGCACAGCACTGCGCGTCTAGTGGTAACGAACTGTGATCCATCTCCCGTAGCATGTTCTTGGTTGTTCTGCGCGTCGGAAATTTTAAATTGCAGTCGACGCACCCTACCGTAGAACCCAACATTTGGATAGGTTTGCAAGATAATAAAGAGCGCGCAAATAAAAAGTAGGGGCTGTTTAGATAAAGAAGCAATAAAGTTAGTATAGCGAGTGTGGAAAAGTGTTGGTAGGAGTTACGAAATTGTCCTTAAGCAATTGACTACTTTACTAGACCGATAGCAAGTTTTATGTTGGAGAGGCCACTGCTAGCATGTCATCCCTGACTTGGAATTCTATGCACTTATGATTGGAACTAATAGCAAGCATCCTCAACTACATACATTCATTAAGATAAAACCCAACCATAGCATTAAGATATATTGGTCCCCCTTCAATCCCATATGCATCCATTTCTATGCTAGGTTGAAGCTTCTGTCACTCTTACCCTCCAATACATAGTCCTGTCAACATACAACTAACCCTATAGTGTGATCCACGCGCGCGCTCATATAATGGGCACCAAAGGACAGCAACATAACCAAAAGCAAATTAAACCAATCATAGGAATTCACCAATTACCAATAGGAGAACGAAAATCTACTCAGACATCATAGGATGGCAACACATCATTGGATAATAATATGAAGCATAAAGCACCATGTTCAAGTAGAGGGTACGGCGGATTGCGGGAGAGTGGACCGCTATAGATAGATGGGGGAAGGTGATGGAGATGGTGGTGAAGATGACGGAGATGTTGGTGTAGATTGCGGTGACGATGATGGCCCCAGCGGCGTTCCGACGCCACCGCGAGAGAGGGGGAGAGAGCCCCCTTCTTCTTCTTCTTCCTTGAACTTCTCCCTAGATGGGAGAAAGATTGGATCTGTCTCTTTGTCTCTCTCTGTTTCTGCGTTCCCTGATTCTGCCCCTTCACCGTTTCTTAAATTCCCAGAGATCCGTAACTCCGATTGGGTTGAAATTTGGACACGGTTTTTATCCGGATATTGGATTTCTTGCGGCGAAAGAAGGGCACCAACCGCCTCATAGAGTGGCCACGAGGGCCCAGGGCGCGGCTGACCCCCTCGGCGCGCCCCCTGCCTCATGGCCCCCTCGGGCATCATCTCGCATTGATTCTTCTTCCAAAAAATCACATATATTCCAAAAAAAATCTTCGTCAGTTTTTATCCCGTTTGGACTCCGCTTGATATGGATTTTCTACGAAACAAAAAACTTGCAACAAACAGGAACTGGCATTGGGCACTGGATCAATATGTTAGTCCCAAAATAGTATAAAAAGTTTCCAAAAGTATGTAAAAGTTGTATAATATTGGCATGGAACAATAAAAAAATTATAGATACGACAGAGACGTATCAATCATCATACAGAAATGAGCTCCACCGTGTCACATGTGTGGTTAGGGAAAACGCAGAAGACGCAAAGAGTGCACGTGTGTGGGTGCGTGAACCTCTTTCTTCGAGCATGGTTATTAAAAGTATAACCCACTAATCTACCACGCGGTTATTATATGGGGAAAGAGTATAGGCAGTAATAATGACTAATAAGCCGTCAAATCACGAGGCCCACCTTTCTATATGTTGGACCGTGGAAGCAGCTATCATTTCACTCCTCGTTGAATATACATCTACTTCTACCTCTGCAGCATGGTTAATAATTATAGCCATGTCAATCATGACGTAGAAATATCATTCACTGATACAATAGAGCTAGCTCTAAGGCTGGTGATTCTTTTACTTTGTCTCTTTCTCTTTTTGTCTCATTTACTCATTTCACATAGGAACACGTCTAGAGGATGGCTATTCCTTTCGATGGGACTTCTTCATGGGGTTTAAGACTAAGCATCTCCGAATTATGCCCGCTGCCCACCACTCCGAATCGTGCCATCTATGATAGTACTCCCATTGCAACAATGAGGTCCACTACGTCTAGCACGTCCTGTAAGAAGAGACTATCACGCAAAACATACATCTTGTTGCCTTCTTCCTCATACAGTATGTACCACTGGTACGTACTACTAGTACTAATACTACTCGTTCTCCTATAAACCTTGAGCTTGGCATCTAAAAAATATTAACCTTGCGCTTGGCTCTTCGCCTCTTCGGGAAGTCAAGCAATAATGGTACTACAGTATATCATTCTGGCTATTTGAGACCGAATGTATTGCTGCACGTACACCACGTGGGCGAGGGTCGAGAGGCGAGGGGCGAGGGCCGAGGGAGAGTACGTACTAGTACGTCCGTTTCAATATGGACTACATATAGAGCAAAATGAGTGAATCTACACTCTAAAATACGTCTATATACATCAGTGTTTGGAGTATGTACTAGTAGTTCATATCGAAAATATACTAAAAGACATATATTTCAAACAACATGATAATCTCTCTAACCAAGGTAGGGACGAGGAGTAACGGTGGGAGTAGTAAAAATTTCTCCTCGTCCTGCGAGCCACCGCGCGCGTGGGTGAGGGAGCGGGCATAGGCGTAGAGGTAGATCCACTCGTATATGTGTTGAGAAGGAGAGACCCAGCTATGTCTTGAGGGAGATCGGTCGACATCCATACATAAGTGAAGGACGGGAAATAGTTTGGGACGGAGAGAGAGAGAAGAGAGAGAGAGAGAGAGAGAGAGAGAGGGAGAGGGGTAGAGTGCTGGATGGATGATGGAGTTGCTTCTCGAAGATGGTGGGAGAGGCCTACTAGACAAACTGAGGGTAGAACTGCAATATTATCAATAAGAGTGGGGTTGTGTTTCTATGTGTGCGTGTGCATGATAGATGTGTCGGGAGGCATGCATGGATGATGAAGGGGGACCATGTTTTTGGTAAGCAGAACTAACTAGATCGGTAGATCAATTATTGTGTGTCGGAGGAAGGGAGAGACATAACTAATGAGGTAGAACGATTGACGCGTGGGGAAAACGAGTTATAACGACCTAGCTAGTTACATGTATAGCGGGAGATTGGTCGGTGTACATCCATTTGTTAGAGGCAAATAAGGCCCAACGAGATGGATAGACAGAGAGAATGGAGCTAGGAGGTGGTGCGAGAGGCCTACTAGCTCGATAGGGGGGAGTGTGTGATTGTGAGATCAATGAATAGAGGGGCGAGACTTTACACGTGTGTGGGACCGTATGAGGGACACGAGGCATGGACACAGAAAGGAGGAGATGCAAGGTGCGTTTGTATGTTGTACGCAGACATCGCTGGAGAGGTTTATCGATCGGTGTGTGTCAGAAAGGAGTTGTGGAGACCGTGGGAGAACGACCTAAAGAACATAAATGAATGTGTGTGATGGATAGAATGCTGAGGCAGGTGGAGGGCGAGGAGGGTGTGTGCATGCACGAGAGAAAGTTAGTGCTAGCTACAAAGGTTAGAAGATTGTGTGGGTGTAAGATACTAACAAAGATCATAATTCGATATGAAAGTGGATTCATATATTTGAATAGGAGATCATAGTGTTATAAACATATGCATGCATGAATATATCGGTGATATGCATGGTGTGGTTTTGGACATGTTATACCATAATGTGATAATGCGTGGTGTTTGCAACTCACACCTAAATATCGAACAATCTAAACAATACTATACATCGAACAATCTCACATTCTATTTGAATTTGTGATCATGTGTGGCGTTTGAGCTCACAACTAAATATCGAACAATCTAAACCATACTATATATTGAACAATCTCACATTTTATTTGAATTTGTGATAATGTATGGCGTTTGCAACTCACTTCTAAATACTTGTAGGCGTAGGGGGCGGGGCACCATACATTATGTGATAAACACATTATACATATGAGACATGGTTTAGAATATGAAGATCTAGCTAGAGCTTGAAATGTACTATGATTTGAAATCAACATAAACTGGATTCAAAAAATAGAGTTCGAGTTCAGATAGTACGCATAGTTCATATCTAACTCGGTAGTACACATAGTTCATACTACACATAGTTCAAGTCGCGCCTTGTTATGCCGAAATTTCAAGCTAGCATCTCTGTCTATCGTGCTGCGAAACCCCCGCCTCTTCAACCCACACCTTGTTACCCCAAAATATTTAAGATATATCTTTGTCTCGTTGTGCTCTGAAAACTCCCTCCATCTCAACCCGTGCCTTGCTATTCCGAATTACAACGCGTGCGGAAACTCCCACCTTCTGCGAAATCCCAACATGCGAAATGCTCGTGATACCCCTGAACCGAAAGAACCGGCTAGATCAAATTAGTGGGGGTACTTTCGTTACTTACCCCACATTTCGGACAAACGCGTCCCTAAGCGATGGTTCCCCCTCCCGTCCCATCCGCCCACCCATTTGTACACTGAGGCCGCGAAAGCCCGTGAAGCCCCACACCCTCCTCCGTCCGCCACCCAGCCGGAGCCTCTTCCCCGACGACGTCGTCCACGGCAACACCTCGACGTCCCTCATCCGCCGCACCGGATGAGGATCCATCGTTGATCTCGTCATCCCGCTGGTTCAGACACCCCGTCCTCCACCTTCAAGGAGCTACCCCGATGTTCTCCTCGTCTTCCGCGCCACCTCCATTCCCACACCGCTGTATTCACCTGCACCACCGGAAGAGCAGCATCATCACCGTTTCCTCGGATTAAGCTGAGGCCTAATTGATTCGATCTCATGGTGCTGCCGGTTCTCGGTCTCGAGCCGACATGGCGCGGCTCCGTCCACGGCGGCGTTGCCCACCACTTCCTCCATGGTATCGCTCCCTCGGCGGCGATGTCCACATCAGTAGGAGTTGTTGCTGCCTTGGCTCTCGCTCGCGCTGCTGCTCTGCTCTTGCTCTCGGTCCTCTGCCTGGTCTGCTCTTCCTCTTGCTCTTGCTCGCGCTCTTGCTCTTGCTTGCACTGGTGCTCTCGCTGTTGATCTTGCTTGCGTTGTTGCTCTACTCTTGTGTGCGCTGCTGCTGCACGAGCAGCAGATTCCTGCTCTCCCTCGAGCCCCTGCAGCTGCTACCCAAGATGCTGCTACACGACCAGCTGCTCCGGCCCTCGCATGCGCTTTTGCTTCGGGCGTGGCTGGTTCTACTGCTACTTCTTTTCTGCTACTATTGCGTTTTGCTTCGATGGTAAAATTCAGTTTCGACAAAATAATTCAGTTTCGATAGTAAAATTCAGTTTCGACAGCAAAATTCATTTTCGACAGTTAAATTCAGTTTTGATAGTTAAATTCAGTTTCAATAGTTAAGATCAGAGATGAGCAGCTGATGTATTTAACATGTAGCACTTTGTGGTTATGTATTTTATGTCATCTATTGGAGATGCTATTAGAATTCCACTCAGGTTAAGATTATCTCTCTTGTCCTGCTTCAGCCTCGCCGTCGTACAACTCACCGGAGCTGCTCCAACGACGGAACCCTCAATCACATCGGAGCAGTACCCCGGGATCCATCTCTAGACGCCTAAGATCTTCTTCTCCTCCGATAGGCAAATCAGCCGAAGCATCCTCACCGACCAATCCAGTCACGCTAAGATCGACATGGCTTCACCAAAGAGGTTGTACACTTGTTGCATCGCTTTTTTACTCTACAACGTTATATATATTGTCCACTAAGCACACGTAGTAACGTGAAATACGATTAGTTTCTCCTACTATATGACAAGCGGTGAGGTAGTAGGCAACTTAGCTATCTGTTCTGGACTCTCTTGAACGCCATCATTATTTATCTTTGCGCGTTTCAGCTGTGCATTTCCAGATGGGCCTAGGAGTTGGGCTAGCAGGGCAGTGGCATGAGTCCAAAGTAGTATAAGTAGCACAAAAACATTTTTGAGTGTAGGCTTTAGCCTGCTCATGCCTGCCTAGTAGAATCGCCATTGCTTGAAAGGAAAAGTGAAGGAAAAACATAGGAATTGGAAAGTTTCCTATGGTACTACTATTCATGCATTTGGTTCAAAGGAATGGAGCAAAGGAAAATTGTAGGATTTGTTCCTTTAGTGTCTCCTTGAAAGAAAAACCATAGGAATTTTAACATCCACTTGTTCTCCTTCTCAAATTCCTATTCATGAAGCACAAGACTAAGAGATAGTAGCATAACAGCATTATAACCATACATTTTCTTGTGGTTTGACTTAATCTCACCATGCTTCTTTGCATCCTGTGATCTTCCAATTCTTGTGAACCAAACACCCAAATTGGCAGAAATCCTATGTTTTTAAATTCTCTGTTTTGCACATGCATTCCTATCCTATTACTATGTATTTCCTATCCCCGCGTTGTTAGAATCCTCCAATTCAAACGAGCCCTTAGAGAATTACTTCTCTTACAGATAGTTGTCAAAGGAAACCTTATGTGGTTTGTCCCGCTCCTACTGCATCATCGTCCACCCCAGCTCAACTGATCCAACGACAGAAGTGTCCACCACAGTAGGGATCCAGCCTCTAGGCTATCTTTCACCGCCTCAGATCTTCTTCCATGCCGCCGGCAGCCACGGCAACTGTATTACCATCATCAACCGAGCAAATGACCTCGAGGACTGCACGGGTCCACAAGAGAGGTCGCACTCTTTCGTGTTTGCTTACGTTATGCATCGCTTAATATTACATGCTACTTTATCGTCCTATTCACCGATTAGACTCTGAGTCAGCTCCAAACTAATGCTCAAACTTGAGTTTTTAAATGGTTGTGGGGTACATATCAGGGCCGCAATCAATAGTATCTATCTACTATCTGGTTAGTCTCTGGTGTCTACTATGAGTTTCTTGTTGGGTGGGAAACAAACAGTAAAGAAGCCATTATCTGTATTTTTTAACTGACGCCATTATGTGCCTACTATCATTCGTTTTGGTTCTATCCACAGGTTGCTATATCACTCTGGATTTCTGCACGCACTCCTTACATAATCTCACTATGTTTTATTCCTATGCATGTCAGTTATTGTACAAAATGGAACTGAGCATGTAGAGCAAAATAGATGAGCTTTGCGTGGCAATAAAATTTCATGCAGACGTCGCTCGATGGTGGGCACAAAGGGAGCCCCCTCCACCCATTTCGGATTGTAATCAAGAGGAAGATAACTATTCTAAGGGGGATTTAGAAGGAGAAGACCACTGCTTTTAACCCCTGAGGTCTTCGCTCTAACTTGGCATGCTGATGTTGGTAATATCATGCATATGATGCCTTGCATTGCTTACTTTATACATCAAATATGTCATCTGCTTAGTTTACACATGCTTTGTGTGGATGCCATCTGTTTAGTTTCTTAATCATATATGTGAATTATGCAACGCTATCATGTTTAGCTAGGCATCATATATGTGAATTTTGCAATGCCATCCTTTTTAGCCAGTCATCTTATATGTGAATTATATCAGGCCATCCTTTTTTCCATTACGTATTACATTTGTCAACAATGTTAGTACATTCAACTACTCTT
This sequence comes from Aegilops umbellulata, assembly GCA_032464435.1. Classification (NCBI taxonomy): domain Eukaryota; kingdom Viridiplantae; phylum Streptophyta; class Magnoliopsida; order Poales; family Poaceae; genus Aegilops; species Aegilops umbellulata. The sequence continues at coordinate 280,332,165 of CP136057.1, forward strand.
GTGTGCATCAGCCATTTGAAACGGTGATGGAAAAATTCTAGAGTGAAATCAAGGTCTTTAGAGTAGACTATGCTATTTGACGAAGCGCATATCTCGCTAGTTACGGATAGCTCCTTAGAGGAGGATTCAGAGACAGATGACTAGTCCTATTTCCCGCCGAGGTGTATGACCTAACTTGGCAGGGTTATGTTGCTCATATCGTGCGTATGGTGTCTTGCATTGCTATGTCATTTGATTAGTTTAGACATGCACTACTGCAGGATGCTGCTAACGCGATACTACGATCAGAGACCCTTCGATGAAACTGTGTGCGATGCCATAATCACAAACGGTGGTGTAAAAAACCCGTCAAAAAAGGTGCAAAACATTTGCGATGGAGGATGGATCAAACACGGTTCAGATTTTAGTTGCGTGTGCGATGCAGGACATACGGTTCAGCTCAATTAACTGTTTGGGATGTGGAGGAACAAAATAAACGGGCAGCCAGATGAAGGTGTGTGCGGTATACAACATACGGTTCACTCGGATGAACTGTTTGTGATTAGGCAACACAAAAGAAACGGTTGGCCAGATCAAGGTGTGTGCGATACACGGCATGCGGTTCACTCGGATGAACTGTTTGCGTTGATACATGAGAACAGAAACGGTTCAACTTAACAAGATGTGTGTCATACGCGGCAAACAGGTCTGTAATCGGAATCATGTGCGAAGACCGATAACAACACAGACGATTACTGCTAACAAGCCGTGTGTGTTGTGAGCAAACGATTGCTGGTATACAATTGTGAGTGATTGATGAAAACATCACCAACGGCTTCCATTGTTTAGTCTGTGTGCGGTGTGATTTTCTTTGTCCGCACAACATCTACGCTCTATCTACAGAGCATCAGCATATATACTTAAAAAGACAACATTGCATAACCAAAATAAGCATAGAATTACACAAGTGACTACACACATAACATTTCCACACACCAAAGTAAGCAATTACATGCATACTAAAGTAGGAGAAACGAGGATCTAATCATCTACTTATTGTTGCAACGACGCTTGCCATTGCTCTGCTTCCGGCTGGATCCTTGGCCATTTTGGGGAAGGAGGCACTTCCTCATGTCAACGATCCGCCTGTACATGTCGTAGCTCGAGTACGCCTCCTTGGCCGCGTACACGATGTGAGCTTTGTCGAGTTTCTCCATCCAGGCCAAGTGCCAGGCATGCTTGTCCTTGTTGCATGAGTCCTTCATGTCTCTGTAGTAGGGGTCGATGATGGCCTCGGCGAGGAGAACCAGTGAGTACTTCTCATGCTCCTTGCTGCCCCAGATCTTGTGTTGGCCCTGGATGTTGACAAGATTCTGGTAGGCGATGCCTGAATTCTCGAGCGCCTTTATATCGTTGGTGATGTCCACCATAGCGAACATGTAGTGGGGGCTGTTGACAAACCTGGCGAAACGCTTGCAAGACCTTGTGGCCAGGCAGTACTGGTAGACCAGGACGTGGTCGCGCATGCACATCTGGGTGACGGCGACCTTGGGACGAGACCCGACACGAGCGCGGGTGTACTCGAGGTCGAACCCGACCACCTTGTACTTCTCCTCGGCAAGCAAGAGCTCCATGATGTGGATGGAGTGCTCCACCCAGACCGGGTCGTTGGTGTACACCACCGAGAGGTCCATGAACCTTCTGTGGGTGTCCACCACGGCACGCATGGTGAACTGCTGCTCGTCGTCGGAAGCCGCTCGGAGCGCCATTGGAGCCGCGCAGGATACCCTCTAAGAATTTCTCATGGTGGGTGTGCTTCTTGCAATGGTGGGGCGCGATCGAAAGGTTGAAGAGATACAGGGGTTAAATGGCCGCTGTAATAAATGGGGGCTTGCTGGCCTGTAATCATCACGGCTTGTCAGGGGGTTCATAGCGGAGGATTCCAGTGCACACTTGACAACACCGCACCGCACGCGTGGGCTCGAAGAGGTGCCAAATGTATTGTCGGTGAGCCTGTTCCCGTGGTACCGTGCTATTTACCGCGCAAGCTTCCCGCCCAGCTAGTTTGGCCACGCGTCGGCTAGAAGAGGGACAAATCATGGGCATTTATTGGCAAAAAGCTTTGTAAAAACAAAGTGTGTGGAATGACTTCGGTCATAAGTTTACCCTTAGGTGATGAGGTCAAAGTTACACAGAAGGATGATGACGGACACTCGAGTGCGATAATTAATTCTATGCTCTATGGTGCACACAGTGGAAGAAACCAACTGTGTGCAATAATGTCGAAGGTCGCAGACGAGTTAGCTATTCAAATCGTGTGTTGTGAGATCGACAAGGTAAACAGATTCGAGAATGGTTAATAAAATCTAAGACCATTGCATATTAAGGTCAAAATAGTGCTAGCAATATACGAGTCTCATACGATGCCATTTCAATGATTGTACCACAAAAGCTTGAAATATTACAAGGTTCAAAATCCAGAGTTATATGGCTCAAATTCAAAGATTACAAGGTTCAAATTGATATTACAAATGAAGTTCAGCTCATCAGCTGCAAACGCTCGCGCTGATCCGCTGAACATGTATATCAGAGAGGTTCAAACTAATATCACCACTTCTAAGTCTGGTTTCGAAACCTCACAATTTTTGCAAAGGGGACAACCACTGAGAAGTCATGTATGGGGTTGACACGATGACTTCTGATTACTCTGTCAACTGAAGTTCCAAAATGAAATTCAACATTTTTGGAGCCTACTCCATTCTACCGCAGGCATCGGCGCTGATCAACAAACCATTCATTTTTGCGAAATAAATGTAGGGCAAACCTCATTTCCTTCAGCACCCTTGCTCTGAGAACAAAGAACCTGGCGAATATAATCTCCAGTAAGGTCCCTCGGTAGGAGTTCAAAGTAATTTCTGAGAGATGCAGATCTAGGCATTCAATGTGATTGTTATATTATATCACATTATCCACCACTAGGCCTAATCTTATTTGCAAAAGAAGAAAATGTGTTAGTGCCTACATGCAGTTTTGAACATTACTACATGCCTATTTGGTTTGCGGGATTTGTAAAATGCACTAACATGCCATCTCCGATCTGACATGATTAACATGAGCATGTGATTACATTCTAAAAAAATGTAGCCTTCTTCACAAGAGGTTCGAGTGGATGAAAAGTTCCCTAAGAAAACTAGTACAGATGAATCCAAAGGAGAAATGCTTATTGATTGTAACCATATGGATCAAGCAACCAATATGGGGTGGGGGCATGTATGTACTGAAATCCTCCAAAAGAACCTTCAGAAATTGTAGTACATTGTCATTGTAAACTTGGAAAAGGGGGTCACAAATTGAACTCCCTTATGGTTAACATTTAACAGGAAAGGAACATCACCTCGATATATAGCTTCTCCAGGCACGGAAAGCATCTCAGGAAACTGACAACTTGCTCCAGGTTCGGGCCGATAGATTCTAGTGCCAAGACCTTCACTGTGCGGTGTTTCGGGGACAAGCTTGTCGGAATAATTTTCTGAATGACAAACGAACAAACATCTTCAAAATTAGAAATAATTTTAATTTGTAGAAGGAGATGTAGAAGGTGGTTGTTGTACCCGAACGGGTGTGGATCCAATAACATGTTCGGAGTATTTGTGATACGAGTAGCCCACCACTGTCAATTTCGGCGCAGAAATGACACTGATTCTTGTTGGACCTTCTTGATCAACTACAAGTAATCTCTCAAGTGCAGGTGTGTCCTCAATGACCATACCATGGTACACATCTTTTGATGTCTTCCTTCCGCACCAGCAATACACATAAATAGTCAAGAGAGTCATGGAGGTGATGTGGAAGGTACTCAACCCATTGATCGCCTGAAGACGAAGGTACTCGAGTGCGATACAACCACGGCGCAGGCGGTCCATGTCACCGTTTGAGAGGCAGAAGGCGACGAGCTCGAGGTGCTTCAGTCGTGGTAGAATAAGGGGGGAATGGCAGTTCCTGAACTTGGCGACACGCAACGTGCGCATGAGGCGGAGTGCGAACGTTTGCAGCGACCGCATATGCCCATCATCAAAAGTGAGCTCCTCGAGCTGATCTACGGCGGGGGATCAGAACCAGTCGTCAAGCTTGTCTCGGTCCTTGTCGTTGGAACAGAGCTTGCCCATTCTAAGGCCTTTGGTTGGGCCAAGGTGACTGCCGAGGATCTTGGAGAATGCATCCAAGCTTTTGTGATAGCCATGGCAGAGCTCCTGGGTGTCGATGAGGTCGAGAGGGGTGGAGTTCCATAGGGGGCGCCACCACCGGGAAAGGACAGTTGTCCGTGCCCCATATTTGATTGGGAGGAGGGAGATGATGACTGTCAACATATCATCGGGGAGGCTGCTGATGAAGTCTAGGCCTACTGGAGTCGCTTGCGTTTCTAGCTTGCCCCACCTCCGCTTGTTGGCAGCCCCGTTCTCCACCTCTGGAGTCTCCTTGTCAGCGGCGCTTTCTGATAGAAATGGGAGTACATGGAATATTAGTTAAAACATGGAAATAGAAAAGTGTATTGGTACCTAGAAGTTATTAGGTAGGAATATAGTAAGAAAAGGGAATAACAATTGGTTGCTTAAATACTACACGATTCATTTGACATTGCTGGGTAAGTCAACATGCAGATAGTTGAAAAGAAAACTTACTTCAAACAATGTCTGGATGGATGATTTTGTCGGGGAAGTTAGCATATATCTCATGACCAAGCCCTTTTATGTGCAGTGCAATTTTAGTGCCAGCTTTCAGTACATAAAACTTAGAATTTTCTTTCCAAAAGCTAGTGCCAAAGTAGGAGTCACCACATTCATCAAGTCTTACAGTAGCAACAATTGTAAATCCATGGTTTGTGTGCAATATGACATCCATGCAGCCTTGATCTATGTAAAGGGAAACATTGTGCACTACATAATCTATTGCATAGCATGGGATGTGCTGCAGAAAATGGTAGAATTGTTAAAGTAAATATGGTAACATGAAAATATGGGCCCAAATTGAAAGAACTGTACATCAGTTGAAATCGAAGGACAAAAATCTATAATTAAGCAGATAGGGTAAACATGATGTCATGGGAATATGATAGTAATCGAAAGAACAATACATCATTAATTTACCTAATATAGAAAGAAGAGGGGGAAATCCCCTTTCACGTATATGGTGCATGCGGCACCTTTTATCCAAATGTAGCAATATTTAGAATATGTTCAGTAAAGTAGGCCATGCCAACCGATTTAGGGTGAGATTGAACATACCGCGCGCGTCCTGAAGTTATCTGGTACGGTGAGATGGAATCTCTGGCAGAGGTCGCAAAGTCCTGAAGTGTCAGCGCACTGTATGAATGAAAGAAAACCCTCAAATCAGCGTGAATAAAAATGAATTCACGGCAATTTCCGCCGGGTGATTAAAGGAGGCAGATGAACTGGGATAAGAGATGAGATAATATCTCATTAAATTATTTACCTTGTTGTCCATGAGAAAGAACCCTCAGTACGGCAGATTCCCCAACCGAGTGGAGATGGGTCGACCGCGAGCAGCATCGAGAAAGTCGATGTCGATAGGCGGCGGAAAGCGGAAGTGGCGAAATGCGGTGGGCTTTGCCGGCAGCAGGCGTCGAGCTAAGTTTTTACCGCCACGATAGGTGGTGCCATGGCATAGACGCGGAGGGTTTTTGTGACGTGGGGATGGTGAGGGTTTTCTTTTTTCTTTTTTGAATTGGGTGGTGAGGGTTTTCTGTCCCACAAAGAATTTTGGGGGAGACAGTTTGCTAGAGCGAACCGTGTATGATTGACGCAATAGGCAAAATGAAAGTCATTGCACACGGTTCCAATTTTGGGAACCGTGTGTGATTGACGTACTACCTCCGTCCTGGTTTATTGGTCCCCCTTTGTAATTTTTACCAAATTTTGACGAAATATTTATCATACTCGGACATAGATAATAAGCGTACACGTACATAAGCATAGTTCAACCATAAGTACATAGTTCAACCGTCATTAAGCATACTCAAGCGTACATAGTTCGATCCATCCCACGTCTCATCTCACACACCAGCACGATCCTGAAGCTTCTCCAGGTACTCGGCGTACGCACCGTGCGCCACCCTGCGAGAATACTTCTGCTTGAAGGAACCAACGACCCGTCCTCTTGCATGCGCCAGAACACTTAGATACGCGTCATGAAGCTTCTAGTTGCAAAATGGGCATCGATAGCTGTCGTTCCAGGTCCTAATACGCCTGTTATGCATTCCCGCATAAAGCACCCTCAGGATTTTCCTCTTGTACCTCCTTTGTCCATCTTCATCCTTGCTATCCACATCATCAGACAGCACCTGTACAAATAGTAAAACAAATTTGGCATCAAATCAATGATTACATGCCATGAAGTAGGATTAGGAATTTATGTCTATTTATTTATACATATCCAGAGATTATGGTTCGATTTTTAATCACAGTCGTCTATGTACAGACCAATCTTGAAGAAAATAATGGCAGAAACATATGTAGGTCATTCAATATCAATTGTCAAGTCCTGGCTTGAAATTATTAGCAGGAACACTAACCCTAGTCGGATTACTAGCAGAAATCATTTGCAAAGATGAAACAACTAATCACTTATCACTTGTACCATTCAAACAATCAATACACTACACAGATCTAATGAAACTTACTCAGATTTTCATGGATTGGGAGAAGATAACCATAGGATTTCTATTCCAAAAAGGGGGAGGCAGGAGTATCCAGAGAAACCCTATGATCTATTTGACACATAAATGGGTATAGATTACTAACCAGTAGTTCGTCGTCATCGGAGTCGTCACCGGAGTGGTCGTCTGAGTCATCACCGGAGTGGTCGTCGGAGTCGTCGCCGGGGTCGTCACCAGAGTCGGTGTGGAACTCCGCTTTCCAGCTGTGGAAGCTCGACGTCGTCGACGACGTCAGGGTGCAGCGAAAACTCGCCGACGGTGACGGCAACCTCTGTCTCCATCTCCACGCCGTGCTCCGGTGCTTTAGCAGCCCCGGCGTTGCCACTCCCTCCGATGGGGCGCTTCAGCGACATCCTCATACACTAACAACTTTGAGGACTGAGAGCGGCGTCAAGGATGCAAGCGGAGAGATAGAATTGTGTGTGTGTGGCGAGGATGAGGGGTGTGGCCACTCGGGCGCACCATTAATATGGAGTAGTGGGAGTTGTGGGAGAGAGGCCGGCGGCGGTCAAACCGATGGCTCGCCTCCCGGTGAGCCTAGGCACCGGACTGTTGGCATGCCTACCAAAGTTTCACATAGCTACTCGCACGCCTCCCGGATTAATAGCTTAGGATTCCTTTTGTTCCGACACGAGGGAGGAGGGGGGCTGCAGGCTACTTCACACTTCGCTAGGTGAACCTCGGTTGGGGGGCATGCATTCATAACTTAGGATTCCCTTCATGCCCACACGAGGGCGGAGGGGGCTCTTAGCTACTTCGCACTTTTCTAGGTGAACCTCAGTTGGGGGGGAGGGGGCATGCATTCATAGCTTAGGATTCCCTTCGTGCCGACACTGTTGGGGAACGTAGTAATTTCAAAAAAATTCCTACGCACACGCAAGATCATGGTGATGCATAGCAACGAGAGGGGAGAGTGTTGTCTACGTACCCTCGTAGACCGAAGCGAAAGCGTTGACACAACGTAGAGGAAGTAGTCGTACGTTCTCCTCGCGATCCAACCGATCACAGCACCGTTACTCCGGCACCTCCGAGTTCTTGGCACACGTTCAGCTCGATGACGATCCCCGGGCTCCGATCCAGCAAAGCGTCGAGGAAGAGTTCCGTCAGCACGACGGCGTGGTGACGATCTTGATGTGTTACCGGCGCAGGGCTTCGCCTAAGCACTGTAACGATATGATCGAGGTGGAATTTGGTGGAAGGGGGCACCGCACACGGCTAAGGAACGATCCGTAGATCAACTTGTGTCTTTGGGGTGCCCCCTGCCCCCGTATATAAAGGAGCCAAGGGGGAGGGGCTGGCCGGCCAAGCCTGGCGCGCCAGGAGAGTCCTACTCCCTCTGGGAGTAGGATTCCCCCCCCCAATCCTAGTTGGACTAGGATTCTCCAAGGGGGAGAGAGAGAGAGAGGGGGCGCCCACCTCTCCTAGTCCTAATAGGACTAGGGGAAGGGGGGAGGCGCGCAGCCCATGAGGGCAGCCCTCTCACCTCTCCTCCAAGGCCCATGTTGGCCCATTATGCTCCGGGGGGGTTCCGGTAACCCTCCCGGTATTCCGGTAAAATCCTGATTTCACCTGGAATGCATCCGATGTCCAAACATAGGCTTCCAATATATCATTCTTTACGTCTCGACCATTTCGAGACTCCTCGTCATGTCCGTGATCACATCCGGGACTCCGAACTCCTTCGGTACATCAAAATGCATAAACTCATAATAACTGTCATCGTAACGTTAAGCGTGCGGACCCTACGGTTCGAGAACAATGTAGACATGACCGAGACACGTCTCCGGTCAATAACCAATAGCGGGACCTGGATGCCCATATTGGCTCCTACATATTCTACGAAGATCTTTATCGGTCAGACCGCATAACAACATACGTTGTTCCCTTTGTCATCGGTATGTTACTTGCCCGAGATTCGATCGTCGGTATCCAATACCTAGTTCAATCTCGTTACCGGCAAGTCTCTTTACTCGTTTTGTAATACATCATCTCGCAACTAACTCATTGGTTGCAATGCTTGCAAGGCTTTATGTGATGTGCATTACCGAGAAGGCCCTGAGATACCTCTCCGACAATCGGAGTGACAAATCCTAATCTCGAAATACGCCAACCCAATATGTACCTTCGGAGACACCTGTAGAGCACCTTTATAATCACCCAGTTACGTTGTGACGTTTGGTAGCACACAAAGTGTTCCTACGGTAAATGGGAGTTGCATAATCTCATAGTTAAAGGAACATGTATAAGTCATGGATAAAAGCAATAGCAACATACTAAACGATCGGGTGCTATGCTAATGGAATGGGTCATGTCAATCAGATCATTCAACTAATGATGTGATCTCGTTAATCAAATAACAACTCTTTGTTCATGGCTAGGAAACATAACCATCTTTGATTAATGAGCTAGTCAAGTAGAGGCATACTAGTGACACTCTGTTTGTCTATGTATTCACACATGTATTATGTTTCCAGTTAATACAATTCTAGCATGAATAATAAACATTTATCATGATATAAGGAAATAAATAATAACTTTATTATTGCCTCTAGGGCATATTTCCTTCAGACACGAGGGGGGCAAGCAATACCATGTGCTTTGCGAGAGAGGTGCCACATCAAAGTTGCATTTGGCATTTAAAAATCAAACCACCCTTTTCATACATAAATTTGGTCCACATGCAAGTGTGTTCATGTTCTAGCCCTCTCCCGCGTCATTTTTCGCCAAATTTATGAACATTAGACAAGTCGGATGACGCAACAGACACGGTTCACTAAAACTAACCGTGTGCCACATCGGTGCCCCTCTCACGCACACATCCTCATAGTACATTGGGCTCCATGATGCTCCCCCTCTCAAAAATATCTGCCCGCCTCGAGGTTTTTCTGTTCCATAACACACGGTTGTTATCTCGGGACCGTGTGCAATGTTTCTTGTTCCCAATCCCGCCTGCATCCCTAGAAAATATATACCTGCGTCCAGGGTTTTTATGTTTCATAACGCATGGTTGTTATCTCCGGACCATGTGCGATGTTTCTTGTTCCCAATCCTGCCTGCATCCCTAGAAAATATATGCCCGCCTCGAGGGTTTTTGTGTTTCATAACACACGATTGTTATCCCCGGACTGTGTGCGATGCACTATCATCAAAATTTTCAATAGCCCCGGCATTTCACTCCCGCATTTGACTCTCGCATAGTAAAATTTTCAGTACCCGTGTCATATCCTCAAACACCACTGCCCCCCCTCCACACACACACATCAAAACCTCCTCGGGCGTGCGCGCGCGCGCACACACACACACACCCTTGCTCAAAACCCTACCAAGGTCCCCGCTGCCGCTACCGCCGCCGCCGCAAGGCCTCCATTGTCAACATCTGCCGGTTTGCCCGTGCAGCTTACCCACCGATCTCCATACCCAGGCCGCCCTGAGTTTCTTAAATGACGCCTGCCAAATGCCCGCTTTCCCACAGATCCCCATCCCCCACTCTAGAGCGTTGCAGCCTAAGCCCAGCTAAGCTTACCGGGGAGCTCAAGGAGCGGCTGGCCCAAAAGAGGTGTATAGTAGTCTCTTCACCCGACGTCGCCGAGGAAGCTGACGACCATTACTGGCGTCGGGCACTCAAGCAGCGGGCTAGAGTATGCGGGCATGTCTCGGCCGCCGGCTATGACATCAAGGTCATTGACAGCAACGACCTGAGGTGGGCTATGTCACAGGTTAAGTAGCCCACCCCCAACCCCTCGGGTTCAACCACCGTCTATCTCATCCATGGCCCCGCCGCTGATCTCCTCTGGCTCGCTGTCGACAATTTTCCATTCTACATCACCATCGAGCCCCTTTTGTCATTTCTGAAGGACACATTCTGTGACGCTGGCTTGGGATCCACAGCTTCCAAGTCAGACCTCATCGATGGCGACCACGAGGAGGGCACCCTCTCCGGCTCTTCCAAGGGGAAAGACCCCATCTGCTCTTCCAAGGGGAAAGTGCCCATCTGTGACATCAGGGAGGGCCTCCTACATCCGTGCTCTTCCAAGGGGAAGGAGCCCATCTGCCACAACATGGAGCACATCCAGCGTTCGTGCTCTTCCCGTGGGAACGCACCCATCTGTGACAAGTAAGGAAACCCATGATTTGTTTACCCGTGCTTCTTCACAGGGGAAAACCCATGATTTGTTTTGTCGAGTCCCTTTTGAAGTGTAGTGAGAATATGCCTAGTTTTAATTGCTATATCTGATTGTTTGAAGTATGCCTTGTTTTTTTCAGTTGTTCACAATGTGATGCTCTATATGTGCAATTATTTACTGTGCAGTACATTTCATCAATCCAATTTTAAACATACCGATAGGAATGCGTATATTTGCTTGGTGTTAAGCCTGTTATAACTAGCATATGCCTCTTTTAAAGTTTTTTGATTGTTCGGTTGTTTGTTGTTAGCATATGTCCAGTTTCGAATGCTATCTTTGGTTGTTCATAGTATGCCTTGTTTATTCCAGTTATTCACAATGTGATGTTCTCTATGTGCAAGTATGAACTGTGCAGTTCAATTTCATTAGTACCAGTTTCAACAATACCACTATGAATGACTACATTTGGTTGCTACATCTTGTAGTTAACACACATTTCCATTTTTATTTAACAATAACCAGTGTACTTAGACCGGCACAATACCAGTTTGAATGACTATGTTTGCTTGTTGTTAAATGTTAGGCCTGTCGCAGTTAGCACACCTTTCCACTTGTTTTGCTTTACTAGCATGCTTAAACCTGCACACTGAAGCTATCTTTTGGAGATTATTTTGTCTGCCATGGATAATTTTGGTTGATGTTTAGCCTGTTGTGCTTAACATGCTTCTCGATGTACCTACACAGGACAATTTTTTGGAATGACTGTTGTTTTCCATCGAGGTTAGTTTCATCCCATGGCTTATATCTACTCACTGTTCAGGATATCGGTAGCTGGTACCATATAGGCCGGTGACTGATAAGGGACTAATCAATGAATCGGGCTTTTAACTGAATATATCTGCAACCCATTTATCGTTAGGTTAACTAGGGCCATATGTAATATATCTGAGGCTACATAGCAACATGCACTATACTTAACGTCTAAATATGCAATCTTAGGCTACAAAGCAACAAGGTAGAGTGTTATATTAATGTTCTAATGATGTCTAGATATACGTAGAAGAGCAGCAACAGCAACAACAACAACAACAACACAACCCTATTTGGATACTCAACTTAGCTAGATGTTAGAGTTAGTTTCTAGCTCATGACTAACCCTGAACTAACTCCATCCAATTAGTTGTCTCGATGGTAGGGTTAGATTGACAATAAATGCACTAGGAGAACTAGCTCCAGTTAGCACCTCTTTGGTTGGATAGTTTTTTTAGGTGGGTTATAGATGCAACTAGCTCAAACTAGCCCTCATGTTTAGATATACTTTAGGGCTATTTGAGCCCAAACTAGCTCAAACTAACTGTAACCCATGGATACAACAGTAGTTAATCAGTCGATAATTTGTAAGAATGGACTAAACTCCTTTCGGACCATAATATAAGATGTTAATTCTTCTAATATGTGAGTATATTGGATGTTATAAGATACTCCCTCCGTTCCTAAATATTTGTCTTTTTAGAGATTTCAAATGGACTACCACATACGGATGTATATAGACATATTATAAAAGAGTGTTGTACTACATCATTGTGCAATTGTTGTTTAGCTTCTAATATTAACATGGTGCTTTTAGGTACATATGTCATTGGTAAAGATCCGCGCTTCGACCCTTTCTGCGTATGGGGCAATGAGATATCGATGAACCAACATCAAGTCAGGAAGCTGATAAAGATTGTTAGTAAAATGGGTCCAAAGATGGCAATTAAACTATTTGTTTACACTTTATCCAAGACAACAGCGAACTGCAGGATGGTAAGTAAGAACTCTACGGCCTTATTCTTATTGCCCATAATGAGTCATGTTAGATGAAATGTATGAATCTTTTTCCCTTGTAGTGGTTGCCAAAGCAGTTTACTCAAGATTACCTCTCAAACTACATGATTGGTGGGCATGCAAAGGTTAAATTATTTCTACCAGAACATGATGATTATCTAGATGTTTTCATGAAGACCGTGAAGGATGGGCGGTCGGCCATCACAAGGGGTTGGACTAGAGTCGTGCGTGCCTTCTGCATGGAGAAGGGCACAATATGGGCATTCCGCTTCACCTTGTTCAGCAACCAGAATATATTTTGCCTCTTTCTTTACCGTCTTTAATAATACAAGTATACAACTATGGTTCATCATTCTTTATTTGGTTCTTATGTAATTCTTGAACATATGTACCTATGAATAGACTAATGCATTGGTTGTATGAACATGATTGATATGAATAAAGTTGTAGCATATATTCAAATTCAAATTCAAATCCGGTACAATTTGAAATAGCAGCAATTAAATTACGGTGAAATTACACTCTCCAGGTTGTTACGACACACATGGTTGGTAAAACACAAATGTTTGCGATGTACACCATAATCCGAGACGGTTCACAGAGAGGAAACGTGTGCAAGCATGCACACAGTTGCCGTTTGCAAAGTGTGTGTGATGTAAGACAATGTCACAAACGGTGCGGGCAAACTAAATGTTTGTGTTAGTTGCCTTATCATACACATTCGCAACCATGAACTGTTTCTAATGAAGTATGCATCGTAAACGTTGCACCACAGAATAGCGTGTGCGATAGTTTTCGTGTACGACGATGTTACGACTGTCCGACGTTTTGTAATCCTGTCCGACACTGTACGGCGATTAGCTAATCTTCTTAATAGTGAACCGTTTGTGATGGGCCGCGCATCATACACGTTCTATAATAGTGAGCCATTTGTGATGCATCGCGCATCATAAACGTAGCACCACAGAATACCGACTGCAATGGCAATGCGAGCAGAAATGAGCAGGATTACTGTAGGGTCCCTATCCCCGACGGTTTCTGGGTCGTGTGGGAAGGACCCCGCTATCGCCGTCACTCACTAGGTGACGGTTCCAAATGCCGTCGCGGAAAAGGGTTAAAACCCGTTTGTATAGGACCGACGCGTACCAGCAATGCTTTGGTGAATGCCACCTGTTTAGTGTCTAATTACCATATATGTGAATTATGCAGTTCCATCATGTTGCAAGACATTATATATGTGAATTATGCAATGCTATCTTGTTGCGAGGCATTATATATGTGAATTATGCAATGCCATGCAATTTAGCCAATCATCATATATGTGAATTATATCATGCTATCCTTTTTTTGTATTACGTGTTCCATTTGTCGACAACGTTTGTATATTCAACTACGCTTCCTGTGCAGCAGCCATTTAAAGCGGTGATGGAAGTATCTGGAGTGAAAACAAGGTATTAAGAGCAGACAATGCTATCTACTAAAGCATACATCTTGCTGGTTACAGATAGCTGCTCAAAGGAGGATTCAGAGACTGATGACCAGTCCTATTTCCCCCCTGAGGTCTATGCTCAAACTTGGCAGGGTTATATTACTCATGTCATGCATGTTGTCTTGCATTGCTTAGTTTTTACATCATATATGCGATTGCCATCTTCTTACTTGCTTAGTATATAAATCATATATTTGAATTATATCATGCCATCATGTTTACATAGACAGTATCTATCTGAATTATGGCATGCCACCCCATTTAATAAAGACATCATATAGTTATATCATCTCATCCTGTTTAGTGTTTATAGTCATCATATTTTGAATTATGTCATTCTATCCGTGAATTATATCATGCTATTATGTTCCCATAGGTGGCATGTATGTGAATTATGGCATGCCAACCTATTTAATAAATAAATTATATAGTTATCTCATGTCATCCTGTTTACATAGTCATCATATTTTGAACAATGCCTTTCCATCCTTTTTAGTTAGCCATCATATATGTGAAATTGTGTCATGCTATCCTGTTTAGTTAGCCATCATATATGTGAAATTGTGCCATGCTATCTTGTTTGGTTAGACAACATAAATGTGAATTATTTCATGCCCTCTTTATTCTCCAATATCCATTGCACATGTCTATCATATAATTTATGTACATTCAACTACTTTTCTTGTTTATCAGCCATCTGAGTTGGAGTGGGTGATGGCACTATCTAAGGGAGTAACAACACAGTCTTCAGAATAGATAGTGCTACCAGTGGATGCAGATAGTACCATGGTTGTACTTTCCCAAGAACCAGCCCCACCACACATAACCCAGACTCCCGCAAATTGTACCCTACCCAGTTGGACAGAGAACCATCTACACCCCTTCTAACCCCAACCCCAATAGTTAGTAACCCAGTTCCAGTTGACACAACACTGTCTCCACCACGGACCACCCAAACACGAGTAGTTAGTAAGGGAACTGCAGTGCCCAAAGCACGAGGACCACCAATCCGAAGCCCAAGTCAACGCTTAAAGCAGAAGAAGAATTGTTCTCAGGTTAGGTTCTGTAGCTATGGATCATACTCCTTTGCTCTTGCATCACTATATTTACTGATACCAAATATTTTCAAATTTCAAGGATGGAACTGAAACTCCAATGGCGCAACAGGTATGTTTTAAACATGTTTCTTTAACTGGTTTGCTGTTGTAACTTTCTCTATGTTGATTCCAGTTTCAATTGAATAAACACTTATGTTCTCATGTCATGCACATTACAAGTATTGTTATTGCTCTGTTGTTTCCCACACTTATATACTGTCTATTCTGCTTTGTCTTGAACAAACATTATTTGAACTATGTCTCTATCTTGATTTGGCAACAAAAACTAGAATGATATAGACCATACAGTGACCATGGTACATAGATGTATGTTTGTTTCATGTTGTTATCCTGTCCACTTTACTACTGAACTGATTTACCAAAATGAGTTTCATCTACAACATGGTAAACATGTGATGTGCCTGCTTGTTTCTCTTTTAGAATGCAGACTAAATATTGGAGAAGAGTACCCCGTTATGCAATGGTAAAGGAAGTAATGCAGATAAGGTTCAAGATAGTGAGACATCCCTGTTGGTCTCCAAGAAAGCTGATAAAAACTATCTTGACGACAGTGAGACAACCCAAAAGTCATGTCTTGATGTAGTGTTCGAGTTACTGGCCACTACTGCTGGCACAAGCTCTTCGAACTCGCTGCCTGAATCAGTTCGTCTTCTTGAGTCTCAACTTCAAATTGAAAGACATCGACCAGATGTGTTGCGACAGGAAGCTGAAGGACTGAGGAAGGCCCTGTAGAAATTAGATGCATACTTTCTGGTTCAACAACAAGTGCTGGAGGATTCAAGCGCCAACCAATAGAAAGTAAATAAGCTTGCTAACCATCTTGCCAGCATTATGGGTACACAGGATATTGTTTCTTGAGCTCTTCTGAAGTGAATTTAGTTTTGGACTTATTTCGCTGCGGCGTTTATTTGCACTGGTCGCCAACTTTGACAACCAGTGTATATGATATGCTGCTTTGTTCCCTATATTTGCACTGGTGGTGAACTATGATGCCCAGTGGATGTAATATGTGTAATAGCCGTGATAGCCTAGCGTAAGTTGCTTGCTTATTTATTTCCTTGTTGTCTTGTTTATTTGTTTGCTTGTAGTCAGTGCAGTCCTTTTTCCGCGGTTTTCTAGTGGCTGCAATAAGTATTTTTTAAAACTAGGCCACAATGACCATGGGCTACATATTTACTGTAGTTACCATGAGCCTCCTACGGGCCGTAGAAACAATGGGCCTTCTACGGGCCGTAGAAACAATGGGCCTTCTATGGGCCATATAAACAATGGGCCTTCTATGGGCCGTAGAAACAATGGGCCTTCTACGGGCCGTAGCATCAATGGGTCTTTTACGGGCCTTATGATCAATTGGCCAAACATGGGCCAATAATAGACCACATTATGGGCCGTAAACGGGCTAGAGTTCGAATCGTCCGTTCATGGGCCGACCATAACGGGCCGTCGTTAATCGGCCATATTTGATGATGCTATGAGAACGACCAAATGGATTAACGGCCCACAAACGGGCCGACTGTAGCCACGGGCTGAATTTGGCCCACAAGCAGAAAAGGCCAGTAATGGGTTGTAAGTAACCAAATGCTGGAAATGAGCCCAAGAATAAATGGGCCCTGAGAAGGCCGGAAGATAACATGGGTTGGAAACAGCCCAATGGAATAATGGGCTGTTAATGGGTATAAAGTGGTGCACTGTTCATTACGGGCCAGTTTCACCATGTGCCGTTAATGGGCCAAGAGTTACAAAGGGCCTCATGTGGGCCAAATACGTCATGGGCCATACATGGGGCGGAAGTTACAACGGGCTGGAATCATATTGGACGGCCCTGATGAATCTACTAGGCCTAATTCCGATAGGCCATAACGGGTTGTGAATTAGTGGGCCGTAAATGGGCTATATATGAACAGGCCATTAATAGGCTTTTCATGGGCCAGCCCGCTACCCTTTGGCCAAGTCAAACGGGCTGGCCTTTTCACCGGAATGTGGCTCTATTGGGCTGTGCCACATGTCGACGTATCATAGGCGCCTCCTGTCCAATGAGTGGATGACATCTGTCCCAACGGTGAGCCAACACGTGTTTCCTCCGGCCAATGAGAATTTTACACGCGGAAAATCCCCATTAGTCTGGGCTGTTAACGGGTTATCGAATCCAAAACCGGACCCAATAGCTTAACGGCGGCCCATTACGGTTGATGCCATGTGTCAGTTACCCTTGACGAAAGCACTTACATGCCGCGCCATTTATCGTCATGGAAGTGGACACTTCCATGATGATAATTTTGGTAATGTCATGGAACACTTCTACGGCATCATATATGTATGACTATCTTGATTCTGTCATAAAATCGTCATGGATGTACATGCATGACAAAATACGTGACCTACCGTGACAAACATGTATCATCACGGAAGTGTATTTTTTTTTAGTGAGAAGACGGTGACAACGAATAGGAGAGAGTGGCATGGCCGTCTCTTCGAGTCCTTGTGGGCGTACCGTGTTACAGTCCGTACCCCAATACAGGCGACTCTGTTTTCTCTTGTTTACGGGAGTGAGGTGATCCTACCACTGGAAGACGAGCTACCCTCTTTAAAGGTGGCAATCCAAGATGATATCACCCACAAGGTTCAGGTACAACTACATTTTCAGGATCTCGGCGACCTTGAAGAGGGGCGACTTCATGCCCGACAGAATGTGGAGCTTTACTGCCAGAATATGGTGCGAGCTTATGACAAGCTACTCAAGCAACACGTCTTTTGAAAAGGTGAGTTGGTCCTCGTGCTCAGGGGGGCCCATCGTCGTGATGCACAAGACGAAGGGAAAATTCGAGCCAAAGTGGAAAGGACCATACGTCGTCGAGCATGTCTATGACGGGGGAGCATACCAGCTCGTCGATTCCGAGGGAGTCCGCCCTATGCCCCCAATCAACAGAAGGTTCCTAAAAAATATTTTCTCAAAATTTGTCCTCTTTTGTTGCCTTTTAGATTTTCATTGGGAATTTTTTCTGTGGGCTATCGTACCCATGATACATTCTCCTTTGCATTTATGGATATTTTTATTTCCCCAATTTTTAGCGGACTAAGTCCAACCAAAAAAATGGCTTTCCCCTATCGCACTACGCTGCTGATTGAAGTTTTCGCTACCCTAGGACTTGTTGGAGGGCAGCACAATGTGTCAAGTTGCAGGTGGATCTTTCCCCTATCTATAATTTTTAATTGGTCCATGCTATTATATTATCTATTTTGGATGTTTTATATGCATTAATATGCTATTTTATATTTTTGGGACTAACTTATTGACCCAGAGCCCAGTGCCAGTTTCTAGTTTTTCCTTGTTTTTGAGCTTCGTAGAAAAGGAATAGCAAACGGAGTCCAAACGGGATAAAACCTTCGCGATGATTTTTCTTGGACCAGAAGACACCAAGGAGACTTGGAGTGCAAGTCAGAAGAGCCACGAGGCAGCCACAAGGGTGGAGGGTGCGCCCAGGGGGTAGGGCGCGCTCCTACCTTGTGGGCCCCTCGGTGACCCCCTGACCTAGATCTTCCTGCTATATATTCACATATATTCCCAAACCACCAGAAGCATCCACGAAAACACTTTTCCACCACCGCAACCTTCTGTTCCCATGAGATCCCATCTTGGGGCCTTTTCCGGCATCCTACCGGAGGGGGATTCGATCACGAAGGGCTTCTACATCAACTCTATTGCCCTTCTGATGAAGCATGAGTAGTTTACCACAGACCTACGGGTCCATAGTTAGTAGCTACATGGCTTATTATCTCAATTTGATTCTCAATACCATGTTCTCCTTGATTTCTTGGACATCTATCCGATGTAATCTTGTTTTGCGGTGTGTTTGTCGGGATCTGATGAATTATGGATTTCTGATCAGCTTATCTATGAATATTATTTCAATGTTCTCTGAATTCTTTTGTGCATGATTTGATATCTTTGTAATTCTCTTCGAATTATCGGTTTAGTTTGGCCAACTAGAATGGTTTTTTCTTGCAATGGGTGAAGTGCTTAGCTTTGGGTTCAATCTTGCAGTGTCCTTTCCCAACGACAGTAGGGGTAGCAAGGCACGTATTGTATTGTTGCCATCAAGGATAAAAATATGGGGTTTACATCATATTGCTTGAGTTTATTTCTCTACATCATGTCATCTTACTTAATTTGTTACTCTGCTCTTCATGAACATAATACCCTAGATGCAGGCAGGAGTCGGCCTTTGTGTGGAGTAATAGTAGAAGATGCAGGCAGGAGTCGGTCTACTTGACACGGACATGATGCCTATATTTCATAATCATTGCCTTAGATATCGTCATAACTTTGCGCTTTTCTATCAATTGCTCGGCAGTAATTTGTTCACCCACCGTATTATTTGCTATCTTGAGAGAAGCCTCTAGTGAAACCTATGGCACCCGGGTCTATTTTTCATCATATAAGTTTTTGATCTACTATTTTTCAATCTTTTCCTTTCCAATCTATAAAACAAAAAAAACCAAAAATATTTACTTTATCTTTTGTTTAGTTTTATCTATCTCTATTAGACCTCACCTCCGCAAGTGACCATGAAGGGATTGACAACCCCTTTATCGCGTTGGGTGCAAGTGTTTGATTGTTTGTGCAGGTATTTGGTGATTTGTGTGTTGTCTTCTACTGGATTGATACCTTGGTTCTCTAACCCCGAGGGGAATACTTATCTCTACTTTGCTACATCACCCTTTCCTCTTCAAGGAAAAAATCAACGCAAGCTCAAGAAGTAGCAGCGCGCACATCGTCACGGAGATGTCAACTCGGAACCGATTCTTTGGGCTACATATAAATTATGCGCCATGAAAGAAAGACTATTTTGTCGAGTCAAGCTCAATTTGTTTCGCATTCAAACTCAACTCGACGAGGGGGCATTTGTTCGACGAATTTTTGTGGACCATTGCAGAAAAAAACCTAATGAGGTTTGATGCAGGCGATAGAAGCAAAGGCAAGTGATAATGCAATAGCAAAATACTTTTGCACGGCACATGCATGCATGTACTTGCATATGGGACATGCATGAAATTTGGTGCAACTCATATGCATGTGTGCATGCACACGTTTGTGGCCACATGTACGTAGGCGACTTAGCTAGCTTAGGTATGTACCTATGTATTCCTGTATGTATATAGCGACAAGCTCGCATCCATATGTACCTAAATACCCGCTATATGTATAGACTATACAATATGAGTATTAAAGTATATGCGACCGGCCGACCAGGACGGACATGTACTCATCTGAATACATGGCGCAAGCTACACTTTGAAAAAAAGAAGAAGCATGCACGGGAGCAACCGGATGTGTGGTCGTATAATTCGCAAGCTACAAGTTTAGGAAAACAACACACAACTGACCTCATAAATTTCGGTTGAAAGGCATGCTTGAAGCGACAAGGCATGTATTGGTTTGTTTCCTTTTCATTGTGCGGACTTTGATATCAAGAAGAAGAATAGAAGAAAGGAATTAGTCGCGGCTGTGTACAAGCACCAACCCTCCCGTCCTATAAATATAGGAGGAACCATGGACATCAAAGGAAGGAGGCAGAGGAGGAGGAGAAGAGGGCTACGTTCGGGATAAGGAGACGCGCCCGTGGCGGCGGTGTCCAGAGAACTCAGGTGGCAAACACAACCAAGCACGGGGGCGGCGTTTGTAAATGAGGAGACCAAGACGGGATGTGCACTCAGGAGAACGCGTCCATGGCAGTGGCGTGTGCCAAAGTCACAATAATCTTTCTTTTTCTATGTGTTCTCAGCTATTTTGCAGAGGGTCCGAGCAGCTCAGGAGGTGACGGGCACGCGTGACTCGTGCGCCTGAGGCGGGAGAAGTGGAAAGTCTTCACGCAACAAACACACTCGACGGAGCGACCGCATGCAAGTCCAACGCACGCCCAGGAGGGAGATGCGCCTGTCGAGGACATTCCCATGGTGAAGGCGCATGCACCAAGGAGGAACGTAGTGGCGCCCTCATACACACACCCTTGATGGATACACCGGTGGTGATGATGATGTACAATGGAGGTGACGGACGACGCGCCTAGGGTGGTGGTGCGGTTGAGCTTCTGAACTTGCGGCACTTCTGTTGGGTAACGTAGTAATTACAAAAAAAATCTTACGCACACGCAAGATCCATCTAGGTGATGCATACCTACGAGAGGGGATAGTGTTGTCTACGTACCCTCGTAGACCGAAAGCGCAAGCTTTATGACAACACGGTTGATGTAGTTGTACGTCTTCACGTTCCGACCGATCCTAGTACCGAAAGTACGGCACCTCCGCGATCTATACACGTTCAGCTCGGTGACGTCCCACGAACTCTTGATCCAGCTAAGTGTCGAGGGAGAGGTTCGTCAGCAGGACGGCATGATGACGGTGATGATGAAGTTACCGGCGCAGGGCTTCGCCTAAGCACTGCAACGATATGACCGAGGTGGATTATGGTGGAGGGGGGCACCGCACACGGCTAAGACAATGTCTGTTGTGTGTTCTAGGGTGCCCCTACCCCCGTATATAAAGGAGCAAGGGGGAGGCCGGCCGGCCCTAGGGCGTGCCAAGGATGGGAGGAGTCCTCCTCCTAGTAGGAGTAGGACTCCCCCTTTCCTAGTCCTACTAGGAGGGGGAAGGAAGGAGGAGAGGGTGGAGGAAAGGGGGGCGCCGCCCCCCTTCCCTTGTCCAATTCAGACCCAAGGGGGAGGGGGCGCGCGGCCTGCCCTGGCCGGCCCTCTCTCTCTCCACTAAGGCCGATGTGGCCCATTAGTTCCCCCCCCCCGGGGGGGTCCGGTAACCCTCCGGCACTCCGATTTTCTTCGAAATCACGCGGAACACTTCCGGTGTCCGAATATAGCCGTCAAATATATCAATCTTTATGTATCGACCATTTCGAGACTCATCATCATGTCCTGATCATATCCGGGACTCCGAACTACCTTCGATTCATCAAAACACATAAACTCATAATATCGATCATCACCGAACGTTAAGCGTGCAGACCCTACGGGTTCGAGAACTATGTAGACATGACCAAGACACATATCCAGTCAATAACCAATAGCGAAACCTGGATGTTCATATTGGCTCCCACATATTCTACAAAGATCTTTATCGGTCAAACCGCATATCAACATACGTTGTTCCCTTTGTCATAGGTATGTTACTTGCCCGAGATTCGATCGTCGGTATCTCAATACCTAGTTCAATCTCGTTACCGGCAAGTCTCTTTACTCATTCTGTAATGCATCATCCCACAACTAACTCATTATTCACATTGCTTGGAAGGCTTATAGTGATGTGCATTACCAAGAGGGCCCAGAGATACTTCTCCGACAATTAGAGTGACAAATCCTAATCTCGATCTATGCCAACTCGACAAACACCATCAGAGACACCTGTAGAGCACCTTTATCATCAGCCAGTTACGTTGTGACGTTTGGTAGCACACAAAGTGTTCCTCCGGTATTCGGGAGTTGCATAATCTCATAGTCATAGGAACATGCATAAGTCATGAAGAAAGCAATAGCAACATACTAAATGATCAAGTGCTAAGCTAACGGAATGGGTCAAGTCAATCACATCATTCTCTAATGATGTGATCCCGTTAATCAAATGACAACTCATGTCTATGGCTAGGAAACTGAACCATCTTTGATTCAACGAGCTAGTCAAGTAGAGGGATACTAGTGACACTCTGTTTGTCTATGTATTCACACATGTACTAAGTTTCCGGTTAATACAATTCTAGCATGAATAATAAACATTTATCATGATATAAGGAAATATAAATAACAACTTTATTTTCAAGAAGGGGAGGATGATGAGGACATAACTACCTTGGATAAGACCAAAAATATTGCATACATGCATATTTGTCAGGTGATTTCTAGTGTCAACTATTCAATAATCTATTTATATTATGCAGAACAAAAATACTTCACACACTTTTGTGTTCTGTCTAATTGCAGGTGTATGGGACATTTGTACAATCCACATCTGAAGATAAGGGGAAAAGAGAAGTTTAGGTGTTGTTCAAAAATTCCCTTCACGTCACTTTTGGGCCAAGAGAAGATAGAGT
Organism: Aegilops umbellulata; assembly: GCA_032464435.1. Lineage (NCBI taxonomy): Eukaryota > Viridiplantae > Streptophyta > Magnoliopsida > Poales > Poaceae > Aegilops > Aegilops umbellulata. The sequence continues at coordinate 280,355,530 of CP136057.1, forward strand.
CCAAGTCTCTCACGTTCTGGATTCAGATTCGGACTGCGCAGACATACCTGACTCAAAATGGCAAGAACTTTTTCATACGGACTCCAAATTGGGTGATTCTTTTTTTGTTGGAAAGTAGATTCCGTCCTCTTTCCACTCCAATTGGATTCACCTTTAAATTCGTCCGGAGCATTGAGATATGGACGAAACAATCTGACGCTGCAGCAGAATCCGAGTCAAACAACAAGTCCAAAGGTGTTGCACCACCTCCACTTGGGCCCATGAGCCTTGTACGACCTAGGGTTGGTTTTAGGCTGCCTTGGGATGTCCTCCCACCTCCTTGGCCGCCACCCCTTGCTCCTATATAAGTAGATCCACCTAGTAGCTTTTTCCTTGGGATTTGTTTAGTTAAAAGTTAGCCATTGCAACTTCGTGTACTTCGTTTGTGTCCAACGACCAGACCAAGACCGCTTACGGATCCCCATCATTATCAATACTTCATATATATTCGCAATACTGAGATTGCATTATCATATTCTTGCTTGTTCTTCGATTGCGTGCAGGAATAGACCTTCGTGGTCAGGCTGATCGTGCTTCCGGCATCGTGAGTAACCTCAAGAGATTGGTTTAGCGATTGCTAAGGCGCAACGTCGTGCATATTTGTAGTCGAATCGTCGAAGTCATCTCCACCAAATCGATAGTTATCATCTCATCGAAAGATCGGGACACCCCTCCTCTATCAAGAGGGTTATCAATTATTGATTTTCTCAAGGGCTATAGGCCACTGGGTTACAAAAAATTCCGGCTTACAATGAATGCGCATTAAGTCGTCATCGGCCAAGAGCCGCCAGGTATTTAAACTCCGGATTTACTTGTCAACCGATGAGGTATTCAAATCTTTAATAGCCAAAACTAGCTGGATTTTCATGATAATATTGAACGATTGAGGTTTTCATACCGGATTATATTATTCAAATTTTGAATAGCCAACATGGCTGGATTTCTATTGTGATTATTAGTAACCAGTGTTATGATTGAGGTTTTCAAAGTCGCTTTAGCGCAACGGCCATTATTTTTATCAATGGGCATGATTTATTTTACAATGGAGGAACTAGTCCCGAGTCGCCGCAGGCTTACGACCCGACACTTGGGGGCTACATTGTTCAAATCGAGATTACATCGAATATACAAGTCCCATGACACTGCCAGCATGCACCATGGCACTTGGGGGCTAATGCAAAGTCATTTTTTGCTCAACTAATTGAAGACCCGACTCATCATATTCTAAATGAGCCGGCCCTTGGGGGCTACCAATTGCTCCTGTCAAAAATTCAAGGTACACAAGAATTAATCCATTATATTGAACGGTTCACTATTCAGTTGGTAGAGTACAAAGCTCTTAACCTTGTGGACGTGGGTTCAAGCCCCATGGCGGAGATTATATTATATGATGTTATTATCAATTATATACAAAGTCCCAGCTCAGTATTATCTTACTAAGCCGGCCCTTGGGGGCTACACATTGTTGTTCAAGTTTACATGGTTATATCTACAAAGTCCCTGCTCATTATTGCATAATGACCCGACCCTTGGGGGCTACACTGGTTGAAGTTTTTATGAGCATAAGGCAATTTCAATTCCCAGGTTGCTGCAAGCATGACAACCCGGCACTTGGGGGCTACATATATGGAGTATTCAGTTTTTTACTAGTAACTGAGATGAACATGGATTTCTTCAAAGTGGCAGTAATTATATGGAAACAAGTCTCATATCATCACTCTGTTCTGTTCAAGACTTGGGGGCTACAGGTAATATGGATATAAGGGAGAAATATCTTCTAATTTTCAGTTTTGAGCAAACCAGATTGACCCGACATCACCAATCATTATGACCTGGTGTCTACAACAATCATAACCCAACGTCATCAACAATCATGAGCCGGCGTTGGAAACAATCATGACCAGGAATTATCAGTTTTTATAACCCGGTGATTTTGGAAATCATAGATCGGCAAGTTCTATATTTTCAAACCGGCTGAATATCAGATGAGTATTTCAAGACCAATATTTCTTACGGCGACGTTTTGGAAGCCGGCTCAAGTGGATTATTCTTCACAATATTTCTGTGGGAGAAACCAACGTCAGCAAATTGAGTATGAATCTGGCTTATTGACCCGGATTTTTTAGAAGGAAATGACAATTGGACTTAAGGATGATCGGGTCCCGGCTCAGGAGAATATTTAACCCGGAGCACAACCTGTCAAATTTGTTCATGAGTTATTTTGTAGGATCAGTTTAACAGGTATAAATCCAAATTAAACTGGGGGATAATGTCGGGGATATACCCCGCGGTGTAACCCGCCGGCTGTATGACCCGTCTGGAGCGTGGCGATTCACTGGTGACCCGCCTGGAGCTTGGCGATTCACAGATAACCCGCCCGATCTTGGCGACTCATTAGTAACCTGGCGAGCGGGTCAGATGGACAACAAGGCCCAAAGCCCAGAAGGCCGGCTCGCGTTATGATGGGCCGGCTTAAGAGGAAAGGGATGGCGAATATTTCCTTTACGAGGAAGCAAGACCAAGACTTGTATTCAACTTGTAAGAGAAGATAGACTAGTCCTAGTCCTACTAGGACTCCACATGTAACCCGCCCCTCTAACTTATATAAGGAGGGGTAGGGCTCCCCAAGAGAGACAAGGAAGAAGAAACAATCTCTAGGACTAGACACAAAGAGCCGGCTTACCGGCGACTCCCTCATGATCATAATGAGACCTAGCCACAAACAGCATGTAGGGTTATTACCGGATGATGTTTCCCAGGGCCCGAAGCTGTCTAAACCCTTGACTTGTGTCGCGTCTCTCGATTCCACTCAACCCCTCTCAAGCTACCACATAGATGCGTTGGCCTCACGACTAAGTCCTCACACTAGGACATCTGCCGTGACAATTCCACGACATCAGGGCTATCATGTTCCTCACTTGTAGGCAATCCGCACTTGTGAATTCCTAACTCCTCAGTGAGAACAAATTCCTTAGAGACCAGAAGATATCGTCTCTGTCACTGAAGAAATTGAATGAACCGTATGAGATTTCCAATGGCTTCACTCGAAGGGATTGGTAGGTGTAGGATTTTGAGTTGAGCATCACATGGAAACTTTTCCTTAGTTTTTCCTCGACCCCCTTTAACAGTACGGTGTTTCCTATGACTCAAGAAAAAGAAAATGAAACTATGAAAACAAAAGTCTTCAGGCTTCATGTTCCTCGCATGAATACCAAGTCTTTAGGGTCACACCAATTTCTTCACTTTCAAGGTCTTCAGAAAGTCTTCAGATATCCAAAGTCTTTAGTTGAAGACATTCATTTTTAGGGGTCAACTTTCTCTGTAAATATCAAACTTCTCATAGACTTATAGACCTATGTACACTCACAAACGCATCAGTTCCTTAACCTATAAGTCCTAAATACACCAAAATCACTAAGGGGCACTAGATGCACTTACAAGAGTGTTATGATGACTTTGAAGGTTGTCAAACTTAGACTGAAGTCTCTGAAGATTTTCAGTCAGAGTTTGAGTACGATCCATTTCTTCACCCAACAGATCATCGCTTTTTTCTAGCATATTTTGAACCTTTTCAAAAGCCTTTTGTTGCTTTATAGCAATCTTAGCAAGTTTAGAATAGTTGGGCTTGAGATTTTCATCAGATTCATCCTCACTTGATTCAGAGGAGGGGTATTTGAGTACCTTGGCACATTTCGCCATGAAGCAATAGTTGGGAGCATAGTCATCATCACCATCCTCAGCAGAGTTGGGGAAGTCATTTTCCTCAGAGTTGAAGATGGACTGGTTGACGAAAGCAATAGTGAGGGCTAGGCTCGCCACACCAGAGTCTGACTCCTCAGATGCCTCCTCTTCCTCATTTTCCTCAGATTCAGGTTCAGAGTCCATTCCTTGACAATGAATGCCCAAGCCTTTTTGGAGTTGCTCTTCTTGTGAGATGAAGACTTCGAAGATTTTGACGATGAGGACTTCGAAGATTTCTTCTTCTTCTTCTTTAAGTCATCAAAACTGTAATCCTTGTATTTCTTCTTCTTTGATTCCTTCTCCCACTAAGGACAATCAGTAATGTCGTGACCTGGTTTCCTGCATTTGTGGCAAGTTCTCTTCTTGTAGTCACGGGATGAGGAATCTGATCTCATGTCATCACCTCTTGAGGATTTACCAAAGCGACCACGCCTTGAGAACTTCTGGAATTTCCTCACTAGCATTGCTAGCTCCTGACTCGGTTCTTCAGGATCACCAAGATTGCTACTTGAATCCTCACCTTCAGATTTAGAGACTGCCTTGGCCTTTAGTGCGAGTGATCTGACATAGCTTGGTCCATAGAGATCTCTCTTCTCGGCAAGTTGAAACTCATGAGTGTTTAGCCTCTCGAGGATATCAGCGGGATCAAGTGACTTGTAGTCTCCACGTTCTTGTATCATCAGTGCGAGAGTGTCAAATGAGGAATCAAGCGATCTCAGCAATTTCTTCACCACCTCATGGTCGGTGATGTCAGTGGCACCAAGTGCTTGTAGCTCATTTGAGATGTCAGTGAGGCGGTCAAAGGTTTGCTGAACATTTTCATTGTCGAGTCTTTTGAAGCGGTTGAAGAGATTGCGAAGAACGTCAACTTGAGAGTCACGTTGGGTTGAGACTCCTTCGTTGACTTTGGACAGCCTATCCTAGATGAGCTTTGTTGTCTCCAAAGCACTCACTCTGCCATACTGCCCTTTGCTCAGATGGCCACATGTGATATTCTTCGCTTGAGAGTCGAGTTGCTTGAATCTCTTCACACCAGCAGCGTTAATTGTAGGAGTGACGGAGGGAACACCGTTTTCCACAACGTACCAGAGATCGTTGTCAATTGCCTCAAGATGCATTCGCATCTTATTCTTCCAGTAGGGGTAGTCTGTCTCATCGAAGGTAGGACACCCGGCCGAGACCTTGATCATGCCTGCAGTCGACATAACTAAAACTCCAGGTGGTTAGACCAAAATCACATAGAACAAGGGAGTACCTTGCTCTGATACCAATTGAAAGTGCGTTATATCGACTAGAGGGGGCTGAATAGGCGATTTTTACAAATCTGTCACTGAGGAATTTCAAGGTGAGGAAATTCCTAAGCAACAAACTACTTAGCAGCGGAATAGGTACTCAGATGCATGCATAACAGAACGGAAGCACAATCATCATGTGAAAGTGCCTTATATCGACTAGAGGGGGTGAATAGGCTTACAAATCCGTCACTGAGGAATTTCAGGGTGACAAAATTCCTAACCAACGAACTACTTAGCAACTGAATAAGTACTCAGATGCAAGCATAACAGAGTAGTAGCATAGTCGTCATGATGAAACAAAAGCAAGCACGGAGTACAAGTAGCGTAAACACATGATAAGCAGGCTGAAGACAAACTGACTGAAGAAATTGAACTAAGGAAATTGAGAAAGTCTTAAGTCAAAGTCTTCAAACAGTAACGATCAAGTACTTCAACATAGAATGAGGAAATGAAAGGGTTGAAGAAATAGAACCAGATAGCTCAGTGAAGACAGTGATTTGGAAGACCAGTTCCAACTGTTGTGACAGTCGTACGTCTGGTTAAAGCGGCTAGGGATTTCAACCTAAGGACACACAGTCCTCATCGTATTCTCCTTGAGCTAAGGTCACACAGACCTCGTCCAATCACTCGTGGTAAGTCTTCAGGTGACTTCCAAACCTTCACAGACTCGGTCACTCAAAGATCCACAATTTCCTCTTGGATGCTCTAGACCATGACGCCTAACCGCCTAGAGGATACACAGTCCTCAAAGGTAATAAGCGTCGGTTCCACACAGGAACAATCTCTTCAGTGATGCTCAATCACTTTGGGTTTGTAGGTGTTTGGGTTTGGGTTTTCCTCACTTGATGATTTTTCTCAAAGTCCTCGGAGGATGGGATGCTCTCAATGAAAAGTGTATGTTTCTCTCGGAGCAGCCAACCAGCTAGTGGTTGTAGGAGGGCAGCTATTTATAGCCTAAGGAGCAGCCCAACATGATAAGACATAAATGTCCTTCAATGATATGACCGTTAGGTGGGTAGATATTTTGGGACAGCTGGGGCATGGCACAACAACGGTCGGAAATTTGAGCTCTCAAATTCCTCAGGGCTATCATGTTCCTCACTTGTAGGCAATCCGCACTGGTGAATTCCTAACTCCTCGGTCAGAAAAAATTCCTCAGAAACCAGAAGATCTTCGTCTCTATGACTAAAGAAATTAACTGAATTGTATGAGATTTCCAATGGCTTCACTCGAAAGGATTGGTAGGTGTAGGATTTTGAGACGTGCATCACTTGGAAACTTTTCCTTAGTTTTACCTCGACCTCCTTTAACAGTATGGTGTTTCCTATGACTCGTGAAAGAGAAAATGAAACTACGAAAACAGAAGTCTTCACGCTTCATAATCCTCGCATGAATATCAAGTCTTCACGGTCACACCAATTTCTTCACTTTCAAAGTCTTCAGAAAGCCAAAGTCTTCAGTTGAAGACATTCATTTTTAGGGGTCGACTTTCTCCATAAATATCAAACTCCTCATAGACTTATAGACCTATGTATACTCACAAACGCATTAGTCCCTTAACCTACAAGTCTTCAATACACCAAAATCACTATGGGGCACTAGATGCACTTACAATCTCTCCCTTTTTGGTGATTGATGACAATATAGGTTAAGTTTTCAACGGGGATAAACATATGAAGTGTAAATACTGATATTGAGGAATTTGATTGCAAGATATAGAAGAAATCCCCGTGAAGATGTGCATACTTGAGGAATTTGCTTTGAATAGCAAATGCAAATTGTAGAGTAGAATCATGGAGATCTCCCCTATATCTTGTAATTCATACACGCATTTAACATATGATATGAAGAATTTGAAATGCATGATGAAATATGGTGACTGATGTAATTTAGCATGCATGCATTAACATATATGAGGAAATAGCATGCAGAAAACTGGAGCAAAAGTATCAGACCACCATCAGACTTAAGTTTACAACTCGATCCAACAAATACTTCAGAAGAACGAGAGTTGTAACTTAGCAAAAAGACGCCCATATATATAGACCCGCCTGAAGACTAAATCAAATTTCTCCCCCTTTGTCATCGAATGACCAAAAGGGACGAAAAATGAGGACTAACGCCCCTGAAGAATATCGTCATGATGTCGATAGAGGAGCACCAACGTTGTTGGGGTCGTTCGTTGATGTAGGGCCTGCGCAGTGTCGTCCAAGTCTTCATGTTCATCAGTCTGGTGCGATGAAGAATATGAGATGGCCACCAAGTGAGGAACTTTGGCCTTCTTGAATTTCTTTGAAGGTGGCTGAGACCAGTCAAAGTCCTGCTTGAAGCCCATTTGCTTGAGATCTTCTTCACCTTAGAGGTGAGACAGTACAGCCCAGGTGCGATCAAATACTTCATGCAGATAGTAAAGGTTCTTCTTCATAGAATTTTGCGTGATTGTCATGTTCTGAAGAATTGAACCAAACTGTCGCTTGACCCATTTGTGGTTGCGATCAACCTTCTGATGAAGACTGAGGAGAAGCTCAGGATCAGTCATCACTCTTGGAGCAGTGGCTTGAGGATTTTGCTTAGAAGCATTTGCGGCAGTGTCATGTGTGGCAGAGTCATCACTGGTAGAGTAGGATGCAGCCTTGCGCAACTGTCCATCCAATGGGCGAGTGCCTTCATCAATGACGGCAACCTTGCCCTTCTCATCAGTTGAGGAAATAGTCTGTTTGAGGACTTCAATTGGCGGCAAGTAGCTAAAATGATTTTGAAAGTTAGCCTTGTAATGAATTGAAGACCTTGATCTAAGGAATCTTATAATCCAAGGAGCGAAAGGCTACAACTCAAAAGGTGACAGAGCGACATTGGCCAAAGTCCTCATGAAGAAATCAGGGTAGTTGATAGGAATACCATGTATGATATTGAAAAACATATTATTCATGATGCCTACAATTTTGTCATCATTAGAGTTGTGGCCCTTGTTTGGACTGAGGGTTTTGGTCAATATCATGTATACAGTCCTTGGCACATAGAGCAGCTCCTTGACGTGGAATTGGTTCTAGGAGATTGGCTTGGCTTCAAAGGCTTCATCATCACTTGCATCAGATGATTGGATAGCTCAGGTTCATCATAGATGCGCCTTGCACCTTCAACGGGACGACTAACTGGGATGGCATGAAGTAATTCAGAGGCCGGTGCTTTGTAATGAGTATTTTTGGTCATCCAGTGCAATACCCATGAATTGACATCTTCAACGTTGCCTGTGATGTGTAATGCGGCATAGAACTCAAGAATGAGTTCTTCATTCTAGTCGCAGATGTCGGTGCAGAAGTTGAGCAGCCCAACTTCATGAAGAACACTGAGGACTGAGGTGAAGCAGGGCAGCGACTTCATATCCACATGAGGAATTTTCTCATGGTCAAAGATCTTGTCCTTATCAAATAGCAGTGAAGAATAGAAGTTCATCTGGCTAGCTGTCCAAAATCGCTTGCGACAAAGACGAGTAGAGTCATAAGGATTGTAGTCAGTGAAGAAAATGTGCTCATTGAAGAAATCATCAGCCTTGAACTTCTGCTTCTTGGAGAGAGGCTTCTATGGCTTGGGCTGAAGATTTGCAGTTGGTGTCTTCATAGCCTCTTGAGGTATAGCCACTGGAGCCACGGGCTGAGGAATTTCAGGTGCAATGTCATCAGGTACATCAGCACTAGTGGCTGGAACTTCTTTGTGAATGGTGACAAGAGATGCTTGATGTTCTTCATAGCCCATATGAATTTCTTCAGTCTGGACAGGGGACTGAGCAATCTGTTGTAGAGGGGTGAACAGTGGTGAATTGGGGTGATGACTTTCCCAGTAGTCATCATTCAGAATAGGAGTTGAACACCCAATATCCACGTCTTCATATTCTTCATCAATTTCCTCTACGCCTGCCTCTTCAGCTATGAACTGAGGCATGGGCGATGATACCAGTGGAGTGGACATGACGTTGTCAACTTCAATTTCTTCATCAATCTGCTCTGACGTAGCAGCAGAATGATCTGCTTCATCAGATTCACTTGGAATCATATAATCTTCACCAAAGGGAATAATCTCCTTTGATGGCATGCTCGATAAGGGAACAACATCGATAGGATTTTCATAAGAGCTTGTCAAAGTCTTCACTCTCTTTGCAGCTGAAGACTCTGAGGAAGTAGATGCTTTCCTTTTCTTCATAGCTGCTCGCTCCGCAGCCTTGGTTTTCTTCACTTCTAATGTAGAAGGAAGGATAGGACTTGTCCTTGGTCAAGGAGGATCAGAGGAATTTGGTGCAGTTTCTTCAGGCGCAACTAATGCAGTTGCCCTGGCATTGTTAGTTTCATCAGGCGCAGTAGCAGATGCTTCAACTGGCCTGGGTTGTTCTTTAGGCGCAACACTAGAGGTTGTCCTGGCAGTTTCTTCAGCAGCTGGAATTTCTTCATCAGCCCTGGTGCTCTCATTTTCTTCAGCAGCCTGATTTTCATCAGCGGTGCTGGCATGTTCTTCAGTAGGTTGAGCAGATGCTCTAGCTTGAGGATATTCGTGTTGCGTTGAGGCTGCAACATTTGAGGTGAATCCCTCCGCCATTCTGACAAATCTGACTTTGGCTCCCAGCCAGTCTGCACGGTATGCGTCAAATTCATCACTGAGTGTTTTGATCTCAGCATGCATGGCCACAAATTCATCAGTTGTCATTTTGACAACATGCTTCTTCAGAAAACGCTCCTTCTTGTACTGAGATTTCTTCAGTTGCCTGGCCTTTTCAAACTTCCATTTCTCTTCGCCTATGAAGGCTATTAACATGTGACTTTGGCCAGGTTTCAGATTGAAATCATGCATAGGAGTGTTGGGGTCCTTGTGCCAGAGATCAATGAAGTCTAGGATCAATTTGGGATCCAGCAGAAGAGGCACATTGGTGCCTTTGGCTCTAGCGGCCCTTTGTTGCCTGTCCCTGATGATTTCAGCTAGTTCCTCATCATCAGCTTCGTCTTCACTTAACAGCACATGAAAGGCAACCTGCTTCTTGTGAGGACTTGGTCTCGTGCCTCGCCCAGCAGTGGTCTTAGTCTTCAGCAAAGTTGGTCCTGTTGAGGACTGCGGAGGAGCTGAAGAACTTGCAGATGCTCCTGAAGCAATTGAGATGCCAGTCGTTGCTACCTCTTGAGCACTGCGTTGGATTTCCTTGAAGAGGAAAGGGTGATGCAGCGGAGTACAGTAAGTATTTCCCTCAGTTTTTGAGAACCAAGGTATCAATCCAGTAGGAGGCTACACGCCAGTCCCTCGTACCTACACAAAACAAATAGCTCCACGCAACCAATGCGATTAGGGGTTGTCAATCCCTTCACGGTCACTTACGAGAGTGAGATCTGATAGAGATGATAGATAATATTTTTGGTATTTTTGGTATAAAGATGCAAAGTAAAATAAAAGGCAAAGTAAAAAAGCAAAGCAATAATAAAGTGATGGAAGATTGATATGATGAGAATAGACCCGGGGCCATAGATTTCACTAGTGGCTTCTCTCAAGAGCATAAGTATACTACGACGGGTGAACAAATTACTGTTGAGCAATTGACAGAATTGACCATAGTTATGAGAATATCTAGGTATGATCATGTGTATAGGCATCACGTCCGAGACAAGTAGACCGACTCCTGCCTGCATCTACTACTATTACTCCACTCATCGACCGCTATCCAGCATGCATCTAGAGTATTAAGTTCAAGAAAATAGAGTAACGCCTTAAGCAAGATGACATGATGTAGAGGGATAAATTCATGCAATATGATAAAAAACCATCTTGTTATCCTCGATGGCAACAATACAATACGTGCCTTGCTGCCCCTACTGTCACTGGGAAAGGACACCGCAAGATTGAGCCCAAAGCTAAGCACTTCTCCCATTGCAATAAAAACCAATCTAGTAGGCCAAACCAAACTGATAATTCGAAGAGACTTGCAAAGATAACCAATCATACATAAAAGAACTCAGAGAAGATTCAAATATTGTTCATAGATAATCTTGATCATAAACCCACAATTCATCGGTCTCAACAAACACACCACAAAAAGAAGATTACATCGAATAGATCTCCACGAGAGAGGGGGAGAACTTTGTATTGAGATCCAAGAAGAGAGAAGAAGCCATCTAGCTACTAACTATGGACCCGAAGGTCTGAGATAAACTACTCACACTTCATCGGAGGGGCTATGGTGATGATGTAGAAGCCCTCCATGGTGGATTCCTCTTCCGGCAGAGCTCCGGAACAGGCCCCAAGATGGGATCTCGTGGATACAGAAGGTTGCGGCGGTGGAATTAGGATTTTGGCTCCGTATCTAATCGTTTGGGGGTACGTAGGTATATATAGGAGGAAGGAGTACGTCGGTGGAGCAAAGGGGGGCCCATGAGGCAGGAGGCGTGCCCTCCACCCTCGTGGCCACCTCCTTTCTTTCTTGACGGGGGGTCCAAGTCTCCTGGATCGTATTCGGTGAGAAAATCACGTTCCCGAAGGTTTCATTCCGTTTGGACTCCGTTTGATATTCCGTTTCTTCGAAACACTGAAATAGGCAAACAAAACAGCAATTCTGGGTTGGGCCTCCGGTTAATAGGTTAATCCCAAAAGTAATATAAAAGTGGAAAATAAAGCCCAATATGGTCCAAAACAGTAGATAATATAGCATGGAGCAATCAAAAATTATAAATACGTTGGAGACGTATCAGGCATCCCCAAGCTTAATTCCTGCTCGTCCTCGAGTAGGTAAATGATAAAAAGAGAATTTTTTATGCGAAGTGCTACTTGGCATAATTTCAATGTAATTCTTCTTAATTGTGGCATGAATATTCAGATCCGAAAGATTCAAGACAAAAGTTCATATTGACATAAAAATAATAATACTTCAAGCATACTAACAAAGCAATTATGTCTTCTCAAAATAACATGGCCAAAGAAAGTTATCCCTACAAAATCATATAGTCTGGCTATGCTCTATCTTCACCACACAAAGTATTTAAATCATGCACAACCCCGATGACAAGCCAAGCAATTGTTTCATACTTTTGACATTCTCAAAACTTTTTCAATCTTCACGCAATACATGAGCGTGAGCCATGGATATAGCACTATATGTGGAATAGAATGTTGGTTGTGGAGAAGACAAAAAGAGGGGAAGATAGTCTCACATCAACTAGGCGTATCAACGGGCTATGGAGATGCCCATCAATAGATATCAATGTGAGTGAGTAGGGATTCACATGCAACGGATGCACTAGCGCTATAAGTATATGAAAGCTCAACAAAAGAAACTAAGTGGGTGTGCATCCAACTCGCTTGCTCACGAAGACCTAGGGCATTTTGAGGAATCCCATCATTGGAATATACAAGCCAAGTTCTATAATGAAAAATTCCCACTAGTATATGAAAGTGATAAAATGAGAGACTCTCTATCATGAAGATCATGGTGCTACTTTGAAGCACAAGTGTGGTAAAAGGATAGTAACATTGTCCCTTCTCTCTTTTTCTCTTATTTTTTTATTTTTTTATTTGGGCCTTTTCTCTTTTTTATGGCCTCTTTTTCTCTCTTTTTTTCGCCCGGAGTCTCATCCCGACTTGTGGGGGAATCATAGTCTCCATCATCCTTTCCTCACTTGGGACAATGCTCTAAAAATGATGATCATCACACTTTTATTTTTCTTACAACTCAACAATTACAACTCGATACTTAGAACAAAATATGACTCTATGTGAATGCCTCTGGTGGTGTACCGGGATATGCAATGAATCAATAGTGACATGTATGAAAGAATTATGAATGGTGGCTTTGCCACAAATACTATGTCAACTACATGATGATGCTAGCAATATGACAATGATGGAGCGTGTCATAATAAACGGAACGGTGGAAAGTTGCATGGCAATATATCTCGGAATGGCTATGGAAATGCCATGATAGGTAGGTATGGTGGCTGTTTTGAGGAAGGTATATGGTGGGTGTATGATACCGGCGAAAAGGGCGCGGTATTAGAGAGGCTAGCAATGGTGGAAGGAAGAAAAGTGTGTATAATCCATGGACTCAACATTAGTCATAAAGAAATCATATACTTATTGCAAAAATCTAGAAGTTATCAAAGCAAAGTATTACGCGCATGCTCCTAGGGGGATAGATTGGTAGGAAAAGACCATCACTCGTCCCCGACCGCCACTCATAAGGAAGACAATCAATAAATAAATCATGCTCCGACTTCATCACATAACGGTTCACCATACGTGCATGCTACGGGAATCACAAACTTTAACACAAGTATTTCTCAAATTCACAACAACTCAACTAGCATGACTCTAATATCACCATCTTCATATCTCAAAACAATTATCAAGCATCAAACTTTTCTTAGTATTCAACGCACTCAAAAGAAAGTTTTACAAATCTTGAATACCAAGCATGTTAAGATTTTTAAGCAAATTACCATGCTATTTAAGACTCTCAAAATAATCTAAGTGAAGAATTAGAGATCAATAGTTTCTATAAAACAAATCCACCACCGTGCTCTAAAAGATATAAGTGAAGCACTAGAGCAAAACTATATAGCTCAAAAGATATAAGTGAAGCACATAGAGTATTCTATCAAATTCCAATTCATGTATGGCTCTCTCAAAAGGTGTGTACAGCAAGGATGATTTTGGTAAACTAGAAAACAAAGACTCAAATCATTCTCCAAGCAAAACACATATCATGTGGTGAATAAAAATGTAGCTCCAAGTAAAATTACCGATGGAAGTAGACAAAAGAGGGGATGCCTTCTGGGGCATACCCAAGCATTGACTTTTTGGTGTCCTTGTATTATCTTGGGGGTGCCATGGGCATCCCCAAGCTTAGGCTCTTGCCACTCCTTGTTCCATAATCCATCAAAAGATTTCACCCAAAACTTGAAAACTTCACAACACAAAACTCAACAGAAATCTCGTGAGCTCCGTTAGTGAAAGAAAACAAAAGACCACTTCAAGGTACTGTAATGAACTTATTCTTTATTTATATTGGTATTAAACCTACTGTATTCCAACTTATCTATGGTTTATAAACTATTTTACTAGCCATAGACTCATCAAAATAAGCAAACAACACACAAAAACAGAATCTGTCAAGAACAGAACAGTTTGTAGTAATCTGTAACTAACGCAAACTTCTGGAACTCCAACAAATCAGCCAAAATAGGACGACCTACGAAATTTGTTTATTGATCAGCAGCAATTGGAATCAGTATTTTATCACGTTCTGGTGATTTTTAACAATTGTTTTCGTGAACAGAAAGTTTCTGGAAATTACAGCAAGATCAAATAATTATCATCCAAGAAGATCCTATAGGTCTAACTTGGCACAAACACTAATTAAAACATAAAACCACATCTAAACAGAAGGTAGATGGATTATTTATTCCTAAACATAAGCAAAAACAAAGAAAACTAAAAATAAAATTGGGTTGCCTCCCAACAAGCGCTATCATTTAACGCTCCTAGCTAGGCGTAAAAGCAAGGATAGATCTAGGTATTGCCATCGTTGGTAGGCAATCCATAAGTGGATCTCATGATAGATTCATATGGTAATTTTATTTTCTTCCTAGGGAAGTGTTCCATGCCTTTCTTTAATGGAAATTGGAATCTAATATTCCCTTCCTTCATATCAATAATTGCACCAATCGTTCTAAGGAAAGGTCTACCAAGAATAATAGGACAAGAGGGATTGCAATCTATATCAAGAACGATAAAATCTATGGGCACACAATTCCTATTTGCAACAATAAGAACATCATTAATTCTTCCCTTAGGTTTCTTAATAGTGGAATCCGCAAGGTGCAAGTTTAGAGAGCAATCATCAAAATCGCGGAAATCTAGCAAATCGCACAAAGTTTTGGGGATAGTCTAGCACCCAAATCACATAAAGCATAAAATTCAAGGGATAGAAACTTCCAACTCAAGTTTTTCTTCATAATATTGCATCAAGGCATCAACGATATGTTTGGTCAAGGCTTTATTTTGACTATAAGCATGAGGAGAATTTAGCACGGATTGCAACAAGGAAATACAATCAATTAAAGAGCAACTTTCATAATTAAATTCCTTGAAGTCCAAAATAGTGGGTTTAGCAATATCTTGGGTTTTGCTTTTTTCAATCCCACTTTTATCAATTTTATCATCAAGATCTAAAAACTCCGAATTCTTGAAATGCCTTCTTGGTAAAGGTGGATCATATTCAGTCCTGTCATTATCAAGATTCATATTGCAAAACAAGGACTTAATAGGGGACACATCAATAACTTTTAGATCTTCATCTTGATTTTCATAGGAATTGGAAGAACACGCTTTAATAAAGGCATCTTTCGTAGCACGCATCCTAGCGGTTCTTTCCTTGCACTCATCAACGGAAATTCTCATGGCTTTGAGAGACTCATTGATATCATGCTTACGAGGAATAGATCTAAGCTTTAAAGAGTCAACATCAAGAGAAATTCTATCAACGTTCCTAGCCAATTCATCAACTTTAAGTAATTTCTCTTCATGCAAAGCATTGAAATTCTTTTGTGAATTCATAAACTCTTCAACACTATTCTCAAATTCAGAGGGCATCTTATTAAAATTTCCATAAGGGTTGTTGTAGGAATTTCCATAATTATTAGAAGGATTACTAGGATAATGCCTAGGATTAAAGTTCCCTCTATACGCGTTGTTACCAAAATTATTCCTACCAACAAAATTCACATCCATATATTCATTATTATTCTCAATCAAAGTAGACAAAGGCATATCATTAGGATCAGAAGAAACACTCTTAGTAGCAAATAATTTCATAAGTTCATCCATCTTTTCACTCAAAACATTGATTTCTTCTATCGCATGCACTTTTTTATTAGTAGATCTTTCAGTGTGTGTAACACCCCGGATGTAACTTGCCATATTTGTACTCCAACTCTTGCCATTTTCGGCTATGTGTTATGATATTCTCTCGTGGTTTGGTTTCGTCTTCGTTTTGCATTTTGTCCATGTCATGCATTTCATATCATGGCATCATGTGCATCGCATTTGCATTCGTGTCCGTCTCATGCATCCGAGCATTTTCCCCGTTGTCCGTTTTGCAATCTGGCACTCCTACGTCCTCCGGCGCCCCCTTTTGCCTCTTTCTGTGTGCGGGTGTTAAACATTCTCGGAATGGACTGAGATTTGCCAAGGGGCCTTGGTACACCACCGGTAGACCGCCTGTCAAGTTCCGTGCCATTTGGAGTCCGTTTGATACTCCAACGGTTAACCGGGTAACCGCGAAGGCCTCTTTTGTGTTGCAGCCCAACACCCCTCCAAAACGGCCGAAAGAACCCATATAAACCATCTCCATGTCCTCCTTCGTTGGATCACGATCGTGTGGGCGAAAACTACACTCCATTTGAAGTCTTCAAACTCCCTCTACCTATAAATATGTGCACCCCTCCTTCATTTCCGGGTCCAAAACCCTAGCTCCACCCTCCTCCGTCGCCGGACACGTCCGGATCAGACCGGACGCGTCCGCCACCGCGCCCACACCAACCGGCGCCTGCCACGTGGCACACCACCGCCGCCCACCGCCTCCGGCCCGCGAGCCCACGTCGGGCCCGCCGAGCCCATCCGCCGCAGCCCCGCGCGCCCGCGCCTCCTCCTCGCCGCCGTCCGCCGCCCGCTCCCCGCCGGCGCGCCCTTGCCGCCACTCGCCGGCGACCCCGGTCCGAAGCGTCGGCCACCAGAGCCGCCCCCGCGCCGCCCGCGGCCACCGCGAGGTTCGCCGCCTCCACCATGTCGCCGCACCTGCAAGCAACTCCGGTGCCGTCCACGAGCACTCCGACGAGCCCTACTCCTACTCCGGCCACCGTCTTCCTCTTCTCCGGCCTGCCACTCCGGAGAACTCCTCGGTTCGCGTGCCAGATCCAGATCCAGCAAACCCTAGGTTGACCCCGAAATTCTTCCAAGTCATTTTCTGCCATATTTTTAGGCCATGTTCATCGCATCATAGCTCCCTGCATATAGCTCCGCTTAATGCATATGATATACTGAAATGTTCATCAGAATGATCTCTTCACTTTGATCGATTGTGCCATGCTCGTTTGAGTCCATATTGACGCCCAAATCATTGATGCAAGAGTGCTATAAAATGTTTACTGCTGTTACTTATCTGTTTATGAGGATTTGTCATTTTTGCTACATTTATTGTGTGCATCTTATGGGCATGAGCTCTACATGTGCTTTGGGCTATGCCATGCCATCTTTACAGGGGTGTATTCCATGTATTTGTTTGATCAATTTTGTGACTAGCACATGCATGCAAAGTAGCTCTCGTAATACTGCTGATTTCAGGGACTTAGGATTTTGCTAAGTCATTGTTCTGCTGTTATTTTTATGCCAAGCATCCATGTTGCTACAGAGAGATAGATGCTTCCTTTGAGTATGTTTAGTAATGATGTTTTGGACATATGGATGTGCTATATCAACTCATACCCTTTTCAGAAATTATGGAGTGACTTAGAATGACTCAATATTGCTCTACTTTTGCTATAAAATGTTCCTGGCAGATTGTTTACGTGTTGATCAATTTTGCCAAGGTTGTTGTAGTTGCTCCTTTCATGATATGAGCTTGTTATTGACATGGTTAGTTTCATAAACATGTCTTCTTACTGGTAATATGCTTAGTTTATCATGCACGTCCTTGTGATGCATGAGTCGAGCTCGTGAAGATGCCTTCATGATGTTGTTTATGCCATTCTCAGTTTTTCTGCTAAGTCTGAAATCTGTAACGAAACTTGCTATGTTTACATGGGTGCCATCATATTTCCTGTTCCTTTTTTGCTCATGGTCAGTAACGGACTTTTGTTCTATGCTTTCGATAGATTCATTTCATGCCTTGTTTCGCTATGTTTTGTGCTTGTAGCATGCTGTTTTCTTGCTATAAACATGGCTACCTGATGTTAGTTCCTGGCATGTTATTTTCACCAAGTCTGTGAAGCTGATATCTTTTGTACTTTTGCCATGCTTGTTTCAACCTGCTCTGTTGTCAGTTATCCATAGCTCAGTGTTCATCTTTTCTTAAGGATCTTGAGTACATCACTGCCGTATTCATTGTTTTTATGTTGGAGTGCAGTAGCTTAGTTTCTTGTAGCATGCTAAGTGGCATCATGTTGTTAATCGCAGAATTGTGCCATCCTTGTTTTGCTTTACATTTGCAAACCGTGCATCCGATTCCGGTGATCTTTATATCGATTTCAACCGAAATCATCTCATCTTTCCAGCAGCATACTTGGTTTGCCAAGTTGATGCCTTGTTCATCTTTTCCCTTCTGGAGAATGCATATGCATTGCGTATCACAACTCGCATATCATGCCATGTTTTGCATCATGTTGCTTGTGCATTGCATCGTGGTTGATATGTTGCTTTGCTTGTGTTCTTGCTTTGGGTAGATCCGGGAGACGAGTACGTGAACGAGGAACCTGTTGAGAACGCTTACGAGGATCAAGTTTTCGACAACCCTGAGAACTTTGCAGGCAAGTTGACCATACCCTCGAAATCACGTATATCTTTGCTTGCTAGTTGCTCGCTCTTTTGCTATGCTACGATACCTACCACTTGCTATATCGGTGTTAGGTTCCTTGATTTTGCGTTCCTTACGCGGTTGGGTGATTTATGGGACCCCCTTGACAGTTCGCTTTGAATAAAACTCCTCCAGCAAGGCCCAACCTTGGTTTTACATTTGCCTACCTAAGCCTTTTCCCTTGGGTTTTCGCGAGCCCAATGGTCCTATTTATTTACCCCCCCCCCCCCCCCCGGGCCAGCGCTCGTCGTGAGCGTTGGTCCAACCTGTCAACCACCGGTGGCCACCAGGGGCAACTCTGGGCTCGCCTACTGGACGTTTGGACAATCCGGTGTGCCCTGAGAACGAGATATGTGCAGCTCTTATCGGGATTTGTCGGCACAGTCGGGCGGCTTTGCTGGTCTTGTTTTACCATTGTCGAAATATCTTGTAACCGGGATTCCGAGATTGATCGGGTCTTCCCGGGAGAAGGAATATCCTTCGTTGACCGTGAGAGCTTATATTGGGCTAAGTTGGGATGCCCTGCAGGGTATTATCTTTCGAAAGCCGTGCCCACGGTTATGTGGCAGATGGGAATTTGTTAATGTCCGGTTGTAGAGAACTTGACACTTGACTTGATTAAAATACATCAACCGCGTGTGTAGCCGTGATGGTCTCTTTTCGGCAGAGTCCGGGAAGTGAACACGATTTTTGGGTTATGTATGAACGTAAGTAGTTTTAGGATCACTTCTTGATCACTTCCAGCTTCTCGATCGTGCATTGCTTCTCTTCTCGCTCTCTTTTGCGTATGTTAGCCACCATATATGCTTAGTGCTTGCTGCAGCTCCACCTCATTACCCCTTCCTTCCTATAAGCTTAAATAGTCTTGATCTCGCTGGTGTGAGATTGCTGAGTCCTCGTGACTCACGGATTCTACCAAAATAGTTGCAGGTCCCGGCGATACCGGTGCAGATGACGCAACCGAGCTCAAGTGGGAGTTCGACGAGGAACGTGGTCATTACTATGTTTATTTCCCTGATGATCAGTAGTGGAGCCCAGTTGGGACAATCGGGGATCTAGCATTTGGGGTTGTCTTCTTTTATTTTGGTTCCGTAGCCGGACCTTGATTGTACTCTGGATGATGTATGTTTAATTTATGTATTGTATGAAGTGGCGATTGTAAGCTAACTCTTTATCCCATTCTTGTTCATTACATGGGATTGTGTGAAGATGACCCTTCTTGGGACAAAACCTACAATGCGGTTATGCCTCTAAGTCGTGCCTCGACACGTGAGAGATATAGCCGCATCGTCGGCGTTACAAGTTGGTAATCAGAGCCATCCCCGACTTAGGAACCCCCTGCTTGATCGAATCGCTGGCGTTGTTGAGTCTAGAAAAAAATGTTTTGAGTCTTAGGATTATATATATCGGAGAGTAGGATTCTTTTTACTCCTCAGTCCCTTCGTCGCTCTGGTGAGGCCCCCTGACGTAGAAGTTTTGACTCTACTCTCCTCAGATTTCACGAATTTTTTTTAGGATCGCGCGGGTATCTTGGAATCGTTCTGATGGTTTTGTGACGAGAACATTGTTCTTGGTGCCCTGGGGAGTTGAGCTCCGAGGTTTTGTCATCACAATTTTATCGTTGCAGTTCTGGAATACCTGAGTTTTGCTGACATCGAAAATCTCTTTTATGAAGTTGTTGGTGAGATAACCTCGACGCCACCCAGTACTGGGACGGGAGTTCGGGAGTATTGCCATAACTCGTATAACGAATGCTTTTCAAAGGTTGAGGTAAATGATTTTCGAAGGTTTCTTGGTTATGTGTTGAAGGATGGATACAGCTGGATGTAGGATTTGCTAGTTTGGATGAGATATATTGCTTCCCCTGTATCCCCAACACCTGATTGCATAACCATAAAGTTTCAGGAGTTCCATAGGTGGGAATTCATGTAGCTCTAGTATTTCTTCCCGCAGATATTTGGTTTGAGAGTGGCTAATCCTTACCAAGTATTTGTTCATATCTGTACCTTGTTGATTTTATTCCTCTACCTTTATCTAAGTGGCTTCTCAACTTATGGAAGTGTGATGATTTACTTTGGAATTCATTCGTTCGTTCTTGTCCGAATGTTAAGGCTATATGTTGTAATTTTGATCCTTTGATTCAGCTTGAATATATGTATTTCAAGATGCTAACGGATGTCACCCTCTACAGGATGGCTCCGCCAACGCGTCAGAATCTGGAATGCAATGATGGAGAGCAGTCGAACCCTCCGCCACCTCCTCCGCCTCCGGAGGCATGGCAAGCTTTGATGACAGCCACCAATGCCAACGCTCAGATACTGATTCAGCTCATGCAAGATCGCAACCAAGGCCAAGGCAGTCAAGGGAATCAAGGGCAAGGGCAATTCAACAATCAGCCTCACTTCGCTACCCTCAACCAATTCCTTGCAAATCAGCCGAAGTCTTTTAGCTACTATGCCGAGGACACAGATGCCGATGATTGTCTCGTGGACATCAACAAGAATTTTGAATGTAGCAATGTCAGGCCTGAGGAATTTGTCAAGTTTGCTTCTTTTCAACTCAAGGACCAAGCTGCTGATTGGTATCAACAATACAAAGATTCCAGAGGAGGTCGTGTGATTACCTGGGATGATTTCTGCCGAGACTTCAAAGCTCACAACATTCCACAAAGTGTTGTTGAGAGCAAGCGTGAGGAGTTTCGCAATCTCAAGCAAGGCAGCATGTCTGTGTACCAATACAACATTCAGTTTTAGAAACTTGCTCGCTTCGCTAAACAAGACGTTCATGATGAAAAGAGTATGATCTATCAATTCAGAGGTGGCCTGAGAGAAGATCTGCAGTTAGCTCTCGTTCTTGTTGAGCCGACTAAGTTTGATCAATTCTACAACATGGCACTGAAGCAAGAAGTTGCCCAGCTCAAGTGTGAGGCTTCTAAGAAGAGAGTCAGGGACGCAGTTCGGTCTTCTTCTTCCTCACTAGTGGCAGCTAAGCAGCAGAAGTTTTGGTTGCCTCCTCCTCCTCTGTTCCGTCAGCCTTACCAGCAGAAGAACAAAGGTGGCCATGGATCTTCCCACCCACCCAACCCTGGCTATCAGAACAAGTCTCAGAATCAAGCGGCAAGGTCTAATGCTCCTTATCATCATCCGCTCTCAGCGGTGACTTGCAACAAGTGTCAGCAAAAAGGTCACTATGCTAACAAGTGCTTCAACCAAAGGCGCCTTCCGCCTCCTCCTCCTGTGAGATCTTCAAGCAATGCAGTGGTCAAGCATAATCCCAAGTTTGCAAAGGTGAACATGATGAATACAGCTCAAGCGGAGGAATCTTCCGATGTGATAATGGAAAATCTCTTAGTTAATGATATTCCTGCAAAAGTCTTATTTGATACTGGTAATTCGCTTAGTTCCATCTCAAGACCTTTTGCATCGAAGCATGAGTTTGTTTTTGAAGATCTGGCTAGGCCATTGTCTGTCGTTTCTCCGAGTAAAGTGTTGGGTTCTAGCAGCTTTATTCCGGATGTTTCCATCAAGATGGGCAACTATAAATTTCTGTCTTCTCCAATTTTCCTTGGTGACTCGGATATTGATCTAATTCTCGGGATGGGCTGGCTTTCTAAGCACAAGGCTCAACTTGATTGTGCTGCCAGGGAGATTCAATTGACACACTCTTCTGAGGATGTGATCATCTATGCCGCTCGTGAAGAAACCATTCGGTTGTTTTCTCTCAATGAGAAGGGCGAGTTGGATGCTATTTCTCAAATTCCAGTCATTTGTGAGTACCAAGATGTCTTTCCAGAAGAGCTTCCGGGTATGCCTCCTCACCGGCCAGTCGAGTTCGTTATTGATCTTGAGCCTGGTACTGAACCCGTTTGCAAGCGTCCATACAAGCTTGGGCCAAAGGAGTTGAAGGAATTGAAGAAACAGCTCGATGAACAAGAGCGTCTTGGTCTGATCAGACCGAGTTCATCTCCATGGGGTTGTGGTGTTCTTTTTGTCCAGAAGAAGGATGGCACGGACCGACTTTGTGTCGACTACCGCCCATTGAACAAGAAGACTATCAAGAACAAGTACCCACTTCCCAACATCAATGAGCTTTTCGAGAAACTTAAAGGTGCTAAAGTGTTCTCCAAGCTTGACCTTCGTATGGGTTATCATCAGATTCGCATTCATGAAGAAGATATTCCCAAGACAGCATTCAGAACAAGCTTTGGTTCTTATTAATATACTGTCATGTCTTTCGGCCTTGTCAATGCTCCTCCAACATTCTCTCGAATGATGAACTTCATCTTCAACCCCTACACCAATGAATTCGTCTTGGTGTATCTCGATGATATATTGGTCTTCTCCAAGAATAAGAAGGATCATGCCAAACATTTGCGATTGGTGCTCGACAAGCTCAGAGAGTATCAATTCTATGCGAAGTTCTCCAAATGTGAATTTTGGCTTGATGAAGTTCTTTACCTTGGTCATATCATCTCTGCCAAGGGCATCGCTGTTAATCCCGAGAAGGTGTCTACAGTTGTGAATTGGGAACCTCCTCAGAATGTCAAGCAGCTTCGCAGTTTTCTTGGACTTGCAAGCTATTGCTGAAGATTCGTTGAGAATTTCTCAAAGATTGCAAAGCCTCTTTCCAACCTCCTCCAAAAGCATGTGAAGTATGTCTGGACTCCTGAGTGTGACGTTTCTTTCAACACTCTCAAAGAGAAACTCGTCACAGCTCCTGTCTTGACTCCTCCTGACGAATCCAAGCCATTCAAAGTTTTCTGTGATGCTTCTCTTCAAGGTCTCGGTGCTATGTTAATGCAAGAGACGAAAGTTGTGGCCTATACCTCTCGTCAGTTGAAGCCCAACGAAAAGAACTACCCCACTCACGATCTTGAGTTGGCGGCAGTTGTCCATGCATTAATTGAAGGAAATATGCCCTAGAGGCAATAATAAAGTTATTATTTATTTCCTTATATCATGATAAATGTTTATTATTCATGCTAGAATTGTATTAACTGGAAACATAATACTTGTGTGAATACATAGACAAACAGAGTGTCACTAGTATGCCTCTACTTGATTAGCTCGTTGATTAAAGATGGTTATGTTTCCTAACCATAGACATGTGTTGTCATTTGATTACGGGATCACATCATTAGGAGAATGATGTGATTGACATGACCCATTCCATTAGCTTAGCACCCGATCGTTTAGTATGTTGCTATTGCTTTTTTCATGACTTATACATGTTCCTATGACTATGAGATTATGCAACTCCCGTTTGCCGGAGGAACACTTTGTGTGCTACCAAACGTCACAACGTAACTGGGTGATTATAAAGGAGCTCTACAGGTGTCTCCAAAGGTACATGTTCGGTTGGCGTATTTCGAGATTAGGATTTGTCACTCCGATTGTCGGAGAGGTGTCTCTGGGCCCTCTCGGTAATGCACATCACTTAAGCCTTGCAAGCAATGCAACTAATGAGTTAGCTGCGAGATGATGTATTACAGAACGAGTAAAGAGTCTTGCCGGTAACGAGATTGAACTAGGTATTGAGATACTGACGATCGAATCTCGGGCAAAGTAACATACCGATGACAAAGGAAACAACGTATGTTGTTATGTGGTCTGACCGATAAAGATCTTCGTAGAATATGTGGGAGCCAAATGAGCATCCAGGTTCCGCTATTGGTTATTGACTGGAGACGTGTCTCGGTCATGTCTACATTGTTCTCGAACCCGTAGGGTCCGCACGCTTAAGGTTTCGATGACAGTTTCATTATGAGTTTGTATGTTTTGATGTACCGAAGCAGTTCGGAGTCCCGGATGAGATCGGGGACACGACAAGGAGTCTCGAAATGATCGAGACGTAAAGATCGATATATTGGACGACTATATTCGGATATCAGAAAGGTTCCGAGTGATTCGGATATTTTCGGAGGTACGGGGAGGTACGGGAATACGAGGAAGAAGCAATGTGCCTTAGTGGGCCTTAGTGGGAAGGAGAGGCAGCAGCCAGGAGGTGGCGCGCGCCCCTCCCAAGCCCAGTCCGAATTGGACAAGGGGTTTGGGGCACGGCCCCTCTCTCCCTTCCTTCCCCTCTTCCCCCCCTTTCCCCCCTTCTCCTAGTTGGACTAGGAAAGGAGGAAACCTACTCCAACTAGGAGTAGGAATCCTACTCCCTTGGCGTGCCCCTCCTAGGGCCGGCCTCCTCCCCCCTTGCTCCTTTATATACGGGGGCAGGGGGCACCTCTAGACACAACAATTGATCCTTGAGATCTATTAGCCGTGTGCGGTGCCCCACTCCACCATAATCCTCGATAATATTGTAGCGGTGCTTAGGCGAAGCCCTACGATGGTAGAACATCAAGATCGTCACCACGTCGTCGTGCTGACGGAACTCATCCCCGACACTTTGCTGGATCGGAATCCGGGGATCGTCATCGAGTTGAACGTGTGCTAGAACTCGGAGGTGTCGTAGTTTCGGTGCTTGATCGGTCGGGCCATGAAGACGTACGACTATATCAACCGCGTTGTTATAATGCTTCCGCTTTCGGTCTACGAGGGTACATGGACAACACTCTCCCCTCTTGTTGCTATGCATCACCATGATCTTGCGTGTGCGTAGGAAATTTTGAAATTACTACGTTACCCAACAGTGGCATCCAAGCCTAGGTTTTATGCGTAGATGTCATACGCACGAGTAGAACACAAGTGAGTTGTGGGCGATATAAGTCATACTACTTACCAGCATGTCATACTTTGGTTCGGCGGTATTGTTGGATGAAGCGACCCGAACCGACATTATGCGTACGCTTACGCGAGACTGGTTCTACCGACATGCTTTGCACACAGGTGGCTGGCGGGTGTCAGTTTCTCCAACTTTAGTTGAACCGACTGTGGCTACGCCCGGTCCTTGCGAAGGTTAAAATAGCACCAACT
Source organism: Aegilops umbellulata (assembly GCA_032464435.1). Lineage (NCBI taxonomy): Eukaryota > Viridiplantae > Streptophyta > Magnoliopsida > Poales > Poaceae > Aegilops > Aegilops umbellulata. The sequence goes on from CP136057.1 coordinate 280,381,122, forward strand.
TGACAAACTATCGTTGTGGTTTTGATGCGTAGGTAAGAACGGTTCTTGCTAAGCCCGTAGCAGCCACGTAAAACTTGCAACAACAAAGTAGAGGACGTCTAACTTGTTTTTGCAGGGCATGTTGTGATGTGATATGGTCAAGACGTGATGATATATAAGTTGTTTTATGAGATGATCATGTTTTGTTGAAGTTATTGGCAACTGGCAAAAACCTTATGGTTGTCTCTCTATTGCATAAGATGCAAGCGCCAAATAATTGCTTTACTTTATCGCTATGCGATAGCAATAGTTACAAGAGCAATTGTTGGCGAGACGACCATGTGACGACACATTGATATAGATCAAGATGATGGAGATCATGGTGTCATGCCGGTGACGATGGAGATCATGATGATGCTTTGGATATGAAGATCAAAGGCACAAGATGATGATGGCCATATCATGTCACATATTTTGATTGCATATGATGTTTATCTTTTATACATCTTATTTTGCTTAGTTCGACGGTAGCTTTATAAGATGATCTCTCACTAAATTATCAAGGTATAAGTGTTCTCCTCGAGTATGCACCGTTGCAAAAGTTCTTCGTGCTGAGACACCACGTGATGATCGGGTGTGATAGGCTCTACGTTCAAATACAACGGGTGCAAAACAGTTGCACACACGGAATACTCAGGTTAAACTTGACGAGCCTAGCACATAACAGATATGGCCTCGGAACACTGAGACCGAAAGGTCGAGCGTGAATCATATAGTAGATATGATCAACATAGTGATGTTCACCATTGAAACTACTCCATCTCACGTGATGATCGGACATGGTTTAGTTGATATGGATCACGTGATCACTTAGAAGATTAGAGGGATTTCTATCTAAGTGGGAGTTCTTAAGTAATATGATTAATTGAACTTTAAATTTATCATGAACTTAGTCCTGGTAGTATTAGCATATCTATGTTGTAGATCAATAGCTCGCGTTTAGTTCCCCTGTTTTATTTTTGATATGTTCCTAGAGAAAACTAAGTTGAAAAATGTTAGTAGCAATGATCCGGATTGGATCCATGATCTGAGGTTTATCCTCATTGCTGCACAGAAGAATATGTCCTTGATGCACCGCTAGGTGACAGACCTATTGCAGGAGCAGATGCAGACGTTATGAACGTTTGGCTAGCTCATTATGATGACTACTTGATAGTTTAGTGCACCATGCTTAACGGCTTAGAATCGGGACTTCAAAGACGTTTTGAACGTCATGGACCATATAAGATGTTCCAGAAGTTGAAGTTAATATTTAAAGAAAATACCCGAGTTGAGAGATATGAAGTCTCCAACAAGTTCTATAGCTAAAAGATGGAGGAGAATAGCTCAAGCAGTGAGCATGTGCTCAGATTGTCTGGGTACTACAATCGCTTGAATCAAGTGGGAGTTAATCTTCCAGATAAAATGGTGATTGACAGAATTCTCTAGTCACCATCACCAAGTTAGTAGAACTTCGTGATGAACTATAATATGCAAGGGATAACGGAAACGATTCCCAAGCTCTTCGTGATGCTAAAATCAACGAAGGTAGAAATCAAGAAAAACATCAAGTGTTGATGGTTAACAAGACCACTAGTTTCAAGAAGAACGGCAAGCAAGTTGCTGCTTAAGTGAAGAATCCCAAGTCTGGTCCTAAGCCTGATACTGAGTGCTTCTACTGCAAAAGAGCTGGTCACTGGAAGCGGAACTGCCCCAAGTATTTGGCGGATAAGAAGGATGGCAAAGTGAACAAAGGTATATTTGATATACAGATTATTGATGAGTATTTTACTAGTGTTCGTAGCAACCCCTTGGTATTTGATACTGGTTCAGTAGTAACTTGAAATGGGAGTTGCAGAATAAACAGAAACTAGTAAAGGGCGAGGTGACGATGTGTGTGGAAGTAGTTCCAAGATTGATATGATCATCATCGCACACTCCCTATACTTTCGGGATTAGTGTTGAACCTAAATAAGTGTTATTTGGTGTTTGCGTTGAGCATGAATATGATTTGATTATGTTTATTGCAATACGGTTATTCGTTTAAGTAAGAGAATAAATTGTTGTTCTGTTTACATGAATAAAACCTTATATGGTTACACACCCAATGAAAATGGTTCATTGGATCTCGATTGTAGTGATACACATATTCATAATATTGATACCAAAAGATGCAAAGTTAATAATGATAGTGCAACTTATTTGTGGCACTGCCGTTTAGGTCATATTGGTGTAAAGCGCATGAAGAAACTCCATGCTGATGGACTTTTGGAATCACTTGATTACGAATCACTTGATGCTTGCAAACCATGCCTCGTAGGCAAGATGACTAAGACTCCGTTCTCCGGAACAATGGAGCGAGCAACTGACTTATTGGAAATAATACATACAGATGTATGCGATCCGATGAGTATTAAGGCTCGCGGCGGGTATCGTTATTTTCTGACCTTCACAGATGATTTGAGCAGATATGGGTATATCTACTTGATGAAACATAAGTCTGAAACATTTGAAAAGTTCAAAGAATTTTAGAGTGAAGTGGAAAATCATCGTGACAAGAAAATAAAGTTTCTACGATCTGGACGAATATTTGAGTTACGAGTTTGGTCTTAAATTAAAACAATGTGGAATAGTTTCACAAATTCGTGTCACCTGGAACACCACAGCATAATGGTGTGTCCAAACGTCATAACCGTACTTTATTGGATATAGTACAATCTATGATGTTTCTTACCAATTTACCACTATCGCTTTCGGGTCATGCATTAGAGACAGCTGCATTCACGTTAAAAAGGGGCACCATCTAAGTCCGTTGAGACGACACAATATGAACTGTGGTTTGACAAGAAACCAAAGTTGTCGTTTCTTAAAGTCTGGGGTTGCGATGATTATAAGAAAAAGTTTCATCATGATAAGCTCAAACCCAAATCGGAGAAATATGTCTTCATAGGATACCCAAAAGGAGACTGTTGGGTACACCTTCTATCACAGATCCGATGGCAAGACATTTGTTGCTAAGAATGGATCCTTTCTAGAGAAGGAGTTTCTCTCGAAAGAAGTGAGTGGGAGGAAAGTAGAACTTGATAAGGTAATTGTACCTTCTCCCTTATTGGAAAGTAGTTCATCACAGAAATCTGTTCCTGTGACTACTACACCAATTAGTGAGGAAGCTAATGATAATGATCATGTAACTTCAGATCAAGTTACTACCGAATCTCGTAAGTAAACCAGAGTGAGATCCGCACCAGAGTGGTACGGTAATCCTGCTCTGGAAGTCATGTTACTAGACCATGACGAACTTGCGAACTATGAGGAAGCGACGATGAGCCCAGATTCCGCAAAATGGCTTGAGGCCATGAAATCTGAGATGGGATCCATGTATGAGAACAAAGTACGGACTTTGATTGACTTGCCCAATGATCGGCGAGCCATTGAGATTAAATGGATCTTCAAGAGGAAGACGGGCGCTGATAGTAGTGTTACTATCTACAAAGCTAGAATTGTCGCAAAAAGGTTTTCGACAAATTCAAGGTGTTGACTACGGGAGAGTTTCTCAATCGTATCTATGCTTAAGTCTGTCCGAATCATGTTAGCAATTGCCGCATTTTATGAAATCTGGCAAATGGATAAACAAAACTGCATTCCTTAATGGATTTATTAAATAAGAGTTGTATATGATGCAACCAGAAGGTTTTGTCAATCCTAAAGGTGTTAACAAAATATGCAAGCTACAGCGATCCATCTATGGACTGGTGCAAGCATCTCAGAGTTGGAATATACGCTTTGATAAGTTGATCAAAGGATATAGTTTTATACAGACTTGTGGTGAAGACTGTATTTACAAGAAAGTGAGTGGGAGCACTACAACATTTCTGATAAGTATATGTGAATGACATATTGTTGATCGGAAATAATGTAGAATTATTGTGCAAAGAATAAAGGAGTGTTTGAAAGGAGTTTTTCAAAAAAAGGCCTCGGTGAAGCTGCTTACATATTGAGCATCAAGATCTATAGAGATAGATCAAGACGCTTGATAAGTTTTTCAATGAGTTAGCTGTGAGATGATGTATTACGGAACGAGTAAAGAGACTTGCCGGTAATGAGATTGAACTAGGTATTGAGATACCGACGATCGAATCTCGGGCAAGTAACATACCGATGACAAAGGGAACAACGTATGTTGTTATGCGGTCTGACCGATAAAGATCTTCGTAGAATATGTGGGAGCCAATATGAGCATCCAGGTTCCGCTATTGGTTATTGACCGGAGACGTGTCTCGGTCATTTCTACATTGTTCTCGAACCCGTAGAGTCCGCACGCTTAAGGTTTCGATGACAGTTTCATTATGAGTTTATATGTTTTGATGTACCGAAGGAGTTCGGAGTCCCGGATGAGATCGGAGACACGACGAGGAGTCTCGAAATGGTCGAGACGTAAAGATCGATATATTGGACGGCTATATTCGAACATCGGAAAGGTTCCGAGTGATTCGGGTATTTTCGGAGGTACCGGGGAGTTACGGGAATATGAGGAAGAAGCAATGGGCCTTAATGGGCCTTAGTGGGAAGGAGAGGCAGCAGCCAAGAGGTGGCACGCGCCCCTCCCAAGCCCAGTCCGAATTGGACAAGGGGTTTGGGGCGCGACCCCTCTCTCCCTTCCTTCCCCTCTTCCCCTCTTTCCCCCATTCTCCTAGTTGGACTAGGAAAGGAGGAAACCTACTCCAACTAGGAGTAGGAATCCTACTCCCTTGGCGCGCCCCTCCTAGGGCCGACCTCCTCCCCCCTTGCTCCTTTATATACGGAGGCAGGGGGGCACCTCTAGACACAACAATTGATCCTTGAGATCTATTAGCCGTGTGCGGTGCCCCGCTCCATCATAATCCTCGATAATATTATAGCGGTGCTTAGGCGAAGCCCTGCGACGGTAGAACATCAAGATCGTCACCACGCCGTCGTGCTGACGGAACTCATCCCCGACACTTTGCTGGATCGGAGTCCGGGGATCGTCATCGAGCTGAACGTGTGCTAGAACTCGGAGGTGTCGTAGTTTCGGTGCTTGGTCGGTCGGGCCGTGAAGACGTACGACTACATCAACCGCGTTGTTATAACACTTCCGCTTTCGGTCTATGAGGGTACGTGGACAACACTCTCCCCTCTCGTTGTTATGCATCACCATGATCTTGCGTGTGCGTAGGAAAATTTTGAAATTACTACGTTCCCCAACATTAATAACATGGAGAGATCACTTGTTGGGAAGGGAAGTGGACATATTGACCGATCACAAGAGTCTCAAGTGCATCTTCACTCAGCCCAACCTCAACCTCAGACAAACTTGATGGGTCGAGATGATTCAAGTGTACAACCCGAGTATTGAATATACTCCTAGCAAGGCCAACATCATTGCAGATGCTTTGAGCAGGAAGGCTTATTGCAACAGTTTAATCCTCAAGCCCGTCCAACCGGATCTTTGTGAAGCTTTCCGCAAACTGAATCTCTAAGTTGTTCATCAAGGCTTTCTTGCCAACCTCCTAGTCTCTCCTACTTTGGAAGATCAAATTCGTGAGGCACAACTCCTGGATACCATGGTGAAGAAGGTGAAACGTGGTATTGACAAGGGCATTTCCAAATACAAGTGCTATCGCATTGATGACAAAGACACTTTATTCTTCGAGGACCGGATTGTAGTTCCTAAAGGTGATCTAAGGAAAGTCATTATGAACGAGGCGCACAATTCCCTTCTATCCATTCATCCTGGAAGTACGAAGATGTACCATGACCTCAAGCAGTCGTATTGGTGGACTCGAATGAAGCGAGAAATCGCTCAATTCGTGAACGAATGTGATGTCTGTCGAAGGGTGAAAGCAGAACACCAACGACCAGCTGGTCTCCTCCAACCTCTTGCTATTCTAGAATGGGAGTTTGATCATATTGAAATGGACTTCGTGACTGGTTTTCCTAAGTCCAAGCATGGAAATGATGCTATCTTCATTGTCATCGACAAGCTTACTAAAGTGGCTCATTTTCTTCCTATCAAAGAATCCATCACAGCAGCTCAGCTGGTAGAGTTATACACCTCCAGGATTGTCTCTTTGCACGGCATTCCGCAGTTGATATCTTCATATCGTGGAAGCATCTTCAGTTCTAAATTCTGGGACTCCTTCCAGAAGGCCATGGGCACCAACATTCGCTTCAGCACAGCTTTCCATCCTCAAAATAGTGGCCAAGTCGAGCGAGTCAATCAAATTCTTGAAGATATGCTCAGGGCTTGTGTCATCTCTTTCGGCATGAAGTGGGAGGATTGTCTTCCATATGTTGAGTTCTCCTACAACAACAGCTTCCAAACAAGTTTGGGCAAGGCCCCATTCGAGATTCTTTATGGCAGAAAGTGTCGTACTCCTCTAAATTAGTCAAGGACTGGTGAACGCCAACTTCTTGGCAACGACTTGATCACAGAGGCTGAAGAAATGTGTAAAGTCATCCGTGAAAACCTCAAAGCCATGCAATCGCGCCAGAAGAGCTACTATGATAGCAAGCATCGTGATTTGGCCTTCGAGATCGAAGACCATGTCTACCTCCGCATCTCTCCAATGAAAGGCACTCATCGCTTCGGTATCAAAGGGAAGCTTGCCCCTAGATAGGTGGGTCCTTTCAAGATCATTGGTAAAAGAGGCGATCTCGCCTATCAACTTGAGCTTCCCTCCAACTTCGCAAATGTGCATGATGTGTTCCACGTGTCACAGCTTCGCAAGTGTTTCAAAACGCCTGAGCGCACTATCAACTTCGAAGATATTAATCTCCAAGAATATTTGTCTTATCATGAGCATCCTGTTGCTATTCTTGAAGAAACTGAGCGCAAGACTCGCAACAAGTCCATCAAATTCCTGAAAGTGAAGTGGTCACACCATTCCGACCGAGAAGCCACCTAGGAGCGCGAGGACCACCTCTGTTCCGAATATCCGGAGTTCTTTCAGTCCTAGATCTCGAGACGAGATCCTCTCGTAATGGTGGAGTGTTGTAACACCCTGGATGTAACTTGCCATATTTGTACTCCAACTCTTGCCATTTTCGGTTATGTGTTATGATATTCTCTCGTGGTTGGGTTTCGTCTTCGTTTTGCATTTTGTCCATGTCATGCATTTTTCATATCATGGCATCATGTGCATCACATTTGCATTCGTGTTCGTCTCATGCATCCGAGCATTTTCCCCGTTGTCCGTTTTGCAATCCGGCACACCTACGTCCTCTGGCGCCCCCTTTTGCCTCTTTTCGTGTGCGGGTGTTAAACATTCTTGGAATGGAACGAGATTTTCCAAGCGGCCTTGGTACACCACCGGTAGACCGCCTGTCAAGTTTCGTGCCATTCGGAGTCCGCTTGATACTCCAACGGTTAACCGGGTAACCGCGAAGGCCTCTTTTGTGTTTCAGCCCAACACCCCTCCAAAACGGCCCAACAACCCATCTAAACCATCTCCATGTCCTCCATTGTCGGATCATGATCGTGTGGGCGAAAACTACACTCCATTTGGAGTCTCCAAACTCCGTCTACCTATAAATATGTGCACCCCTCCTTCATTTCCGGGTCCAAAACCCTAGCTCCACCCTCCTCCGCCGCCGGACACGTCCGTATCGGAGCGGACGCGTCCGCCGCCGCGCCCGCACCAACCGGCGCCTGCCATGTGGCAGACCACCGCCGCCCACCGCCGCCGGCCCACGAGCCCGCATCAGGCCCGCCGAGCCCATCCGCCGCCGCCCCGCGCGCCCGCGCCTCCTCCTCGCCGCCCCGCGTGCCCGCGCCTTCTCCCCACCGCCGTCCGCCCCCCGCTCCCCGCCGCCGCGCCCTCGCCGCCACTCGCCAGCGACCCCGGTCTGTAGCGCCGGCCACCGGAACCGCCCCCGCGCCGCCCGTGGCCACCGCGAGGTTCGCCGCCTCCACCACGTCTTCGCACCTGCAAGCAACTCCGGCGCCGTCCACGAGCACTCTGGCGAGCCCTACTCCTACTTCAGCCACCGTCTTCCTCTTCTCCGGCCAGCCACTCCGGGGAACTCCTCGGTTCGCGCGCCAGATCCAGATCCAACAAACCCTAGGTTGACCCCGAAATTCTTCTAAGTCTTTTTCTGCCATATTTTTAGGCCATGTTCATCGCATCATAACTCCCAGCATATGGCTCCGTTTCATGCATATGATATATCGAAATATTCATAAGAATGTGGTCTTAATTTTGTTACATTGTGCCATGCTCGTGGGGGTCCATATTGATGCCCAAATCATTGCTGCAAGAGTGCTACAAAATGTTTACTGCTGTTACTTATCAGTTTATGAGGATTTGTCATTTTTGCTACATTTATTGTGTGCATCTTATGGGAATGAGATCTACATGTGCTTTGGGCTATGCCATGCCATCTTTACAGGGGTGTATGTCATGTATTTTTGTGATCAATTTGGTGATTTCAGGGACTTCGGATTTTGCTAAGTCATTGTTCTGCTGTTATTTTTATGCCATGTATCCATGTTTCTACAGAGAGATACATGCTTCTTTTGAGTATGTTCAGTAACGTTGTTTTGGACATATGGATGTGCTCTATCAAACCATGCCCTTTTTGGAAATTATGGAGTGCCCTAGAATGACTCAAGCTTGCTCTACGTTTGCTATAAAATGTTCCTGGCAGATTGTTTACGTGTTAATCAATTTTGCCAAGGTTGTTGTAGTTGATCCTTTCGTGATATGAGCTTGTTATTTACATGGTTAGTTTCATAAACATGTATTATTGCTGGAAATATTCTTAGTTTATCATTCAAGTCCTTGTGATGCGTGAATTGAGCTCGTGAAGATGCCTTCATGATGTTGTTTATGCCATGCTCAGTTTTTCTGCGAAGTCTGAAATCTGTAACGAAACTTGCTATGTTTACATGGGTGTCATCATATTTTTTTGATCCTTTTTGGCTCATGGTCATTAAGGGACTTTTGTTCTATGCTTTGAGTAGATTCATTCAGTTCCTTTCTTTGCTATGTTATGTTCTTGCACAGTGCTATTTGCTTGCTCCAGACATGGCTACCTGATGTTAATTCCTGGCATGTTGCTATTTTCACTGTGTGTGAAGCTGATATCTTTTGCACTTTTGCCATACTTGTTTGAACCTGCTCTGGTGTGAGTTAGCCGTAGCTCAGTGTTCATCTTTTGTTAAGCATCTCGAGTAAATCACTGCCATATGCTTTGTTGTCATGTTGGAATGAAGTAGCTTAGTTTCTTGTAGCATGCTAACTGGCATCATGATGTTAATCGCAGAATTGTGCCATCCTTGTTTTGCTTGTCATTTGCAAACCGTGCATCCGATTCCGGTGATCTTTATATCGATTTCAACCAAAATCATCTCATCTTTCCAGCGGCATACTTGGTTTGCCAAGTTGATGCCTTGTTCATCTTTTCCCTTCTGGAGCACGCATATGCATTGCGTATCACAACTCGCATATCATGTCATGTTTTGCATCATGTTGCTTGTGCATTGCATCGTGGTTGATAGTTGTTCCTTTGCTTGTGTTCTTGCTTTGGGTAGATCCGGGAGACGAGTACGTGAACGAGGAACCTGTTGAGAACGCTTACGATGATCAAGCTTTCGACAACCCTGAGAACTTTGCAGGCAAGATGACCATACCCTCGAAATCACTTATATCTTTGCTTGCTAGTTGCTTGCTCTTTTGCTATGTTGCGGTACCTACAACTTGCTATATCATGCCTCCCATGTTGCCATGTCAAACCTCTAACCATCCTTTCCTAGCAAACCGTTGTTTGGCTATGTTACCGCTTTTGCTCAGCCCCTCTTATAGCGTTGTTAGTTGCAGGTGAAGATGAAGTTGGTTCCATGTTGGAACATGGATATTTTGGGATATCACAATATCTCTTATTTAATTAATGCATCTATATACTTGGTAAAGGGTGGAAGGCTCGGCCTTATGCCTAGTGTTTTGTTCCACTCTTGCCGCCCTAGATTCCGTCATACCGGTGTTAGGTTCCTTGATTTTGCGTTCCTTACGCGGTTGGGTGATTTATGGGACCCCCTTGACAGTTCGCTTTGAATAAAACTCCTCCAGCAAGGCCCAACCTTGGTTTTAATTTGCCTACCTAAGCCTTTTCTCTTGGGTTTTCGCGAGCCCAATGGTCCTCTTTATTTAACCCCCCCCCCCCCCGGGGCCAGCGCTCGTCGTGAGCGTTGGTCCAACTTGTCAACCGTCGGTGGCCACCAGGGGCAACTCTGGGCTCGCCTATCGGACGTTTGGACAATCCGGTGTGCCCTGAGAACGAGATATGTGCAGCTCTTATCGGGATTTGTCGGCACAGTCGGGCGGCTTTGCTGGTCTTGTTTTACCATTGTCGAAATATCTTATAACCGGGATTCCGAGACTGATCGGGTCTTCCCGGTTGAAGGAATATCCTTCGTTGACCGTGAGAGCTTATAATGGGCTAAGTTGGGACGCCCCTGCAGGGTATTATCTTTCGAAAGACGTGCCCGCGGTTATGTGGCAGATGGGAATTTGTTAATGTCCGGTTATAGAGAACTTGACACTTGACTTAATTAAAATACATCAACCGCGTGTGTAGCCATGATGGTCTCTTTTCGGCAGAGTCCGGGAAGTGAACACGGTTTTTGGGTTATATATGAACGTAAGTAGTTTTAGGATCACTTCTTGATCACTTCCAGCTTCTCGATCGTGCATTGCTTCTCTTCTCGCTCTCTTTTGCGTATGTTAGCCACCATATATGCTTAGTGCTTGCTGCAGCTCCACCTCATTACCCCTTCCATCCTATAAGCTTAAATAGTCTTGATCTCGCTGGTGTGAGATTGCTGAGTCCTCGTGACTCACGGATTCTATCAAAACAGTTGCAGGTCCCGATGATACCGGTGCAGATGACGCAACCGAGCTCAAGTGGGAGTTCGACGAGGATCGTGGTCGTTACTATGTTTCTTTCCCTGATGATCAGTAGTGGAGCCCAGTTGGAATGACCGGGGATCTAGCATTTGGGGTTGTCTTCTTTTATTTTGGTTCCATAGCCGGACCTTGATTGTACTCTGGATGATGTATGTTTAATTTATGTATTGTGTGAAGTGGCGATTGTAAGCCAACTCTTTATCCCATTCTTGTTCATTACATGGGATTGTGTGAAGATGACCCTTCTTGCGACAAAACCTACAATGCGGTTATGCCTCTAAGTCGTGCCTCGACACGTGAGAGATATAGCCGCATCGTCGGTGTTACAGTGTGCCATTGAGATTAATTAGCCATAATATTATCTAGGAGTTTAGTAGCATCTCCTAAAGTGATTTCCATAAAAGTGCCTCCCGCGGCCGAATCTAAAAGATTTCTAGAAGCAAAATTCAATCTGGCATACAAATTTTGTATAATCATCCACAAATTCAAACCATGAGTAGGGAAATTACGTATCATTAATTTCATTCTCGCCCAAGCTTGTGCAACATGTTCATGATCAAGTTGCTTAAAATTCATAATATTGTTTTTAAGAGAGTTGATCTTAGCGGGAGGAAAATACTTAGAGATAAAAGCATCTTTGCACTTGTTCCAAGAATCAATACTATTTTTAGGCAAAGACGAAAACCAAGTTTTAGCACGATCTCTAAGCGAGAAAGGAAATAGCTTCAATTTAACAATATCATTATCGACATCTTTCTTCTTTTGCATATCACATAAATCAACGAAGCTATTTAGATGAGTAGCGGCATCTTCACTAGGAAGGCCGGCGAATTGATCTTTCATAACAAGATTCAACAAAGCAGCATTGATTTCACAAGATTCAGTGTTGGTAAGAGGAGCAATCGGAGTGCTAAGGAAATCATTATTGTTGGTATTGGTAAAGTCACACGATTTGGTATTATATTGAGCCATCGTGACAAGCAAGCAATCCAACACACGAGCAAACAAAAAGCAAGCGAAAAAAAGGCAAACGGAAAAGAGAGGGCGAATAAAGCGGCAAGGGGAAGTGGGGGATAGGAAAACGAGAGGAAAATGGCAAATAATGTAATGCGAGAGATAAGGGATTAAGATGAGTACTTGGTATGTTGACTTTTGCATAGACTCCCCGGCAACGGTGCTAGAAATCTTCCTGCTACCTCTTGAGCACTGCGTTCGATTTCCTTGAAGAGGAAAGGGTGATGCAGCAGAGTAGAGTAAGTATTTCCCTCAGTTTTTGAGAATCAAGGTATCAATCCAGTAGGAGGCTACACGCAAGTCCCTCGTACCTACACAAAACAAATAGCTCCACGCAACCAACGCGATTAGGGGTTGTCAATCCCTTCACGGTCACTTACGAGAGTGAGATCTGATAGAGATGATAGATAATATTTTTAGTATTTTTGGTATAAAGATGCAAAGTAAAATAAAAGGCAAAGTAAAAAAGCAAAGCAATAATAAAGTGATGGAAGATTGATATGATGAATATAGACCCGGGGGCCATAGGTTTCACTTGTGGCTTCTCTCAAGAGCATAAGTATTCTACGGTGGGTGAAAAATTACTGTTGAGCAATTGAAGAATTGAGCATAGTTATGAGAATATCTAGGTATGATCATGTATATAGGCATCACGTCCGAGACAAGTAGACCGACTCCTGCCTGCATCTACTACTATTACTCCACTCATCGACCGCTATCTAGCATGCATCTAGAGTATTAAGTTCAAGAAAACAGAGTAACGCTTTAAGCAAGATGACATGATGTAGAGGGATAAATTCATGCAATATGATTAAAACCCCATCTTGTTATCCTCGATGGCAACAATACAATATGTGCCTTGTTGCCCCTACTGTCACTGGGAAACGACACCGCAAGATTGAACCCAAAGCTAAGCACTTCTCCCATTGCAAGAAAAACCAATCTAGTAGGCCAAACCAAACTGATAATTCGAAGAGACTTGCAAAGATAACCAATCATACATAAAAGAATTCAGACAAGATTCAAATATTGTTCATAGATAATCTTGATCATAAACCCACAATTCATCGGTCTCAACAAACACACCGCAAAAAGAAGATTACATCAAATAGATCTCCACGAGAGAGGGGGAGAACATTGTATTGAGATCCAAAAAGAGAGAAGAAGCCATCTAGCTACTAACTATGGACCCGAAGGTCTGAGGTAAACTACTCACACTTCATCGGAGGGGCTATGGTGATGATGTAGAAGCCCTCCATGGTGGATTCCTCTTCCGGCGGAGCTCCGGAACAGGCCACAAGATGGGATCTCGTGGATACAGAAGGTTGCGGCGGTGGAATTAGGTTTTTGGCTCCGTATCTAATCGTTTGGGGATACGTAGGTATATATAGGAGGAAGGAGTATGTCGGTGGAGCAAAGGGGGGCCCACGAGGCAGGGGCGCGCCCTAGGGGGCACCCTCCACCCTCATGGCCACCTCCTTTCTTTCTTGACGGGGGGTCCAAGTCTCCTGGATCATATTCGGTGAGAAAATCACGTTCCCGAAGGTTTCATTCCGTTTCGACTCCGTTTGATATTCTGTTTCTTCAAACACTAAAATAGGCAAAAAAAACAGCAATTCTGGGCTGGGCCTCCGGTTAATAGGTTAGTCCCAAAAGTAATATAAAAGTAGAAAATAAAGCCCAATATGGTCCAAAACAGTAGATAATATAGCATGGAGAAATAAAAAATTATAGATACGTTGGAGACATATCAGTCGTCCTTTGGCAAGAGGCGAGATGTGCAGGTGCCGAGGACTTTGCAGCAGTAGTTGAAGGTTTTGCAACAGGGGGAACTGGAGTTGCTTGAGGAATTTGCCGTGAGGGCTTTGAGGAGCTTGGCCGTGAGGGCATTGCTGAGGAGCTGGGCTTATGTGCAGGCTTCTTGGGCATAGCCTTCTTGGGCTTGCTAGCAGAGGCCTCAGCAGCGGCAGCGGCAGAATCTTCGTTAAATTTTCTTACTACTTCTTTGGCCATTTTGTCCAAATTGGCTTACCGTTTGGCTTATTCATCTGGATAATCCTCACCGCGCTTGAGGCTAGTGGGATCAGCTTCTTGGCCTGGTGCCAATGGAGGTCTTGGGCAAGGAGGGTGTAAAGCAAATTTCTTCATATACTTAGGAGTGACATATCTGTACTCCCTCCATTCCCATGCCCATCTCCTCTCAATCCTCTGTATGCGCACCTTACGCTGATTCTTGTTCTCCTTGCCATGTTTGGCTTTATCAGGAGTGCAATATTCCTCATATATGTCATCTAGAATCTCAAAGGCAGTGTTTACTTACAATTTCTTCCCTCCCTTCTGAGGTCTCTTGCCATCAGCCATTTTCTTCAGCTGATTTTGAACAATGGAATTCTCTGAAGAGGTATGCAATTTGTCTTCGAGGAACGCTGCAAATGAGTTAAGTTGATGAGTACCTAGTGATTCAGCAGCGGACATGTGTACCTGTGAACAGAGTATAGGTGCAAAGAATTTGGAGAGGTCATATGCGTTCTCAGAAGTTTTTCAAAAGAAACAAGTTTGAGGAATATGACCAGAGGTGTCTTGAGGAATTTCACTAAGCGATCTTTGACTTAGGTTCTAGAGTTGTATAGATTGAAAATCCACACAATTAAGGAATCTTGAGGAAAAACATTGCTTAGAGAAACAAATCAAGAACAAATGCATGTGAGGTGTTCACGTCTGTGGAAGTTGAAGAATAAACACCTTTTGACGATTTTGTGGTAATCATCGGAATCAACAAGGGCAGTAAAAATAAATTGTATTTACCCTTGACAAAGAACACGACAAACTGAGAGGTTCTAATGGGAAGTTCTTTCGTTCAGATCTTCCACGCCCTAACTTGGCGGCGCAAGACAACTACGGCGGCAGCGGACTGAAGATTTCCGCGGCGGCCGTGAGTACAACGACGACGAGGTCGAGGCAGTAAAGCTCTTCCTCACTGACGATGATGGAAGTAGCAGCGGCGGTAGGTCAGAGAGCTCGAGCGAGGGGGGTGAGGTCGAGCGGGGTAAGTGCGGTCTGAGGAGGGTGAGGGGTATTTATAACCGAGGTGAAAAACCGCTCGCCGAGGAAAATGGACGAACGTGCCCCTGACCCTTCTCAAATTAGCGACATGTGTCACCCATGTATAATGAGGTGGAGATCGTGTGAGATTGTGGGTGAATAGATAAGTCTTATCATGGGATGCAGAATGATTTGAGCGGCAAAAGCCGAAAATTGAGAATATTTTAAAGTTTCGTTCGCAAATTCTTCACCTGTCAAGGACACAGTGAAGATTTTGAACGGGTTTCAATTAGAACGCACATGAAGAATTTGTGAACAGACTGGGTTGAATTTAGCATAAAGGGGGACGGGTCCGATCACATTCACTTAGCAGAAAAGCCAACTTGAAGAATTGGCAATAAGTGAATGATGTAGAGGACTAAAAACTCATATATATATATATATATATATATATATATATATATATATATATATATATATATATATATATATATATATATAAAGTCAATGAAGAACAACGACGGAAAGAGTGAAGAAAAATGCAAAGTTGAAGAATTGAAACAACTGGGGAATTTCAAAAACTGAAGAAAAACTCAAATTGAAGATTTTCAACTTTTGTTGGTGGCGTGACCCACCGTATAAGAATGATGATTTCAGACGCCGCGTACAATTGTCATAGGGCTCTAAGAATCAAATTCTTTGTTAATTTCTTCACATTTAGAGGGTTAGGTTTCATTGATTGAAGTAAAATGTTACTTTGTGTGTTGCACATCTAAGTCATCAATTTTGCATAAGTGTTAGGATGTGTGTCCTTTTCAAAGGACATTTGAAGACTCTAAGATATTTAGCTCACATCGCAACTTGCTAAATCTCTTCTCATCCAAGGGCTTTGTGAAGATATCGGCTAGCTGTTCTTTAGTCTTCACATGCTTGATGGAGATGTCGCCCTTCAACACATGATCACGAAGAAAATGATGACGAATCTGGATGTACTTTGTTTTCGAGTGCTGAACTGGGTTATGAGCAATCTTGATGGGACTCTCATTGTCATAGTAGAGAGGCACATTCTTCACATTGATGTTGTAGTCTTGAGGGTTTGCTTCATCCATAGCAATTGAGCATAGCATGAACCAGCAGCAATGTACTCAACTTTAGCAGTAGAGAGTGATACGCAGTTCTGTTTCTTCGAGGACCAACATACAAAGGATCGTCCGAGGAAATGGCATGTGCCTGATGTTGACTTGGGGTCCACACGATCACTAGCATAGTCAGAGTCAGAATATCCAATGAGATCAAAAGCCGAGCCCTTGGGATACCATCATCCAAGTGTTGGAGTGTGAGCTAGATATCGGAGAATATGCTTCACAGCCTTATGGTGTGATTCCTTCAGTGTAGATTGAAAACGGGCACACATGCAAACACTAAGCATAATATCTGGCCTAGATGCACATAGATACAACAAAGAACCAATCATGGAGCGGTATGCCTTTTGATCGAAGTCAATACCATTTGCATCAGTGCATAGATGGCCATTTGTGGGCATAGGGATTTTGACGCCTTTGCAATCTTGCATGACAAATTTCCTCAACACATCCTTGAGGTATTTCTCCTGAGATATGAAGATGTCGTTGCACTGTTGACGAATTTGAAGACCTAAGAAGAATTTCAATTCTCCCATCATATACATTTGATATTCTTCACTCATCATATAGGCAAATTCATCACTGTAACATTGGTCAGTACAGCCAAAGATGATATCATCAACATATATTTGGCACACGAATAACTCATCATCATAAGTTTTGGTGAAAAGAGTTGGGTCAAGTGAACCGGGTTTGAAGCATTTCTTCATGAGGAATTCCTTCAAATTATCATACCACGCCCGAGGGGCCTGCTTGAGGCCATAGATGGCCTTATTGAGTCTGAAGACTTTGTCAGGATGCTTTGGATCTTCAAAACCTAGGGGTTGAGCAACATATACTTCTTCCTCAAGCTTACCATTGAGGAATGCACTTTTCACATCCATTTGATATAAGATGATATTATGATGGTTAGCATAAGCAAGCAATATGTGAATAGCCTCAAGTCTAGCAACGGGTGCAAAAGTTTCATCGAAGTCAATTCCTTCAACATGTGTGTAGCCTTGAGCTACAAGCCGTGCCTTATTCCTCACCACAAGGCCATTTTCATCTTGCTTGTAGCGGTAGATCCATTTGGTGCCGATGATATTGTGCTTGTGAGGGTCTGGTCGCTTGACAAGTTCCCAGACATTGTTGAGCTCAAATTGATGCAATTCCTCTTGCATCGCTTGAATCCACACAGGCTCCAGAAATGCCTCATCTACTTTGGTGGAATCTATGATAGAGACAAAAGCAAAGTGCCCACAAAAGTTAGACATATGTGAAGCTTTTGAGCATGCGAGAGGACCAGGTGTGTTGATGTCGCTGATGATTTTCTCGATCTGCACTTCATTTGCAACGCGAGGATGAGCGGGTTGACGTCGTTGAGTCGGCTCAGAATTTTCTTCAGAGCCATTTTCCTCAGGTGCACCAGCATGATGTTCTTCATGTTCTGGAATGAATTCTTCAGCAGATTCTTTGGTAGGAATGGCATCCTCAGTAGCCTTGAACTTGATGGATTCCTCAAGTGACTTTTCATCTAACACAGGAGGTAGGTGCTCTCTTTGCAAGCCATTAGTTTCATCAAACCGCACATCTACAGTTTCAACAACCTTGTGATGAACGGTGTTGAAGACTATGTAGGTGTGCGAGTCCTTTTCGTAACCAAGCATTAAACCTTCATGTGCTTTCGGTGCAAATTTAGAATTGTGATGAGGATCTCTAATCCAACATTTAGCACCGAAGACTTTGAAATAACTCACATTGGGTTTCTTGTCAATGAGGAGTTCATATGAGGCCTTTTTGAAGAATTTGTGAATATGTACCCAGTTGATGATGTGGCATGCAGTATCAATTGCCTCAGGCCAGAAGTGACGAGGCGTCTTATATTCATCAAGCATAGTGCAAGCCATCTCAACAAGAGTCATGTTCTTGTGCTCCACGACGCCATTCTGCTGAGGAGTATAAGGAGCAGATAACTCGTAAGTAATACCAAGTTCATCAAGATAGTCATCAAGACTAGTATTCTTGAACTCGGTCCCATTGTCACTTCTGATGCGCTTGATCTTCACACCAAAGTTGGTTGAAGCCCTCAAGGAAAATCATTTGAAGACTTCCTGCACTTCACATTTGTAAGTGACGATATGCGCCCATGTGTAATGAGAATAGTCATAAACAATAACAAAGCCATATAAAGATGCATCATTAGTGAATGTGGCATAATGAGTAGGGCCAAAGAGATCCATGTGAAGCAATTAAAATGGACGAGTGGTAGTCATGATAGTCTTTGAGGGATGTTTGGCCTTGGTCATCTTTCCAGCTTCACAAGCTCCACACAGGCGATCCTTGAGGAATTTGACATCCTCGATGCAAATGACGTGCTTCTTCTTCGCGAGCGTGTGCAAGTTCCTCATGCCAGCATGACCAAGTCGTCGATGCCACAACCAGCCTTTTAAGGCTTTTGCAAGTAGGCATGTGGCAGGTTGTGGTCCTGTAGAGAAATCAACAATATACAGATCTCCTCTCCTAAAGCCTTCGAAGACTTTGGGATGGTCAGCTTCCATGATCACAACACAACGATACTTGCCAAAGACAACAGCCATATCAAGATCACAAAGCATTGAGACAGACATGAGGTTGAATCCTAAGGACTCGACAAGCATGACTTTGTCCATGTGTCGATCCTTTGAGATCGCAACCTTACCTAGACCCAATACCTTACTTTTTCCTTTGTCAACGTAGGTGATATGCTTCAGATGCGATGGGGATAAAGCAGTGTCCATCAATAAGTTCCTATCACCAGTCATGTGATTTGTACATCCACTGTCGAGTACCCACTCAGTAGCTTTGGGTTGATCATCCTGCAAATGAATCAGTGCATCTTACGAACTCATATATTTCATTAGTGAAGAATATGACATCAATTTCATCAAGCAATAGAACAGATAAAGCAGTATGAGGACGTGAGAAATGAAAATTCATTTCTTCATGATTAGCTTGCGTCCTTTCAAGCATATTCAGGTCTCCAGCAAATTCTTCAGACAATTAAGTTCGTCTGAAGACCTGACCCTGCATAAGAGATTAGTTCTTTTTCTTCACCACCCACATCTGGAGGGGTGGCAAAGAGTTCATCATTTTGCGAGCTCCATAAGAGAAAGGTGGCATAGAGGACAGTCCACTTCGTTTCACATAAGAGGAGTTAGGGTAAGCATATGAATAAGCAGAGAAATTCTTCGAGGATTTATGAACATAATGGTTTGAAGAATAATGCACATATTCATAGCCTTTGGTTCTTCCCTGCGAAACAGAAGTGTTAGCACGATGATGTTCATATGAGGATTTTGATCCATATGAGGAATTTGATCCACATGAGGAATTTGGTCCATATGAGGACTTGGATCCATATGAAGACTTTGGTCCATATGAAGAATTCCATCTGGCGTTCCTATTCTTCGTAGGTGGTTTCATGATGACATTCACCTGAAGACTTTCAAGGCACCTTTTGGGAACCCAGATTTTCTTCATAGGGGGGGGGCATTCCTGCAGTTAGTGCCAACATATCTAGCAAATACTTCACCATTCTGATTTTTGAACACTTTATAGTTGGAGTCAAATGACTCATCAGAAGAATATGAAGATTCACATGTAAAGGCAGATAAAGTGGAGGGATCTACGGGAGGTCCCTTTGCAGCAACCCATGAGGTTTTGGGATACTGCTCAGGTTTCTAGTAGGTCCCATCAGCATTGAGTTTCCTCTCAAAGGCAATACCCTCTTTCCTAGGGTTCCTGTTGAGGATCTGCTTTTTAAGCACATCACAAAGAGCATGATGCCCTTTAAGGCTTTTGTGCATCCTGTCACATACAATTCCTTCAGCCCTGCATTGACAGTGATACTAGTAGCATCCTCAGATGAGGAATTTGTGATAGCAGAGACAGTTGAAGAATTTGCAGGAATAGAAGCATTTGAACTTTCAGGTGAAGAATTAGCAGATTCACGTTCAATGAATTTCAAACATGGTGGAATGAATTATTCCTGAGCGGCACTGGTCTGCTGAGCAAGCAATGAATCATGTTCCTTCTGAAGATCTTCATAACTCACTCTTAGCTTCTCAAGATCTTGCTTTCTTTGAATAAATTTATAAGAAAGCTTATCATGATCAGATAAGAGAGTGTTATGTTGACTTTGAAGATTATCAAACTTAGATTGAAGTCTCTGAAGATTATCAGTCAAGGTTTGAGTGCGATCCATTTCTTCACCCAACAGGTCATCGCTTTTGTCTAGCATATTTTGAACCTTTTCAAAAGCCTTTTGTTGTTTCGCGGCAATCTTAGCAAGTTTAGAATAGCTAGGATTGAGGTTTTCATCATATTCATCCTCACTAGATTCAGAGGAGGGGTATTTGAGTACCTTGGCACCCTTTGCCATGAAGTAATATGTGGGAGCGTAGTCATCATCGCCGTCGGCAGCTGTGTTGGGGTGGTCACTTTCCTGAGAGTTGAAGATGGACTTGCTGACGAAAGCAGTAGTGAGAGCTAGGCTCTCCACACCGGATTCTGACTCCTCAGATGCCACCTCTTCCTCATTTTCCTCAAATTCAGCTTCAGAGTCCATTTCCTTGCCAATGAAAGCCCGAGCCTTTTTGGAGCTGCTCTTTTTGTGAGATGAAGACTTCAAGGATTTTGACGATGAGGACTTTGAAGATTTCTTCTTCTTCTTTGAGTCATCAGAACTGTAATCCCTGTATTTCTTATTCTTTGATTCCTTTTCCCATAGAGGACAATCTTGAATGCAGTGACCAGGTTTCTTGCATTTGTGGCAAGTCCTCTTATTGTAGTCAGGGGATGAGGAACCGGATCTCATGTCATCACTTCTTGAGGATTTTCCAAAGCGACCACGCCTTGAGAACTTTTGGAATTTCCTTACGAGCATTGCTAGCTCCTGGCTCAATTCTTTAGTATCACCAAGGCTGCTACCAGAATCCTCACCTTCAGATTCAGAGACTGCCTTGGCCTTCAGAGCGCGTGATCTGCCATAGCTCGGTCCATAGAGATCTCTCTTCTCAGCAAGTTGGAACTCATGAGTGTTTAGCCTCTCGAGGATATCAGCGGGATCAAGTGCCTTGTAATTTCCACATTCTTGTATCATCGGTGCTAGAGTGTCAAATGAGGAATCAAGCGATCTCAGTAATTTCTTCACCACCTCATGGTCGGTGATGTCAGGGCACCAAGTGCTTGAAGCTCATTTGAGATGTCAGTGAGATGATCGAAGGTTTGCTGAACATTCTCATTGTCGAGTATTTTGAAGCAGTTGAAGGGATTGCGAAGAACATCAACTCGAGAGTCACGTTGTGTTGAGACTCCTTCGTTGACCTTGGATATCCTATTCAAGATAAGATTAGCTATCTCCAAAGCACTCACTCTGCCATATTGCCCTTTGCTCAGATGGCCACATATGATGTTCTTCGCTTGAGAGTCGAGTTGCTTGAATCTCTTCACATCAGTAGCATTGCTGGTAGGAGTGACAGAGGGAATGCCATTTTCCACAACATACCAGAGATTGGTGTCAATTGCCTCAATATGCATTCGCATCTTATTCTTCTAGTAGGGGTAGTCCGTCCCATTGAAGGTAGGACACCCAGCAGAGACCTTGATCATACCTGCAGTCGACATAACTAAAACTCCAGGCGATTAAACCAAAATCACACAGAACAAGGGAGTACCTTCTTCTGATACCAATTGAAAGTGCGTTATATCAACTAGAGGGGGTGAATAGGTGATTTATACAAATTCGTCACTAAGAAATTTCAGGGTGAGGAAATTCCTAAGCAACGAACTACTTAGCAGCGGAATAAGTACTGAGATGCAAGAATAACAGAGCAGTAGCACAATCATCATGATGATATGAAAGCAAGCACAGAGTACAAGTAGCGTAAACACAGGATAAGCAGGCTGAAGACAAACTGGCTGAAGAAATTGAACTGAGGAAATTGTGAAAGTCTTCAGTCAAAGTCTTCAAACAATAACGAACAAGTACTTCAACACGGAATGAGGAAATGAAGGGGTTGAAGAAATAAAACCAGACAGCTAGTGAAGACAGTGATTTGGTAGACTAGTTCCAACTGACGTGACAGTCGTACGTCTCATTGGAGCGGCTAGGTATTTAAACCTGAGCACACACAGTCCCGGACACACAGTCATCACCGTATTCTCCTTGAGCTACGGTCACACAGACCTCGCCCAATCACTCGTGGTAAGTCTTCTGGTGACTTCCAAACCTTCACAGACTTGGTCACTCGGCGATCCACAATTTCCTCTTGGATGCTCTACACCATGACGCCTAACCGTCTCGAGGATACACAATCCTCAAAGGTAATAAGCATCGGTTCCACACAGGAACAATCTCTTCAGTGATGCTCAATCACTTTGGGTTTGTAGGTGTTTGGGTTTGGGTTTGGGTTTTCCTCACTTGATGATTTTTGCTCAAAGTCCTCGGAGGATGAGATTGTGACGCCCTCGATTCAATCGTACACTAATCATACACGCAAATGTGTACGATCAAGATCAAGGACTCACGGGAAGATATCACAACACAACTCTAGGCACAAATTAAAATAATACAAGCTTTATATTACAAGCCAGGGGCCTCGAGGGCTCGAATACATAAGCTCGAAAACACAAGAGTCGGCAGAAGCAACAATATCTGAGTACAGACATGATTTAGACAAGTTTGCCTTAAGAAGGCTAGCACAAAAGCATCTACGATCGAAAAGGCAAGGCCTCCTGCCTGGGAGCCTCCTAACTTCTCCTGGTCGTCAGCGGTCTCCACATAGTAGTAGGCATCGGCGGTGGCATCTGGCTCCTGGGCTCAAACATCTGGTTGCATCAACCGGAAAGAAGAAGAAAGGGGGGAAAAGGATAGCAAAGCAACCGTGAGTACTCATCCAAAGTACTTGCAAGCAAGGATCTACACTACATATGCATCGGTGTCAATGAAAAGGGTAGTATATGTGGACTGAACTGCAGAATGCCAGAAGAGAAGTGGAAAGCCTAGCCTATCGAAGACTAGCATCTTCTGGATACCACCATCTTGCAGCAATAGGAGGAAGTAGAGTAGCATAAAGTAAAGTAGTAGAAGTGTTATCAACCTCGGCCAGAGATCCTTTCTCGACTCCCTGCGAGAAAGCAATCCCAGAGCCATACTATCCAGTTATCATCACAATCCATTTCTCATCACAAGTATCCAGTTCTAGTTGTATCGATCGGGATACAACTCCAAGTGTCCGTTACCGTAGGACAGGCTATCGATAGATGTTTTCTTCCCTGCATAGGTGCACCAACTTACCCACCACGCTCGATTAACTCCGGCCGGACACACTTTCCTAGGTCATGCTCGGCCTCGGCCAAACAATGCGCCGCAACCCGACCTAGACTTAATAGAGAGGTCAGCACGCCTGACTAAACCTATGCCCCCAGGGGTCATGGGCCATCTCCCCGGGAACTCCTGCATGTTGCGAACGCGGCCGGTGAGCAGACCTAGCTACCTCCTTCAACAAGGCAGGTGCTTACGCAGTCCAACCCGACGCGTGCCGCTTAGTCGCTGACGTCTATTAAGCTTTGGCTGATGCATACGACGCAGAACACCCATACTATGCCCACGTGATGGTTAGTGCTATCAGGCCAGAGGCCCCTCGGATCAAATATCCAAATCGTAGTGGATTAGGAGAACGCGGTAACAAGCAGAGACTCACGAAAGACGTGACCCTGTTGCCCCGTCTCGAGGACTTGCGGCAAGGGCTAGGAATGCCCGGCCACGCCTCGTAATTATCTCGCGGGCACCCTCCAGGTCAACCCAACTCCACATCACTCGCAATTAAGCTCGCGCGGGTACCCCTCAGAGCCGACCCGTCTTTAGTAACATGGTTCAGTGTAAAGTCATAGTAACCATAGTAACTGTGTGTCCAAACATCAAGGGGAAAACCCGAGGAATCACCCCCGGTGAATTCCACTCGATATAATCATCAAGGTGAACGTAAGAGGAAACACCCCCGGGGTTCACACTTGAGGGGTTGCACGACAGAGTCGTATCGGAAGTGGTTAAGGCGGAATCACCCACGATGACCACGACCGAATAGCTACACTACAGGGTAACATCATAAGTGCTAATGAGGTCCCACCCCCGGCACTTGATAATAGCCCAATAGTGTCGAGCAACTAAGGGGAAAGTGATGTGCGGTGTCGGGGCCTGGTCTTCGATCCCGTTGATCGGGTCTTCGATGATGAAGCAGGGGCAACAAGGACAAGGTGGGGGTCACTGATGGATCACTAACCAACCTATACTAAGCAGTTTAGGATAAGCAGGTAAGGTACAATGAGCAGGTTACCAAAAGCAGGCTATGTATCAGAATAGGAGCAAACAATAACAGTAGCAAAATCTAATGCAAGCATGAGATAATGGAATGGGCGATATCGGGATGATCAAAGGGGGGCTTGCCTGGTTGCTCTGGCAAGGAGGGGGTCATCGTCGACGTAGTCGATCACAAGGGCAGCATCGGTCTCGGGGTCTATCGGAGAGAAGAGGGGGAAGAAACAATAAATATAAAGCAAACATAGCATCACAAAGCATAACATGGCAATATGATGTGTTGGGTGTGACCTAACGTATGGCTACATGATAAAGGTGAAGCGGGAGTTGAACCGGGAAGGTATTCCCGGTTCCGGACCTGTGTCAGGTAGATGACCGGAGGGGGGATGTTCCATGTTCAGATAGTTAGAGGCATCTGACAGGTAAACGGACCGCGTATCTGTATTCGTTGGATTTTTCGGAGCAACTTTCATGCAGAAAACATTTTCATCAGAGTTATGGTTTATTTTCTATGAATTTAAAAAGGTTTAAACAATTTCTGTAATTTATTTAATTTGAATTATCCAAATAGTAAAAAGCTAAGTGCACCCGGTCCAGTGCACCAAGCAGTATAACAGAGGCTGACAGTGGGGCCGGGAACGCTGAGTCAGCAAGTCAACTTTTGACGGTTGACTGGTCAACTTGACTAGTAGGTCCCACATGTCATTGACAGGGCTATTAACATGGGGGTTTAGTTAATCTAATAACTTAATTAGCAAGGTGGGGCCTAGTGTTAAGTGACAGACAGTTAATTAATTAGTTCTATTTAAATTAATCTAATGCTACAGCGGGCCCACTTGCCAATGGGTGCACAGGGCCCGGATTAGTGGCTAACGACGGGGGCCAGGGGTTAGTGGCACGGGGCCGGAGTTAGCTGTGCGCGCGCCGACGGCGAGCGCCCAGGGCGGCGCCGACGTGCGGGATCCGGCGCCCGGCGACCAAACCGAGTGCCGCGAGCACCTACAGGATGGGGAGGTCCGTGCGCGCCCAACTGCACCAGCGGCAGCGGCTGGGGTGGTCGGAAACGTCGGCGGCGTCGAGCTTGGCAGGACCGGAGTTCGGGCCACGACGGGACCGGGCGCGGGAAACACGAGAGGAGGTGCGGGTGGGCGCGTCGGGTTCCTGGGAGCCCCAGGAACATGGGGCCGAGCTCGAAGGGCCGAGGCCGCGACGACAAGTTGGGCAGCGACAGCAAATCTTCGGTGCGGCGGTGAGGCAAGCTAGAGGGGTACCGGGGCTCGGGGGAGAGACAGGGAAAGGTAGGGGGCTCACGATGGAGTTGTAGGGGGGTGGCAGCGGACTCGGGGTGGGTCAACAGCGATGTATGGCGGCGGCGATTCCGGGCGCTCGAAGGTCGAAGACGACCTCGAAGCCAACGGGGCAGGGGCTCCGTGCGCGGGGAGGTTGCCGCAATCGGCGTAGGCGGGGACGAGGGAGCTCCCAGACACGGGCGGATGGAGGACGACGGCGTCGGATGCGCTCGATGGAGAGGGAGAGAGCTCGAGGGAGAGGCGAGAGAGAGAGAGAGAGAGAGGGAGAGAGAGAGAGAGAGAGAGGGCAAAATGGAGGAGGCATCCAGGGGGAGTGGATGAGGGGGATCTAGGGAAAGGGGAGCCCGAGGCGTCGCCCTTATCCACCTCGACGCCGGCGAGCGGGTGAGGGAGGGGAGAGCGACCGGGGAGGGGGCATGAGCCGACCTGCTGGGATGGGCCGAGGCGCAAAGGAAGGCCAGGGGCTTCTCTCTCTCTCCTCTGCCTTTTCCCTTTCCTTTTTCCTTTTTGTTTCTTTTATTTGCTCTTTTTTGCATTTTTCTTTCAGTGCCAAAATGAGTTTTGTTTTCAACAAAACTTGGCACATAAAACTAACACAAAACATTGAGATGGAACAAAAAGTTTGGGGTCAAAAGGAGTTGCCTAATCAATTTTAGAAATTGAAAAGTCCAATTTAAATGCTGCTGGAGCACCAAATTAATTCCCATGGGCATTTTGAGAATTCAGAAGAGGTTGGTTCAACATGACAGTGATCAAGGAAATTTATAGGATAAGGTGAACATTTTAGTTCTACTGCCCAAAGAAATAATTTATTCGACTTATTTTAAATTTGAAAAAGGCTTTGATTTTTGGACAAGTGGCAAGCTACATAGTAAACACGATGACCTGGCCACCATTAGGGGGAGATTACTGTAGCATGATTCTCGGGGTGTTACAGGGATGCTCTCAATGACAAGTGTCAGTTTCTCTCAGAGCAGCCAACCAGCTAGTTGTTGTAGGGGGTGGCTATTTATAGCCTAGGGAGCAGCCCGACATGATAAGACATACATGCCCTTCAATTATATGAACGTTAGGTGGGTAGATATTTTGGGACAGCTGGCGTGTGGCACAGCAACGGTCGGAAATTTGAGCTCTCAAATTCCTCAGGGCTATCATGTTCCTCACTTGTAGGCAATCCGCACTGGCGAATTCCTAACTCCTCAGTCAGAACAAATTCCTCAGAGACCAGAAGATCTTCGTCTCTGTCACTGTAGAAATTGACTGAACTGTATGAGATTTCCAATGGCTTCACTCGAAAGGATTGGTAGGTGTAGGATTTTGAGATGAGCATCACTTGGGAACTTTTCCTTAGTTTTACCTCGACCCCCTTTAACAGTACAATGTTTCCTATGACTCAAGAAAGAGAAATTGAAACTACGAAAACAAAAGTCCCCACGCTTCATAATCCTCGGATGAATATCAAGTCTTCACGGTCACACCAATTTCTTCACTTTCAAAGTCTTCAGAAAGCCAAAGTCTTTAGTTGAAGACATTCATTTTTAGGGGTCGACTTTCTCGGTAAATATCAAACTCCTCATAGACTTATAGACCTGTGTACACTCACAAACGCATTAGTACCTTAACCTATAAGTCTTCAATACACCAAAATCACTAAGGGGCACTAGATGCACTTACATCATGATGAAATGAAAACAAGCACAGAGTACAAGTAGCGTGTAAACAGGATAAGCAGGCTGAAGACAAACTAACTGAAGAAATATGATTGAGGAAATTGAGAAAGTCTTCAGTCAAAGTCTTCAAACAGTAACGGTCAAGTACTTCAACACAAGAATGAGGAAATGAAAGGGTTGAGGAGATAGAACCAGTAGCTTGGTGAAGACGATGATTTGGTAGACTAGTTCAAACTGCTGTGACAGTTGTACGTTTGGTTGGAGCGACTAGGTATTTAAACCTGAAGACACACCGTCCTCACCGTATTCTCCTTGAGCTAAGATCACACAGACCTCACCCAATCACTCGTGGTAAGTCTTCAGGTGACTTCCAAACCTTCAAAGACTCGGTCACTCGGCGATCCATAATTTCCTCTTGGATGCTCTAGACCATGACGCCTAACCGTCAGGAGGATGCACAGTCCTCAAAGGTAACAAGCGTCGGTTCTCCACGGGAACAATCTCTTCAGTGATGCTCAATCACTTTGGGTTTGTAGGTGTTTGGGTTTGGGTTTTCGTCACTCGATGATTTTCGCTCAAAGTCCTCGGAGGATGGGATGCTCTCAATTGACAAGTGTCAGTTTCTCTCAGAGCAGCCAACCAACTAGTGGTTGTAGGGGGCAACTATTTATAGCCTAGGGAGCAGCCCGACATGATAAGACATAAATGCCCTTCAATGATATGACCGTTAGGTGGGTATTTTGGGACAACTGGCGCATATCACAGCAACGGTCGGATGTTTGAGTATCAAATCCCTCAGGTCTATCATGTTCCTCACTTGTAGGCAATCCGCACTGGAGAATTCCTAACTCCTCAGTCAAAACAAATTCCTCAGAGAATAGAAGATCTTCGTCTGTGTCACTGAAGAAATTGACTGAACTGCATGAGATTTCCAATGGCTTCACTCGAAAGGATTGGGTAGGTGTAGGATTTTGAGATGAGCATCACTTGGAAACTTTTCCTTAGTTTTACCTCGACCCCCTTTGACAGTACGGTGTCTCCTATGACTCAAGAAAGAGAAAATGAAACTACGAAAACAAAAGTCTTCACGCTTCATAATCCTTGCATGAATATCAAGTCTTCACGGTTACACCAATTTCTTCACTTTCAAAGTCTTCAAGAATACCAAACTCTTCAGCTGAAGAGATTCATTTTTAGGGGTCGACTTTCGTCGTAAATATCAAACTCCTCATAGACTTATAGACCCGTGTACACTCACAAACGCATTAGTCCCTTAACCTATAAGTCTTCAATACACCAAAATTACTAAGGGGCACTAGATGCACTTACAAACAATAACGGTGATAGCAGTAATTCTGTAGCAGTGATAATAGTAACACCAATAATAGTAACTTAGCAAGAACAATATAAGAGAAATTCGTAGGCATTGGATTGGTAATTTGTTGGATGATATTCATCATGTGAGAGTCATAAGCTAGGGCAATACGGCACTAGCTCCAGTTCATAAATATAATGTAGGCATGTATTTCGTAAATAGTTATACATGCTTATGGAAAGAACTTGCATGACATCTTTTGTCCGACCCTCCCGTGGCAGCGGAGTCCTATTGGAAACTAAGGGATATTAAGGCCCCCTTTTAATAGAGAACCAAAACAAATCATTAACACACGGTGAATAGAGAACCAAAACAAATCATTAACACACGGTGAATACATGAACTCCTCAAACTACGGTCATCACCGGGAGTGGTCCCGACTATTGTCACTCCGGGGTTGCCAGATCATAACACATAGTAGGTGACTATAACTTGCAATATCGGATCTAGAACATGTATATAGCGGTGATAACATAAACAGTTCAGATCTGAAATCATGGCACCCGGCCCAAAGTGACAAGCATTAAGCATGGCAAAGTCACATCAATCTCAGAACATAGTGGATACTAGGGATCAAGCCCTATCAAAACTAACTAGATTACATGATGAATCGCATCCAACTACTCACCGACCAGCGAGTCTATGAAGGAATTACTCACTCCCGGTGGGGAGCATCATGGAATTGGCGATGGAGAAGGGCTGGCGCTCCTCGGCCGCGCGAACAGCCTGACCCCCGACTTGGACAAGCCCCTTGAGCATGTTGGGGACGCCCAGGGTGCAGCCGGTGTACACGACGCGCATCACCTGGCCTCCTCCCGTCGCCGCGCCAGCCGGTGGCGATGGTGCGCCTCCGCCGGCTGGCCTCCTCTTGTCAATCCGCCTGGCCTCCTCCTGTCGATCTGCCTGACCTCCTCCCGTCGACGACGCGACAACGTGCTCCCCCGGCCAAAAGAGCAGCGCCAGGTGAGGATGCTGGGGGCGGCGCGAGGGGGAGCAACAGCGATATGAGAGGATGAGGGAGGCGGCGCGAGGGGGAGCAGCAGCGACGGGAGAGGATGAGGGAGGTGGCGACTGCAATAGAGAAGGGATGGGGCGGAGGCTAGGGTTCTCACCCAATCGGCGCTTTCCTCGCCTCATTCAACCACGGGCCAACCAGTGCCCAACACGCACGAAGAGGCAGGACATGAAAAGGCGACAATGCCCTCGACGGGTTGCGCGATTTACGGCGGTGGCATGTGATATTTCCAGTGAAGAGCAGATTGTTCATTGCGACAGTGTAGCTGGCTCGATCCGACGACTAGGTCGTTTAAAGGCTTGATCCCACAACCCAGATTTGGTCAAGCAAGCAGATCCAACGGCCAGGAATCCAAATCGCCGAGGAGGCTGGAGGTTCCCCGTCATTCTTATTTCTCGAGGTGTAGTCTGTGAGCAAAAATGCTAGACTCATGGGGTCACTACGGGCTAATATGGGCTTCTACCAACAAATCAAACTAGCCCCCCTGATTTTCAGGAGGGTGTGGGCCGATTTTCTCCAATGCCCAATGACAAATAGCCAAGTGGGACAACCCCCATAATAACACCGTATTAGTCCGTGTGTGTAGCATTAGACTAGCCACAGTGGGGAGTAACATATGTGTGGTAACATGCAACACTTCATTTATTAGGCTATAGACTCATTTTGCCTTGATATGTGTGATGTTACTCATACTACTAGTAACTAGCTATGTTACCACTTTCCTCCATTTCTTCATTTATTGCTTGTCACATCATCTATTTTATGTAGATACGTGTGATGTTACTACCTATGTTACTCCCATTGTGGGTAGTCTTACTGGTCTGTAAGTGTTGCTAAAAAAGAAATGTTTTTATCAGTTTTGCCATCGGTTGTATAACACTATTCAGTTCTGCCACTAAATTTTTTCACTACTAAAAAATGCCACTGTTTCGATAGACACATACTCAAAAACACCATTTTTCATCATTACCGTCAAGTCAATGCAAGTTGACTGAAGGTAGATGACGAAAATACCCCTGCTCTTATTTTAAAGAGCCATGTCAGTGTTCGAACCAATGACTTCACCGTGGATCCACGAGCATGACAACCATGCAGACCAACATACACATTCGGTTGAAATTAGAAATATTCTAATACTATAATTTATCTGGACCTAACTAAACAGACCCAATCGTACTGAACCTAATCCTCTGGCCGATCAGCCCGTGCCAGTTTTGCCAGTTTCCCCAGCGGGAACAACAAATCCCTAGCGACGTCAGCCTACCTAATCCCTCTCCTGGCACCGCCAGTCGCCGGGCTAGCCGCCTAGCTCCGGCGCGCCTCCACTCGCCGCTGTTGCGGCACCTCCTGCCGAGTGCCGTTGTGCTGCCCGTCCACTGCCGCCACCCCCGGCCCGCAGCTTCGGCTTTGCCTCCCGCCCAACATCGACACTAGACGCAGGCAACTCCGGCGCTTCTCCCGCCTAACCCCGCAGCTCCTCCAGAGTCTTGAAGTGCAGCAGTTCCACGGCAATGGCGACGGACAACAGGCCCGGATCGGAGGGTTGCGTCGGCCACCCGACACCCCAACATGCTGCTGTGTTGGCATATTATTCCGTATAAACAATAAAAACAATTCCTTATTTAACGCTATCTTAAATTTTGTTTCCTTATTTAACACTCAATTTTTTTCTTCCCTATCTAACGAGTTAAAATTTCATGCCCTTTATGACACTTTCACCCATTTTGAGCCTAAATGACACCTGAAAAGACCCTTTTGCCCCTTATATTATATGTGTGTGTGTGAGCGCAGTAGTATACACACAACATCAGTGGGCGAGTAGCGCACACACACGCATCGGCAGGAGCACGCACACAACAGCACACTGCACATACGCGCATGCACACACAGCAGCGCACACGCACGCATCACACACGCAGCAGCACAAACATGCACGTACACACATACATGGCTATGTGTATTCTGTACGTGCAACAGAAACGTGTGGGTATTCACAAGTGTAATGTATCTAGATATACATATATTCTCCCTTGGAGATCCTGCACTAAAAGAAAACTCAGATATTCAAAATAGATTATGTGAGCTCCATAAGAAAATCCAACAATTAATATTATAATTATTATTAATAAAGATGATAAAGAAATCATCGAACAACACATGCGTCAAAACATACCACATGAGGGGCAAAAATGTTACCACATGAGGGGCAAAAAAGTCTTTTCAAGTGTCATTTAGGCTAAAAATGGACAAAAGTGTTATAAAAGGCATAAAATTTAGCCTCGTTGCTAGATAGGGAAGAAATTATTTGTCGATGTTAAATAGGGCATAAAATTTAGACACAGTGTTAAATAAGGAATTCTCTCTAAACAATATAGAGAACATAGTTCATTATACACTAAAGGCTTCTGTAGCTTATTTGGTTAGCTCGCGTGACGGGTAGGTCCTGGTCATGGGTTCGAAACCCCACAATGCTCATTTATTTCTCTTTTTATGCGCCCCTTACAGATGGGCCCACCAAGAGAGAGGTGATTTGACAAACAGGATAAGGGTATTTTTGAGCACATGTCTAAAGGGACAGTGTCGTCTTTGAGTAGTGAAAATATTTAGTGGCAAAATTGAGTGATTTTATACAACCGACAGTAAAACTGATAAAAACCCAAAAAGATAAGGCGAGTGATACGCGCCGGCGCACCGGGCCGGTCGCTGCGCTACCACAGGATACGCCACTTTTTAACCATAGGTTCCTTCGTTCATCTCACAGGAAAAGTAAAAAAAGAAAAAAAAAGAAAGAGGATAGAGCCCAGCGCAACCGCTCGTCCTCATCCGCGCTCGTCGGCCTCCCGCACGGCCGCGCAGCAAGCGCTCCTCGGCCGCCTTGTGACCGTCCTTGCCGTTGTTTGCTCGTGCCGGCGCTCCGCAACAAGCCATCGTCGTCACGCGCGACATCTCCGCCGTTGTGCCCGAGCGCCCCGTGGTTCCAATAGGAGGGCACACCATTGCATCTCCGCCACCGGTCGTCGTTGCAGCTCCGCCTCCACCGCCGTCCACCATCTCAACAAAATCGACTCCATGATCACGGAGTTCTATCTCGCCATCGCTGCTTGTAACTCTTGTCGTTGACGGTTGTAGCATCCGTCGATGAAGGTTGTAGCATCGCCGGTGACCGCTTCCAGC
The DNA here is from genome assembly GCA_032464435.1 of Aegilops umbellulata. NCBI lineage: Eukaryota > Viridiplantae > Streptophyta > Magnoliopsida > Poales > Poaceae > Aegilops > Aegilops umbellulata. Next base: position 280,414,145 of record CP136057.1, read on the forward strand.
AAAGGATGCTGGGGGTCGTAGCTTCACGCCCAGGCGGTTGTAGCATCCCTGTCTGCCGCTCACAGCTCCTCGCACTGCCGGTTCCAGCATCACCGGCAGCCGGTTGTAGCTTCCAACAAAATCCGACGATGGATGCAGCAAAACTTCGTCACTGCCATTGCGATTGCAACTTCACCATAAAATCATTGTATCAAAAAATCTTGCCGGTCGTAGCAAAATCTGGCAATGGATGTAGCAAAATTTCGTCACCACCTTCGCTGTTGTAGCTTCGCTATGAAATCCTTGTAGCAAATTTTTTTGTCAGTAGTAGCAAAACTGGACACGGTTATAGCAAAAATCATACCGACACGCACCCCACTCTCCGCCGACCCCGCCGGTTGAAACATCTCCGGCCGGCTGCTCCCCAGCCGCGGGGCCTCGTCGTCTTCCTTGCACTGAGGTGCTTCCCCCTTGCAGCGTGGGCAGGGAAGGGGGTAACCAGCTACAGAGCTCCAACGCCTGGCCCAGGCTCGCAGTGTCTCCCGGCGGGAGCAGCAGCAGATGGCCGCGCCATTAGCGGAGACATGGACGAGCTCGTCGTGCGGTGTTGTGAAATTTAATGAAGGAGAAGAGAAAAGAGATAGACTGATGAGAGGAGGATGAGTGGAGGACGGATGCGCCGTGTAAAGAGATAAGGGATGGGCGTTTCCTTCAGGCCCCACCTAGGCACGTGCCCAGTTTTTATGTGTGTCGTGCGAGCGAGTGCCAGCGCGACCGGCGCAAAGTTAAGCCCGGCCCGCCGGTGTTAAACGTTTCCCAAAAGATAAGCTCTCTATACGTTACCCTCACGCGACCCCCCATCCTGGCGGACACGCTTCTCGCCCCGTTTCCCACCCCCGCGCCGCAAACGCGACCTGCCAGTTCATCACTTTCCCCGCCGCCTGCTATCCTAGCGCGGTTCGATCCGCCTTTGGGTAAGCTCCTGCAATTCCTGCCCCCCCCCCCCCCCCCGATTTTCCCGCAATTCTTCTTTTGCGTGCTAGAGATCCTTATTTTGTGTTGGAGCAGTCTAGAAATCTTTCTTTCTTCACTACTTGTCTAGACTGTTTTGTTCTGATGATTTATTCGCCAGAAGTTGGATTGGGGAATGGTGGCGCACCAGGAGGCGGAGGCGACGACGACGACGACGGTGGACCCGATGCGCCTGGCGTCGCGGTGGCGGTCCCCGGCGGAGTGGGTTGCCACCGCAGCGGCACTGGACTCGGAGCCCATGCCATCCGAGCTCAACACCGCCAACAGCTCGGGCCTCTTTGCAGTCGTCTCCGTCGACAAGATGTCCGTCAAGTACCTCGGCGTCAACCACCACGGCCATGACGTCGGAGTCGTGCAGGCTGACTGCCCCGCTCCCATGCACCGAGCCGTCTACTACTTTGAGATGACCGTGAGGAATGCTGGGCTCAAGGGCCAGACCTCCATCGGCTTCACCACCGAGAGCTTCAAGATGCGCCGCCAACCTGGGTGAGCCACCTTTTCTTGGCTCTTGCTGCTATTTTGGTCTCTTTAGCCTGGGTTTAGTGCTCTGCTAGCAATTAACAATTCCAAACTTGTCTCATTTTGTGAAAATGTACTACTTTGTGGTATTTGTGCATAACCTGTCTGAGTCTGAGATGATGTGTGATAGCTGAAATTGCACAATCTGGGCGAGGAAGGCCAAATAACATGTACTCCCTCCGTTCCGAATTACTTGTCGCAGGTATGGATGTATCTAGATGTATTTTAGTTCTAGATACATTCATTTCTGCGACGAGTAATTTGGAACGGAGGGAGTAGTTTTTAGTAGTTGTATGCGGCTATTTGTTGTAATTCCTACACTGTTCATGCTAAAAAGAGGTTTTGTGAATCTAATGAACTTACCCATTGTTGTTTGCCCTGGTGGGCATGTCTTTTTCAGGCAGTCTGTTAGTTGTAGCGTTGCTTGCTGTGATCTCTATTTCTATGTAATGCTTCATATATTTTATGCGACCTGTCTCCTGTTCATTTGAACTGACTTGAAATTTGACCTGCTATAACACTTTATTTTAGTGGTTGCTACTTGCTACTCAACGACAATTACCTGCTGATTATTCTTTCTGTTCTTTCTTCATTCCAGTTGGGAATCTCAAAGTTGTGGATACCATGGCGATGATGGCTATCTTTACCGGGGTCCAGGGAAAAGTGAGTCTTTTGGTCCCAAATTCACATCAGGCGACATAATTGGCGCTGGAATTAACTACATAGAACAACTTCTTTTCTTCACGTAAGTGTTGTTGATTACACTGTTTGTTTATTTGATTCGCAGACCATTACTCTTCTATGAGGTTTTGTATTATTACATAACATTACATTTTCAGTTACCATCCTTAATATTTTCGGTTTTCTTCTGAAGATGAATAAATGCATTTGGTTGGTACTTTTGTCATTTAACTTTAATAAAAAAATGATAGTTTTGGATTTGCACTGCCACCATAACTTTATGAATGGGCATATCTTCCTCTTATGCACTCATGTTGAATGCTGTATGCACCATATGCTTATCTCTTATTCTCTGCATTAAGTCCGTCACCTGTTTAATTTATTTAAAATATTGTGCTGTGCTGTGATCTAACTAGTTGTAGCATCTTGCAGAAAAAATGGATCTCTGATTGGAGCCTTTCCAAAAGATATTAAAGGACCACTATATCCTACTATTGCGGTCCATAGCCAGGATGAAGAGTAAGCTGTCTCTTTCTATAGTGATTATTATGTTGGTTTTGTACATGCTAAATAGAAACTAACATTTGGCCCAAATATTTCAACCTTAGTTGCAAAAACATGCGTACTTATTGAAGCGAATTCTCCCTTACATTTATATCAAGCCTTCCCTGTCCTGATTTACTGAATAAATGTTGCTATAGGAATTTATTTTTAAGCCACTCAGTGGCTTAACTCTCTGATGATTATAATAAAGAGACAAAACCAGTGGACATCTTTTAAACCGTTCCACAGCTTTAGTGCACTTTGGTCTTGGCAATTGTTGACTAGGCTCCTTCTATAGAATCATCAGCTTTTGTGTTTCTTCGTTAGTTAAGCCACATTTTATAGGAAGGATTGTAGTAATCAGTAATTACAGGCCAAGTGGACCAATCACAAGAGCTCTGACCAAGAAATTAAATGAAATAACCCCTATGCTTATTTAGCAATGAAAGCATCTGAGTTGGTATTCAAAGTTAGTTAAAATATTTGCTGAACACAGTTTTTTTTTCTGTATCTTTACTTGACAGACCTACGTAAAGCACAATTCACTCGTTTATTTTGTTTCTTTCATTCATAATAGCTTCAAATTGAAGGTGATTTTCCTTTGTGCTTCCAAATCATATACTTTATTAGTAACACTTGGTAATGACTCTTTGTTTAATGCTTATATATAACTTCTATGCAAAAATTAATTGATTGAATTTTAGATTTTGACATTCTGAATATAACATTAGTAAGTATTTTCTCACGGGTAAAATTTATGATTAGTTTAGGAGCTAATAAGTGCTACTGAATTGGGGACTTAGTAGTTAGTACCAAGAAAGAAGTCTATAATGCCGTACGAGCTTTGATAGACTGCAAAACCAGGTATTATGCCCCTTGATATTGTAAAACTGCAAATAGTCCCTGAGGTGGTTTTGCCAATGTGACGGTTAACATGACGTACAAAAGAAAAATCTTCACCAGGTAAAAGTTATCTCGACCCTCTCCTTATCTGGAGGGTGAGGTTGCCAACCCGTCCCCTGCAACAGTGCAGAGGGGTAGGGTGTCAGTGGAGGAGGACATCCAGCGCCATGGCCACAGCAGGAGCAGCCTGTGGTGCTGTCTGTCATCAGGCGCTGTAGTGGCAGGTCCTCAAAGTTTCCAGTGAGAAAGGACACACAGAGAGCACTATATCAAAGCTGACCTCCTTGGCACGCTACAACCTAAGCTGGAAAAACTGCCTCCACAAAACACATAAGGCTGTTGTTTGCTCCAGTTCTAAAAGATCAGGAGGCTTAATACCTGTTTTGGAGTTCAAGGTTTAAATAGACACACCATTAAAGAGTGGGGAGGGGTAATATATATTCATTTACCATTGGTTATTCTATCGATCCCGTCTTCATCTATTTATCAACCACCTAACAGAAGCTATTCCTTGTGTTTCATTGCTGCATATACCTGCCGTGATTGCTTTTTTTGTCAGATCTGATTATTTGATTTTTTTTTTGCAAACCAGGTTGACAGTAAACTTCGGAAAAGAACAGTTCTGTTTTGATATTGAGGTGAGGCAAGATATTGCTGCTACTTAAAATTGTCCTAATTTTTCTTATCTCATCTGCAATTCCTCTTTCCATGGCCTAACTGTACACCAACAGTATTTGCATCCATGGAACATGTTTCACTGTATTATGATTATCCATCCCAGTTTGCTGGATTCGCTGCATCTTTAGGTGCAACGATTTTTATGTACTCTGAAAGGAATAATAATAATCACATACACCGTTAATAAAAAATTGGTTGATTTTTTTTCTAACATAGTTGATATAGTTGCAAACTAATGATGTGCTTGTGATAGATAAACTCTACACAAATATTCACTTGGTGTATACACTATAGATTTTTTTGTGTTTGATATGCAATTCACTCCTGTTTGGCAGGGTTATATTCTTGAGCAGAAAATGACGCAGCAATCTATTAGCGACAAACTGTACTTGCAACCTGATATCAGTCATTGGTATGCCTCCATATACTAAATTACAGCCCATTATGTTTAGTGTTGCATCACACGATCTTAGATGTGGATCCAGAATTAAGGTCAACATGGATATGATTTAGCCATTTCACATGCACTAAATGATATGCACTTTTCACTTATTTTGGGTGCTGTTTTGTTGTTCTTGAGGTTTACCATTTGGTACAATCTACTTTGTAGCTTGCCATCTTCCCATCCAACCTTATTTCGAGCTTTGTTTCCACTAAACTGTTTAAACATTGTGTTGCATAGATCATTCCTTTCTTAATATTTAAAATCATTTCTAGGCTGACGCGTCTTATGCGTATGTACCATGCACTTATGGCAGGATTGTTCGTTCGTATCTCCTACATTACGGCTACCAAGATACATTGAGTTCTTTTGATGCGGCAAGTGAAACTGACCCTCCAGCGAATCATCAAACTGGTTATGGGGAACCTCCTGAAATGTATGGTCTTAGCCACAGAAAAATGTTGCGTCAGGTAAGCTGATACATTACATCACATGTAACTGTGTTTCTGCGATAAGTCTTATTTGTTTATATTTTGTCCCCTTAATTAGCAGCTCCAGAGGATCTGATCTCTTGGTTAACCTTTTATGCAATAGTTTAACAGCTAAAGATCAGTTACTAGCCAGATGGATGAACCCTTTGTGCCCATGTGTGTTTTAGTGTAGTTATTGTCTTTGTGTGCCGTGGTGGGGTAACCGGACTATTGTTTACGATAATTCAACACATTTTATTCTTTTGAAGTTGTTCATTTTTACATTTGATTGGCCTCTGAAAATGGTATGGTTGCAAGCTTCATGAGAATATCCTTAAATTATGAAACAATTATTGCCCACTCCTCTCAGCTGTTATTTAGATTGCCTTAGGCTTGTCATTTTCCATATTTTTTCTGTACAGTACTGTTGTATGTGAAGCCCATCACTCTTGGCCCATGAGGCCCAGGCCCAGGCCCATTCAGTCAAGTGACTAGCTGACCTAGACAAGGAGAGGCACGATGCTGTCTGCCTCACCGCTAGAGCCGTTGCAGCCACCTTGCCACGTCTCCTAGATGCTCCACATGGTATCAGTCGCAGGCGGGGCACTGAAGACGGCGGCAACGGTGGTCTAGTCGTCGGCCGGATGGCTGGTGGCAGGGTCCGGCGAGGAGGCGGCGTCACATCTGGGCATGGCTGTGCGCGCGTGTGCGGGTGTGCGGCGCTGTCGGGCTGCGCAAGAGGGGGCTGCAGGACAGCAGGTGCTCTTGCCGGAGATCAGTCGGCGGCGGCGGCAGGTCTGAGCGGGAGCGCGATGGCGTGTCCAGGCGCAGGAAGGAGTAAACTCCTGCGCCTCGTTCCTGCTGGTGCGGAGGTAGCTACGGGTGCTGCATGAGCTGGAGGCTTGTGCTGCTCTTGTCTGTGCTGGTGCTGTGTGGCTGTGCTTCTGCTGCTGCTGATTGGAAAGGGAAGAGGAGACAGCACTGAGAACTGGTGCTGAAGCTGCTTCTGCTGATTGGTGAGAAGGAGGTGGAAGAAGAGGTGCTGGAGGCGGCGACGAGCTGCTGCTCGTGGTGGTGTGCACTGTTGAGGGCTGAACTGCTGCTGCTGTATTGGAGTGTAGAGTAGGAGCTGGTGGTGCCTGTGTTGCTGCTGCTTCTGCTGGAGGTCTTGCTGCTGTGTGCGGCTATTCGAGGAGGAGGGCTAGCTGCTGCATGTGGCGCTTGGGAGAAGATGGCAGGTGGTGAGGTTGTGGATATGTTCAACGACTTGGCGGAGGAGACCAGAGTCATGGATTCCGTGTGGCCGGATGGTGGATGTTTGTGTGACGCAGAGGAAGGAGGAAGGCACGTAGGAGTTGAAAGCTGGGAGGAGACCATGACCTGAAGAGGACACACATGTGCCAGGCAGGTGTGAGTTGCACGAGGCAGAGGAGGCAACGACGAATGTCGTTGGTTTGTTGTCAACATGTGTAACAAGTATGTGGCAGCACACGTGTGCTTTGCTGCTTTTCCTCGGCGAAGTGATGCAGGAAGTAGAGGATACGGGTGAGATCGAACAAAAGGATAGCCAGGAGGATGCTATTCTTCCCAGTTTGGCTCATTTTATCTGTACAAATGGAGGCAGCACTGAAAAGGCCACAATAGCTGCTCACAGAACTGATCCGGAGTGGGTACTAGACTCGGGTGCATCTCAACATGTTGCTGGTGACTTCAGGGAATTTGAGTCATATGATCAAGTCACTCACACTCCCTCACAAAGTAGCACTTTATGCACATCTGACAGGACATTGCAGCCTATTAAGGGTATTAGGACAGTTCAATGTACACCTGCTATTAAGTTATCTTTAGTCCTATATGTGTTAGCTTTCCCGGTCAATCTGTTGTCTCTGAGTACTCTAATGACCAGGTGGACTGTAGGATAACACTTGACAGAGGATGTGTTTGATTCAGGACATGCCGTTTGGAAGGAGGATGGGGATTGGAATAAGGCACAAGGGAGGCATAGGGGACTGTGGTACATGGATTGTGAGGGGGCTTGATCGGATGGACAGCTCAGTGATTGCGACAATTGTGGAAGAAAGAGAGTCCTTGGTGACGAAACATCACTACAGAATGGAGCATGTATCCTTTGATAAAATGTGCAAGCTATTTCCTGATGTAATGAATGAAGTAGACAAGAACAAGCTGAAATGTGATGTGTGTGAGTTTGCAAAACTTTGCTCAACACACGAGGACGTCTTATGTGAGCAAGGGACTTAGAAGTATATCCCCATTCATGCTTATTCACTCGGATGTGTGGACAAGTCATGTGGTGTCGGATAGTGTGCAAAGTATTTTGTGACCTTTATTGATTGTCACTCGCCTATGACATGGGTCTATTTGATCCGTCACAAGGACGAAACTTTCCAATGCTTCACGAGGTTCTATGCCTATGTGAAAAATCACTTCACTGTTCAGGTACAAGTGATAAGAAATGATAATGACACCGAGTATGTGAACAAAGTGTTTGGGACTTTTTGTCAGAGCAAGGGATTTTGCATCAAACCTCATGTTCGGACACAACTCAGAATGGAGTGGCAGAAAGGAGGAATCGACATATTTTGGTTGTTGCTCAATCACTGATGTTTACTACTATGAATGTGCCAAAATTCTTGTTGACTGAAGCTGTGATGACTGCGACATACCTGATCAATCGCACATCATTGAGAGTACTAGGTATGAAATCACCTTCCGAGTTACTCAGGGGAAAGAATGATTTCGTGGTTCCTTCCAAGCTATTCGATTGTGTCTTCTTTGTCAGCGATCACATGTCATCCGTGGGCAATTGGATCCATGGGCCATCAAGTGTATCTTCATTGGACATTCTTCTGGGCAGCGCGGCTACAAGTGTGGGAGTCCTGAACGAAGGACCTTTGCGAGCATGGATGTCACCTTCAGGAATCCAAACCATTTTATGGTGAGAAAACTGATCTTAGTGGATTATCTGAAAGTCTTGACCATACTCAATCTACCTTGATAGGTCAAGGGGGTGGTGGTAATTGTGGTGGTGTTGATTCAATGCTGCAACAACCAATTGAGGGTGACATTTTGGTACGGTGAAGCGAGTAGCAGCCCCAGTAACTGATAACACCGCCGAGTGGTAGGTCGAGTGAAGGACTGATTGTGATTGATGGGGCGCCGAGTCAGTCAGACGGTGCTCCCACATGGATCGGTTGTGTACCGAGGTGGACGGCAGAGCAAGATGAGTAGCTAAAGACAGGCGGTGCTCCCACCTTGGTTGGTTGTGTACTGAGGTGGATGACAGAGCAATAGGAGTAGCTAAAGGTGTACACGGAAGCGAGGTGATGGTGTTACACCAACTCAAATTGGTAGTGTGCCGAGGTGGATAGCAGAGCAAGAGGAACAACTAAAGGTGTATTCACAGAAGCGAGATGATGGTATTGCTATCACAATGAGCAACTAGGCCAGTCATTGATGGAGCAACAAGGTAGTACTGATGCGATGTCCATCTCCTCTGATGGGGATAAGGGCCAGTTGCTACTGAAGGGTCAATTGATAGGCCAATTGCTTTGAGGAAAACTACTCGAGCAACAAGAAGAATACCCCAACGACATTGGAAATTATGTTATCTGTGAAGCATCATCTCTAGCCTACAAAGCATTTGGTTCTTCTCTTCGGTCTGTGTCAATTCCGACTGACTTGAAGAAGGCAAAGGAGGGCTCAAAATGGCGCATGGCCATGGTGGAGGAGCTGGAGGATCTATTTAAGAACAAGACATGGGTACTACCACTCTGTAATAGGAAATAAGGGCAGCCAACTGCAAGTGGATATACACTAAGAAGCAGAATGTAGAAGGAAAGATTGAAATGTACAAAGCAAGGCTTGTGGCGAGGGGGTACAGCCAGACCTACAACATTGACTATTATGAGATATTTGCTCCAGTGGCAAAGATAAACGTTGAGGATTCTGATCTCCCGTGCAACAAATTTCGGGTGCTCTTTACATCAGTTTGACGTGAAGAATGCTTTCTTGCATGAGAACATACAAGAGGACTACATGCCTCCTACGTCGAGATCCCATCTGGGTTCTCTACTTCGGAGACTGCTGGCAGGGTATGCAGGTTAAAGAAAGCTCTTTATGGTTTGAAATAGTCTATGACATCATGGTTCGACAAGTTCAGATGTGATGTATGTAATGTGAGGTATCGGCAGTGTAATGGTGATCATACGCTGTTCTATAGAGATGGGAAGGGGAAAATCACTATATTTGCTATATATGTGGATGATATTATTATCAACGAGAAAGCTAAAATCCATCCGACAGGAATTCCGCGACAAATCCGAATGACGTGCGATTAGTCCGATAATCTCGCGCACTCCCGCAGATAAAACGGGCTGCGCTCCCTACTCCTTTCGCTAAAACCGCTCTAGGTGCGCTCTGTAGGCTCTGCCAATCAGAGAAAAAGAGAAACTGAAAAAGGAGGTTGTGTGCATGATTTGAACCCGCGTCTCTGCCAACACTATCTCAAAGACCTCATGCCGTAGCCAACTAGTCCAACCATCATTATTGTACACTAGCTGGAAGCCATCAATTTTTACCTCAACTACTATAGAAACATGAGATATTTCATAGATATTTTCATGCCTTGTACAGTGATCATCATTGCAGTGCATCACCAATCTTGCACTTCATGTGATGGGTATAAGGGCATCTCCAATTTACCACATGTGTCCGGACCGCGCTGTCTGGACCATGGAAGTCATCCAATGCGGTCCTGTATCGGTCTATGGTGCGGTACAAACGTACTTTCTCCCGCAAACAAGAGACAAACATGGGGCTTTGCGGGTCTGGACCGCTCACACCCCCGCTTCCGACCATCCTGGCCCACCCAAAAAACCCTCCCGCGCTTTCCTTTAGATGCACGCACCGCTTACCGTGCCGCCTTCATGCCGCTCTAGAGCACGAAGCGGCCGACATTGATGTCGCATGGCGTGACAGGACGAAGGGCGGTGCTGACCGGCGCGACCTCTCGTCAGCCGTCGCTTCAAGCGGACGCAACTTCTCGAGAAACCAACTCCGGCCGCTGCGCTGCATTGAAGTAGGCTAACAGCCCCTTCGCCTTGGCCTCACCGCGACTATATAAGCCGTGCGCTGGCGACGCACAAAGCCAGATCCCCCTTCCCGAGCACCGCCCCCTCCCCTCCCCTGTCTCCATGCCCGAGCCCCTCCTCTTCGCCCCCAGCTGAGGCGATGTCAAAGTCGTGGTGCTCCGCGCCGACAGGCGGAGTAGGCGGAAGCTCCTTCGACGGTTCTTGGCGCCGCCGCCCACGCTCTCCGGGCTTGTCGGTGTTCATGTCCGCCGGCTCCTCTGCCAAGGAGGAGATTGTCATCTACTCCGATGGCGAGGAAGACTAGGTGCCGCCGCAGCGGCCACCGATGAGCTGCCCCGGCTCCTCAAGGAGGCCGCTCTGACGGCGTCAGATCAAGATAATGACGGAGTGATCACTCCGTTACATGGGCCCGTGTCCGCCATCGCCGACGCACCTTGAAGGAGGAGCAGCCGTCCTCGCCCCGGCACAACCGCGGTGTCCAGATTGGACGCCACGTGAAGAAGGAGTCGACATCGCCCCCACACCACCGCGGTGTCCAGATCGAACGCCGGGTCAAGGAGGAGCCGGCGTATCCGCTACCCGCCGGTACGGCCGAATGGACGCGCCGTCATCGTCGTCGCGTTGCAACCACGCCGCCACCGCGTCACTGCCAAGGAGGAGCTGCTGCCCGCGATCAAGAAGGCGCGGGGCCGCCTCCTCCACTACCTCGGAGGAGGTGGCGGCGGGGGAAGGGGGTGATGAAATATACACTGGTAACTTTTGTGTGAATAGCATGGTAACTCACACATCGCAAACCTGATAACTTATGAACCCCGGTCCTGGTCCTGGTAACTTTAGCGTGGGAAGAGGGGCAGGGGTGGTTGATGAAATATCCCCTTGTACTTTTACGTGAATAGCATGGTAACTCACACATCACAGACCTGATAACTTATGTACCTCGATCCTGATAACTTTGGCAGGGGGGGGGGGGGTTGATGAAATATCCTCTCGGTAACTTTTGTGTGACTAGCATGGTAACTCACACATCGCAGACCTGATAACTTATGTGTCTCGGTCCTGATAACTTTGGCGAGGGGGGTGATAAAACATACCCACGACAACTTTAATGTTAATAGCACGATAACTCACACATCACAGACTTGATAACTTATGTACCCTGATCATGGTAACTTTGGCGGGGGGGGGGGGGGCAGGGGTGGTTGATAGTATCCACCTGGTAACTCTTATGTGAATAGCATGGTAACTCACACATCGCATACCTGATAACTTATGTGCCTCGGTCCTGATAACTTTGGCAAGGGGGAGGGGCTGATGAAATATCCCTCTGGTAACTTTTGTGTGAATAGCATGGTGATTCACACATCGCAGACCTGATAACTTATGTGCCTTGATCTTGATAACTTTGGTGAAAGGGTTGTTTAAAAACATACCCCTGATAAGTTTCGGGTAAAGTTCGTCAACAAAAAAGTTCGTCAACAAGGGGATATGTGTAAGTTATCAGGAGATCAACTTCAGGCCATGTTTTTGTAGTAGGATATTTAGTGTCTTGGAGAAGCAAGAAACAAGCCATGTCTCAGGGATGAGTTAGTTGTTATGGTCAAGAAATATATTATAAGAGCTAAAGATATCAAAGACCAGATGCATGAATGTATGGTGTGACAACAAATAAACAATTAATATAACAAACAACCCAGTTAAACATGATAGAACCAATCACCAATCATATGGAGATAGACATATTCTTTATCGATGAAAAGCTGGATGCTGGGATTATCATGTCATGTGAGGCAGGCATTACCGCCGCCACCACAGGGTCTAGGGTCCAGTGGAACCATCTTCAGGAGATAAATCCTCATATTAGTGTTTTTTTTCCAGGTCTTGTTAGTTTGACGGTTTGGATTCTATGTGAGTCGTTCCTTTCTATTTCGTCCCTCTTAGTCGCCAACTATGTTATAAAGCAAAGGCAGTCCCCGTGTAATAGGTCATCAAAGAAATAAACAGAGAAAACCAAAGGTTTACCTCTGGAATCAATCTATCCCCCAGCCGTCACGACGCCAAGCTTAAACTCCTTGGCCCTCGCCCTCCTACCACCCACAACTACCCCCTCCGTAACCTAGGTCGTGACAACTTGGTATCGGATTTGCCGGTCCTCGGCTCTTCCCCACTGCCGACGACCATGGCCTCCCTCGCAGAGATTACCAAGCTCTAGACAAGAAGTTTTCTCTGCGGAGGAAGGAACTTGTGGACGAACTACAGGGCACCATCCTCACGAAATTTGAGGTGGACATTGATGACCTCAAGGAGCAAGCAGCACCCAACTGGCTGGCTATCCAGCGCCTAGAGCAGGGGGGCTTCAGCAAAAGCGATGACAAGGACAAGCCCATTGAACGACCATGACGGTGGCAAGTCTGATGCTGAACCTGCTGACTGGAAGCCCAAATTCCACAAACTTGAGTTTCCCACTTTCGACTGCTTTGAAAACATGCTGCTATGGTTCATGCGCGTGGAGCATTTTTTGAAGGGCAAGGAACACTTGGAGGCAAGGTGTGGCCCGCATCATACCATCTGTCTGGACACGCGTCCTTGTGGTATCAGTCCTGGTGGTATCGGCGTTTCAAGGCGCGCATGGCGCATCCCCATGCGTAGAGTTCACCAAGCTGTTGAATCGGCGTTTCGGGCGTAAAATCTTGAATGAGCTGGCTGCTATCATGCACTTGCGCCAGACGGGCTCCGTCAACGACTATGAGGTGCAATTTTTGATGCTTGCCTGCAGGTGTGACGGGCTCACCAAGGCACACCAAGTGGAGTTGTTTGTGCGGGTCTCCATAAGTTGATCCGGGCCGACGTCAAGCTCCGGTACCAGGAAACGCCTGGAGGTTGCCATGGATCATGCACGTGCATACGAGGAGCGTGATGCACCAGATGATGGCGACACACCTCCCATGCCTAAGGGCAGAACTTGGGGCTGGGGGGGGGGGGGATGGCCGTCCACTCCAGCACCTGCTGCTCTCCCCAAGGCTGCCTCACCAGCCGCAGTTGCGCTGCCTGGCAAGCGGCTATCACCAGCTGAGATGGATGAGTGGCGTACCAAGGGACTCAGCTACAACCGCGACGACAAATTCACCCCTGGACATCGTTGCAAGCGTATTTTTTGCATGCTACGTGGACGTTTCTGGCACGGAGGAGCCTGATACACCTGTTGACTCTCCATGCCCTCATTGGCATCGCGGATCTGGAAACACCATGCAGATTTTGGTGGATGTCGCTGGCACACATCTCATAGCTCTTGTAGATTATGGGTCTACTCACAACTTCATCTCCAGGAGGCTACATCCCGCTCGGGTTCCTGTAACCAAGTGCGTCAGCATGTGCGTGGCTGTAGCAAATGGTGACCATGTGTCCAGCAATGGTGTCTGTCGTGATATGGCCGTCATTTGTACCCAAGAGCGCTTTGTGATCACCTGTTATGCACTCGCTCTCAAGGGGTTTGACGTGGTCCTCGCCTCCTCGGCATTCAGTGGCTGCGCTAGCTTGACCAATTTACTGGGATTTCTCCAGGCTGACCATGACATTTTGGATCGTCGGGTCACATTACATGACGAGGCACTATTGAAGTCTTGATCGGGGCTGGCTTCTTGCACTGCTCACGAGCTCCTGCCTGGGCTACTTGAGGAGTTCCGGAACCTCTTTAGCAAGCTATGCAGCCTTCCACCTCCCTGACATTGTGATCATTGCATCCATCTGCTCCCAGGATCCGGTCCAATGGTGGTACGCCCATACCGCTACCCAACAGTGCAGAAAGATGAAATTGAGAGGCAACGCATGGATGTTAGTATGGGTTGATCTGGCCAACCAAATCAGGATTCTCCTCACTTGTGTTGCTTGTAAAGAAGCCTGACAAATCTTGGCGCTTCTGCATTGACTAGTGCACTTAATACTGTGAAGGACAAGTTTCTGATCCCGGTTGTTGAGGAATTGTTGGACAAACTCCGTGGTGCATGTTTCTTCACTAAATTGGACTTGCGTTTCGGCTATTACCAAGTCCGCATGCATGTTGATGACATCCACAAGACAACATTCCGCACTCACGAGGGCCTCTTCGAGTTTGTGGTCATGCCTTTTGGGCTGACGAATGCACCACCCACCTCCCACCTTCCAGGCACTCATGAATGAAGTCCTCTAGCCCTACTTGCAACTCTTCGTTCTTGTCTCTTTTGTTATATTCTTATTTACAGTACCTCGTGGCTTGATCATTTGCATGCAGTTGTTAGAGTTATAATATAAGTCATGTACCCCTTCGTATTTATCCCATTGTATAAGGGGTTTCCTGCATATGTCCCACACCTGTACATGTATATATATCGGCCTATGGCCTCATGGGAATACAAGTTGCTTATTCCTAACATGGTATTAGAGCTAGGTCAATTTTTTGCACGCTGCAACTCGTGCTATTGATCCGTCTCTCTTCCCCGATCGACGGTGCCGGCCTCGATCTCCTGGAGTCTCTCTCGAGTCCGGCCTGTCTTCCTCCCGCTCGAAGCTGCCCTGATCTCCCGATTGGATCGACGCTGCTCCCGATCCCGCTCGAAGTCAGCGCCCGCCCGATTCCGTCGCTCGTTCCGCCAGCGGCTCGCTCGATCCGGATCCCGTCGCTCGATCCCGCCCAAGTCAACGTCCGACCGATCCCGTCGCTCGTTCCGCCGTCGCCAGCGCCTCCCGCCCAAGCCAGCGCCTCCCACCCAAGCCAGCGCCCGATCTGGTCGCCCAATCCAGTCGCTATTCCCCGCTCGCGCCTGATTCTGCTGCCGGTGGTCTGCTGTCGCTGGTGCTCTCGTCGGATCTAAAAAAAAAATGTCTGCTGCATCGGGTTATGTTTCTGTCCCTCGCTGCCCGGTGATCTTTGATGGTACTAACTACACCGAGTTCACTGGCTTCATGCGCATTCACATGCGTGGCATCCGTCTCTGGGGTGTTCTTTCTGGCGAGGTCTGCTGTCCGCCACGTCCAGTTCCTCCGGTGGCCCCTACTCCGCCAACTCCATCGGTTCTTCCTACGGATGCTAATCAGGTCGCCAAGGATGCGGCTAAGCTTGCTGATGAGGCTGCTGATCGTGCATATGATGAGAGGGTTTTGGCTTATGAAGAGGCTCTTCAGACGTATCATGGTGCTCTGTCTGTTTACACCCAGTGGCTTGATGATGATGCTCGTGCTGCAGCTGTTCTCACTGCTAGTGTTCTGCCTCAGTTTGCTTCTGAGTTTCTGGGTCTTCCTACTGTCTTTGAGATGTGGACCCGTCTTCGTCAGCGCTATCAGCCCTCTGGTGATGCCTTATACCTTTCTGTGATCCGTCAGGAGCATGCTCTTCAGCAGGGTGACTCTACTGTTGATGACTTCTATGCACAGAGTTCTGCTATTTGGCGCCAGCTTGATTCTCTCCGCAGTACTGGTTGTCGTACCTGCCCTTGTTGCCAGGCTGTCCAGGCCAATTTGGAGTTTCATCGCGTCTATGAGTTCCTGTCTCGGCTTCGTAAGGAGTTTGAGCCCCGGCGTGCTCAGTTGTTTGCTCGTGGCCGTATTTCTCTCATGGAGGCGCTTTCTGAGCTTCGTGCTGAGGAGACTCGCTTACGTGGTGCTGGTTTGCTGGAGGTTCCCTCTGTGCTCGCTACTCGTGCTCCTACGCCACCTGCTGCACCGACCCATTATCGCTCGAGTGCTCCGCCGCTCTTGCCCACTCCTTCTGGAGGCTCAGGTCGCCCCCGTCCACATTGCGACTATTGCAACAATGATGGTCATCTTGAGTCTCAGTGCTACACGAAGAAGAAACACCTGCGCAAGGCGCGATCATCATCTTCAGGGACTTCGTCATCTACCTCGACAGCTTCAGCCATTGCTTTGACTGAGCAGGATATTCTGAGACTTAAGCGTCTGCTCGCGGCTTCAGGTTCTTCCTCGACGGGTACTGCTGGTTCTGTGACTGATGCTTCCCGCACTGAGCAATCACCCTCTACACAGTCAGGTACATCCCCATGGGTTCTGGACTCTGGAGCTTCTTTTCATATGTCTTCTCATTCTTCCGTTTTGTCCTCTCTTCGATCACTGGATTCTCCTGTTCATGTCTTCACTGCTGATGGTACTCCACTTTCTGTTGCTAGTAGAGGCAATCTTACCACTCCTTCTTATTCTGTTCCTGATGTTGCTCATGTTCCTCGACTTACCATGAATCTGTTTTCTGCTGGTCAACTTACTGATTCTGGTTGTCGCGTCATCCTTGACGTTGACTCTTGTTCTGTCCAGGACCGTCGCACGCACACTCTGGTTGGGGCTGGCCCTCGCCGCCGTGATTCTCAGGGTCTTTGGGAGTTGGACTGGCTCCATGTTCCTTCCGCTGCCACCACCATCGCCAGTTCTTCCGCTTCTGTCGCCTCCGTTACTGGTTCCTTCCAGCAGTGGCATCATCGACTTGGTCATCTGTGTGGTTCTCGGTTGTCTTCTTTAGTTCGTCGAGGTCTTCTGGGGTCTGTCTCAGGAGATGTCTCTTTAGAGTGTCAGGGTTGTCGTCTTGGCAAGCAGATTCAGTTACCATATTCACATAGTGAGTCAGTGTCCAAGCGTCCTTTTGATTTAGTCCATTCCGATGTATGGGGTCCGGCCCCTTTCGCTTCGAAAGGTGGTCATAAATACTATATTATTTTCATAGATGATTTCTCTCGTTACACATGGCTTTATTTCATGACTTCTCGTTCTGAGGTGTTGTCTATTTATAAGCGTTTTGCTGCCATGGTTCATACTCAGTTCTCTTCACCCATTCGTGTCTTTCGTGCTGACTCCGCTGGCGAGTATATCTCTAAGATGTTGCGTGGTGTTCTTGCTGAGCACGGGACTCTCTCTCAATTCTCTTGTCCTGGTGCTCATGCTCAGAATGGTGTGGCTGAGCGAAAGCATCGCCATCTTCTTGAGACAGCTCGTGCATTGATGATTGCTGCCTCTCTCCCGCCTCATTTTTGGGCTGAGGCCGTCTTCACATCCACCTATCTTATCAATATACAGCCTTCCGCTGCTCTACAGGGTGGTGTTCCTTTCGAGCGACTTTTTGATCGTTCTCCTGATTATTCGATGCTTCGCTCGTTTGGTTGTGTTTGCTATGTTCTTCTTGCCCCTCGCGAACGCACCAAACTGACCGCTCAGTCTGTTGAGTGTGTCTTCTTAGGCTACAGTGATGAGCATAAGGGCTATCGTTGTTGGGATCCTATTGGTCGTCGGATGCGTATCTCTCGAGACGTGACTTTTGATGAGTCTCGTCCCTTCTACCCACGCCCATCTTCCTCGACCTTTTCAGTGCAGGATATCTCTTTCCTCACGTTTCCTGACTCACCTATCACCCTCGTTGAGCCTGTACCTTTCCGTTCCACTTCCTCTCCTTCTTCACCTCTAGTTGATTTCCAGCCACCATCCTCCCCGGTCTCCTCGCCTAGCATGTCACCGGGTTCTTCACCTTCATCTCCGGTGACTTACTCCCCGGTCTCCTCTCCCAGCATGTCCCCGGATTCTACACCTTCATCTCCGGTGACTTCTTCGTCGCCACCCCCCGATTCTACCTTGACGATTCCTCCTTCTATTATTCCATCTTTTCCTCAGCATTACACTCGTCGTCCACGACCAGTCGATGCCTCTGTGGATGAGTCGTCATCTTCCTCTCAGCCTACTTATGGCTTGCGTTCTCGTCCTCGTTCGCCTGTTGATCGCTTTGGATTTCCCACCGCTGGTGCTGCTGTTCTTGAGCCGACTTCTTACCGTCAGGCCATTGTTCATCCTGAATGGCAGTTTGCGATGGCAGAGGAGATTGCTGCTCTTGAACGCACTGGTACCTGGGATCTTGTTTCTCTTCCTCCCGGAGTCCGTCCGATCACTTGTAAGTGGGTCTACAAGGTTAAGACTCGCTCCGATGGTTCTCTTGAGCGTCACAAAGCTCGTCTTGTGGCTCGTGGTTTTCAGCAGGAGCATGGTCGTGATTATGATGAGACTTTTGCTCCTGTGGCCCATATGACCACTGTCCGTACACTTCTTGCCGTTGCCTCTGCACGCCACTGGTCTATATCTCAGCTTGATGTTAAAAATGCCTTTCTTAATGGTGAGCTGCGTGAGGAGGTGTACATGCAGCCACCACCTGGGTATTCTGTTCCTGACGGCATGGTATGTCGTCTTCGTCGCTCTCTCTATGGCCTTAAGCAAGCCCCCCGCGCCTGGTTTGAGCGCTTTGCCTCTGTGATCACTGCTGCCGGTTTTTCAGCAAGTGCTCATGATCCAGCATTGTTTATTCACCTTTCTCCTCGTGGTCGGACTCTTCTTCTTCTCTATGTTGATGACATGATCATCACGGGGGATGACCCTGAGTATATTGCCTTTGTAAAGGCCCGTCTTAGTGAGCAGTTTCTTATGTCTGATCTTGGACCTCTTCGCTACTTTCTTGGGATTGAAGTCTCTTCTACCTCTGATGGCTTTTTTATATCCCAGGACAAGTATATTCAGGATCTTCTTGCTCGTGCTGCTCTTACTGACGAGCGCGTTGTTGAGACTCCTATGGAGCTCAATCTTCACCTCCGTGCTACTGATGGTGATCCTCTCCCTGACCCGACGCGTTATCGTCATCTTGTTGGCAGTCTTGTCTATCTAGCTGTCACTCGTCCGGACATTTCTTATCCGGTTCATATTCTGAGTCAGTTTGTCTCTGCTCCCACCTCAGTTCACTATAGTCATCTCCTTCGTGTTCTTCGATATCTTCGAGGCACGATCTCTCACCGTCTCTTCTTTCCTCGCTCCAGTTCTTTACAGCTTCAGGCCTATTCGGATGCTACGTGGGCTAGTGATCCTTCAGATCGCCGTTCACTTTCTGCTTACTGTGTTTTTCTTGGTGGTTCTCTCATTGCCTGGAAGACGAAGAAACAGCTTGCAGTTTCCCGTTCGAGTGCTGAGGCTGAGTTGCGAGCAATGGCTCTTTTGACGTCAGAGGTGACTTGGTTACGGTGGTTACTTCAGGATTTTGGTGTTTCTGTCACTACACCGACTCCGCTCTTATCTGGCAGTACAGGTGCTATCAGCATTGCACGCGATCCTGTGAAGCATGAGCTCACCAAGCATATTGGTGTTGATGCTTTCTATGTGCGCGCTGGTGTGCAGGATCAGGTTATTGCTCTTCAGTATGTGCCTTCCGAGTTACAGTTGGCGGATTTCCTGACGAAGGCCCAGACTAGAGCACAACATGGCTTTTATCTCTCCAAACTCAGTGTTGTTCATCCACCATGAGTTTGAGGGGGGGTGTTAGAGTTATAATATAAGTCATGTACCCCTTCGTATTTATCCCATTGTATAAGGGGTTTCCTGCATATGTCCCACACCTGTACATGTATATATATCGGCCTATGGCCTCATGGGAATACAAGTTGCTTATTCCTAACAGCAGTATTCCAGTTGTTACAGGAACATCAGCTAAAGCATGCTACGTGCACCTTTGGCGCACCCAAGGTGGCATACTTGGACCATGTCATCTCTGAGGGAAGCATCACCATGGATCCAGACAAGGTTCAAGCTATGGTGGACTGGCCGATGCCTAAGTCTATTCGCCATGCGGGGCTTTCTTGGTCTTGGAGGTTACTATAGCAAATTAATCCGCAACTTTGGCTCTAGTGCAACACCCCTTACCTAGCTCCTCAAAAAGGAAGGGTACCGCTGGACCGACGAGGCAGAAATTGCATTCCAGACACTCAAGGCAGCACTTACTCAGGCACCGGTGCTAAACATGCCAGACTTCAGCAGGGAATTCATCGTCGACTGTGACATATGAATTACAGGGTTTAGGTGGAACAACCTTTGGATCTGAGGGCTATTCCGTGGCCTGGAGGTGCTTGGGGGCCGACGGGTTGTTGACGGTGTGGCGCTGCCGCCGCTGCAGTAGTAGAAGGTAGCAGGGATTAGAGATAGAGAACAGAGATTAGCGAAACTAGACTTTATTGATTATTGCTTGCCTCTAAGCTTACAAGGGTAGGTCCTTTATATAGGACATGGACTAGTACTACTTCGACATACTTCATACTCTAATAGGAATCTGACTCAAATACTACCTTAATAGAATCTGGAGACTACCAAAACAGATGCATCCTTCTAGGACATCAAACTGCCCTTTCTAGCCACAACCTAACCTGCCCTTGCTGCCTTGCGCCTTCGATAATGAATTCCTCACGTAACATCTCTCCCTTCCTCGACAAGCAGCTTGCCCTTGAGCCGATAATCTGGATACTGCTTGATGAAGTCAGCAAGGGGCTCCCAAGTGGCATCCATTTCTGAAGAACCGACCCATTGAACAAGCACATGCTTCACTCTGCGCATGCATGAGCTTAATATTTTGGCAGGCTCCGGAATGACGCGGCCATCCTGAATTAATGGCGATTGGTGTCACATCAGGAGCGACGCCATGGAATTTCTTCAAAAGACTGACATGGAAGACATCATGTAAATGAGAGCCTTCTGGAAGATCCAGCTTGCAGGCAATAGAACCAACGCGCTCCAGAATCTTGTAAGGTCCATAAAAGGGCTGAGCTAACTTGCCACGTGTATGGCCTGGCAATGAAGCAGCTTGCTCGTGGTAAAGGCGCAGCCATGCTCACTCATCAACATCAAAGGACAGATCCCGTTGATGGTCATCATCATACTTCTTGCAGCGTTGTTGGGCTCGCGGCAAGTAGACGCCCACGAACCTCCTGTAGAAACTGATCACGTTCTTGCAAAGCTGCAAAGCTGTCCCTACCGACTCAACTTTGGCTTCGCCCCTGTTGTAAGTTGGTAGAGCAGGAGGGTCACGGCCATAGACCATCTTGAAAGGAGTATCACGAAGCGAAGAATGATATGATGTGTTGTAGCAGTATTATGCCTAAGGAAGCCAGTCCAGCCACTGCCGAGGTCGATCTCCTGTCATGCACCGAAGGTACATACAAATCACCTTGTTCACCACCTCGGTCTGATCCTCGGACTGAGGGTGAAACGCTGAACTCATATGCAAGCACTCCGGAAAGGCGGAAGATGTCGCGCCACAAATTGCTGGTAAAGACAGGGTGACGGTCGCTTATGATGGACCATGGAAGCCCATGGAGCCGAACAGTACCGTCAAAGAAAGCGCGTGCCATCGGGATAGCAGTGTATGGATGTGTCAATGGTATGAAGTGTGCATATTTGGAGAAGTGATCAACAATAGAAACGATCACTCTCTTGCCATGGACACGGGGAAGGGCCTCAATAAATATCCGACCAGACCGACGCGGGTACTATCAGAGGCTGAAGGAGACTAGCAGGATGAAGAGTCTCAGTCTTGGTCCGTTGACAAATCTGGCAGGAACGTACCGATTCTTGCACCAATGCATGGTCAACAGGTATGTGGAAGGTCTCACACAAGCGATAAAGTGTCTTCTGAATGCCCTCATGAGCTACACGGGGCTGTTCCAGTAAAGAAGCTACCAGTGGCGATGATGGAAGCACATAAACATGTCGGCCGTGCAAGATCAGATCATCACAACACGACCAAGGGTCATCGAGCTCACCAGACAGAATACGGGCATGCAAATCAGATAGCTCGGTAGATGTTGCAATCTCATTGCGCAAGTCATTGAAAAGAGCAAACTGCGGTGATGAGATGGCACAAACTGTGACAAGGCTATCATCAGAGTCACGTCAAGACAATGCATCAGCGACGTTGTTAAGGCGCCCACGGTACTCCACTATGAAGTCGTATCCAAATAACTTGCTCAACCCATTGATATTGTGGAATTGTCGAAAGCCGTTGGTCTAAGATGAACTTGAGATTGTAGTGGTCAGTGCGGACAGTGAATGCACGTCCCCACAAGTATGGCCGCCAATGCCGCACAGCTTGGACTAGGCCGATTAGCTCCCTCTCATAGGCTGCCAACTTAGCATGACGCGGTGTTATGGGCCGACTGTAGAAAGCCGACGGACCATCACCCTGGTGAAGAAGAACCACGCCAAAGCTGGAGCCGGAAGCATCACACTTGATGAAGCGAGTGCCGAAGCCAGGCATCTGAAGTACTGGGGCTGTAATGAGGGCAGCCTTGAGCGCACCAAATGCGGCTTGAGCTTCTGCACACCAGCGAAATCCCTCCTTCAGCAGCTTCGTGAGCGGGGCTGCGATGGTACCAAAGTCCTTGATGAACTTGCAGTAATAGCCTGCAAGGCCAAGGAAACCTCGTAGCGCATGCACCGACCGTGGGTTTGGCCAATCTGCCACAACACAGACCTTGTCGACATCCATGGCCACACCATCTGCAGAAATCACATGGCCTAGGTATGCAACGGATGCAGTCCCAAAGGTGCACTTATACCGTTTGAGAAAGAGAGTATGCTGCTGCATAACCTGAAACACAAGGCGAAGATGGCGGAGGTGCTCCGACCATGATGAGCTATAAATCAAGATATCATCAAAGAAGATGAGAACAAAACGGCGGAGGAAGGGTGAAGGATCTCGTTCATCATGGCCTGGAAAGTTGCCGGGGCATTGGTCAGACCAAAAGGCATGACTAGGAACTCGTAGTGGGCATCATATGCGTGTGAAAGGCTGTCTTCGCGATGTCATCTAGGTACATGCGCACTTGTTGATAACCAGAATGCAAATCAAGCTTGGTGAAGAAGCGCGCACCATGAAGCTCGTCAAGAAGTTCATCCACCACTGGAATTGGAAACTTATCCTTAATCGTCTGCTCATTGAGAGCATGATAGTCAACACAAAAGCGCCACGAGCCATCTTGCTTCTTAACAAGAAGAACTGGTGAGGAAAAAGTTGAATCACTGATGCGAATAATGCCCTGCTGCAACATTTCTGTGCATTGGCGCTCAATCTTGTCCTTCTGCAGTTGCGGATAGCGGTAGGGCCGTACATCGACCGGAGACCCATCAGTCCGGAGTCGAATTCGGTGATTCATGTGCATGGGCAGGTGGCAAGGAGGAAGGCTTGGTGAGATGTTGTCAAATTCTGCGAGCAGTTTAGTCATCCAATCCTCAGGCTCGGGAGCAACCAAAGCACGGACAACAGCCGGTCGTGGCAAGACGCGACTTGTCCAAGTCACAGGTTGGCCCTCCCAGTGGAATGACACGGTCATGTTGTCGAAATCCTAGAGGATAGGACCCAAATTACGCAACCAGCCAACACCAAGAACAATATCGAAGCTGCCAAGGGGTATGGCAGAACAGTCTGTTGTGAAGTGTTGCTCCCCAATATGCAATGGAAGGCAACGAAAAACTCCACCATTGGCCACTTGGTCACCATTAGCAACCATCACACGTAGGCCAGGACAAGAACGTGGGGTCAAACCAGCGCGGGCCAGGGCGCTCTCATCGATGAAATTATGGGGCGACCCTGTATCCAGGAGCGCCGTGAAGGGTGAATTACCAATTAGAACCTCTAGCTGCAAGGTGTCGGTCGCCTGGATGCTCCACAAACTGGTCATAGCTTGGATAGACACCTTCACACAGTTCTCTTCCTCGGGCAGTGTCTCAAAATCATCATCGAAAGATGTATCAACCTCAATCGAGAACAGCTTGGCGCAACGGTGACTGCCCACAAACTGTTCGTCACAATTAAAGCAGAGGCCTTGCTTTCGGCATTCTGCAATCTCTGTGGGAGAGAGACGACGAAAGGCGCGACCGGCTGGCGTGGTGTCTGCTGCTCAAGCTGGCAATCGGGTCGGGTCAGGCCGGGTCGACCTCAGCCAGACCCACGCCCGAACCCTTTATTGGGCCAAGCTTGCGCCCACGACCCTACCCACGGGTCTCGTATCAGACCCACGCCCGAACCCATCGGGTTACCCGGCCTAATCGGGCACCCATCGGGCATGACTAAAAAAAATTATTAGTTCTAATTTTCGCTTATTATGGTACTACTTTTAATAGTGGCGAACTAGGCTCGCGTACACTACGATATTTATGTCTGCGAGCTGAAGTAAAATGAGCATCCGTGTGCTACCTTTATAGTGCTCCTGAAGCTCCACTTCTCATCAGCTAGGCGAGGTGGCACTAAAATTACCTGCTTTGCCCACTTTTGCCAGTGCTCCGTGCGGCTGCATATCCACCATGGGCTGATGATGGCTGAACAATGCTTGGGCCCATCATTTGTTTTGAGAACTTGGCCCATCATACATATACGTGTGTTGTGTGCACAAGAGAATGACAAGGCCGAGCTCGTTTGGGCTCTTGGCATAGTAGTCATGTGTTGCCCACTTGCCATCGGTAGAAAAAGCTCTCTGATGCCGTTTTACATGCATTGCTACGTTTGGTTGTTCTGAATAAATTAATTAGCAAGTATCTTCACCAAAACGTCCACACATAATATAATATTTTAATCACTATATTAATCGGGTGACCCACGGGCATAACATTATACCCATACCCTACCCATATATTATCGGGTTACCCATGGGGCTTACCCATGGGTGAATATGGCGACCCAAACCCTACCCATTCGGGTCGGGTGCCCATGGGCGCGGCCGCCCATGGGTCGGATTGCCGGGTTGAGCTGCTGCAATGGTTACCCCGGGTACAGTTGGTCCTCCAAGCCGCTGTTTGGTGGCAGGAATCGGCAAAGATGGTCGTGTGAACGAACGGGATGAGTGAGGAGTGGTTGCTATGGAGGATTGAGTCAGATATGCACGATGTTCATATGCAAGTGCAAGGCTGATGGCATCATCAAGGTCCCCAGGACGAGCTAGTTCCACATCTGTGCGCAAGGTCTCAGGCAGGCTCATGGTGAACAATTTCACTTAAGTCTCGACTGGCTGAGGGGGCGTGCGGTGCAGCAGATGTGTGAACCATTCCTGGTAGTCAGTGACGCTGCCATTGAACGGACAACGTGCTACAACTCCAAGCTTATTGGTGTGTGCAGGTGGTCCAAATTTCTTGGCGCACAACTGCTTAAAGAGATCCCAAGATGGGCGGCCCTTTGCTTTGGCATACTTGTGATACCATAGGGGAGCATCGCCATTGAGATGGAACGATGCCAGCCAAACCTGACTTGCATCTGGAGTGCACTGACCTTCAAAAAATGGCTCACATCGTACTAACCATGCAAAAGGGTCTTCCTTGCCATCAAATAGTGGAAACTCCAGCTTGGCATACTTTGGTACATGGGGCGAAGCACCTTGGTCAAGCATGTCAATTGAGTGTCGGTTTGGGACGGATGGTGATGGGTGGAAGTGGGCAGAGCTATATGGTGGAGGCGGGTAGTTTGGAAGCTGTTGTTTTGCTGGGTCTGGAGGGATAGAGATAATTGGTTTGTTGTGCTGGATTGGGTAGGACAGGGGGTTATTCTGTGGCCTGGAGGTGCATGGGGGCCGACGGGTTGTCGACGGTGCTGCCGCAGTAGCAGAAGGTAGCAGGGATTAGAGATAGAGAACATATATTAGGGAAACTAGACATTGTTGATTATTGCTTGCCTCTAAGCTTACAGGGGTAGGTCCTTTATATAGGACATGGACTAGTACTACTTCGACATTGTTCAGACTCATAGGAATCAGACTCAAATACTACCTTAATAGAATCTGGAGACTACCAAAACAGATGCATCCTTTTAGGACATCGAACTGCCCTTGTCTAGCCACAGCCTAACCTGCCCCTGCTGCCTTGCGTCTTCCATAATGAATTCCCCACGTAACATTAGGGCACACCAAGGTGACGGTGCTATAGCTTTCTTTGTCCACCCCATTGCCCAGTGCCATGCCAGACTGGCTGCCTACGAGTGTGGGCTCATTGGCCTCATGCACGCCATTTGACATTGGAGATCATATCTATGGGGTTGTGCTTTCTGTGTGCGTACAGACCACTACAGTTTCAACGCTTGTCCACTATCCCTCAACACCACTGGGTCAACAAGCTCCCCGATTAGCAAGCTCCCCGATTATGATTTCTCCGTTGAGTTCCTTCCGGGCAAGGTAAACATTGTGGCTGATGCCTTGTTTCGTCGGGAGGAAGACAGGGACTGCTGATGGCATTGTCCAGCCCGTCCTTCACGCTTTTTGACACCTTGCGTGCTTCTATGGCCACAGACCTAGCACTGGTGTAGTTGCAGCAGTAGCATGTTGCGGGTGACCTCGGGCCTCCTTGGGGTTGCACCTATAGCCTTCTCACATATGATGGATGCATCTACGTCCTGCCATCCTCTCCATTATTTTCCACCATACTTGGCTGTGACGCCCCCGATTCGACCGTACACTAATCATACACGCAAATGTGTACGATCAAGATCAGGGACTCACGGGAAGATATCACAACACAACTCTAGACACAAATTAAAATAATACAAGCTTCATATTACAAGCCAGGGGCCTCGAGGGCTCGAATACAGAAGCTCGAACACAAGAGTCAGCGGAAGCAACAATATCTGAGAACAGATATAAGTTAAACAAGACTGCCTTAAGAAGGCCAACACAAAAGCAAAAATGATCGAAAAGGCAAGGCCTCCTGCCTGGGACCTCCTAACTACACCTGGTCGTCGGTGGTATCCACGTAGTAGGCACTCTCGGGGTAGTAGTAGTAGTCGTCAGTGGTGGCATCTGGCTCCTGGGCTCCATCATCTGATCGCAACATCCGGAAAGGAGAATGAAAGGGAAAAAAAGGAAGCAAAGCAATCGCGAGTACTCATCCAAAGTACTCGCAAGCATCAGATCTATACTAAGTATGCATTGACATCAAAGGAAGGGATGTATCTGTGGACTATAATGCAGAATGCCAGAATAGAGGGGAAGGCCTAGCCTATCAAAGACTAGCATCTTCAAGCATCTAGTATTAACGTCCAGAGATCCTTCCTCGACTCCCTGCGAGAAAGCAATCCCGGAGCCAACATATCCATCACATGTCTCAAGTATCCATTTCTAGTTGTAATAGATAGGGATACAACTCTGAGCGTCCGTTACCGTGGACACGGCTATTCAAATAGATAACTTCCCTGCAAGGGTGCACCACATTACCCAACACACTTGATTACTTTGGCCGGACAAACTTTCCTGGGTCATGCCCGGCCTTGGAAGATCAACACGTTGTAGTCCTACCTAGCCTTCGCAGAGGTCCCCGCCGGTCTACATCCTAAGCGCTCCGGGGTCTTGG
Organism: Aegilops umbellulata; assembly: GCA_032464435.1. NCBI lineage: Eukaryota > Viridiplantae > Streptophyta > Magnoliopsida > Poales > Poaceae > Aegilops > Aegilops umbellulata. The sequence continues at coordinate 280,441,651 of CP136057.1, forward strand.
GCCCATCGCCCTTTGCAATTCGGGTCGTTGCGCGCAGGGCGGGTCCAGGCACCACCTCTGCCTGGATGGCGCCGGCCCAGCCGTGCCGCAATGCTGAACTGGACGTTTGACAGAGCTTTTGGAAGAAACGTATGACGCCGAGTGCCCATATCTGTTCCCGTGTGGTGGTTAGTGCGTATAGGCCAGTGGCCAACTTAGATCAAATACCCAAATCCTTAGTGTGTTGGGAGCTCGCGGAGACGAGCAGAGACTCACGATCATGTGACCCCGTTGCCCCGTCTCGAGGAAATACGAAAGGGCCAGGCCCAACCCTCTCTCTAGGGCGGTCTACATGCCCGGCCGTGCCTCGTAATTATCTAGCGGGTACCCTCGAGGTCAACCTGACAAACCAGAGACTGTCAGGAACTCAGGTCCACCTCTATCGGGCTGGTACCGTCTGTCCCTTCAGTCCCGCAGGAACAGTTCACGGGGGCTACAGGTAAAGGTAACTGTGTGTTCGTGTCATCGAGGGGGAAATCCGAGGAATCACCCTCGACGGATTCCTTCTCGATGTAACCGTCAAGGTGAACTAGGAGGAATCACCCTCGATGGTTCACACTTGAGGGGTTGCACGACAGAGACGTCATCGGGAGTGGTGAAGGAGGAATCACCCTCGATAGACCACGACCGATTAGCTACGTTACAGAGTTATCATCAGGAGTGCGTTACGAGGTATCACCCTCGGCACTCGATAGTAGCTCTGCAGAGTCGTACAACTAAGGGGGTGAGGTGATGTGTTAAGCTCTGGTCGTCGATCACGTTGATCGAGTCATCGGTGATGAAGCAGGGGCAACTGGGACAAGGTGAGGGTCACTGATGGATCACTAACCAACCTATACTAAGCAGTTTAGGATAAGTAGGTAAGGTACAATGAGCAGTTACAAAAGCAGGCTATGCATCATAATAGGAGCAATCAAGTACAGTAGCAAAATCTAATGCAAGCATGAGAGAATGGAATGGGCGATATCAGAATGATCAAGGCGGGTTTGCTTGCCTAGAAGCTCTGCTGGAAAGGAAGAAGGGTCGTCGATGACGTAGTCGATCACAGGAGCATCGATAGCGGTCTCTGGGTTACCAAAGAGGGGGAAGAACAGTAAATATAAAGCACATAGGTGTAACCCAGATGTAAGACATGACAACAGGCAGTGCTAGGGGTGTTCTAACGCGGTACTATACGATGCAGACGGAGGGGGAAAACATCCGGGAATGTTTTCCTAGTGTTAGGCATTTTTGGTCAAATGAAAGAGAGGGGACGGTTCCATGTTCGCTATGCTAGGGGCACGTGACAGACGAACAGAGTGCGTATTCGGAATCGTCATGTTTTTTTGAGCAACTTTCATATATAAATTATTTTAATCTGAGCTACGGTTTATTTTATATGATTTTTTCAAAGTTTTAATTATTTTTTGAATTTATTAATAATTAATTAATTCAGAAAACGAATTAATGCGTCAGCATGAGGTTAGGGTGACATCAACAGTCAACTAGTCAGCTGACTGGTCAAACTGACATGGGGGACCCACCTGTCATAGACAGTGGGTTTAAACAGAATTAATTTAAACCTAAATTAGTTAATTAGACTAAAGGACCCACCTGTCAGTCTCTAACTGTTTAACTAATTAAATTAACTTAGTAAAACCTATTTAATTAGTATTAAGGGGTTTGGCCCCATTGTCAGTGTCTGTTTGGACTTAATAACCCTGGGCCCACATGTCAGTGGCCCTGGGGTTAGTTGTTTTAATCAGTAGGTGGGGCCCCGGGGTCGGTGGGTGATTAGTAACTAACCCCCGCGGGATCCACTTGTCAGTGGCCCACGGGGTGCCTTTGGCGGCCGGCGCGCGTGGCTGGCCTCTGGCGACCACCCAGGACGGCGGTGACGGCCGGAACCTCGTCGGAATCACGTACAGGGCTTGGGGGGGGGCATGCGGCTGGGCCGGTTCGAATGTCCACGATGTGGCGTGTCGAACCGCGGCCTCGGTTTGGCCCGGGAGGGGCGGTAGTGCGCCGGCGACGAGGGTCGCGACTGCCGGAGGTCGGACTAGGGCGGCGCAGTAGCTAGAGACGGTAAGAAAGGGGGAGGGCGCATCCGGCGCGGCAGCTGGAGGCGGCGTGAGCGGCCGCGAGCGCGGGGAGGGACCGGCGCAAGGAGGCAAGGAGGCAAGGAGGCGCGTACGGGGACGTGGCGAGCAGAGCCAGCGGCTACGGTCATCGGCACGGGCGGTGGCGGGCAACCTAGAGAGGAAACGGGGACGGGAGCCTCACCATGGGGCACACGTTGGCCGTCGGGAGGTTAGTAGCTGCAGCGACGGAGGTCGGCGCCGGGGATTACAGCGTAGGCGTTGCTGCGCAACTTCACCGGTCGGCCTCGGGCTTGTGCAGGACGAGGGCGACGTCGGGGAGGCCGTAGGACGGCTCGACGAGGCCCAGTGAGGGCGTTGGCCATGACCATGATGAAGCGACGGCGGCGGCAGCATTCGGTGGATCTGGAGGAGGGGGGTGTAGCGAGAGGGGATGGGGGAGAGGCAGGGGGAAGTGAGCGAGTGGGGGAGGGGGGGGGGACGAGGAGCCGCGGGGTGGCTCCCTTATCCCCTCCACGGTGGGGATGACGAGGCGGTCCGGCAGGGACGGTGAGGGGCTTGTGCCCTCGGTCGGTTGAACAGGAAGAAGACGACCACGAGAGGGGAAGTGGGCTGGGCTGCTGGCCCTGCTACTGTGGCCTAAGGCCAAGGGCAGTGAGTGGGTTTTCCTTTTGTTTTTATTCTTTTCCGTTTCTTCTATTTTTTGTTTTCTTTTAGTTTCATTTTATTTTAATTTTTGTGAAATATATTACTAGCCCCTAAATTAGTATTATTAATTATGCCACTGCCACAATTAGTTTGGCCCCAAAATAAAATAGTTTAATATTTTATAAATTAAATAGCATTTAAATAAATGTTTTAGCCGTTGTTTTATTGATTTTTGGGCATTTAGATACTTTATAAAATATGGGTTTCAACATGATAATATCCAAGGATTATTTGCCACACCTTGAACATTTTAGTTTGCATGTTTGACAAATTTAAATTTGGATTTGAATTTGAATTCTGCCTTGGACCAAATGAGGATTAGCAACAGTAATGTGATGACATGGCACCATTAACAGGGGGTTACTGTAGCTTAATTATTGGGGTGTTACATTGGCTTAGCACATGACACGGGCCATGAGGGGATTCAAAAGACGTTGCACCGCCTACGTCGGGACTTCCATGTGCCAAATGCTCGATGTGTTGTGGATGACTTTGCGTGTGTTTGCCCAATCTGCCAACGTAATAAGTCTGAGCATATGCACTCCAGCAGCCTCCTGCAATCCCTACCAGTCCCTTCTCAGATCTGGGCAGATATTTCTATGATTTTTGTGAGGGGCCTTTCACGGGTGCACGACAAATCAGTCTTTCTTTCAGTGGTGGATCGATTCTCCAAGATGGCACGCTTCATTCCGCTTGGTCACCCCTACTCGGCAGCAACAGTCATCCATGCTTTCTTCACCGACATCGTACAGCTTCACGGCCTACCAGAGACGATAGTATCTGATTGAGACCCTGTGTTTACAAATTACAAGTCAGTTCTGGTCAGAACTCTTCCGCCTCTCCAGGGTTCAGCTCCACATGAGCTCTGCCTTCCATCCGCAGTCTGACGACCAAACGTAGTTTGTCAATTGTGTATTTGCGATGTATTTGCGATGTATGACCGGCGATCGTCCATGCACTTGGCTCCAGTGGCTACCCTGGGTAGAATTCTGCTACAATACATCCTTTCATACCGCCCTCAAGACCACTCCATTCAAGGTTGTTTTTGGCTGTGATCCTCCAGCTCTAAGGTTCTATTATACTGGGGCAGCCCACATACAAACAGTTCCTTACTCCCAAGATTGAGATGAGTTTATTGCTGATGTCCGGACCGTCTTCTCCAGGCCCAACAAAGTGACAAGAAATATTATGATGCCAAGCACCGTGAAGTCTCCTTCAATGTTGATCAGTGGGTCTGGCTCTGCCTACAGCACCGTCCACCGGCCAGCTCCTCCCAGTCTAGTCTATCGTCTACACAACGTGTTTCATGTCTACCATGGCGAACCACTAGCTGCACCTCCTCCGCTGCCAGCAATACATCATGGAAGGGTCATTCCACCACCTCTTCAAGTCCTCAAAGTCCGGCCGGCCTGAGGTATTCATCAGCTCCTAGTCATTGGGAAGGAGCAGCTGCTTCTGAAGCTTCCCAGGAAGACACGGCAGAATTCAAGTGCAGATATCCCACTTCCAAGCTTGAGGATGAGCTGCTTGTCGAAGGGGGGGAGTGATGTCATGTGGGGCAGGCATTACCGCCGCCACCACAGGTCCAGCCGAACCACCTTCAGGAGATAAATCCTCAGATTAGTGTTTTCTTATTCTTCAAGTCTTGTTAGTTTGGTTGTTTGCATTCTGTGCGGGTCATTCCTTGTCTGTCTCTCTCCCTCTTAGTCGCCAGCTGTGCTATAAAGCGAAGGTAGTCACCGTGTAGTAGGGCAAAGAAATAAACAGAGAAAAGGGGAGGTCTACCTCCGGAACCAATCTATCCCCCAGCCATCGCGGCGCCCAAGCTTAAGCTCCCTCGCCCTGGCCCTCCTACCACCCACAACTACCCCCTCCGTAACCTAGGTCGTGACATATCAAGATAGAGTATGTAGATTCAGGGCAACAAATTGCAGATTGCTTGACTAAAGGACTGGGAACCAGAGAATGTAGCTTAGCGCGTGACAAGATGGGAATGATATATATCTATCATCCCTCTTAAGGGGGAGTGTTGTATGGAAACCCTTTTTTTAGTTTCTGGCGTGGTTCCTGCCTTCTAAAAACACTTTATTTGATTTTATGAAGCTCATCATAAATGGGGATATTGATTCTGCATTCAAAAGGCTTGAAGAGTGGTATCCACAGGTCTTAAAGGTATACTGTACTGTCATTTTCCACACTTTGCTATTGTGGTTGCTCAATTTTTTTCGTGCTGCGACCAAAATTATATATGTGCACTGACCAATGAATTATTGTGGATATATGGTTTGTTCCTTAGCACGCTATTTTCAGTTTTCCATAATCAGTATCCTGGAAAAGGTTTCCACTCTAAAAAAGAAGCAATTTTTATCGCAGGACGAAATATCAGTTATTTGCTTCTTGCTTCATTCTCAGAGATTCATTGAATACATCAGGGTAATTATCTGAATATTGTGAATTCAGTTGTGGTTAGGTTTGCATGCAAACATTTTGTACTGGGCGTATGAGCAATTAGTATTTATTATATATTGTTTCAAAGTTGATTGTAAGTTTTTCTCATGCATAAGGCTGAGCAACTGGAGGGTGCTGTAAAATATGCCCGTGCTAACCTGGCCAACTTTTTGGCACACAAAGCTTTTGAGGGGTTGCTGAAGGTAAGTAATTCCGTGGACTTTTGCCTCCTTGGCAATAGCGCGTTGCTTTGAATCTTCAACTGTGTTGAGCTATATATTTTGTATTGTTGATTTAAGGAGTGAGTATTTTTCTGTTGCAGGAGAGTGTGGCCCTGCTTGCGTATGAGAAGCCTTCAGAATCTTGCATTGGATATTTGCTGGAGTCCCCACAGCGTGAATTTGTAGCGGACGCGGTGAATGCTGCCATCCTGTCGACGAACCCCATAATGAAGGATCCAGAGAGCTGCCTTTACTCGTGTCTGGAGAAGTTACTGAGGCAGCTCACGGTATGCAGCTCTGAGCTACGTGCGTTCAACAGCGATCAAGGGGATGTCTTCTTACTTCATAAGGAGATCTATGAAAGATCCAGGCATCCCTAAGGCACGTCGAGCATACATACGAGCAGTCAACTCGGAAAATAAGATCCTCATTCTTCTTGGAAAGAAAGAAACATCACCTGGAATTGTGGACCATGCCATGAGGAAACACACATATTCTCCCCTGAGTGAGGCCTCAAGGTGAATGGAAATTTCGCAGCTTGGGCATAGGACTTTCCAGGAGCTCCTTCCCTGTAACCAGTGAATTTAGATTCACGTGTGATCTCAACCCCTTTGGTGTTTTCATAAACTTGTTGGTTATGTGCAGTTGCACATTGTGAACTTTAAGATAAAGAGCTTGAACAGTACTGTAAATGGAATCAGAATACCATTCTTGTTGACGTGCTATGCCATCAGGTATGTTCGTTCCAGAGATGTAACTGTGCTCTCCTTTTCATTATCGTAGCATTTGGGTCAATAGCGTATGAGCAGCGGGAAGGATAAAAGCAACGCCAGTTTTTTTCTTGACAATCAAGGTATCTCTTTGTTTATTACTCCCTCTGTCCCAAAATTCTTGTCTTGGATTTATTATTTAGATACGGATATATCTAATACTAAAACGTGACTTGATACAGAGTAGGGCGTTTAGGTGCCCAGGCTCATGTGCACCCGGTTAGAAAAAAATTCGTAAAATTTTTAAAATAAATTCAAAAAATTTCAAATAAAATTTGTGTGATAGACAATTTGATGCGTGAGACCTGCTTCAAATTTTAAGTCATTTGGACATATGAGCAGCTCTCAGCAAAAAAAGATAAATCGGGCCAAAATAGTAGATGAACAGTAAACATTTTGCAGATCCTCAATTTGTTTTTTTTTACTGAGAGCTGCTCATATGTTCAAATGACTTGAAATTTGGAGCGGGCCTCACACATCAAATTGTCTACCACACAACTTTTATTTGGAATTTTTTTGAATTTTTCTAGTATTTGTTTTGATTTTTTTCATCGGCACGGGTGCTGATGAGCTCGGGTGCAGAAATGAATTTTCGCTTGATACATCGTATTTAGACAAATCTAAGACAAGAATTTTGGGACGGAGGGAGTAGAAAATAAGGTTGCATCATTAACTAAAAAAGATACAATTGAGGGAAGAGGACATCTGTCCACGTGTTAGAATCATTATACTTAGCAAGCTGAGCTAGTTCATGGGCAATCGTATTTGCCTCTCGGTTCTCATGTTTGAAGGAAACTTTCACAAACTCTTAGACATGAAGTAGCAATTATTGAAGATCGCTGCTTCATTACCTAGCATGCATGTCACTCTTCACTCATCAAACGAAGCATCAATGTTAACCTTGACAAAGTCTCTGTGAGGAGGGTTCCAAGTCACTTCCCTCACCCTCTGTTTGTAAAGCAACACTAGTTTTTGTTGTTGAGGTAAACAAAAATAGTTCTTGATTTGAACGCATGAATCAAGAGATAAACATATAAAAATCAAATCGATGAGAAAACACAAAACTCTCATGTCGTGACAAGTGCCGCACATACAATATGTTGCTTGTCACAACTAAAGAAGATGAGAGTGACCTTAGTAAGTGGTACCCATTTAACTAGTGATTTCGATGATATATAGCTATCAAAGTGACATTTGGATACCCCTTAGAGCATCTCCAACCGCTCACAAAAAACTCCCTAACATCCCTAATAAGACTTTTTTGGTTATTGAGGTTGAACGCTCCAGAAGATCCCCAATAACCCACCCCAATAAAGCAAACTGATACGAGACCCACTTGTCAACCTCACACTAGGGAACACACACTATTGATGGCAATGTCGGCGCGGCGATGACGACGATGACGTGCGGGTGCAGCACAACAACGGGCGTTGCTGCGCCTGGCGGCCGGCGTTGTCGTATCGTGGTGGCGTCGGGCGCGGCAACTGGCGGCTGTGGGCGGCGGTGCGGTGTGGCAAGGGTGCAGGTAGTGGTGCCCAGCGGCAGAGTTGATGTACGAGCGGCGGCGGGCGGCGCAGTGGCGCAACGGGCGGTCGTGAGGCGTGGTCGGACGACGGTTCGGTGTGGCGGGAGCGTTAATCCGGCGACGTATGGAAGAAGAGAAAAAACCTGACGTGGCGCTATTTGGGATGGATTGGGAGAAGGCCAACTCCTCCTTTAAATAGGGGAATATGATGTATCTTTTTGCGATCATCAATAACTTAACTTCTGGACAGTGATATTTGACATATGTGTGACACATAGCTAAAACTATTACACATCTCCTTTCTTCTCTTTTAGTTACATGCATAATTGCATTAGGATGAACCATTCTTATTGCACGTGCATTTCTAGCTCAAACCGTCGGTCTGATGCAAAAACTGTTTTCACATAAAAGATTCGTCGCAACGAGATCTTCAAAACTAAATCCTATGTTGGTATGTTCCACGACTTTTTCCCTGGGTCAAAATTTACCATGCCTGTTGTATGCAACTTACCATGCTATTTCCACATAAGTTACCGGGGGCATAAACATGGTTCTTCCATCTTCTCCACGCGCACATGTATGCACTAAAGAATAAAAAAGATGATGTTATCCTGGATTCTCCTTATTTCAAAATTTTCAAAATGTTTTGTACCTCAAATCGTCGGTCCGATGCAAAAACCTTATCACATAAAAGATTCATTGCAACGAGATCTTCAAAATCCTATATTGATATGTTCCGCTGACTTTTTTGGGGTCAAAAATTACCATGCCTCAGCTACATAAGTTACCATGTATGTGGTATGCCAATTATTGTGCTATTTCCACATAAGTTACTGGGATATATTTTTCAGCAACTTTTCCCCCTTGGTCAAAAGTTACTGCAGGTATGTGACTCATACATTATCATGCTATTTCCATATAAGTTATTGGGGGATATTTTTCAACATCTTTTCCTTCTTGTCAAAAGTTACCGTGATATTTTTACGTAAGTTATCAGGTATGTGGTTCATATATTACTGTGCTATTTTCACATAATTTACCAGGGTATATTTTCAACAACCTTTTTTCCTGGTCAAAATTACCGCAGTGTTCATACGTAAGTTATCGGGCGTGCGGTTCGTGTATAACCGTGTTATTTTCATGTAAGTTATCGATGTATGTTTTCAATAACATTTTTCTCCTGGTGTAAAAAGTTACCGCAGTGTTTGTACTAAGTTATCATGTATGGATTTGTATATTAACGTGCTATTTTCACATAAGTTACGGAGGTTATATTATGCAACAACTTTTTCTTTCGGTCAAAAAAGTTACCGCGGTGTTTGTACCTAAGTTATCGAGTGTGTGTTTTGTATATTACTGTGTCTCTTTTTACACCCTCTTTATATTTTACAACAACTTTTTTCTCTCCTTCAAAGTTACCAAAATGTTTGTACATAAGTTACTGGATATGCGGTTTGTATATTACGGTCCTATTTTCACATAAGTTGCCGGGAGTATATTTTTCAAATGCTCTTGTCAAAGCTGCCGTCGTGTTTATATGTAACTTATTGGGTATACAGTTCGTAAGTTATCATGTATGCAATTTGTATATTATCATACTATTTTTACATAAGTTACCCCCATGTATTTTCTTCAATAACCTTTTCCCTTTGATCAAAGTTACCACGACATTTTATGCAGTATGCATATTACCGTGCTATTTTCACATAAGTTACAAGATATGTTTTCAACTACTTTTTCTTGGTATGTGTTTGTCCGTGAGTTATTGAGTCTGCGGGAGTTATTGAATCTGCGGTGCGTGTATTACCATGCAATTTACACATAAGTTACCAGGGTTTGTTTTCAAACATTTTTCCCTCCGAGGTTAAAAAGTTATCAAGGTGTTCATGTGCAAGTTATCGTATATGTGGTGTTCATATTATCAACGTATTTACATAGAAGTTACAAGGCGTATGTTTTTAAACAACGTTTTTCTTGGGCCAAAAGTTAGCACGCCTACGCTTATTAAGTTACCACGCCTACGGTGCGTATATTGTCATGCTATTTAAACGAAAGTTAGCGGTTTATATTTTCAATATATTTTCCCCTTTGGGTCAAAAGGTTACCAAGGTGTTCATGTGCAAGTTATCATATCTGTGGTGTGCATATTATCAAAGGTATTAACACAAAATTTACCGAGGTGGGGGGTTTGTTTATAAACAACTTTTTAGGGCCAATAGTTATCACGCGTAGGGTAAGTTCAACGTATACAATTTGTACATTACCATGCTATTTACACATAAGTTATTGGGGGTATATTTTTGACATTTTTTTCTGTGCAAGTTATCATATTTGTAGTGTGCATATTATCAAGGTATTTACATAGAAGTTACAAGGGCAATTTTTTGAACAATTTTTTTCCTGTGCAAAAGATTATCATGATGTTTGTATGTGATTTATCAGCGCTGTAGTCTGTACATTACAGTCCTATTTACATATAAGTTACACAATGGTATATTTTCATGAACTAGGTGCGGTATTGGAGCTGCAAGCCATGTCATGCATGAACAAAAACAGCAACAATTTATCATGATGGATCAAAAAATATGCATGTTGCACATCCATATGAGCGTTATGATTTTGTCTTTACTACTAATATCGAGAGGAACACTTTGCATAACTCTAATATTCAAATTTTTCATGTGCTCCCTACTGGTCTTATTTAGCATTGACAGGATTAGGTAAATGTAACATGAGACACTCATCCATCTGCATATTAGAATATGCCATCTCGGTATTAGGCACAATAGACAAATAGTTCATACTTAGGTAGATTCAACGACAGAGGTGAGGGTCTCGATCTTTCAATGAGATGATAGCTATCGATTTGGTAGAGACGTCTTGGACGACCCGACTACAAATGTGCAACGACATTGCGCCTTAACAATCGTTAAACCAACTCTGAGAGGTTATTAACCATGTCGGAGCACGATCAACCTGACCATGAAGGTCTATTCCTGCAAGCAATCCAAGAACAAACAAGAATATGATAAAGCAATCTGAATATTCTGAATATGGATGAAGATTGATAAAAGTGGGGTTTCAAAAGCGGTCTTGGCCTAGTCGTAGGACACAAACAAAGTACATGAAGTTGCAACAATGGCTAACTTTTAACTAAATAAAACCCGAGTCTAAAGGATGCCTTAAGGGCTAATGTAGGGTGGAACCCTAGGGGCCGATCTTTTACGATTTGGAGGGGGATTCCCTAAGAACACGAAGAACACACAAGAGGAAAACACTCAAATCAATTAGATCCAATCACATATGTGCTAGATCCAAGTACTCAATTTCGGAAACAAAGGTCCAAATCCAACAAAGGAGGATATAAGGGTAACTAGTTCATCTCCATGAAGGAAGTCTTGAATCCACTAGGGGATCTTCCCACAAGGGGGTCGTTAATCCACTTGGGGGATCTTGTCCTAGGAGGCCTTGGTCTCCAATGGAGTAGGGGTACAAGTGGATGAGCAAAGCTCTATCTCCAAAATGAGCTATCACAATGCTAACCCTAAAACGTAGGTGGAGCATGAGTATATATAGTCCAGGGGGCGAAGGGATACATGGGCTTCGGCCTAGATGTACTGCACGCACGCAGGGGGTGGCGGATGTCCGGGCCTTTGAGGGGGGGGGGCACATGTCCGGGCTGGAGTGGTCAGGCTTCAGGTGCGTTCTATGAAGGAGTGGCCGGATTTCCGGGCTTGGGCCGGATGTCCGGTGCTTGTAGATGCTCCTCGGCTGGGCTGCTGCTGTGGCTGCTGGCTTCAGGGGACGAATGTCTGGGTCCTGGGAACTTCCTCTGGTTCCTTTCGTCGGTGCTCTTCGTCCGTGCACTTGGGGACTTGTCCATCTTCAGGAGCATCTCCGGGAGGGTCTTCTTCGTATCTAATCACGCATAGCATTCCAGCTTTAGGTAGTAGCCATGTCTTGATTGCTTGTAATCTGCATTGGTAATTCCCCGAAGAGGAGGGGATGGTGCAGCACAACAGAGGTAACTATTTCCCTCAGTTATGAAACCAAGGTTATCAATCCAGTAGGAGAACCAAGCAATACTATGTAAACAACACCTGCACACAAACAATAAAAACTTGCAACCCAACACGTAAAGGGGTTGTCAATCTCTCAACGATATTGAGATAGATTAAGTCGTATGAGATTTGATAAATTGATCTAACTGAAGCACAAAATAAAATAAATAAAAGAAAATTGCAGCAAGGTATATTTAGTTTTAATATATGATAGGAAATAGACCCGGGGGCTATAATTTTCACTAGAGGCTTCTCTCGAAAATAGCATATGGTGGGTAAACAAATTACTGTTGGGCAATTGATAGAAAAGCAAATAATTATGACGATATCCAAGGCAATGATCATGTATATAGGCATCATGTCCAAGATAAGTAGACCAAAATGATTCTGCATCTATTACTATTACTCCACACATCGACTGCTATCCAGCATGCATCTAGTATATTAAGTTCATGGTAAAACAGAGTAATGCATTAGGCAGGATAACATGATGTAGACAAGATAAACTCACGTATGAATAAACCCCATCTTGTTACCCTTAATAGCAACGATACATGCGTGTCATGTCTCTTTCTATCACTGAGATTGAGCAGCGCAAGATCGAACCCATCACAAATCACCTCTTCCCATGGCAAGATAAATTAATCTAGTTGGCCAAACCAAACCAATAAATCAGAGAAGAAATACGAAGCTATAACAATCATGTATAAAAGAGTTCAAGGAAGACTCAAATAATATCCATGGATAGATCTGACCATGAACTCACAATTCATCGGATCCCAACAAACACACCGCAAAAAAGAGTTATTGAAGGAAATATGCCCTAGAGGCAATAATAAACTTGTTATTTATGTTTCCTTATATCATGATAAATGTTTATTATTCATGCTAGAATTGTATTAACCGGAAGCTTAGTACATGTGTGAATACATAGACAAACAGAGTGTCCCTAGTGTGCCTCTACTTGACTAGCTTGTTAATCAAAGATGGTTAAGTTTCCTAGCCATAAACATGTGTTGTCATTTGATGAACGGGATCACATCATTAGAGAATGATGTGATGGAAAAGACCCATCCGTTAGCTTAGCATAATGATCATTTAGTTTTTCTGCTATTGCTTTCTTCATGACTTATACATGTTCCTCAGACTATGAGATTATGCAACTCCCGAATACCAGAGGAACACCTTGTGTGCTATAAAACGTCACAACGTAACTGAGTGATTATAAAGATGCTCTACAGGTGTCTCCGATGGTGTTTGTTGAGTTGGCATAGATCAAGATTAGGATTTGTCACTCCATGTATCGGAGAGGTATCTGTGGGACCTCTCGGTTATGCACATCACTATTGCAAGCAATGTGACTAATGAGTTAGTTACGGGATGATGCATTACGAATGAGTAAAGAGACTTGCCGGTAACGAGATTGAACTACGTATGATGATACCGACGATCGAATCTCGGGCAAGTAACATACCGATGACAAAGCGAACAACATATGTTGTTATGCGGTTTGACCGATAACGATCTTTGTAGAAAATGTAGGAGCCAATATGAGCATCCAAGTTCCGCTATTGGTTATTGACCGGAGATGTGTCTCGGTCATGTCTACATAGTTCTCGAACCCGTAGGGTCCGCACGCTTAAGATTCGATGACAATTTGTATTATGAGTTATGTGATTTGATGTACCAAAGTTTGTTCGAAGTCCCAGATGAGATCACAGACATGACGAGGAGTCTCGAAATGGTTGAGACGTAAAGATTGATATATTGGAAGGTTATGTTTGGGCACCGAAATGGTTTCGGAAAGGTTTGGGCATTTTCTGGAGTACCGGGGGTTACCGAAACCTCCCGTGGAGTTAATGGGCCTTCATGAGCCCTAGTGGAGAGAGGAGGCGGCGGCCAGGTGACGGCGCGCGCCCCCCAAGACCAAACCGAATTGGACTAGGGTTGGGGGGGCGGCCCCCTGTCCTTCTCTCCTCCTCCTCCTTCCCTCCTTCTCCTAGTGGGAATAGGAAAGGGGGGGGGTGGAATCCTACTTGGATCGGGGGTCCAAGTAGAACTCCCCCCATGGCGTCCCCCTTGGGCCGGCCACCTCTCCTCCCCCCTTTATATACGTGGGAGGGGGGCACCCCAAAGGCACACCAGGTCTTCTCTTAGCCATGTGCGGTGCCCCTCTCCATAGTTACACACCTCGACCATATCGTCGTAGTGCTTAGGCGAAGCCCTGCACCGGTAACTTCATCATCACCGTCGCCACACCGTCGTGCTGACGGAACTCTCCCTTGGCATCAACTAGATCAAGAGTTCGAGGGACGTCATCAAGCTGAACGTGTGCTGAATGCGGAGGTGCCGTACGTTCGGTGCTTGGATCAGTTGGATCGCGAAGACGTTTGACTACATTAACCGCATTACTGAACGCTTCCGCTTTCGGTCTACGAGGGTACGTGGACACACTCTCCCCGCTCATTGCTATGCATCTCCTAGATAGATCTTGAGTGATCGTAGGTAAACCTTTTGAAATACTGTGTTCCCCAACAGTGGCATCCGAGCCAGGTTTATGCGTAGATGTTATATGCACGAGTAGAAAGCAAAGAGTTGTGGGCGATAATAGTCATACTGCTTACCAGCAACGTCTTACTTTGATTCGGCGGTATTGTTGGATGAAGCGGCCCGAACCGACATTACATGACCACGTTCATGAGACTGGTTCTACCGACGTGCTTCGCACACAGGTGGCTAGCGGGTGTCTATTTCTCCAACTTTAGTTGAATCGAGTTTGACTACGCTCGGTCCTTATTGAAGGTTAAAACAACACACTTGACGAAAAATCGTTGTGGTTTTGATGCGTAGGTAAGAACGGTTCTTGCTAGAAGCCCGTAGCAGCCACGTAAAACTTGCAACAACAAAGTACAGGACGTCTAACTTGTTTTTGTAGGGCATGTTGTGATGTGATATGGTCAAGACGTGATGATATATAAATTGTTGTATGAGATGATCATGTTTTGTAACAGTTATCGGCAACTGGCAGGAGCCATATGGTTGTCGCTTTATTGTATGAAATGCAATCACCATGTAATTGCTTTACTTTATCACTAAGCGGTAGCGATAGTCGTAGAAGCAATAGTTGACGAGACGACAACGATGCTACGATGGAGATCAAGGTGTCAAGCCGGAGATCATAGTCTGAGAAATCATGACGGTGCTTTGGAGATGGAGATCAAAGGCAGAAGATGATGAGGGTCATATCATATCACTTATTTTGATTGCATGTGATGTTTATCCTTTATGCATCTTATTTTGCTTAGTACGATGGTAGCATTATAAGATGACCCCTCACTAATTTCAAGGTACAAGTGTTCTCCTTGAGTATGCACCGTTGCTACAGTTCATCGTGCCGAGACACCACGTGATGATCGGGTGTGATAAGCTCTACTTTCACATACAATGGGTGCAAGCCAGCTTTGCACACGCAGAATACTCGGGTTAAACTTGACGAGCCTAGCATATGCAGATATGGCCTCGGAACACTGAGACCGAAAGGTCGAACGTGAATCATATAGTAGATATGATCAACATAGTGATGTTCATGATTGAAAGCTACTCCATCTCACGTGATGATCAAATATGGTTTAGTTGATATGGATCACATGATCATTTAGATGACTAGAGGGATGTCTATCTAAGTGGGAGTTCTTAAATAAAATAATTGATTGAACTTTAATTTATCATGAACTTAGTACCTGATAGTATTTTGCATGTCTATGTTGTTGTAGATAAATGGCCAGTGCTACTGTTCCTTTGAATTTTAATGCGTTCCTAGAGAAAGCTAAGTTGAAAGATGATGGTAGCAACTACATGGACTGGGTCCGTAACTTGAGGATTATCCTCATTGCTGCATAGATGAATTACGTCCTGGAAGCACCGCTGCAGGAGAAACTCTAGACGTTATGAACGTATGACAGAGCAAAGTTGATGACTACTCGATAGTTCAGTGTGCCATGCTTTACGGCTTAGAATCAGGACTTCAACGATGTTTTGAACGTCATGGAGCATATGAGATGTTCCAGGAGTTGAAGTTAATATTTCAAGTAAATGCCCGGATTGAGAGATATGAAGTCTCCAATAAGTTCTATAGCTGCAAGATGGAGGAGAATAATTCGGTCAGTGAACATATAGTCAGAATGTCTGGGTACCATAACCACTTGACTCAACTGGGAGTTAATCTTCCTGATGATAGTGTCATTGACAGAGTTCTTCAATCATTTCCACCAAGCTACAAAAGCTTTGTGATGAACTATAATATGCAAGGGATGGATAAGACAATTCCCGAGCTCTTCGCAATGCTAAAGGCCGCGGAGGTAGAAATCAAGAAGGATCATGAAGTGTTGATGGTTAACAAGACCACTAGTTTCAAGAAGAAGGGCAAGGGGAAGAAGGGGAACTTCAAGAAGAACGACAAGCAAGTTGCTGCTCAAGTGAAGAAGCCCAAGTCTAGACCTAAGTCTGAGACTGAGTGCTTCTACTACAAAGGGACTGATCACTGGAAGCGGAACTGCCCCAAGTATTTGGCAGATAAGAAGGATGTCAAAGTGGAAGGGGCTACGGATTAAACAAAGATTGGCTAAGGACGAGGTGACGATGCGCGTGGGAAATGGTTCCAAAGTCGATGTGATCACCGTCGGCATGCTCCTCTACATCTACCTTTAGGATTAGTTTTAGACCTAAATAGTTGTTATTGGTGCCAGCGTTAAGCATGAACATTATATCTGGGTCTTGTTTGATGCGAGACGATTATTCATTTAAATCAGAGAATAATGGTTGTTCTATTTATATGAGTAATATCTTTTATGGTCATGCACCCTTGATGATTGGTATATTTTTGTCAAATCTCGATAGTAGTGATACACATATTCATAGTATTGAAGCCAAAAGATACAAGTTTAATAATGATAGTGCATATTATTTGTGGCACTGCCGTTTAGGTCATATTGGCGTAAAGCGCATGAAGAAACTCCATACTGATGGACTCTTGGAATCACTTGATTATGAATCACTTGATGCTTGTGAACCATGCCTCATGGGCAAGATGACTAAGACACCGTTCTCCGGAACAATGGAGCGAGCAACTGACTTGTTGGAAATAATACATACTGATGTATGAGGTCCGATGAGTGCTGAGGCTCGCGTCGGGTATCGTTATTTTGTGACTTTCACAGATGATTTGAACAGATATGGGTATATCTACTTGATGAAACATAAGTCTGAAACATTGGAAAAGTTCAAAGAATTTCAAAGTGAAGTGGAAAATCATCGTAACAAGAAAATAAAGTTTGTACGATCTGATCGTGGAGGTGAATATTTGAGTTATGAGTTTGGTCTTCATTTGAAACAATGTGGAATAGTTTTGCAACTCACGCCACCTGGAACACCACAGCGTAATGGTGTGTCCGAACGTCGTATCGCACTTTATTAGATATAGTGCGATCTATGATGTCTCTTACTGATTTACCGCTATCGTTTTGGGGTTAAGCTTTAGAGACGGCTGCATTCACGTTAAATAGGGCACCATCCAAATCCGTTGAGACGACACCATATGAACTATGGTTTGGCAAGAAACCCAAGTTGTCGTTTCTTAAAGTTTGGGGCTGCAATGCTTATGTGAAAAAGCTTCAACCTGATAAGCTCGAACCCAAATCGGAGAAATGTGTCTTCATAGGATACCCAAAGGAAACTGTTGGGTACACCGTCTATCACAAATCCGAAGGCAAGATATGTGTTGCTAAAAATGGATCCTTTCTAGAGAAGGAGTTTCTCTCGAAAGAAGTGAGTGGGAGGAAAGTAGAACTTGATGAGGTAATTGTACCTGCTCCCGAATTGGAAAGTAGTACATCACAGAAATCAGTTTCAATGATTTCTACACCAATCTGTGGGGAAGCTAATGATGATGATCATGAAACTTCGGATCAAGTTACTACTGAATCTCTTAGGTCAACCAGAGTAAGATCCGCACCAAAGTGGTACGGTAATCCTATTCCGGAAGTCATGTTACTTGACCGTGATGAACCTACGAACTACGAGGAAGCGATGATGAGCCCAGATTCCGCAAAATGGCTCGAGGCCATGAAATCTGAGATGGGATCCATGTATGAGAACAAAGTATGGACTTTGGTTGACTTGCCCGATGATCGGCAAGCCATAGAAAATAAATGGATCTTCAAGAAGAAGACTGACGCTGACGGTAATGTTACTGTCTACAAAGCTCGACTTGTTGCGAAAGGTTTTCGACAAGTTCAAGGAGTTGACTACGATGAGACTTTCTCACCAGTAGCGATGCTTAAGTCTGTTCGAATCATGTTAGCAATTGCCGCATTTTATGATTATGAAATTTGGCAAATGGATGTCAAAACTGCATTTCTTAATGGATATCTTAAAGAAGAGTTGTATATGATGAAACCAGAAGGTTTTGTCAATCCAAAAGGTGCTAACAAAGTGTGCAAGCTCCAACGATCCATTTATGGACTGGTGCAAGCCTCTTAGAGTTGGAATATATGCTCTATAGTGTGATCAAAGCATATGGTTTTATACAGGCTTTTGGAGAAGCATGTATTTACAAGAAAGTGAGTGGGATGTAACACCCACGATGCGGCTATATCTCCCACATGTCGAGGCACGACTTGGAGGCATAACCACATGGTGGTTTTGTCGCAAGAAGGGTCATCTTCACACAATCCCATGTAATGAACAAGAATGGGATAAAGAGTTGGCTTACAATCGCCACTTCACACAATACATAAATTAAACATACATCATCCAGAGTACAACCAAGGTCCGACTACGGAACCAAAATACAAGAAGACAACTCCAAATGCTAGATCCCCGATCGTCCCAACTGGGCACCACTACTGATCAACAGGAAACGGAACTTAGCAACGACCAAGGTCCTCATCGAACTCCCACTTGAGCTCGGTTGGGTCACCTGCACTGATATCATCGGCACCTGAAACTGTTTTGGTAGAATCTATGAGCCACGATTACTCAGCAATCTCACACCCGCGAGATCAAGACTATTTAAGCTTATGGGTAGGAAAGGGGTAATGAGGTGGAGCTGCAGCAAGCACTAAGCAAATATGGTGGCTAACATACCCAAATAAGAGCGAGAAGAGAAGCAACACAACGGTCGAGAAGCTAGAAGTGATCAAGAAGTGATCCTGAAACTACTTACGTTCATTCATAACCCAAACCATGTTCACTTCCCGGACTCTGCCGAAAAGAGACCATCACGGTTACACACGCGGTTGATGTATTTTAATTAAGTCAAGTGTCAAGTTCTCTAGAACCGAACATTAACAAATTCCCATCTGCCACATAACCGTGGGCACGACTTTCGAAAGTTTATACCCTGCAGGGGTGTCCCAACTTAGCCCATCACAAGCTCTCACGATCAACAAAGGATATTCCTTCTCCCGGTAAGACCCGATCAGTCTCGAAGTCTCGGTTACAAGACTTTTCGACAATGGTAACACAAGACCAGCAAAGCCACCCGATGTGCCGACAAATCCCGATAGGAGTCGCACGTATCTCGTTCTCAGGGCACACCGGATGGGCAAAACATCCGGTTGGCATAGACCCTAGTTGCCCAGGGGGTGCCGGACATCGCCCGGTTTGGACCAGCACTTAGAGGAACACTAGCCCAGGGTGTTAAAATAAAGATGACCCTTGAGTCTGCAGAACCCAATGGAAAAAGGCAAATGTTAAAACCAAGGTTGGGCCTTGCTGGAGGAGTTTTATTCAAAGCGAGCTGTCAATGGGGTCTCATAACTCCCCAACCGCGTAAGGAACACAAAATCAAGGAACATAAGACCGGTACGACGGAAACTAGGTCGGCAAGAGTGGAACAAAACACCAGGCGTAAGGCCGAGCCTTCCACCCTTACCAAGTATATAGATGCATTAATTAAAAAAGAGATATTGTGATATCCCAACATAATCATGTTCCAACATGGAACAACTTCATCTTCACCTGCAACTAGGAACGCTATAAGAGGGGCTGAGCAAAGCGGTAACATAGCCAAACAACGGTTTGCTAGGAAGGATGGTTAGAGGCTTGACATGGCAATATGGAAGGCATGATTAACAAGTGGTAGGTAGCGCAAGCATAGCGATAGAGCGAACAACTAGCAAAGCAAATATAGAAGTGATATCGAGGGTATGGTCATCTTGCCTGAGATCCTGCTAGGAAGAATAACGAGTCCATGAAGAAGACAAACGGACGTAATCGAACGAATCCTCACAAACGCAACGTTACTGGAACTATCAATAAGAAGCAACAACCAGAAAGAAGCAAACAACATGGTAAACCAACAAGCATAATCATGGTATGGTGCACAATCAAGTATGATGCATGTCCAGTTTAAAGAGGCATGGCATGGCAAAATGCAACAAACAACACTACAAGTTAAGCGGAGCTCAATATGTAACGAGTTGCATATCGAGGAGACACCACATTCATTTATTTAGTTCTCTCTCGTTTATGTACCCAACAATATTAAATGTTATTAAACATGGCAAGGGGTGAAGCATAAGAAAACTGCCTATCTAGGCAAGTTTAAATGAGGCCGGAACAACAAACAATAATTCCGGAAAATCCTCATATCCATATTATGAATTTGATACTGTTCTGCCCTAAACCATATTTTAGAGTTGTTAAACATGCAAAGCAATGGCTCCATGTTAAACTATGCATTTTTCTACCCCATTTACATATAAATTTTATTAAATTCAGAGCTACGGTTAATTAGTTATGAAATAAATCGTTTTAACATGGTATTATGCAAAATAAACACAAACAACATTTTAAACATGGATGAAAGTTGCATATTATGGAACTAGAAGGAATCTTAAGCATTTTACATGTTTAAAACATTTTAAACCGATGCACGGTTTGTGAATTATTATATGCATGAACATGAGGGTTTTTCTGCAAAACAGTAAACTCTGGATAAATAGCTAAAATCGCAGACAGGAAAAAAAACTACACTGGGCCGAAACTGGTCGCGGGCCTAACAGGAACAACAGGAGCTGGGGGGCGGCTCACCATGGGCCAAGGCCCATACGAGGAGGCAGAGGAGGCTGGAGAGGTCCACGCGGGCGCTGGAGCTAGGCGCTGTGTGAGTCAACGCGAGGCAGGGGCGCGGTCGAGACGAAGCAGAGGCTTGGCGCTGGTCTTGGCGCGGTCATGCGCGAGCGCTCTCCTCGCTCGCTTGATCTGGGCAGGGGCGCGAGAAGAGACTTGCGCAGGCGAGCTCCTGTTGAAGAAAAACAAGAGTGGGTTCAGAGAGAGACAGGGGAGACAAAACAGAGGGAGGAGGAAGGAGATACGAGAAGGAGAGGGATGGGCAGAGGGAGGCGGACCTGGATCCGGTCGCAGGAGTTCGCCGGGGTCCCGTTCCCTCCCGGATCAAAGCGGAGGCGGGCTGGCGGACTTGGAGCTCCAAGCTTCGGTGGGGCGTAGCCATGGCGTGGTGCTTCTGCGAGGAAAACATAGAGAGGGGCGAGACCATAGTTGCCAGGTTCCCGGGTCGATGGAGTCAAGGGACGGGAACGAGGATCTCTAGGTACAAATATTAGGGAACGTTAGGGGTATACATCTTCCAAACGATCGATCGATAGGCGGAACGCGACCCAAATAATTCGGGGACGATGACCCCGAAACGAGGATGGGACAAGAACGGAATATGGTGGGTTATTTACCCGTTGCCTAATTACAAGCCTTAATTCTAGCTATAATAAGGTAACAATCATTTACTACTTGACCTACATAATTAGAAACAATCCAATCAAATTCCGATTAGCTAGTATACAATCCGACAGTATCATTAATTTCCCCCAAAACAATCTCGATGATTATCAACATGACGACAACAGTACCCTGACGACCCCAGCAACATCCAACAGTACGTGAGCCTGCGCCGCCGCCGCCGTCGACAACCACGGCAGGATCATACATCCGTGTCAGGTTAGGTGACCGTGGAGGCCCCAGCAGCGCCGCTCCACTACTAGCTCCGGGGCCATCTGGCAGACGCCGCGGATGCCAGGTAAGTCTTCAATTTTTGATCTCCAACTCCAGATGAATCAAGCCTCCTGGTATTGTTCCTGAATCGGGGACGCGTTCCCGCCATGAATAGCTTCGTCCCGCGCCTCGACCCCGACCCTCGATTCGGGTCGACGACCCCGTAACGAGGGACACGGCACCGTTCCGCGTTCCCGGCAACTATGGGCGAGACATGAGAGGAGAAGGAAGGAACCATAGGAAGGAAGGGGAGGGAGAGGTGGCGCGACAGGGCCGGCCTGGTGGTGGTGCTGCTTGCGGCCGACTCGAGGAGAGGGCAGAGGAGGCCGCGGGGTCCTACTGGTGTTGCTCCAGCGAGGGGCAACGAGTGGCGATGGAGCTCGGGCGTGAGCTCCTGCTTGAGGAAGACGACGGGGAGGCAGCAGCCTCGGGCAGTGAGGAGGTCCGGCGGGAGTCGCGGCTCCACGTTCGACGCTGGGACGAGACGAAGGAGGTCGGCGGCGGCTGGATTGATTGGATGGATCAGACAGGAGCGGGCTGCACTGCTGATTGGGTGGCGCTGAAAACAAGGGGAAGATGGCGGCGGTGCTAGGGGATTGGGTCGATGGGGAAAACGGGGAGGAGACCAGGGGAGGCGCTTATTGGTTCGCTAGTGATCCTGAGGGGAACCAGAGAAAGTGACGGCGGGGAGGAGGATCCCTAGAAAATAGGGTTTGGTCCAAAATGAACTAGGGTAAACTACATACATACATATATATATATATATATATATATATATATATATATATATATATATATATATATATATATATATATATATATATATATATATATATATATATATATATGGAAAAGAGGGGAGTTGAATCATCCGATCAAAATTCGACGGTCGAGAATAGATAGCCTAGAAAAGTCTAAATAAGAAACTGAGATGTTTTAAAGATGTTTGAGGATGATTCGGACCCAACAGTGACGACTGCTTGGGTCGGGTTCGGGGAAGTTCGGACGCGCACGAGGGGGGTCTGAGAGAGGTCGACAAAGACGAGGAAGAAGCAGCAACTGCAAACGACTACGGGATTTAAGAAAAACATGCGGATGCAATGCTCATGATGACATGATGAAATGCAACAACAACAAAAAAAAACACACGACGGCAACGAAGAACATGGAAGGCGTCTGGAGCATCGGTCTCGGGGCGTCACAACACTCCACCAGTACAAGAGGATCTCATCCCGAGATCTAGGATGGCACTGGAGAAAAAGCAAAAGAGGTAAAACAAAGTTGCTTCTTTGACAAACGAGTGAAACCAATGAACCTTGAGAGGTTGAAAAGTTGAATGAAAGAACACAACAGAGTTGAACACAATTGAGAGCACTCCAGTAGAAAAGAGAACCAAGGAACATCATGTGAACCTTGGAGGTTGCAAAGCTATGAATGACGAGCACAATGGACAAGAAGGAATCGAAACCACTCTGGTTGAAACGAGATGAACAAGGAACAAGGAAGGACAAATTCGGACAACACTCCGGTTGAAAAGAGATGCAAGACTTGACGAAATGGGAAGAACTTGAAAAGAGGACACGACACTCCGGTTAAATGGATAAGCAAGAAAAAGAACATGATCTTTACAAAATGAGGTGATGGGTGAAGAGAGCAACATCACAATGCCTCCGAAAACAATGGATGATAGTTAGATAGTTGGAATGAATAGAACGAAGAATGAAACCAACACCTCCTACCATAAATGAATTTGAAAGAGCATCCTTACGAAGTAGGATTGAACGAAGTTGTTTGAAAAACAACAACGGTAATAATAAGCTTGCAGCGGGCTTATGTAAACATCTCAAAATTATGAGGTGAGCTTCTGCCACCAACGGAAACAAATGATTGGATTGATATCAACAAGGAGACGAGAAACTTATTTCACCGGGAATACAAATGAAGAACTTGAGTCATTTATAAGCACCATAAATAGCAACAATCCTTAGGGAAAGCTTTAGATGAAATATAACCCAAGATAACTCCAATGAAGGGATTGATAGGTTGAAACGATCTCCTTAACGAAGAGAAAATGATGGATTTAAAATATCTCATTCTCGACAAGTTGAATCACGAAGGGAAATTGTCAATAATGACATAGCACCACCTCAAAAGATAAGATAGAAAGAATTGCTCTTTCGGAATGCAAGATGAAGAATGCTTGCACTCCTCAAAACAAAACATGTGTTAAGCACCCTGTTTAATTTTGAGTATAGCTTGGCGGATCATAACTTCGAGAGAAATCTTGAAAATAATAATTGAAGAATGAAAAGAATCCTTGACGAACCACCATGTAGAGCTTCCATGAAGAACTCCGGTAACAAAAGGATGATAGAAAGAAAGAGAAGTTGACAACACAAGTGAAGCCTTGCAATGATTTAGATGGAGCTTCGCGACGAGATAATGCAGAAAAACTTGGAACTCCAGAAGAAGGAATTAATCACTTGGATGAAACAAGAACAAGAATTATGTTATGCGTATCCTTCACCAATTTAGATTGATGACAAGCAACGGATTTGGCATACTACTTATTCTCGTAGAAAGGATTGAAAAGAGATATTGCTCAACTTGGGAAGGTCTTCAACGAACAACCGGTAGGATTGGAAAGAACGAATGAATCTATATGATAACGAAGGAAGAGAACTCTTGAACGAACCACTGTAAGAATTGAAAATGAACAAAGAAAAGATAAAGAATCACTGGGAAGAATTATAAAAAGAACGAAGATACTTTAGAGAATTTAGATACATGAGAATGAAGAGATCATGAACTGATTAGAGGGTATTTGAACGATGCACCGATAAGATTTGGGGAATGAGATCTGAAAGCTGAGAATGAATAATATTGAGATGATGGGTACGGAGAATCAAAATGAAAAGACTCCTGAATTGCTCCGGATGGGTGAAAAGGATTCTCGCAATCGGAAACAATTATAAGAGGATGGTATCAAGCTTGAGCTTCGCATCTTTGGAAGAATAGGTAATGATTTAAGAGGAACTCCTCTTCGGTCTTCAAAATCTGAGAATGACGACTAGAAACACCACCATGAATTGTTGAGGCACTCCAGAATGAAAATTAGAAATGTTGAACCAACGATGAAAAGAATTTGAAAGATCTTGGAGAAAGACATTTGACTGATGATAATTCATTCTTACGTAATTTTTTTTAATGAAATTGATAATAACTGCGGAAAAAGTTAGAAGAGTCAGGTAAGATCCTGGGAAAAGACCTGTGGGTTAGGGCCCACTCAAAAGAAAACACCGTTGAACGATTGCTTAGGAAGAGATAATGCACCAGTTGATTTGAACGTCTTGAACGAGGTAACAACCTCGAAATAGCTTGGAAGGAATAAGAATGGAAACTTGAATCTTCTGGGATATCTTCAGCACTCCAGGCAACATGAATAGCAAGAGGTGGATGATTAAGAGATGTACCGTCTTGAGAAAACATTTGAAACGGGGAAAGGATATGATCGACAAAGCTTGAATTGAATCCACCAAAGAAGAAAAAAAATGAAGAATGATAAACTTGAAGAACATCTTCATGAGAACCATCGGGTAAGAACATTGATTGAAAAGAATGAAGGGACTTCACATGAATAAAATGGATACTTGGTTAAGACATTTGATTCCTTGAAGGAAAAGGGCGGGAAAACAAAGGCAATTTGGGTCGGATGAAACGAACACCGTTGAGAAAAAGCTTAGAGTTGATCTTGCGAATGTTGGAATGATCAGATTTACTTGGAGAGAAGCACACCGGTTGGAAAGGATTGAAAAGACAACCTTGATAAACAAGAAGGATTAGCATCCACATAGAGATATGAGAACACTGCTTAGAATAAGGTATGGAATCAACACTTGGCATTGAAGCAACTCGAATACCACAAAACAAAACAAAAGCAAAGGATTTGACTTGCGGAATAAGCCGGAAACAAACATATGATAGATCCCATATCATATCATGTGTCTGTTGGAAAGATATTCTAGGAGCTACTTGAATTCCCACTTATAAACTCACAAGACTTTCTGGTTATGCAATAAGGTGTTGGGGATACATGGGACGCAATATATCTCACCCAAACTAACAATCCCTAGATCCAGCTGTATCCATCCGTCAACACATAACCAAGAAAACTCCAAAATCATGTACCTCAACCTTCGAAAAGCATCCGTTATACGAGTTATGGAAATACCCCCGAACTCCCGCCCCAGTACTGGGTGGCGTCGAGGTGATCTCACCAACAACTGCATAAAAGAGATTTTCGATGTCGGTGAAACTCAGGTATTCTAGAACTGCAACGATAAAATTGTGACGACAACACCTCGGAGCTCAACTCCCCGGGACACTGCCACAACCCCTAAATGTCAGGAGGCACCAAGAACAATGTTCTCGTCACAAAACCATCGGAACGATTCCAAGATACCCGCGTGATCCTAAAAAATTTTTCCGTGAAATTTGAGGAGAGGAAAGTCCAAACATCTACGTCAGGAGGCCTCACCAGAGCGACGAAGGGACTGAGGAGTACAAAGAATCCTACTCTCCGATATATATAATCCTAAGACTCAAAACATTTTTGTTCTAGACTCAACAACGCCAGCGATTCGATCAAGCAGAGGGCTCCAAAGTCAGTGATGGCTCTCAATACCAACTTGTAACACCCACGATGCGGTTATATCAACCACGTGTCGAGGCACAACTTGGAGGCCTAACCACATGGTGGTTCTGTCGCAAGAAGGGCCATCTTCACACAATCCCATGTAATGAACAAGAATGGGATAAAGAGTTGGCTTACAATCGCCACTTCACACAATACATAAATTAAACATACATCATCCAGAGTACAATCAAGGTCTGACTACGGAACCAAAATAAAAGAAGACAACCCCAAATGCTAGATCCCCGATTGTCCCAACTGGGCACCACTACTGATCAACAGGAAACAAAACTTAGTAACGACCAAGGTCCTCATCAAACTCCCACTTGAGCTCGGTTGCGTCACCTACACTGATATCATCGGCACCTGAAACTGTTTTGGTAGAATCTGTGAGCCACGATTACTTAGCAATCTCACACCCGCGAGATCAAGACTATTTAAGCTTATGGGTAGGAAAGGGGTAATGAGGTGGAGCTGCAGCAAGCACTAAGCAAATATGGTGGCTAACATACACAAATAAGAGCGAGAAGAGAAGCAACGCAACGGTCGAGAAGCTAGAAGTGATCCTGAAACTACTTATGTTCATTCACAACCCAAACCGTGTTCACTTCCCGGACTCCGCCGAAAAGAGACCATCACGGTTACACACGCGGTTGATGTATTTTAATCAAGTCAAGTGTCAAGTTCTCTACAACCGGACATTAACAAATTCCTTTCTGCCACATAACCGCGAGCACGGCTTTGAAAAGTTTATACCCTGCAGGGGTGTCCCAACTTAGCCCATCACAAGCTCTCACGATCAACGAAGGATATTCCTTCTCCCGGGAAGACCCGATCAGTCTCGGAGTCCCGGTTACAAGAATTTTCGACAATGGTAAAACAAGACCAACAAAGCCACACGATGTGTCGACAAATCCTGATAGGAGTCGCACGTATCTCGTTCTCAGGGCACACCAGATGGGCAAGACGTCGGGTTGGCATAGACCCTGGTTGTCTAGGGGGCGCCGGACATTGCTGATTTGGACCAACACTCAAAGGAACACTGGCCCGTGGGGTTAAAATAAAGATGACCCTTGAGTCTGCAGAGCCCAAGGGAAAAAGGCTTAGGTGGCAAATGTTAAAACCAAGGCTGGGCCTTGCTAGAGGAGTTTTATTCAAAGTGAACTATCAAGGGGGTCCCATAAATCCCAGGGCACGTAAGGAACGCAAAATCAAGGAACATAACACCGGTATGACGGAAACTAGGGCGGCAAGAGTGGAACAAAACACCAGGCATAAGGCCGAGCCTTCCACCCTTTACCAAGTATATAGATGCATTAATTAAATAAGAGATATTGTGATATCCCAACATAATCATGTTCCAACATGGAACAACTTCATCTTCACCTGCAACTAGCAATGCTATAAGAGGGGCTGAGCAAAGCGGTAACATAGCCAAACAACGGTTTGCTAGGAAGGATGGTTAGAGGCTTGACATGGCAATATGGGAGGCATGATTAACAAGTGGTAGGTAGCGCAAGCATAGTGATAGAGCGAACAACTAGCAAAGCAAAGATAGAAGTGATATTGAGGGTATGGTCATCTTGCCTGAGATCCCGCTAGGAAGAAGAACGAGTCCATGAAGAAGACAAACAGACGTAGTCAAACGAATCCTCACAAACGCAACATTACCGGAACTATCAAGAAGAAGCAACAACCGGAAAGAAGCAAACAACATGGTAAACCAACAAGCATAATCATGGCATGGCGCACAATCAAGTATGATGCATGTCCGGTTTAAAGAGGCATGGCATGGCAAAATGCAACAAACAACACTACAAGTTAAGTGGAGCTCAATATGTAACAAGTTGCATATCGGGGAAACACCACATTCATTTATTTAGTTCTCTCTCGTTTATGTACCCAACAATATTAAATGTTATTAAACATGGCAAGGGGTGAAGCATATGAAAACTACCTATCTAGGCAAGTTTAAATGAGGCCGGAACAACAAATAATAATTCTGGAAAATCCTCATATCCATATTATGAATTTGGTACTGGTCTGCCCTAAACCATATTTTTGAGTTGTTAAACATGCAAAGCAATGGCACCATGTTAAACTATGCATTTTTCTACCCCATTTACATATAAAGTTTATTAAATTCAGAGCTACAACTAATTAGTTATGAAATAAATCGTTTTAACATGGCATTATGCAAAATAAACGCAAACAACATTTTAAACATTTTTAACATGGATGAAAGTTGCATATTATGAAAATAGAAGGAATTCTAAGCATTTTACATGTTTAAAACATTTTAATCCGATGCACGGTTTGTGAATTATTATATGCATGAACATGAGGGTTTTTCTGCAAAACAGTAAACTCTGGATAAATAGCTAAAATCGCAGACAGGAAAAAAACTACACTGGGCCGAAACTGGTCGTGGGCCTAACAGGAACAACATGAGCTGGGGGCGGCTCACCATGGGCCAAGGCCCAGACGAGGAGGCAGAGGAGGCTGGAGAGGTCCACGCGGGCGCTGGAGCTAGGCGCTGTGCGAGTCAACGCGAGGCAGGGGCGCGGTCGAGACGAAGCAGAGGCTTGGCGCTGGTCTTGGCGCGGTCATGCGCGAGCGCTCTCCTCGCTCGCTCGATCTGGGCAGGGGCACGAGCAGAGACTTGCGCATGCGAGCTCCTGTTGAAGAAAAACAAGAGTTGGTTCAGAGAGAGAGAGACAGGGGAGACAAAACAAAGGGAGGAGGAAGGAGATACAAGAAGGAGAGGGACGGGCAGACGGAGGCGGATCCGGATCCGGTCGCAGGAGGTCGTCGAGGTCCCGTTCCCTCCCGGATCGAAGCGGAGGCGGGCTGGCGGACTTGGAGCTCCAAGCTTCGGTGGGGCGTAGCCATGGCGTGGTGCTTCTGCGAGGAAAACACAGAGAGGGGCGAGACGTGAGAGGAGAAGGAAGGAACCATAGGAAGGAAGGGGAGGGAGAGGTGGCGCGACAGGGCCGGCCTGGTGGTGGTGCTGCTTGCGGCTGGCTCGAGGAGAGGGCAGAGGAGGCCGCGGCGTCCTGCTGGTGTTGCTCCAGCGAGGGGCAATGGGTGGCGATGGAGCTCGGGCGTGAGCTCCTGCTCGAGGAAGATGTCGGGGAGGCAGCAGCCTCGGGCAGTGAGGAGGTCCGGCGGGAGTTGCGGCTCCACGTCCGACGCTGGGACGAGACAAAGGAGGTCGGAGGCGGCTGGATTGATTGGATGGATCAGACAGGAGCGGGCTGCACTACTGATTGGGTGGCGCTGAAAACAAGGGGAAGATGGCGGTGGTGCTAGGGGATTGGGTCGATGGGGAAAACGAGGAGGAGACCAGGGGAGGCGCTGGTTGGTTCGCTAGTGATCCCGAGGGGAACCAGAGAGAGTGGCGGCGGGGAGGAGGATCCCTAGAAAATAGGGTTTGGTCCAAAATGGACTAGGGTAAACTATATATATATATGGAAAAGAGGGGAGTTGGATCATCCGATCAAAATCCGACGGTCGAGAATAGATAGGCTAGGAAAGTCTAAATAAGAAACGGAGATGTTTGAAAGATGTTTGGGGATGATCCGGACCCAACGGTGACGACTGCCCGGGTCGGGTTCGGGGAAGTTCGGACGCGCACGAGAGGGGGGTCTGAGAGAGGTCGACAAAGACGAGGAAGAAGCAGCAACTTCAAATGACTATGGGTTTTAAGAAAAACATGCGGATGCGATGCTCATGATGACATGATGAAATGCAACAACAACAAAAACAAAAAAATAAAACACACGACGACAACGAAGAACTTGGAAGGCGTGTGGAGCGTCGTTTTCGGGGTGTCACATGGGAGCTCTGTAGCATTTCTGATATTATACGTGGAGGACATATTGTTGATCGGAAATAATACTAAATTTATGGATAGGATAAAAGCATACTTGAATAAGAATTTTTAATGAAAGACCTCGGTGAAGCTGCTTATATATTGGGAATCAAGATCTATAGAGATATATTAAGACGCTTAATTGGACTTCCACAAAGCACATACCTTGACAAAGTTTTGAAGAAGTTCAAAATGGATCAGTCAAAGAAAGGGTTCTTGCCTATGTTACAAGGTGTGAAGTTGAGTCAGACTCAATGCCCGACCATTGCAGAAGATATAGAGAAAATGAAAGTCATTCCCTATGCCTCAGCCATAGGTTCTATCATGTATACAATGTTGTGTACCAGACCTGATGTGTGCCTTGCTATTAGTTTAGCAGGGAGATACCAAAGTAATCTAGGAGTGGATCACTGGACATCGGTCAAGAACATCCTGAAATACCTGAAAAGGACTAAGGATATGTTTTTTATTTATGGAGGTGACAAAGAGCTCGTCGTAAATGGTTACGTCAATGCAAGCTTTGACACTGATCCGGATGACTCTAAGTCACAAACCGGATACGTATTTATATTGAATGGTGGAGCTGTCAGTTGGTGCAGTTCTAAGCAGAGCGTCATGGCGGGATCTACGTGTGAAGAGGAGTACATAGCTGCTTCAGAAGAAGCAAATGAAGGAGTCTGGATGGAGGAGTTCATATCCGATCTAGGTGTAATACCTAGTGCATCGGGTCCAATGAAAATCTTTTGTGACAATACTGGTGCAATTGCCTTGGCAAAGGAATCCAGATTTCACAAGAGAACCAAGCACATCAAGAGACGCTTCAATTCCATCCACGATCAAGTCAAGGTGGGAGACATAGAGATTTGCAAGATACATATGGATCTGAATGTTGCAGAACCGTTGACTAAACCTCTCTCACGAGCAAAACATGATCAACACCAAGACTCCATGGGTGTTAGAATCATTACTATGTAATCTAGATAATTAACTCTAGTGCAAGTGGAAGACTGAAGGAAATATGACCTAGAGGCAATAAGAAAGTTGTTATTTATATTTCATTATATCATGATAAATGTTTATTATTCATGCTAGAATTGCATTAACTGGAAACTTAGTACATGTGTGAATACATAGACAAACAGAGTGTCCCTAGTGTGCCTCTAATTGACTAGCTCGTTAATCAAAGATGGTTAAGTTTCCTAGCCATAGACATGTGTTGTCATTTGATGAACGGGATCACATCATTAGAGAATGATGTGATGGACAAGACCCATCCGTTAGCTTAGCATAATGATCCTTTAGTTTTTCTGCTATTGCTTTCTTCATGACTAATACATGTTCCTCAGACTATGAGATTATGCAACTCCCGAATACTGGAAGAACACCTTGTGTGCTATCAAACGTCACAACGTAACTGGGTGATTATAAAGATGCTCTACAGGTGTCTCCGATGGTGTTCGTTGAGTTGGCATAGATTGAGATTAGGATTTGTCACTCCGTGTATCGAAGAGGTATCTCTGTGCCCTCTCGGTAATGCACATCACTATGAGCCTTGCAAGCAATGTGACTAATGAGTTAGTTACGGGATGATGCATTATGGAACGAGTAAAGAGGCTTGCCAGTAATGAGATTGAACTAGGTATGATGATACCAACGATCGAATCTCGGGCAAGTAACATACCGATGACAAAGGGAACAACGTATGTTGTTATGCGGTTTGACCGATAAAGATCTTCGTAGAATATGTAGGAGCCAATATGAGCATCCAGGTTCCGCTATTGGTTATTGACCGGAGATGTGTCTCGGTCATTTCTACATAGTTCTCGAACCAGTAGGCTCCGCATGCTTAATGTTCGATGACGATTTGCATTATGAGTTATGTGATTTGATGTACCGAAGTTTGTGCGGAGTCGCGGATGAGATCACACACATGACGAGGAGTCTTGATGTCTACTACACAACCTTCTTCTTGTAAACGTTGTTGGGCCTCCAAGTGCAGAGGTTTGAGTAGCAAATTTCCCTCAAGTGGATGACCTAAGGTTTATCAATCCGTGGGAGGCGTAGGATGAAGATGGTCTCTCTCAAGAAACCATGCAACCAAATAACAAAGAGTCTCTTGTGTCCCCAACACACCCAATACAATGGTAAATTGTATAGGTGCACTAGTTCGGCGAAGAGATGGTGATACAAGTGCAATATGGATGGTAGATATAGGTTTTTGTAATCTGAAAATATAAAAACAGCAAGGTAACAAGTAATAAAAGTGAGCGTAAACGGTATTGCAATGATACGAAACAAGGCCTAGGGTTCATACTTTCACTAGTGCAAGTTCTCTCAACAATAATAACATAGTTGGATCATATAACTATCCCTCAACATGCAACAAAGAGTTACTCCCAAGCCACTAATAGCGGAGAACAAACAAAGAGATTATGGTAGGGTACGAAACCACCTCAAAGTTATTCTTTCGAATCAATCCATTGGGTAATTCCTATAAGTGTCACAAACAGCCCTAGAGTTCGTACTAGAATATCACCTTAAGACACAAATCAACCAAAACCCTAATGTCACCTAGATACTCCAATGTCACCTCAAGTATCCGTGGGTATGATTATACGATATGCATCACACAATCTCAGATTCATCTATTCAAACCAACACAAAGTACTTCAAAGAGTGCCCCAAAGTTTCTACCGGAGAGTCAAGACGAAAACGGGTGCCAACCCCTATGCATAGGTTCATGGGAGGAACCCGCAAGTTGAATACCAAAACATACATCAAGTGAATCACGTGATATCCCATTGTCACCACAGATACGCACGGCAAGACATACATCAAGTGTTCTCAAGTCATTAAAGACTCAATCCGATAAGATTACTTCAAAGGGAAAACTCAATCCATTACAAGAGAGTAGAGGGGGAGAAACATCATAAGATCCAACTATAATAGCAAAGCTCGCGATACATCAAGATCGTGCCAAATCAAGAACACGAGAGAGAGAGAGAGAGAGAGAGAGAGAGAGAGAGAGAGAGATCAAACACATAGCTACTGGTACATACCCTCAGCCCCGAGGGTGAACTACTCCCTCCTCGTCATGGAGAGCGCCGGGATGATGAAGATGGCCACCGGTGAGGGTTCCCCCCTCCGGCAGGGTGCCGGAACAGGGTGGATATGCATAGGTGGATATTCAAGGAATTCATAGTAAAAACATTGCAATGATGCTCATCATTTAAATATTTAGTGCCAAACATTTTAATGCATTCTTCTTCTAACACTTGAGCAAAAATTTCCTTTCCATCATTTTCACGAAAGATATAAAAAAAGATGAGGCATATGAGGTACCCTTAATTCCATTTTTTGTAGTTTTCTTTTATAAACTAAACTAGTGATAAAACAAGAAACTAAAAGATTCGATTGCAAGATCTAAAGATATACATTCAAGCACTCACCTCCTCGGCAACAGCACCAGAAAAGAGCTTGATGTCTACTACACAACCTTATTCTTGTAGACGTTGTTGGGCCTCCAAGTGTAGAGGTTTGCAGGACAGTAGCAAATTTCCCTCAAGTGGATGACCTAAGGTTTATCAATCCGTGGGAGGCATAGGATGAAGGTGGTCTCTCTCAAACAACCCTGCAACCAAATAACAAAGAGTCTCTTGTGTCCCCAACGCACCCAATGCAATGGTAAATTGCATAGGTGCACTAGTACAACGAAGAGATGGTGATACAAGTGCAATATGGATGGTAGATATATGTTTTTATAATCTGAAATTATAAAAACAGCAAGGTAACTAATGATAAAAGTGAGCGAAAACGGTATTGCAATACGTTGAAACAAGGCCTATGGTTCATACTTTCACTAGTGCAAGTTCTCTCAACAAGGATAACATAATTAGATCATATAACTGTCCCTCAACATGCAACAAAGAGTCACTCCAAAGTCACTAATAGCGGAGAACAAACAAAGAGATTATTGTAGGGTACGAAACCACCTCAAAGTTATTTTTTCCGATCAATCCATTGGGCTATTCCTATAAGTGTCACAAACAACCCTAGAGTTCGTAGTAAAATAACACCTTAAGACACAAATCAACCAAAACCCTAATGTCACCTACATGCTCCAATGTCACCTCAAGTATCCGCGGGTATGATTATATGATATGCATCACACAATCTCATATTCATCTATTGAACCAACACAAAGAACTTCAAAGAGTGCCCCAAAGTTTCTACCAGAGAGTCAAGACGAAAACGTGTGCCAACCCCTATGCATAGATTCCCAAGGTCACGGAACCCGCAAGTTGATCACCAAAACACACATCAAGTGAATCAATAGAATACCCCATTGTGACCACATGTATCGCACGCAAGATATACATCAAGTGTTCTCAAATACTTAAAGACTCAATCCAATAAGATAACTTCAAAGGGAAAACTCAATCCATTACAAGAGAGTAGAGGGGGAGAAACATCATAAGATCCAGCTATAATAGCAAAGCTCGCGGTACATCAAGATCGTGCCAAATCAAGTACACGAGAGAGAGAGAGAGAGAGAGAGAGAGAGAGAGAGATCAAACACATAGCTACTGGTACATACCCTCAGCCCCGAGGGTGAACTACTCCCTCCTCGTCATGGAGAGCGCCATGATGATGAAGATGGCCACCGGTGATGATTCCCCCCCTCTGGCAGGATGCCAGAATAGGGTACCGATTGGTTTTTGGTGGCTATAGAGGCTTGCGGCGGTGGAACTCCCGATCTAGGTTTCCTTTCGGGGGTTTCTGTATTTATAGGAATTTTTGGCGTTGGTCTCACGTTAGGGGGGTCTCCGAGTCATCCACGAGGTAGGGGGGCGCGCCCAGGGGGTAGGGCGTGCCCTCCACCCTCGTGGATGGCTCGGAACTCTTCTGGCCCAACTCTTTTACTCCGGGGGCTTCTTTTGGTCCATAAAAAATCATCAGAAATTGGCACGTCAATTGGACTTCGTTTGGTATTCCTTTTCTGTAAAACTCAAAAACAAGGAAAAAAACAGAAACTGGCACTGGGCTCTAGGTTAATAGGTTAGTCCCAAAAATCATATAAAAGCATATAAAACATCCAAGATGGATAATATAATAGCATGGAACAATCAAAAGTTATAGATAGGTTGGAGACGTATCAAGCATCCCCAACTTTAATTCCTGCTCGTCCTCGAGTAGGTAAATGATAAAAACAGAATTTTTGATGTGGAATGCTACCTAACATATTTATAAGTGTAATCTTCTTTATTGTGGCAAGAATATTCAGATCCATAAGATTCAAAACAAATTTTTAATATTGACATGAAAACAATAATACTTCAAGCATACTAACAAATCAATCATGTCTTCTCAAAATAACATGGCCAAAGAAAGTTATCCCTACAAAATCATATAGTCTGGCTATGCTCTATCTTCATCACACAAAATATTTAAATCATTCACAACCCCGATGACAAGCCAAGCAATTGTTTCATACTTTTGATGTTCTCAAACTTGAGCCATGGACATAGCACTATAGGTGGAATAGAATGGTGGTTGTGGAGAAGACAAAAAGGAGAAGACAGTCTCACATCAACTAGGCGTATCAACGGGCTATGGAGATGCCCATCAATAGATATCAATGTGAGTGAGTAGGGATTGCCATGCAATGGATGCACTACAGCTATAAGTGTATGAAAGCTCAAAAAGAAACTAAGTGGGTGTGCATTGATACGTCTCCGACGTATCTATAACTTTTGATTGCTCCATGCTATATTATCTACTGTTTTGGACTATATTGGGCTTTATTTTCCACTTTTATATTATTTTTGGGACTAACCTATTAACCGGAGGCCCAACCCAGAATTGTTGTTTTTTTTGCCTATTTCAGAGTTTTGGAGAAACAGAATATCAAACGGAGTCCAAACGGAATAAAACCTTCGGGAACATGATTTTCTCACCGAACGTGATCCAGGAGACTTGGACCCTACTCCAAGGAACAACCGAGGCGGTCACGAGGGTGGGGGGCGCGCCCCCCCTCCTAGGGCGCGTCCCCTGCCTCGTGGGCCCCCTGTTCCTCCACCGACGTACTCCTTCCTCCTATATATACCTACGTACCCCCAAACGATCAGAGACGGAGCCAAACACCTAATTCCACCGCCGCAACTTTCTGTATCCACGAGATCCCATCTTGGGGCCGGTTCCGGAGCTCCGCCGAAGAGGGCCGTCATCACGGAGGGCTTCTACATCATCATAGCCTCTCCAATGAAGTGTGAGTAGTTCACCTCAAACCTACGGGTCCATAGTTATTAGCTAGTTGGATTCTTCTCTCTCTTTGGATCTCAATACAATGTTCTCCCCCTCTCTTGTGGAGATCTACTCGATGTAATCTTCTTTTTGCGGTGTGTTTATTGAGACCGATGAATTGTGGGTTTATGATCAAGTCTATCTATGAATAATATTTGAATATTCTCTGAAGTCTTTTATGTATGATCAGTTATCTTTTCAAGTCTCTTCGAATTATCAGTTTGGTTTGGCCTACTAGATTGGTTTTTCTTGCCATGGGAGAAGTGCTTAGCTTTGGGTTCAATCTTGCGGTGTCCTTTCCCAGTGAAAGAAGGGGCAGCAAGGCACATATTGTATTGTTGCCATCGAGGATAATAAGATGGGGTTTTTATCATATTGCATGAAACTATCCCTCTACATCATGTCATCTTGCTTAAGGCGTTACTCTGTTTCTAACTTAATACTCTAGATGCATGCTGGATAGCGGTCGATGAGTGGAGTAATAGTAGTAGATACAGGCAGGAGTCGGTCTACTTGTCTCGGACGTGATGCCTATATACATGATCATACCTAGATATTCTCATAACTATGCTCAATTCTGTCAATTGCTCAACAGTAGTTTGTTCACCCATCGTAGAATACTTATGCTCTTGAGAGAAGCCACTAGTGAAACCTATGGCCCCCGGGTCTATTCTCATCATATCAATCTCCATCACTTTAATCTTGCTTTGCTTTTTTACTTTGCTTTTTTACTTTTCGCTTTGCATCTCTATATCAAAAATACCAAAAAATATCATCTCTATCAGATCTCACTCTCGTAAGTGACCGTGAAGGGATTGACAACCCCTAATCGCGTTGGTTGCGAGTAGCTATCATGTTGTGCAGGTACGAGGGACTTGAGCGTAGCCTCCTACTGGATTGATACCTTGGTTCTCAAAAACTGAGGGAAATACTTACGCTACTTTGCTGCATCATCCCCTCCTCTTCGGGGAAATCCAACACAGTGCTCAAGAGGTAGCAAGAAGAATTTCTGGCGCCGTTGCCGGGGAGTCTAGGCAAAAAGTCAACATACCAAGTACCCATCACAATCCCTATCTCTCGCATTACATTAGTTGCCATTCGCCTCTCGTTTTCTTCTCCCCTCTTCACCCTTGCCGTTTTATTTGCCCTTCCTCCGTTCAATCTTGTGCTACCATGTGCCTTCATTTTGCTTGCATCTTCGCTTGCTAAAAGTTTATGGATCCTCATCCACTTGCTAATCTCTTTAAGAGATCCAGTTATGATGAACCTATTGCTAGTGAATTGAGTGCACTAGATTATCTTTATAAGGTTTTGCCTGAAATTCGTGAATCTAAAAATTGTGATGAAGTACTTTATGAAGCGACTCACGATAGATCTTTGAATAAAAAGCATGATTGCAATGATTTTACCATAAACTCTATTGATGTCAATTGTGTTAAAAATATGCAAAACCCTAAGCTTGGGGATGCTAGTTTTGCTATGTCCTCTACTTGTTGCAATGATCATGATTGGGGTGATAGTTCTTCTTATGATCTTGAAAATTTATTTAAGCCCCATGATGAATATGAGATTGATAATAGTGTTTGCAATATTATTGAAAGTGGGTTTTGAGGAGTGTCAACTTTAGATCCCACATATTTGGAGAATGCTCAATCTTATGAAATTTTTGATAAAAGTGGGTTTGGAGAGGTCATGACTTTAGTTAATGATAATCCCACTATTTTGGAAGAGTGTCAACTTTGCATGCACGTGGATCGTATTGAAAATATTTTATGTGATAGCTATTTTGTTGAATTTTCTTATGATCCCACATGTAATTATTATGAGAGAGAAAAATATGGTTGTAGAAATTTTCATGATAATAAATTACCTCTCGTTATGTTGAGATTGCTATTGTTTCTTTCCGCTTCCTTGCATATGATAGTTTTTGCTTGCCTTGATAATTTGTTTACCTATAAGATGCCTATGCATAGGAAGTGTTAGACTTAGATGTGTTTGTCACGTGTTTTATGATGCTCTTTTTGTGCTTCAACTCTTGTCTTTCTTGTAAGCATCACTGAAATCTCAATGCCTAGCTAGGGGCGTTAAACGATAGCGCTTGTTGGGAGGCAACCCAATTTTTAGTTTTTTTGTTTTTGCTTCTGTTTAGGAATAAATAATCCATCTACCTTCTGTTTAGATGTGGTTTTGTGCTTTAATTAGTGTTTGTGCCAAGTTAAACCTATAGGATCTTCTTGGATGATAGTTATTTGATCTTGCTGTAATTTCGAGAAACTTTCTGTTCACGAAAACAATTGTTAAAAATCACCAGAACGTGATAAAATACTGATTCCAATTGTTTCTGATCAATAAACAAATTATCTAGGTCGTCCTATTTTGGTAGAGTTTTTGGAGTTTCAGAAGTTTGTGTTAGTTACAGATTACTACAGACTATTCTGTTTTTGACAGATTCTGTTTTTCGTGTGTTGTTTGCTTATTTTGATGAATCTATGGCTAGTAAAATAGTTTATAATCCATATAGAAGTTGGAATACAGTAGGTTTAACACCAACATAAATAAAGAATGAGGTCATTACAGTACCTTGAAGTGGTTTTTTGTTTTCTTTCTCTAACGGAGCTCACGAGATTTCTATTGAGTTTTGTGTTGTGAAGTTTTCAAGTTTTGGGTAAATTCTTTTGATGGATTATGGAACAAGGAGTGGCAAGAGCCTAAGCTTGGGGATACCCATGGAACCCCCAAGATAATCTAAGGACACCAAAAAGTCAAAGCTTGGGGATGCCTTCCCCTTCCCCTCTTTCGTCTACTTCCATCAGTAATTTTACTTGGAGCTATATTTTTATTCACCACATGATATGTGTTTTGCTTGGAGCGTCTTGTATTATTTGTGTCTTTGTTTGTTAGTGTGCCACAATCATCCTTGCTGTACACACCTTTTGAGTGATCCATATATGAATTAAAGTTTGATAGAATACTCTATGTGCTTCACTTATATCTTTTGAGCTATGTAGTTTTGCTCTATGTGCTTCACTTATATCTTTTGAGCATTATAATTTTGCTCTATGTGCTTCACTTAGATCTTTTAGAGCACGGTGGTGGATTTGTTTTAAAGAAACTATTGATCTCTCATGCTTCACTTAGATCATTTTGAGAGTCTTAATAGCATGGTAAATTGCTTAATAATAATATGCTTGGTATTCAAGATTCGTGAAAATTTCTTTTGAGTGCGTTGAATACTAAGAAAAGATTGAAGCATGATAATTGTTTTGAGACATGAAGATGGTGATATTAGAGTCATGCTAGTTGAGTAGTTGTGGATTTAAAGAATACTTGCGTTGAAGTTTGTGATTCCCGTAGCATGCACGTATGGTGAACCGTTATGTGATGAAGTCAGAGCATGATTTATTTATTGATTGTCTTCCTTATGAGTGGCGGTCGGGGATGAGCGATGGTATTTTCCTACCAATCTATCCCCCTAGGAGCATGCGCGTAATACTTTTCTTTGTTAACTTCTAAATTTTTGCAATAAGTATATGAGTTCTTTATGACTAATGTTGAGTCCATGGATTATATGCACCTTTTCCCATCCTTCCACCATTGCTAGCCTCTCTAATACCACGCACTTTTCGCCGGTATCATACACCCACCATATACCTTCCTCAAAACAGCCACCATACCTACCTATCATGGCATTTCCATAGCCATTCCGAGATATATTGCCATGCAACTTTCCACCGTTCTGTTTATTATGACACACTCCATCATTGTCATATTGCTAGCATGATCATGTAGTTGACATCGTATTTGTGGCAAAGCCACCATTCATAATTCTTTCATACATGTCACTCTTGATTCATTGCACATCCCGGTACACCGCCGAAGGCATTCATATAGAGTCATATTTTGTTCTTAGTATCGAGTTGTAATTGTTGAGTTGTAAGAAAAATAAAAGTGTGATGATCATCATTTTTAGAGCATTGTCCCAAGTGAGGAAAGGATGATGGAGACTATGATTCCCCCACAAGTCGGGATGAGACTCCGGACGAAAAAAAGTGGCCATAAAAAAAGAAAAGGCCCAAATAAAAAAATGAGAGAAAAAGAGAGAAGGGACAATGTTACTATCCTTTTACCACACTTGTGCTTCAAAGTAGCACCATGATCTTCATGATAGAGAGTCTCCTATGATATCACTTCCATATACTAGTGGGAATTTTCATTATAGAACTTGGCTTGTATATTCCAATGATGGGCTTCCTCAAATTGCCCTAGGTCTTCGTGAGCAAGCAAGATTGGATGCACACCCACTTAGTTTCTTTTGTTGAGCTTTCATATACTTATAGCTCTAGTGCATCCGTTGTATGGCAATCCCTACTCACTCACATTGATATCTATTAATGGGCATCTCCATAGCCCGTTGATATGCCTAGTTGATGTGAGACTATCTTCCCCTCTTTTTGTCTTCTCCACAACCACCATTCTATTCCACATATAGTGATATATCCATGGCTCACGCTCATGTATTGCGCGAAGATTGAAAAAGTTTTGAAAATATTAAAGTATGAAACAATTGCTTGGCTTGTCATCGGGGTTGTGCATGATTTAAATACTTTGTGTGGTGAAGATAGAGCATACCCAGACTACATGATTTTGTAGGGATAACTTTCTTTGGCCATGTTATTTTGAGAAGACATGATTGCTTTGTTAGTATGCTTGAAGTATTATTATTTTTATGTCAACATAAACTTTTCTCTTGAATCTTTTGGATCTGAATATTCATACCACAATTAAGAAAATTTACATTGAAATTATGCCAAGTAGCACTCCGCATCAAAAATTCTGTTTTTATCATTTACCTACTCGAGGACGAGCAGCAATTAAGCTTGGGGATGCCTGGTACGTCTCCAACGTATCTATAATTTTTGATTGCTCCATGCTATATTATCTACTATTTTGGACTATATTGGGCTTTATTTTCCACTTCTAAATTATTTTTGGGACTAACCTATTAACAGGAGGCCCAACCCAGAATTGCTGCTTTTTTGCCTATTTTAGAGTTTTGGAGAAACAGAATATCAAACGGAGTCCAAATGGAATAAAACCTTCGGGAACGTGATTTTCTCACCGAACGTGTCCAGGAGACTTGGACCATACTCCAAGGAACAACCGAGGCGGTCACGAGGGTGGGGGCCGCACCCCCCTCCAAGGGCGCGCCCCCTGCCTCATGGGCCCCCTGTTGCTCCACCGACGTACTCCTTCCTCCTATATATACCTACGTACCCCCAAACGATCAGAGACGGAGCCAAAAACCTAATTCCACAGCCGCAACTTTCTGTATCCACGAGATCCCATCTTGGGGCTTGTTCCGGAGCTCCGCCGGAGAGGGCCGTCATCACGGAGGGCTTCTACATCATCATAGCCTCTCCGATGAAGTGTGAGTAGTTCACCTTAGACCTACGGGTCCATAGTTATTAGCTAGTTGGCTTCTTCTCTCTCTTTGGATCTCAATACAATGTTCTCCCCCTCTCTTGTGGAGATCTATTCGATGTAATCTTCTTTTTGCGGTGTGTATGTTGAGACCGATGAATTGTGGGTTTATGATCAAGTCTATCTATGAATAATATTTGAATCTTCTCTGAATTCTTTTATGTATGATTGGTTATCTTTGCAAGTCTCTTCGAATTATCAGTTTGGTTTGGCCTACTAGATTGGTTTTTCTTGCCATGGGAGAAGTGCTTAGCTTTGGGTTCAATCTTGTGGTGTCCTTTCCCAATGACAGAAGGGGCAGCAAGGCACGTATTGTATTGTTGCCATCGAGGACAACAAGATGGGGTTTTTATCATATTGCATGAAACTATCCCTCTACATCATGTCATCTTGCTTAAGGCGTTACTCTGTTTCTAACTTAATACTCTAGATGCATGCTGGATAGCGGTCGATGAGTGGAGTAATAGTAGTAGATACAGGCAGGAGTCGGTCTACTTGTATCGGACGTGATGCCTATATACATGATCATACCTAGATATTCTCATAACTATGCTCAATTCTGTCAATTGCTCAACAGTAATTTGTTCACCCACCGTAGAATACTTATGCTCTTGAGAGAATCCACTAGTGAAACCTATGGCCCCCGGGTCTATTCTCATCATATCAATCTCCATCACTTTAATCTTGCTTTTATTTTTTACTTTGCTTTTTTACTTTTCGGTTTACATCTCTATATCAAAAATACCAAAAATATCATCTCTATCAGATCTCACTCTCGTAAGTTACCGTGAAGGGATTGACAACCCCTAATCGTGTTGGTTGCGAGTAGCTGTCGTTTTGTGCAGGTACGAGGGACTTGAGCGTAGCCTCCTACTGGATTGATACCTTGGTTCTCAAAAACTGAGGGAAATACTTACGCTACTTTGCTGCATCATCCTATCCTCTTCGGGGAAATCCAACGCAGTGCTCAAGAGGTAGCATGCATCCAACTCGCTTGCTCACGAAGACCTAGGGCATTTTGAGGAAGCCCATCATTGGAATATACAAGCCAAGTTCT
Source organism: Aegilops umbellulata (assembly GCA_032464435.1). Lineage (NCBI taxonomy): Eukaryota > Viridiplantae > Streptophyta > Magnoliopsida > Poales > Poaceae > Aegilops > Aegilops umbellulata. The sequence goes on from CP136057.1 coordinate 280,484,977, forward strand.
ATAATGAAAGATTCCCACTAGTATATGAAAGTGACAACATAGGAGATTCTCTATCATGAAGCTCATGGTGCTTGAGGGAGTCCTGGATTAGGGGGGTGTTCGGATAGCCGAACTATACCTTCGGCTGGACTCCTGGACTATGAAGATACAAGATTGAAGACTTCGTCCCGTGTCCGGAAGGGACTTTCCTTGGCGTGGAAGGCAAGCTTGGCGATACGGATATTTAGATCTCCTACCATTGTAACCGACTTTGTGTAACCCTAACCCTCTCTGGTGTCTATATAAACCGGAGGGCTTTAGTTCGTAGGACAACATACAACAATCATACCATAGGCTAGCTTCTAGGGTTTACCCTCCTCGATCTTGTGGTAGATCTACTCTTGTACTACCCATATCATCAATATTAATCAAGCAGGACGTAGGGTTTTACCTCCATCAAGAGGGCCCGAACCTGGGTAAAACATCGTGTCCCTTGTCTCCTGTTACCATCCGCCTAGACGCAAAGTTCGGGACCCCCTACCCGAGATCCGCCGGTTTTGACACCGACATTGGTGCTTTCATTGAGAGTTCCTCTGTGTCGTCGCTTTTAGGCCCGATGGCTCCTCCGATCATCAATAGCGATGCAGTCCAGGGTGAGACTTTTCTCCCCGGACAGATCTTCGTCTTTGGCGCCTTCGCATTGCGGGCCAATTCGCTTGGCCATCTAGAGCAGATCAAAAGCTACGCCCCTGGCCATCAGGTCAGATTTGGAAGTTTAAACTACACGGCTAACGTCCGCGGGGACTTGATCTTCGACGGATTCAAGCCACGGCCGAGCGCGCCGCACTGTCATGATGGGCATGATCTTGCTCTGCCGTCGAACAGTGCCCTGGAGGCCGCGCACGCATCGGTTCCGACCCTTGATTCGGAACCAACTGCGCCGATCGAGGACGAGTGGTTGGACGCTACCTCGGGGGCTGCGATCCCAACGGCGATCGAGCCGAACACCAGCCCCGCACTCCGCAAGGCCCGTGACTCCGTGGGTCCGGAATCCTCTCCGGACTCCAAGCCCTCCGCGCCCCTGCCGATCGAATCCGATTGGGCGCCGATCATGGAGTTTACCGCCGTGGACATCTTTCTGCACTCGCCCTTTGGCGATATTTTGAAGTCATTAAAGTCTCTCTCTTTATCAGGAGAGCCCTGGCCGAACTACGGTCAGCAAGGTTGGGATACGGACGACGAAGAAATTTAAAGCCCACCCACCACCCACTTTGTAGCCACTGTCGATGATTTAACCGACATGCTCGACTTTGACTCCGAAGACATCGACGGTATGGACGCCGATGTAGGAGACGACCAAGAACCAGCACCTATAGGGCACTGGAAAGCCACCTCATCGTATGACATATACATGGTGGATACCCCAAAAGAAGGAGATGGCGATGGAACAGCGGGGGATGACCCCTCCAAGAAACGGCCTAAGCGCCGGCGTCAGCGACGCTGCTCTAAATCCCACCAAAGCAAAAACGGTGATTCCGGCACAGGAGATAATAATACTCTGGATAGCATCGAAGAACACCCCTTCCAGCAAGATTCAGCGTAGGAGGATGGAGAAGCCAGCCCTCACGAGAGAGCGGCAGACAGAGAGGTCGGGGATGATAATTATATGCCTCCCTCCGAAAACAAGGCAAGCCTCGACGACAACGAATTCGTCGTGCCAGAGGATCCCGTCGAACAAGAGCGTTTCAAACGCAGGCTTATGGCCACAGCAAGAAGCCTCAAGAAAAAACAGCAACAGCTTAGAGCTGATCAAGATTTGCTAGCCGACAGATGGACTAAAGTCCTTGCGGCCGAAGAGTAGCTTGCCCGGCACCTTGGACAGGAAAAGCCGAAATCTATGGCAGCCCTCACGACACTCATGACCCGCTTTTGCGCGGGAGAAGACAGCTGGCTAGCTCGTAGCAATAACTTGACCAAGAACCTTGGTAATTCGGACACCAAGGACAACAGTGGCAGGTCGCGTCGGAACAAGCAAAAGCGCCGCGTTAACAGCGACAACAACGAGGATAGGACAGTCAATGCCGGATTCAGAGGCTATAAATTCGGTCAGGGGAAAAAGCCATTCAAAAGAAATACTCAGGGCCCGTCCAGTTTGGACCGAATACTCGACCGCTTGTGCCAGATACATGGCACCCCCGAAAAGCCAGCCAATCACACCAACAGAGATTGTTGGATGTTCAAGCAGGCAAGCAAGCTAAATGCCGAAAATAGAGACAAGGGGCTGCGTAGCGATGACGAGGAGGAGCCCCGGCCGCTGAACAACAGTGGACAGAAGGGTTTTCCCCCACAAGTGCGGACGGTGAACATGATATACGCAACCCACATCCCCAAGAGGGAGCGGAAGCGTGCGTTAAGGGACGTATATGCGATGGAGCCAGTCGCCACAAAGTTCAACCCATGGTCCTCCTGCCCGATCACCTTCGATCGAAGGGACCACCCAACTAGCATCCGTCATGGCGGATTCGCTGCATTGGTTCTAGACCCAATTATTGACGGATTTCATCTCACAAGAGTCCTTATGGACGGCGGCAGCAGCCTGAACCTGCTTTACCAGGACACAGTGTGGAAAATGGGCATAGATCTCTCGAGGATTAAGCCCACCAAAACGACATTTAAAGGCGTCATACCAGGTGTAGAGGCCAACTGTACAGGCTCAGTCACACTTGAAGTGGTCTTCGGATCTCCGGATAATTTCCGAAGCGAGGAGTTAATCTTCGACATAGTCCCGTTCCGCAGTGGCTATCACGCACTACTCGGGCGAACCACATTCGCAAAGTTCAATGCGGTGCCGCACTACGCATACCTTAAGCTCAAGATGCCAGGCCCTCGAGGAGTAATCACGGTCAATGGAAACACCGAACGCTCCCTCCGAATGGAGGAGCACACGGCGGCCTTCGCAGCGGAAGTACAAAGCAGCCTCTCAAGGTAGCTCTCCAGTCCGGCCGTTAAACGTCCAGACATCGTCAAGCATGCCCGGAGTAACCTACAATAAGACCACCTGGCACGTTCCGAGCAAGCATAGCAACGCGGCCCCAACCCCAGCCCTCGCGAACTAGCGAAACCAGTGCCTCGCGTACATAACTACGCTCTCGAAATACCATGGGCACAAGGGGAGGGGCACCATCACGGCATGCCCGAAACACGGCTTAAACCGCACTAGGGGCTGCCGATTTCTTTATTTTCTTTTACTTTCAGGACTCCATACTTCGGAAGACCTGTTCGGCAATCCAACTGCCGCTCAAACGATGCAAGAACTAGGGAAGCAGAAAAGCTACGCCGCATTATAGAACTCCCAGGTGGTCTCTATCACGATCAGTATACCTATTTTGCATACTATTCCGCAGCCTGCCCCTGGAAAGGACATGTTAAATAGTCCCGCTTTTGCTTATCGCACTATTTGTATCGTTCTGCTTTGATCGCAGCCTTTCTATAAACAATGCATAGCTTTTGTCTACTTTCGCATTACTGTTTTTTATAGATATATGTTCATTAACGACATGTTGCACCCGTACACTTTGGTACGGTCAATACGCCAGGGGCTTCAGTACCCCCCTAATATGGTGTGAGAAGTCTGAACACTTTAACAAGTGCGGCACCCCGAACTTATAGCATTGTATGCATCGGCTCCGAATCATGTCTTGGGTCAATAGTTAGGTTTGCCCGGCTCCTATGTTTTGGTGCCTTATGTTCTGTTGTATCGGCTAAGGTAGCACTAGGAGAACTACTGCGATTGTGCCCCAGTTGAGCTGGGCGGAGCACCTTAGTAGAGAAAGCTAAAACTGACTGTCATGATGAAGCGAGAGACTGGTCGCTGTTCGAGAGGTTTTTCGAGTCCCCAAAGACTTATGCCGCTTAGAGCGAGGAGTCGGCTTTGCCCGGCCAAAGGCGTGGATAGCACCCCGAACTCAGTCTTCCGAACACTAGGGGCTTCGCCGAAATTTAAAATTATAGAATTCTATGGCTAAGTGAGAGTGTTCAAGCACTATAGTCCGATTGCCTTGTTCGTTGTGCTGAGCGCCTCCCTCGAAGGACCCAAACATGGGAAAAAGAGCGCTCAGGTTTATCCCGAACACCCCAGCACTAGTGGCATGGGGGCAGAAGCCGACGACTCGCCATCTCTCAAATTTGATAAACGGCCGCACAGAAGGTAATATTTTAAATTCAAAACGCATTGCTTAAGCGCACCTGAACAAGTTTTCAGCGCACAGGATAAAATGAGTGAGTTTACTCCAAAATTACATCCCTGGAACCTTCATCCGCCATTAGGCAGGCACCCTTAATAATATCCTTATAATAATTCTCGGGCTTGCGATGCTCTTTCCCCGGCGGTGGCCCGTCCTTCACAAGCTTCTCAGCATCCAGCTTGCCCTAGTGCACCTTAGCGCAGGCAAGGGCCCTACGGGCACCTTCGATGCAGACGGAGCGCTTGATGACTTCGAGACTTGGACAGGCCTCCACCAGCCACCGCACTAGCCCAAAGTAGCTCCCAGGTAGAGCCTCTCCAGGCCACAGCCGAACTATGATGCCCTTCATGGCCTGTTCGGCCGCCTTGTGGAGCTCGACCAGCTGCTTCAGCTGGTCGCTCACGGGCACTGGGTGTCCGGCCTCAGCATACTGAGACCAGAACACCTTCTCCGTCGAGCTGTCCTCCTCGGCTCAGTAGAATGCGGCGGCATCGGACACGCTACGGGGAAGATCTGCGAATGCTCCTGGAGAGCTCCGGATTCGGGTAAGTAACAAGAAGCTCACTTTCACATGTTTGCTTTGCATAAAGAATGCCTTACCCGCCGCTATCTTTTTCACCGCATCCAACTCCTGGAGGGCCTTCTGGGATTCGACCTTGGCAGACTTGGCATTTTCAATAGCCGTCGCGAGCTCGGACGCTCGCGTCTTTGAGTCAAGCTCCAAACTCTCATGTTTTTCCATGAGAACCCGGAGCTCTTGCCGCACCTCGCCAACTTGCGCCTCATAATTCTCCCGCTCGGTGCGCGCTGCGGCCGCTCTCTTCTCGGCCTCGGCCAACGCTTGCTTGAGGGTCGCCACCTCAGTTGTGGCCCCTACAATAACCATGTTAATCCTGTCATATTTTTGCAATTGCACTTCTATATTTTCTTTTGTTTTTTCTATAAGGTACCTCTTACCTTCTTTCTCCTCGAGCTGCCGCTTGGCAAGGCCGAGCTCTTGCTCGGACCGCTCGAGGCCCTGCTTCAGTGTGCCCACCTCCGCAGTCCGTGCGGCGGTCGCCAGCAGCGAAGCCTGCATACGCATATTGACTCTTTTTCTGTTAGACTCCTGCGAATTTTATTAGTTCCTCTATTCGGCTTTTCTTTCTGAATGCCAAACAGAGCATCAGGGGCTACTGTCTATGCGGTAATATTTTTTATATATTCTGTACTTACCTCGAAGCCTGTTAGAAGGCTGGCACAAGCTTCTGTCAGTCCGGTCTTGGCGGACTGAACCTTCTGGATCACCGCACTCATAATAGTGCGGTGCTCCTCGTCGATGGAGGCGCCGTTAAGCACCTCCAGCAGATTGTCCGGCGCCTCCGGTTGGACGGGGGCCGCTGGCTCAGTAGGCTTGCTCTGCTTGAAAGGAGTTCGCCTACCGCGGTCCGGAACCGTTGACGATTCCGGCACGGTGTCCGGCTCAAAGCCGGACTTGGAGCCCTGGAGGGTTTTATCCCCTTTACTCCTGGAGTCCGGGAGGTCGCCTTGTGGCGCCTCCAGGACCACCTCCTCCTGGCTTGGAACCTGTTGGGACAACACTTCGGCGTCGTCCGTAGGGCGGGGCGAGGTAGCCGTTGGAAGGGAGTTCACATCCGACGAATCCAGGGAGCCGCTCGACGACTCTTCGAGCCCGGCTTAGGGCGGACTGCATAGATATATTCGACATAAGGAAAGGCTGTGCAATAAAGGAATGCTATGAATTACTCGGGTGTCCGGATGCTTACGATTCCGCCGGACGCTTGGCCCTGCGCGGCCACTCCTCTTCGTCGTCGTCGGCGTCGTTGGGGTATTCCGGAGGAAGGGTCTTCCCCTTCTTGGACCCTTCGGCCTCCCCAGTCGGGGCGGCCTTTCTCAGGACCCCGATCCTAAGTCACACCGATCTAGCATGTAACACATCATATCACCTTGCAGCCTCACGCACGGTATTCCCATGGGTGCCACCTTACCTGGCCCGAGTCCGTTTGTGCCTTTTGGCTCACGTATATGATAGTGTCGCTAGCATCCATATGACAAAGAACCCGGGCCAACATGGCTAGTGGTGAACCCAAAGCGGCACTAACCCATGGGGACAGGCATACATGAATCAACTTCGAGCATGTCGGTCAACAGCGTGTGAATCCGGGCTGTAGCACTGGGCTAACAGGACTCCGGTAACCCGGGCTGTAGCAGGCTAGGCAGGACTCCGGATGTCACCGCGTGACATTTCCCTGAAGGTACAGACACATGAACGAAGTGAAACACATGCCAGCCAGTCAAGTGTCCTGAGCAGTAGTGCTGGGCTAGCAGGACTCCGGTGAACCGGGCTGTAGCGGACTACTAAGGCTCATGGAAGCACAAGACTACATTTCCCCATAAGAGAGGCTACCAAGGATAAACAACTAGGTTGTCGGATCCCACACTTACCAAGCATTTCAATCATACACACAATATGCTCGATATGTGTAAATACAACTTGGCATCACAACATAACTCTACGACTCAAGTATTTATTCATTAGGCTCCGAGGAGCGAGATATTACAAACATGGGTCTCATGACCCAACATTCAGAGCATACAAGTCAAAGCACATGCGGAAGTTTAACATGTCTGAGTACAGACATCTACAAATGAAAAAGGCTAAGAAGCCTGACTATCTACCAGATCCTGCCGAGGGCACAAGATCGTAGCTGAGGTAACAAGCTAAACGTTGAAGTCCACGCGGAACTACTAGCGAGACTGACGTCTCTCTGCAAAAACATAAAATAGGCAAACGTGAGTACAAATGTACCCAGCAAGACTTATATCAAAACTATGTACATATGCATCGGTATCAATAAAGGGGTGGTGGAGTTTAACTGCAGCAAGCCAGCTTTGACTCGGTGGCTATCCTGAACTACGACTGCAAGTAACTCTTTTGAGGTGGCGCACACGAGTCCACATATTCACCATATCAATACACCACTATGGATCCGCTCCCGTCTCCTCACGAGAACGCCATCCATAGCACTCATGCTTATCTTGCGAGTTTTAGAGTATCCACTTCCACTTGTCTATGAACTATGCAAGGGGTCCAAGTTTCCATATCCGAGGAATCTAGCTATTCGAATAGATAATGATAACCCTGCAGGGGTGTACTTCTTCACACACGCTCTCGTCACTTACCACCATGTACACGTCATGTACCTCGGCAACCTTCAAGCGGAAGCCTGGCAAGGGAGTCGGCCACGACCTGACTAACCACGCAAGTCTCTCATCCAGGTTTATCGCCTATTCGGGTTCCATCCGCAAGGAGATCCGGCCGAGGTGTCGCTCATGGCCCCAAATGATGTGTACAGGGTTCCAAGCCCACCAAACGGGCGGTGCTCAGTCTACCCGGCCATGGTGCCTAGTTTGTCCCAAGCCCACCTGTACTGGGTGCCACTTGGTAGACTACTAACACTACCTACAAACACCAGAAACTAGTTGCAACTCCTGGACAGAGATCAGGTTGATTAATAAGTCGAGAGGGGCACTTAAGCATTCCAATGCGTGGTAGTAACTGTTCATGGATCACAAACACAGAACTCAGTTCTTGAGAACGGCTGCAATGAGACAACCCACCATGTACTCCTACATGGCCTCTCACCGCTACCTTTACCAAATCGCGTTCACACACTTAGCTCTCAACGGTAGGACATGTTCACCACGTTCCAATTCATTCTCGATGAATCAGACCTGACTCAACTCTAAGCAATAGCAGGCTCGACAATCAAGCATGAATGAGTATGCACATCAGGGCTCAAACAACTCCTACTCATGCTAGTGGGTTTCATCTATTTACTGTGGCAATGACAGGTCATGCAGAGGAAAGGGGTTCAACTACCGCAGCATGTAACAGTTGAATCGTTGTTGTCCTAATGCAGTAAAAGAGAGCAGGAGCGAGAGAGTGGGATTGTTTCAGAATGAACAAGGGGGTTCTGCTTGCCTGGCACTTCTGAAGATAATATAGTTCTTCGTCGGTGTCATCGATCACATCGTCGAAACGCGTCTATCGAGAGGGGGCAATACCGGCAACTAAGAAAGAAACACAATCAATGCAATGCAGAACATGATGCATGATCATGATATGGAAATATGCTAGAGTGTGAGCTAATGCAACGAGAAATCATATTAAATGAAGATGGTTTGAACCAAAGGTTCAAATTCAAACTCCATATGTGATTATTTAAATGCCAAACATTTGATTTGCCCTATTCAGCAACTATAAGTTATTCAAACATGCATGCAAATGCCATAAACAGATTCCTTGAATTTTTCTGATAATTTTTCATATATAAATCATTTCATTTGGAGTTGCAGTTGATTTTCTATGATTTTTAGAAGTTTAGGACACTTTCTGAAAATAAATAAATCGTTTAGATTTATTTAAAATCCAGAAAAGACTTTATGGCGTCAGAGTGACCTCATCACTACGTCAGCAGGTCAACTAACCTGGTCCAGGTCAAACCTAACCTGTCAGGCCCACTGGTCAGTGACAGAGGCGCTAATCCCGCGTCAACCCGTGCTTTGACCCGATGCGGGGCCCATTGTGGGTGGTTAGCGGGCAATGATTAGCACTAATCACTGCCACGTCGGCGCGGCCAGAGATTAGCCACCGGCGACCTCACAGAGCGGCGGCGGAGCTCGGGATTCGCCGCCCGGCGTCCTCTCGACCCGCGGTTTGGCTCTACGGGTTGCTGGGCGTGCACCGTATCCAGGGAAACACACGAGAGGGGGCGGGGTGGTCGGAGTCGACGGCATCGATGAGCAGAGCGGCGCCGGGGTTCGGACATCGACGGATTCGATGCCGCAGTGCACGGCAGGAGCAACATATGGTCGCTACGGCCCTGTGCTGATGCGCTGAGCGCGGTGATGCGCTCGGTTTCAAGCTCAGGTGGAAGTGGCCTCGGCAGCGAGAAGCTCAGGCGGCGGCGAATGCGGGCGAGCACGGTGTGGAGGCTACGGTGTGCAGCAGAGCAAAAGGGGAGGGGGAGAAGGAGCAGGAGCTCACGGCGAGTGTAGAGGGCGTCGAAACGGGCTCGGGGAAGGATTGGAGTTGGCGGGGCGGCGAAGTCGATCTCGCTGTCGGGAGGTTGAAGACGAGCCCGGTGAGGACGTTCGGGGGCTTCTGGCGGGGCGTGGCTTGGTGAAGGGGTCGAGGACGAGTTGGCGGAGCTTCTGGGCTGCTCGGGAGGACGAGGGAGAGGCATTGGCCGCGGTGGTGCTCGTCGGCAGCGGCGGCGGCGCTCGCACTGCGCGTGAGGGAGAGAGACAGGGGAGGTGAGGACGAGGGAGAGATCGAGGGGGTCAAGGGGGAGTGCGTGGCGTTCACAGCTGCGTCGGGGAAGCGGTGGGAAGCAGGAGGTGGCCTCGCGCGTGGACGCACGCGGAGAGCACGCACCTTTGTCCTCTTGGCAGGGGAGGAAGACGACAGGGGAGGCCAGTGGGTTGGGCCTGCCAGCGCTGGGCCAAGTGGGCGCCAGGTAAACCACAGGTAACCTCTCTCTCTCTCCTTTTATTTATGTTTTCTATTTTCTGTCTTTGTTTTTTTATTTAGTAAAATACTAAACCACTTTATAAAATCCTGAAATAAATTGTGCGCACATACTGGATTATTACCAACAACCCTCTATTATTTAAGAATTATTAGAGCATTTAAAATAATTATAGAATTTAAATGCTCCAATTCAAATACAATATGAGTTAATTCAAAAATCCAGAATGTCCTAGAAATATGTTCATCATTTTTGGCAGAGGTTTTCACCTTAATAAAAAATCATGAACTTTTCTGGAGGGCATTTTGGTTCATTGAAAAGATTTGAATTTGAACCTAGTTGAATTTCATCATGTGATAGGGTTTGAGCATCCCCATTTCAAAATTAACTGAAATTGAAAAAGATGCATGAATGCAATGCCACTAATTACAAGAAGATTTCTAGGGCTGTGACAACTCACCCCCACTAAATAAGAATCTCGTCCTGAGATTCAAGACGTGAGGTAAGAAGACAGAGGGGCACAAGACCAACACAATCTTCACGATCCAGGTTGCACCTCATAAGGTTGTTGATTCGATCACCAACATTATCTCGACATCTTGCTCTGAAAACTCCATCCAACATGACAACAAGAAGAAAGGGAAAAGTCTAGAAGAACCGCTCTTCTCAAAGATCGAGCAATTCAGGATCAACTCATGGAGTGAGACATTGAAACATCTCTCGAGTTGAGACACAAAACACACATCAGAGATGAAGGTAAGGGTATGATGACGAAAGTTTAATTCGGTAGGCAAGAATTCCACGCTTGAAAGGGTGGTGCACTAGTTTTAGAGTAATGAGGAGTTAATTGTCCTTCATCCCATAACGGGGCACCTTAGGGGAGGTGACTCGTAGAATTATTCCCTTAAGTGGCAAAAAGAATTACTTTTGATACAAAGATCATTGAAATTCTTTATACCAGCCCAAGGCAATCACAAACGATCGTGTGAATGAATTCGAAAGAATGGCATACTCACACCAGAATGGATGATGTGGACTACCTTGTTGAAGACAACGCAATGGATGATTTTGCTTATCATTGGAAATGGATGGGACCCATGACAAGACCACTTTTGAGATGATCCTGGACAGCAACTATTGAGAAGGTAGCCCATGGGGAATTGGCACCATGGTGGTGCAAGCTAGGAACAAAAAGCAACTGTTGGGAAAGTTCCAACCATCATATCTGCCTGAGATTCAGATCCGATTGGTGATAGGATACTTTAGACTCAGCATGTCTGAAAAGAAAGTTTGCAACACAATTCGACGAGATGACGTTGCGAGATTCTCGGGAAATGAACTACGATAGCAAGCTCCAAAACATGAGCTGGTTCTGCTACACACATGTGAACACGCTGTCTCAGACAAGCATGACCTCGTAGTAGTCTTACAACAAAATACTACCGAGTTCTGGTTGGGAACCATCATCGAGGTTATCCGAGTCTTATGCATGGTCTAGAATTAACACAACAAACTCCTTTTCCTTGAAAAAACAATCAGTGGCTTGGTGTGCTAGGAATACATATAGAGTGAAGGTTGCAAGTCTTCAAACAATACTTCGCACGTATGCATGACTGATTTGGAATGATTCCAAAGGAAGCAAAACAAACTTTCTCGAATTCACGGCGGCAACTTGCATCAAATGCACATGAATTAGAGGAAGTCACTTCTTTCATCCGAACATATGCTTCATGGGCTAGCATGAAGAAATGCTTTCAAAAATTTCCAACACTAGCTCAATGTTCAACATGAATCATGGAGGAGACAAGATGCTGCTGATGGGCTCAACAACAACTCATCGGAATTTCCATATCACTGGACTTCCACCATCATCTGAACATGGTGATAGCTTAACCAACTAGCTCAGGGGTATCCAACACAGATTCTTGGAGAAAGGCATGGCTACAAGAAACCAACTTGATCACGAACTCAACATAGCGGTCAGGTGACAACCTGGTTACACTTCCGAGAAGATATTCAGAAAATCACAAACCACCGATATGTTACTAAGCTCGAGAACAATCTTGCTTTTCAGGGCAAGACGATGTGACCAAACAAGAAAGGAATTGATACAATCCTAACTCTTGATCGAAGGGTGCACCAGGAAAAATGGACTAGGTAGCACGATTAGTCTTAGAATGATAATTCAATAACCAGCACGCTAAGAATGAGAGTATTGTCCATTAACTACCAAGCAACGGAGTTGCTAGGAGTATTGATTTCGCACATCACAGTACACTTGTCGGAATTCCGGTTACAATAACACGGGAACCAAGGAATGAACAATGATGGCGAGAAGTATTACTGCGTCAAGAATTCATAAGAGGTGGTGCAATTCTCATGACACTCTTGACATAAAGATGGCAACACTCCAAGGTACAGCAGAGCAAAAGCTGGATTGACATTTGATCCGCAGAATACAACTACTTTGACCCAATCCTAGATATGGATGAGGTACTGGAGTTTGTTTCTCCTAGTCATTCTGAAATAGAAGGGCTTGACAGACCACAAGAATAATAGGCATCGACAAAGAATGCACGCATACTCTTGAATATCAAATGATAGACGGGGGTCAGAATACAACTAAAGAGAACAACTCAAGGAACATATAACTTTCTGAGTTGTGGATTCATGGGTTAGTATGTCAAACGAGTTCAACAAATTTCTTTCGGATAACCCATGCAGAATGATAGAACTGGCAGAGTCACAATATGAACGGAGTACTCCTCAAGAGCACCCTGGTTGTGATCTTTTGGTTCAAAGGAACTTCTGCCATAAGCAGTTCATGGTATTTAGAAGAGGGAAATACCACGGACCTCGAGGACTATCGCAAAGGTTACTAATATCCTAAAGGTACGAGCAACACTATCAACACGAGGTAAGTAGAGTGAATCTTGGGTCAAGAACCCAAGAGTAGAATACCTACTACTAAATGGCATCATGAGATGCTTTCGAGAATGGTGGCCAGAATCATCACACTGGGAACACAAAACATGGCTAGATTACTAGGTGACTCCCTAAGACACCTAGGGTCATAATAATAGCTCCAACATATATGTCGAGGCAACAGAGTACCTCAACTCACTGGCTAGTGTGCTTATTCTGACCAAAAGGACATCGGGAACGGAGGAAGGATTTGCAAATGCATCAGATTATTTAGAAACCTGGGATGACTCGGACAGCATAATGGCTATAAATGCTCAAAAAGATTTGAGACATACTGCAAAATGGTGGCATAACCACTCAACATCACAATATCCATGTATCGAGAGAAACTGTGAACACACGGAAGTAGTAGAAACTGAACTGGGGCTTAAATCCATCAATCTATAAGTCTCTGTCATAGTAACTCGTCATCCTGATAGATAGATGAGAAGGCCTAGTTCTTAATCCCCGTAGAAAGGAAGAGGATGACTCAGATCAGAAGGGCATAAGGTAAAGGAGTAAAAAGAGCCTTACGTTCCCTTCCACAATCAATTCCCTTATATAACTAAAGCATTTCTAGACTCAACTTCGACCAGTTTGGCTTGGTAATCCTACATGCAGTCAGGCTCTGATACCAAGCTGTCAGGACCCCGATCCTAAGTCACACCGATCTAGCATGTAACACATCATATCACCTTGCGGCCTCACGCACGGTATTCCCACGGGTGCCACCTTACCTGGCCCGGGACCGTTTGCGCCTTTTGGCTCACATATATGATAGTGTCGCTAGCATCCATATGACAAAGAACCCGGGCCGACATGGCTAGTCATGAACCCAAAGCGGCACTAACCCATGGGGACAGGCATACATGAATCAACTTCGAGCATGTCGGTCAACAGCGTGTGAATCCGGGCTGTAGCACTGGGCTAACAGGACTCCGGTAACCCGGGCTATAGCAGGCTAGGCAGGACTCCAGATGTCATCGCGTGACATTTCCCCGAAGGTACAGACACAGGAACGAAGTGAAACACATGCCGGCCAGTCAAGTGTCCTGAGCAGTAGTGCTGGGCTAGCAGGACTCCGGTGAACCGGGCTGTAGCGGACTACTAAGGCTCATGGAAGCACAAGACTATATTTCCCCATAAGAGAGGCTACCAAGGATAAACAACTAGGTTGTCGGATCCCACACATACCAAGCATTTCAATCATACACACAATATGCTCGATATGTGTAAATACAACATGGCATCACAACATAACTCTACGACTCAAGTATTTATTCATTAGGCTCCGAGGAGCAAGATATTACAAACATGGGTCTCATGACCCAACATTCAGAGCATACAAGTAAAGCACATGCGGAAGTTTAACATGTCTGAGTACAGACATCTACAAATGAAAAAGGCTGAGAAGCCTGACTATCTACCAGATCCTGCCGAGAGCACAAGATCGTAGCTGAGGTAACAAGCTAAACGTCGAAGTCCACGCGGAACTACTAGCGATACTGACGTCTCTCTGCAAAAACATAAAATAGGCAAACCTGAGTACAAATGTACCCAGCAAGACTTACATGAGAACTATCTACATATGCATCGGTATCAATAAAGGGGTGGTGGAGTTTAACTGCAGCAAGCCAGCTTTGACTCGGTGGCTATCCTGAACTACGACTGCAAGTAACTCTTTTGAGGTGGCGCACACGAGTCCACATATTCACCATATCAATACACCACTATGGATCCGCTCCCTGTCGGTGTACTAAAGTAGGGGTACTCTAGTATCCCGAACTTGTGCACGGCCAGTCGCAGCACCCCGCGGCAAGGCCCGCCAGGTGATCGCCAAGGCTCTCTATGGTTCCTTTGGAGCCATTCGAGAACAAAATATTTAAGTCAAGAAGATAAGTCCCCGGCAAGAGGAGCTTGCCGGGAAGGCCATTCAAGGTACAAGACCCCGGCAAGAGGAGCTTGCCGGGAAGCCCAACAAGAGCATCTCAAAGAACCTGCCGCAGCACGCCACGCGTCCCAGCGGGACCCGGCGAGCGACAAGTTCCCGGGCGCGACAAGGCAACGGCCGCGGCAAGGCACTTGCCGCGGCAGGCAGCCACTCTGCACCCGCGCTCCAGCTCACCCACCTACGTGTCGCTCCGGGACCCTTCCCAGCGTACGTGGCGGGAGGCTGTGCAGCCAGGAGTACACTATGGCATGCAGCGCTGACAGGATCACCATCGTGGCGAGCGATAGCGCCCCTGACGGTCCCTTTTCTGCATCGTCTGGGCGACGTAGACGGGCATTTAATGCCTTTGTCCCCTGCCGTCAGGGTTAGGTATGATACACTGTGTAGGTAGCTGTACCTACCGCAGCATATTTACACTTTTACCCTTACCTACGTTGCCACCTGTTGGAGACCCCTTGGACATATAAAAGGAGGCCCATGCACAACGTAGGGAGGGGATCGATCCTCAGAGAAGCGCTCGGTCTCGTTAGCTGCTCGAGTGTACTGTAGCACTCGGCGCTCCCGAGTGAGAACTCAATACAATCCACAAAACAACAGTAGGAGTATTATCTCTCGGGAGAGCTCCGAAGCTGGGTAAAAACCTTCCCCCCGCGTGCCTCGCCTCGATCCGCTCTTCGCGCGACCTCTGCCCCCCGCCGAACTGAGAAGGGGCTCCGTCCCCATAGGTGCTCGGGGAGCCCAGGAAAACCCCGGCATCTCTGGCACGCCAGGTAGGGGGCGTCGAGGTTGTGTGAACCTGATCCGGCGTTCACGCGAGCTGAATCTTCATCGACTTCATCGACATGCCGCCGAAGAAGAAGGCTTCGGAGGTGGTTGTGCCGTCCGCGTCGAATCCACCGCCGCCGCAGCAATCGGCCGGCGGGGAGATCGCCGGCGGTGGAACGGGCGCCGACGAGGGAGCCCACGGTGCCAACAAGTCCAAGGACAAGACCGCGCTGCCCGCTCGCGGCGTAGTCGGCTCCCCCGACGACCGGGCGTCCATAGACGCACCGCGCCCATCTCAAGAGGCGCAGGACCGACAGCGTCATGGTACTCACGGTACCATACGCTCGCTGGACCCAAATCGAGCTAGCGGATCCCGGGACGCTCAAGGCCAACATGCACGCCGACGTGCTGGCGCGAGCGAGGCACGGTCGCCTGGACGGAATACTGATCCTTCCAACATCGTTGGGAACCCGAGCATGTCCCGCTCCTCGCACCGTACGCCACCGCTACCCGCCACCCCAGCAGAAGCTCTAGCGCGAGCTCAACTGCTCCTAGACTTCCCTCCAGCGCCAGACAAGATCGACGACTGGAGGGCCACCATTCAGAGTCTCATCGGCTTCGCCAACGGCGACACTCCGCGGCCAGCGACCACATCGCAGCTGCGGCAGGCCAGCCAAGTGCGAGCCGATGGAGACAAAACCGGTGGGGGTGCAACCACCGTGCACTCTCCGCCCCAAAGGCCAAAATCGTCGACTCGCCGGGTCCGCCACGACAGCGACTCCACTGCTCCCTTAGATCCGCGAACTCGTCGCGATCAGCGCCACGTTCTTCACGAACGGCAGCAAGAAGACGCCCGCACCCGCATCGAGCGTCAGAGAGAAACACGGCGTCAATCAGACCGACGCGCTGGCCCCACTGTCGACATGCAAGCGCCAGGGGAACCAGGCGACCTACCATACGCGGTGGGTTGCCCTGCGTTTACCCGTGAGCTGCGGCAAGTCCAGTGGCCCAGCACGAAGAATTTCAAGCCAGATGTACCAGAGAAGTACGACGGCAGGCTGCATCCGTCGGAGTTCCTCAGCATCTACACCATTGCGGTGCAGGCTGCCGGGGGGCGGGACGACAAGATCCTCGCCAATTACTTCCCTCTGGTGCTCAAGCCCAACGTCAGGTCCTGGCTCATGCACTTGCCGGAAAACTCCATATCTTCCTGGGCGGACCTATGCCATCAGTTTGTCGGCGCCTTTACGGGCGGCCACAAACCCCATTGCCAGGAGAGTGATCTTCACCTGCTTGCCCAGAAGGAAGGGGAGCCTCTACGTAAGTACATCCAGAGATTCAGCCAAGTGCAAAGCAACATCCCAGGCGTCCACCCTGCCGCGGTCATCAGTGCGTTCCATCAGAACGTGCGCAACCGCAGGATGCGGGAGGAGATGGCGATGTGCAAGATCAGAGACGTCAGCGAGCTGTATGCCCTGGCCGACAGATGTGCACGTGCTGAGGAAGGAAGGAAACTCCCCGGAGAGAACGCAGGAACCGCAGGATCTGACAGCGACGATGCCGCCCCAGCAAGCAAAAACCGGCGGCGGAACAACAGGAAGAGGAAAGGCAAAGATGTGCTAGTTGTCGAGCAGTCCGGCAACGAAGGTGGCGCCAAGACAGCAAAGACTGGTAGCTCCAGCAAGGAGGTTGCCGCATGCGCCAACTGCCAGGCTGTGGCGGTCGCCGACAAGCAGGATGGCACCAACAAGCAGTACTGCAAGATTCACCGCACCAAAGGCCATGACCTCCAGAGCTGCAAGAAGGTCGAACAGCTCGTTGAGTTGCAAAAGGCCGAGTACGAGCGACACGACAAGGAGAAGGCCCAAGGAGGTGCTGGAGGATCTGGTACGAAGCGCACTGGCCGGGGGGGGGGGGGGGCGCCCCGGCAACACCAAGCAGCGGCAAGGCGACAGTCCTCCCCGCGGCCGCGACAAGGATGAAGATGACGACGACGACGAAGACATGGATGACGCCGAGACCAGCGAGCAGGAGTTCCAGAAAGCCACAGAAGTTTTGTGCGTTGACGGCGGTGCTTCTCTGCATACTTCACACCGCCAACTCAAGCAGTGGGTACGGGAAGTTAATGCAGCAGAACCACCCGTCGAATCACGCAAGCTTCTGAAATGGTCCAGCACGCCTATCATCTTTGATATTGAGGACCACCCCGATCGCACAACTGCTGTTGGGTGTTTGCCGATGTTGGTCTCACCAACTATCCGCAACCTCAAGGTCACTAAGATGCTAGTTGACGGCGGGGCCGGCTTGAACCTGATCTCCTCCGCTGTACTTCAGAGACTCCAAGTCCCTGACAGCGAGCTCGAAGAGACCGACACGTTTCAAGGAATCAACCCGGGAAGGAGCAAGCCGAAGGGGAAGATCACGCTGCTGGTGACATTTGGCAGTGAGTTGAACTTCAGGACTGAGAAGATCACTTTCGATGTTGCCGATTTTCCATTGCCTTACAATGGAATTCTCGGCCGTCCAGCGCTCGCCAAGTTCATGGCGGCCTCTCACTACGCGTACAACATGCTGAAGATGCCATGCCCGATAAGTGTCATCTCTGTACATGGCGACAAGAAAGACGCTCTCATCTGTGCCGACAAGATCTACTGGGAAGCAGCAGCCGCCGCGGATCGCAAGACACTTGCCGCTGAAGCTCCCGGGAGGAAGAAGAAGACCAAGTCCGGCAAGAGCTCTGATGCCCACTCCGGCAAGCGCACCTCTTCGGAGTGCTGCGCTACCGTCGAGGACGCACCATCGAGCTCCACCGGCAAGTGTAAGAAGACGATGGCAGCTCCGCCAGCAACCAAGAAGGTGTCCGCCAAGGAGGACGGCACTGGTGGTACCTTCACCATCAGTGCCACTCTCGACCCTAAATAGGAAAGCGCGCTCGTTGCTTTCCTGCGGGCGAATGTCGACGTGTTTGCGTGGCAACCGTCTGACATCCCCGGCGTTCCCAGGAAAGTAATCGAGCACCACCTCGCCGTTTGTCCTCACGCGCGACCCGTCAAGCAAAGAGTCAGGAAACAAGCGGTGGAGCACCAAGAGTTCATCGCCGAAGAGATCAAGAAGTTGGAAGCAGCAGGACTCGTCAGAGGAGTGCTCCATCCTACGTGGTTGGCTAATCTTGTAGTCGTGCGCAAGGCGAACGGGAAATGGAGACTTTGCATCGACTTCACCGATGTCAACAAAGCTTGTCCCAAAGACCCATTTCCCTTGCCGCGCATTGACCAGATTGTCGACTCCACAGCCGGATGCGACTTGCTTTCGTTTCTTGACGCATACTCAGGATACCATCAGATCTTCATGGCAGAAGAGGATGAGGAGAAAACCGCGTTCATCACTCCATGTGGCACGTACTGTTTTGTATGGATGCCTTTCGGTTTGAAGAATGCTAGTTCAACATTTGCAAGGGTCGTCCATACTGCTTTTGAGCCGCAAATACACAGAAATGTGGAAGCCTATATGGATGATATAGTGGCCAAAAGCAGGGACAAGTCAACTCTGATTCAAGATCTAGAAGAAACTTTTGCAAATCTGCGTAAGGTCAGCCTCAAACTCAACCCCGAGAAGTGCGTGTTTGGAGTCCCTTCCGGCAAGCTTCTCGGGTTCTTTGTGTCCCAGCGGGGGACTGAAGCCAATCCCGACAAGATCAAGGCCATTGAGCAGATCGAAGCACCGAAGCGCGTCAAGGATGTACGAAAACTTGCCGGCTGCGTGGCGGCTCTCAGCAGGTTTATCTCTAAGTCTGCTGAGCGCGCCCTGCCGTTTTTCAAAATCTTGAAAAAGGCAGGTCCAATGAAATGGACTCCGGAAGCGGAGGCTGCGCTGCAGGACTTGAAGAGATACCTGTCCTCCACTCCAATACTTGTCGCACCTAAACCACAAGAGAAGTTGCTGCTATATCTGGCGGCAACCAATCAAGTGGTTAGTGCTGCGTTAGTAGCGGAGAGAGAGGCAGATGATGAGCCAGCAACCGCGGCAAGCGCATCCAGTGACAAGCAAGGGGCTTCCCCGATGAGCTCTGGTCCCGACGAAGATAGATCTGCGCAGATGTGCGAAGGTATACAGAAGAAAATGGTGCAGCGCTCAATCTACTTTGTAAGTTCCCTTCTGCAGGGGGCTAGGTCGAGGTACTCTGGTGTGCAGAAGTTGCTTTTCGGCCTTCTTATGGCCTCAAGAAAGCTGCGTCATTACTTCCAAGCACATGAGATCACAGTTGTCACTCGCTTTTCGCTGAAGAGGATACTGCAGAGTATGAAGGATTGCTCGCCGGTCTCAGGATCGCGGCAGACCTTGGGATTAAGCAGCTCATTGTCAGGGGTGACTCGCAGCTTGTCGTCCGCCAAGTAAACAAGGATTATCAGAGTCCGTTGATGGAAGCTTACGTTGATGAAGTGAGGAAGCTGGAAGAGCGCTTTGTCGGCCTACGGATGGAACATGTTCCTAGAGCTCAGAACGACGTCGCTGATGGCCTGTCAAAGTGCGCGGCATTTAAGTTACCTGTGGAACCAGGGATCTTTGTGCTCAAGCTGACTCAGTCATCCGTGACGCCACCAACTGGACAGAGCAGGAAGAGAAAGTTGATTTCTGGTGACTATCTTCCGGTTGAGCTTCCTGAAGCCGCCGCCAAGAGGGTCCCCAGGATCAACACCAAGAGTGCTGAGGAGCAGTCTGCTCCGACAAGCCCCAAGGTTTGTTTCGTTGAAGCAGACGCTCCCGACAAGTTTCGCTCCGGCAAACTTGCTGGGGATCACCAAGCTCCGGCTGAACCGCGGGTTCTCGCCGTAGAAGCGGATGTTCCCGCAGCAGCAGATATGCCTTTAGTCCTCGTTGTCGAGCCGCAGGCTCCAGCATGGGCACAGCAGATCGTCCGTTTCCTCCAGTCAAGAGAACTTCCCGAAGAGCCAGAAGAAGCGGAAAGAGTAGCCCGACAGTCTAGTATGTACCAGTTCGTTGACAACGCACTGTACAGAAGAAGGCTCAACGGAGTGAAATTGAAGTGTATTCCCCGGGAAGATGGACAGAAGCTGTTGGCAGAGGTGCATGGAGGCATATGTGGTCATCACATTGGCGCCAGAGCACTTGCCGGCAAAGCGTTCCGGCAAGGTTTCTTTTGGCCGACAGCCCTCCAGGATGCAATTGCACAAGTAACCAAGTGTGAAGCGTGCCAGTTCCATTCCAAGCAGATACACCAACCAGCTCAAGCTCTCCAGACAATCCCTTTATCCTGGCCATTTTCGGTCTGGGGGCTCGACATCCTCGGCCCTTTCCCCCGAGCAGTCGGGGGCTTTGTGTACTTGTACGTCACAATCGACAAGTTCACAAAGTGGTCAGAAGTGGAACCAGTGAGGAAGGTGACAACACAGTCAGCAGTCAAGTTCTTCAGGTCAATTGTTTGCCGCTTCGGAATCCCTAACAGGATCATTACCGACAATGGTACACAATTCACGAGTCGCAACTTCATGCAGTACGTCCACGACCTTGGCTCCAAGGTCTGCTTCACTTCTGTTGCTCACCCCAGGAGCAACAGTCAAGCAGAGAGGGCAAATGCTGAAGTGCTGCATGGACTCAAGACCCGGACTTTCGACAGGCTGCACAAGTGCGGAAGAAACTGGATCGAGGAGCTGCCGGTGGTTCTTTGGTCGATCAGGACGCCGCCAAATCGAGCCAGTGGCCAGACACCTTTCGCTCTAGTCTATGGAGCAGAGGCAGTTATCCCCACGGAACTCGTATACGGGTCACCTCGAGTGCTCGCTTATGATGAGCTTGAGCAAGAGCAGCTGCGGCAAGATGACGCGCTGCTCCTTGAGGAGGACCGTCTTCAGGCTGCTGTACGAGCTGCTCGATACCAGCAAGCTTTGCACCGCTACCATAGCCGCAAAGTTAAAGCCAGAAGTCTCGAGGAAGGCGACGTTGTTCTTCGGCGCGTTCATTCCGCCAAGAATTCCAGCAAGTTGACGCCGAAGTGGGAAGGCCCTTACCGGGTGAAACGAGTCACTAGGCCTGGCGCTGTCCTCCTTGAGACCAAGGATGGCTTTCCAGTGAGCAACTCCTGGAACATCGAGCATCTTAGTAAGTTTTACCCGTAAGGCGCGGTTGTCGGACCCTGTTCGGCAACCACCATTTTGTACAAGTCTTGCCGCTGTTGCATGTAATCCTTTGTACAAAGCCAGGCACAGACCCTGAGCGAAGATAAAGCGCTGGCGCCCTGAGTTTTAGCATGCATGCTGAGTCGAGTCTCGTCCTTGGTTAGGGTTGATAGTGCTTAGTAGTGGCTAACCCCTAACTTAGAGGTCGAGCGTGCATCCCTTTGCCGTTATTTCGTTTCCCTGGTTCGCAGGACTCACCATATCTTTGCCGGACCACTTGAGGGCGAAGAGGAGGAGGAGGACGGACCAACATCTGAACCCCGGCAAGCCAGTGTTGCCGGGGGCTGCAAGATCCCGGCAAGCCAGGAACGCCGGGGGCTGCAAGCGCAAGGATTAACCCACGACGAACCAGAGTTGCCGGGGGCTGCTATCTCAGATAAGTTTTTCATCCCTTATCATGCATTCTCTTATGGATTGAGGTATGCGAAACCTCGTTTCTTGCTAAAAGTTACCATGCTCCCTTAACTCTAGGCCCTAGGGCCCGTCCCCAGGGCCAGGTAAGGTCGTAGTCGCGGCAACTAAGGGACGAAGCGAGGAGTCTGATCCCACCTCCTCCTTGCCTCTGCCAAGAGCATGAGAGAAGGGCGAGCGACGTGGAAAGAAGGCAGGGCCTGCTGCCGGGAAAGAAAGTGTCTATCTTAAAAGATATAAAGGATTCGCTCCTTGACGTGGGTTCCACCCGCGGGACAAGTCACCCGGCAAGCATCCCCTTTTCATTAAAAAGCATTCCACTCAGGTACAGTTCATAAGAGGATGAAGAACATGAATAATGGGATTACAAGTTTTAAACGCAACTAAGGCCCGAGGGCTTACAAACTAAAAAGAGATAAGGTGCTCGTAATCCCTCTCTTGTCCCTATCTTCAGGAGACAGGTCAAGGAGGCGAAAAGGGAAAAAGGGGCACCTAGATGAACTACGGGTGCCAGAAGACACCAACAGGACGTCGCGGCAGCATGGTGATGGCGGCGCCGGAAGCAAAGCTTGAAGACGAGGCGGCAAGACGTCAGCACGCTGTCGAGGGCGTCGTGCCCTCGTACTCCGAGTTGACGGCCTTGCCACCTGCCCTCTTCCTCTTCTGCAGCCTCCCCGAGAAGCTCCAGGAGCCAGCGACGCGGATGATGGGGTCGCTGGTGCCCCGCGGAGCGGCGCCCGACACCTAGTCGGACCCGTCATCCCGCCGCCCGTTACCCTCGTCGCCACTGTCGCTGTCCTCCTCGTCACTCCCGCTCGAGGAGGAGCCTTCACTATCAGAGGAGCTCTCCACGCAGCACCGTGCCCGAGTCCCGAAGCACCCGAAGACCTTGACGGAGAGGAGACCGCCCTCCATCAGCTTAAAATGGAGGGTGAGGCCCGCCGTCAAGCTGTGGATGCGGGTGAACGTCTTCCACCCTCGACCAAGATACATCACATCAGGGGCCGGGAAGTCGACACGGACTCGCGTACCGCTGATTCCGCAGCCCCTCATATGCAACCTCAGTGTCTCGGGCGGATCCAACTCCATCACACTCGCAAATGGAGTCGGGAGACGAAGGCAATGACGAGGCGGCCGACGCAGCCTGACGAAGAACTCGCAAGGGTCGTCCCCGATGTGGTCCGCCACGGGGAGAGGATCTGTTGGCGGAGGCGAGGCCGGCGAGCTGCCTCGTCCGCCTCTTCCCCGACCGCCTCGGCCTCGCCCGCGGCCTCGTCCCCTCCCTCTTCCCCTTGCGGCTGGCTCTGCCGCCGCGGGTGCGGAGGGAGGAGGAACGCGCTGCCTAGCGGCAACCCTCGTCGCTACCGTCGAAGGACCAGGGTTCCCTTTCTCCATGACGGATGGAAGAAAGAGGAGCAGAAGCCGAAGGAAGGAGGAGATGAGAGAATGTGGGTTTCCGCCCCCCCTATCCCACTCCTTATAAAGGAGCGGGGTGGGGGCTCGGCCGCCCCGCTCGGCCAATCGAGACACAGAAGGCGCAGGGAACTGGGCCTGACCCGCTGCCTCAACCCGTGACGACCCGATTTCCTGCCTCCACCGTTTGCCACTCCAAGCGCATGGAAGCCGCGTGGCAGGAGGGCAGAGTTGAGGCGACAGATGAGGCAACCTCTCCCCACCCCGTGATCGTGGGGGGGGGGGTGGACGCCTCGAAGACCATGCCTCCATGCCTCCCTCCGTTTATGAGGAAGATACGAACCACCAGGGGGCGGGCGTTTCGCCTTTCTGAGTAAGGGAACCACCCACGACATCCCCCACGACGCCGCAATCGACGCGTGCCGTTCGGGAGGGCGTGGTGGATGCGGAGCAAGGTACAACGCAACCCAGGCCGTGCGTGCCCGTGCCCTGTTTTGGGCCTGGCCCAACAGCGCTCGGCACCGTGTGTGGCCCAGGCCCGGGGGCTCTTGTCGGTGTACTAAAGTAGGGGTACTCTAGTATCCCGAACTTGTGCACGGGCAGTCGCAGCACCCCGCGGCAAGGCCCACCAGGTGATCACCAAGGCTCTCTATGGTTCCTTTGGAGCCATTCGAGAACAAAATATTTAAGTCAAGAAGACAAGTCCCCGGCAAGAGGAGCTTGCCGGGAAGGCCATTAAAGGTACAAGACCCCGGCAAGAGGAGCTTGCCGGGAAGCCCAACAAGAGCATCTCAAAGAACCTGCCGCGGCACGCCACGCGTCCCGGCGGGACCCGGCGAGCGACAAGTTCCCGGGCGCGAAAAGGCAACGGCCGCGGCAAGGCACTTGCCGCGGCAGGCAGCCACTCTGCACCCGCGCTCCAGCTCACCCACCTACGTGTCGCTCCGGGACCCTTCCCAGCGTACGTGGCGGGAGGCTGTGCAGCCAGGAGTACACTATGGCATGCAATGCTGACAGGATCGCCATCGTGGCGAGCGATAGCGCCCCTGACGGTCCCTTTTCTGCACCGTCTGGGCGACGTAGACGGGCATTTAATGCCTTTGTCCCCTGCCGTCAGGGTTAGGTATGATACATTGTGTAGGTAGCTGTACCTACCGCAACATATTTACAGTTTTACCCTTACCTACGTTGCCACCTGTTGGAGACCCCTTGGACATATAAAAGGAGGCCCATGCACAACGTAGGGAGGGGATCGATCCTCAGAGAAGCGCTCGGTCTCGTTAGCTGCTCGAGTGTACTGTAGCACTCGGCGCTCCCGAGCGAGAACTCAATACAATCCACAAAGCAGCAGTAGGAGTATTATCTCTCCGGAGAGCTCCGAAGCTGGGTAAAAACCTTCCCCCCGCGTGCCTCGCCTCGATCCGCTCTTCACAAGACCTCCGCCCCCCGCCGAACCGAGAAGGGGCTCCGTCCCCATAGGTGCTCGGGGAGCCCAGGAAAACCCCGGCACTCCCGTCTCCTCACGAGAACGCCATCCATAGCACTCACGCTTATCTTGCGAGTTTTAGAGTATCCACTTCCACTTGTCTATGAACTATGCAAGGGGTCCAAGTTTCCATATCCGAGGAATCCGGCTATTCAAATAGATAATGATAACCCTGCAGGGGTGTACTTCTTCACACACGCTCTCGCCACTTACCACCATGTACACGTCATGTACCTCGGCAACCTTCAAGCGGAAGCCTGGCAAGGGAGTCGGCCACGACCTGACTAACCACGCAAGTCTCTCATCCAGGTTTATCGCCTATTCGGGTTCCATCCGCAAGGAGATCCGGCCGGGGTGTCGCTCACGGCCCCAAACGATGTGTACAGGGTTCCAAGCCCACCAAACGGGCGGCGCTCGGTCTACCCGGCCACGGTGCCTAGTCTGTCCCAAGCCCACCTGTACCGGGTGCCACTTGGTAGACTACTAACACTACCTACAAACACCAAAAACTAGTTGCAACTCCTGGACAGAGATCAGGTTGATTAATAAGTCGAGAGGGGCACTTAAGCATTCCAATGCGTTGTAGTAACTGTTCATGCATCACAAACACAGAACTCAGTTCTTGAGAACGGCTGCAATGAGACAACCCACCATGTACTCCTACATGGCCTCTCACCGCTACCTTTACCAAATCGCGTTCACACACTTAGCTCTCAACGGTAGGACATGTTCACCATGTTCCAATTCATTCTTGATGAATAATACCTGGCTCAACTCTAAGCAGTAGCAGGCACGAGAAACAACCATGAATGAGTAGGCACATCAGGGCTCAAACAACTCCTACTCATGCTAGTGGGTTTCATCTATTTACTGTGGCAATGACAGGTCATGCAGAGGAAAGGGGTTCAACTACCGCAACATGTAACAGTTGAATCGTTGTTGTCCTAATGCAGTAAAAGAGAGAAGGAGCGAGAGAGTGGGATTGTATCGGAATGAACAAGGGGGTTCTGCTTGCCTGGCACTTCTGAAGATAATATAGTTCTTCATCGGTGTCATCGATCACATCGTCGAAACGCGTCTATCGAGAGGGGGCAATACCGGCAACTAAGAAAGAAACACAATCAATGCAATTCACAACATGATGCATGATCATGATATGGAAATATGCTAGTGTTTGAGCTAATGCAACTAGCAATCATATTAAATGAAGTTGGTTTGAACCAAAGGTTCAAATTCAAACTCCATATGTGATTATTTAAATGCCCAGCAACTATAAGTTGTTCAAACATGCATGCAAATGCCATAAACAGATTCCTTGAATTTTTCTGATAATTTTTCATATATAAATCATTTCATTTGGAGTTGCGGTTGATTTTCTATGATTTTTAGAAGTTTAGGACATTTTCTGAAAATAAATAAATCGTTTAGATTTATTTAAAATCCAGAAAAGACTTTATGGCGTCAGAGTGACCTCATCACTACGTCAGCAGGTCAACTGACCTGGTCCGGGTCAAACCTGACCTGTCGGGCCCACTGGTCAGTGACAGAGGCGCTAATCCCGCGTTGACCCGTGCTTTGACCCGATGCGGGGCCCATTGTGGGTGGTTAGCGGGCAGTGATTAGCACTAATCACTGCCACATCGGCGCGGCCGGAGATTAGGCGCCGGCGACCTCCCAGAGCGCCGGAGGCGCTCGGGATTCGCCGTCCGGCGTCCTCTCGACCCGCGGTTTGGCTCTACGGGTTGCTGGGCGTGCACCGTATCCAGGGAAACACACGAGAGGGGGCGGGGTGGTCGGAGTCGACGGCACCGATGAGCAGAGCGGTGCCGGGGTTCGGACGTCGACGGATTCGACGCCGCAGGGCACGGCAGGAGCAACATATGGTTGCTACGGCCCTGTGCTGATGCGCTGAGCGCGGTGATGCGCTCGGTTTCGAGCTCAGGTGGAAGTGGCCTCGGCAGCGAGAAGCTCAGGCGGCGGCGCGTGCGGGCGAGCGCGATGTGGCGGCTACGGCGTGCAGTAGAGCAAACGGGGAGGGGGAGAAGGAGCAGGAGCTCACGGCGAGTGCAGAGGGCGTCGAAACGGGCTCGGGGAAGGTTTGGAGTTGGCGGGGCGGCGAAGTCGATCTCGCCGTCGGGAGGTTGAAGACGAGCCTGGTGAGGATGTACGGGGGCTTCTGGCAGGGCGTGGCTTGGTGAAGGGGTCAAGGACGAGTTGGCGGAGCTTCTGGGCTGCTCGAGAGGACGAGGGAGAGGCGTTGGCCGCGGTGGTGCTCGTCGGCAGCGGCGGCGGCGCTCGGACTGCGCGTGAGGGACAGAGACAGGGGAAGTGAGGACGAGGGAGAGATCGAGGGGGTCGAGGGGGAGTGCGTGATGTTCACAGCCGCGTCAGGGAAGCGGCGGGAAGCAGGAGGTGGCCTCGCGCGTGGACGCACGCGGAGAGCACGCGCCTTCGTCCTCCTGGAAGGGGAGGAAGACGACAGGGGAGGCCAGTGGGTTGGGCCTGCCAGCGCTGGTCCAAGTGGGCGCCAGGTAAGCCACAGGTAACCTCTCTCTCTCTCTCCTTTTATTTATGTTTTCTATTTCTGTCTTTGTTTTTTTTATTTAGTAAAATACTAAACCACTTTATAAAATCCTGAAATAAATTGTGGGCACATACTGGATTATTACCAACAACCCTCAATTATTTAAGAATTATTAGAGCATTTAAAATAATTATAGAATTTAAATGCTCCAATTCAAATACAATATGAGTTAATTCAAAAACCAGAATGTCCTAGAAATATGTTCATCATTTTTGGCAGATGTTTTCACCTTAATAAAAAATCATGAACTTTTCCGAAGGGCATTTTGGTTCATTGAAAAGATTTGAATTTGAACCTAGTTGAATTTCATCATGTGCTAGGGTTTGAGCATCCCCATTTCAAAATTAACTGAAATTGAAAAAGATGCATGGATGCAATGCCACTAATTACAAGAAGATTTCTAGGGCTATGACAGCCTTCCTTTTCTTTCCTCCCCCCACTGGAGGGGGAGAGGTTTCTTCTTCCTCCTCCTCGATTTCATGGGAGGAGCGCGTCTCGGATTCGTCGGATGATGAATACGACACCTCCAGGCGCCGGGAACTCTTTCGAGTCCCTGTGGCCTTCTTCTTGGCCTTCTTCTCCGGCACCACGTAAGGTGCCGGAGCCAGCAGCTTCGCTAAGTGAGGATCGGCTGGGTCTTCGGGCAAAGGGGCCGGATAGTCGATCTGTCCGGACTTCGCCTGCCAATACTGTCAAAGGAAAGGGAGTTTAGATCCCGCATAGAGTCAAACTATGGAAAACCAACATCCTGTAAAAGGTAAAAATAGCTTACCGCACTAGCGGGACGCTGCGTGCTGAATCCGCGGTCCTCGAAAGCGGATGCGGGAGCCTTAGCGCCTTTGAATAGCACCTTCCAGGCGTCTTCGTATGTTGTGTCGAAGAGCCTGCTCAGGGTTGGGTGCTGCGCCGGTTTGAACTCCCACAAATTGAAACCCCGTTGCTGACACGAGAGGATCCGCAGGACGAGCATAACCTAGACTACATTGACAAGCTTGAGCTGCTTGTTCACCAGGGTTTGGATGCATTTTTGCAGTCCGGTTACTTCTCCTTGGTTGCCCCACGACAGGCCCGTCTCTTTCCAAGACGTGAGCCGCGTAGGGGGTCCGGACCGGAACTCGGGGGCTGCGACCCACTCAGGGTCGCGTGGCTCGGTGATGTAAAACCACCTCGATTACCACCCCTTCAGGGTCTCCACAAAGGAGCCCTCGAGCCATAGGACGTTGGCTATCTTGCCCGCCACGGCACCTCCGCACTCCGCTTGGTTGCCGCGCACCACCTTAGGCTTGACGTTGAAAGTCTTGAGCCATAGGCCAAAATGGGGGCGGATGCAGAGGAAAGCCTCGCACACGACGATAAACGCCGAGATGTTGAGGACGAATTTCGGGGCCAGATCATGGAAATCTAGGCCGTAGTAGAACATGAGCCCCCGGACGAGCGGGTGGAGAGGAAAGCCCAGTCCATGGAGGAAATGAGGAAGGAATACTACCCTTTCATGGGGCCTTGGGGTGGGTAGGAGCTGCCCCTCTTCGGGAAGCCGGTGCGCGATGTCGTTAGACAAGTATCCGGCTTTCCTCAGTTTTTTGACGTGTCCCTCCGTGACGGAGGAGACCATCCACTTGCCTCCCGCTCCGGACATGCCTGGAGAAGGTTGAGGTTGGAAGTGCGGGCTTGGGCGCTGGAGCTCGAGTGCGCAGAAGATGGATAGGAAAAGGAGGAAGAAGGCGTAGGTAAAAAGGTGGATCCTTATCCCTTTATATGGGCGGATGCGGCTAAGCGTCCCCACCAGCCTGGTAAAACTCGCTTATCTCCCAAGCGCCATGATAAATGGCGCAGTTGGGTTACCCACGTCCGTATTGATGAGAATCTCGTAAATAAGGGGACACGATCTCTGCTTTGACAAGACGTGCCAAGGAAACCGCCTCGCAAAATGCGCTGAGGTGGGGGAGTAAACGATGCGAATAAAGGCTTGGCCCTAGTGTGGTATCACGCTACGAAATACGTCAGTAGATTAGATTTGTGTAAATATTATTCTCTCCATGGCAATATGTGGAAACTTATTTTGCAGAGTCGGACACTGTCCTTTGTTTTAAAAATCTTCTATGAAGTACTTGGAGGAGGAACCCGCCTTGCAATGCCGAAGACAATCTGCGCGCCGGACTCGTCGTCATTGAAGCCTGGTTCAGGGGCTACTGAGGGAGTCCTGGATTAGGGGGTGTTCGGATAGCCGGACTATACCTTCGGCCGGACTCCTGGACTATGAAGATACAAGATTGAAGACTTCGTCCCGTGTCCGGAAGGGACTTTCCTTGGCGTGGAAGGCAAGCTTGGCGATATGGATATTTAGATCTCCTACCATTGTAACCGACTTTGTGTAACCCTAACCCACTCCGGTGTTTATATAAACCGGAGGGCTTTAGTCCGTAGGACAACATACAACAATCATACCATAAGCTAGCTTCTAGGGTTTAGCCTCCTTGATCTCGTGGTAGATCTACTGTTGTACTACTCATATCATCAATATTAATCAAGCAGGACGTAGGGTTTTACCTCCATCAAGAGGGCCCGAACTTGGGTAAAACATCGTGTCCCTTGTCTCCTGTTACCATCCGCCTAGACGCACAGTTCGGGAGCCCCTACCCGAGATCAGCCGGTTTTGACACCGACAGTGCTACTTTGAAGCACAAGTGTGGTAAAAGGATAGTAGAATTTCCCCCTTCTCTCATTTTTTGTTTTTTTTGTTTTTTGGGCCCTCTCTTTTTTGGCCTCTTATTATTATTATTATTATTATTATTATTATTATTATTATTATTATTATTATTATTATTATTATTATTATTATTATTATTATTATTATTATTATTATTATTATTATTATTATTTCGTCCGGAGTCTCATCCCGACTTGTGGGGGAATCATAGTCTCCATCATCCTTTCCTCACATGGGACAATGCTCTAATAATGATGACCATCACACTTTTATTTACTTACAACTCAAGAATTACAACTCGATACTTAGAACGAAATATGACTCTATATGAACGCCTCCGGCAGTGTACCGGGATGTGCAATGAATCAAGAGTGACATGTATGAAAGAATTATGAACGGTGGCTTTGCCACAAATACGATGTCAACTACATGCTCATGCAAAGCAACATGACAATGATGGAGTGTGTCATAATAAACGGAACGGTGGAAAGTTGCATGGCAATATATCTTGGAATGGCTATGGAAATGCCATAATAGGTAGGTATGGTGACTGTTTTGAGGAAGGTATATGGTGGGTGTATGGTACCGGCGAAAGTTGTGCGGTACTAGAGAGGCTAGCAATGGTGGAAGGGTGAGAGTGCGTATAATCCATGGACTCAACACTAGTAATAAAGAACTCATATACTTATTGCAAAAATCTATTAGTTATCAAAACGAAGTACTACGCGCATGCTCCTAGGGGGATAGATTGGTAGGAAAAGACCATCGCTCGTCCCTGACTGCCACTCATAAGGAAGACAATCAAAAAATAAATCATGCTCCGACTTCATCACACAACGGTTCACCATACATGCATGCTACGGGAATCACAAAATTTAACACAAGTATCTCTCAAATTCACAACTACTCAACTAGCACGACTTTAATATCACCATCTTCATATCTCAAAACAATCATAAGGAATCAAACTTCTCATAGTATTCAATGCACCTTATATGAAAGTTTTTATTATATCCCTCTTGGATACCCATCATATTAGGACTAGTTTTATAACCCAAGCAAATTACCATGCTGTTTAAGACTCTCAAAATAATATAATTGAATCATGAGAGTTCATCTATTTCTTGAAAATAGAACCACTGTCGTGCTCTAAAAGATATAAGTGAAGCACTAGAGCAAACGACAAACTACTCCAAAAGATATAAGTGAAGATCAATGAGTAGTTGAATAATTATGTAACTATGTGAAGACTCTATAACATTTAATAATTTCAGATCTTGGGATATTATTCAAACAGCAAACTAAACTAAATAAAATAAAATGACGCTCCAAGCAAAACACATATCATGTGGTGAATAAAAATATAGCTCCAAGTAAAGTTACCGATGAACGAAGACTAAAGAGGGGATGCCATCCGGGGCATCACCAAGCTTAGGTTCTTGGTTGTCCTTGAATATTACCTTGGGTTCCTTGGGCATCCCCAATATTAGGCTCTTTCCACTCCTTATTCCAT
Source organism: Aegilops umbellulata (assembly GCA_032464435.1). Taxonomy (NCBI): domain Eukaryota; kingdom Viridiplantae; phylum Streptophyta; class Magnoliopsida; order Poales; family Poaceae; genus Aegilops; species Aegilops umbellulata. Next base: position 280,516,722 of record CP136057.1, read on the forward strand.
AGTCCGTCGAATCTTTACCCAAAACTTGAAAACTTCACAACACAAAACTTAAGAGAAAACTCGTAAGCTCCGTTAGTATAAGAAAATAAATCACCACTTAGGTACTGTAGTGAACTCATTATAAATCCATATTGGTGTAATATCTACTGCATTCCAACTTCTCTATGGCTGATACCCTCCTATACTACTCATAGATTCATCAAAATAAGCAAACAACACAATGAAAACAGAATCTGTCAAAAGCAGAACAGTCTGTAGTAATCTGTAACTCTGGAATACTTCTTTAACTCCAAATATTCTGAAATAAATTGGTGGATGTGAGTAATTTGTCTATCAATCTTCTGCAAAAGTAATCAACTTAAAAGAACTCTTCTGTAAAAAATGACAGCTAATCTCGTGAGCGCAAAGTTTCTGTTTTTTACAGCAAGATCACATTAACTTTCACCCAAGTCTTCCCAAATGTTCTACTTGGGACTTCATTGAAAAAAAGATATAAAACATGATTACTACAGTAGATTAATCATGTTAACATAAAAACAGTAGGGGTAAATATTGGGTTGTCTCCCAACAAGCGCTTTTCTCTAATGCCTTTTAGCTAGGTATGATGATTTCAATGATGCTCGCATAAAAGATAAGAATTGAAACATAAAGAGAGCATCATGAAGCATATTACTAACACATGTAAGTCTAACCCACTTCCTATGCATAGGGATTTTGTGAGCAAACAATTTATGGGAACAAGAATCAACTAGCATAGGAAAGAAAAACAAGCACAACTTCAAGATTTTAAGCACATAGAGAGGAAACTTGATATTATTGCAATTCCTACAAGCATATATTCCTCCCTCATAATAATTTTCAGTAGCATCATGAATGAATTCAACAATATAACCATCACATAAAGCATTCTTTTCATGATCTACAAGCATAGAATTTTTATTACTCTCCACATAAGCAAATTTCTTCTCATGAATAATAGTGGGAGCAAACTCAACAAAATAACTATCATGTGAGGCATAATCCAATTGAAAATTAAAATCATGCTAACAAGTTTCATGGTTATCATTATTATATATAGCATACATGTCATCACAATAATCATCATAGATACCAACTTTGTTCTCATAATCAATTGGAACCTCTTCCGAAATAGTGGATTCATCACTAAATAAAGTCATGACCTCTCCAAATCCACTTTCATAATTATCACAATAAGATTCAACACCCTCCAAAATAGTGGGAACATTACTTCCTAAAGTTGACACTCTTCCAAACCCAATTTCATCAATATAATCATCATAAATAGCAGGCATGCTATCATCATAATAAATTTGCTCATCAAAACTTGGGGGACAAAAAATATTATCTTCGTCAAACATAGCATGCCCAAGCTTGTGGCTTTGCATATCATTAGCATCATGGATATTCAAGGAATTCATACTAAAAACATTGCAATGATGCTCATCATTTAAATATTTAGTGCCAAACATTTTAATGCATTCTTCTTCTAACACTTGAGCAAAAATTTCCTTTCCATCATTTTCACGAAAGATATAAAAAAGATGAAGCATATGAGGCACGCTTAATTCCATTTTTTGTAGTTTTCTTTTATAAACTAAACTAGTGATAAAACAAGAAACTAAAAGATTCGATTGCAAGATCTAAAGATATACCTTCAAGCACTCATCTCCTCGGCAACGGCGCCAGAAAAGAGCTTGATGTCTACTACACAACCTTCTTCTTGTAGATGTTGTTGGGCCTCCAAGTGTAGAGGTTTGCAGGACAGTAGCAAATTTCCCTCAAGTGGATGACCTAAGGTTTATCAATCCATGGGAGGCGTAGGATGAAGATGGTCTCTCTCAAACAACCCTGCAACCAAATAACAAAGAGTCTCTTGTGTCCCCAACGCACCCAATACAATGGTAAATTGTATAGGTGCACTAGTTTAGCGAAGAGATGGTGATACAAGTGCAATATGGATGGTAGATATAGGTTTTTATAATCTGAAATTATAAAAAAGCAAGGTAACTAATGATAAAAGTGAGCGAAAACGGTATTGCAATGCGTTGAAACAAGGCCTATGGTTCATACTTTCACTAGTGCAAGTTCTCTCAACAAGGATAACATAATTAGATCATATAACTATCCCTCAACATGCAACAAAGAGTCACTCCAAAGTCACTAATAGCGGGAACAAACGAAGAGATTATTGTAGGGTACGAAACCACCTCAAAGTTATTCTTTCCGATCAATCCATCGGGCTATTCCTATAAGTGTCACAAACAGCCGTAGTGTTCATAGTAAAATAACACCTTAAGACTCAAATCAACCAAAACCCTAATGTCACCTAGATACTCCAATGTTATCTCAAGTATCCGCGGGTATGATTATACGATATGCATCACACAATCTCAGATTCATCTATTCAACCAACACAAAGAACTTCAAAGAGTGCCCCAAATTTCTAACGGAGAGTTAAGATGAAAACGTGTGCCACCCCTATGCATAGATTCCCAAGGTCACGGAACCCGCAAGTTGATCACCAAAACATACATCAAGTGAATCAATAGAATACCCCATTGTCACCACATGTATCTCATGCAAGACATACATCAAGTGTTCCCAAATCCTTAAAGACTCAATCCGATAAGATAACTTCAAAGGGAAAACTCAATCCATTACAAGAGAGTAGAGGGGGACAAACATCATAAGATCCAACTATAATAGCAAATCTCGCGGTACATCAAGATTGTGCAAAATAAAGAACACGAGAGAGATAGAGAGAGAGAGAGATCAAACACATAGCTACTGGTACATACCCTCAGCCCCGAGGGTGAACTACTCCCTCCTTGTCATGGAGAGCGCCGGGATGATGAAGATGGCCACCGGTGATGATTCCCCCCTCCAGCAGGATGCCGGAATAGGGTCCCGATTGGTTTTTGGTGGCTAGAGAGGCTTGCGGTGGCGGAACTCCCGATCTGGGTTTCGTTTCGGGGGTTTCTGTATTTATAGGAATTTTTGGCGTCGGTCTCACGTCAGGGGGGTCTCCGAGTCATCCACGAGGTAGGGGGGCACGCCCAGGGGGTAGGGCGCACCCTCCACCCTCGTTGATCGCTCGGGACTCTTCTAGCCCAACTCTTTTACTCCGGGGGCTTCTTTTGGTCCATAGAAAATCATAAAAAATTGGCACGTAAATTGGACTCTGTTTGGTATTCCTTTTCTGTAAAACTCAAAAACAAGGAAAAATAGAAACTCGCACTGGGCTCTAGGTTAATAGGTTAGTCCCAAAAATCATATAAAATAGCATATAAATGCATATAAAACATCCAAGATGGATAATATAATAGCATGGAACAATAAAAAATTATAGATACGTTGGAGACGTATCAAGTCTCGAAATGGTCGAAACATAAAGATTGATATATTGGAAGGTTATGTTTGTACACCGGAATGGTTTCGGAAAGGTTCAAGCATTTTCTGGAGTACCGGGGGTTACCGGACCCCCCCCGGGAGTTAATGGGCCTTCATGGTCCCTAGTGGAGAGAGGAGGCGGCGGCCAGGTGGTGGCGCGCGCCCCCAAGCCCAAATCAAATTGGACTAGGGTTGGGTGGACACCCCCCTTTCCTTCTCTCCTCCTCCTCCTTCCCTCCTTCTCCTAGTGGGAATAGGAGAGGGGGGGTGAATCCTACTTGGACCGGGAGTCCAAGTAGGACTCCCCCCATGGCGCACCCCCCTTGGGCTGGCCACCTCTCCTCCCCCCTTTATATACGTGGGAGGGCGGCACCCCAAAGGCACACCAGGTCTTCTCTTAGCCGTGTGCAGTGCCCCTCTCCACAGTTACACACCTTGGTAATATCGTCATAGTGCTTAGGCGAAGCCCTACGCCGGTAACTTCATCATCATCGTCGCCATGCCGTCGTGCTGAAGGAACTCTCCCTCGGCCTCAACTGGATCAAGAGTTCGAGGGACGTCATCGAGCTGATCGTGTGCTGAATGCGGAGGTGCCGTACGTTCGGTGCTTGGATCGGTTGGATCGCGAAGACGTTCGACTACATCAACCGCGTTACTAAATGCTTCCGCTTTCGGTCTACGAGGGTACGTGGACACACTCTCCCCGCTCGTTGCTATGCATCTCCTAGATAGATCTTGCGTGATCATAGGTAAATTTTTGAAATACTGCGTTCCCCAACAGTTACATCAAATAGATCTACAAACATCGAGGAGAACATTGTATTGAAGATCAAAAGGAGAGAAGAAGCCATCTAGCTACTAACTAAGGACCCGTAGGTCGATGGTAAACTACTCACACATCATTGGAGGGCAGCAAGAATGATGAAGAACCCCTTCGTGATCATTGCGCGCTCCGGCAGAGAGCCGAAAAAGGCCTCTAGATTAGATCTCGTGGTTCTAGAACTTGCGGCGGCGGAAAAAGTATTTCGTCGACTCCCCTAGGGTTTTTGGGATTTTAGAGTATTTATAGAGGCGGAGGTAGGTCAAGAAGCTTCATGTGGGCCCCACTACCCATTAGGGCGCGCCAGAGGCCCCTAGCATGCCCTGGTGTCTAGTGGGCCCCACATGCCTTCTCTCGTCTGCTCCAGAAGCTTCTAGAGTCTCTTATCACCAAAAAAATCTCCAAAAAGTTTCGTGGAAATTGGACTTCGTTTGGTATTGATATTATACAAAGTAAAAATAAGCAAAAAAACAACAACTAACATTGGGCACTATGTCAATAGGTTAGTCCCAAAAAATGATATAAATTTGCTAGTAAATGTATATAAAAAATCCAGATAGATACTTCAATAGCATGTAACAATAAAAAATTATAGATACGTTGGAGACGTATCAAGCATCCCTAAGCTTCATTCCCGCTCGTCATCGAGTAGGTAAATAATAAAAATAGAATTTTTGATGTGGAATGCTACCTATCATATTCATTACATATTCTTTTGTTTGTAGCATGGACATTTGGACTTTAATTGATTCAAAGCAATAGTCTATAATTTGACATGAAGACATCAATACTCAAGCATATCAACAAGCAACCATGTCTTTCAAAATATCAACGCTAAAGAAAGCTACCCCTAGCCCATTATGCTCAACCATTGATCCATTCATGAATCACACTCAAATATATGCACAAGTATGCCAATAGTGTTCCCTAGCTGGTGGTTTATGAGAGAAGATGGATGATACGTCTGGTACATCTCCATCGTATGTACTTTTCCAAACTCTTGTGCCCTTGTTTTGGACTCTAATTTGCATGATTTGAATGGAACTAACCCGGACTGACGTTGTTTTCAGCAGAATTGTCATGGTGTTATTTCTATGCAGAAATAAAAGTTCTAGGATTGACCTGAAAATTTATGGAGAATATTCCTGGAATATATAAAAAATACTGGCGGAAAAAGATACCAAAGGGGGCCACCAGGGAGCCACAAGCCCCGGGGGTGCGCCCCCAGGCTTGTGGGGCCCCCGGAGCTCCAGCAACCCTAAGTATAACTCCATATATACCTATTCACGGAGAAAAAAATCAGAGAGAAGGATTCATCACATTTTATGATACGGAGCCGCTGCCACCTCCTGTTCTTCATTGGGAGGGCTGATTTGGAGTCTGTTCAGGGCTCCGGAGGGTGGAATCCGTCGCCCTCGTCATCATCAACCTTCCCCCATCACCAATTCCATGACGCTCATCGCCGGTAGTGAGTAATTCCATCGTAGGCTTGCTGGACAGTGATGGGTTGGATAAGATTTATCATGTAACCGAGTTAGTTTTGTTAGGGTTTGATCCCTAGAATCCACTATGTTCTGAGATTGATGTTGCTATGACTTTCTATGCTTAATGCTTGTCACTATGGCCTGAGTGCCATGATTTCAGATCTGAACCTATTATGTTTTCATGAATATATTTGTGTCCTTGATCCTATCTTGCAAGTTGTAGACACCTATTACGAGTTATGATCCGCATACCCCAAGGTGACAATAATTGGGATTCTTTTCGGTGATTACCGTAGTTTGAGGAGTTCATGTATTCACTAAGTGTTAATGCTTAGTTCCGGTTCTCTATTAAAAGGAGGCCTTAATATCCCTTAGTTCGCATTAGGACCCCGCTGCCATGGGAGGGTAGGACAAAAGATGTCATGCAAGTTCTTGTCCATAAGCACGTATGACTATATAGGAAATACATGCCTACATTATATTGATGAATTGGAGCTAGTTCTGTGTCGCCCTAGGTTATGACTGCTACATGATGAATATTATCCAACACAACTATCATTGCCGATCCAATGCCTACGAGCTTCTCACATATTGATCTTTGCTAAGTTACTTTTGCCGTTGCTACCATTACAATCACTACAAAAATATCTACTGTTAGTCTTGCCACTGTTATGATTACTATCATACTACTTTGCTACTGAATACTTTGTTGCAGATATTAAGTCTTTCGGGTGTGATTGAATTCATAACTCAACTGCTAATACTCGTGAATATTCTTTGGCTCCTCTTGTATCGAATCAATAAATTTGGGTTGAATATTCTACCCCCGAAAACTGTTGTGATCGCCTATACTTGTGGGTTATCAATGTCCATTTTGCATCATGTTTTTATGTTGATATTTATTGCATTACGGACTGTTATTTCACTTTATGATACAATTCTTATGCCTTTTCTGTATTTACAAGATTTACATGAAGAGGGAGAATGCCGGCAGCTGGAATTCTGGACCTGAAAGGAGCAATTCTGAGATGCGTATTCTGCACAACTCCAAGTGTCCTGAAACTTTATGGAGAATTGATTTGGAATATATAAAAAATATTAGGTGAAGAAAGAATAGAAGGGGACCCACCAGGTGGCCACAAGCCTGGGGGCGCGCCCTACCCCCAGGGCGCGGGGGGCACCCTACCCCCAGGGCACGCCTCCCGAGCTTGTGCCCCCCCGGCCAGCCCCCGGTGTCCCATCTTCTTCTATATGAAGGGTTTTGACCTAGAAAACAAATCATACGAAGGCTTTCGGGATGAAGCGCCATCGTCTCGAGGCGGAACTTGGGCAGAAGCAATCTAGGGCTCCGGCAGAGCAATTCTGCCGAGCAAAGTACCCTCCGAGAGGGGGAAATTGAAACCATCATCATCACCAACAACCCTTTCATTGTGGGAGGGTCAATCTTCATCAACATCCTCACCATCACCATCTCCTCTCAAACCTAAGTTCATCTCTTGTATTCAATCTTTGTTCCAAAACCTCAGGTTGGTACCTGTGGGTTGCTGATGACCCACAAGTATAGGGGATCTATTATGGTCCTGATGACACACAAGTATAGGGGATCTATCGTAGTCCTTTCGATAAGTAAGAGTGTCGAACCCAACGAGGAGCAGAAGGAAATGATAAGCGGTTTTCAGCAAGGTATTCTCTGCAAGCACTGAAATTATCGGTAACAGGTAGTTTTGTGATAAGGTAATTTGTAACAGGTAACAAGTAATGAAAGTAAACAAGGTGCAGCAAGATGGCCCAATCCATTTTGTAGCAAAGGACAAGCTTGTTCAAGCTCTTATATAGAGAAAAGCGCTCCCGAGGACACATAGGAATTATCGTCAAGCTAGTTTTCATCACGCTCATATGATTCACGTTCGTTACTTTGATAATTTGGTATGTGGGTGGACCGGTGCTTGGGTGATGTCCTTTCTTGGACAAACATCCCCCTTATGATTAACCCCTATTGCAAGCATTCGCAACTACAAAAGAAGTATTAAGGTAAACCTAACCATAGCATGAAACATATGGATTCAAATCAGCCCCTTACGAAGCAACTCATAAACTAGGGTTTAAGCTTCTGTCACTCTAGCAACCCATCATCTACTTATTACTTCCCAATGCCTTCCTCTAGGCCCAAACAATGGTGAAGTGTCATGTAGTCGACATTCACATAACACCACTAGAGGAGAGACAACATACATCTCATCAAAATATTGAACGAATACGAAATTCACATGACTATTGATAGCAAGACTTCTCCCATGTCCTCAGGAACAAACGTAACTACTCACAAATCATATTCATGTTCATAATAAGAGGGGTGTTAATATGCATTAAGGATCTGAACATATGATCTTCCTCCAAATAAACCAACTAGCATCAACTACAAGGAGTAATCAACACTATTGGCAACCCACATGTACCAGTCTGAGGCTTTGAGACAAAGATTGGATACAAGAGATGAACTAGGGTTTGAGAGGAGATGGTGCTGGTGAAGATGTTGATGGAGATTGACCCCCTCCCGATGAGAGGATCGTTGGTGATGACGATGGCGATGATTTCCCCCTCCTGGAGGGAAGTTTCCCCGGCAGAACAGCTCTACCGGAGCCCTAGATTGGTTCCGCCTCGTGGCGGCGGAGTTTCTTCTCGAAAGCTTGCTTATGATTTTTTGTCGGACGAAAGACTTCATATAGCAAAAGGTGGGCACCGGAGGCCTGCCAGGGGGCCCACGAGGCAGGGGGCATGCCCAGGGGGGTAGGGCGTGCCCCCTCCCTCGTGGCCAGGGTGTGGGCCCCCTCTGGTATTTTCTTCGCTTAGTATTTTTTATTAATTCCAAAAATGACTTCCGTGAAGCTTCAGGACTTTTGGAGCTGTGCAGAATAGGTCTCTAATATTTGCTCCTATTCCAGCCCAGAATTCCAACTGCCGGCATTATCCTTCTTCATGTAAACCTTGTAAAATAAGAGAGAATTGGCATAAGTATTGTGACATAATGTTTAATAACAGCCCATAATGCAATAAATATCGATATAAAAGCATGATGCAAAATGGACGTATCAACTCCCCCAAGCGTAGACCTCGCTTGTCCTCAAACGGAAGCCGATAACGATAAATATGTCCACATGTTTAGAGGTAGAGGTGTCGATAAAATAAAATACGAACATGAGGCATCAAGATAATTCTTATACAGCAGCATATATGGATATTGTCATATTATTTCTTATGCTCAAGTAATAATCTATTCACAATGTCAAGTATGAATCAGAAACTTCATTGAGAACCAACAAACTATAATCTCAGTCATTGAAGCAATTGCAATTTATCGTAACATCGGAAAGAGTCAATAAGAGCTTTTCAGCAAGTCCACATACTCAACTATCATTTAATCTTTCACAATTGCTAACACTCACACAATACTTATGGGTATGGAGTTTTAATCGAACACAGAGAAAGATAGGGGCTTATAGTGTTGCCTCCCAACCTTTTACCTCAAGGGTAATGTCAACAATAATAATTCATGCTAACTTACATTCAATTGGATATATATATCAGGATCTTTCCAACACAATGTGCTTGCCAAAGTATAACATGTAAAAAGGAATGGTGAAGAACACCATGACTCTTGCAAGGTATAAGACAAAAGTAAAAGATAGGCCCTTCGCAGAGGGAAGCAGAGGTTGTCATGTGCTTTTAGGGTTGGATGCACGAAATCTTAATGCAAAAGAACGTCACTTTATATTGCCACTTGTGATATGGACCTTTATTATGCAGTCCGTCGCTTTTATTGCTTCCATATCACAAGATCATATAAAGCTTATTTTCTCCACACTAATAAATCATACATATTTAGAGAGCAATTTTTATTGCAATGCAACATGACAACTTACTTGAAGGATCTTACTCAATCCATAGGTAGATATGGTGGACTCTCATGGCAAAACTGAGTTTAAGGATATTCGGAAGCACAAGTAGTATCTCTACTTGGTGCAAAGAATTTGGCTAGCATGAGAGGGAAAGGCAAGCTTAACATGTTGGATGATCCATGACAATATACTTTATTTCAGATATAAGAAAACATAACCCATTACGTTGTCTTCCTTGTCCAACATCAACTCTTTAGCATGTCATACTTTAATGAGTGCCCAAAATCATAAAAGATGTCCAAGATAGTATATTTATATGTGAAAACCTCTCTTTCTTTATTACTTCCTATTAATTGCAACGATGACCAAGACTATGTTTGTCAACTTTCAACAACTTTTATTCATCATACTCTTTATATGTGAAGTCATTACTCTCCATAAGATCAATATGATCTCTTTATTTCTTTTTATTCTTTCTTTTTTTCTTTAATTCCCTCACGATCATAGCAAGATAATCAAGCCCTTGACTCAACACTAATCATTATTATATATAGCTCACAGACTCAATTACATACAAGGATCATAAAGCAAAACTCAAAACTAAATCACACTAAAACTTTATTCTACTAGATCAAGATAATACCAAAAGGATCGAACTAAGAAAAACGGTAAAGATAGGAGTGTGATGGTGATACGATACCGGGGCACCTCCCCCAAGCTTGGCAGTTGCCAAGGGGAGTGTCCATACCCATGTGATTATGTCTCCTTCTTTGGAGGTGAAGAGGATGGTGATGTGAAGATAATTGTGCCTTCAGCTTATTAATATTGTACTCGAGAAGAGCAATTTCCTCCTTTAAATCATCGACCTCTGATTCCAGCTTCAAGATCTTGTCACATAAATCTCCTTTGCTTTTCTACCGAAAACAAGAGGGAATCGATCGGTTGCTAGATAGTTTAGCCCTCTTAGGAAGACTAGAGTTCTTAAACTTCACGTGCATATCCCCAGGTTGAGGTAGAGGGACATCCTCCTCCTCCGAACTTGAATCGTTGGTCCTCATCAAATGAGCAACCTCCTCATCATCCGTAGTTGGACCACAAGGAGATAGATCCCCATAGGTCTTTGGGTCAGCAACGAGATGTGAGACATAGCTCTCTCCGTCGGAATCCTGAGATGACATCTTGTTCCAAACCTGCTACAGAAACAGCTCGAAACAAAAATAAAGGATATTTGCGTGATACGGTGGTCAAAACCTTCGGGAGATTATATAATGAATTTTTACCGACAAAAAGAAGTATCGTGCAAGAAAACGGAGTCCAGAGAGCACACGAGGTGCCCACGAGGCAGGGGGCGTGCCTAGGGCGGTTGGGCGCGCCCTCCACCCTCGTGGAAGCCTCGTGTCCTTCCCAGACTACTTCTTATTTTCCTATTTTTCTAAATATTCCAAAACGGAGAAAAATTACCATTAGAACTGTTTTGGAGTTGGTTTACTTAACGTACCACATACCTATTCCTTTTCGGAGTCTGAAACGTTCTGGAAAGTGTCCCTTATGTATTCCTCCGGGGTTACAGTTTCAATAAACATTGGTTTCAACATTTCTAGGATTACCTGAAATATAATGTTTGATTCTTTGACTGTTCACCACTTTTGGATTTGTGCCTTAGAAGTTGTTGATTTTTATGACACCAGAACGATAGACCTCCTCGATAACGTAAGGACCTTCCCATTTAGAGAGAATTTTTCCTACAAAGCATCTTAAACGAGAGTTGACTAGCAACACATAATCACCTACATTAAACTCACGCTTTTGTATCCTTTTTTCGTGCCATCTTTTGACTTTTTCTTTAAACAGTTTGGCATTCTCATAGGCCTGGGTTCTCCATTCATCAAGTGAGCTAATGTCAATAACCTTTTTTCACCAGCAAGTTTGAAATCATAATTGATCTCTTTAATGGCCCAATATGCCTTATGTTCTAGTTCAAGAGGTAAGTGACATGCTTTTCCATAAACCATTTTATACGGAGACATACCCATAGGATTTTTATATGCAGTTCTATAGGCCCATAATGCATCGTCAAGTTTCTCGGACCAATTCTTTCTAGATCTATTAACAGTATTTTGCAAAATTTATTTGAGCTCTCTGTTACTCAATTCTACTTGACCACTAGACTATGGGTGATACGGAGATGCAATTCTATGATTAACATCATACTTAGCAAGCATTTTATGAAAGGCACCATGAATAAAATGTGAACCACCATCAGTAATTAAATATCTAGGGACTCCAAACCTCGGAAAAATAACTTCTTTAAGCATCTTAATAGAGGTGTTATGATCAGCACAACTTGTTGGAATAGCTTCTACCCACTTAGTAACGTGATCAACAACAACTAAAATATGTGTATAACCATTAGAGGAAGGAAACGGTCCCATATAATCGAAGCCCCAAACATCAAATGGTTCAATAACAAGTGAATAATTCATAGGCATTTCTTGACGTCTACTAATATTACCAATTCTTTGAAATTCATCACAAGATAAGACAAACTTACGGGCATCTTTGAAGAGAGTAGGCCAATAGAAACCGGATTGCAATACCTTATGCGCAGTTCTATCTCCAGCGTGGTGTCCTCCATAAGCTTCGGAGTGACACTTGCGTAGGATTCCTGTTCATGCTTAGGTATACAACGTCTAATAACACCATCTACTCCTTCTTTTTAAAGGTGTGGGTCATCCCAGAAGTAATGTCTTAAATCATAGAAAAACTTTTTCTTTTGCTGGTATGTGAAACTAGGTGGTATGAATTTAGCAACAATGTAATTAGCATAATCAGCATACCAGGGAGCTGTACGAGAAGTATTTATGACAACCAATTGTTCATCAGGAAAGCTACCATCAATAGGTAGTGGGTCATCAAGAACATTCTGTAACCTAGACAAGTTGTCTGCAACGGGGTTCTCAGATCCCTTTCTATCAATAATATGCAAATCAAATTCTTGTAGCAAGAGAACCCATCTAATAAGTCTAGGTTTAGCATCTTTCTTCTCCATAAGGTATTTAATAGCAGCATGATCAGTGTGAACAGTTACTTTTGAATCAACAATATAAGGTCTAAACTTGTCACAAGCAAAAAGAACTGCTAAAAATTCTTTTTCACTAGTAGCATAGTTTCGGGCAGTGTCTCACACAATTCTCTTCCTCGGGCAGTGTCTCAAAATCGTCATCGAAAGATGTATCAACCTCAATCAAAAACATCTTGGCGCAACGGTGACCGCCCACAAACTGTTCGCCACAATTAAAGCAGAGGCCTTGCTTTCGGCGTTCTGCAATCTCTGTGGGAGAGAGACGACGAAAGGCGCGACCGGCTGGCGTGGTGGCTGCTGCTCAAGCTGGCAATCGGGTCGGGTCAGGCCGGGTCGACCTCAGCCAGACCCACGCCCGAACCCTTTATTGGGCCAAGCTTGCACCCATGACCCTACCCACGGGTCTCATATCAGACCCACGCCCGAACCCATCGGGTTACCCGGCCTAATCGGGCACCCATCGGGCATGACTAAAAACAATTATTAGTTCTAATTTTTGCTTATTATGGTACTACTTTTAATAGTGGCGAACTAGGCTCGCGTACACTACGATATTTATGTCTGCGAGCTGAAGTAAAATGAGCATCCGTGTGCTACCTTTATAGTGCTCCTGAAGCTCCACTTCTCATCAGCTAGGCGAGGTGGTACTAAAATTGCCTGCTTTGCCCACTTTTGCTAGTGCCCCGTGCGGCTGCATATCCACCATGGGCTGATGATGGCTGAACAATGCTTGGGCCCATCATTTGTTTTGAGAACTTGGCCCATCATACATATACGTGTGTTGTGTGCACAAGAGAATGATTCAAGGCCGAACTCGTTTGGGCTCTTGGCATAGTAGTCATGTGTTGCCCACTTGCCATCGGTAGAAAAAGCTCTCTGATGCCATTTTACATGCATTGCTACGTTTGGTTGTTTTGAATAAATTAATTAGCAAGTATCTTCACCAAAACGTCCACACATAATATAATATTTTAATCATTATATTAATCGGGTGACCCACGGGCAGAACATTATACCCATACCCTAAACATATATTATCGGGTTACCCATGGGGCTTACCCATGGGTGAATATGGCGACCCAAACCCTACCCATTCGGGTCGGGTGCCCATGGGCGCGGCCGCCCATGGGTCGGATTGCCGGGTTGAGCTGCTGCAGTGGTTACCCCGGGTACAGTTGGTCCTCCAAGCCGCTGTTTGGTGGCAGGAATCGGCAAAGATGGTCGTGTGAACGAACGGGATGAGTGAGGAGTGGTTGCTATGGAGGATTGAGTCACATATGCACGACGTTCATATGCAAGTGCAAGGCTGATGGCATCGTCAAGGTTCCCGGGATGAGCTAGTTCCACATCTGTGCGCAAGGTCTCAGGCAGGCTCATGGTGAACAATTTCACTTAAGTCTCGACTGGCTGAGGGGCGTGCGGTGCAGCAGATGTGTGAACCATTCCTGGTAGTCAGTGACGCTGCCATTGAACGGACAACGTGCTACAACTCCAAGCTTATTGGTGTGTGCAGGTGGTCCAAATTTCTTGGCGCACAACTGCTTAAAGAGATCCCAAGATGGGCGGCCCTTTGCTTTGGCATACTTGTGATACCATAGGGGAGCATCGCCATTGAGATGGAATGATGCCAACCAAACCTGACTTGCATCTGGAGTGCACCGACCTTCAAAAAATGGCTCACATCATACTAACCATGCAAAAGGGTCTTCCTTGCCATCAAATAGTGGAAACTCCAGCTTGGCATACTTTGGTACATGGGGCGAAGCACCTGGGTCAAGCATGTCAATTGAGTGTCGGTTTGGGACGGATGGTGATGGGTGGAAGTGGGCAGAGCTATATTGTGGAGGCGGGTAGTTTGGAAGCTGTTGTTTTGCTGGGTCTGGAGGGATAGAGATAATTGGTTTGTTGTGCTGGATTGGGTAGGACAGGGGGTTATTCAGTGGCCTGGAGGTGCATGGGGGCCGACGGGTTGTCGACGGTGCTGCCGCAGTAGCAGAAGGTAGCAGGGATTAGAGAGAGAGAACATATATTAGGGAAACTAGACATTGTTGATTATTGCTTGCCTCTAAGCTTACAGGGGTAGGTCCTTTATATAGGACATGGACTAGTACTACTTCGACATTGTTCAGACTCATAGGAATCAGACTCAAATACTACCTTAATAGAATCTAGAGACTACCGAAACAGATGCATCCTTTTAGGACATCGAATTGCCCTTGTCTAGCCACAGCCTAACCTGCCCCTGTTGCCTTGCGTCTTCCATAATAAATTCCCCACGTAACATTAGGGCACACCAAGGTGACGGTGCTATAGCTTTCTTCGTCCACCCCATTGCCCAGTGCCATGCCAGACTGGCTGCCTACGAGTGTGGGCTCATTGGCCTCATGCACGCCATTTGACATTGGAGATCATATCTATGGGGTTGTGCTTTCTGTGTGTGGATAGACCACTACAGTTTCAACGCTTGTCCACTATCCCTCAACACCAGTGGGTCAGCAAGCTCCCCGATTATGATTTCTCCATTGAGTTCCTCCCGGGCAAGGTAAACATTGTGGCTGACGCCTTGTTTCGTCGGGAGGAAGACAGGGACTGCTGATGGCATTGTCCAGCCCGTCCTTCACGCTTTTTGACACCTTGCGTGCTTCTATGGCCACAGACCTAGCACTGGTGTAGTTGCAGCAGTAGCATGTTGCGGGTGACCTCAGGACTCCTTGGGGTTGCACCTATAGCCTTCTCACATATGGTGGATGCATCTACATCCTGCCATCCTCTCCATTATTTTCCACCATACTTGGCCGTGACGCCCCCGATTCGACCGTACACTAATCATACACGCAAATGTGTACGATCAAGATCAGGGACTCACGGGAAGATATCACAACACAACTCTAGACACAAATTAAAATAATACAAGCTTCATATTACAAGCCAGGGGCCTCGAGGGCTCGAATACAGAAGCTCGAACACAAGTGTCAGCGGAAGCAACAATATCTGAGAACAGGCATAAGTTAAACAAGACTGCCTTAAGAAGGCCAACACAAAAGCAAAAAGATCGAAAAGGCAAGGCCTCCTGCCTGGGACCTCCTAACTACTCCTGGTCGTCGGTGGTATCCACGTAGTAGGCACTCTCGGGGTAGTAGCAGTAGTCGTCGGTGGTGGCATCTGGCTCCTGGGCTCCATCATCTGATCGCAACATCCAGAAAGGAGAATGAAAGGGGAAAAGGAAGCAAAGCAATCGTGAGTACTCATCCAAAGTACTCGCAATCATCAGATCTATACTAAGTATGCTTTGACATCAAAGGAAGGGATGTATCTGTGGACTATACTACAGAATGCCAGAATAGAGGGGAAGGCCTAGCCTATCAAAGACTAGCATCTTCAAGCATCTAGTATTAACGTCCAGAGATCCTTCCTCGACTCCCTGCGAGAAAGCAATCCTGGAGCCAACATATCCATCACATGTCTCAAGTATCCATTTCTAGTTGTAATAGATCGGGATACAACTCTGAGCGTCCGTTATCGTGGACACGGCTATTCAAATAGATAACTTCCCTGCAAGGGTGCACCACATTACCCAACACACTTGATTACTTTGGCCGGACAAACTTTCCTGGGTCATGCCCGGCCTCGGAAGATCAACACGTTGTAGTCCTACCTAGCCTTCGCAGAGGTCCCCGCCGGTCTACATCCTAAGCGCTCTGGGGTCTTGGGCCCATCGCCCTTTGCAATTCGGGTCGTTGCACGTAAGGCGGGTCCAGGCACCACCTCTGCCTGGATGGCGCCGGCCCAGCCGTACCACAATGTTGAACTAGACGTCTGACAGAGCTTTCGGAAGAAACGTACGACGCCGAGTGCCCATATCTGTTCCCGTGTGGTGGTTAGTGCGTATAGGCCAGTGGCCAACTCAGATCAAATACCCAAATCCTTAGTGTGTTGGGAGCTCGCGGAGACGAGCAGAGACTCACGATCATGTGACCCCGTTGCCCCGTCTCGAGGAAATACGACAAGGGCTAGGCCCAACCCTCTCTCTAGGGCGGTCTACATGCCCGGATGTGCCTCGTAATTATTTAGCGGGTACCCTCGAGGTCAACCTGACAAACCAGAGACTGTCGGGAACTCAGGTCCACCTCTACCGGGCTGGTACCGTCTGTCCCTTCAGTCCCACAGGAACAGTTCACGGGTGCTACAGGTAAAGGTAACTGTGTGTTCGTGTCATCAAGGGGGAAATCCGAGGAATCACCCTCGACGGATTCCTTCTCGATGTAACCGTCAAGGTGAACTAGGAGGAATCACCCTCGATGGTTCACAATTGAGGGGTTGCACGACAGAGACGTCATCGGGAGTGGTGAAGGAGGAATCACCCTCGATAGACCACGACCGATTAGCTACGTTACAGAGTTATCATCAGGAGTGCGTTATGAGGTATCACCCTCGGCACTCGATAGTAGCTCTATAGAGTCGTACAACTAAGGGGGTGAGGTGATGTGTTGGGCTCTGGTCGTCGATCACGTTGATCGAGTCATCGGTGATGAAGCAGGGGCAACTGGGACAAGGTGAGGGTCACTGATGGATCACTAACCAACCTATACTAAGCAGTTTAGGATAAGTAGGTAAGGTACAATGAGCAGTTACAAAAGCAGGCTATGCATCATAATAGGAGCAATCAAGTACAATAGCAAAATCTAATGCAAGCATGAGAGAGAATGGAATGGGCGATATCAGAATGATCAAGGCGGGTTTGCTTGCCTAGAACCTCTGCTGGAAAGGAAGAAGGGTTGTCGATGACATAGTCGATCACAGGAGCATCGATAGCGGTCTCGGGGTTACCAAAGAGGGGGAAGAACAGTAAATATAAAGCACATAGGTGTAACCCAGATGTAAGACATGACAACAGGCAGTGCTATGGGTGTTCTAACGCGGTACTATATGATGCAGACGGAGGGGGAAACATCCAGGGATGTTTTCCTAGTGTTAGGCATTTTTGGTCAAATGAAAGAGAGGGGACGGTTCCATGTTCGCTATGCTAGGGGCACGTGACAGACGAACGGAGTGCGTATTCAGAATCGTCACGTTTTTTTGAGCAACTTTCATATATAAATTATTTTAATCCGAGTTACGGTTTATTTTATATGATTTTTTCAAAGTTTTAATTATTTTTTGAATTTATTAATAATTAATTAATTCGAAAAACGAATTAATGCGTCAGCATGAGGTTAGGGTGACATCAACAGTCAACTAGTCAGCTGAGTGGTCAAACTGACATGGGGGACCCACCTGTCATAGACAGTGGGTTTAAACAGAATTAATTTAAACCTAAATTAGTTAATTAGACTAAAGGACCCACCTGTCAGTCTCTAACTATTTAACTAATTAAATTAACTTAGTAAAACCTATTTAATTAGTATTAAGGGGGTGGGCCCCATTGTCAGTGTCTGTTTGGACTTAATAACCCTGGGCCCACATGTAAGTGGCCCGGGGGTTAGTTGTTTTAGTCAGTAGGTGGGGCCCCGGGGTCGGTGGGTGATTAGTAACTAACCCCCGCGGGATCCACTTGTCAGTGGCCCACGGGGTGCCTTTGGCGGCCGGCGCGCGTGGCTGGCCTCTAGTGACCACCCAGGACGGCGGTGACGGCCGGAACCTCATCGGAATCGCGTACAGGGCTTGGGGGGGCATGCGGCTGGGCCGGTTCGAATGTCCATGATGTGGCATGTCGAACCACGGCCTCGGTTTGGCCCGGGAGGGGTGGTAGTGCGCCGGCGACGAGGGTCGCGACTGCCGGAGGTCGGACTAGGGCGGCGCAGTAGCTAGAGACGGTAAGAAAGGGGAGGGCGCATCCGGCGCGGCAACTGGAGGCGGCGTGAGCGGCCGCCAGCGCGGGGAGGGACCGGCGCAAGGAGGCAAGGAGGCAAGGAGGCGCGTACGGGGACGTGGCGAGCAGAGCCAGCGGCTACGGTCATCGGCACGGGCAGTGGCGGGCAACCTAGAGAGGAAACGGGGACGGGAGCCTCACCATGGGGCACACGTTGGCCGTCGGGAGGTTAGTAGCTGCAGCGACGGAGGACGGCGCCGGGGATTACGGCGTAGGCGTTGCTGCGCAACTTCACCGGTCGGCCTCGGGCTTGTGCAGGACGAGGGCGACGCCGGGGAGGCCGTAGGACGGCTCGACGAGGCCCAGTGAGGGCGTTGGCCATGACCATGATGAAGCGACGGCGGCGGCAGCGTTCGGTGGATCTGGAGGAGGGGGGTGTAGCGAGAGGGGATGGGGGAGAGGCAGGGGGAAGTGAGCAAGTGGGGGAGGGGGGTACGAGGAGCCGCGGGGTGGCTCCCTTATCCCCTCCACGGTCGGGATGACGAGGCGGTCCGGCAGGGACGGCGAGGGGCTTGCGCCCTCGGTCGGTCGAACAGGAAGAAGACGACCACGAGAGGGGAAGTGGGCTGGGCTGCTGGCCCTGCTACTGTGGCCTAAGGCCAAGGGCAGTGAGTGGGTTTTCCTTTTGTTTTTATTCTTTTCCGTTTCTTCTATTTTTTGTTTTCTTTTAGTTTCATTTTATTTTAATTTTTGTGAAATATATTACTAGCCCCTAAATTAGTATTATTAATTATGCCACTGCCACAATTAGTTTGGCCCCAAAATAAAATAGTTTAATATTTTATAAATTAAATAGCATTTAAATAAATGTTTTAGCCGTTGTTTTATTGATTTTTGGGCATTTAGATACTTTATAAAATATGGGTTTCAACATGATAATATGCAAGGATTATTTGCCACACCTTGAACATTTTAGTTTGCATGTTTGACAAATTTAAATTTGGATTTGAATTTGAATTCTGCCTTGGACCAAATGAGGATTAGCAACAATAATGTGATGACATGCCACCATTAACAGGGGGTTACCGTAGCTTAATTATTGGGGTGTTACATTGGCTTAGCACATGACACGGGCCATGAGGGGATTCAAAAGACGTTGCACCGCCTACGTCGGGACTTCCATGTGCCAAATGCTCGATGTGTTGTGGATGACTTTGCGTGTGTTTGCCCAATCTGCCAGCGTAATAAGTCTGAGCATATGCACTCCAGCAGCCTCCTGCAATCCCTACCAGTCCCCTCTCAGATCTGGGCAGATATTTCTATGATTTTTGTGAAGGGCCTTCCACGGGTGCATGACAAATCAGTCTTTCTTTCAGTGGTGGATCGATTCTCCAAGATGGCACGCTTCATTCCGCTTGGTCACCCCTACTTGGCAGCAACAATCATCCATGCTTTCTTCACCGACATCGTACAGCTTCACGGCCTACCAGAGACGATAGTATCTGATTGAGACCCTGTGTTTACAAATTACAAGTCAGTTCTGGTCACAATTCTTCCGCCTCTCCGGGGTTCAGCTCCACATGAGCTCTGCCTTCCATCCGCAGTCTGACGACCAAACGTAGTTTATCAATTGTGTATTTGCGATGTATTTGCGATGTATGACCGACGATCGTCCATGCACTTGGCTCCAGTGGCTACATTGGGTAGAATTCTGCTACAATACATCCTTTCATACCGCCCTCAAGACCACTCCATTCAAGGTTGTTTTTGGCTGTGATCCTCCAGCTCTAAGGTTCTATTATACTAGGGCAGCCCACATACAAACAGTTCCTTACTCCCAAGATTGAGATGAGTTTATTGCTGATGTCCGGACCGTCTTCTCCAGGCCCAACAAAGTGACAAGAAATATTATGATGCCAAGCACCGTGAAGTCTCCTTCAATGTTAATCACTAGGTCTGGCTCTGCCTACAGCACCGTCCAGTGGCATCTTGACTGGCTCTAGCTCTGGCAAGTTAGCGGCACGTTACTATGGGTCTGGCTCTGCCTACAGCACCGTCCAGTGGCATCTTTGACTGGCTCTAGCTCTGGCAAGTTAGCGGCACGTTACTATGGTCCTTATAAAATCACAGTGAGAGTGGGTTCAGTGGCTTACAACTTGCAGCTACCCCCCTCCCCTCCCACTCCCGTTCCCGTCTACACAACGGTGAACATGATATACGCAACCCACATCCCCAAGAGGGAGCGGAAGCGTGCGTTAAGGGACGTATATGCGATGGAGCCAGTCACCCCAAAGTTCAACCCATGGTCCTCCTGCCCGATCACCTTCGATCGAAGGGACCACCCCACTAGCATCCATCATGGCGGATTCGCCGCATTGGTTCTAGACCCAATTATTGACGGATTTCATCTCACAAGAGTCCTTATGGACGGCGGCAGCAGCCTGAACCTGCTTTACCAGGATACAGTGCGGAAAATGGGCATAGATCCCTCGAGGATTAAGCCCACCAAAACAACATTTAAAGGCGTCATACCAGGTGTAGAGGCCAACTGTACAGGCTCAGTCACACTTGAAGTGGTCTTCGGATCTCCAGATAATTTCCGAAGCGAGGAGTTAATCTTCGACATAGTCCCGTTCCGCAGTGGCTATCACGCACTGCTCGGGCGAACCGCATTCGCAAAGTTCAACGCGGTGCCGCACTACGCATACCTTAAGCTCAAGATGCCAGGCCCTCGAGGAGTAATCACGGTCAATGGAAACACCGAACGCTCCCTCCGAACGGAGGAGCACACGGCGGTCCTCGCAGCGGAAGTACAAAGCAGCCTCTCAAGACAGCTCTCCAGTCCGGCCGTTAAACGTCCAGACATCGTCAAGCGCGCCCGGAGTAACCTACAACAAGACCGCCTGGCACGTTCCGAGCAGGCATCGCAACGCGGCCCCAACCCCAGCCCTCGCGAACTAGCGAAACCAGTGCCTCGCATACATAACTACGCTCTCGAAATACCATGGGCACAGGGGGAGGGGCACCATCACGGCACGCCCGAAACACGTCTTAAACCGCACTAGGGGCTACCGATTTCTTTATTTTCTCTTACTTTCAGGACTCCATACTTCGGAAGACCTGTTCGGCAATCCAACTACCGCTCAAACGATGCAAGAACTAGGGAAGTAGAAAAGCTACGCCGCATTATAGAACTCCCAGGTGGTCTCTATCACGAGCAGTATACCTGTTTTGCATACTATTCCGCAGCCTACCCCTGGAAAGGACATGTTAAATAGTCCCGCTTTTGCTTATCGCATTACTGTTTTTTACAGATATATGTTCATTAACGACATGTTGCACCCGTACACTCTGGTACGGTCAATACGCCAGGGGCTTCAGTACCCCCCTAATATGGTGTGAGAAGTCCGAACACTTTAACAAGTGCGGCACCCCGAACTTATAGCATTATATGCATCGGCTCCGAATCATGTCTTGGGCCAATAGTTAGGTTCGCCCGGCTCCTATGTTTTGGTGCCTTATGTTCTGTTGTATCGGCTAAGGTAGCACTAGGAGAGCTACTGCGATTGTGCCCCAGTTGAGCTGGGCAGAACACCTTAGTAGAGAAAGCTAAAACTGACTGTCATGATGAAGTGAGAGACTGGTCGCTGTTCGAGAGGTTTTTCGAGTCCCTAAAGACTTATGCCGCTTAGAGCGAGGAGTCGGCTTTGCCCGGCCAAAGGCGTGGATAGCGCCCCAAACTCGGTCTTCCGAACACTAGGGGCTTCGCCGAAATTTAAAATTATAGAATTCTATGGCTAAGTGAGAGTGTTCAAGCACTTTAGTCCGATTGCCTTGTTCGTTGTGCTGAGCGCCTCCATCGAAGGACCCAAACATGGGAAAAAGAGCGCTCAGGTTTATCCCGAACAGCCCAGCACTAGTGGCATGGGGGCAGAAGCCGACGACTCGCCATCTCTCAAATTTGATAAACGGCCGCACAGAAGGTAATATTTTAAATTCAAAACGCATTGCTTAAGCGCACATGAACGAGTTTTCAGCGCACACGATAAAACGAGTGAGTTTACTCCAAAATTACATCCCTGGAACATTCATCCGCCATTAGGCGGGCACCCTTCAGAACATCCTTATAATAATTCTCGGGCTTGCGATGCTCTTTCCCCGGCGGTGGCCTGTCCTACACAAGCTTCTCAGCATCCAGCTTGCCCCAGTGCACCTTAGCGCGGGCAAGGGCCGTACGGGCACCTTCGATGCAGACGGAGCGCTTGATGACTTCGAGCCTTGGACAGGCCTCCACCAGCCGCCGCACCAGCCCGAAGTAGCTCCCAGGCAGAGCCTCTCCAGGCCACAGCCGAACTATGATGCCCTTCATGGCCTGTTCGGCCGCCTTGTGGAGCTCGACCAGCTGCTTCAGCTGGTCGCTCACGGGCACTGGGTGTCTGGCCTCAGCATACTGAGACCAGAACACCTTCTCCGTCGAGCTGCCCTCCTCGGCTCGGTAGAATGCGGTGGCATCGGACACACTACAGGGAAGATCTGCGAATGCTCCTGGAGAGCTCCGGATTCGGGTAAGTAACAAGAAGCTCACTTTCACATGTTTGCTTTGCATAAAGAATGCCTTACCCGCCGCTATCTTTTTCACCGCATCCAACTCCTGGAGGGCCTTCTGGGATTCGGCCTTGGCAGACTTGGCATTTTCAATAGCCGCCGCGAGCTCGGACGCTCGCGTCTTTGAGTCAAGCTCCAAACTCTCATGTTTTTCCATGAGAACCCGGAGCTCTTGCCGCACCTCGCCAACTTGCGCCTCATAATTCTCCCGCTCGGTGCGCTCTGTGGCCGCTCTCTTCTCGGCCTCGGCCAGCGCTTGCTTGAGGGTCGCCACCTCAGTTGTGGCCCCTACAATAACCATGTTAATCCTGTCATATTTTTGCAATTGCACTTTTATATTTTCTTTTGTTTTTTCTATAAGGTACCTCTTACCTTCTTTCTCCTCGAGGTGCCGCTTGGCAAGGCCGAGCTCTTGCTCGGACCGCTCGAGGCCCTGCTTCAGTGTGCCCACCTCCGCAGTCAGTGTGGCGGTCGCCAGCAGCGAAGCCTGCATACGCATATTGACCCTTTTTCTGTTAGACTCCTACGAATTTTATTAGATCCTCTATTCGGCTTTTCTTTCTGAACGCCAAACAGAGCATCAGGGGCTACTGTCTATGCGGTAATATTTTTTATATGTTCTGTACTTACCTCAAAGCCTGTTAGAAGGCTGGCACAAGCTTCAGTCAGTCCGCTCTTGGCGGACTGAACCTTCTGGATCACCGCACTCATAATAGTGCGGTGCTCCTCGTCGATGGAGGCGCCGTTAAGCACCTCCAGCAGATTGTTCGGCGCCTCCGGTTGGACGGGGGCCGCTGGCTCAGTAGGCTTGCTCTGCTTGAAAGGAGTTCGCCTACGGCGGTCCGGAACCGTTGACGATTCCAGCGCGGTGTCCGGCTCAAAGCCGGACTTGGAGCCCTGGGGGGTTTTATCCCCTTTACTCCTGGAGTCCGGGAGGTCGCCTTGTGGCGCCTCCAGGACCACCTCCTCCTGGCTTGGAACCTGCTGGGACAACACTTCAGCGTCGTCCGTAGGGCGGGGGGAGGTAGCCGTCGGAAGGGAGTTCACATCCGACGAATCCAGGGAGCCGCTCGACGACTCTTCGAGCCCGGCTTTGGGTGGACTGCATAGATATATTCGACATAAGGAAAGGCTGTGCAATAAAGGAATGCTATGAATTACTCAGGTGTCCGGATGCTTACGGTTCCGCCGGACGCTTGGCCCTGCGCGGCCACTCCTCTTCGTCGTCGTCGGCGTCGTTGGGGTAGTCCGGAGGAAGGGTCTTCCCCTTCTTGGACCCTTCGGCCTCCCCAGTCGGGGCGGCCTTTGTCAGGACCCTGATCCTAAGTCACACCGATCTAGCATGTAACACATCATATCACGTTGCGGCCTCACGCACGGTATTCCCATGGGTGCCACCTTACCTGGCCCGGGACCGTTTGCGCCCTTTGGCTCACGTATATGATAGTGTCGCTAGCATCCATATGACAAAGAACCCGGGCCAACATGGCTAGTCGTGAACCCAAAGCGGCACTAACCCATGGGGACAGGCATACATGAATCAACTTCAAGCATGTCGGTCAACAGCGTGTGAATCCGGGCTGTAGCACTGGGCTAACAGGACTCCGGTAACCCGAGCTGTAGCACGCTAGGCAGGACTCCGGATGCTACCGCGTGACATTTCCCCGAAGGTATAGACACAGGAACAAAGTGAAACACATGCCGGCCAGTCAAGTGTTATGAGCAGTAGTGCTGGGCTAGCAGGACTCCGGTGAACCGGGCAGTAGCGGCCTACTAAGGCTCATGGAAGCACAAGTCTACATTTCCCCATAAGAGAGGCTACCAAGGATAAACAACTAGGTTGTCGGATCCCACACATACCAAGCATTTCAATCATACACACAATATCCTCGATATGTGTAAATACAACATGGCATCACAACATAACTCTACGACTCAAGTATTTATTCATTAGGCTCCGAGGAGCGAGATATTACAAACATGGGTCTCATGACCCAACATTCAGAGCATACAAGTCAAAGCACATGCGGAAGTTTAACATGTCTGAGTGCATACATCTACACATGAAAAAGGCTGAGAAGCCTGACTATCTACCAGATCCTGCCGAGGGCACAAGATCGTAGCTGAGGTAACAAGCTAAATGTCGAAGTCCAGGCGGAACTACTAGCGAGACTGATGTCTCTCTACAAAAACATAAAATAGGCAAACGTGAGTACAAATGTACCCAGCAAGACTTACATCAGAACTATCTACATATGCATCGGTATCAATAAAGGGGTGGTGGAGTTTAACTGCAGCAAGCCAGCTTTGACTCGGTGGCTATCCTGAACTACGACTGCAAGTAACTCTTTTGCGGGGGCGCACACGAGTCCACATATTCACCATATCAATACACCACTATGGATCCGCTCCCGTCTCCTCACGAGAACGCCATCCATAGCACTCACGCTTATCTTGCGAGTTTTAGAGTATCCACTTCCACTTGTCTATGAACTATGCAAGGGGTCCAAGTTTCCATATCCGAGGAATCCGGCTATTCGAATAGATATTGATAACCCTGTAGGGGTGTACTTCTTCACACACGCTCTCGCCACTTACCACCATGTACATGTCATGTACATCGGCAACCTTCAAGCGAAAGCCTGGCGAGGGAGTCGGCCACGACCTGACTAACCATGCAAGTCTCTCGTCCAGGTTTATCGCCTATTCGGGTTCCATCCGCAAGGAGATCCGGCCGGGGTGTCGCTCACGGCCCCAAACGACGTGTACAGGGTTCCAAGCCCACAAAACGGGCGGCGCTCGGTCTACCCGGCCACGGTGCCTAGTCTGTCCCAAGCCCACCTGTACCGGGTGCCACTTGGTAGACTACTAACACTACTTACAAACACCAGAAACTAGTTGCAACTCCTGGGCAGAGATCAGGTTGATTAATAAGTCGAGAGGGGCACTTAAGCATTCCAATGCGTGGTAGTAACTGTTCATGGATCACAAACACAGAACTCAGTTCCTGAGAACGGCTGCAATGAGACAACCCACCATGTACTCCTACATGGCCTCTCACCGCTACCTTTACCAAATCGTGTTCACACACTTAGCTCTCAACGGTAGGACATGTTCACCACGTTCCAATTCATTCTCAATGAATCAGACCTGACTCAACTCTAAGCAGTAGCAGGAACGACAAACAAGCATGAATAAGTAGGCACATCAGGGCTCAAACAACTCCTACTCATGCTAGTGGGTTTCATCTATTTACTGTGGCAATGACAGGTCATGCAG
Source organism: Aegilops umbellulata (assembly GCA_032464435.1). Lineage (NCBI taxonomy): Eukaryota > Viridiplantae > Streptophyta > Magnoliopsida > Poales > Poaceae > Aegilops > Aegilops umbellulata. The sequence continues at coordinate 280,543,108 of CP136057.1, forward strand.
AGGAAAGGGGTTCAACTACCGCAGCATGTAACAGTTGAATCGTTGTTGTCCTAATGCAGTAAAAGAGAGCAGGAGCGAGAGAGTGAGATTGTATCGGAATGAACAAGGGGGTTCTGCTTGCCTGGCACTTCTGAAGATAATATAGTTCTTCATCGGTGTCATCGATCACATCGTCGAAACGCGTCTATCGAGAGGGGGCAATACCGGCAACTAAGAAAGAAACACAATCAATGCAATGCACAACATGATGCATGATCATGATATGGAAATATGCTAGTGTTTGAGCTAATGCAACTAGCAATCATATTAAATGAAGTTGGTTTGACCAAAGGTTCAAATTCAAACTCCATATGGTGATTATTTAAATGCCAAACATTTGATTTGCCCTATTCAGCAACTATAAGTTGTTCAAACATGCATGCAAATGCCGTAAACAGATTCCTTGAATTTTTCTGATAATTTTTCATATATAAATCATTTCATTTGGAGTTGCGGTTGATTTTCTATGATTTTTAGAAGTTTAGGACATTTTTTGAAAATAAATAAATCGTTTAGATTTATTTAAAATCCAGAAAAGACTTTATGGTGTCAGAGTGACCTCATCACTACGTCAGCAGGTCAACTGACCTGGTCCAGGTCAAACCTGACCTGTCGGGCCCACTGGTCAGTGACAGAGGCGCTAATCCCGCGTTGACCCGTGCTTTGACCCGATGCGGGGCCCATTGTGGGTGGTTAGCGGGCAGTGATTAGCACTAATCACTGCCACGTCGGCGTGGCCGGAGATTAGCTGCCGGCGACCTCACAGAGCGGCGGAGGTGCTCGGCATTCGCCGTCCGGCGTCCTCTCGACCCGCGGTTTGGCTCTACGGGTTGCTGGGCGTGCACCGTATCCAGGGAAACACACGAGAAGGGGCGGGGTGGTCGGAGTCGACGGCACCGATGAGCAGAGCGGCGCCGGGGTTCGGACGTTGACGGATTCGACGCCGCAGGGCACGGCAGGAGCAACATATGGTCGCTACGGCCCTGTGCTGATGCGCTGAGCGCGGTGATGCGCTCGGTTTCGAGCTCAGGTGGAAGTGGCCTCGGCAGCGAGAAGCTCAGGCGGCAGCGCGTGCGGGCGAGCGCGGTGTGGCGGCTACGGCATGAAGCAGAGCAAACGGGGAGGGGGAGAAGGAGCAGGAGCTCACGACGAGTGCAGAGGGCGTCGAAACGGGCTCGGCGAAGGATTGGAGTTGGCGGGGCGGCAAAGTCGATCTCGCCATCGGGAGGTTGAAGACGAGCCCGGTGAGGACGTTCGGGGGCTTCTGGCGGGGCGTGGCTTGGTGAAGGGGTCGAGGACGAGTTGGCGGAGCTTCTGGGCTGCTCGGGAGGACGAGGGAGAGGCCTTGGCCGCGGTGGTGCTCGTCGGCAGCGGCGGCGGCGCTCGGACTGCGCGTGAGGGAGAGAGACAGGGGAGGTGAGGACGAGGGAGAGATCGAGGGGGGCGAGGGGGAGTGCGTGGCGTTCACAGCCGCGTCGGGGAAGCGGCGGGAAGCAGGAGGTGGCCTCGCGCGTGGACGCACGCGGAGAGCACGCGCCTTCGTCCTCCTGGTAGGGGAGGAAGATGACAGGGGAGGCCAGTGGGTTGGGCCTGCCAGCGCTGGGCCAAGTGGGCGCCAGGTAAGCCACAGGTAACCTCTCTCTCTCCTTTTATTTATGTTTTCTATTTTCTGTCTTTGTTTTTTTATTTAGTAAAATACTAAACCACTTTATAAAATCCTGAAATAAATTGTGGGCACATACTGGATTATTACCAACAACACTCAATTATTTAAGAATTATTAGAGCATTTAAAATATTTATCGAATTTAAATGCTCCAATTCAAATACAATATGAGTTAATTCAAAAATCCAGAATGTCCTAGAAATATGTTCATCATTTTTGGCAGAGGTTTTCACCTTAATAAAAAATCATGAACTTTTCTGGAGGGCATTTTGGTTCATTGAAAAGATTTGAATTTGAACCTAGTTGAATTTCATCATGTGCTAGGGTTTGAGCATCCCCATTTCAAAATTAACTGAAATTGAAAAAGATGCATGGATGCAATGCCACTAATTACAAGAAGATTTCTAGGGCTGTGACAACTCACCCGCACTAAATAAGAATCTCGTCCTGAGATTCAAGACGTGAGATAAGAAGACAGAGGGGCACAAGACCAACACAATCTTCATGATCCAGGTTGCACCTCATAAGGTTGTTGATTCGATCACCAACATTGTCTCGACATCTTGCTCTGAGAACTCCATCCAACATGACAACAAGAAGAAAGGGAAAAGTCTAGAAGAATCGCTCTTCTCAAAGATCGAGCAATTCAAGATCATCTCATGGAGTGAGACATTGAAACATCTCTCGAGTTGAGACACAAAACACACATCAGAGATGAAGGTAAGGGTCTGATGACGAAAGTTTAATTTGGTAGGCAAGAATTCCACGCTTGAAAGGGTGGTGCACTAGTTTTAGAGTAATGAGGAGTTAATTGTCCTTCATCCCATAACGGGGCACCTTAGGGGAGGTGACTCGTAGAATTATTACCTTAAGTGGCAAAAAGAATTACTTTTGATACAAAGATCATTGAAATTCTTTATACCAGCCCAAGGCAATCACAAACGATCGTGTGAATGAATTCGAAAGAATGGCATACTCATACCAGAATGGATGATGTGGACTACCTTGTTGAAGACAACGCAATGGATGATTTTGCTTATCATTGGAAATGGATGGGACCCATGACAAGACCACTTTTGAGATGATCCTGGACAACAACTATCAAGAAGGCAGCCCATGGGGAATTGGCACCATGGCGGTGCAAGGTGGGAACAAAAAGCGACTGTTGGGAAAGTTCCAACCATCATATCTGCCGGAGATTCAGATCCGATTGGTGATAGGATACTTCAGACTCAGCTTGTCTGAAAAGAAAGTTTGCAACACAATTCGACGAGATGACGTTGCGAGATTCTTGGGAAATGAAGTACGATAGCAAGCTCCAAAACATGAGCTGGTTCTGCTACACACATGTGAACACGCTGTCTCAGACAAGCATGACCACGTAGTAGTCTTACAACAAAATACTACCGAGTTCTGGTTGGGAACCATCATCGAGGTTATCGGAGTCTTGTGCATGGTCTAGAATTAACACAACAAACTCCTTTTCCTTGAAAAAAACAATCAGTGGCTTGGTGTGCTAGGAATACATATAGAGTGAAGGTTGCAAGTCTTCAAACCACAGAATACTTCGCACGTATGCATGACTGATTTGGAATGATTCCAAAGGAAGCAAAACAAACTTTCTCGAATTCACGGCGGCAACTTGCATAAAATGCACATGAATTAGAGGAAGTCACTTCTTTTATCCGAACATATGCTTCATGGGCTAGCATGAAGAAATGCTTTCAAAAATTTCCAACACTAGCTCAATGTTCAACATGAATCATGGAGGAGACAAGATGTTGCTGATAGGCTCAACAACAACTCATCGGAATTTCCATATCACTAGACTTCCACCATCATGTGAACATGGTGATAGCATTGGTCAGACCAAAAGATGTAATGGTGTATGCTCGAGGGATCAACCACGAGTAAGACAACATTACGAACATCTTTGGTTCTGATTTCATTTACGATAGCCCACACTCAAATCAAAGGATTGATAAGACAATAGCGCCGACAATTGATCACGTGGATCAATCGATGAAGATATTATCTTTCTTCAACACAGATACAAGATATCCCTTAGGGATGAGCATGGTAGGACAAGTTTTTATCTTCCAACTCTCCAAGTTGTTGTTAAGCTTAACCAACTAGCTCAGGGGTATCCAACACAGATTCTTGGAGAAAGGCGTGGCTACAAGAAACCAACTTGATCACGAACTCAACATAGCGGTCAGGTGACAACCTGGTAACACTTCCGAGAAGATATTTAGAAAATCACGAACCACCGATATGTTACTAAGCTCGAGAACAATCTTGCTTTTCAGGGCAAGACGATGTGACTAAACAAGAAAGGAATTATACAATCCTAACTCTTGATCGAAGGGTGCACCAGGAAAAATGGACTAGGTAGCACGATTAGTCTTAGAATGATAATTCAGTAACCAGCACGCTAAGAATGAGAGTATTGTCCATTAACTACCAAGCAACGGAGTTGCTATGAGTATTGATTTCGCACATCACAGTACACTTGTCGGCATTCCGGTTACAATAACACGGGAACCAAGGAATGAACAATGATGGCGAGAAGTATTACTGCGTCAAGAATTCATAAGAGGTGGTGCAATTCTCATGACACTCTTGACATAAAGATGGTAACACTCCAAGGTACAGCAGAGCAAAAGCTGGATTGACATTTGATTCGTGGAATACAACTACTTTGACCCAATCCTAGATATGGATGAGGTACTGGAGTTTGTTTCTCCTAGTCATTCTCAAATTGAATGGCTTGACAGACCACAAGAATAATAGGCATCAACAACGAATGCACGCATACTCTTGAGTATCAAATGATAGACGGGGGTCAGAATACAACTAAAGAGAACAACTCAAGGAACATATAACTTTCTGAGTTGTGGATTCATGGGTTAGTATGTCAAACGAGTTCAACAAATTTCTTCCGGATAACCCATGCAGAATGATAGAACTGGCAGAGTCACAATATGAACAGAGTACTCCTCAAGAGCACCCTGGTTGTGATCTTTTGGTTCAAAGGAACTTCTGCCATAAGAAGTTCATGGTATTTGGAAGAGGGAAATACCACGGACCTCGAGGACTATCGCAAAGGTTACTAATATCATAAAGGTACGAGCAACACTATCAACACGAGGTAAGTAGAGTGAATCTTGGGTCAAGAACCCAAGAGTAGAATACCTACTACTAAGTGGCATCACGAGATGCTTTCGAGAATGGTGGCCAGAATCATCACACTGGGAACACAAAACATGGCTAGATTACTAGGTGACTCCCTAAGACACCTAGGGTCATAATAATAGCTCCAACATATATGTCGAGGCAACAGAGTACCTCAACTCACTGGCTAGTGTGCTTATTCTGACCAAAAGGACATCGGGAATGGAGGAAGGATTTGCAAATGCATTAGATTATTTAGAAACCTGGGATGACTCGGACAGCATAACGACTATAAATGCTCAAAATGATTTGAGACATACTGCAAAATGGTGGCATCACCACTCAACATCACAATATCCATGTATCGAGAGCAACTGTGAACACATGGAAGTAGTAGAAACTGAACTGGGGCTTAAATCCATCAATCCTATAAGTCTCTACCATAGTAACTCGTCATCCTGATAGATAGATGAGAAGGCCTAGTTCTTAATCCCCGTAGAAAGGAAGAGGATGACTCAGATCACAAGGGCATAAGGTAAAGGAGTAAAAAGAGCCTTACGTTCCCTTCCACAATCAATTCCCTTGTATAACTAAAGCATTTCTAGACTCAACTTCGACCAGTTTGGCTTGGTAATCCTACAGGCAGTCAGGCTCTGATACCAAGCTGTCAGGACTCCGATCCTAAGTCACACCGATCTAGCATGTAACACATCATATCACCTTGCGGCCTCACGCACGGTATTCCCACGGGTGCCACCTTACCTGCCCGGAACCGTTTGCGCCTTTTGGCTCACGTATATGATAGTGTCACTAGCATCCATATGACAAAGAACCCGGGCCGACATGGCTAGTCGTGAACCCAAAGCGGCACTAACCCATGGGGACAGGCATACATGAATCAACTTCGAGCATGTCGGTCAACAGCGTGTGAATCTGGGCTATAGCACTAGGCTAACAGGACTCCGGTAACCTGGGCTTTAGCAGGCTACACAGGACTCCGAATGTCACCGCGTGACTCTTCCTCGAAGGTACAGACACAGGAACGAAGTGAAACACATGCCGGCCAGTCAAGTGTCCTGAGCAGTAGTGCTGGGCTAGCAGGACTCCGGTGAACCGGGCAGTAGCGGACTACTAAGGCTCATGGAAGCACAAGACTACATTTCCCCATAAGAGAGGCTACCAAGGATAAGCAACTAGGTTGTCGGATCCCACACATACCAAGCATTTCAATCATACACACAATATGCTCGATATGTGTAAATACAACATGGCATCACAACATAACTCTACGACTCAAGTATTTATTCATTAGGCTCCGAGGAGCGAGATATTACAAACATGGGTCTCATGACCCAACATTCAGAGCATACAAGTCAAAGCGCATGCGGAAGTTTAACATGTCTGAGTACAGACATCTAAAAATGAAAAAGGCTGAGAAGCCTGACTATCTACCAGATCCTGCCGAGGGCACAAGATCGTAGCAGAGGTAACAAGCTAAACGTCGAAGTCCACGCGGAACTACTAGAGAGACTGACGTCTCTATGCAAAAACATAAAATAGGCAAACGTGAGTACAAATGTACCCAGCAAGACTTACATCAGAACTATCTACATATGCATCGGTATCAATAAAGGGGTGGTGGAGTTTAACTGCAGCAAGCCAGCTTTGACTCGGTGGCTATCCTGAACTACGACTGCAAGTAACTCTTTTGAGGTGGCGCACACGAGTCCACATATTCACCATATCAATACACCACTATGGATCCGCTCCCGTCTCCTCAAGAGAACGCCATCCATAGCACTCACGCTTATCTTGCGAGTTTTAGATATCCACTTGCACTTGTCTATGAAGTATGCAAGGGGTACAAGTTTCCATATCTGAGGAATCCGACTATTCGAATAGATAATGATAACCCTGCAGGGGTGTACTTCTTCACACACGCTCTCGCCACTTACCACCATGTACACGTCATGTACCTCGGCAACCTTCAAGCGGAAGCCTGGCGAGGGAGTCGGCCACGACCTGACTAACCACGCAAGTCTCTCATCCAGGTTTATCGCCTATTCGGGTTCCATCCGCAAGGAGATCCGGCCGGGGTGTCGCTCACGGCCCCAAACGATGTGTACAGGGTTCCAAGCCCACCAAACGGGCGGTGCTCGGTCTACCCGGCCACGGTGCCTAGTCTGTGCCAAGCCCACCTGTACTGGGTGCCACTTGGTAGACTACTAACACTACTTACAAACACCAGAAACTAGTTGCAACTCCTGGACACAGATCAGGTTGATTAATAAGTCGAGAGGGGCACTTAAGCATTCCAATGCGTGGTAGTAACTGTTCATGGATCACAAACACAGAACTCAGTTCCTGAGAATGGCTGCAATGAGACTACCCACCATGTACTCCTACATGGCCTCTCACCGCTACCTTTACCAAATCGCGTTCACACACTTAGCTCTCAACGGTAGGACATGTTCACCACGTTCCAATTCATTCTCGATGAATGAGACCTGACTCAACTCTAAGCAGTAGCAGGCACGACAAACAAGCATGAATGAGTAGGCACATCAGGGCTCAAACAACTCCTACTCATGCTAGTGGGTTTCATCTATTTACTGTGGCAATGACAGGTCATGCAGAGGAAAGGGGTTCAACTACCGCAACATGTAACAGTTGAATCGTTGTTGTCCTAATGCAGTAAAAGAGAGCAGGAGCGAGAGAGTGGGATTGTATCGGAATGGACAAGGGGGTTCTGCTTGCCTGGCACTTCTGAAGATAACATAGTTCTTCATCGATGTCATCGATCAGATCGTCGAAACGCGTCTATCGGGAGGGGGCAATACCGGCAACTAAGAAAGAAACACAATCAATGCAATGCACAACATGATACATGATCATGATATGCAAATATGCTAGTGTTTGAGCTAATGCAACTAGCAATCATATTAAATGAAGTTGGTTTAAACCAAAGGTTCAAATTCAAACTCCATATGTGATTATTTAAATGCCAGACATTTGATTTGCCCTATTCGGCAACTATAAGTTGTTCAAACATGCATGCAAATGCCAGAAACAGATTCCTTGAATTTTTCTGATAATTTTTCATATATAAATCATTTCATTTGGAGTTGCGGTTGATTTTCTATGATTTTTAGAAGTTTAGGACATTTTCTGAAAATAAATAAATCGTTTAGATTTATTTAAAATCCAGAAAAGACTTTATGGCGACCTCATCTGACGTGGTCCAGGTCAAACCTGACCTGTCGGGCCCACTGGTCAGTGACAGAGGCGCTAATCCCGCGTTGACCCGTGCTTTGACCCGATGCGGGGCCCATTGTGGGTGGTTAGCGGGCAGTTATTAGCACTAATCACTGCCATGTCGGCGTGGCCGGAGATTAGCCGCCGGCGACCTCACAGAGCGGCAGAGGCGCTCGGGATTTGCCGTCCGGCGTCCTCTCGACCCGCGGTTTGGCTCTACGGGTTGCTGGGCGTGCACCGTATCCAGGGAAACACACGAGAGGGGGCAGGGTGGTCGGAGTCAACGGCACCGATGAGCAGAGCGGCGCCGGGGTTCGGACGTCGACGGATTCGACGCTGCAGGGCACGGCAGGAGCAACATATGGTCGCTACGGTCCTGTGCTGATGCGCTGAGCGCGGTGATGCGCTCGGTTTCGAGCTCAGGTGGAAGTGGCCTCGGCAACGAGAAGCTCAGGCGGCGGCGCGTTCGGGCGAGCGCGGTGTGGCGGCTACGTCGTTCAGCAGAGCAAACAGGGAGGGGGATAAGGAGCAGGAGCTCACGGCGAGTGCAGAGGGCGTCGAAATGGGCTCGGGGAAGGATTGGAGTTGGCGGGGCGGCGAAGTCGATCTCGGCGTCTGGAGGTTGAAGACGAGCCCGGTGAGGACGTTCGGGGGCTTCTGGCGGGGCGTGGCTTGGTGAAGGGGTCGAGAACGAGTTGGCGGAGCTTCTGGGCTGCTCGGGAGGACGAGGGAGAGGCGTTGGCCACGGTGGTGCTCGTCGGCAGCAGCGGCGGCGCTCGAACTGCGCGTGAGGGAGAGAGACAGGGGAGGTGAGGACGAGGGAGAGATCAAGGGGGTCGAGGGGGAGTGCGTGGCGTTCACAGCCGCGTCGGGGAAGCGGCGGGAAGCAGGAGGTGGCCTCGCGCGTGGACGCACGCGGAGAGCACGCGCCTTCGTCCTCCTGGCAGGGGAGGAAGACGACAGGGGAGGCCAGTGGGTTGGGCCTGCCAGCGCTGGGCCAAGTGGGCGCCAGGTAAGCCACAGGTAACCTCTCTCTCTCTCCTTTTATTTATGTTTTCTATTTTTCTGTCTTTGTTTTTTTTATTTAGTAAAATACTAAACCACTTTATAAAATCCTGAAATAAATTGTGGGCACATACTGGATTACTACCAACAACCCTCAATTATTTAAGAATTATTAGAGCATTTAAAATAATTATAGAATTTAAATGCTCCAATTCAAATATAATATGAGTTAATTCAAAAATCCAGAATGTCCTAGAAATATGTTCATCATTTTTGGCAGAGGTTTTCACCTTAATAAAAAATCATGAACTTTTCTGGAGGGCATTTTGGTTCATTGAAAAGATTTGAATTTGAACCTAATTGAATTTCATCATGTGCTAGGGTTTGAGCATCCCCATTTCAAAATTAACTGAAATTGAAAAAGATGCATGGATGCAATGCCACTAATTGAAAAAGATCCTTGACAACTTTCCTCCCCCCACTGGAGGGGGAGAGGTTTCTTCTTCCTCCTCCTTGTTTTCAAGGGAGGAGCGCATCTCGGATTCGTCGGATGATGAATCCGACACCTCCAGGCGCCGGGAACTCTTTCGAGTCCTTGTGGCCTTCTTCTTGGCCTTCTTCTCTGGCACCACGTAAGGTGCCGGAGCCAGCAGCTTTGCTAAGTGAGGATCGGCTGGGTCTTCGGGCAAAGGGGCCAGATAGTCGATCTGTCCGGACTTCGCCTGCCAATCCTGTCAAAGGAAAGGGAGTTTAGATCCCGCATAGAGTCAAACTATGGAAAACCAACATCCTGTAAAAGGTAAAATTAGCTTACCGCACTAGCAGGACGCTGCGTGCTGAATCCGCGGTCCTCGAAAGCGGATACGGGAGCCTCGGCGCCTTTGAATAGCACCTTCCAGGCGTCTTCGTACGTTGTGTCGAAGAGCCTGCTTAGGGTTGGGTGTTGTGCCGGGTTGAACTCCCACAAATTGAAACCCCATTGCTGACACGGGAGGATCCGCAGGACGAGTATAACCTAGACTACATTGACAAGCTTGAGCTGCTTGTTCACCAGGGTTTGGATGCATTTTTGCAGTCCGGTTACTTCTCCTTGGTTGCGCCACGATAGGCCCGTCTCTTTCCAAGACGTGAGCCACGTAGTGGATCCGGACCGGAACTCGGGGGTTGCGACCCACTCAGGGTCGCGCGGCTCGGTGATGTAAAACCACCCCGATTGCCACCCCTTCAGGGTCTCCACAAAGGAGCCCTCGAGCCATAGGACGTTGGCTATCTTGCCCGCCATGGCACCTTCGCACTCCGCCTGGTTGCCGCGCACCACCTTAGGCTTGACGTTGAAAGTCTTGAGCCATAGGCCAAAATGGGGGCGGATGCAGAGGAAAGCCTCGCACACGACGATAAACACCGAGATGTTGAGGATGAAGTTCGGGGCCAGATCATGGAAATCTAGGCCGTAGTAGAACATAAGCCCCCGAATGAACGGGTGGAGAGGAAAGCCCAGTCCGCGGAGGAAATGGGGAAGGAATACTACCCTTTCATGGGGCCTTGGAGTGGGGAGGAGCTGCCCCTCTTTGGGAAGCCGGTGCGCGATGTCGTTAGACAAGTATCCGACTTTCCTCAGTTTTTTGACGTGTCCCTCCGTGACGGAGGAGACCATCCACTTGCCTCCCGCTCCAGACATGGCTGGAGAAGGTTGAGGTCGGAAGTGCGGGCTTGGGCGTTGGAGCTCGAGTGCGAAGAAGATGGATAGGCAAAGGAGGAAGAAGACATAGGTAAAAAGGTGGATCCTTATCCCTTTATATGGGCGGATGCGGCTAAGCGTCCCCACCAGCCTGGTAAAACTCGCTTATCTCCCAAGCGCCATGATAAATGGCGCACTTGGGTTACCCACGTCCGTATTGATGAGAATCTCGTAAATAAGGGGACACGATCTCTGCTTTGACAAGACGTGCCAAGGAAACCGCCTCGCAAAATGCGCTGAGGTGGGGGAGTAAAAATGATGCGAATAAAGGCTTGGTCGTAGTGTGATATCATGCTACAAAATACGTCAGCAGATTAGATTTGTGTAAATATTATTCTCTCTATGGCAATATGTGGAAACTTATTTTGCAGAGTTAGACATTGTCCTTTGTGTTCAAAATCTTCTATGAAGTACTTGGAGGAGGAACCCGCCTTGCAATGCCGAAGACAATCTGCGCGCCGGACTCGTCGTCATTGAAGCCTGGTTCAGGGGCTACTCAGGGAGTCCTGGATTAGGGGGTGTTTGGATAGCCGGACTATACCTTCGGCCGGACTCCTGGACTATGAAGATACAAGATTGAAGACTTCGTCCTGTGTCCGGAAGGGACTTTCCTTGGCGTGGAAGGCAAGCTTGGCGATACGGATATTTAGATCTCCTACCATTGTAACCGACTTTGTGTAACCCTAACCCTCTCCGGTGTCTATATAAACCGGAGGGCTTTAGTCCGTAGGACAACATAAAACAATCATACCATAAGCTAGCTTCTAGGGTTTAGCCTCCTCGATCTCGTGGTAGATCTACTCTTGTACTACCCATATCATCAATATTAATCAAGCAGGACGTAGGGTTTTACCTCTATCAAGAGGGCCCGAACCTGGGTAAAACATCGTGTCCCTTGTCTCCTGTTACCATCCGCCTAGACACACAATTCGGGACCCCCTACCCGAGATCCGCCGGTTTTGACACCGACAGTGCTACTTTGAAGCACAAGTGTGGTAAAAGGATAGTAGAATTTCCCCCTTCTCTCTTTTTCTCTCATTTTTTGTTTTTTTTGTTTTTTGGGCCCTCTCTTTTTTTGGCCTCTTATTATTATTATTATTATTATTATTATTATTATTATTATTATTATTATTATTATTATTATTATTATTATTATTATTATTATTATTATTATTATTATTATTATTATTATTATTATTATTATTATTATTATTATTATTATTATTATTATTATTATTATTATTATTATTATTATTATTATTCGTCCGGAGTCTCATCCCGACTTGTGGGGGAATCATAGTCTCCATCATCCTTTCCTCACATGGGACAATGCTCTAATAATGATAACCATCACACTTTTATTTACTTACAACTCAAGAATTACAACTTGATACTTAGAACAGAATATGACTCTATATGAACGCCTCCGACAGTGTACCGGGATGTGCAATGAATCAAGAGTGACATGTATGAAAGAATTATGAACGGTGGCTTTGCCACAAATGCGATGTCAACTACATGATCATGCAGAGCAACATGACAATGATGGAGTGTGTCATAATAAACGGAACGGTGGAAAGTTGCATGGCAATATATCTCGGAATGGCTATGGAAATGCCATAATAGGTAGGTATGGTGGCTGTTTTGAGGAAGGTATATGGTGGGTGTATGGTACCGGCGAAAGTTGCGCGGTACTAGAGAGGCTAGCAATGGTGGAAGGGTGAGAGTGCGTATAATCCATGGACTCAACACTAGTAATAAAGAACTCATATACTTATTGCAAAAATCTATTAGTTATCAAAACGAAGTACTACGCGCATGCTCCTAGGGGGATAGATTGGTAGGAAAAGACCATCGCTCGTCCCCGACCGCCACTCATAAGGAAGACAATCAAAAAATAAATCATGCTCCGACTTCATCACACAACGGTTCACCATACGTGCATGCTACGGGAATCACAAAATTTAACACAAGTATCTCTCAAATTCACAACTACTCAACTAGCACGACTTTAATATCACCATCTTCATATCTCAAAACAATCATAAGGAATCAAACTTCTCATAGTATTCAATGCACCTTATATGAAAGTTTTTACTATATCCCTCTTGGATGCCCATCATATTAGGACTAGTTTTATAACCCAAGCAAATTACCATGCTGTTTAAGACTCTCAAAATAATATAATTGAATCATGAGAGTTCATCTATTTCTTGAAAATAAAACCACTGTCGTGCTCTAAAAGATATAAGTGAAGCACTAGAGCAAATGACAAACTACTCCAAAAGATATAAGTGAAGATCAATGAGTAGCTGAATAATTATGTAACTATGTGAACACTCTCTAACATTTAATAATTTCAGATCTTGGGATATTATTCAAACAGCAAGCTAAAGTAAATAAAATAAAATGATGCTCCAAGCAAAACACATATCACGTGGTGAATAAAAATATAGCTCCAAGTAAAGTTACCGATGAACGAAGACTAAAGAGGGGATGCCATCTGGGGCATCACCAAGCTTAGGCTCTTGGTTGTCCTTGAATATTACCTTGGGTTCCTTGGGCATCCCCAAGATTAGGCTCTTTCCACTCCTTATTCCATAGTCCATCGAATCTTTACCCAAAACTTGATAACTTCACAACACAAAACTTAAGAGAAAACTCGTAAGCTCCGTTAGTATAAGAAAATAAATCACCACTTAGGTACTGTAGTGAACTCATTATAAATCCATATTGGTGTAATATCTACTGCATTCCAACTTCTCTATGGCTGATACCCTCCGATACTACTCATAGATTCATCAAAATAAGCAAACAACACAATGAAAACAGAATCTGTCAAAAGCAGAACAGTCTGTAGTAATCTGTAACTCTGGAATACTTCTTTAACTCCAAAAATTCTGAAATAAATTGGTGGATGTGAGTAATTTGTCTATTAATCTTCTGCAAAAATAATCAACTTAAAAGAACTCTTCTGTAAAAAATGACAGCTAATCTCGTGAGCGCAAAGTTTCTGTTTTTTACAGCAAGATCACATTAACTTTCACCCAAGTCTTCCCAAAGGTTCTACTTGGGACTTCATTGAAAAGAAGATATAAAACATGATTACTACAGTAGATTAATCATGTTAACATACAAAAACAGTAGGGGTAAATATTGGGTTGTCTCCCAACAAGCGCTTTTCTTTAATGCCTTTTAGCTAGGTATGATGATTTCAATGATGCTCGCATAAAAGATAAGAATTGAAACATAAAGAGAGCATCATGAAGCATATTACTAACACATGTAAGTCTAACCCACTTCCTATGCATAGGGATTTTGTGAGCAAACAATTTATGGGAACAAGAATCAACTAGCATAGGAAAGCAAAACAAGCACAACTTCAAGATTTTAAGCACATAGAGAGGAAACTTGATATTATTGCAATTCCTACAAGCATATATTCCTCCCTCATAATAATTTTCAGTAGCATCATGAATGAATTCAACAATATAACCATCACATAAAGCATTCTTTTCATGATCTACAAGCATAGAATTTTTATTACTCTCCACATAAGCAAATTTCTTCTCATGAATAGTAGTGGGAGCAAACTCAACAAAATAACTATCATGTGAGGCATAATCCAATTGAAAATTAAAATCATGCTGAAAAGTTTCATGGTTATCATTATTATATATAGCATACATGTCATCACAATAATCATCATAGATAGCAACTTTGTTCTCATAATCAATTGGAACCTCTTCCGAAATAGTGGATTCATCACTAAATAAAGTCATGACCTCTCCAAATCCACTTTCATAATTATCACAATAAGATTCAACACCCTCCAAAATAGTGGGAACATTACTTCCTAAAGTTGACACTCTTCCAAACCCACTTTCATCAATATAATCATCATAAATAGCAGGCATGCTATCATCATAATAAATTTGCTCATCAAAACTTGGGGGACAAAAAATATTATCTTCGTCAAACATAGCATGCCCAAGCTTGTGGCTTTGCATATCATTAGCATCATGGATATTCAAGGAATTCATACTAAAAACATTGCAATGATGCTCATGATTTAAATATTTAGTGCCAAACATTTTAATGCATTCTTCTTCTAACACTTGAGCAAAAATTTCCTTTCCATCATTTTCACGAAAGATATAAAAAAGATGAAGCATATGAGGCACCCTTATTTCCATTTTTTTGTAGTTTTCTTTTATAAACTAAACTAGTGATAAAACAAGAAACTAAAAGATTCGATTGCAAGATCTAAAGATATACCTTCAAGCACTCATCTCCTTGGCAACGGCGCCAGAAAAGAGCTTGATGTCTACTACACAACCTTCTTCTTGTAGACGTTGTTGGGCCTCCAAGTGTAGAGGTTTGCAGGACAGTAGCAAATTTCCCTCAAGTGGATGACCTAAGGTTTATCAATCCGTGGGAGGCGTAGGATGAAGATGGTCTCTCTCAAACAACCCTGCAACCAAATAACAAAGAGTCTCTTGTGTCCCCAACGCACCCAATACAATGGTAAATTGTATAGGTGCACTAGTTTAGCGAAGAGATGGTGATAAAAGTGCAATATGGATGGTATATATAGGTTTTTATAATATGAAATTATAAAAACAGCAAGGTAACTAATGATAAAAGTGAGCGAAAACGATATTGCAATGCGTTGAAATAAGGCCTATGGTTCATACTTTCACTAGTGCAAGTTCTCTCAACAAGGAGAACATAATTAGATCATATAACTATCCCTCAACACGCAACAAAGAGTCACTCCAAACTTACTAATAGCGGGAACAAACGAAGAGATCATTGTAGGGTATGAAACCACCTCAAAGTTATTCTTTCCGATCAATCCATCGGGCTATTCCTATAAGTGTCACAAACAGCCGTAGAGTTCATAGTAAAATAACACCTTAAGACACAAATCAACAAAAACCCTAATGTCACCTAGATACTCCAATGTTATCTCAAGTATTCGTGGGTATGATTATACGATATGCATCACACAATCTCAAATTCATCTATTCAACCAACACAAAGAACTTGAAAGAGTGCCCAAAAGTTTCTACCGGAGAGTTAAGATGAAAACGTGTGCCAACCCCTATGCATAGATTCCCAAGGTCACGGAACCCGCAAGTTTATCACCAAAACATACATCAAGTGAATCAATAGAATACCCCATTGTCACCACAGGTATCTCATGCAAGACATACATCAAGTGTTCTCAAATCCTTAAAGACTCAATCCGATAAGATAACTTCAAAGGGAAAACTCAATCCATTACAAGAGAGTAGAGGGGGAGAAACATCATAAGATCCAACTATAATAGCAAAGCTCGCGGTACATCAAGATCGTGCCAAATCAAGAACACGAGAGAGAGAGAGAGAGAGAGAGAGAGAGAGATCAAACACATAGCTACTGGTACATACCCTCAGCCCCGAGGGTGAACTACTCCCTCCTTGTCATGGAGAGCGCCGGGATGATGAAGTTGGCCACCGGTGATGATTCCCCCCTCCAGCAGGATGCCGAAATAGGGTCCCGATTGGTTTTTGGTGGCTAGAGAGGCTTGCGGCGGCGGAACTCCCGATCTGGGTTTCTTTTCGGGGGTTTCTGTATTTATAGGAATTTTTGGCGTCGGTCTCACGTCAGGGGGGGTCTTCGAGTCATCCACGAGGCAGGGGGCGCGCCCAGGGGGTAGGGCGCGCCCTCCACCCTCGTTGATCTCTCGGGACTCTTCTGGCCCAACTCTTTTACTCCGGGGGCTTCTTTTGGTCCATAGAAAATCATAAAAAATTGGCACGTAAATTGGACTCTGTTTGGTATTCCTTTTCTGTAAAACTCAAAAACAAGGAAAAAACAGAAACTCGCACTGGACTCTAGGTTAATAGGTTAGTCCCAAAAATCATATAAAATAGCATATAAATGCATATAAAACATCCAAGATGGATAATATAATAGCATGGAACAATAAAAAATTATAGATACATTGGAGACGTATCAAGTCTCGAAATGGTCGAAACATAAAGATTGATATATTGGATGGTTATGTTTGTACACCGTAATGGTTTTGGAAAGGTTCAAGCATTTTCCGGAGTACCGGGGGTTACCGGAACCCCCCGGGGAGTTAATGGGCCTTCATGGGCCCTAGTGGATAGAGGAGGCGGCGACGAGGTGGTGGCGCGCGCCCCCCAAGCCCAAATCAAATTGGACCAGGGTTGGGTGGACAACCCCCCTTTCCTTCTCTCCTCCTCCTCCTTCCCTCCTTCTCCTAGTCGGAATAGGAGAGGGGGGTGAATCCTACTTGGACCGGGAGTCCAAGTAGGACTACCCCCATGGCGCGCCCCCCTTGGGCTGGCCACCTCTCCTCCCCCCTTTATATACGTGGGAGGGGGGCACCCCAAAGGCTCACCAGGTCTTCTCTTAGACATGTGCGGTGCCCCTCTCCACAGTTACACACCTTGGCCATATCGTCGTAGTGCTTAGGCGAAGCCCTACGCCGGTAACTTCATCATCACCGTCGCCATGCCGTCGTGCTGAAGGAACTCTCCCTCGGCCTCAACTGGATCAAGAGTTCGAGGGACGTCATCGAGCTGATCGTGTGCTGAATGCGGAGGTGTCGTACGTTCGGTGCTTGGATCGGTTGGATCGCGAAGACGTTCGACTACATCAACCGTGTTACTAAATGCTTCCGCTTTCGGTCTACGAGGGTACGTGGACACACTCTCCCCGCTCGTTGCTATGCATCTCCTAAATAGATCTTGCGTGATCATAGGTAAAATTTTTGAAATACTGCGTTCCCCAACAGTTACATCAAATAGATCTACAAGAACATCGAGGAGAACATTGTATTGAAGATCAAAAGGAGAGAAGAAGCCATCTAGCTACTAACTAAGGACCCGTAGGTCTATGGTAAACTACTCACACATCATTGGAGGGCAGCAAGGATGATGAAGAACCCCTCCGTGACCATTGCGCGCTCCGGCAGAGTGCCGGAAAAGGCCTCTAGATTAGATCTCGTGGTTCTAGAACTTGCGGTGACGGAAAAAGTATTTCGTCGACTCCCCTAGAGTTTTTGGGATTTTAGAGTATTTATAGAGGCGGAGGTAGGTCAAGAAGCTTCCTGTGGGCCCCACTACCCATTAGGGTGCGCCAGAGGCCCCTAGCATGCCCTGGTGTCTAGTGGGCCCCACATGCCTTCTCTCGTGTGCTCCAGAAGCTTCTAGGGTCTCTTATCACCAAAAAAATCTCCAAAAAGTTTCGTGGAAATTGGACTTCGTTTGGTATTGATATTATACAAAGTAAAAACAAGCAAAAATACAACAACTAACACTGGGCACTATGTCAATAGGTTAGTCCCAAAAAATGATATAAATTTGCTAGTAAATGTATATAAAAAATCTAGATTGATACTTCAATAGCATGTAACAATAAAAAATTATAGATACGTTGGAGACGTATGAAGCATCCCTAAGCTTAATTCCCGCTCGTCATCGAGTAGGTAAATGATAAAAATAGAATTTTTGATGTGGAATGCTACCTATCATATTCATTACATATTCTTTTGTTTGTAGCATGGACATTTGGACTTTAATTGATTCAAAGCAATAGTCTATAATTTGACATGAAGACATCAATACTCAAGCATATCAACAAGCAACCATGTCTTTCAAAATATCAACGCTAAAGAAAGCTACCCCTAGCCCATTATGCTCAACCATTGATCCATTCATGAATCACACTCAAATATATGCACAAGTATGCCAATAGTGTTCCCTAGTTGGTGGTTTATGAGAGAAGATGGATGATACGTCTGGTACATCTCCATCGTATGTACTTTTCCAAACTCTTTTGCCCTTGTTTTGGACTCTAATTTGCATGATTTGAATGGAACTAACCCGGACTGACGTTGTTTTCAGCAGAATTGTCATGGTGTTATTTCTATGCATAAATAAAAGTTCTAGGATTGACCTGAAAATTTATGGAGAATATTCCTGGAATATATAAAAAATACTGGCAGAAAAAGATACCAGAGGGGGCCACCCAGGAGCCACAAGGCCCGGGGGTGCGCCCCCAGGCTTGTGGGGCCCCTGGAGCTCCAACAACCCTAAGTATAACTCCATATATACCTATTCACGGAGAAAAAAATCAGAGAGAAGGATTCATCGCATTTTATGATACGGAGCCGCTGCCACCTCCTGTTCTTCATTGGGAGGGCTGATTTGAAGTCTGTTCAGGGCTCCGGAGGGTGGAATCCGTCGCCCTCGTCATCATCAACCTTCCTCCATCACCAATTCCATGACGCTCATTGCCGGTAGTGAGTAATTCCATCATAGGCTTGCTGGACAGTGATGGGTTGGATAAGATTTATCATGTAACCGAGTTAGTTTTGTTAGGGTTTGATCCCTAGAATCCACTATGTTCTGAGATTGATGTTGCTATGACTTTGCTATGCTTAACGCTTGTCACTAGGGCCTGAGTGCCATGATTTCAGATCTGAACCTATTATGTTTTCATGAATATATTTGTGTCCTTGATCCTATCTTGCAAGTTGTAGACACCTATTACAAGTTATGATCCGCATACCCCAAGGTGACAATAATTGGGATTCTTTTTGGTGATTACCGTAGTTTGAGGAGTTCCTGTATTCACTAAGTGTTAATGCTTAGTTCCAGCTCTCTATTAAAAGGAGGCCTTAATATCCCTTAGTTCGCATTAGGACCCCGCTGCCATGCAAGTTCTTATCCATAAGCACGTATGACTATATAGGAAATACATGCCTACATTATATTGATGAATTGGAGCTAGTTCTGTGTCGCCCTAGGTTATGACTGCTACATGATGAATATTATCCAACACAACTATCATTGCCGATCCAATGCCTACGAGCTTTTCACATATTGATCTTTGCTAAGTTACTTTTGCCGTTGCTACCATTACAATCACTACAAAAATTGCTACTGTTACTGTTGCCACTGTTATGATTACTATCATACTACTTTGCTACTAAATACTTTGTTGCAGATATTAAGTCTTTCGGGTGTGATTGAATTGACAACTCAACTGCTAATACTCGTGAATATTCTTTGGCTCCCCTTGTATCGAATCAATAAATTTGGGTTGAATATTCTACCCTCGAAAACTGTTGTGATCCCCTATACTTGTGGGTTATCAACGTCCATTTTGCATCATGTTTTTATGTTGATATTTATTGCATTACGGACTGTTATTTCACTTTATGATACAATTCTTATGCCTTTTCTGTATTTACAAGATTTACATGAAGAGGGAGAATGCCGGCAGCTGGAATTCTGGACCGGAAAGGAGCAATTCTGAGATGCGTATTCTGCACAACTCCAAGTGCCCTGAAACTTTATGGAGAATTGATTTGGAATATATAAAAAATATTAGGTGACGAAAGAATAGAAGGGGACCCACCAGGTGGCCACAAGCCTGGGGGGCGCGCCCTACCCCCAGGGCGCGGGGGGCACCCTACCCCCAGGGCACGCCTCCCGAGCTTGTGCCCCCGGCCAGCCCCTCGTGTGCCATCTTCTGCTATATGAAGGGTTTTGACCTAGAAAACAAATCATACGAAGGCTTTCGGGATGAAGCGCCATCGTCTCGAGGCGAAACCTGGGCAGAAGCAATCTAGGGCTTCGGCAGAGCAATTCTTCCGGGCAAACTACCCTCCGGGAGGGGGAAATTGAAACCATCGTCATCACCAACAACCCTTTCATTGTGGGAGGGTTAATCTTCATCAACATCCTCACCATCACCATCTCCTCTCAAACCCAAGTTCATCTCTTGTATTCAATCTTTGTTCCAAAACCTCAGGTTGGTACCTGTGGGCTGCTGATGACCCACAAGTATAGGGGATCTATTATGGTCCTGATGACCCACAAGTATAGGGGATCTATCGTAGTCCTTTCGATAAGTAAGAGTTTTGAACCCAACGAGGAGCAGAAGGAAATGATAAGCGGTTTTCAGCAAGGTATTCTCTGCAAGCACTGAAATTATCGGTAACACGTAGTTTTGTGATAAGGTAATTTGTAACAGGTAACAAGTAATGAAAGTAAAAAAGGTGCAGCAAGATGGCCCAATCCCTTTTGTAGCAAAGGACAAGCTTGTACAAGCTCTTATATAGAGAAAAGCGCTCCCGAGGACACATAGGAATTATCGTCAAGCTAGTTTTCATCACGCTCATATGATTCACGTTCGTTACTTTGATAATTTGGTATGTGGGTGGACCGGTGCTTGGGTGATGTCCTTTCTTGGACAAACATCCCCCTTATGATTAACCCCTATTGCAAGCATTCGCAACTACAAAAGAAGTATTAAGGTAAACCTAACCATAGCATGAAACATATGGATTCAAATCAGCCCCTTACGAAGCAACTCATAAACAAGGGTTTAAGCTTCTGTCACTCTAGCAACCCATCATCTACTTATTACTTCCCAATGCCTTCCTCTAGGCCCAAACAATGGTGAAGTGTCATGTAGTCGACGTTCACATAACACCACTAGAGGAGAGACAACATACATCTCATCAAAATATTGAACGAATACGAAATTCACATGACTATTGATAGCAAGACTTCTCCCATGTCCTCAGGAACAAACGTAACTACTCACAAATCATATTCATGTTCATAATAAGAGGGGTGTTAATATGCATTAAGGATCTGAACATATGATCTTCCTCCAAATAAACCAACTAGCATCAACTACAAGGAGTAATCAACACTACTGGCAACCCACAGGTACCAGTCTGAGGCTTTGAGACAAAGATTGGATACAAGAGATGAACTAGGGTTTGAGAGGAGATGGTGCTGGTGAAGATGTTGATGGATATTGACCCCCTCCCGATGAGAGGATCATTGGTGATGACGATGGCGATGATTTCCCCCTCCTGGAGGGAAGTTTCCCCGGCAGAACAGCTCTACCGGAGCCCTAGATTGGTTCCGCCTCGTGGCGGCGGAGTTTCTTCCCGAAAGCTTGCTTATGATTTTTTGTCAGACGAAAGACTTCATATAGCAAAAGGTGGGCACCGGAGGCCTGCCAGGGGGGCCACGAGGCAGGGGGCATGCCCAGGGGGGTAGGGCGTGCCTCCTCCCTCGTGGCCAGGGTGTGGGCCCCCTCTGGTATTTTCTTCGCGCAATATTTTTTATTAATTCCAAAAATGACTTCCGTGAAGTTTCAGGACTTTTGGAGTTGTGCAGAATAGGTCTCTAATATTTGCTCCTTTTCCAGCCCAGAATTCCAGCTGTCGGCATTCTCCCTCTTCATGTAAACCTTGTAAAATAAGAGAGAATAGGCATAAGTGTTGTGACATAATGTGTAATAACAGCCCATAATGCAATAAATATCGATATAAAAGCATGATGCAAAATGGACGTATCAACTCCCCCAAGCTTAGACCTCGGTTGTCCTCAAGCGGCAGCCGACAACGATAAATATGTCCACATGTTTAGAGATAGAGGTGTCGATAAAATAAAATACGAACATGAGGCATCATGATAATTCTTATACAGCAGCATATATGGATATTGTCATATTATTTCTTATGCTCAAGTAATAATCTATTCACAATGTCAAGTATGAATCAGAAACTTCATTGAGAACCAACAAACTATAATCTCAGTCATTGAAGCAATTGCAATTTATCGTAACATCGGAAAGAGTCAATAAGAGCTTTTCAGCAATTCCACATACTCAACTATCATTTAATCTTTCACAGTTGCTAACACTCACACAATACTTATGGGTATGGAGTTTTAATCGAACACAGAGAAAGATAGGGGCTTATAGTGTTGCCTCCCAACCTTTTACCTCAAGGGTAATGTCAACAATAATAATTCATGCTAACTTACATTCAATTGGATATATATATCAGGATCTTTCCAACACAATGTGCTTGCCAAAGGATAAAATGTAAAAAGGAATGGTGAAGAACACCATGACTCTTGCAAGGTATAAGACAAAAGTAAAAGATAGGCCCTTCGCAGAGGGAAGCAGAGGTTGTCATGTGCTTTTAGGGTTGGATGCACGAAATCTTAATGCAAAAGAACGTCACTTTATATTGCCACTTGTGATATGGACCTTTATTATGCAGTCCGTCGCTTTTATTGCTTCCATATCACAAGATCATATAAAGCTTATTTTCTCCACACTAATAAATCATACATATTTAGAGAGCAATTTTTATTGCAATGCAACATGACAACTTACTTGAAGGATCTTACTCAATCCATAGGTAGATATGGTGGACTCTCATGGCAAAACTGAGTCTAAGGATATTCAGAAGCACAAGTAGTATCTCTACTTGGTGCAAAGAATTTGGCTAGCATGAGAGGGAAAGGCAAGCTTAACATGTTGGATGATCCATGACAATATACTTTATTTCAGATATAAGAAAACATAACCCATTATGTTGTCTTCCTTGTTCAACATCAACTCTTTAGCATGTCATACTTTAATGAGTGCCCACAATCATAAAAGATGTCAAAGATAGTATATTTATATGTGAAAACCTCTCTTTCTTTATTACTTCCTATTAATTGCAACGATGACCAAGACTATGTTTGTCAACTTTCAACAACTTTTATTCATCATACTCTTTATATTTGAAGTCATTACTCTCCATAAGATCAATATGATCTCTTTATTTCTTTTTATTCTTTCTTTTTTTCTTTAATTCCCTCATGATCATAGCAAGATAATAAAGCCCTTGACTCAACACTAATCATTATTATATATAGCTCACAGACTCAATTACATACAAGGATCATAAAGCAAAACTCAAAACTAAATCACACTAAAACTTTATTCTACTAGATCAAGATAATACCAAAAGGATCGAACTAAGAAAAACGGTAAAGATAGGAGTGTGATGGTGATACGATACCGGGGCACCTCCCCCAAGCTTGGCAGTTGCCAAGGGGAGTGTCCATACCCATGTGATTATGTCTCCTTCTTTGGAGGTGAAGAGGATGGTGATGATGAAGATAATTGTGCCTTCAGCTTATTAATATTGTACTTGAGAAGAGCAATTTCCTCCTTTAAATCATCGACCTCCGATTCCAGCTTCAAGATCTTGTCACATAAATCTCCTTTGCTTTTCTGCCGAAAACGAGAGGGAATAGATCGGTTGTTAGACAGTTTAGCCCTCTTAGGAAGACTAGACTTCTTAAACTTCACGTGCATATCCCCAGGTTGAGGTAGAGGGACATCCTCCTCCTCCGAACTTGAATCGTTGGTCCTCATCAAATGAGAAACCTCCTCATCATCTGTAGTTCGACCACAAGGAGATAGATCCCCATAGGTCTTTGGGTCAGCAACGAGATGTGAGACATAGCTCTCTCCGTCGGAATCCTGAGATGACATCTTGTTCCAAACCTGCTACAGAAACAGCTCAAAACAAAAACAGAGGATATTTGCGTGATACGGTGGTCAAAACCTTCGGGAGATTATATAATGAATTTTTACCGACCAAAAGAAGTATCGTGCAAGAAAACGGAGTCCGGAGAGCACACGAGGTGCCCACGAGGCAGGGGGCGTGCCTAGGGCGGTTGGGCGCGCCCTCCACCCTCGTGGAAGCCTCGTGTCCTTCCCAGACTACTTCTTATTTTCCTATTTTTCTAAATATTCCAAAACGGAGAAAAATTACCATTAATTAGAACTGTTTTGGAGTCGGTTTACTTCACGTACCACGTACCTATTCCTTTTCGGAGTCTGAAACGTTCTGGAAAGTGTCCCTTATGTATCCCTCCGGGGTTACAGTTTCAATAAACATTGGTTTCAACATTTCTAGGATTACCTGAAATATAATGTTTGATTCTTTGACTGTTCACCACTTTTGGATTTGTGCCTTAGAAGTTGTTGATTTTTATGACACCAGAACGATAGACCTCCTCGATAACGTAAGGACCTTACCATTTAGAGAGAATTTTTCCTGCAAAGCATCTTAAACGAGAGTTGAATAGCAACACATAATCACCTACATTAAACTCACGCTTTTGTATCCTTTTTTCATGCCATCTTTTGACTTTTTCTTTAAATAGTTTGGCATTCTCATAGGCCTGGGTTCTCCATTCATCAAGTGAGCTAATGTCAATAACCTCTTTTCACCAGCAAGTTTGAAATAATAATTGAGCTCTTTAATGGCCCAATATGCCTTATGTTCTAGTTCAAGAGGTAAGTGACATGCTTTTCCATAAACCATTTTATACGGAGACATACCCATAGGATTTTTATATGCAGTTCTATAGGCCCATAATGCATCGTCAAGTTTCTCGGACCAATTCTTTCTAGATCTATTAACAGTCTTTTGCAAAATTTATTTGAGCTCTCTGTTACTCAATTCTACTTGACCACTAGACTATGGGTGATACGGAGATGCAACTCTATGATTAACATCATACTTAGCAAGCATTTTACGAAAGGCACCATGAATAAAATGTGAACCACCATCAGTAATTAAATATCTAGGGACTCCAAACCTCGGAAAAATAACTTCTTTAAGCATCTTAATAGAGGTGTTATGATCAACACAACTAGTTGGAATAGCTTCTACCCACTTAGTAACGTAATCAACTACAACTAAAATATGTGTATAACCATTAGAGGAAGGAAACGGTCCCATATAATCAAAGCCCCAAACATCAAATGGTTCAATAACAAGTGAATAATTCACAGGCATTTCTTGACGTCTACTAATATTACCAATTCTTTGACATTCATCACAAGTTAAGACAAACTTACGGGCATCTTTGAAGAGAGTAGGCCAATAGAAACCAGATTGCAATACCTTATGCGCAGTTCTATCTCCAGCGTGGTGTCCTCCATAAGCTTTGGAGTGACACTTGCGTAGGATTCCTGTTCATGCTCAGGTATACAACGTCTAATAACACCATCTACTCCTTCTTTTTAAAGGTGTGGGTCATCCCAGAAGTAATGTCTTAAATCATAGAAAAACTTTTTCTTTTGCTGGTATGTGAAACTAGGTGGTATAAATTTAGCAACAATGTAATTAGCATAATCAGCATACCAGGGAGCTGTACGAGAAGTATTTATGACAACCAATTGTTCATCAGGAAAGCTACCATCAATAGGTAGTGGGTCATCAAGAACATTCTGTACCCTAGACAAGTTGTCTGCAACGGGGTTCTCAGATCCCTTTCTATCAATAATATGCAAATCAAATTCTTGTAGCAAGAGAACCCATCTAATAAGTCTAGGTTTAGCATCTTTCTTCTCCATAAGGTATTTAATAGCAGCATGATCAGTGTGAACAGTTACTTTTGAATCAACAATATAAGGTCTAAACTTGTCACAAGCAAAAACAACTGCTAAAAATTCTTTTTCAGTAGTAGCATAGTTTCTCTGGGCACTGTCTAGAGTTCTACTAGCATATTGGATAACATTTAATTTCTTATCAACTCTTTGCCCTAGAACAACACCTACAACTGCTAAAAATTCTTTTTCAGTAGTAGCATAGTTTCTTTGGGCACTACCTAGAGTTTTACTAGCATATTGGATAACATTTAATTTCTTATCAACTCTTTGCCCTAGAACAACACCTACAACATAATCACTAGCATCGCACATACACTACTAGGGAAAAGCCTAGCAGCAGCGTGAGTTTTGGGCCTCTCAGTAGCGCCTGGACACGCGCTACTAATAAGGCGCTACAACTAACGTATAGCAGTAGTGTATGTTGTCCCGCGCTACTGCTATACATGAATAGTTGTAGCGCTCTTTAGAAAAGGGCGCTGCTGATATTATCTGCAACGCTGTTTGCTGGGAAGCGCTGCTGGTAAGGCCGCGCTACTGCTAAATTTCCCCCCCTCGCTACTACTAGTTTTATTATTTTTTCCCTGCATATTTGTTTTGTATTTGAATAGGCTTTATACAATAATCTTTAGCATATCATACACATACAAATGTAATCATAGCATATACATATAATTAGTCTCATCAAATCATGTCATCATCATAATCATCATCCAACACAAAGTGGTCTCTCATCATCATCTTGAAAATAGTGATCGATCTAAACAATGATATACGCGAGAAGAGCTATCACTTTGAGTACATGAGTTTGTATCCCTCTCTCGCATTAGCGTGCACCTAAACTAACTAATGCCTGTCGCTCGGAAACCGGAAACCGGTACACCTGGGCCTGACACTCCGGCCACTTGTCGTATATATACTCCTGGCGTAGCACTTCTTCGCCATCTATGATCTATGCACCTGCATCATCACATGAGTAGATGATGTGCAACATATATAGTTGAGCAACAGAAAGAGAAAGACTTGGAAAAAATAGAAACAACATATCATAAGCATAAATAACAAAGTTCATCGTGCCCCAAAATGCCCTAACTAGAGTGATTTCGCTAGTCGAGGAGGAGGACGGTTTAATTACATCACAAATAAAGTTTCACCATGCATAACTCAAAGTTTTGTCATACAGAAAGTATGGACTAAATGGACACATTGTCATATATCGACAAACACTCCAACATGTCGTTCCATCCATCCAAGTCAGGGAGATAGTCCTCGAGCTTAGTGAAAGGCTTCATGTCGAGAAACTGAGAGACTATCCATGTTCGGACGTCTTCCCGCGACATTTGTCCTTCTCCGTAGAACATCCCTGTTTTTCCGACAACCTCCTTCATGATGATTTGGGCAAGTTCGCGTTGGATGTTATAGAACTCAGCTCGAAGTCGATGATCCTCGATATCTCCTATGTCTTTTGCCCATTGCAGAATATGGGCATCGCCGGATCTAGGTGCCATGCGAAGGTTCTGGTGATCCCGTCTGTATTCCAGCATGTGGTGTAGGACATAGAATCCATCATTAAGAGAATTGTTCGGTTGCTGGATGCACCAGAAGTCGGTCTTATGGCCGAAGGCGACCCTGCCGCCCCTTCTCTTCTTGTCCCTGACCTCTCCACCCCTTGCTTGGTAGTAAAACATAGCACTGTCGAGAACATCCTTGATGTGGGTGTAATCCTTTTCGTGAATGTTCTTCGATGAGTCCAAGTAAAGAGCGTGGGAGAATCGGGGGTAGAGGATGATGAGGACGGCGCGCCCGCCGCTGCGCAAAATAAGTACCCCTCAAATTAATTAGCCTCCACCGTGCAAATGAATGATTGAAATCGAAGGAAGGATAGCAGCGCGGATGACTTACACGGGATGATAAGGCACGAGAATCGCCCCCTTGTCCTTATTGGCGTGCATGAAACTGACGATGTAATCCCTCGCGTATTCACGGTGCTTTGCGCAGACTCCCAAGAAGCCCTCGTGCATGTAGTACGGGTCAGCGACACAGATATGAGATATCTGCTCAACCCCGATGATGTAGTTCATGTGCAAGTCATAAAGGCGGACAAACGTAAAATCCAACTTCTTCACGTGAAACATGTCGAATATGTAATCGAATCGGAGGAAGAACTTATCCGCGGGGAAGATGTCGACGTACGACATTTGCCGCAGAACGTTAACCACGTAGAGTGGGTATCTTGGATCTTTCGAGGCGATGAGGCCTTTCTCTACCCGCAGCACATCATCATGAAGTCTCCTTAGATCGCCGAATCTGACCTGTAGCGTTGTTGCAGGTAGGATTGTTTGACCGGGGATATGCCATTTATCCGCATCGGGGATATCTATACGGTCCTGAAGCGGAGGCTGCTGAGGCGGCTGGATCATAGAAACAACTTTTTTGCCTTTCCTCGCTCTCTTCCTAGACTTCTTTACTATCGGAAGGTCGTCCATAATACGTTGAGATGGCAATTCAGGCACCGACTCATGACGCTCAAACCCTGAGGAGGCGCCAGTATAGACATACTATTCAGCGCCATCGTCGTCCTCATCCTCATCCATGGCGACGTCATCAGCGACTAACGAAGCCTCCTCCTTATCCCGTCTGCTATCACCCAACCCGACACCCGACGCTAATTGGGTAGGTGGGGTGTTGATGTTCATACCTTGTTGAGGCTGCATGCTCGTGGGTGTGCTCCCGGCCACCTCCAGACGAAGCAGACTCTTTGGCCACAACAGGACCCACCCATTGCAACAATCACCAAGCCGCCGCGGTGTCTCGCCGTCATCCTCCACTAGTATTGAAGGAGGCAAATTCTCGTGGCCCGGTTTGACGCTGGCCATGGAAACCTTTAAGATGTTCGGGGGGATCGGCCGGCTGTGGAACAATGGTTCCTTCGGCTCCATTATCGTCGCCTTCCCCACGTCCACCTTCTGGTTGCCGATGGTGTACAATATGGTGCACGGGGTTTCGTCGGCCTGCAAAGAAAAGTCTGTGACGTGAGACATCCGAAAGGCAACGAAAATGGGAGATTATACATTTATATTGAAGGGGGCCGGTGTGACAGATACCATGAGGGCGTCGAGCTCAGCCAAAGAGGAAGCACCGCCGAGCACATCCGATGCGGGAGCCGGTGCGGGAGCAGGTGCAGCTGCAGGTGCTGGTGCAATGCTAGTCGAGCTGCTCCCCGCCAAGAAGTCAGCAAGGGGAAAGTCCGCTGCATTTTTTATGGATTTTGCCTGGTCCAATTGAAAACGGCCGGAACCAAGGAAGTAGAAATATCTACAGCCACCTGTTTTGCGGCAGCTACCGCTGTTGCGACTGTCTGAGTTGATTTCTTCTCAACCGCAATCTCAACCTTCTTGTCGATGTTTTCTTCATTTAACCTCCGTCTTTCCTTTCTCTCCTCCGTGGTCTCACGGTAGTACTTCTTCCACGTGGCGCCATCTCCGACACCGTGCACGCATCCATACGATGGTCGAGTATCCACCGGTTGTCGTTTCAATATGTTCAACGCCCGGTTGAATGGAGTGTCCCACTTGGGCCTCGCCAATGCCTCAGACGGCGAGTCGCTTTCGGCCGCAATCCTGTGTTGCTCTCTCTGCAAAGGCACAAGGATCGTTTAAAAATATGACTAACGTGTGTAGTCGAATTGATCTGAAACTAAAATTACCAGCAGTCTCATGAACTCCGTAATGACCGGTTTTGTCTCGTAAACCTTCTTCACTGGGTCCCAACGGTGCCGGGCCCTGAGGACGTCACGCTCCTGCGGGACGGTGAACTCTGCCAAGGGGTCTGGGATGCCCAGACTCGCGGCTTCCGCGTCCTCCTTGGCCCATTTGGACCTCTTTCCGCCGTAACCACGGCTTCCGAGGTGGTGGCTCCCAATGTTCCTCTCTTGAAGCCCCTTCATGTACTTAGACTTTTTTTTGGCAGCTTCGGCCTCGCAAGCCTCCTTGAATATTTCTTCCGTGATTGTTGGATTATCCTTTACAATCTCGGAGTAGGGTTACTTCTTGTCGATGATCTTTGCTTTCACTCGATTTTTCCAGGCGGCCAACGCGTCGCTAAACTTGGTCATGGCGTGTTTGTTTATCTTCTTCATTGCCGGGTCCTCATCTGGATCTTCATAATCCTTCTCATTCCGGCCCGAGAACAAGAATATCTGGTGAAACTTCTTTAGGAGGGAGCTCCTCATATTTTCTATCTTATGTAGTTTCTCATCGTTGATGGTGGCGGTTGTCCGTACGATGCGGCCTATTTGATTGCCGTAGCATCGACGCGCTTCCTCGGGCGCCTTTGGCTCAAAATTGCTGTCGTCCACCTTCGTGACCACCAGTCTAGTACTCCTGAGTTTGTTAGGAAGCCTTGCCTCTTTGATTTCGGTTCTACACCGGCTCCGCTCCCTGAGACAGCGCCGGTCTCAGTCTCAGCGCCGGTCTCGATGCCGGTCTGAGTCTGAGCGCCGGTCTGAGTCTGAGCGCCGGTCTACGTGTCGGTATCAGTCCCCGATGCCACCGGTGGGCCCAGCAACAACATCGGTTGATCTTCGTCAAGGCTAAAAAATTCGTCTGCCGCCCTGTAGACGTCGTCGCAATCACCAAAACCCTGTCCTTCATCGTTGCTAGCCATATTTCCTATGACTAAATATAGTCAATTAATTCTAGACCTAATAAAAAGAATAATGACATAAAAAAGGCCTATTGTTTTGCAGGAACGTTGACTCCTTCCTGGTGCGGCAAATCCCGGGCACTCGATATGTCCTAGTTTGTAGCACAAGTCATGCCGAAATTCATGGAAAATTTCGGCATGACCTTTGCTAAAAAGTGGACAAATCAAGAACCTGAAATTTGCCGGAACGGAAATGAATCAACATTCCGGCAAAACAATATAGGCCACTCAGCTTCACTGAAACAACAAAGCCACTTGGGCACAAACAACATGACCACTTCAATGAAAAGATATAATCAACAAAGCCACTAACTAAAATTTTGCACTAACCTAGGTAATTAACCTAATTAAACTAGTTAACCTAACTACTTCTCTGTCAAAGCCCTAACTAAATTTTTCCCTGACCTAGATAATTAACATAATTAAACTAGCTAACCTATGCACGAGAGAGAGAGGAGGGGTGGGGTCTTACAAAGGATGGCTCCAGTGGTGGCGAGGGAGGCAGGGGCGTCTCCGATGACGGCGAGGGAGGCAGTTGTGGCGAGGGAGGATCCGGTGGCGTCGACGGCGGCTCCGGTGGCGTTGATGAGGCCGCGCGGCTCTGTGGCGTTGGGGGCGGCTCCGGTGGCGTCGACGGCGCATGGCTCTGGTGGCTCCGGGGGCGTCGACGTCGGCAGGAGACGGCGGCGAAGTGGGGCGACGGCGAATCGGGGAGACGGCGGCGGGGTGGGTCAAGAGATTTGGGGGGCAAGTGGTGGCCGGGGGAAACGGTTTTTTGGTTAAGTCAAACTAGCGGTAGCGTGTTTCGTAGAACGCGCTATAGCTAAGGTAGCTATAGCGCTTTTGCCAAAACGTGCTACTGCTATACCTATGTAATTTTCTCCCTTCTTTATTTCCTTTTCTGTTTCTATAGCGGGGGTCCTGGAAACGCGCTGCAGCTACGTTAGCTATAGCGCCTCTTACTAACACATGCTACAGCTATGCCTTTCTCTGTTTTTTCGCTTTTTCATTTATTTTGGTTTACATTTGTTTCTCCTTTTTCTGTTTCTTTCATTTTCGTTTACTTTTCTATTTGTTTTTCATTTTATTTTATTTTCATTAGCAGTAGCGCTCTTACTCTGGAACGCGCTGCTACTCATGCCCTAGCGGTAGCGCGCTTCCTGCAAGGCCGCTACTACTATGCGTAGCCCATCGTTCCACCAATGGCAATATTAGTAGTAGCGCTTTTACGGTCACACGCGCTACTGCTACAATCGTATCTGCAGCGCGGTTTATTCTGAACCGCTACTGCTATCTAGCACTAGCGCCCTTTTTTGACCCGCGCTGTTGCTAAATTTCTGTGTATAAGGTTTTCCCTAGTAGTGATAATTTCAAAGGGTAAATTCCAATCAGGTGGTTGAACAATAGGTGTCAAAATCAAAGCTTTGTTAAGTATCTCAAATGCTTCTACACAATCATCACCAAAGACAAAAGGAATATCTTTTTGTAAGAGATCTGCCAGAGGCCTGGAGATTTTAGAGAAGTCCTTAATGAACCTCCTATAAAAACCGGCATGACCAAGGAAACTTCTTATACCTTTAATTTCCTTGGGACACGACATCTTTTAAATAGCATCAACTTTAGCTTTATCAACTTCAATAGCTCTTTCAACAATTTTATGCCCCAAGACAATACCTTCATTAACCATAAAGTGGCACTTCTCCCAATTCAAGACGAGGTTAGTTTCTTCACATCTCTGCAAAACTCGATCAAGGTTGCTCAACCAATCATCAAAAGAAGTTCCATATATGGAGAAATCATCCATGAAAACCTCAACAATCTTTTCACGAAAATCAGAGAATATATCCATCATGCATCTTTGAAAGGTAGTAGGTGCATTACATAAACCAAAAGGCATACGTCTATAAGCAAAGGTACCGAAAGGACAAGCAAACGTGGTCTTTTCTTGATCCTCTTTTGACACAGGTGTCGTGGAATTGTCACGGCAGATGTCCTCTTGTAAGGACTTAGTCGTGGAGCCATCGCAACTAGGAAGCTTAAAGGGGTTAACGGGGCAAGAGACACGAGAGAGGTTTTATACTAGTTCGGCCCCTTACGGTGAAGGTAAAGCCTGCGTCTAGTTGGGTTGGTATTGCAGAGGTTTCGATAACCAGGGAGCGAGATACGCTATGCCCGGCTCTCGATGAGATGTTTTCTTGCCCCTAAGCCGCCAGCGGGTCGCCCCCTTATATACACGGGTTGACGCCCTGCGGCCTACAGAGTCCCGGCCGGCTCATAAACAGTGTCCGGCTCGGTGACTAGTTAATTCTACCTTATGATACAAGTCATGCCATTACGGTGGTTTATCACTACCGGCCTTAAGTCGCCTGTGGGCTTTAGACCCTTTATTGAACCGTCATCTTCATGATTGATCTTGGGCTTTGTATGATAATTCTCTTTGCATAACCCGGCCCCTCCAGGGCGGCTTACACAAATTGTTATATCCCCGACATTAGGCCCCAAATTGATTTGAACCGGTTCATGTCAATCTCAAAATACCTTAAGAAAAAGCCTTCTGCCTTCTGTCCGTGCAGAAGCTATGAACCGCCGTGATGTCACCTTCTGGATCCGTGGTAACCCACCATGACGTCATCTTCCATTAAATTCATATTTACTCCGTCATATCCTCAACGGGTCTTTGCCTTTACTGACCATTTCGAAAACCGAGGCGTCGGAGTCGCTGGATAATGATGTTCGGTCTCCTCGTTCTCGCGCCGTCTCAGTCAGCCTTTCCTTATAAATAGGCATGACCTAGGTCTTTTCCATTCTCCCCCTTCGGTCATCTTCCTCCTTGCTGTTTCTTTGCCGCTCGAGCTCCGCCGCCGCCGCCGCCACAGATCTCCTCGTCTTCTCCAACTCAGGCCGCTGCATCGACCTGACTTGACCAAAGAAACACGACAAACCTCCACAGCAGCTCTGCATCGGTAAGTCCCCTCTTTCCTGCATCTCAGATCCGCATTAATTTTTTTGGAGGTCATCGGTGTTCATCGCCGTCCGTCATGAACCCTTGGTAGATTTCACCTCCGACGCCCTTTTCTGATCTTAGGATGATATAAAACTGCTGCGGTAACTGTTTCGCATCCATTTCAAATGCAAATAGATCTCTTTCCTTTGTATAGAGGCTTCATTCGAGCTTATGGACTTATCTGTGCTAGCTTTAGGTCTAGAATTTTTCTTTTTAGAACAAACGTTTGATCCAAAATAATAACTGCAACTTGCGAAACCTGTTTGTTCCATACTTAGTCAAAAATTGCATCTGTTAGATCTGTTTAACCATGACAGTCTGTGTGGCCGGTTTAAGAAGATCACAATGATCGCCCGCCCTGCTTGTTCCTGGCGGTTTTTAAAATACCTTAACTGATTCTGATACCCGCAGCGGCTTAAATACCATCACACAATCAACCATATATGATTAGACCCCTCCATAAGCCGCTCTTTGAATAGAATTTAAACTGTTCTCATCCAGGTTAAACTGAGCCGAAACTATATTATTTTGTCATAGGCTTCCATCTGTGTTATGGCACCCAAGGCTCCCAAAGCTCCTGTGACCTGTAACTGGGTCAAGTCCATTGTTACTGAAAGCACATTGTCTGAATTTGTGAAGACTGGCTATCTGCCCAAGAAGGAGGTCATGTCTTATCGTGCTCCTAACCCGTCAGAGGAGAAACCTCAACCCAAGGAGGGGGAAGTGATCGTTTTTACTGATCATATGAGCCGGGGCTTCGCTCCACCCGGTTCAAAATTCTTCAGGGATGTTTTGCAATTTTTTGACCTCAGACCTCAAGACATCGGGCCCAATTCCGTGTCGAATATTTGCAACTTCCAAGTCTTCTGTGAGGTGTACCTTGGAGAAGAGCCCAACTTACTTTTGTTCAAAGAGTTGTTTTACTTAAACCAGCAAAATGAACGTACCAACGGGCCTAGTCTGGAACTTGGCGGCATCTCAATTCAGCGGCGAAGAGACTGCCTTTTCTCATACGCTGAACCGCCAAGCCACCCAAAGGATTGGAACCAGACGTGGTTCTATTGCCAGGACACTTCTCCGGCTGATGAGAACCCGCTGCCCGGCTTTCGCGCTCTGCGCCTTGAATCCAACCACCCGCTGCCCGACAAGTTATCTACTGTTGAACATCTGCCACTCGCCCCCACCATAAATAAAATCAAGGCTCTCTTGGGGAACGGCTTAGACGGCGTTGACTTAGTCTGGGTATGGATCTCGTGGCGGGTGATTCCGTTAAGCCGCCGTCCTGGCTTAATGTGCACTTATTCGGGCGAAAAGGATGACCCGCTGCGTCATAGCCCTAATGGCTGTCCTGATGATATGGTTGAAGCTATGACCCAATCTCTGTTGAAGGAGGGCTCAGTAGTCAGTAACGCCTTCGGCTTACTTCCATTCTGCAAGAATAACCCAGCTCCTGCAGTAAGTTATCAACCTCAACAATTATACCCTTATTGTGGATTGCTTTGCTTTTACTCATAGCCTTTTAACATTATTCACAGGCAAATGCCGATTTCTGGAAGGTCAAATATGACCATGAGGCTGCCAAACGAGCTAGAGCGGCCAAGAGAGCCGAGAGAAAGGCCGCCAAAACAGGGACCCAGAGGGAGAAGAAACCAAGCACTTCTGATTTACTCAAGCTGGATGACACCGATGACGATGAAGAAGAGGTAATCCTTAACTCCCCTAACTCCTTTACCATTACCTTACTGACCCTTAACGCTTTTCAGGAGGACACAGGAAACAACCAAGCACTTGAGGAAGAGGTAACTATAATTTCCTCCGACTCCGAGCCTTTGTCGCGGCAGAAAGTCCGAAGAGTGACCCAGAAAGTAAGATTTTCACATCCTTTAGCTTACCAAGATCCTCAATTTCTTTTGAAGCGACAGATTCATGAGAGCCAGAGACAGACCCGGACCAACAAAGACGCGGAACTCTCCTCCGGCTTACCTAACGTAACAAGGAAGCGTCGTGCTGAGGTTATCTCCGACTTACGCTCTTCTTTACCATTGGCGGTTTTCATTTGTCAAGCCCTCAATTCATCTGACTCAAACTATCAGGATACTTCACCTTCTTCTGGAGAATCCATGCAATCCAACATGCCAGCTTTCAAAATTGCTCCAGGGTAATGTCAACTTATTTATCTTTAGTCTTATCTTACTCATGTTTTGCACTAACCTTTCTGATTTACTCACAGCGCACAAGTGAAGCCCAGCAAGAGGACGAAGAAAAATAAGCCGGCCAAAGATCATGTCGCGACTGAACCGGAGCTTAGCATAGCTGCTCCTGACACCCCCACACATGAGCCGCCGTCTTAACCGGCTTATGATGTTCCAGCACCAACTTCTGATCCGCCGCTGAACAAACTCTTGACGGATCTGATAACCCGAAGATTCCTAGCCCGGCCAAGACAGTTGATCCGGAAGTCGAGATTCTTAAGACTCAGTTTGTTGAACCGGGACGGCCCACTGTTCTTGCCAAGTGCTCTGCCAAGGAGGAACTTTTGGAGCGCCGAAAGGCCAAGCTAGACGTCACTGACTACACTCATCTGAGCATTGGAGAGATTGTCTCTGGTTACATAAGCCAAGTGCACAGCAGTCGTGACCTGGAGATTCACATGGTGAAACAGATCCATCAAAAATTTGAGGTATAATTTATGTTACTTTTCCTTATCCATACTTACTGTCCCAGCCCCCAAGTCTATTGCTTATAAGAAAATATGTTGTAGACTTAGAATCTGCTTAGCACTGCTTGTCAAACGCCCGGCTTATCTCGAAGGCCGGCTTTAGAACAAGATATTTAAACTGGTGTAGCATAATACTTTGAACTTGCAATACACATTAGCCCCCAAGTGCCAAGTATCTTTGCTTGCAAAGTGCTTGGGACTTAATTTCCATGAACCGCCGTAGTGTTTCAGAGTTCTTCAGCATACATTAGCCCCCAAGTGTCAAGTAGCTTTGCTTGCAAAGTGCTTGGGACTTAATGTTATCTTATGATATTCCTAACTGTAACCCGGCATTTATACAGGTAACCATAAGTCAGTTTTAGTCAGAAATTGCTGATCTGAAGAATCGCCTGGAAGCTCAAGAAGCTGAAACCCAAAAAGCCAACTCCAAGTTTGAGTTCAGTGTATCTGAACAAGAGAAGTTGAAGAAAGGCTTTGAAACAGATAAGAAAGCATGGGATGATGAAAAGGCCTCCTTGGTCACCCAGGTAGAGAAAGCAGAGGCGTCGCTTGCAGAAGCAACTGCCGAGCTATCCGGCTTGAAGCGCCACATATCTCAGATGGTCTCAGCAATCTTTGGTAAGCTACTTCTGCAAACGTTAAATATTGCAAATCTTTTTTCGATGAGTATCTTAATTGTCACCTCTGGCTTACCTGATGTTTGTTAACACATGCCCCAGGAGCACAAACCTTAACCAGAACATGTTGATCAAGCTAAAGGCGGTTTATACTCTGGTGGAACAACTCTACACCGGGTCACAACATGCTGTGGCCGTTGTGGCTTTGTCAAATGACGTTCCCCATCTCCTGGCTGACATGTTAAAGCGGCTTGCTATGCTACCTCAACGGGTCCAAGAGCTAAGGCGGGCGTCTGCGAGAGCCGGAGCCATAGCCGCATTGAGCCGGGCCAAAGCATGGATACCAGAACTAGACCCGGCCGACATCGCTCTTGGATATCCAAGCTTCAAGGAGGATGGTACCTTATTTGGTGAAAAGGACTTCACCGCCTGTGTGAAGGAAATATGCCCTGTGGCCACTCTTATTGGGAATGACACTGACCTTACTAAATACCAACCAAGTTATGACAGCGAGAATCGCAGACTCCCTACGCCACACTATGATGCAGTCAGCCTGATCCCTCCAATTCGTAAGCATACCTTCGCCCCTGAAGTCGATCCAGCCGGGTTAATTGATGATGAAGCTGAATTTGAAGCTTTGAGTGGCACTGACTGGTCATCATCAACCTTCCAGGACAGGGCAGTCGACGGAGGAGCGGAGAAGGATAACCCGGAAGCCTCAGGTCAACCAGATGAGTGAACCATCGGGCGTCGTATGTTTATGCTTTGTGAAGAAACAATGCTTCATTATCCAGACTCGGGGAGTCTTGTAATAGGGTAGATAAAACACTTAATTTTGTCATGCCTTCGCGCATGTTTTGAGATGCTCAACCATTTCATAAGCCGCCATCGTTATACGCTTCCGGCTTATACTAGTCTTTTGCTTCCTTTATGTTAAAAGAAATTGCTTTGCATTGCCCTGCATACAGAACAAACGCAAGTCCCTCAGCGGCGTATCGCATCGGGGGTTACACAATGTATTGATAACCCAGAGTGTGAACCAAAAAAATCATATAAAGGTCGGTTTGCAATTATACCTGTTAGACATAATCATAACAGCATACATGTGATCCTTTTGGTGATCTTGCCGGCTTATGTGACCCAAACAATGAGGGTAAGTTTTAACTCCTGAAACTTTAGCAGATATGATGTTTGCTATGCGCTAACAACTTTATTTGATCAATATTAAACAGGTGGAATAAAAACCACCCCATAAGTGCTTTCAAGAGGATCTCAAAAGTAGTTAAATAATTACCCTTACAAAGTATCATGAGAAATAAAAAAAATTCAAAGGCTTATGATTCGCATACAATCAGTGAATCGTTCCAAAGGGGTTAAGCTAAGATTCAGATACGATCATATAGCCCCCAGTGGCTTTGGCGATGCCGATCAAGTGGGTATCGACAGCTATGTTCTCTATGTTCGAATACGACCTATGTTTGAACAGGAAGCCCCCAAGTGACCATAAGAGTTGTTTAATGACGCTGATTCGAATACGATCCACGTCAGGCCCAAAGGGGTTAAGCTATGATTCAGATATGATCAGGAAGCCCCCAAGTGGGTTTGGTAGTATGCCGATCAAGAGGGTATCGACAGCTTTGTTCTCTTTGGTTCGAATATGACCTATGTTTGAACAGGAAGCCCCCAAGTGATCCTGGCTAGATTCAGATATGATCATAAGCCGTACCAAGTGGAAAGCCGGATTCAAATATGATCCGCTCCTTGTTGGTTGTTTCAACGTCATGACAAGGAAGACATGTAAACTTTTGAGGATGAAAAGGACAAAAGCCCTGCTTTATTGCTTTCATAATATATACATCGTCAAAATATGTACATCCTGAGAGCTAGTGGCTCAAGTATAGTAAGGCCAAAGATGAGCGATATTCCACGGCCGGCGGGTCTCCTTGAGGGAGTCCTGGATTAGGGGGTGTCCGGACAGCCGGACTATAACCTTTGGCCGGACTGTTGGACTATGAAGATACAAGATTGAAGACTTCGTTCCGTATCCGGAAGGGACTTTCCTTGGCGTGGAAGGCAAGCTTGGCGATACGGATATGTAGATCTCCTACCATTGTAACCGACTCTGTGTAACCCTAGCCCCCTCCGGTTTCTATATAAACCGGAGGGTTTTAGTCCGTAGGACGAAACAACAATCATACCATAGGCTAGCTTCTAGGGTTTAGCCTCCTTGATCTCGTGGTAGATCTACTCTTGTACTACCCATATCATCAATATTAATCAAGCAGGAGTAGGGTTTTACCTCCATCGAGAGGGCCCGAACCTGGGTAAAAACATCGTGTTCCTTGTCTCCTGTTACCATCCGCCTAGACGCACAGTTTGGGACCCCCTACCCGAGATCCGCCGGTTTTGACACCGACATTGGTGCTTTCATTGAGAGCTCCTCTGTGTCGTCACTTTTAGGCCCGATGGCTCCTCCGATCATCGATAGCGATGCAGTCCAGGGTGAGACCTTTCTCCCCGGACAGATCTTCGTCTTCGGCGGCTTCGCACTGCGGGCCAATTCGCTTGGTCATATGGAGCAGATCGAAAGCTACGCCCCTGGCCATCAGGTCAGATTTGGAAGCTTAAACTACACGGCTGACATCCGCGGGGACTTTATCTTCGACGGATTCGAGCCACTGCCGAGCGCGCCGCACTGTCACAATGGGCTTGATCTAGCTCTGCCGCCGAACAGTGCCCTGGAGGCCGCACCTGTGTCCGCTCCGACCCTTAACTCGGAGCCGACCACACCAATCGAGGGCGGGTGGTTAGACACCGCCTCGGGGGCTGCAATCTCTACGGCGATCAAGCCGAACACCAGCCCTGCCCTCCGCGAGGCTCTTGACTCCAAGGAGCCGGACTCCGAGCCCTCGGCGCCCCTGCAGATCGAATCCGATTGGGCGCCGATCATGGAGTTCACCGCCGCGGACATCTTTCAGCACTCGCCCTTTGGCGATATTCTGAAATCACTAAAGTCTCTGTCTTTATCAGAAGAGTCATGGCCGGACTATGACCGGCAGGATTGAGATGCGGACGACGAAGCAATTCGAAGCCCATCCACCACCCACTTGGTAGCCACTGTCGATAATTTAAACGACGTGCTCGACTTCGACTCCGAAGACATCGACGGTATGGACGACGATGTAGGAGACAAACATGAACCAACACCTATAGGGCACTGGACAACCACCTCATCTCATGATGTGTACATGGTGGACACACCTAAAGGAAGCGACGACGAGGAACACACGGATGCAACGAGGGATCGTTCTCTCGAAAAGCAATCAAAGCGGCGACGTAAACGCCGCTCCAAGCCCCACCTCGACAGAGACAGCAGCCATACAGACCTAGTCATAGAGCAGGACGAGTCGGCAGACGACGAATAGGGCAACTTGAATAAACAAACCGAACAACCTGTCCCCGGCGAGAACAGCATTCCGGACGACCTTACGCCGGACAAGCTAATGGAGCAGAAGAACCTCCACCGAAGGCTCGTTGCCACTGTGCGTAGCCTAAAGAAGCAGAAGTAGAAGCTCAAAACTGCGGAAGATGCACTCAGAATCAGATGGAGCAAAGTACTCAACATCACAGACAAATACGGCGGCAGTCGCCACACCAAAAGCTATCTGAAGCGAAAGCTACTGCCGGAATTTGACGAGGAGGCCTTAGAGCCCCCGCAATCAAAAAATAAGAAAGCCACCCGGTCGGATAGACGACCCCATGGCCAGCATAAAGCGGCAAGCGGCGCCGCATACAAGCCGGCACGCGACCCACTCAAGGATTCACATCAAAAAGATGGCCCAGCTAGATCTATCTATGGGCCAAGAAAGCAAGCTCTCGTAAGCCGTGCAACACAACCAATATCTGAACATCACGGCACACCCAAATACAGGGGTGCCGCACACCCCCTATGTTTCACCGATGAGGTTCTGGACCATGAATTTCCTGCGGGATTCAAGCCCGTAAACATAGAGGCGTACGACGGAACAATAGACCCTGGAGTCTGGATTGAGGATTATATCCTCCACATACACATGGCAAGAGGAGATGACCTCCACGCCATAAAATACTTACCCCTCAAGCTTAAAGGGCCAGCTCGGCATTGGCTCAAAAGCCTTCCCGAAAACACCATTGGAAGTTGGGGAGAGCTCGAAGACGCTTTCCGGGCAAATTTTCAAGGGACCTATGTCCGCCCTCCGGATGCAGACGATCTAAGTCACATAACTCAACAGCCCAGAGAGTCAGCCCGGAAATTCTGGAACAGATTCCTTACTAAAAAGAATCAGATAGTCGACTGTCCGGACGCCGAAGCCCTAGCAGCTTTTAAGCATAACGTTCGAGACGAATGGCTCGCCAGACACCTCGGCCAAGAAAAGCCAAGAACAATGGCCGCATTAACAAGCCTCATGACCCACTTTTGCGCAGGAGAGGACAGCTGGTTGGCAAGATGTAGCACTAGCGACCCAAGTACATCCAAAATTAGGGATGGAAACGGAAAACCGCGACGCAACAAGGACCAACGCCGGACTAAGGAAAGCAGTCCGAAGAGCACGGCAGCCATTTCCGGATTCAAAAGCTCTTGGCAAAATCAGAAAAAGCCGCCCCTCAAGGATAACAGGGACGAGCTATCCAACTTAAACAAAATCTTGGACAAGAATTGTCAAATACACAGTACTCCCGGGAAGCCTGCAAACCATACCCACAGAGATTGTTGAGTTTTTAAGCAATCCGGCAAACTCAAAGCCGAACACAAGGGGCTCGACACACCAAGTGAAGACGATGACGAACCCCAAAAGCAGAGCACCAGGAAACAAAAGAATTTCCCACAAGAAGTCAAAACAGTAAACTTACTTCACATAACAAAACAAGCGGCGCCCATAGAGGTACGCACCATACGGCCTATCCCAAAGGAGTCTCGCCACTGGTTGTTAAAACCGATCACCTTCAATCATCTGGATTACTCTAGAAGTATCCGGAGCGCAGGCTGGACTGCCTTAGTCTTAGATCCAATAATCGGCGGACTCCACTTTACAAATGTCCTGATGGATGGCGGCAGTGGTCTAAACCTGATATATCAGGACACAATCCGCCACATGGGGATATACCCAACAAAAGTTCGCCAAAGCGAAACCTCCTTTAAAGGGGTAACACCAGGCCTGGACGCCCATTGCACGGGTTCTCTCCGGCTAGAAGTTAAATTCGGCTCCCCCGACAACTTCCGTCGCGAAAGGCTAACCTTCCATATCGCCCCATTCTCAAACAGCTATCAAGCACTAATGGGACGCGAAGCTTTCGCCCGCTTTAACGCAATTCCGCACTATGCATCTCTTACGCTTAAGATGCCCGGTCCACGAGGCATCATCTCATTAAAGGGAAAGCATTGAGTACGCCTCCCGCGTGGAAGATTGTGCGGCTGCCTTAACAGCCCCACAATAAAACGGCTTCACTAGCTAAGAACATCTAAACAGGTCATTAAGACCACGAACACGGCTAGACGAGTCCGGCATAAAAATACAATTGATAAAGGCTTAATAGCCATACACCCCTGTACTAGGGGCTCCGCGCATATAAAGAAAGAGACAATCAAGCTCAATTTTACCCATTTTAATTTATACTTTGTTTATTTAGTATAACTTCTGTTTGGCACGACCTTTCTTCAACTAAGTTCCTCTCTTTTACAGATGAACACCGTGTTGCGCCCGTCCAGGATACGGCACAACTGAGACACAGGCGCAGACGTGCAGCAGGGACCCGTTCCAAGGATTCTTTTCAGATTAAGACCCTGCGTAAACCTTTTTTACTGTCTCTTGTTGATACACATCCCCTGGTTTTTTGGTATAACCAAGGAGGAGGCCGGCGTCTTGGCATGTGGACACGTTAGAACTTTGCGTGTACCTGGACATTAGGGGCTTATAATTAAGGGCGTTGTCCCGCCCACCTTCATAAAGACCGAATACCTTAGGGAGTGTTCGGCGTCGCGAGTTTGGCCTTATATGCATCAGCTCCGAATCATGTCTTTGGTCAAATGTTGGGTTGCCCGGCTCCTGTGTTTTGCTGCCTTACGTTCCGCTCTATCGGCTAAGGCGGCACCAGGAGAACTACTGTGATTGTGCCCTGGTTCGGCCAGGCGAGCACCTCAGTAGAGAAAGCTGAAAACTGACTGTCATGATATAGCGAGAGACTGGTCAACCACTCGATGACTCACCGGAATCTTTAGGATTCCTCCGCATTAACGAAGGGCCATTTCCTGGCCAGGCACATACGCGCCCCGAGTTCGGCCGAGCGCAGGCGCCACCAGGGGCTATATAAGTAGCCTCACTATCAAACTCCTATGGCTATGTGAAAGTGTTAAAGCATTATAGTCTGATTGCCTAGTTCGCTGCTCTATCACCTCCTTTGTAGGACCAAGACGTTGGATCAAGTGTGAAAACGCGCCTTCTACGAACACCCCCACAATATTTGCGTGGGGGCTGAAGCCGACGACTGCCATCTTTCAGATTACATATACATATATCCTAAACGGCCGCACAGGAGGTGTTACAATACTTGAAGGTGCAAGTATAAAAAGCTTCTACAATTTATCAAAAATTGTTTTACAATAACATATGCTATTTAAACATAACATCCTTCGAGCACTGCGTCTCTATCACACGAGCGCCTTGAAGAACTTCCTGAAAATAGTGCTCGGCAGGTACTCGGCTTTCGTCCGAATCTCGGGATGCAACAACGGTGGTCTCCATCTCCGCCCAGTATGTTTTGACACGGGCAAGAGCCATCCGTGCACCCTCTATGCATGCTGACCTCTTCATCGGATTAATATGCGGCACCGCACCAAGGAACTGCTGCACCAAGTTGAAATAACTTTTCGGCTCCGGCCTCTCCGGCCACAGGTGGCTCATGACACACTTCATGGAGAGTCCGGACAACCTATTCAGCTCAACCCATTCGGCCAGACGATCGTCTACGGGCAGCAGACGCTCTGGATTATGGAACTGCGACCAAAAGAGCTTCTCCACTTCGCGATCTTCTTGATCTCGGAAGTGTTCAGTCGCATCCGCAGCACTCGCTGCCAAATCTAGATAGGTGTCCGTCGTACTCCACATTCGGTCTAGCGGAGCATGTTTAGGATCACAGAACTTCCTCTGCAGCATAAAGGGCTTCCCAGCCGCGATCTCTCCGGCCTGATGCAGCTCCTCCTTCATAGCTCTCATCGCAGAGCGAGCATCCTTGGCATCGGCAACGGCCTTCTCCAGGTACGTCTGTTCCGCCCGGTCTTCTTTTTCAAGAAGCTTGCAACGGTCAGCAGCGCTCTTCAGCTTCACGGCCATCTCGGCCATTTCCTTCTTGCTTCGACAGCGAGCAGCCTGTTCGGCTTTCAGCTCTTCAATTGCCTTTCCGGCAGCCGCATCACTTTTTCTGGCTTGCTCCTTGGCTCGGGCAAGTTCCGCCCGAAGATTCTCCATGGTAGCAGCACCATCTACATTACGCACACACATTGTAA
This sequence comes from Aegilops umbellulata, assembly GCA_032464435.1. Classification (NCBI taxonomy): domain Eukaryota; kingdom Viridiplantae; phylum Streptophyta; class Magnoliopsida; order Poales; family Poaceae; genus Aegilops; species Aegilops umbellulata. The sequence continues at coordinate 280,587,862 of CP136057.1, forward strand.
GATACTAGCATAAAGCTCCTCTTACTAGGTGCCACCAGAGGAACTACATACCTTGTGCCTCGTCAAGCCGCCTGTTAACAAGCGTGATGTCGGCATCTGCCACGTCAAGTTGCCGCTTTAGCTCGGCAAATTCATCAGTCCGGTTGGCCGCCGGACACTTCGCCACCTACACATGAAGGCGGCATTTTAGACCTAGGATTATGATCCTCTGCGCGCCGTCACTTTTGACAACGCACAGGGTCTCAGGGGCTACTATCTACATAGGGCGCATCTTGTTCATGCGCAACTGTATACCTCAAAACCTGTCAGTAAACTCCTGACGGCCTCATGCAATCCGCTCTCCGCGGATGAAATCCTCTCAACCACCGTACCCATCAAGGCACGGTGCTCCTCTAAGATAGACGCTCGCCCTAGCAGATCTTTCAGCTCCTCCGACCGCGCACCGGACGGTGCCGGACTCATCCGATGGCCCTTTTCGAAGGCCGGACGCGGAGGGCTTTGGGGGCCTAGATGACTACCGTCCGGCCCTGCCGGATTCGTAGAAACCCTCCGCGACGATACCTCAGGGTCGCCCGCCTTGCTAGGCGGAACGGCAGGGGAAGGCGTTCCGCTCTCCATCATCTCCGAAAGAAGGCCCCCCGAAGACGAGCCCTGCTGAGAAGGGCTGAGGTCCGAGCTACAAGGTAAAATTTCGGTTACTTTTCTCAGATATAAAGCAAGGATTTCTCTTATCTCTTAAAAAGAAAACCTCTCTCTACTTATGGCTCGGTGAAGGGCTGGTCCCCTTGAGGGCATAATTCGGCCGAGGTATCCCCCGGTGCAGGACCCTCTGACGAGGATTTCTTCCCCCGCTTTGAGGTCATAGTCTCCGGGTCTTCAGAGGCGGTCCTCTTCTTCCCCTGAGGAGAGGAATTTTCGATTCCTCCCTTTCGAACAGCCTCCTTCGAGGAGGCCGTAGTTTCCTTGTCCCCTCCCTTGCTTTCCTCCAAAGGCACAATCTTCAACATCCTGACCAGCACGGGATCCGGCATGGTCTCGGGGAGGGGAGCCGGACACCTGATAAGCTTTGCTTTCGCTATCCACTCCTGTTTAAAGGACAACTCTTTTAGGGGCAAGTTTATGACAAATATACGGATAGTGAGTCCAGACACAAGGCTACTTACTTGAGTATCCGGGCGATTGCAGCTCAGACCTGCGTCCCTGGTCAAGTCCGGGCACGTTGCTTGTGATCCAAAGAACAATTCATACATCTCCGCGGGCGTTGCGCCCATGAAATGTTGGAGAGCTCGCGGTCCCTCCGGATTAAACTCCCACAGGCGAAGGGGGCGACGTTTGCTGGGCAGGGTTCGGCGGATCAGCATGACCTGTGTCACTTTGACCAGGCTGAGGTCTCTTTCTAAGAGATCCCTGATGCGGCCCTACAACAAGGGCACGTCCTTGGATGGCCCCTAGTCTAGTCCTTTATTGACCCATGACGCTAGCTGTGGTGGGGGACCCGAGCGAAAGGCAGGTGGCGCCACCCACTTGGTGCCCCTGGGAGCGGTGATATAGAACCACTCTCATTGCCATAAGCCGAGCTCCTCTTGAAAAGAGCCCTCGGGCCATGGAGCATCAGCATTCTTGCTTATAACAGCGCCTCCGCACTCCACGTGTCGTCCCTCGGCTCAACTTTGACGGTCTTGAGCCATAGTCCGAAGTGAGGAGTAACACGGAGGAAGGCTTCACACACGACGATGAATGAGGAAATGTGGAGGATGGACTCCGGAGCTAAGTCGTGAAATTCCAACCCATAATAAAACATGAGCCCCCTCACGAAGGGATCCTTCTGGAAGCCTAGCCCCCGACGGAAGTGAGACATGAACACCACGCTCTCACCAGGCTTGGGAGTGGGAATGGCCTGCCCTTGAGCAGGCAACCTATGTGAGATTTCGCCGGTCAAAAACCTGGCCTCTCTCAGCTTTAGCACGTCCTCCTCCGTAACGGAGGAGGGCATCCATCGGCCTCGAAGGTCGGAACCGGACATTGTCGAAGATCCGAAGCGCCTGAAATCTGGAGCCTTGGGTGTTGGAACTCGAGGCGAAGGGCGAACTCGTTTGAGATTGAAAAGAAGGAGTAAGGCCTTGGTCTCTTTATAAGAGGTTGAATACCAAGGGCCCTCCCCGTAACCGTTTGGGACTCGCCTTTAATGAGAAAACATGCCAACGGGCACGATTGGGTTATCCACGTCCGTATTAATGAGAATCCCGTAAATAAAGGGGACACGATCTCTGCTTTGACAAGACGTGCCAAGGAAACCGCCTCGCGAAACGCGCTGAGGTGGGGGAGTAAAAACGATTCGAATAAAGGCTTGGCCGTAGTGTGATGTCACGCTACGGAATACGTCAGCAGATTAGATTTGTGTAAATATTATTCTCTCTACGGCAATATGTGGAAACTTATTTTGCAGAGCCGGACACTATCCTTTGTGTTCAAAATCTTCTATGAAGTACTTGGAGGAGGAACCCGCCATGCAATGTCGAAGACAATCTGCGCGCCGGACTCGTCGTCATTGAAGCCTGGTTCAGGGGCTAATGAGGGAGTCCTGGATTAGGGGGTGTCCGTACAGCCGGACTATAACCTTTGGCCGGACTGTTGGACTATGAAGATACAAGATTGAAGACTTCGTCCCGTATTCGGAAGGGACTTTCCTTGGCGTGGAAGTCAAGCTTGGCGATACGGATATGTAGATCTCCTACCATTGTAACCGACTCTGTGTAACCCTAACCCCCTCCGGTGTCTATATAAACCGTAGGGTTTTAGTCCGTAGGACAAAACAACAATCATACCATAGGCTAGCTTCTAGGGTTTAGCCTCCTTGATCTCGTGGTAGATCTACTCTTGTACTACCCATATCATCAATATTAATCAAGCAGGAGTAGGGTTTTACCTCCATCGAGAGGGCCCGAACCTGGGTAAAAACATCGTGTCCCTTGTCTCCTGTTACCATCCGCCTAGACGCACAGTTCGGGACCCCCTACCCGAGATCCGCCGGTTTTGACACTGACACTCCTCCTCCGACTTACGTTAGTCTTTGTGTTCTCGAACATCGATGAGGTAGTATGACCCGTTGTTCAGGTTCTTGTTGACCACAAAGGGTCCTTCCCAGGGAGGGGATAGCTTGTGCATATCGGATTGATCCTGGATGAGCCGGAGCACTAAGTCACCTTCCTGAAAGGTTCTGGATATAACCCGGCGGCTATGATAACTACGCTGGTCCTGCTGGTAAATTGCCGAGCGGGCTATTGCCAAGTCTCGCTCTTCATCCAATAAATCAAGCACATCCTAACGAGCTTGTTCATTATCAGCTTCAACGTAAGCCGCCACCCGGGGCGAATCATGACGGATGTCACTTGGCAGGACCGCCTCTGCTCCTAAACCATGAAAAAAGGTGTATAACCCGTAGACCTGTTAGGTGTAGTGTTGATGCTCCAAATCACAGAGGGTAACTCCTCCACCCAACAACCCGGCGTCCACTGTAAGGGGACCAAGAGCCAGGGTTTTATACCTTTCAAGTTCTCCTGATTGGCTTTCTGTGGTTGACCATTGGATTGAGGATGAGCTACTGCCGAAATGTCAAGACGGATATGTTCTCGTTGACAGAACTCTTCCATAGCACCTTTGGAGAGATTGGTGCCATTATCAGTTATGATGCTGTGTGGAAAACCAAAACAAAAGATCACCTTCTTCATGAACTAAACCGCCGTGGCTGCATCACACTTACTGACCGGCTCTGCCTCAACCCACTTTGTAAATTTATCAACCGCCACCAGGAGGTGTGTCTTCTTATCCTTAGACCTCTTGAAAGTTCCAACCATGTCAAGCCCCCAGACCGCAAATGGCCAAGTAATTGGAATCATCCTCAACTCTTGAGCCGGCACATGAGCTCGCCGTGAGAATTTTTGACACCCGTCACATTTACTGACCAGCTCTTCCGCATCAGCATGAGCCGTTAGCCAATAAAACCCATGATGGAAGGCTTTGGCCACAAGAGATTTTGAACCTGCGTGATGACCGCAATCCCCTTCATGGATCTCACGAAGTATTTCTTGTCCTTCCGTAGGCGACACACAACGTTGAAACGCCCCAGTGATACTGCGATTATGCAACTCCCCGTGAACAATTGTCATGGATTTGGACCGCCGGATGATTTGTCTCGCCAAGGTCTCATCCTCAGGCAACTCTCCCCGGGTCATGTAAGCCAAATATGGCACTGTCCAATCCGGGATGACGTGAAGAGCCGCCACCAGCAGCGCCTCTGGGTCTGGCACCGCTAGGTCTTCCTCTGTGGGTAACTTGACAGAAGGGTTATGCAAGACATCTAGAAAGGTGTTAGGCGGTACCGGCTTACGCTGAGATCCCAACCGGCTTAGAGCATCAGCCGCCTCATTCTTCCTTCGATCAATGTGCTCCACTTGATAACCCTGGAAGTGCCCAGCCACGGTATCAACTTCACGACCATAAGCCGCCATAAGGGGATCCTTGGAGTCCCACTTGCCTGACACTTGCTGAGCCACGAGATCCGAGTCGCCCAAGCACCTTACCCGGCTCAAATTCATCTCTCTGGCCATCCGAAGACCATGGAGCAAAGCTTCGTATTCAGCTGCATTATTAGTACACGGAAACATGAGCCGGAGCACATAACAGAATTTGTCACCTCGAGGGGAGGTTCAGACAACTCCAGCCCCCGAACCTTCCAACTGCCTGGATCCATCAAAATGAATAGTCCAATACGTGTTATCCAGCTTCTCCTGAGGTGTCTGCAGCTCTGTCCAATCATTGATGAAGTCCACCAGGGCTTGAGACTTAATAGCAGTACGTGGCATATACTTCAAACCATGAGGCCCAAGCTCGATGGCCCACTTGGCGACTCGTCCTATGGCCTCTCTGTTCTGGATAATGTCTCCCAAGGGAGCAGAACTTACCACGGTGATAGGGTGACCCTGAAAATATTGCTTAAGCTTCCGGCTTGCCATGAACACCCCGTAAACAAGCTTCTGCCAATGTGGATACCTTTGCTTAGACTCAATGAGCACCTCACTGATGTAGTAAACTGGTCGTTGGACCGGATGCTCCTTGCCAGCCTCCTTGCGTTCCACCACAATTGCAACACTGACAGCACGTGAGTTAGCGGCCACATATAACAGCAATGGCTCTGTATCAATGGGAGCCGCAAGGAGTGGCGGCTCAGATAGCTGTCTCGTTAAATCTTCAAACGCAGCATCAACAGCATCACTCCAGACAAAAGTGTCCATTTTCTTCAGCATCTGATATAGTGGTATGGCCTTCTCTCCCAACCGTCTTATAAACCGGCTTAAAGCAGCGATACAACCCGCCAGTCGCTAAACATCATTGATGCATGCTGGTTTAGCGAAAGAGGTAATTGCCTTGATCTTCTCCGAGTTAGCTTCAATGCCGATTTGGAAACTAGGAAACCCAAAACCTTGCCTGCTGGCACACCAAACACACATTTGGTCGGGTTAAGCATCATCTTATAGACCCGGAGATTATCAAAGGTTTCCTTCGGATCATTTATCAAGGTTTCCCTCTCTCTGGACTTCACCACTATGTCATCCACATAAGCATGAACATTGCATCCGATCTGATTATGGAGACAATTCTGTACACACCGTTGATAAGTCGCCTGGGCACTCTTGATCCTGAAAGGCATAGAAACATAGCAGAAGGCTCCAAACGGAGTAATGAAAGCCGTCTTCTCCTGGTCCTTAACGGCCATTTTGATCTGATGATAGCCAGAATAAGCATCCAGAAAGCTCAAACGCTCACAACCCGCCGTAGCATCAATGATTTGATCAATACGGGGGAGAGCAAAAGGATCAGCCGGGTAAGCTTTATTTAAGTCCGTGTAACCTACACACATCCGCCAGGTGCCGTTCTTTTTAAGTACGAGCACCGGGTTAGCCAACCACTCAGGATGAAAACTTCAACAATAAACCTGGCCGCTAAGAGCTGGGCCACCTCCTCTCCGATGGCTTTCCGTCTTTCCTCGTTAAACCGCCGGAGAAATTGTCTGACCGGCTTATACTTTGGATCAATATTAAGAGTGTGCTCAGCGAGTTCTCTCGGTACACCCGGCATGTCAGAAGGTTTCCATGCAAAGATGTCCCGATTCTCATGGATGAACTCGATGAGCGCGCTTTCCTATTTAGGATCCAGATTGGCACTGATGCTGAATTATTCAGATGAGTCGCCTGGAGTAAAATCAACAAGCTTGGTTTCATCAGCCGACTCGAATTTCATCAACGAATGCTCTGTGGTTGGCTTCTTCAGAGGTGTCATATCCGCCGGGTCAACAGTATCCTTATAAAACTTCAGTTCCTCTGCTGCACAAACAGATTCAGCATAAGCAGCATCGCCCTCCTCACATTCCATGTCTATCTTCCGACTCCCATGCACAGTAATGGTACCCTTGTGACCCGGCATCTGGAGTTGCAAGTAAACATAACATGGCCGTGCCATGAACTTGGCATAAGCTGGCCGTCCAAACAGAGCGTGATATGGGCTTTTGATCTTGACCACCTCAAAGGTTAATTTCTCAGCTCTAGAATCGTATTCATCTCCGAAGGCTACCTCCAGCTCAATCTTGCCAACTGGGTATGCCGACTTACCAGGCACCACTCCATTAAAAAACAGTGTTGGACATCTTCAAATTTTTATCAGTCAACCCCATACGTCAGAAGGTCTCATAATAGAGGATATTGATGCTGCTACCTCCATCCATGAGTACCTTAGTGAATTTATATCCGCCAACTTGAGGTGCTACCACCAAGGCTAACTGACCCGGATTATCAACCCGGGGAGGGTGATCTTCCCTGCTCCACACAATAGGCTGCTCTGACCACCTCAAGTAACGGGGGACTGCCAGCTCAACAGAGTTCACCACCCTCTTATGAATCTTCTGGTCACGTTTGCATAAGCTAGTGGTGAAGAAATGATATTATCCACTATTCAGCTGCTTTGGATTGCTTTGATAACTCGACTGCTGCTGACCCCCTTGACCAGATTGCTGCTGGTTATAGCCGCCTTGATTTGGACTTATTTGCAGATTGACTGGTCTGGTGGTTCTAATGTCCATCAATGCATTTCTTTGGCCAGACAAAGATTTGCTAATTGCTTTTTCTTTGAGGTGGTGTTCACAGCAGCTTGGAACATTTGGATTCTTAGGAATGGAAGGACTTTCATAGGGGAAAGACCTACGTTTAGTGCTTGGCGTTGTAAATTTGTACATGACCTAACTTTGCTTTCTAATAGAGTTAAGGCTCATGTTAGACCCCTCCTCCTAGCCTGGTTGGAAGGGTTACCTTGAGTTCTCCTTTGTATAGGTAGGTTTAGGTAAGTTTGCCTCCCTTGGTCCTCTTTTGTTTCTTTCTGTATATAGTTAACTTGTACTGGACTATTGCTTTATTTGGAATAAAAGACTGTGAGGCTGTGCCTTGCAGTAGTTAGTCAAAAAAATATAGCCGCCTTGATTTCCCTAAAAGCCGGAATTTGAACCGCCACCCGAGCCATGAAAGCTGCCGGCACCTGAGCCCCCACCCGGCCCGTGATTGCCGTCGAGCGTGTTGGAATTCTTAAAAGCCTTCATGATCGTGCAATCCTTCCATAAGTGAGTGGCCGGACTTTCCCGGGTGTCGTGTCTCGGACAGGGCTCATTGAGTAGCTGCTCAAGAGATGGACCTGACCCACCAGACCGAGGGGGTGGCCTCCCCTTGCGCCTCTGATTGTTACCTTGTGCATTAGCGTTAGCCACAAACTCCGGGTTGCCATCGGCCTTACACTTGTTGCCTCCTTGATTTACCGGGTTATGCTGCTGACCCTTTCCATTGCCGTTCTTCTTTTCCTTCCCCATCTTTTCCTCATCAGACGCAGGATCGTTGGTACTATTGGAATCGGCATATTTGACTAAAGCCGCCATCAGCTGACCCATATCATTACAATCACGCTTGAGGCGCCCCAGCTTCTACCTCAACGGCTCAAATCGGCAATTCTTCTCCAACATGAGGACTGCAGAGCCAGCATCTATCTTGTCAGACGAATGTATTATCTCCTTGACCCGGCGCACCCACTGAGTGGTAGATTCACCCCCCTCTTGCTTACAATTGGTTAAGTCCACAATCGACATAGATTGCTTGCAAGTGTCTTTGAAATTCTGAATGAACCGGGCCTTTAACTCCGCCCATGAGCTAATAGAATTGGGCGGCAAGCCCTTTAACCATGCCCGCGCCGTTCCATCCAACATCATGGTGAAGTACTTAGCCATTGCTGCGTCACTGACCTCCAACAGCTCCATGGCCATCTCATAGCTTTCGATCCACGCCCCGGGCTGTAAGTCGGCCGTATAATTTGGCACCTTTCGGGGTCCCTTGAAATCCTTAGGAAAACGCACATTGCATAAAGCCGGCACCAAACAAGGAACGCCACCGGTTCTAGTGGCTACTACTGCCTCAACAGAAGTCGACGGGTAATCTGGAAAGTCCTGATGAGCCGTCTGCTGAGCCGCTAGCTGAGCCGCCCGCTTGTCCTCCTGACGTATCCGGTCCTGCACCGGGTTATAACCGCCGGGCTGGTTACGGCGCTGGGTGTTGCTTGACAAAGCCTCTGACTCCATGTGCCTATTGTAACTCGGGCTCCGGTTTGGACGAGACAGAGCTAACCAGGGCAGAGGAGTTGAATGAATCCTGTCCCGGCTATAGGAATAAGTCTCTTGCTGAGCCAGAGCCGTTTGAACGAGTTCTCTGATCCTTCGCGTCTCCACCACTGTTGGATTGTCACCGTCCACTAGGAGAGCCGCCAAATGTGCCGATGCTGCGATCAGGTTCTCCACGGGGTTAGAAAAGTGACCCGGTGGCGTCGGTACGTAGTGGGGCAGGGCCATATTCCCATGAGGAGGTGCCATCACCCGAGGCTGAGCCGGTCCTCCTACTCCAGATGTCATGAATTGATTTGCCTCTGGCGGGTTACTAGGGCCGGCTCCGGGTGTAGCGAAAAGGTTCCAGCGATCATAAACCGGAGGCAAACGGGATTGAGTTTTCTGGTGTCTCCTCCTCATCACCTCGTTAGATGCGTTCAGGCTCATCGTAAGCTGGAAAGCCTGTGACTGGAGCTGTTGCGCCCGTGCATCCAAAGTCGCCCGTTCTGTGGCTAACCTGGTGTCCTCAGCTGCTAAGGCCTCCTTGGCCCGAGCTATTTCCTCATGCACCTGTGCCACCTCTGCATTATGCTCATCTTGATTCGCAGGAATAACTGTGGTGGTTAACAGGGCCGTTAGTTTATCCATGAGATCCATCAGCACCTGAGCCGGCGAGCGCACAGGGCCTCCTTCCCCGGCCGCTCCTGGTCCGGACATTATTGCTGCTGCGGCTGTAGAGTTTTGACTGGGTTGAGTACCAGCCATGAAGACCCCTACGCAGCTTGGCGGCTCAAAGGGGTCTGGAATACTGCTGCCATCGGAACATCCCCCAAGCCTGCCATCTTGCAGTTGATACAACAAATCTGTCTCACCAGTGGACAAATCACCATCGGAGTGGATGGCCATCTCACCACCATCTACGGATCCTCCAGAAAGTTCCCCTCTGTGGATGCAACCCACGAAAGCACGCTTCACGACGGGTTGAGCCCGGGCGGGTCTCGCGCGCTGAGCTGTCTCGACGAGGTCGGTGCAGTTGTCCAGCTCAGGTCCCGGCTCACCAATCCGGCCAATGAAGACGTGGATTCCGCCAAAGGGGACCCGGTACCCATACTCAATTGAGCCGGCGTCGGGGCCCCAACCTTCGTCGTCGATGTAGATCTTGCCGCGACGGCTTTTGGTCATCCGGCCGACTGCGTATCCCTTGAGCCCTTCAAAGTTGCCCTTCAAGAACTCAAATCCGCCGTGCGCTGGCCCCACGGTGGGCGCCAACTGTCGTGGAATTGTCAGCCATCACAACTAGGAAGCTTAAAGGGGTTAACGGGACAAGAGACTCGAGAGAGGTTTTATACTAGTTCGGCCCCTTATGGTGAAGGTAAAGCCTATGTCTAGTTGGGTTGGTATTGCAGAGGTTTTGATAACCAGGGAGCGAGATACGCTATGCCCGGCTCTCGATGAGATGTTTTCTTGCCCCTAAGCCACCACTTGGTCGCCCCCTTATATACACGGTTGACGCCCTGCGGCCTACAGAGTCCTGGCCGACTCGGTGACTAGTTAATTCTACCTTATGATACAAGTCATGCCATTACGGTGGTTTGTCACTACGGGCCTTAAGTCGCCTGTGGGCTTTAGACCCTTTATTGAACCGCCATCTTCATGATTGATCTTGGGCTTTGTATGATAATTCTCTTTGCGTAACCGGGCCCCTCCAGGGCGGCTTACACAAATTTTTATATCGCCGACAACAGGTATTTGAGACAAACCAGAATAACCATCTAGAAAGCAAAAATGTGTATGTTTGGATAGTCTTTCTAGCATTTGATCAATAAAAGGTAAAGGGTAATGATCCTTTTTAGTAGCCTTATTTAATTTGCGGAAGTCAATTACTATTCTATAACCTGTAATAATTCTTTGTGGGATCAATTCATCTTTATCATTAGGAACAACAGTAATACCTCCTTTCTTAGGGACACAATGGACAGGACTTACCCACTAACTATCAGCAACGGGATAAATTATACCTGCCTCCAGAAGCTTTAGTATTTCTTTCCTTACCACTTCTTTCATCTTGGGATTTAACCGTCGTTGGTGATCAACAACTGGTTTAGCGTCTTTCTCCAATTTTATTTTGTGCTGGCATAGAGTGGGACTAATGCCCTTAACATCATCAAGAGTATATCCAATAGCAGCTTGGTGCTTCTTCAAAGTTTTCAATGATTTATTTTCTTCATGCTCTGAAAGGTTAGCACTAATAATAACAGGATATATCTTCTTTTCATCAAGGTAAGCATATTTAAGGGTATCAGGTAATGGTTTAAGCTCGAACACGGGATCACCCTTGGGTGGAGGAGGATCCCCTAGGATTTCAACAGGCAAGTTGTGTTTCAAGATAGGTCCTTGTTTAAAGAATACTTCATCTATTTCCCTCCTTTCATTCATAAACATGTCATTTTCATGGTCTAGCAAATATTGTTCTAAAGGATCACTAGGAGGCACCACAATAGAAGCAAGACCAACAGTTTCATCTTTACTAGGCAATTCCTCATCACGGGGCTGTCTACGAAATTTAGCAAAGTTAAACTCATGAGACATATCCCCCAGGCCGATAGTAACAACATCCATTTCGCAGTCTATCCTAGCATTAACAGTATTCAAGAAGGGTCTACCAAATGTAATGGGACAAAAATTATCTTGTGGGGAACCAAGAACAAGAAAATCAGCAGGATAATTAACTTTCCCACACAAGACTTCAACATCTCTAACAATCTCAATTGGTGAAATAGTATCTCTATGGCAAGCTTAATTGTAACGTCAATGTCTTCTATCTCAGCAGGTGCAATATCATGCATAATTTGTTTGTATAAGGAATGAGGTATTGCACTTGCACTAGCACCCATATCACATAATCCATGATAACAATGATCTCCTATTTTAACAGAAATAACAGGCATGCCCACGACAGGTCTATGTTTATTTTTAGCATCAGGTCTAACAATTCTAGCGGTTTCCTCACAAAAGTAAATAACATGCCCATCAATATTATCAGCCAAGAGATCTTTCACCATAGCAATATTAGGTTCTTTAATTTGCTCAGGGGGTTTGGGTGTCTTAATGTTAGTTTTATTGATCACAGTTGAAGCTTTAGCATGATCCTTTATTCTAACAAGGAAAGGTGGTTTTTTCAATATAAGCAGTAGGAATGACAGGATCATTATAAGTGACAGTCTTTTCTTCAACTTTAATAGGTGCAACTACTTTTACTTCAATGGGAGGATTATATTTAAACCACTTCTTAGGGAGATCAACATGAGTAGCCAAGGATTCACAGAAAGAAGCTACTACCTCAGAGTTAAGTCCATATTTAGTGCTAAATTCACGAAAAACATCGATATCCATAAAAGATTTAACACAATCAAACTTAGGTGTTATACCTGACTCCTTACCTTTGTCTAGGTCCCAATATTCAGAGTTGCATTTAATTCTTTCCAATAAATCCCATTTGAATTCAATAGTCTTCATCATAAAAGAGCCAGTACAAGAAGTATCGAGCATGGAGTGATTATTGAGAGAAAGCCGATCATAATTTTTTTGAATAATCATTTCTCTTGAGAGCTTATGATTGGGACAAGAATATAACATTGACTTAAGCCTCCCCCAAGCTTGAGCGATGCTTTCTCCTTCGCGAGGCCAAAAATTATATATGTAATTATGTTCACGATGAACAAGATGCATAGGATAAAACTTCTCACGAAATTCCAATTTCAATCGGTTGTAGTTCCATGATCCCATATCATCACATAGCCTATAGCATGTCAATGCCTCTCCCTTCAAAGATAAAGGGCATACCTTCTTCTTGATAACATCCTCAGGCATACCTGCAAGCTTAAATAATCCACAAACTTCACCCACATAAATTAGGTGTAAATCGAGATGCAATGTTCCATCACCTGTGAAAGGATTAGCAAACAGTTTCTCTATCATACCCGAAGGAATTTCGAAGTAAACATTTTTAGTAGGCAGTAGGTTGAGGAGCAACTCTTTGCTCTACTGGTCGGGGTGAAGATACCCCGAACAAGCCCCTCAAAGGATTACTTTCCATGGTAACAAGTGACAGTAAATTTCAGCACACTATATAAATTTTTCCTTACCAAATTCCACCTACAAAAGGCGCTTCACTCCCCGGCAACGGCGCCAGGAAAAAGTCTTGATGACCCACAAGTATAGGGGATCTATCATAGTCCTTTTGATAAGTAAGAGTGTCGAACCCAACGAGGAGCAGAAGGAAATGATAAGCGGTTTTCAGCAAGGTATTCTCTGGAAGCACTGAAATTATCGGTAACAGGTAGTTTTGTGATAAGGTAATTTGTAACAGGTAACAAGTAATGAAAGTAAACAAGGTGCAGCAAGATGTCCCAATCCTATTTGTAGCAAAGGACAAGCCTGGACAAACTCTTTTATAGAGAAAAGCGCTCCCGAGGACACATGGGAATTATCGTCAAGCTAGTTCTCATCACGCTCATATTATTCGCGTTCGTTACTTTGATAATTCGGTATGTGGGTGGACCGGTGCTTGGGTACTGTCCTTTCATGGACAAGCATCCCACTTATGATTAACCCCTATTGCAAGCATCCGCAACTACAAAAGAAGTATTAAGCTAAACCTAACCATAGCATGAAACATATGGATCCAAATCAGCCCCTTACGAAGCAACTCATAAACTAGGGTTTAAGCTTATGTCACTCTAGCAACCTATCATCTACTTATTACTTCCCAATGCCTTCCTCTAGGCCCAAACAATGGTGAAGTGTCATGTAGTCTATGTTCACATAACACCACTAGAGGAAAGACAACATACATCTCATCAAAATATCAAACGAATACCAAATTCACATGACTACTTATAGCAAGACTTCTCCCACTACCTCAGGAAAAAATGTAACTACTCACAAATCATATTCATGTTCATAATCAGAGGGGTATTAATATGCATTAAGGATCTAAACATATGATTTTCCACCAAATAAACCAACTAGCATCAACTAGGAGTAATCAACACTACTAGCAACCCACAGGTACCAATCTGAGGCTTTGAGACAAAGATTGGATACAAGAGATGAACTAGGGTTTGAGAGGAGATGGTGCTGGTGAAGATGTTGATGGAGATTGACCCCCCCCCCCCCCGATGAGTGGATCGTTGGTGATGACAATGGCGATGATTTGCCCCTCCCGGAGGGAAGTTTCCCCGGCAGAACAGCTCTGCCGGAGCCCTAGATTGGTTTCGCCAAGGTTCCGCCTCGTGGCGGCGGAGTTTCTTCCCGAAAGCTTGCTTATGATTTTTCTCAGATGAAAGACTTCATATAGCAGAAGATGGGCACCGGAGGCCTGCGAGGGGGCGCACGAGGCAGGGGGCGCGCCCCTCCCTCGTGGCCAGGGTGTGCGCCCCCTCTGGTATTTTCTTCGCTCAGTATTTTTTATTAATTCCAAAAATGACTTCTGTGAAGTTTAAGGACTTTTGGAGCTGTGCAGAATAGGTCTCTAATATTTGCTCCTTTTCCAGCCCAGAATTCCAGCTGCCGGCATTCTCCCTCTTCATGTAAACCTTGTAAAATAAGAGAGAATAGGCATAAGTATTGTGACATAACTTGTAATAATAGCCCATAATGCAATAAATATAGATATAAAAGCATGATGCAAAATGGACGTATCAGGTCCCTTCAATAATTAAGAGTGTCGAACCCAACGAGGAGCAGAAGGAAATGACAAGCGGTTTTCAGCAAGGTATTTTTTGCAAGCACTGAAATTATCGGTAACAGATGGTTTGGTGATAAGATAATTCGTAACGGGTAACAAGTAACAAGTGTAACAAAGGTGCATCAAGGTGGCCCAATCCTTTTTTGTAGCAAAGGATAAGCATGTACGAACTCTTATATAAAGCAAAGCGCTCCCGAGGACACATGGGAATTATTGTCAAGTTAGTTTTCATCATGTTCATATGATTCACGTTCGTTACTTTGATAATTTGATATGTGGGTGGACCGGTGCTTGGGTGCTGTACTTACTTGGACAAGCCTCCCACTTATGATTAACCCCTCTCGCAAGCATCCGCAACTACGAAAGAAGAATTAAGATAAATCTAACCATAGCATGAAACATGCGGATCCAAATTAGCCCCTTATGAAGCAATGCATAAACTAGGGTTTAAGCTTCTGTCACTCTAGCAACCTATCTTCTACTTATTACTTCCCAATGCCTTCCCCTAGGACTAAATCATGGTGAAGTGTCATGTAGTCGACGTTCACATAACACCACTAGAGGAAAGACAACCTACATCTCATCAAAATATCGAACGAATACCAAATTCACACGATTACTTATAACAAGACTTCTCCCATGTCCTTAGGAACAAACGTAACTACTCATAAAACATGTTCTTGTTCAAGACCAGAGGGGTATTGAATATCATTAAGGATCTGAACATATGATCTTCCACCAAATAAACCAACTAGAATCAACTACAAGGAGTAATCAACACTACTAGCAACCCACAGGTACCAATTTTAGGTTTTGAGACAAAGATCGAATACAAGAGATGAACTAGGTTTTGAGGGCAGATGGTGCTGGTGAAGATGTTGATGAAGATTGACCCCCTCTTGATGAGAGGATCATTGCTGATAACAATGGCTTCCATTTCCCCTCCCGGAGGGAAGTTTCACCGGCAGAACAGCTCCCTGGAGCCCTAGATTGCTTCTGCCCAGGTTGTGCCTCGAGACTGCGGCGCTTCATCCCGAAAGCTTCCTTCAGATTTTTCCAGGTCAAAATGCTCCATATAGTAGAATATGGGCACCGGAGACCTGCTAGGGGGCCCACAAGCCCTAGGGGCGCGCCCAGGGTTTGTGTGATGCCCCCGATTCAATCGTACACTAATCATGCACGCAAATGTGTATGATCAAGATCAGGGACTCACGGGAAGATATCACAACACAACTCTACAAATAAAATAAGTCATACAAGCATCATAATACAAGGCAGGGGCCTCGAGGGCTCGAATACAAGTGCTCGATCATAGACGAGTCAGCGGAAGCAACAATATCTGAGTACAGACATAAGTTCAACAAGTTTGCCTTAAGAAGGCTAGCACAAACGAGGATACAGATCGAACGAGGCGCAGGCCTCCTGCCTGGGATCCTTCTAACTACTCCTGGTCGTCATCAGCGGGCTGCACGTAGTAGTAGGCACCTCCAGCGTAGTAGGAGTCGTCATCGACAATGGCGTCTGGATCCTGGGCTCCAGCATCTGGTTGCGGCAACCGGGTAGAAGGGAAAGGGGGAAAAAGGGGGAGAAAAGCAACCGTGAGTACTCATCCAAAGTACTCGCAAGCAAGGAGCTACACTACATATGCATGGATATATGTGTAAAGGGCCATATCAGTGGACTGAACTGCAGAATGCCAGAATAAGAGGGGGATAGCTAGTCTTATCGAAGACTATGCTTCTGGTCGCCTCCGTCATGCAGCATATAGAAGAGAGTAGACTGAAGTCCTCCAAGTAGCATCGTATAGCATAATCCTACCCGGCGATCCCCTCCTCGATGCCCTGTTGGAGAGCAATCACCGGGTTGTATCTGGCACTTGGAAGGGTGTGTTTTATTAAGTATCCGGTTCTAGTTGTCATAAGGTCAAGGTACAACTCCGGGTCGTCCTTTTATCGAGGGACACGGCTATTCGAATAGATTAACTTCCCTGCAGGGGTGCACCACATAGCCCAACACGCTTGATCCCATTTGGCCGGACACACTTTCCTGGGTCATGCCCGGCCTCGGGAGATCAACACGTCGCAGCCCCACCTAGGCACAACAGAGCGGTCAGCACGCCGGTCTAAACCTAAGCGCGCAGGGGTCTGGGCCCATCGCCCTGAGCACACCTGCACGTTGCGAACGCGGCCGGAAGCAGACCTAGCCTAGTGGCGTTCCAGTCCAATCCGGCGCGCGCCACTCAGTCGCTAACGTCAAGAAGTGCTTCGGCTGATACCACCACGTCGGGATACCCATAACTACTCCCGCGTAGGTGGTTAGTGCGTATAGACCAAATGGCCAGACTCAGATCAAATACCCAGATCTCGTTAAGCGTGTTAAGTATCGCGAACGCCGACTAGGGCCAGGCCCACCTCTCTCCTAGGTGGTCTGAACCTGCCCTGTCGCTCCGCCACAAAGTAACAGTCGGGGGCCGTCGGGAACCCAGGCCCACCTCTACCGGGATGGAGCCACCTGCCCCTTCAGCCCCCAACTCCGAACAGTATCACAGATAATGTAACAGTGTAAAGTATATAGTATATGCCCGCGATCACTTCCTGAAGTGATCACGGCCCAGTAGTATAGCATGGCAGACGGACAAGAGTGTAGGGCCACTGATGGAACACTAGCATCCTATACTAAGCAGTAGGATTGCAGGTAAAGGTATCAACAGCAGTTTCAAAGGCAGGCTATGCATCAGGATAGGAATAACGAAAGCAGTAACATACTACACTACTCTAATGCAAGCAGTAAGAGCAGAGTAGGCGATATCTGGTGATCAAGGGGGGGGATTGCCTGGTTGCTCTGGCAAGAGAGAGGGATCGTCAACTCCGTAGTCGAACGGGGCAGCAGCAGCGTCGGCCTCGATGTCTATCGAGAGGAGAGGGGGGAGAAACAATAAATATTTAACAAGCAGAGGCATAGTGATGCAAGACATGACAAGTAACGGCGTTAGAGGTGCCCTAACGCGGTATGGGATGATACCGGTGAAGGGAGGGAAACATCCGGGAAAGTATCCCCGGGGTTCCGCGTTTTCGGGCAGAGGAGCCAGAGGGGGAAAGTTGCGAGTTTGAGATGTTAGGGGTGTGCGGCGGATGAACGGGCTGCGTATCCGGGTTCGTCTCGTCGTTCTGAGCAACTTTCATGTACAAAGTATTTTCATCTGACTTACGGATTATTTTATATAATTTTTCAAAGTTTTTAATCATATTCTGAATTTATTATTAATTCGAAATTAATCGAATAAACGCTATGTGCACCCAGCACAGGGTACACAGAAGTGTACCCAGGGGATGACAAGTGGGCCAAGGGGGACCCAGTTGACCAGTCAAGGTTTGACTGGTCAACAGGGTGTGGGGCCCCCTGTCATTGGCTGACTAGTAAACTAACAATTTTAGTTAGACTAATTAATCAATTGACAGGATTAATTAGGTTATTTAATGATTAGATTAATCTAATACAGAATTAATTATCTTAATTCATTCACTAATTAATTAATTAGTTTAATTATTAATTAATTATATATATTTAGTTTAATTATTTTTTTAATTAAAATTTTTAAATTTAATTTTTTTAAAATGTTTTGGAGGCGGGGCCCTCCTAGTCAGTGGCTCTGGGGGAGCCTTAGCGGGTCAGCGAGTAGCGGGCGACGGGCGCCTGTGCTCGAGGCCACCGCAGCGAGGGCGCGAGGCCCAGCTGCGCCGGCGGCCTCGATCGACACCGGGAGGGGGCGGGGAGCAGGGGGTCGGCTCCGGACGGCGGCGGCCCTGGCGGGCGCGGCCAGGCGCCACGGGAGGGAGGCGGTGGTGGCCGGGCGGCGATGTTAGGAGGCGGAGCCGGGCTGCACGAGGCGAGGTCGTGGCCTCGCGGGGGCGCCAGCGCGCGGCAGCAAAGGCCGGCGCGGTGCAGCCCGGGTGCGAGGGCGCAGGCCACGTCGAGGGGGTGGACTAGGCGAGACGGGGCGACGGCGCGCGGCCAGGGCGCGGCGACCGCCGTGCGGGGCCGCGGCTGGGCGCGGACGGCGCCGGCGACAGAGGGGGAAGGGAGGAGGAGGAGCTCACGGGAGGGGGTAGGGACTCAGGAGCGTGCTCGGGGAAGCTCGGGGCGGGGGATGGGGACGGCGTCGACGCAGGGGAGGAGGCAGCCCGGCGAGGGAGGAGCTTCGAGCTCCGGGCGGCGACGGCGTCGGGTCCTCCTCCTCTCGATCCCGATCCAGTCGGGGGAGAGAGAGGAGGGCGAGATATTTTGCGGGGGGAGGGGGGATGGGTGTCGGTGGGGGCGCTCTCACCGGGTGGGGGGGGGGATAAGGAGAGAGGGGTGGGCCTTGGCCCAGTTGGGCCAGCCGGTTAGCTGGGCCGTGGCCCAGGGGAGGGAGGTTCCCCTTTCTCTCTTTTTTTTGTTTGTTTTCTTTTTGTATCTTCTTTTATTATTTCTTTTCTGTTTTAATCATTTTAAATTACTTAAGCATTTTGTAAAAAGATGTTGGCTACACCATAATTACCTTTGTATTATTTGGCGCACCCCAAACATTTTGGTTTTAATTTTTGGAGACTTTTATTGTTACCAATAATTTAAATTGAATTTGAACGGTTTCGAATTATTGCGAGGTTAGTAACAGTAATCGGGATGACGTGGCATGATTAGCGCAGGATTACTGTAGCAAGATTATCCGGGTGTTACAAATCTCCTCCACTACAAGAAATCTCGTCCCGAGATTTAGGAGGTAGAAGGAAACAGTGCGGGTTATTCTTCACGAAGACGATCCTCGCGTTCCCAGGTGGCTTCATCTTCAGAATGGTGCGACCACTGGACTTTGAGGAACTTGATCGCCTTCTGGCGTGTGCGGCGTTTAGCTTGGTCGAGAATGCGGACCGGATGCTCTTTATAGGAGAGGTCCTGTTGCAATTCAAGCACTTCATGATCCACTGCTCGGATTGGGTCCTTGAAGCAGCGACGGAGTTGTGACACGTGGAACACATCGTGAACCTGAGAAAGGTTCGGCGGAAGCTCCAGTTGATAAGCCACTTTTCCACGCCTCTCGAGAATAGTGAAAGGACCAATATAGCGGGGAGCTAGCTTTCCTTTGATCCCGAAGCGGTGTGCACCCTTCATTGGTGTAACTCGAAGATAGGCCTTTTCGCCAGGTTGATAGACCATGTCTTTATGATGACGGTCATAGTTACTCTTTTGGCGTGACTGAGCAGTCTTGAGATTCTCGCGAATAATGCGGACTTGTTCTTTGGCATGTTGGATAATATCCGGACCAAAGAGTGGACGTTCCCCAGTTTCTGACCAGTTCAGAGGGGTTCGGCACTTTCGTCCATATAACACTTCGAAGGGGGCCATCTTCAGACTAGCTTGATAGCTATTATTATAAGACAACTCAGCATACGGGAGAGATTCCTCCCATTTCTTGCCAAAGGAAATAACACAAGCTCGAAGCATGTCTTCGAGAACTTGGTTGACACGTTCAACTTGCCCTTGTGACTGCGGATGAAACGCAGTACTAAAAGATAAGTGGGTCCCCATAGCTTCTTGGAAACTTGCCCAGAATCTTGAAGTGAATAAGCTGCCACGGTCCGAACTGATAACCAGTGGGATACCGTGAAGTGAAACAATTCTGGACATGTAGAGAGTTGCAAGCTGGCTAGCAGTGATAGTTTCCTTGACCGCCAGAAAATGTGCAACTTTAGAAAGCCGGTCAATGACGACAAGAATAGCATCATTACCTTTCTGAGATTTGGGAAATCCAGTGACGAAGTCCATTTCAACATGGTCCCATTTCCATTCCGGAATAGAGATAGGTTGCAGAGTTCCAGCAGTCCTTTGATGTTCTGCTTTGATACGACGGCAAACGTCACACTCGGCAACATAGCGAGCAATGTCTTGCTTCATATTAGACCACCAGAATCTTTGACGAATGTCCTGGTACATCTTAGTACTACCAGGATGGATACACAGAGGCGTATCATGAGCTTCTTTCATAACTTTCCGAGTCATATTCAGGTTTTCCTCCTTACACGGCACCACTAGGCGGCCTTTGAAGTACAAGGCGCCATCACCAGCAATAGTGAAGTATGAGGGCTTTCCTTCCTTGAGGTCGCGCTTAATCTTGTGGACTTCAGAGTCGTATCCTTGTATTGTCTTGATGGAGCTCACGAGATCGGGTTCGACAGCCAGGGTATAGAGGGAACCCTGGGGAATAACACAGAGGTTCATCTTCTGAAACTCCTCAGGAGGGGGAGCGAGTGCACCCGGGGGAACAATATGGAGGTTCAGCTTTCTGAATTCTTCAACGAGCGAGGGCTGAACTTTATGAACCTGGAGGTGGTTACAGTAAGACTTGCGGCTCAAGGCATCTGCCATTACATTAGCCTTGCCTGGTGTATAGGAAATACCCAAGTCAAAATCTGCTACGGTCTCCATCCATCTCTGCTGACGGAGGTTCAGGTCTGGCTGAGTAAACAGATACTTCAGACTTTGATGGTCAGTGAATATCTCGCAACGATTACCGAGAAGGTAATGCCGCCACTACTTCAGTGCATGAATGACAGCAGCAAGCTCGAGATCATGAACTGGGTAGTTCTCTTCATGAGGGCGCAATTGACGAGAGGTATAGGCAATCACTCTGCGCTCTTGCATTAGGACACAGCCTAATCCTTGACGGGAAGCGTCGCAGTAAATGACGAAGTCCTTCTTTGTATCAGGTGGAGCTAGCACTGGGGCAGAAGTCAACTTGTCTTTAAGTTCCTGGAAGCTTTCCTGACATTTGTCTGTCCATTGGAACTTGACGCCCTTATGCAGCAAGTTAGTCAGAGGCCTGGCAATCTTGGAGAAGTTCTCGACGAATCGACGGCAATAGCTGGCGAGACCGAGAAAACTTCTGACTTGCTTGACATTCTTCGGAGGATTCCAATCAAGGATAGCCTGAACTCGTTCAGGGTTAACGGCAATACCATCCTTAGAGATGACATGTCCAAGATAGGTTACTTCAGGGAGCCAGAATTCACATTTAGAGAACTTGGCATACAGCTGATGTTCTCGTAGCTTTTCCAGCACAAGTCGAAGATGTTCAGCATGTTCTTCTTCGTTCTTGGAAAATACCAGGATATCATCCAGATAAACCACGACGAACTTGTCGAGGTAATCCATGAATATATAGTTCATCAGGCGAGAGAAGGTGGCTGGGGCATTGGTTAAGCCGAAGGACATGACAGTGTACTCGTATGAACCATAACGATTCACAAAGGCGGTCTTTGGGATATCCTCTTCACGAACACGGATCTGGTGGTAACCCAACCTCAAGTCGAGTTTAGAGAACACTGATGAACCAGCCAGTTGATCATACAGATCATTGATCCTGGGAAGAGGATACTTGTTCTGAATGGTAGCTTGGTTAATAGGACGGTAGTCTTGGACCAGTCGGTTTGTCCCATCCTTCTTCTTGACAAAGAGAGAAGGTGCTCCCCAAGGAGAGCAACTTGGGCGAATGAAACCATTTTGAAGAGATTTGTCGATTTCCTCCTTAAGCTCAAGGAGTTCATGTGGTGGCATCTTGTAGGGTCGCTTGGCAATAGGAGTGGTGCCTGGTTTCAAGTCGATGACAAATTCGACAGCTCTAGCAGCGGGAATCCCTGGAAGTTCTTCAGGAAAGACGTCGAGGAAGTCACGCACGACGGGGATGTTTTTGATGCCCTCGAGTGGTGCAGAGTTCAATGCATTCAAGGCATAAAGCCTTGCCTCGGCATTTTGCACCAGGCGAGCGTGGTATGTAACTATTTCATCTGAAGGATGTAGCAGATGGACGGTCTTAGTGGCACAAACTATGGAAGCAGTATGCGCTTTCAACCAATCCATCCCCAGAATGAGGTCGATGTTAGACGTCTTCAGGATAATGGGCGCGGCATAGAATTCCAGCCCTTCGATTTCCACGGGGACGTCGACGCCAACCATGGAGGTTTGACATTGTCCCACGGGGTTTTTTACCACTACCGAAGTGTTCATCTCCTCGTATTTAATGCCATGCTTGAATGCAAAATCTTCTGACATGAATGAATGCGATGCTCCTGTATCGAATAAAACAGATGCAGGTACTGAATTTACGAGGAGTGTACCCATCACAGTAGAAGGCTGGTCTTGAGCTTCGTTCAGATCAACGTGGTTGGCATGAACACGGCCATAGGACTTGGCTTTGCTGTTACGGTTCTGGTTGCTTCCACGGCCTGTTGCTGGAAGGGCCAGTTGATTCTGCTTCTGGTTGCATTCCCTAGCACGGTGCCCTGGTTGTCCGCACCTGAAGCACAAGCCATTCTCGGGAGTAGGAACAGGAGCTTGGGGTGGTGGAGCTGGAAGTCTTGGCTGCCTAGTAGGAGCAGTAGGTAGACGAGGTGCAGCATAGGACTGCCTAGGGACAGGTGCACTCGACTGGTACATGCTGTTGGGGATCCATATCCTGCGCTTCTGCGAGGACGGGCCCGAAGATGAGCCCGTGTCACGGCTGCGCCTGTGAGAGCTCTGGTATTCCTGCAGACCAGTTTCGACGTTGATGGCTTTGTTCACCAAGGTGGCGAAATCAGCAAAGTTGTGCACTAGAAGTGCGAACTTGATGTCAGCTTGAAGGCCGTCACAGAACTTCTCCTATCTGCGTGAATCAGTAGCAATGTCCTCTTCAGCATAGCGGGACAAGTCCAGAAACTCCCGCTGATAAGCTTCAACAGTTTTGTTGCCTTGGATGAGGTTGCGGAACTCACGCTTCTTCCGGTCCATGACTCCCTGAGGAATGAAGCGGGCACGGAAAGCAGTTTGGAAGTCTGGTCAGGTGATGATTGTTCCAGCTGGCAGAGTACGCCTGTGGCTGTCCCACCATTGAGCCGCGGGTCCCTTCAGGAAGAAGGAAGCAAACGTGACATAGCTGGCAGGGGCTACATCAGCAGACTCCATCTCATAGGTGATGTCACGGAGCCAGTCATCAGCATCCAGAGGCTGAGTTGAGCTGCGGTACACAGTTGGGTTCAGGCGTATGAAATCTTGCAGAGTTACTGTGTTTGGCTGCTGGTTCATATTGGGGCGAGGAAACTGAGCCATCATGTTCTCCATGAACTGGCGATTCATCTCAAGCTGTTGGATCATACCAGCCATGTACTCAGGCGGTGGTGGGAAGTTGCCACCCCGACCACGACCACCTGGTCTAACCATCCTGCTAATATATAACAGGGGTAGTTCAGCATTTGAGAATATTTGCAAAGACAAGAATCATTCAAGACGAAACATGCATAATGAAAGCAGCACGATAGATACCACATAATAGACGGCACGTCTTACAAAAGAGATCATGCAAAGTGTTCGGTACACAGAGTTCAGTACATAGACTAAGACATCATAGGCGGCACGCAGGTTCGCGGCGAATGCATCTAACATAAGCAAGCAAGTCTACATCAGTCCCACACGACACTGCGGAGGTAGGTGTAGCCTGAAAGCTGGTAGTGTGGCAACGGGTACACCATGTCGGCAACCTGGGGTCCGCGGGTGCTCTGGTGCTGAACCCGACGCTCAAGTGGCAGAAGAGGACCAAGTACGGGAGAGTAGCCTCCCACCTCCGGCCAACCGACACCCTGAGGCATCACGGTCCTGGCTGGATAGATAGCAGAACGCGGCAGCTCCCCAGATCCAACAAAGGGGTGTAACATCGTCAAGGCACGGTAGAGGTGCTGACGAGTGGTGTACAACTCGTGGCGAAGAGCTCGGTTAGCTCGATCCAGACCATCAGCATGCAGAACAAAGTTCTGATGGTGGAAGGGCTCGCGGGTGACAGTGGAGTAGGCAGCAGTGTAGTAACCCTCCGCACCAATATCAGATGCGATAGCAATGTGCCTGAAGGGGGAGGTGTCCAACTCCCGGTACTCCCTACGAAGGCGTGTCAAAGCAGCATAGGCAGCATCGTGAACTGCCATATCAATGGTCACTCCAACACCATAAGCGGTGTGCAGCACTGTAGTGGAGACATACTCCCGAGAGTAGAGGTGGACGGTGGCACGGTACTGCTCCTGGTTAAAGTCCTGGTACTCCTTGGTGATGGTGTACTCGGGGTGCCAGCGATAACCTAGATAGGTCATCATCTCAGCTAGCACGGCCGGTGATCCCGAGGCACCAATGGCCGCCGTGTGGCGCACGACCTGCCTCGTGGGTTCCATCTGAAAACAAAGATGTTTCAAAGGAGTGAAATGACAGTGTGGAAATTGTGCAAAACACTATACCAAGGAATAACTATGGCTTTTATCCAACTTTGGGGTGAATGCCGTCGCGGGATCCTAGTGTCAGGGTTAGTAAATTCGTTTAACCCGAGTAGAAGAGAGTTTAGAGTCCCAGAGTAAAGGTCGAGGAGTAAAAGATCCTAGTACCACCCGATGGCGACGTGTGCCCGTAAGACACACAGCCAAGTTAGTAAAAGTTTTGCAATGCCTAGACTCAACTTCGGCCAAGGAGTTGGAAAGGGGGGATTCCTACAGGCAGTCGGCTCTGATACCAACTTGTGACGCCCCCGATTCAATCGTACACTAATCATGCACGCAAATGTGTACGATCAAGATCAGGGACTCACGGGAAGATATCACAACACAACTCTACAAATAAAATAAGTCATACAAGCATCATAATACAAGGCAGGGGCCTCGAGGGCTCGAATACAAGTGCTCGATCATAGACGAGTCAGCGGAAGCAACAATATCTGAGTACAGACATAAGTTCAACAAGTTTGCCTTAAGAAGGCTAGCACAAACGGGGATACAGATCGAACGAGGCACAGGCCTCCTGCCTGGGATCCTCCTAACTACTCCTGGTCGTCATCAGCGGGCTGCACGTAGTAGTAGGCACCTCCAGCGTAGTAGGAGTCGTCGTCGACGGTGGCGTCTGGATCCTGGGCTCCAGCATCTGGTTGCGGCAACCGGGTAGAAGGGAAAGGGGGAAAAAGGGGGAGAAAAGCAACCGTGAGTACTCATCCAAAGTACTCGCAAGCAAGGAGCTACACTACATATGCATGGATATATGTGTAAAGGGCCATATCAGTGGACTGAACTACAGAATGCCAGAATAAGAGGGGGATAGCTAGTCTTATCGAAGACTACGCTTCTGGTCGCCTCCGTCTTGCAGCATATAGAAGAGAGTAGACTGAAGTCCTCCAAGTAGCATCGTATAGCATAATCCTACCCGGCGATCCCCTCCTCGATGCCCTGTTGGAGAGCAATCACCGGGTTGTATCTGGCACTTGGAAGGGTGTGTTTTATTAAGTATCCGGTTCTAGTTGTCATAAGGTCAAGGTACAACTCCGGGTCGTCCTTTTACCGAGGGACACGGCTATTCGAATAGATTAACTTCCCTGCAGGGGTGCACCACATAGCCCAACACGCTTGATCCCATTTGGCCGGACACACTTTCCTGGGTCATGCCCGGCCTCGGGAGATCAACACGTCGCAGCCCCACCTAGGCACAACAGAGCGGTCAGCACGCCGGTCTAAACCTAAGCGCGCAGGGGTCTGGGCCCATCGCCCTGAGCACACCTGCACGTTGCGAACGCGGCCGGAAGCAGACCTAGCCTAGTGGCGTTCCAGTCCAATCCGGCACGCGCCACTCAGTCGCTGACGTCAAGAAGTGCTTCGGCTGATACCATGACGTCGGGATACCCATAACTACTCCCGCGTAGGTGGTTAGTGCATATAGACCAAATGGCCAGACTCAGATCAAATACCCAGATCTCGTTAAGCGTGTTAAGTATCGCGAACGCCGACTAGGGCCAGGCCCACCTCTCTCCTAGGTGGTCTGAACCTGCCCTGTCGCTCCGCCACAAAGTAACAGTCGGGGGCCGTCGGGAACCCAGGCCCACCTCTACCGGGATGGAGCCACCTGCCCCTTCAGCCCCCAACTCCGAACAGTATCACAGATAATGTAACAGTGTAAAGTATATAGTATATGCCCGCGATCACTTCCTGAAGTGATCACGGCCCAGTAGTATAGCATGGCAGACGGACAAGAGTGTAGGGCCACTGATGGAACACTAGCATCCTATACTAAGCAGTAGGATTGCAGGTAAAGGTATCAACAGCAGTTTCAAAGGCAGGCTATGCATCAGGATAGGAATAACGAAAGCAGTAACATACTACACTACTCTAATGCAAGCAGTAAGAGCAGAGTAGGCGATATCTGGTGATCAAGGGGGGGGGCTTGCCTGGTTGCTCTGGCAAGAGAGAGGGATCGTCAACTCCGTAGTCGAACGGGGCAGCAGCAGCGTCGGCCTCGATGTCTATCGAGAGGAGAGGGGGGAGAAACAATAAATATTTAACAAGCAGAGGCATAGTGATGCAAGACATGACAAGTAACGGCGTTAGAGGTGCCCTAACGCGGTATGGGATGATACCGGTGAAGGGGAGGAAACATCCGGGAAAGTATCCCCGGGGTTCCGCGTTTTCGGGCAGAGGAGCCGGAGGGGGAAAGTTGCGAGTTTGAGATGTTAGGGGTGTGCGGCGGATGAACGGGCTGCGTATCCGGGTTCGTCTCGTCGTTCTGAGCAACTTTCATGTACAAAGTATTTTCATCTGACTTACGGATTATTTTATATGATTTTTCAAAGTTTTTAATCATATTCTGAATTTATTATTAATTCGAAATTAATCGAATAAACGCTATGTGCACCCAGCACAGGGTACACAGAAGTGTACCCAGGGGATGACAAGTGGGCCAAGGGGGACCCAGTTGACCAGCCAAGGTTTGACTGGTCAACAGGGTGTGGGGCCCCCTGTCATTGGCTGACTAGTAAACTAACAATTTTAGTTAGACTAATTAATCAATTGACAGGATTAATTAGGTTATTTAATGATTAGATTAATCTAATACAGAATTAATTATCTTAATTCATTCACTAATTAATTAATTAGTTTAATTATTAATTAATTATATATATTTAGTTTAATTATTTTTTAAAAATTTTTAAATTTAATTTTTTTAAACGTTTTGGAGGCGGGGCCCTCCTAGTCAGTGGCTCTGGGGGAGCCTTAGCGGGTCAGCGGGTAGCGGGCGACGGGCGCCTGTGCCCGAGGCCACCGCAGCGAGGGCGCGAGGCCGAGCTGCGCCGGCGGCCTCGATCGACACCGGGAGGGGGCGGGGAGCAGGGGGTCGGCCCCGGACGGCGGCGGCCCTGGCGGGCGCGGCCAGGCGCCACGGGAGGGAGGCGGTGGTGGCCGGGCGGCGATGGTAGGAGGCGGAGCCGGGCTGCACGAGGCGAGGTCGTGGCCTCGCGGGAGCGCCAGCGCGCGGCAGCAAAGGCCGGCGCGGTGCAGCCCGGGTGCGAGGGCGCAGGCCACGTCCAGGGGGTGGACTGGGCGAGACGGGGCGACGGCGCGCGGCTAGGGCGCGGCGACCGCCGTGCAGGGCCGCGGCTGGGCGCGGACGACGCCGGCGACAGAGGGGGAAGGGAGGAGGAGGAGCTCACGGGAGGGGGTAGGGACTCGGGAGCGTGCTCGGGGAAGCTCGGGGCGGGGGATGGGGACGGCGTCGACGCAGGGGAGGAGGCGGCCCGGCGAGGGAGGAGTTTCGAGCTCCGGGCGGCGACGGCGTCGGGTCCTCCTCCTCTCGATCCCGATCCAGTCGGGGGAGAGAGAGGAGGGCGAGATATTTTGCGGGGGGGGGGGGGGGGAATGGGTGTCGGTGGGGGGGCTCTCACCGGGTGGGGGGGAATAAGGAGAGAGGGGTGGGCCTTGGCCCAGTTGGGCCAGCCGGTTAGCTGGGCCGTGGCCCAGGGGAGGGAGGTTCCCATTTCTCTCTTTTTTTTGTTTGTTTTCTTTTTGTATCTTCTTTTATTATTTCTTTTCTGTTTTAATCATTTTAAATTACTTAAGCATTTTGTAAAAAGATGTTGGCTACACCATAATTACCTTTGTATTATTTGGCGCACCCCAAACATTTTGGTTTTAATTTTTGGAGACTTTTATTGTTACCAATAATTTAAATTGAATTTGAACGGTTTCGAATTATTGCGAGGTTAGTAACAGTAATCGGGATGACGTGGCATGATTAGCGCAGGATTACTGTAGCAAGATTATCCGGGTGTTACAGCTTGTGGCCACCTGGTGGGTTGTCACGCCCAATATGTGACCCTATCCTAAAGGAATTCGTAGGTTCCACCAAGGATAGAAGCGCATATTTGAGACGCTTTTGCAAGGTGGATATCATTACATCGTACCATTACATATTAGCCAGGGATACATAGAAAGGCATACAAATGCCACATGAATACATCAAACATCATACATGAGAACAACATCCGACTACAGATGAAACACAAACAGAAACTCAAACGACATCCACCTTGCTAGCCCGGGCTGCCGACCAGGAACCTAACCCAAGATCGACGAAGAATAAGAACTCCAAATCAAGCAAACATCGCTCTCACGTTGGATCATCACATTACCTGTATCTGCAACTGTTGGTGTAGTAATCTGTGAGCCACAAGGACTCAGCAATCCCATTACCATGGGTATCAAGACTAGCAAAGCTTAATGGGTATGGAAAGGATAAGTGGTGAGGTTGCAGCAGCGGCTAAGCAATATATGGTGGCTAACTTACGAGTACAAGAGTAAGATGAGAATCTACGCAACGGTCCCAAACTAGTACTGATCAATAAGTGATCCTGAACTACTTACGTTCAAACATAACCCAACAGTGTTCTCCTCTCGAACTTCTCCGAAAAGAGACAGTCACGGTTACGCACGTGGTTGGTGTATTTTAGTTGAGTTTACTTCAAGTTCACTACAACCAAATATTAACAAATTCCCATCTGTGTGCCACCCCGGCTCAGAGAAACCAGAATGCCCCGTACTCCAGCCCAGAGATCAAGGAGAAGTCTCTGGAATACGGCACTGCTTGACATAGAACAAATCAGCTTTTATTACAAGAATAATAATACAAGGGTCTGATGTTACAAAGAAGCACATCAGCACGGCGAAACTACGCCTGCGATACTACACTTGCTCTATGCTGGCAGCAAAACAACTCGTAGTAGCGGAATACTTCTAGCTGTGGAACAACGATGAAGGTTGTGAACTCCACTCTGCAGGGACTCTGGGTGGGACACGATCTAGCTCGCACGCACGGCAACCTCGACAAGCAATCAAGAAATCATGGCATCACCTGCAATCTGGCTTGACACGCCAGGTCAGTACATTGAATGTACTTGCAAGCTCACAACAACCATCAACATCAAGGCAAGACAATAACATAGCATTAACAGGTTAATTAATTAACAACTACCATGATGAAACAACTACTAAGCATGGTGTGAACCTAATACAATACTGATAAATCACCATCTCAGATCTCCATAACCATATCTCTCTTGACTAACCAGCCAAGCAATATAACATCTCGATCACCTCGTGATCAAAACCAAACGGTGATCTTTCCGGCGATCACTACCATGACCAACACTCGGTCTCAAACGGTGATCTTTCCGGCGATCACTACCATGACCAACACCTGGGCTCAAATGGCGATCCTTCCGGCGATCACTACCATGACCAACACTTGGCCTCCAACATCATCATCAACATCCTGCCAATTTGTATTGCTCAACATATCAACATATAAATCACCTATAAGTCATTCCGTCATGTGAGTGTTGATCGAACGGTGTGACCTAGTACGAACCCATGCCCATGACCAAGGACGCGGCTATCGATATATTTAAATACACTGTGCACAGGTAGCGCACTGTACCCACACCACGGA
The DNA here is from genome assembly GCA_032464435.1 of Aegilops umbellulata. NCBI lineage: Eukaryota > Viridiplantae > Streptophyta > Magnoliopsida > Poales > Poaceae > Aegilops > Aegilops umbellulata. The sequence continues at coordinate 280,618,104 of CP136057.1, forward strand.
ACCCATGGCCTTGCACTCCCATTCGGGTGGACCAACGACGTTCCCACAAAACCGATCTACTACCATGACACTCTCCCGGCCACTCCGACTCACTCCCCACTGGGCTAGTCCTGGGTGGCCCCGTGTCTACCAAAGACACAACGACCACCGTCATGGCCAAAACAATAAACCGTCCCAAATGGGGACAAATGCACATAACAACAACAACGGGCACACAAGGTTATATCTACTTACCGGGCCAGGGTACCGCACGCCCATAACCTTCCCTCGTTGGAGGCACCGGCGAGAGGCATGACAATAGACCGCATTAGGGCCTTACCATAAAAGGCAAATGTGGTTGCACTGGAAAAAGACCGGTTTGGTGGCACCTGACCAACTTAATGACGGAATTTATCCCCAAAATATAATAGTAATGACTGATACTCCGATATCATCTATCTACCTGTAATCCAAGTCATAGCAATATCCAACAAATAATCCAAAGATTAATATCGTATTTCCAAAATACTTCGAGGACAGCATAACACTACTATCACGATGAATCCAAGAATGATAAGACTACTACTCAAATATCAAGAACTAACTATCCAACTATGATCCACATGCAAGCATCATCTCCATCATCATACTCCAAAACCTAATATCAACTAGCATCATGATGAAACTAACACTAGCCACTAATAATCCAAAGGCAACATGATATCCAAAGTAATACTCCAAAATAATACCAGATACCATCATGAAAATAATCATAATAGCCACTAAGAATCCAAAGGCACATGTCATCCACATAATCATAAATCCTAGAACTCCAGGTAATATCACGGCAATATCAAGATCAAAACAATACTCCGAGAAATGCCATGAACAAATCATACATAGCTAATGCAATATTTTAAACAAGTTCAAATGAATAAACCATGTCACTGCATTGCAATCATGCAAATGGAGGGTGTGGCTTTCCTGGGGATGAAGAAGGCACCGGGGAGAAGTGCGAGAAGCTCGCGGAACGAATCGCCGGAAACCGTTCTCTCTCGGAGGGGGCTGATTAAGTGCAAGGGCAAAATGGTCATTTTCAAAATGTTGAAACATAATGAAAATGATACCAACATAAAGGCCTCGACGAGACGAAGAAGTGGGCTTTGGATTCACCTCATTTGGAGTTGTGGTTTAAAAGTTACAAAGGGTTTTCTGCCAGGGACCTATCTGTAATGAAAATGTTTTCAAACAGGGTCTGGACAGAAAAACAGAAAGCGTATTAGAAGGAAATACGTTTTCTGGAAGTGAAAACGCATTCTGTGCTGAACTAGAAGTTGAGTAAGCGAAGACGTAATCCACTGGGTTACACCTCCACTTATCTAGCGTGGCAAAGCGGGGCCGAGCGGCTTAGAGGCTTACAGGTGGGGCCTACCTTATCCATCTCTATCTCTCTCTCTCGCCTGGCATCTTTCTCGCACCCGACGAAGAACAGAGGAGAGGTGGGGCGGGGCTCGGCCGGCGTCTGGCTCCGGCGACTCCGGTGGTCCCCGGCGAGGGCGAGGCTGCCGGCGGTACCAGGGGGAAGCGTCGCGCTCGCCTGAACCGGTTGGGGGCGCTGAGGAAGAGCGGGGTCGTGGCGGCTCGAAACCACAGAGAGCACGGCGAAGGCGACTAAGCTCAGGGACGACGACAACAGAGGCTCCGACGATGCGCTGAGAGGGAAGGGAGGTTCACCAGACTCCGGCGAAGCCGATGGTGGTGTCTAGGGGAAGAGTAGGGCTCCGGTGGCCGTGAATTTAAGAGGAGGCCGAGGGTGGACACGACGGCCATGGGCGAGGTGTGGTGGCTCCGGAGCTCGGACGAGTGGACGGGGAGGGAGCTGGGAGTGTGGGCAATGCGATGGTGGTGGCTAGAGGTGGAGGAGGGCTCGGCTTCGGGCTAATTTAGCCAGAGCACCGCGGTGAGGCTTCGGCCATGAGAGGGCGAGGAGAGCTTCTCGAGCTCGTTTGAGAGGCTGGGGAGGGGTAGTGGAGCGAGGCAAGGCTGGTGACGAGCTCGGAGGGGGTCGGGGCTTCCTTATTTAGCCGGGGCGAGGGGCACGTGCTCGGGTGCCGCCGCTCGCGCTCGGCCAAGGCTCTGGCGATGCGCAGCGAACACGGGCGAGCACGGGAAGGCGACGAGGGAGGCAACGAATGAGCTACAGAAGTGCACAGGGTAAGGGGGGCCGAGGGCACAGGAGAGACGCGTCCGAACACCATTAAGGCTCGGTCGGCCATAGTGCGCCTGAGGGCGCGCGACGACGAGTGCTGACGGAGGGGCTGACAGAGGGGGAGATGGCTCCAGGAGGACGGCGACGACGCGGGCTAGCTGTTGGACATGCTCATGAGCGCGAAGACGAGGAGAGTGGGAGGGGCCCGAGCAAAAAGACGCCCTGGACGCGGCCAACTTGGGAGCAATAGAGTTGTCTACAAGGTTTAGGGTTAGTCATCCTGGTAACTTTGTGGATATTTGGATCAAGATTTAATGTAGTTGCTTTGCAACTGATCAAAATGGTCCAGAAACTTGATCAGGAAGGTGTACTCACATGGTGATGCCAAATGGGCTGAAATTTGGTAAGGATTAGTGATTGGATCAAATAAAGATTCTGTAAAAGTTTCATACCAATTTGATTCACCAAAATGGTACTTCCTTCACAGCTATCTTCATTGACCAGAATCTTGCAAGAATTTTGGAGAAATATTGGCTAAGTGAAATGGTGCCAAATTTGGTGGAGAGAGGTTATTTGGGTACTAGAACAATATGTTATTTTCTCAGAATTAATGAAGCAATATAATATGCACTTGCTTCACAACCTGAAAATATTGCCAGAATCAAAGATTTGGTCATGTGCTCACATAGATCAAGGGATGGAGCTGAAATTTGGAGGAGGCTAATTATATGAGCACATGAAGAGGCATGCAAAATTTCAACTCATTTGGGTAACCCTAGCTAGCACTTCCTTCACAATGGCTTATGTCTGACAGAAACTTTGAAAAATCACTTAGGAAGATTGGCTAGGCAAATAAAGTTGAATTTTGGAATGAGGAAATTATTTGGACATAATAGAATGCCCAACAAGTTTGGGATCAAACAAGATTGGATAGGTGACACTTCCCTCACAGAAAGGCACACTGGACAAAAATGAAGAATAATTATTGGAGAATTATTCTTGGGCTAGGACAGGAAAGTTTGGGCATATTTGAGCAACATATGACCCAAAGGAAGTATGAGATTTAATTGGGATTTTGGGAGAAATGTAGGTTGCTTCACAACCTAGGGCAAACAGGGTTATTCCTTTAATAGAAAAAGGAATATTCCCTAGAAAAATATTTTAGGGTTTGGTCAAGGAGTGAAGTGACATGATCTTGGAAAGGTTTTGAGAATTATGAGCCACTTGGGGGGGGGGGGGGGAATGAGGATGATTTCTGATGAGGACATCAATACCATTGTTACATCCACAGCCCCTGCTGCTATACATACTGGACCAATTACTAGAGCTCGCGCACGCCAATTAAATTACCAGGTACTTTCGTTTCTTGGTAATGATTCTAATGTTCATGAGAATATGATACTGCCTAAATTGGATACATTTGTTTTGCTTACAAGTGAAGGGCCTAGCTTGGAGAAGGATGAACATTGGAGCAAGAACACGCATGGAGTTGATGGCATGCGCAAGGGGATCAAGAACGGAGTTACAAGTGATGATTTCAGGACTTTGAAGCCACCATAAGGAGTGAATGAAGCCTTGGACGAAATATACAAGATGCCACTTCATAATATTCGTCCATAGGCTATTCTAGGTGCTGCGTCACCTTATTTTTGGGCCAGGCCCATGTAATTTCGAAATACTTAAGTATAGGCTATTTTTAGAGTCCGTATGTGTGGGGAAACAAGAGTTAGGGTTGGTTTCGGACCCCACCATCAGGGGCCACGAAATTCCCTCCTCTTCCTCCATATATACAGCCCTTAGGGCGTCGTTTAGACTTTGGGTTTTGTTTAGATCAAAAGTTCGCCATAGCTGCAACTTCGCGTACTTCGTTTGTGTTCAACAACCAGACCAAGGCGTCACAGAACCCCATCTTCATTAATAAAGCTTTCCTCTTTATTCGCAATATCCAGATTGCAATCTTAGTTTCTTGCTTGTTCTTCGTTTGCTCGCAGGAAACAGGCCCTCGTGGTCAGGTTGATCGTGCTCCGGCGTGGTCAATAACCCTCGAAAGTTGGTTTAGCGATTGCTAAGGCGCGACGTCTCGCACGTTCGTAGTCGGATCGTCAAGGTTGACTCCCACAGAAACGAAACCACCATCTCATCGAAACATCGGGACACCCTCGCCTCTATCAAGTGGTATCAGATTTTCAGGTTGCTCGGTGAGATTTTACAGTTTTTCATAGTTTAGATCGAGTCTGTTTTTCATACCTACAGTCCACGAAAAAGCCAAAAAAAATTTAGGGTTAGTTCATCCTATCCGAACCAATCTGAGCCTTTGCATAATCTTTTCTGTATTTGCTTTGTTGAATTTGCGGTTGCATCGTCGTGTCAAGTTGCTGGTCTTAGCGTCTAGTCCTTTAGAGTTTCGAGTTCTGTTCACAGGTTGTCACGTCGCCGCTGCCATATATCACCACTGCATCATCATCATCACCGCTGCCATATACCACCATCGTCATCACCGCTGCCATATACCACCATCGTCATCGCCGCTACCATATACCACATATCCACCGCCATCACGCTAATCCGAGTCCACCTCCATCACAGATTCACCACCAGTCTGTGTTCCATCGCCCTGCAAATATCCGCCACCAGTCCGAGTTTCCACCAGATTCATCTCCGCCACGAGTCCTAGTCCGAGTCCAGTAATTGTTGCTTTGTTCTTGATTTCCAGATCACGCGATACTCCGAGTCGTGACAAAGAAGGACTCCCCAACTTTCGTGCTACCCGCAGAAGAAAAATAGTTCCAAACTCAAAAAAAAAAACTAAGTCTGGAAAATTCTGGCTAGGCAGTTTTTAGGACATTTGTAGACTTTTTCGAAAAAAATTTGTTGCGGAGCAAAAAAAAAAGAGGAAAAAAAAGTGCAAAAAAAAGTGAAAAAAAAAGAAAAAAAATTTCAGAGTGTGCTCCTCCCTTGTTTACGTGCAGCGCCGTGATTTTGTTAGTGTTCCAGGCTCGCGTCTCTAGTACGATCTAGCCTAGGACCAGCACAGTACCGTCGTTGAGCGTTTTTTCAACTTTGCATCTCTGAATTGATTATTGCTGCCCCTTTTTGCTACCATACTATAAGCCTTCCCAGCTCCACATACAACTACGTCGTGCGTTTGACTCTCCCTGGTAATCGCTCTATCCAAGCTTTTGAGAGTTTTGACTACAACGGTTGCCGATCACCGCCTGCTGCTGGGTAAGAACTGGTAAGAATTTGAGTTTTGCTTGACGGATTTGTGACTCCCACCACCACCTCTTATTAGTAGTCTGTAGGATCATATTCTTGTGTGTTTCTATTGCTGCTAACCATGGGAGGATCACAAGCCGACGAGACTGACTGGGAGAACATGACAAACAAAGCGTTACATGATAAGTTTCAACAAATGATGAGTGGACAGGTGGAAGATGTGCTCAATAGATTTGAAGAGGCCATGGAGAAGATAGATGGCATTGAGAAGGCGTTCGGAACAAAGCTCGATAACAAGTTCAATGAGTTGCTCGCGCGTCTACCACCACCACCACCGGCTGCACCTAACGCACCTCTACAACAACAACAACGACTACCTCCACATCGCGAAACAACCCTCCGTCGAGCGACCCGTGTTCCTCTTGCGCTTGGCCAACCTGTTGGTGCTGCTGTTGATACTTCTATGGCTCCTGCTGCTGATGCGGAGGAGGATGATTATGTGGGAGATTACGAGGATGAGGTTGATCAACATCAGAACTACGTGCAACCACCAGCACCACAACCACCAGGTCGTCCACATGCAAATAATGGTAATGTTAGGGCTCCCCCTCAGGTACGAGATCATGACCATCTCCCTAAACTGAAATTGAATATTCCACCATTTGAGGGTAGATATGTTCCTGATATATATCTTACTTGGGAGTTAGAAACTGAACAACGATTTACATGTTTACAATATCCTGAGGAGAGACGTGTTCCTGCTGCTGTTTGTGCTTTCACTAGCTTTGCATGTGTTTGGTGGTCTGAATATTGTAGATTATATCCTGTTCCAGCTACTTGGGCTGCTTTGAAAACTGCTATGCGTACCCGTTGGGTTCCACCATATTATCAACGTGAATTACTTCAAAAATTGCAGCGCTTAAGACAAGGAAAAAATTCTGTAGAAGAATATTATCAGGAATTACAAACTGGCTTGATTAGATGTGGTATTGTTGAGGTGAATGAAGCTATGCTTGCACATTTTCTGGGTGGATTAAATAGAGAGATTCAGACCATTCTAGACTATAAGGATTATAATAATATCACTCGTTTATTCCATCTTGCTTGTAAAGCTGAACGTGAAGTGCAGGATCGACAGGCATTGGCGCGGACTAACTTTTCTGCAGGTCGACCTTCATCATGGACACCACGTGCATCATCTACTTCCACACGTTCTGATACACCGGCACCTCCGTCAGCTGCCACCTCCAACCGTGATACAAGAAAGCAGGCACAACCACCACTATCTGCCAAGAGCACACCTGCCGGGCCTGCACAGAGCTCTGCTTCTTCCATGGCGTCTACAGGGCACACAAGTGATATTATTTGTCGTCGTTGTAAGGGAAGAGGACATTTTGCGCGCGAATGCACATCTCAGCGTGTGATGATTGCTACTGAGGATGGTGGGTATGAGTCCGCTAGTGACTATGATGAGGAGACTTTGGCTCTTCTTACACATGAAGAACACGGCGGAGATGATTCTAATCATGAGACGCAATACATGGCTGCTGAAGATGCTGACAGGTATGAATGTTTAGTTTCTCAACGTGTTTTGAGTGTGCAGGTCACGCAAGCTGAGCAAAATCAGAGGCATAATTTGTTCCATACAAAGGGAGTTGTGAAGGAACGTTCTGTTCGCCTCATCATAGATGGAGGGAGCTGCAACAACTTGGCTAGCATGGAGATGGTGGAGAAGCTATCTCTCACCACAAGACCACATCCACATCCTTATTACATCCAATGGTTCAACAACAGCGGTAAGGTTAAGGTAACACGTACTGTTCGTGTGCATTTTAGTATCTCTACATATGCTGATTATGTTGATTGTGATGTGGTACCTATGCAAGCATGTTCCTTATTACTTGGTAGACCATGGCAATTTGATAAAAATTCTGTACACCATGGTAGAAACAATCAGTATACTCTCGTTCATAAGGACAAAAATATTACTTTGCTTCCTATGACTCCTGATTCCATTTTGAAAGATGATATTAATCGAGCTAATAAAGCAAAACAGGAGCAAAATAAGAGTGAAAATAAGATTGTGGCAAAAGAATTTCAGCAACAAATGAAGCCTAATAATAAAGCATCTAGTGTTGCTTCTGAAATTAAATTGAAAAGTGCATGTTTATTTGCCACCAAATCTGATATTGATGATCTAGATGTTAGCAAATCTGTTTGCTATGCTTTTGTGTGCAAAGAGGTATTATTTTCATTCGAGGACGTGCCTTCCTCTTTGCCTCCTGCTGTTACTAACATTTTGCAGGAGTTCGCTGACGTCTTTCCACAAGACGTGCCACCGGGATTACCACCTATTCGAGGGATTGAGCATCAGATTGACTTAATTCCCGGTGCATCATTACCCAACCGCGCACCATACCGTACCAATCCAGAGGAGACGAAGGAGATTATGCGTCAAGTACAAGAGCTACTCGACAAAGGTTATATACGCGAATCTCTTAGTCCTTGTGCTGTTCCTATTATTCTAGTGCCGAAAAAGGATGGTACCTCGCGTATGTGTGTTGATTGTAGAGGCATTAATAATATTACTATTCGTTATCGTCATCCTATTCCTAGGCTAGATGATATGCTTGATGAATTGAGTGGCTCTACAATATTCTCCAAAGTTGATTTGCATAGTGGATACCATCAAATTCGTATGAAATTGGGAGATGAATGGAAAACAGCTTTTAAAACTAAGTTTGGTTTATATGAGTGGTTAGTCATGCCTTTTGGGTTAACTAATGCACCTAGTACTTTCATGAGACTAATGAACGAAGTTTTACGTGCTTTCATTGGACGATTTGTGGTAGTCTATTTTGATGATATACTGATTTATAGCAAATCTTTGGAAGAACATTTGGAACATTTACGTGCTGTTTTTAATGCTCTACGTGATGCACGTTTGTTTGGTAACCTTGGGAAGTGCACCTTTTGCACCGACCGAGTATCTTTTCTTGGCTATGTTGTTACTCCACAGGGAATTGAAGTTGATAAAGCCAAGATTGAAGCTATTGAGAGTTGGCCGCAGCCCAAAACGGTCACACAAGTGAGGAGTTTTCTTGGCCTTGCTGGTTTCTATAGGCGTTTTGTGAGAGATTTCAGCACCATTGCTGCACCTCTCAACGAGCTTACAAAGAAGGATGTGCCTTTTGTTTGGGGTACCGCACAGGAAGAAGCCTTCACGGTATTGAAAGATAAGTTGACACATGCTCCTTTACTTCAACTTCCTGATTTTAATAAGACTTTTGAGCTTGAATGTGATGCTAGTGGAATTGGATTAGGAGGTGTGTTATTACAAGATGGCAAACCTGTTGCATACTTTTCTGAAAAATTGAGTGGGCCTAGTCTGAACTATTCTACTTATGATAAAGAATTATATGCTCTTGTTCGGACTTTAGAAACATGGCAACATTATTTATGGCCCAAAGAATTTGTTATACATTCTGATCATGAATCTTTGAAACACATTAAAAGTCAAGCTAAACTGAACCGTAGACATGCTAAATGGGTTGAATTCATTGAGACTTTCCCTTATGTCATTAAACACAAGAAGGGTAAAGAAAATGTTATTGCTGATGCATTGTCTCGTCGTTATACTATGCTTTCACAACTTGACTTTAAAATATTTGGTTTGGAGACCATCAAATATCAATATGTGCATGATGCTGAATTTAAAGATGTGTTGCAGAATTGTAAAGAAGGAAGAACATGGAACAAGTTCGTCGTTAACGATGGATTTGTGTTTCGTGCTAACAAGCTATGCATTCCAGCTAGCTCCGTTCGTCTTTTGTTGTTGCAGGAGGCGCATGGAGGAGGACTAATGGGACACTTTGGCGTGAAGAAGACGGAGGATATACTTGCTACACATTTCTTTTGGCCAAAGATGAGACGGGATGTTGAGCGTTTTGTTGCTCGCTGCACTACATGTCAAAAAGCTAAGTCACGACTCAATCCTCATGGTTTATATATGCCTTTGCCTGTACCTAGTGTTCCTTGGGAGGATATATCTATGGACTTTGTTTTAGGTTTACCTCGAACAAAGAAGGGGAGGGATAGCATATTTGTTGTCGTGGATAGATTCTCGAAAATGGCACACTTTATACCATGTCATAAAAGCGATGATGCTGTTAATGTTGCTGATTTGTTCTTTCGTGAAATTATTCGCTTGCATGGTGTGCCAAATACTATTGTTTCAGATCGTGATACTAAATTTCTTAGCCACTTTTGGAGATGTTTATGGGCTAAGTTGGGGACTAAACTGCTTTTTAGTACTACTTGTCACCCCCAAACTGATGGACAAACTGAAGTAGTCAATAGAACATTGTCTACTATGCTTAGGGCTGTTTTGAAGAATAATAAGAAAATGTGGGAAGAATGCTTGCCTCATATTGAATTTTCTTATAATCGTTCATTGCATTCTACTACTAAGATGTGCCCTTTTGAAATTGTGTATGGTTTCCTACCTCGTGCACCTATTGATTTGTTGCCTCTTCCATCTTCGGAGAAGGTTAATTTTGATGCTAAAGAACGTGCTGAATTGATTTTAAAAATGCATGAGTTAACAAAGGAAAACATTGAGCGTATGAATGCTAAATATAAACTTGTTGGAGATAAGGGTAGAAAACATGTTGTCTTTGCACCTGGTGATCTTGTTTGGTTACATTTGCGTAAGGATAGGTTTCCTAATTTGCGCAAATCAAAGCTAATGCCACGTGCTGATGGTCCATTTAAGGTGTTAGAGAAAATAAATGATAATGCATATAAACTTGAGCTGCCTGCAGATTTTGGGGTTAGTCCCACTTTTAACATTGCAGATTTGAAGCCTTATTTGGGTGAGGAAGATGAGCTTCCGTCGAGGACGACTTCATTTCAAGAAGGGGAGGATGATGAGGACATCAATACCATTGTTACATCCACAGCCCCTGCTGCTATACATACTGGACCAATTACTAGAGCTCGAGCACGCCAATTAAATTACCAGGTACTTTCATTTCTTGGTAATGATTCTAATGTTCATGAGAATATGATACTGCCTAAATTGGATACATTTGTTTTGCTTACAAGTGAAGGGCCTAGCTTGGAGAAGGATGAACATTGGAGCAAGAACACCCATGGAGTTGATGGCATGCGCAAGGGGATCAAGAACGGAGTTACAAGTGATGATTTCAGGACTTTGAAGCCACCATAAGGAGTGAATGAAGCCTTGGACGAAATATACAAGATGCCACTTCATAATATTCGTCCATAGGCTATTCTAGGTGTTGCGTCACCTTATTTTTGGGCCAGGCCCATGTAATTTCGAAATACTTAAGTATAGGCTATTTTTAGAGTCCGTATGTGTGGGGAAACAAGAGTTAGGGTTGGTTTCGGACCCCACCATCAGGGGCCACGAAATTCCCTCCTCTTCCTCCATATATACAGCCCTTAGGGCGTCGTTTAGACTTTGGGTTTTGTTTAGATCAAAAGTTCGCCATAGCTGCAACTTCGCGTACTTCGTTTGTGTTCAACGACCAGACCAAGGCGTCACAGAACCCCATCTTCATTAATAAAGCTTTCCTCTTTATTCGCAATATCCAGATTGTAATCTTAGTTTCTTGCTTGTTCTTCGTTTGCTCGCAGGAAACAGGCCCTCGTGGTCAGGTTGATCGTGCTCCGGCGTGGTCAATAACCCTCGGAAGTTGGTTTAGCGATTGCTAAGGCGCGACGTCTCGCACGTTCGTAGTCGGATCGTCAAGGTCGACTCCCACAGAAACGAAACCACCATCTCATCGAAACATCGGGACACCCTCGCCTCTATCAATTTCCTAGGTGGCAAGGCCGCAGAACCACTCCAAAAAGAAAAACAGAGCAAAAACCAGTAAATCAAAAAGAAAAAGAGAAGGGCCAAAATCCAGACTGTTACAACTCTTACCCCCTTAAAGAAATCTCGTCCTCGAGATTTAGTTGCTCTGGGAACAAGTATGACTTGAGGATACCGTTTCCAACTCGGGTATCCTTTTTTCCTTTATCTATTGTTCCCCTGAGAATTTCAGATGATCAACTTACCTTGCTCTGGGGTGGTTTGCTTCACCTTTCCCCAAATTCTGACGGGTTTTTGCTCACACACCAAATCCTTTTACTGACGTTGATTCTTCCATCTCTGCGGTGATATGCAATGGATCTGAGCATAAATTTCCTTTTGTCATGAAAATCTTTTTACTTCTATCATGGGGTTGCTTCAAATAAATGCAAGCTTTCTGGGTTCAATAAATGCTTAGGATTAATCATGGCCATCTTCTGACGGGATCTGACTACTCATAGGTGGCACTGATTTATCTTGATTTATTTCCTTTGGCTCGAGCATGTGGCATATACCAGAGATTTGACTGCCTTCTGTCGTGAGCAATATAACGGTGTATGGAGTTATAGCTATATCATACCTCAAATATTTACATCTTGAGACTTTGCCCGATAGGGGGCTGACGGACAAATGCTTTTCCTGACAGACTGACCATGTACTTGATTTTGTCGGCGAGTATACCGGGTCTGAGCTGATTATTCGGCTTTTGACTTCCTCATTTTGTCGGTATACCCATCTTTGGTAATACGTTGTGATATGTTTTAACACTGCCGCTGAGGTCAAACTGTTGAGGTTGGTATACCCATCTTTGGTAATACACTGTGATATGTTTTAACACTGCCGCTGAGGTCAAACTGTTGAGGTTGCAAAGGAATCTTGGATCTGACAGAACATACTTGGATATTCCACACTAACTATGTCAAGCGGGTCAGCGGGATATGAAAATCCTTGTAAATTGAGTAGGCCACTGAAGGTGTATGTCTTTGTGGATCCATATGGAATTATGGCCTCCAACTGACTTGGGGTATCTGGACCCTGATGGCCGTGCAAAATCATCATACCTTTGTTGTCGGTCTCACCTTTAACGGTCATGATTTTCTTTGTCAGTATACCTCACCGTGTTAGGGACGCAAAATTAAGGAGCATAACACTGGTATGACGGAAACTAGGGCGGCAAGAATGGAAACCAGGCAAAATGCCGAGCCTTCCACCCTTTACCAAGTATATAGATGCATTAATTAAATAAGAGATATTGTGATATCCCATGATATCCATGATATCCATGTCCCAACATGGAACAACCTGCACTGCACGTGCAACTAGCAATGCTATAAGAGGGGCTGAGCAAAGCGGTAGCATAGCCAAACAACGGTTTGCTAGGATGATGGAAAACGTTAGAGGCTATCATGGCAATTTGGAAGGCTTGATAAACAAGTGGTAGGTAGCGCGACATAGCGATAGCATCGAGACAACTAGCATAGCAAAGATAGTAGTGAGATCCAAGGTAACGGTCATCTTGCCTGAAATCCCGCTAGGAAGAATATCGAGTCCATGAGGAAGATGAACGGTCGTAGACGAACCAAGCGTAGACGAACGAATCCTCACGATCGCAACGAAACATGAACTATCGAGAAGAAGCACAACCGGAAAGAAGCAAACAACATGGTAAACACACAACACATATCGTGACATGATGCTCATCCAAGTATGATGCATGTCAAGGCTATATGATGCTACTCATGGCAAGAGATGATGCATACAAGAACAACACACCAAAACAAGTTTAAATGAGGCCGGAAACAACATATAACAATTCCGGGAAGTCCCCATATGCAAATATCAAAATTGGTACTAATCTGTACGAAATATTATGTTAAAGTTGTTAAACAGCAAGTTAAAGTGCACCATGATGATCTACGCTTCTTTCTAGTCAAGTTACATATAAAGTTCGTTTAATTCGGAGCTACGACCTATAAGATATGAGCAAAACAAGGTAAACATGGCACTGATGCAAATGCAAGCAAAACAATATCACAAACACTCCAAAACATGGATGTAACATGGCATGATGATACTACGTGCAACACCAAGCAAGTTTCATATAGAGCATGCTCCAAACGGAGCCACGGTTCAACACATACACTCAGTACAAGTTTCAAACACAATCTGCCCAAAACGGCAACTAAGCACTTTGCAATCAAGGAAACAACATGCTACAGGAAACATATGGACACAAACTTGCTATGCACTTCAAGTACAGACAACATACTTCAAATATCATTAAGGTTCAGGTTCATAGCATCAATATTAATCCAATATGATCAATGCGAAAAGGCAACTTGATAACACAGATTATGACTTGGTGAAAAATGGGACATAAACATGAGCAGGAATAACATGTTGGAGGCATGAAACAAGCATGCTACAGTGCAATATCATAGCAAACAAAAGCATGGCATTAAATAACATGTTAAACATGGAAAAACATGATTACTAAGCATCTCCATATAACATATAGATCAATAGCAATCATCAAGACAAGATTGCAAGTCATAACAGATTCGCAGACTTTGAAAAACAAAGTAAGGCTGAAAACAGATTCATGATGCATACATTGAGACAACAAAAGTTTATGCTACAGGAACATTTCATGGTATCAAAGGTCATGGCAAGCATGTAAAGGTAGAGCACTACAAAATATGATCACTGAGCTACTACTAGAAACCACTAGAACATGCTCAAAATATCATGGCAAAATGCAAATGATAACAGTTTCACAGACTTGGTGAAATTTAGTGAACATTGCAAGAACAGCAACAAGTAGGCATGTTTGTAATCTTGGAACAGAGGTCATATTAAGTCCAACATTATCAAACTTGGCATGTGGGCAAAGTACTCATATCATACTTCAATTCATGTAATTTGAGCATCTCCAAAAGAGGCATAGATTAATTAATAACAAGCTCACAACATGGCATCATGAAGTTAACAGAAAACTGGAACATCATTTAGGCATGTTCATGGCAAGTATGCTACAGGACATATATAAGGCATCAAATGGCATGGCATGATAGAGCATAACATGGAAATCAAAACATGTCAACTAGGTTTCTCCAGATTATGCATGTATACGATGGTAGCATCAAGTTAACATGGCAACATAATGTAACAGTTACAAACTTAAGAGATTTTACTAAGTCTTAGAAAACAACGAACATCAAATGACACACTTTGCAAGCTTGATGCACTCACCACAAGGCACATAAAAAAATACATGGATTGCACCACTGTAAAGATGGCATGAATATGCTCCTAAAATATGTTGACATGATGCTCAAAAGATAAACCCACAAAATGCTATGAGAAAGACCAATCAGCAGGTTATGGTAGTTTTCAATAGTGTATAACATTTAGCACATTGAAACGATGATTAAGGCATCAATATAAACTCAAACAAGCATGCAACAACAACCAACATGTAGAGCATCACGAGATGAACAATTCGACATATCATACACTCCAATCGGACCAACATGCACAAAGTTACACACACCACAAGATGCACATATGACATGAGTTTCTAAGGACTTAGCAGTTTTTCACCTCGCAGAAATCGGGACGGAGAGGTTCAGTGGGACGAAGGCGTGCGGTGGCATGGACGTTTGGTTCGGTGGTCCTGCGGATCCAGGGCACGGTAGTCCCGGCGGGGCCGCGGAGGCCGATGGCCGGAGGCCGAGGCAGGGAAGCAGCGGCTCCGGGGCGAAGGACGCCGGATCCAAGCGGGGGAGCGGCGGATTCGACTTTCGGGGCGGCACAGACGACGACGGGCTGGAGGCGCGGGGCGGTACCATGGCAACGGCGGCGCGTCGGGGTGGCGGCGCGGAGGCGGCGGCACACGGGAGCCCGACGGGTGAGCGGCGGCGGCGGAGCTCCTGGGCGACCGGGAGCAATGGGGCCGGTCTGGAGGAGGTCGCCAACGGCGGATCCGTCGAGTCGGACGAGGTGGCGTGGAGGAGCGGGCGACGAGACGGAGGTTAGGGCTGCGGGTCGGTTTCGGGCCCAGATCCGGCCCGGGGCGGGCCGCGGATGGGCTTCAGCAGGCCGCAGTTGTGGGAGGAGGTAGGGGCGCGACGTGGCGGTGCAGGATTGGAAGGGAGCGGCGGCTTGGCGACGTGGAGGCCCCGGATTGGCCACGGGCAGCGGCGCAGGTGGTTTCAGGTGGCGGCGCTGGCCTTTGGGCCGACGACAAGTGGCGGCGGCGGGGTGGCTTTTCCCAAAAAACAAGGAAGGTGGGGGTTGGCCGCGGCTGGAGGTTAGGGGTAGGGTTAGGCTGCCAAAATTGAAAGGGGGTTGTGTTTAAATAGGCAGGGGGCTAGGGTTTGGGGGTTTGGGGGGTGTTTTTGCACCCTTCGATCGTGATTCGACAGCTCCGGTCGGAGGGGAGGTTAGGTGGGCTTAGATGGGCTGTGTAGAGGGGTTGGGCTGAGAGGAGAGGGGAGAAATGCAGCCCGACAAGGTTTCCGGAGACCGAAAACGTCCAACGGTTTAACCAGCAATAGTGCCGCTATGGATGACGGTTGGGCTATCAAACAGACTCCGAATGCGACGAAATTTGGCAGGCGGTCTACCTACACCATAATAAGACCGCACACCTACTTTCAACCCATTCTGAGAATGTTTTTATGCCACTTATAAAATAATATTTCGGAGGTGCCGCGGGCGCGTGGAAGTGTGTCTGGCTTCAGAACGGACAACGGAGAGAACTGGGAGACCCGGACGGATGCAATGTCACAACCCTAGAAGTCTTTTTGTAATTAGTGGCATTGCATCCATGCATCAATTTCAATTTCAATTGATCTTGAAATGGGGATGTTGAAACCCCAGCACTAAATGAAATACAACTAGGGTCAAGTTAAATCTTTTCCATCTACCCGAAATGGCCTTTAGAAAAGTCCATTAATTTTGGAATGGGTGAAAACTTCTCCCAAAAATGATGCCCACATTTCTAGGACATTTCAGGATTTTGGAGTTAATTCATATGTATTTGAATTTGGACAATTAAAATCTATAAATATTTTAAATGTCCAAATAATCATAAACTGAAATGTCTACTGTTGGTTATATTCCACAAAGTTGCCACAGTCAGTTGTATGATTTTTGAAAGTGCCTAGCTATTTTAAATAAAGCCCTGAAGTTACAGAATAAATGAGAACAAAAACAAAAGGGAAGAAAAGGACTTACCTGGCTTACCTGTTGCGGCCCAGTTGGCCAACCCACCTAGCGGCCCAGCCCACTTGCCTGTCGTCTTCCTCCTTGCCAGAAGGACGCCGGGCGTGTGCCCCGTGCGCGCGGCCACGCGCCCCAGCCACCTCCTGCTTGCCACTCCTCCTCGACGTTCTGGACGCCCTAGACGTCGACACGCACCCCCGACCCCTCTCACTCTTCCCCGAGGCCCTCCTCCCCTCTGCTTCCTCTCTCTCTCCCGAACCCGAGCGCCGCCATCGCCACCGAAAACATTCGCCCCGGCCATAGCCATCGCCTCGCCTCCCCGTTGTGTCCAGAAGCCCCGCAGACGTCCGTATCATCTCCACAATGACGCATGCGAGCTCGGAGGCCTTGAATCGTCGCCATCGTCTTCGTCTTCAAGCTCGGGCATCGTCGACCGCCGCCACCGATTCTCCTGATTCCGGCCTTCCCCGAGCACGCAGAACCTACCCGTCGACGCGCTGTGAGATCTCCGTCCTTTCTCCCTCGTTACCTCCGTCCCTTTCGACCCCTAGCATCAGCAACTGCCGTGGTCGAGCTTCCCCTGCTGCCGGCCATGTCGCCGCCGTCACTGCAGCCACTTGAGCTCGATTCGGAGCGTGTAACCGCGCTCAGGAAGCCACCAGGAGCCTAACGCACACGCTAACTCGCCCTCCCATGCACCACAACCCCAACCCCGCACTCACCCGAACTCCGGCGCCACCGCGAGCTCACTTCCGGCGAGCTCCGACCACCCCGCGACCTCCCACCTGCTCTATTGGATGCGCATGAGCGAAGGCCTCCTCCCTGTGCCCTTCTCTCACCCAGCCGCCTCCTGTAGCGCCGTCCTGTGTGGACTATGCCGCGCGGGAACGTCGCCGGTGGCTTAACTCCGGCCGTGTCGACGTGGCGCCGTCATTAGTGGCTAATGACGCCACTAACTAACCCCCTCTCTCACTGACTATGGGCCCCATGCCTTAATTAACCCCGGATTTATTCCTTGTTTAGTTTAGATTAATATAGTCGGCCCCACATGTCAGTTTGACCATGCCACGTCATCATTGACCCGGACCCACTAGTCAGCCTCTATCCCTGCCCTGCTACACTAACGTGCGGGTCCCATTGGTCAGGTTCGACCTGGACCGCCTTTGTTGACTTGCTGATGTCACACCGACGTCATGCTTACGGAGTAAATGTTTTCTGGGATTTTAAATAAATCAAAAATGATTTCTTATTTTCAGGAAATACCCAAAACTTCTAAAAATCATATAAAATCAACCGTAGCTCATAATGAAATAAATTATATATGAAAAATAACCAGAAAAATATGAAGAATATGTTTATGGCATTCTCATGCATGTTTGAACAACTTACAGCCACTGTAGATGACAATTTGAATTAATGGTATTTGGAATGCCTCATGTGGAGTTCAAATTTGAATCTAGTGTTCGAACCAACTCCATTTAAATCGTTGCTAGCTGCAATAGCTCAAAACACATCATACTGACATGTCATGATCATGCATCATATTATGCATTGCATTGATTGTGTTTTCCTTCTCTGTTGCCGGTATTTGTTCCCTCTCGATAGACGTGCTTCCGGTGATGAGTTCGATGACACCGATGAAGAGCTATAATATCTTCAGAAGTGCCAGGCAAGGAAAACCCCCTTGTTCATTCCAATACAATCCCACTCTCTCCCTCCTGCTCTCTTTTACTGCATTAGGACAACAACGATTCAACTATTACTTGCTACGGTAGTTGAACCCCTTTCCTCTACATGAGCTGTCATTGCCACAATAAATAGATGAAACCCACTAGCATGAGTAGGAGTTGTTTGAGCCCTAATGTGCCTACTCATTCATGCTTGTTGTCATGCCTACTACTGCTTAGAGTTGAGTTAGGTCTGATTCATCGGTGATGAATTGGAGGTGTGTGAACATGTTCTACTGTTGAGAGCTAAGTGTGTGAACACGATTTGGCAAAGGTAGCGGTGAGAGGCCATGTAGGAGTACATGGTGGGTTGTCTCATTGAAACAGTCCTCAGGAACTGAGTTCTGTGTTTGTGATCCATGAACAGCTACTACCACGCGTTGGGCCCGAAACCAATGGACCCTCTCGACTTATTAATCGCCTTGATCTCTGTCCAGGAGTTGCAACTAGTTTCTGGTGTTTGTAGGATATGTGTTGGAGGCCGTGCGTAGCGCTGACCCTAGGGGTGGGCTATGACGCGGTAGATACACCGTGGCACGGTGTACTGGGCGCCTATTTGGTGTCTCGGGAACCCTGCACACATCGTTTGGGGCTGTGAGAGAAACCCCGGCCAGATCTCCTCGCCGATGGAACCCGAATAGGCGATAAACCAGGACTAGAGACTTGTGTGGTTAGTCAGGTCGTGGCTGACTCCCTCGCCAGGCTTCCGCTTGAAGGTTGCCGAGATACACGACGTGTACATGGTGGTAAGTGGCGAGAGCGTGTGTGAAGAAGTACACCCCTGCAGGGTTATAAATGATCTATTCGAATAGCCGTGTCCGCGGTAAAGGACATCTGGGTTGCATCTACAGTTCATAGACAAGTGAAAATGGATACTCTAAAACTCGCAAGATAAGCGTGAGTGCTATGGAGGACCTTCTCGTAGGGAGACGGGAGTGGATCCATAGTGGTGTATTGATATGGTGAATATGTGGACTCGTGTGCGCCACCTTAAAAGAGTTACTTGCAGTCATAGTTTAGGATAGCCACTGAGTCAAATATGGCTTGCTGCAGTCAAACTCTACCACCCCTTTTGTTGATACTGATGCATATGTAGCTAGTTCTGATGTAAGTCTTGCTTGGTACATTGTACCCACATTTGCCTATTTTATGTTTTGCAGAGAGACGTCAGTCTCGCTAGTAGTTCCATGTGGACTTCAACGTTTAGCTTGATACGTCAGCTACGATCTTGTGCCCTCTGTAGGATCTGGTAGATAGTCAGGCTTCTCAGCCTTTTTCATTTGTAGATGTCTGTACTCAGACATGTTAATCTTCCGCATGTGCTTTGACTTGTATGCTCTGAATGTTGGGTCATGAGACCCATGTTTGAAATATCTCGCTCTTCGGATCCTAATGAATAAATACTTGAGTCGTAGAGTTATGTTGTGATGCCATGTTGTATTTACACATATCGAGCATATTATGTGTATGATTGAAATGCTTGGTATGTGTGGGTTCCGACAACCTAGTTGTTTATCCTTGGTAACCTCTCTTATGGGGAAATGTAGTCTTGTGCTTCCATGAGCCATAGTAGTCCGCTATAGCCCGGTTCACCGGAGTCCTGCCAGCCCAGCACTACTGCTCCGGAACACTTGACTGACCAGCATGTGATTCACTTCGTTCCTGTGTCTGTCCCTTCAGGGAAATATCACGCGGTGACAACCGGAGTCCTGCCTAGCCTGCTACAGCCCGGTTCACCGGAGTCCTGTTAGCCCAGTGCTACAGCTCGAATTCGCACGCTGCTGACCGACATGCTCGATGTTGATTCATGTATGCCTGTCTCCGTAAGTTAGTGCCACTTTGGGTTCATGACTAGTCATGTCGGCCCGGGTTCTGTGTCATATGGATGCTAGCGACACTATCATATACGTGAGCCAATAGGCGCAAACGGTACCGGCCATGGTAAGGCGACATCCCTAGTAATACCATGCGTGAGGCCGCAAAGTGATATGAGGTGTTACCGGGTAGATCGATGTGACTTGGAACCGGGGTCCTGACAGCTTTGGTATCAGAGCCTGAGTGCTTGAAGGATTACCAAGCCAAACTGGTCGAAGTCGTGTCTAGAAATGCTTTAGTTATGTAAGGGAATTGATCGGGGAAGGGAACGTAAGGCTCTTTTTACTCCTTATACCTTGTGCCCTTCTGATTTGAGTCACCCTCTTCTTTTCTATGGGGATTAAGAAGTAGGCCTTCTCATCTATCTATCAGGATGACGTGTTACTAATCCATAGACTTATACGATTGTTGGATTTAAGCCCCAATTCAGTTTCTACTACTTCCGTGTGTTCATAGTTGGTCTCGGAACCTTGATATTGTGCTTCTGAGTGGTTATGCCACCATTTTTTCAGGATGTCTCAAATCCTTTGAGCATTTACAGCCGTTATGCTGTCCGAGTCATCCCAGGTTTCTAAACCATCTGATGCTTTTGCAAAATCCTTTTCCTCTAGTTTTTTTTGTTATTTAGGCCAGGTTAATCACACTAATTGCCGAGTTGAGGTATCCTATTGCCTCGACATATATGTTGGAGTTATTATTACGACCCTAGGTGTCTTAGAAGATTTCCTAGTTAACTAGCCATGTTTTGTGTTCCCGGTGTGATGATTCTGGCCACCATTCTCGAAAGCATCCCGTGATGCCATTTAGTAGTAGGTATTCT
Organism: Aegilops umbellulata; assembly: GCA_032464435.1. Taxonomy (NCBI): domain Eukaryota; kingdom Viridiplantae; phylum Streptophyta; class Magnoliopsida; order Poales; family Poaceae; genus Aegilops; species Aegilops umbellulata. The sequence goes on from CP136057.1 coordinate 280,639,040, forward strand.
ATTCCTGGGTTCTTGAACCCGAGATTGACCCTACTTACCTCATGTTGATAGTGTTGCTAGTTCCTTTAGTATATTAGTAACCTTGCGACAGTCCCTGCTGCCCCACACACGCCAATTGAATTATCAGGTACTTTCGTTTCTTGGTAATGATTCTAATGTTCATGAGAATATGATGCTGCCTAAATTGGATACATTTGTTTTGCTTACAAATGAAGGGCCTAGCTTGGAGAAGGATGATCATTGGAGCAATAACAAGCATGGAGTTGATGGCATGCGCAAGGGAGACAAGAACAGAGTTTCAAGTGATGATTTTAGGACTTTGAAGCCACCATAATGAGTGCATGAAGCCTTGGACAAAATATACAAGATGCCACTTCATAATTTTTGTCCAGAGGCTATTCTAGGTGCTGCATCACCTTCTTCTTGGGCCAGGCCCATGTAATTTCGAAATACTTCAATATAGGCTGTTTTTAGAGTCCGTACGTGTGGGGAAACAAGAGATAGGGTGGGTTTCGGACCCCTCCTCCAAGGGCCATGAAATTCCCCCCCCCTCTTCCTCCATATATACAGCCCCAAGGGCATCGTTTAGACTTTGGGGATTTGTTTAGTTAAAAGTTAGCCAACGCAACTTCGTGTACTTCGTTTGTGTCCAACGACCAGACCAAGACCGCTTTTCGGATCCCCACCATTAGCAATACTTCATCCATATTCGCATTAATCAGATTGCTTTATCATATTCTTGCATGTTCTTCGATTGCTTGCAGGAATAGACCTTCATGGTCAGGCTGATCGTGCTTCCAGCATCGTCAGTAACCTCGGGAGATTGGTTTAGCGATTGCTAAGGCGCAACGTCGTGCACGTTTGTAGTCGGATCATCAAAGTCGACTCCACCAAATCGATAGTTATCATCTCATCGAAAGATCGGGACCCCCCGCCTCTATCAAGTGGTATCAGTTTTCAGGTTGCTCGGTGAGAATTTCCAGTTATCCCTATATTAGATTTATTTTCTTACCTATTGTCCAAGAAAAAGCCACATAAAAAAAGTTAGATCTATTCATCCTTTGTCCAAGCCAGTCTGAGCCTTTGCATAATCTTTTTAGTGTTTTTCTTTGTTGAATTTACGGTTACATCGTTGTGTCAAGTTGCTGGTCTTAGTGTCTAGTCCTTTAGAGTTTCAAGTTCTGTTCACAGTTTGTCACGCCACCGCTGCACCATCTTCATTTCGTTGCCATATACCACCACCGCGTCATTATTGCATCCGCTGTCCACCACCGCCATCCATCAATTTCCACCATGTACTCCCCATCATTCATTGTCATAATCATACTTGAGGTCGTTTGTGTCATCACTAGATCCAATCTGCATCTTATCTAGCTTGTTTGTGAAAAAAAAGAGAAAGAAAAAAAAAGAAAAAAGTGAGAGAAAAAAAAGAAAAAAAAAGAGGGAAAAAAGAGGAAAAAAAGAGGGAAAAAAGTGAAAAAAATTCCGTGAAAAAAAGGAGAAAAAAATATATTCAGAGTGTGCTCCGCCTTTGTTACGCGTCGCGCCGTGATTTTTTTTAGTGTTCTAGGCTCGCGTCTCTAGCATGGTCTAGCCTAGGACCAGCACAGTACCGTCGTTGAGCGTTTATTCAACATTGCATCTCTGAATTGATTATTGTTGATCTTTTGCTACGATATATTTGGCCTTCCAAGCTCCACATATTCCTACACTGTGTATGCCGAGTGACCCGTGTCCCTCTTCAGCCTGGCCAAGCTGCTGGTGCTGCTGTTGATACTTCTGTGGCTCCTGCTGCTGATGTGGAGGAGGATGATTATGTGGGAGATTACGAGGATGAGGTTGATCAACATCAGAACTACGTGCAACCACCAGCACCACAACCACCAGGTCGTCCACATGCAAATAATGGCAATGTTAGGGCTCCCCCTCAGGTACGAGATCATGACCATCTCCCTAAATTGAAATTGAATATTGCACCATTTGAGGGTAGATATGTTCCTGATATATATCTTACTTGGGAGTTAGAAACTGAACAACGATTTACATGTTTACAATATCCTGAGGAGAGACGTGTTCCTACTGCTGTTTGTCCTTTCACTAGCTTTGCATGTGTTTGGTGGTCTGAATATTGTAGATTATATCCTGTTCCAGCTACTTGGGCTGCTTTGAAAACTGCTATGCGTACTCGTTGGGTTCCACCATATTATCAACGTGAATTACTTCAAAAATTGCAGCGCTTAAGACAAGGGAAAAATTCGGTAGAAGAATATTATCAGGAATTACAAACTGGCTTGATTAGATGTGGTATCGTTGAGGAGAATGAAGCTGTGCTTGCATGTTTTCTGGGTGGATTAAATAGAGAGATTCAGACCATTCTAGACTATAAGGATTATAATAATATCACTCGTTTATTCCATCTTGCTTGTAAAGCTGAACGTGAAGTGCAGGATCAAGAGGCATTGGCGCGAACTAACTTTTCTGCAGGTCGACCTTCATCGTGGACACCACGTGCATCATCTACTTCCACAAGTTCTGCTACATCGGCACCTCCGTCAGCTGCCACCTCCAACCGTGATACAAGAAAGCAGGCACAACCACCACTATCTGCCAAGAGCACACCTGCCGGGCCTGCACAGAGCTCTGCTTCTTCCATGGTGTCTACAGGGCACACAAGTGATATTATTTGTCGTCGTTGTAAGGGAAGAGGACATTTTGCGCGAGAATGCACATCTCAGCGTGTGATGATTGCTACTGAGGATGGTGGGTATGAGTCCGCTAGTGACTATGATGAGGAGACTTTGGCTCTTCTTACACATGAAGAACACGGTGGAGATGATTCTGATCATGAGACGCAATACATGGCTGCTGAAGATGCTGACAGGTATGAATGTTTAGTTGCTCAACGTGTTTTGAGTGTGCAGGTCACGCAAGCTGAGCAAAATCAGAGGCATAATTTGTTCCATACAAAGGGAGTTGTGAAGGAACGTTCTGTTCGCGTCATCATAGATGGAGGGAGCTACAACAACTTGGCTAGCATGGAGATGGTGGAGAAGCTATCTCTCACCACAAGACCACATCCACATCCTTACTACATCCAATGGTTCAACAACAGCGGCAAGGTTAAGGTAACACGTACTGTTCGGGTGCATTTTAGTATCTCTACATATGCTGATTATGTTGATTGTGATGTGGTACCTATGCAAGCATGTTCCTTATTACTTGGTAGACCATGGCAATTTGATAAAAATTCTGTACACCATGGTAGAAACAATCAGTATACTCTTGTTCATAAGGATACAAATATTACTTTGCTTCCTATGACTCCTGATTCCATTTTGAAAGATGATATTCATAGAGCTAATAAAGCAAAACAGGAGAAAAATAAGAGTGAAAATCAGATTGTGGCAAAAGAATTTGAGCAACAAATGAAGCCTAATAGTAAACCATCTAGTGTTGCTTCTGAAATTAAATTGAAAAGTGCATGTTTACTTGCCACCAAATCTGATATTGATGAGCTAGTTTTTAGCAAATCTGTTTGCTATGCTTTTGTGTGCAAAGAGGCATTATTTTCATTCGAGGACGTGCCTTCCTCTTTGCCCCCTGCTGTCACTAACACTTTGCAGGAGTTCGCTGACGTCTTCCCACAAGACGTGCCACCGGGATTACCACCTATTCGAGGGATTGAGCATCAAATTGACTTAATTCCCGGTGCATCGCTACCCAACCGTGCACCATACCGTACCAATCCAGAAGAGATGAAGGAGATTATGCGGCAAGTACAGGAGCTACTCGACAAAGGTTATATTCGCGAATCCCTTAGTCCTTGTGCCGTTCCTATTATTCTAGTGCCGAAAAAGGATGGTACGTCGCGTATGTGTGTTGATTGTAGAGGCATTAATAATATTACCATTCGTTATCGTCATCCTATTCCTAGGCTAGATGATATGCTTGATGAATTGAGTGGCTCTACAATATTCTCCAAAGTTGATTTGCATAGTGGATACCATCAAATTCGTATGAAATTGGGAGATGAATGGAAAACAACATTTAAAACTAAGTTTGGTTTATATGAGTGGTTAGTCATGCCTTTTGGGTTAACTAATGCACCTAGTACTTTCATGAGACTAATGAACGAAGTTTTACGTGCTTTCATTGGACGATTTGTGGTAGTCTATTTTGATGATATACTGATTTATAGCAAATCTTTGGAAGAACATTTGGAACATTTACATGCTGTTTTTAATGCTCTACGTGATGCACGTTTGTTTGGTAACCTTGGGAAGTGCACCTTTTGCACCGACCGAGTGTCTTTTCTTGGCTATGTTGTTACTCCACATGGAATTGAAGTTGATAAAGCCAAGATTGAAGCTAGTGAGAGTTGGCCGCAGCCCAAAATGGTCACACAAGTGAGGAGTTTTCTTGGACTCGCTGGTTTCTATAGGCGTTTTGTGAGAGATTTTAGCACCATTGCTGCACCTCTCAATGAGCTTACAAAGAAGGATGTGCCTTTTGTTTGGGGTACCACACAGGAAGAAGCCTTCGCGGTATTGAAAGATAAGTTGACACATGCCCCTTTACTTCAACATCCTGACTTTAATAAGACTTTTGAGCTTGAATGTGATGCTAGTGGAATTGGATTAGGAGGTGTGTTATTACAAGATGGCAAACCTGTTGCATACTTTTCTGAAAAATTGAGTGGGCCTAGTCTGAACTATTCTACTTATGATAAGGAATTATATGCTCTTGTTCGGACTTTAGAGACATGGCAACATTATTTATGGCCCAAAGAATTTGTTATACATTCTGATCATGAATCTTTGAAACATATTAAAAGTCAAGCTAAACTGAATCGTAGACATGCTAAATGGGTTGAATTCATTGAGACTTTCCCTTATGTCATCAAACACAAGAAGGGTAAAGAAAATGTTATTGCTGATGCTTTGTCTCGTCGCTATACTATGCTTTCGCAACTTGACTTCAAAATATTTGGTTTGGGGACCATCAAAGATCAATATGTGCATGATGCTGATTTTAAAGAAGTAATGCAGAATTGTAAAGAAGGAAGAACATGGAACAAGTTCGTTGTTAATGATGGTTTTGTGTTCCGCGCTAACAAGCTATGCATTCCTGCTAGCTCTGTTCGTCTTTTGTTGTTGCAGGAGGCGCATGGAGGAGGACTAATGGGACACTTTGGCGTGAAGAAGATGGAGGACGTACTTGCTACACATTTCTTTTGGCCAAATATGACATGGGATGTTGAGCGTTTTGTTGCTCGCTGCACTACATGTCAAAAAGCTAAGTCACGACTCAATCCTCATGGTTTATATATGCCTTTGCCTGTGCCTAGTGTTCCTTGGGAGGATATATCTATGGACTTTGTTTTAGGTTTACCTGGAACAAAGAAGGGGAGGGATAGCATATTTGTTGTCGTGGATAGATTCTCAAAAATGGCACACTTTATACCATGTCATAAAAGCGATGATGTTGTTAATGTTGCTGATTTGTTCTTTCGTGAAATTATTCGCTTGCATGGTGTGCCAAATACTATTGTTTCAGATCATGATACTAAATTTCTTAGCCACTTTTGGAGATGTTTATGGGCTAAGTTGGGGACTAAACTGCTTTTTAGTACTACTTGTCACCCCCAAACTGATGGACAAACTGAAGTAGTCAATAGAACATTGTCTACTATGCTTAGCGCTGTTTTGAAGAATAATAAGAAAATGTGGGAAGAATGCTTGCCTCATATTGAATTTGCTTATAATCGTTCATTGCATTCAACTACTAAGATGTGCCCTTTTGAAATTGTGTATGGTTTCCTACCTCGTGCACCTATTGATTTGTTGCCTCTTCCATCTTCGGAGAAGGTTAATTTTGATGCTAAAGAACGTGTTGAATTGATTTTAAAAATGCATGAGTTAACTAAGGAAAACATGGAGCGTATGAATGCTAAATATAAACTTGCTGGAGATAAGGGTAGAAAACATGTTGTGTTTGCACCTGGAGATCTTGTTTGGTTACATTTGCGTAAGGATAGATTTCCTAATTTGCGCAAATCAAAGCTAATGCCACGTGCTGATGGTCCTTTTAAGGAGTTAGAGAAAATAAATGATAATGCATATAAACTTGAGTTGCCTGCAGATTTTGGGGTTAGTCCCACTTTTAACATTGCAGATTTGAAGCCTTATTTGGGTGAGGAAGATGAGCTTCCGTCGAGGACGACTTCATTTCAAGAAGGGGAGGATGATGAGGACATCAATACCATTGTTACACCCACAGCCCCTGCTACTATACACACTGGACCAATTACTAGAGCTCGCGCACGCCAATTGAATTATCAGGTACTTTTGTTTCTTGGTAATGATTCTAATGTTCATGAGAATATGATGCTGCCTAAATTGGATACATTTGTTTTGCTTACAAATGAAGGGCCTAGCTTGGAGAAGGATGATCATTGGAGCAAGAACAAGCATGGAGTTGATGGCATGCGCAAGGGAGACAAGAACAGAGTTTCAAGTGATGATTTCAGGACTTTGAAGCCACCATAATGAGTGCATGAAGCCTTGGACGAAATATACAAGATGCCACTTCATAATTTTCGTCCAGAGGCTATTTTAGGTGCTGCGTCACCTTCTTCTTGGGCCAGGCCCATGTAATTTCGAAATACTTCAATATAGGCTGTTTTTAGAGTCCGTATGTGTGGGGAAACAAGAGATAGGGTGGGTTTCGGACCCCTCCTCCAAGGGCCACGAAATCCCCCCCCCCCTCTTCCTCCATATATACAGCCCCTAGGGCATCGTTTAGACTTTGGGTTTTGTTTAGATTAAAAGTTTGCCATAGCTGCAACTTCACATACTTCGTTTGTGTTCAACGACCAGACCAAGGCGTCACATGACCCCACCTTCATTAATAAAGCTTTCCTCTTATATTCGCAATATCCAGATTGCAATCTTAGTTTCTTGCTTGTTCTTCGTTTGCTCGCAGGAAACAGGCCCTCGTGGTCAGGTTGATCGTGCTCCGGCGTGGTCAATAACCCTCGGAAGTTGGTTTAGCGATTGCTAAGGCGCGACGTCTCGCACGTTCGTAGTCGGATCGTCAAGGTCGACTCCCACAGAAACGATAGCCACCATCTCATCGAAACATCGGGACACCTTTGCCTCTATCACTTTAGTATATTAGTAACCTTGCAACAGTCCTCGAGGTCCGTGGTATTTTCTTCTTCCAAATACCATGAACCATTAAGGCAGAAGTTCTTTGAACCAAAAGATCACAATAAGAGTGCTCTTGATGAGTTCTCCATTCCACATTGTGAGTCTGCCAGACCTACCTTTCTGCATGGATTATCCGAAAGAAACCTGTTGAACTTGGTTCGACATACTAATCTATGCATCCACAACTCAGAAAACTATATGTCCCTTTGAGTTGTTCCTCTTAATTGTATTTTGACCTCCGTCCATCATTTGATAGTCAAGAGTATGCATGCATTCGATCACCGTTGCCTATTATTCTTGTGGTCTCTCAAGCCATCTTATTCCAGAATGACTAGGAGAAACAAACTCCAGTACCTCATCCATTTCTAGGATTGGGTCAAAGTAGTTATATCCCGCAGATCAAAATGCCAATCCAGCTTTTGTTCTGTTCAACCTTGGAGTGTTGCCCTCTTTACATCAGGAATGTGATGAGAATTGCACCACCTCTTATGAATTCTTGATATAGTGATACTTCCTGCCATCATTGTTCATTCCTCAGTTCCCGTGTTATTGTAACGGGAATGCCGACAAGTGAATCATGATATGTGAAATCAATACTCCGAGCAACTTGTTGCTTGGCAGTAAATAGACAATATTCTCATTCTTAGCGAGTTGGTTATTAAATCTTCATCCTAAGGTTGATTGTGCTACCTAGTCCTTATTTCTGGTGCACTCTTCGATCAATGAGTTAGGATTATTCAATCCCTTGCTTATTTGATCATATCGTCTTGCTCTGAAAGCAAGATTGTTCTCGAGCTTAGTGACATATCGGTGGTTCATGATTTTCCGGACATCTTCACGGAAGTATCACCAGGTCTCCCCTGATCGATATGTTGAGTTCGTGATCAGGTTGGTTTTCCTCTAAACCACCCCTTCTCCAAGAATCTGTGTTGAATACCCTGAGCTAATTGGTTAAGCTAAACAACAACTTGGAGAGTTGGAAGATAAAAAGCTTTGCCAAATTTGGGTCATTCTGAAGGGATATCTTTGTGTGTGTGTGTTGACGAGAGATGATATCTTCATCTATTGTTCCTCGTGATCGGTTGTTGAATTTATCATCTTGCCCAAACCTTGATTTGAGTGTGGGCTATCGTCAATCAAGTTAGAACCAACGATATTCATAATGTTGTCTTACTCGTGGTTGTTCCCCGAGCATACACCATTACATCCTTTGGTCTGACCAATACTATCACACTGTTCACATGATGGTGGAATTCCAGTGATATGGAAAATTCCGATGAGTTGCTCTTGAACCCATCAGCAGCATTTTGTCTCCCCCATGATTCATGTTGAACATCAACATAGTGTTGAAAACTTTGTAAGAAATGTCGTCGTGTTCCATTCATGAAGCTTATGCTTGGATGGAAGAAGTGACTTCCTCGAATTCATGTGCATTTGGTGCAAGTTGCCGTCGTGTTCGAGAAAGATTGTTTTTGTTTCCTCTGGTACCATCCCAAGTTAGTTATGCATGTGCAAAGGTATTCTATGTTTTGGTAGATTAATTACCTCCACTCCATATGTATTCTCTAGCACAACAAGCCACTAATTGACTTGTTCAAGGAAAAGAAGTCTAGCGCGCGTAAGGACTTCGAAATCCTTGATGATGGTTCCCAATCAGAACTCGGTAGTGTTTTATTATAAGACTACTATGTGGTCATGCTTGTCTTGGACAACATGTTCACATGTGTATAGTAGAACCAGCTCATGTTTTGGAGCTTGATATTGTAGTTCATTCCCAAGAATCTCGCAACGTCATCTCGTTGATTTGTGTTGCAAACTTTCTTTTCCAGATATGTTGTCTGAAATATTCCATTACCAACCGGATCTGAATCTCGGGCAGATATGATGGTTGGAACTTTTTCAAGATCTATGATGTAGGTCCCGACAAGGTTGATGTTGGCCGACACACCTAGCCAGAAGAACTGTTATTGTAGCTTCTTGATTAAGCAATTTGACCATCTTATCCATGAGGATTTCGTATGATCTATACTAAAAGTTGATCCTTATGGATGTTTGTGCCCCCGAAGTCAGACCTTTATTTGATGTTCCAGATACCGGATGATATTGAGTTAAGCTGGTACATCAAGGAGAGCATTAGAAGCGGAGTGCTAAATGTCTCTCGGTCGATCATCAAGATTTTGTTTCCCTGGCGTCGCCAAGGTAAAATCTGAGAAAGTGTTGTCCTCCTCTGCACCTGCATCCTCCATCTTTATTCATCATAGTAGTACGAGGTGTCACCAGGATATTGGTATAGATGTTGGTAAAACCTTGATGAATATGGGAATGCTCAAGTTCTTAAAAGAACGCTCAATCACTAGGTTATATCCTTGGTATCAACTGGAATGTGCCTTCCATTTGCCGAGTTGTTCTATAACCGTAGTTTCCTTTCCAAACTGAGTATAGCATCCTTTGGAATTCTTTCAAACGATCAATTGTGATTTGCCTTAGGCTGTTATGAAAAGTTTCAATGATCTACAGATCAAAAGTAATTCTTTTTGCCACTTAAGGTAATAATTCTACGAGTCACCTCTCCCAAGGTGCCCTGTTGTGGAATCATGGCAATTATCTCCTCACTACTTTGAAACCATGCACCATCCTACTTTAGCATGGAATTGTTGCCTACCAAACTGAACCTCTGTCATCTTTCCATCCCTCTCGATGGGTGCCTTGTGTCTCAACTTGAGATGTTCAACATCTCATTCCGCGAGTTGATCTTGAATAGGTCGATCTTTGAGAAGATCAATCCTAGTAGAGTTTCTTTCCATCGTCATCCCGTGGATCAAGATCTCAAAAGCGAGGATGTCAAGATCAACGTGAGGCAACGAATCAACAACCTTATGAGGAGCAACTTGGATCGTGAAGAATGTGATAGTTTTGTGACCCCTGTGTCTTCTTACTTCATTTCTTGAATCTCGGGCGAGATTCTTGTTTAGTGGGGGTGAGTTGTCACAACCGTAGAAATCTTTTTGTAATTAGCAGCATTGCATCCATGCATCAATTTCAATTTCAATTAATCTTGAAATGGGGATGTTGAAACCCCAACACTAAATGAAATACAACTAGGGTCAAGTTAAAGCTTTTCCATCTACCTGAAATGGCCTTTAGAAAAGTCCATCAATTTTGGAATGGGTGAAAACTTCTCCCAAAAATGATGCCCACATTTCTAGGACATTTCAGGATTTTGGAGTTAATTCATATGTATTTGAATTTGGACAATTAAAATCTATCAATATTTTAAATGTCAACATAATCATAAACTAAAATGTTTACTGTTGGTTATATTCCACACAGTTGCCATAGTCAGTTGTATGATTTTTGAAAGTGCCTAGCTATTTTAAATAAAGCCCTGAAGTTACAGAAAAAAGAAAACAGAAACAAAAGGGAAGAAAAGGACTTACCTGGCTTACCTGTCGTGGCCCAGTTGGCCAGCCCACCTAGCGGCCCAGCCCACTGGCCTCCTCATGTTGTCTTCCTCCTTGCCAGAAGGACGCCGGGCGTGTGCCCCGTGTGCGCTGCCACGCGCCCCGGCCACCTCCTGCTTGCCGCTCCCCCTCGACGCTCGGGACGCCCTGGATGTCGACACGCACCCCGACCCCTCTCACTCTTCCCCGAGGCCCTCTCCCCTCTGCTCCCACTCTCTCGCCCGAACCCGAGCGCCGCCATCGCCACTAACGACATTCGCCGCGGCCATAGCCATCGCCTCGCCTCTCCGTTGTGTCCAGAAGCCCCGCAAACGTCCGTATCATCTCCACGCTGACGCATGCGAGCTCGGAGACCTTGAATCATCGCCATCATCTTCGTCCTCAAGCTCGGGCATCGTCGACCGCCGCCACCGATTCGCCTGCTTCCGGCCTTCCCCGAGAACGCAGAGCCCACCCGTCGACGCGCTATGAGATTTCCGTCCTTTCTCCCTCGTTACCTCCGTCCCTTTCGGCCCCTAGCATCAGCAACTGCCGTGACCGAGCTTCCCCTGCTGCCGGCTATGTCGCCGCCGTCACTACAGCCACTTGAGCTCGATTCGGAGCGCGTCACCGCGCTCAGGAAGCCACCAGGAGCCTAACGCACACGCTAACTCGCCCTCCCGTGCACCACAACGCCAACCCCGCACTCACCCGAACTCCGGCGCCGCCGCGAGCTCACTTCCGGCGAGCTCTGACCACCCCGCGACCTCCCACCTGCTCTATTGGATGCGCATGAGCGAAGGCCTCCTCCCTGTGCCCTTCTCTCACCCAGCCGCCTCCTGTAGCGCCGTCCTGTGTGGACTATGCCGCGCGGGAACGTCGCCGGTGGCTTAACTCCGGCCGTGTCGACGTGGCGCCGTCATTAGTGGCTAATGACGCCACTAACTAACCCCCTCTCTCACTGACTATGGGCCCCATGCCTTAATTAACCCCGGATTTATTCCTTGTTTAGTTTAGATTAATATAGTCGGCCCCACATGTCAGTTTGACCATGCCACATCATCATTGACCCGGACCCACTAGTCAGCCTCTATCCCTGCCCTGCTACACTAACGTGCGGGTCCCACTGGTCAGGTTCGACCTGGACCGCCTTTGTTGACTTGCTGATGTCACACGGACGTCATGCTTACGCAGTAAATGTTTTCTGGGATTTTAAATAAATCAAAAATGATTTCTTATTTTCAGGAAATACCCAAAACTTCTAAAAATCATATAAAATCAACCGTAGCTCATAATGAAATAAATTATATATGAAAAATAACCAGAAAAATATGAAGAATATGTTTATGGCATTCTCATGCATGTTTGAACAACTTACAGCAACTGTATATGACAATTTGAATTAATGGTATTTGGAATGCCTCATGTGGAGTTCAAATTTGAATCTAGTGTTCGAACCAACTCCATTTAAATCGTTGCTAGCTGCATTAGCTCAAAACACAACATATTGACATGTCATGATCATGCATCATATTGTGCATTGCATTGATTGTGTTTTCCTTCTCTGTTGCCGGTATTTGTTCCCTCTCTATAGACGTGCTTCCGAGGATGAGTTCGATGACACCGATGAGGAGCTATAATATCTTCCGAAGTGCCAGGCAAGCAAAACTCCCTTGTTCATTCCGATAAAATCCCACTCTCTCGCTCCTGCTCTCTTTTACTACATTAGGACAACAACGATTCAAATGTTACATGCTGGGTAGTTGAACCCTTTTCCTCTGCATGACCTGTCATTGCCACAGTAAATAGATGAAACCCACTAGCATGAGTAGGAGTTGTTTGAGCCCTGATGTGCCTACTCATTCATGCTTGTTTTCATGCCTGCTACTGTTTAGAGTTGAGTCAGGTCTAATTCATCAGGGATGAATTGGAGGTGTGTGAACATGTTCTACTGTTGAGAGCTAAGTGTGTGAACACGATTTGGTAAAGGTAGCGGTGAGAGGCCATGTAGGAGTACATGGTGGGTTGTCTCATTGAAACCGTCCTCAGGAACTGAGTTCTGTGTTTGTTATCCATGAACAACTACTACCATGCATTGGGCCCGAAACTAATGGACCCTCTCGACTTATTAATAGCCTTTATCTCTGTCTAGGAGTTGCAACTAGTTTCTGGTGTTTGTAGGATATGTGTTGGAGGCCGTGTGTAGCGCTGACCCTAGGGGTGGGCTATGATGCGGTAGATACGCCGTGGCATAGTGTACCGGGCGCCCCTTTGGTGTCTCGGGAACCCTGCACACATCGTTTGGGGCTGTGAGCGAAACCCCGGCCGGATCTCCTCGCGGATGGAACCCGAATAGGCGATAAACCTGGACTAGAGACTTGTGTGGTTAATCAAGTCGTGGACGACTCCCTCGCCAGGCTTCCGCTTGAAGGTTGCCGAGATACACGATGTGTACATGGTGGTAAGTGGTGAGAGCGTGTGTGAAGAAGTACACCCCTGCAGGGTTATAAATGATCTATTCGAATAGCCGTGTCCGTGGTAAAGGACTTCTGGGTTGCCTGTACAGTTCATAGACAAGTGAAAGTGGATACTCTAAAACTCGCAAGATAAGCGTGAGTGCTATGGATGGCCTTCTCGTAGGGAGACGGGAGTGGATCCATAGTGGTGTATTGATATGGTGAATATGTGGACTCGTGTGCGCCACCTCAAAAGAGTTACTTGCAGTCATAGTTTAGGATAGCCACTGAGTCAAAGCTGGCTTGCTGCAGTCAAACTCCACCACCCCCTTTGTTGATACTGATGCATATGTAGCTAGTTCTAATGTAAGTCTTGCTAGGTACATTTGTACTCACGTTTGCCTATTTTATGTTTTGCAGAGAGACATCAGTCTCTCTAATAGTTTCTTGTGGACTTCGACGTTTAGCTTGATACCTCAGCTACGATCTTGTGCCCTCGGCAGGATCTGGTAGATAGTCAGGCTTCTCAGCCTTTTTCATTTGTAGATATCTGTAGTCAGACATGTTAAGCTTCCGCATGTGCTTTGACTTGTATGCTCTGAATGGTTGGTCATGAGACCCATGTTTGTAATATCTCGCTCCTCGGAGCCTAATGAATAAATACTTGAGTCGTAGAGTTATGTTGTGATGCCATGTTGTATTTACACATATCAAGCATATTGTGTGTATGATTGAAATGCTTGGTATGTGTGGGATCCGACAACCTAGTGGTTTATCCTTGGTAGCCTCTCTTTTGGGGAAATGTAGTCTTGTGCTTCCATGAGCCATAGTATACCGCTACAGCCCGGTTCACCGGAATACTGCTAGCCCAGCACTACTGCTATGGAATACTTGACTGGCCGGCATGTGATTCACTTCGTTCCTGTGTCTGTCCCTTCGGGGAAATGTCACGCGGTGACATCCGGAGTCCTGCCTAGCCTGCTACCGCCCGGTTCACCGGAGTCCTGTTAGCCCAGTGCTACAGCTCGGATTCGCACGCTGCTGACCGACATGCTCGATGTTGATTCATGTATGCCTATCCCCATAAGTTAGTGCCACTTTGGGTTCATGACTAGTCATGTCAGCCCAGGTTCTCTGTCATATGGATGCTAGAGACACTATCACATACGTGAGCCAAAAGGCGCAAACGGTCCCGGCCATGGTAAGGCGACACCCGTGGGAATAACGTGCGTGAGGCAGCAAAGTGATATGAGGTGTTACCGGCTAGATCGATGTGACTTGGAATCGGGGTCCTGACATGCAAGTTTTGAAAACATGAGGACGCAATGCACATGATGACATGGCAAAGTGCAACACGCAAGCTAATGACATGGCAACGAAGGCGGTTAACTGGGAGACACCTAGCGCATCGGTCTCGGGGCCTTACAACTCTCCTCCACTAACAGAAGATCTCATCCCGAGATCTCAGGAACGAGACATAAGAGAAAGAGTATGAGATAAAACAAGAGCTGAAGAGAGAAGATGAACAAAGTTAAGATCACTCAGGTAGAAAAGAGAAATGACGATTATGACAAGAATCAAAAGCTCAAGGAATAAGATAGACTCTGAAACCACTCCGGCCAACAAAAGATAGAAAAGGAATAATAACAACGAATTGGGATAGCATCCTAGTTGAACATGGAATGGAATAGAACATGAACTTGACACAATGGATCGATACTTGACGAGAGAGACAACATCATGACTCCGGAAGAATAGAAAAAAATGGAATGAACAAAACGAAGAAGAAATGACATCTTCTTCCACAATTGAGTTGAAAGCATCCTTGCAAGGAAGGATTGAACGGAGTTGTTGGAAATTCAACAGCGAAAATAATAAGCTTGTTGTGGACTTATTGAAATCATCTCCAAAATTATGAGGTGATAACCGACCACAACCGGAAATGTTTGAATAGCTAAGAAGAACGAAGAAATGCAGAACTCCACTTCAAAATAATATGGAGAATTATTTGCACTTCGAGACGCTAGAAGAAAAGATACTTGCGCTCCTCCAGCAAGAATCTTGATGAACACTTGAAGGATGAATTAAATCTTTACGAACCACCGTGAAGAACTCCGGTAACAAAAGGTTCACGTGATAGAATTGAAGGATGAAAATAATAAGATTAAAGCCTTGCGATGATTTAGATGGAGTTTCCGACGAGATGACCGAGGAAACTTTGAACTCCGGAAAAGAAAAGATGAAACTTAGAACCGATAGATTACTCATCATGAACAATCTCCGAAGGAAGGAATTAATCAACTTGATGAAAGAAGAATAAGAATTATGTTATGCTTACCCTTCATCAATTAAATTGATGAGAAGCAATGGATTACATACAACTTATTCGCGTTGGAAAAGATTATGGGGAGATATGGTGTAAAACTTGGGAAGGTCTTCCTGAACCACCTGTAGGACTGGAAAGAATGAATGAATTGATATGATAACAAGGAAATCTTGAACGAACCACCGTGAAAATTTGAAAATGAATGAAGAAAGAGAATTCCTCGTCGGGAAGAATTACAAAACGAACGAAGATACTTGAGTGAGTCAAGATACAAGAGAACGAAGAGATCACGAACTGATTAAAGAATGCTTGAACGAAGCACCGGTACAAATATGGCAACAAACGAAGCTAAAAACTTGGAACGAAGAAATATTCTGAAATGGAGCCCTCCGGATAACCGAAACGGAAAAACAACTCCTGAAATACTCCGGATGGGTAAGAAAGGAAGCACACGATTGGAAACAATCTGAGAGGATAACATCAAGCTAGCACCACGAATCTTCTAGAGAACGGACAAGATTTAGGGGAAACTCTTCTTCGGTCTTCCAATGTTGAGAATGACGACGAGAAACATCATTAAAATTGTTGGGATACTCCGGAAAATGAAAAGAGGAAAGGTTGAACCGAACGATGAAACTAATTTGAAATCGATCTTAGAACAACATCTGACTGATGAAATTCATTCTTACGTCAAACTTCGAAAACAATTTGAGAATAACTCCGAAAAAATAGGAGAGTCAGGTAAGATCCTATGAAAAGACATGTGGGTTAGAGCCCACTGAAAAGAAAGCACCGTTGGAAAGGATTGTTTGAATGAGAAATGATGCACCAGAACGATTGAAAGACTCGAATGAGGTGACAACCTCAAATTAATTTGAACACAAACACGAATCCTCTAAGATGTCTTGAACACTCCGAAAGATTAAACTAGCAAGAGGCGAATGAGCAAAGGAAAACACTTGAGCCAAAGAAAGGAATATGATCAACCCGAGAAACATGAATTGAATCCACCGAAGAAAACTAGATGAACCATGATGAAGTTGACGAGAATTCACCGGTTGAGACAATTGAGGAAAGACTGCAGAGGCTCCGAATGAATGAAATTGTTGCTCGAATAGAGGCTCAGACTCCGGGAAGAAAAGGGTTGGGAGGGCGGGAAAAACAAAGGAGCACCGGTTGAAATAATTGAGGAAAGAATGCAAAGGCTTCGCACGAGTAGGATGGATACTCGATTACAGACTCCGGCTCCAAGAAGAAAAAAGGGAAGGCAGGTGGGAAAAAGAAAGACAACTTCATACGGGGGAACAACGTCGTTGAGAAAGAACTAAGGATTGATCTTGCAAAATACAAAGAGGGTCGAATCAACTCGCGGAGAAGTGCGGCGGACGAAAAGAGCTGACATCGCAACGAATGAAAACTAACTGCGTGATCCTAAAAAAATTTGAAGGGGAAGAGGAGCAAGTCAAAACACCTACATCAAGATTTCTCACCAGAGCGACGAAGGGACTGAGGAGTAAAAAGAATTCCTACTCACTGATATAGCTAGACTCCGAAAAAGTTTTCTTCTAGACCCAACAACGGCCAACTACGAACAATCAAGGGGGCTCCTATGGTCGGTCGAGGCTCTGATACCAACTTATCACGCCCAATATGCGACCCTATCCTAAAGGAACTCGAAGGTTCCACCAAGGATAGAAGCGCAAATTGGAGACACTTTTGCAAGGTGGATATCATTACATCATACCATTACATATTAGCCGGGGATACATGCAAAGGCATACAAATGCCACATGAATACATCAAACATCATACATGAGAACAACATCCGACTACGGATGAAACACAAACAGAAACTCAAACGACATCCACCTTGCTAGCCCAGGCTGCCGACCAGGAACCTAACCCAAGATCGACGACGAAGAAGAAGAACTCCAAATCAAGCAAACAATTCTCTCACGTCGGAGCATCGCATTACCTGTACCTGCAACTGTTGGTGTAGTAATCTGTGAGCCACGAGGACTCAACAATCCCATTACCATGGGTATCAAGACTAGCAAAGCTTAATGGGTATGGAAAGGATAAGTGGTGAGGTTGCAGCAACGGCTAAGCTATGTATGGTGGCCAAATTAAGAGTACAAGAGTAAAATGAGAAACTACGCAACAATCGCAAACTAGTAGTGATCAATAAGTGATCCTGAACTACTTACGTTCAAACATAACCCTACCGTGTTTTCCTCTCGACCTTCCTCGAAAAGAGACAGTCACGGTTTCGCACGTGGTTGGTGTATTTTAATTGAGTTTACTTCAAGTTCACTACAACTGGATATTAACAAATTCCCATCTGCCACATAACCGCGGGCACGGCTCTCGAAAGTTTAAACCCTGCAGGGGTGTCCCAACTTAGCCCATGACAAGCTCACGATCCGCGGAGACAATCCTCCATCGCGGGACCCTCCGATCAGACTCGGAATCCCGGTGCACAAGACATTTCGACAATGGTAAAACAAGTCCAGCAAGACCATCCGACATGGCGACACCCTGATAGTAGCCGCACATATCTCGTCTCAAGCCACGAAGGATGAGTGAAGCTTACGGTCGCTGAGACCCAAGTTGCCCAGCTGGCACCGCAAGGTGCTCTAGATTGGACCAGCACTCATGAGGAGCACTGGCCCGGGGGTTGATTAAGTCCTCGGGGTCCGAAAATTCCCTATGCAAGTTTTAGTTGTTATTAGGCAAATGTTAAAACCAATGTTGGGCCTTGCTGGAAGAGTTTTATTCAAAGCGAACTGTCAAGAGTGTCCCATAAACCCTCACCGTGTTAGGAACGCAAAATCAAGGAACATAACACCGGTATGACGGAAACTAGGGCGGCAAGAGTGGAACAAAATACCAGGCAAAAGGCCGAGCCTTCCACCCTTTACCAAGTCTATAGATGCATTAGTTAAATAATAGATATTGTGATATCCCATGATATCCATGTCCCAACATGGAACAACCTGCACTGCACCGCAACTAGCAACGCTATAAAAGGGGATGAGCAAAGCGGTAACATAGCCAAACAACGGTTTGCTAGGATGATGGAAAACATTAGAGGCTATCATGGCAATTTGGGAGGCTTGATAAACAAGTGGTAGGTAGAGCGACATAGCGATAGCATCAAGACAACTAGCATGGCAAAGATAGTAGTGAGATCCAAGGTAACGGTCATCTTGCCTGAAATCCCGCTAGGAAGAAGATCGAATCCTTGAAGAATACGAATGGGCGTAGATGAACCAAGTGTAGACGAACGAATCCTCACGATCGCAACGAAACAGGAACTATCGAGAAGAAGCACAATCGGAAAGAAGCAAACAACATGGTAAACACACAACACATATCGTGACATGATGCTCAACCAAGTATGATGCATGTCAATTCTATATGATGCTACTCATGGCAAAAGATCATGCATACAAGAACAACACACCAAAACAAGTTTAAATGAGGCCGGAAACAACATATAACAATTCCGGAAAGTACCCATATGCAAATTTCGAAATTGGTACTGATCTGAACGAAACATTATGTTAAAGTTGTTAAAAATCAAGTTAAAGTGCACCATGATGATCTACGCGTCCTTCTAGTCAAGTTACATATAAAGTTCGTTTAATTCGGAGCTACGACCTAGACGATATGAGCAAAACAAGTTAAACATGGCACTGATGCAAATACAAGCAAAACAACATCACAAACACTCCAAAATATGGATGCAACATGGCATGATGATACTGCATGCAAAACCAAGCAAGTTTCATATAGAGCATGCTCCAAACGGAGCCATGGTTCAACACATACACTTAGTACAAGTTTTAAACACAATCTGCCCAAAACGGCAACTAACACTTTGCAATCAAGGAAACAACATGCTACAGGAAACATATGGACACAAACTTGCTGTGCACTTCAAGTACAGACAACATGCTTCAAATATCATTAAGGTTCAAGTTCATAGGCATCAATATTAGTCCAAGATGATCAATGCGAAAAGGCAACTTGACAACACAGATTATGACTTGGTGAAAACAGGGCATAAACATGAGCAGGAATAACATGTGGACATGTTGGAGGCATGAAACAAGCATGCTACATTGCAATATCATAGCAAACAAAAGCATGGAATTAAAGAACATTTTAAACATGGCAAAACATGAGTACTAAGAATCTCCATATAACATCTAGATCAATGGCAATCATCAAGACAAGATTGCAAGTCATAACAGATTCTCAGACTTCGTGAAAATCAAAGGCTGAAAACAGATTCATGATGCATATTTTGAGACAACAAAAGTATATGCTACAAGAACATTTCATGGTATCAAGGGGCATGACTAGGATGTACAAGTAGACTGCTACAAAATATGATCACCGAGATACTGCTAGAAACCACTAGAACATGCTCAAAACATCATGGCAAAATGCAAATGATAATAGTTTCACAGACTTGGTGAAATTTAGTGAACATGGCAGGAACAGTAACATGTAGGCATGTTTGCAATCTTGGAAAAGAGGTCATATTAAGTCCACAATTATCAAACTTGTCTTGTGGGCAAAGTACTCATAGCATACTTCAATTCATGTAATTGGTGCATCTCCAAAAGAGGCATAGATTAATTAATAACAAGCTCACAACATTGCATCATGAAGTTATAAGAAAACTGGAACATCATTTAGGGCATGTTCATGGAAAGTATGCTACAGGACATATATGAGGCATCAAATGGCATGGCATGATAGAGCATAACTGTAACATCCCAAATTTTCTATTTGGAATGTTATACATAGGTCATCCTTGCATATCATATTTTTATTGCATTTTCGTTCTGGAATCCTCGAAATCCTAAGCAACTCAAGGACCCTCGGAGAGAGTTGGGGATTTCCCGGTTTTCATATTTGATTTTTATCAAATATTGAAACGAGGATTTTGATTTTAATTATTTTTCTCTCCAAAAATATTTTGTATTAAAATATAAGAGAGGAGATAATATGACTTCTCCAAAATAAATGAAATATTGGAGAAAAACTGTTAAAATCATTTATTTGATTTTATTTGAGTTTATTTGGATTTTATTTGCATTAGAAAAATTGTACGTTTTCAAAATTGCATTTTAGGGCCAAGAAAATGTTCATCTCGTTCTAAATATTTTATTTAGACGGTGAAAATTTGTTTTGGCATTTTTAGATTTTATTTTATTTTCTAGGATTTTATTTCTGTCGGTGAAATTATTAAAAAAAAGGTTCCGCCGGCTGGGCCGAAACCCAGCCAGGCCGCCGGCCCGCCCGAGCCGCCACCGCCCCCGCGCGCGTGCGCTGCCCCGCCGCCGCTCGGACCGGAGTCCAAGACGGACTCCGCCTGCCGCCGCGCCATGCCCCTTCCCCAAGTCGCCCCCCTTTATAAGCCGCCACCCCGCCGCCCCAAACCACCACCACCGCAGCCCCGCCGCCCCAAACCACCACCGCCACCGCAGCCCCGCCGCTCCGAGTCGAGCCGCCACTGCCGCCTGCCGCAGCCGAGCGCCGCCGTTGCCGCTTGCCGCCACCACCGCGCTGCCCTGCCGCCCGACCCCGCCTCGCCGGAGCCCCTCGCCGGAGGTACCACACCGGATCCGAGCCGCCGGTTTTTTAAACCGTTCGGTTTTTTTAGAAACCCTAGATTCATTTTTTTTCGGTTCGCCGGTTTTTTTGGTTCTTCTAGTTAGCGGACGTTCGTCTGTACATTCATTTTAACGAACGGTTTTCGCCCGTTAGTTACAGCTAACGAACGCTCGTTCGTTAGTCTGTTCGTCAGTTTTCTTTCTATCAGATTTATCCGCGATTATTCTCGATCGCGATTTCTGATCTCATCTTAGTTTTTGTTTATCTTTTTGCTTGTTAGTCGGAATCAGGCGATTTAAGCGCCTAGATCTTCGTCTCGAGACCCTCTTTCTGTTTAATCAACTTAAACAATATTTTGGTACTGTAAAATTTGACCTTAGTTCAGATTAGTAAACGAATCTTGTTTCTTTTGTCGTTTGAGTTTCATTGCTCCATTTGATTTGATTCTTTTTGCTGCAAGGAGCCAAAGTGTTTTCAAAGATTGATTTGCGATCGGGATACCATTAGTTGAAAATTTGAGAGAAGGATATACCAAAGACAGCGTTCACCACGTGGTATGGATTATACGAGTATACGGTCATGTCGTTTGGACTGACTAACGCCCCTGCCTATTTCATGAGCATGATGAATAAGGTGTTCATGGAGTATTTTGACAAGTTTGTTGTGGTGTTTATTGATGATATTATGGTATACTCGAAGAATGAAGAGGAGCACAAGGAGCATTTGCGTTTAGTTCTCGAGAAACTCTGGGAACACCAGTTATATGCAAAGTTCAGCAAATGCGAGTTTTGGTTGAAGGAAGTTGGATTCCTTGGGCATGTTATATCCAGAGAAGGAATAGTAGTAGACCCCAGCAAGGTTTAGTCAGTCACTGAATGGTTGGCACTTCAGTTAGCGAGATCCGCAGTTTCCTTGGACTTGCAGGATACTACCAGAGATTCATTGAGAATTTTTCCAAGATTGCGAAGCCAATGACTGAACTATTGAAGAAGGATACTAAGTTTAAATGGGCAGAAGATTGTGAGGCAAGTTTCCAGGAGTTGAAGAAATGTTTTACTACAACCCCAGTGCTAACACTGCCAGATATACATAAGGAGTTTCAAGTGTATTGCGACGCCTCTCGCTTAGGGCTTGGATGTGTGCTTATGCAGGACGAAAAAGTTGTTTCGTATGCCTCACGACAACTAAACCCTCATGAGTTGAACTATGCCACGCATGACTTGGAGTTAGCAGCGGTAGTGCATGCATTGAAGACTTGGAGACATTACCTTATTGGAAACCGTTGTGATGTGTACACGAATCATAAGAGTTTGAAGTACATTTTCACACAGAAGGAACTGAACCTTAGGCAGAGGAGATGGTTGGAGCTTATAAAGGATTGTGATATGAAGCTGCATTATCATCCAGGAAAGGCCAATGTCATAGCAGACGCTTTGAGCCGGAAGAGTTATGCTAATATCCTTGAAAGTAAGGGATTGCCGAAGGAGTTAGCAGAGGATATCATGGAACTTCGATTGGAGATTGTTCCAAGAGGATTCGTTGCAACAATGGAGGTTCAGTCGACATTGTTGGGCAAGATTCCAGAAGCTCAGAAGGATGACAAAGAGATTGCCGAGATAAAGGAGAAGATGAGCAAAGGAAAGGCCAAAGGTTTTTGCGAGGATGAGCACGATACCTTATGGTTTGAGGACCGATTTTATGTGCCCAATAACCCAGAGATCAGGAAGTTAATACTTCAGGAGGCTCATGACTCGCCATACTCGATACACCCCGGAAACACCAAGATGTATTTGGATTTGAAGGAACATTTCTGGTGGACTGGTATGAAGAAGGATATTGCCGAGTATGTAGCCATATGTGATGTATGTCAGAGAGTAAAGGCAGAGCATCAGAAGCCAGCAGGACTGTTACATCCTATGCCGATACCCGAATGGAAGTGGCATAAACTTGACATGGACTTTATCACCGGATTGCCCAGGACCAAAGCAGGTTATGATTTGATATGGGTAGTAGTTGATTGCTTGACCAAAGTGGCTCACTTTATCCCAGTGAAAACTACATATACAAGTGCGAAGTTGGCCAAGATATACATGTCCAGGATCATATGTCTGCATGGAGTTCCGAGGACCATCGTATCAGATCGAGGAACACAGTTTACCTCAAAGTTTTGGCATCAGTTACACCAGAATTTGGGTACGAGGTTGGAGTTTAGTACAACATTTCACCCGCTGAGAGAGTCAACCAGATACTGGAGAATATGTTGAGAGCCTGTGCGCTAGATTATGGATCTAGTTGGGATGACAATTTGCCTTACGCAGAGTTCTCATACAACAATAGCTACCAAGCCAGTTTGAAGATGGCACCGTTTGAAGCCTTGTATGGACGAAGGTGCAGAACGCCATTGATGTGGGATGAAGTAGGAGACCGATAGTTGTTTGGACCAGCCTTGATCAAGGAGTCTGAAGAGAAGGTTAAACTGATTCGTGATAGACTGAAGATTGCTCAGTCCAGGCAGAAGAGTTATGCAGATTTGAAACGCAAGGAGGTAACCTATGAAATTGGAGACAGAGTATATCTGCGAGTATCACCCTTGTGAGGAGTGAAACGTTTTGGAGTTAAGGGAAAGTTAGCCCCAAGATTTGTGGGACCGTATCATGTTTTGGAACGGATGGGAGAAGTTGCCTACAAGTTGGAATTACTTGAGGGATTGTCAGGAGTGCACAATGTGTTCCACGTTTCACAGCTGAAGAAGTGTCATGCTGAGATGGCCGATATACCATTAAGAGATACAGTACCCTTGGAGGCGATTCAGTTGGACAGTAATTTGACTTATGAGGAGAAGCCAGTTAAGATTCTTGAGTTTGCCAGCCGAGTCACCCGCAACAAGGTTATCAAGTTTTGCAAAGTTCAGTGGAGCCACCATACCGAGGATGAAGCCACCTGAGAACGAGAGGATGATCTACTCAAGGACCACCCGCACCTATTTTCTTGCCAACCCGAATCTCGAGGGCGAGATTCATCTTAAGGGGGGTAGGTTTGTAACATCCCAAATTTTCAATTTGGAATGTTATACATAGGTCATCCTTGCATATCATATTTTTATTGCATTTTCGTTCTGGAATCCTCGAAATCCTAAGAAACTCAAGGACCCTCGGAGAGAGTTGGGGATTTCCCGGTTTTCATATTTGATTTTTATCAAATATGGAAACAAGGATTTTGATTTTAATTATTTTTCTCTCCGAAAATATTTCGTATTAAAATATAAGAGAGGAGATAATATGACTTCTCCAAAATAAATGAAATATTGGAGGAAAAATGTTAAAATCATTTATTTGATTTTATTTGGATTTTATTTGCATTAGAAAAAATGCACGTTTTCAAAATTACATCTTAGGGCCAAGAAAATGTTCATCTCGTTCTAAATATTTTATTTAGATGGTGAAAATTTGTTTTGGCATTTTTAGATTTTTATTTTATTTTCTAGGATTTTATTTCTGTCGGCAAAATTATTAAAAAAAAGGTTCCGCCGGCTGGGCCGAAACCCAGCCAGGCCGCCGGCCCGCCCGAGCCGCCACCGGCCCGCGCGCGTGCGCCGCCCCGCCACCGCTCGGACCGGAGTCCGAGCCGAACTCCACCTGCCGCCGCGCCTTGCCCCTTCCCCAAGTCGTCGCCCCCCTCTTTATAAGCCGCAGCCCCGCCGCCCCAAACCAGCACCACCGCAGCCCCGTCGCCCCAAACCACCACCACCACCGCAGTCACCACCACCGCAGTCGCGCCGCCCGAACTGAGCCGCCGCCGCCCGCGCTTGCCGCAGCCGCCGCCTGCCGCGCCTCGCCGCCGAGCGCCGCCGTCGCCGCTTGCCGCCGCCAAGCCCCGCCGCCCACGAGCCGCCGCCCGACCCCGCCTCGCCGAAGCCCCTCGCCAGAGGTACCGCACCAGATCCAAGCCGCCTGTTTTTTTTAAACCGTTCGGTTTTTTTAGAAACCCTAGATTTGTTTTTTTTGGTTCGCCGGTTTTTTACGGTTCTTCTAGTTAGCGGACGTTCGTCCGTACGTTCGTTTTAATGAACGGTTTTCGCCCTTTAGTTACAGCTAACGAACGCTTGTTCGTTAGTCTGTTTGTCAGTTTTCTTTTTATCGGATTTATCCGCGATTATTCTCGATCGTGATTTCTGATCCGATCTTAGTTTCCGTTTATCTTTTCGCTCGTTAGTCGGAATCAGGCAATTTAAGCGCCTAGATCTTCGCCTCGAGACCCTCTTTCTGTTTAATCAACTTAAACAAGATTTTGGTACTGTAAAATTTGACCTTAGTTCAGATTAGTAAACGGATGTTGTTTCTTTCGCCGTTTGAGTTTCGTTGCTTCGTTTGATTTGATTCTTTTTGCTTACCAGAGTTCTTAAGTTGAACTTTCTGGTCAACCTCTTTTATTTGAGTCTTGCTTGTGCATCTTTGCTTGTTGCTTATTTATGTTATTGTTTGTTTGCGATAGAATTTCCGGAGTGCGAAGCGTGTTACTACGAGTCCCTAGGATTCGCGGATCGTCAGCAAGGCAAGTAACGCATTGATCATACTCTTTTCATACCCAGATTTTATGCATTAGTTCCGATCCCCAAACATTGCATGATTAGGATGTCATTAACTTGTGGGTTGGGAAGTAGTTTTGAGGTAGAACCTATTGCCCTATTACTATCAAACCCTTGGGAGTTACTTCTATGCGTTGCTTATATTGCTATGCTATGCTCGTAGACGTGGTTTGGGTTTGAGTGAAATCCATCACAGATGAGAGAGTTAATGTTCCTGAAAGACAGTGTCTCGGTCATCCGTTTCTCAAACACCATGCAGTGCGAGAAATCCAACGGAGGCGATCGAGTCTTGTGGGGAAAAGTGTGCAAACCTCTGCAGAGTGTACAATCTAATCATGGTTAGCCGTGTCCCCGGTTATGGACAATTTTGAGTATCTAGTACTTGGGTTATCACATGTATCTCATCATTCTTTATTAATATTGTTGGGTTGTTAACTATTTAATTGGGATTGAGTTGGGGGTACCTTCTCAATGATGTTTCAACCACCATGATAGTTAAATTAAAATCTATTCCTTTGTTGTAGGAAAAAATTGGCTTTTCGCAAAACTATAACCGTAGAGCTTTCCAGCAGCCAAATATGCATGTAGTGATAGCATTATTCTATTCTTGCTCTACTATGTTATATTGCCAGCATATTCCATGTGCTGACCCGTTTTCGGGCTGCAACGTATTATGTTGCAGACTTTTCAGACGAGGAGCAAGGTTCGTTAGGTCGTTGCCGTGCAACTCAGCTATGCCATTGGAGTTCATGGACTCACTTTATCTCCCAAGCCTTCCGTTCTTATCGCATTAGATGGCCTTAGGCCATATTATTGTAATAATCTCTCGCTTGAGACATTCGACGTAATAAGTGTGTGATTGCTACTCTGTTATAAATCCTTCGAGTACTGTGTGTCAGCATTACCGATCCAGGGATGACACTGAAGAACAGAGACTTGACCATCTGAGGTCGGGTCGCTACAATAACATGGACATCAAAACATGTCAACTAGGCATCTTCAGATTATGCATGTATATGATGGTAGCATCAAGTTAACATGGCAGCATAATGTAACAGTTACAAACTTAACAAGTTTTACTAAGTCTCAGAAAACAGCAAACATCAAATCGCACACTTTGCAAGCTTGATGCACTCACCACAAGGCACATAAAAAAATACATGGATTGCACCACTGTAAAGATGGCATGAATATGCTGCTAAAATATGTTGACATGATGCTCAAAAGATAAACCCACAAAATTCTATGAAAAAGACCAATCAGCAGGTTATGGCAGTTTTCAACAGTTTATAACATTTAGCACATTGAAACGATGATTAAGGCATCAATATAAACTCAAACAAGCATGCAACAGCAACCAACATGTAGAGCATCATGAGATGAACAATTCAACATATCATACACTCCAATCGGACCAACATGCACAAAGTTACACACACCACAAGATGCACATATGACATGAGTTTTCTAAGGACTTAGTAGTTTTTCACCTCGCAGAAATCGGGACGGAGAGGTTCAGGGTGACGAAGGCGTGCGGTGGTGTGGCCGTTTGGTTCGGTGTTCCCGCGGATCCAGGGCATGGCTGTCCCAACGGGGCAGCGGAGGCCGGTGGCTGGCGGCCGAGGCAGGGAAGCGACGGCTCTGGGGAGAAGGACGCCGGATCCAGGGGGAGCGGCGGATTCGACCCGCGGGGCGGCACGGACGAGGGCGGGCTGGTGGCGTGGGGCGGTGCCCTGGAAACGGCAGGGCATCAGGGTGGCAGCACGGAGGCGGCGCACGGGAGCCCGGCGGGCGAGAGGCGGCGGAGGAGCTCCTGGGCGACGGGGAGCGACGGGGCCGGCCTGGAGGAGGTCGCGGATGGCGGCTCCGGCGAGCTGAACAAGGTGGTGTGGAGTAGCGGGCGATGAGATGGAGGTAAGGGGCGTGGTGCGGGCCGCGGATGGGCTTCGGCGGGCCGCGGTGGTGGGAGGAGGCAGGGGCGCGACGTGGCGGTGCAGGATTGAAGGGGAGCGGTGGCTTGGCAACATGGAGGCCTCGGATTGGCCACGGGCGGCGGCGCAGGCCTCTGGGCCGGCGACATGTGGCGGCGGGGGGGTGGCTTGGCCCAAAAAACGGGGATGGTAAAGGTTGGCTGCGGCTGGAGGTTAGGAGTAGGGTTAGGCTGCCAAAATCCGAAGGGGGTTGTGTTTAAATAGACATGGGGCTAGGGTTTGGGGGTGTTTTTGAACCCTTCGATCGCGATCCGATGGCTCCGGTCAGAGGGGACGTTAGGTGGGCTTAGATGGGCTATGTAGAGGGGTTGGGCTGAGAGGAGAGGGGAGAAATGCAGCCCGGCAAGGTTTCCGGAGACCGAAAACGTCTGACGATTTAACCGGCAATGGTGCCGCAGCCGATGACGGTTGGGCTATCAAACGGACTCCGAATGTGACGTAATTTGGCAGGCGGTTTACCTACACCATAATAAGACCGCGCGCCAATTTCCAACCCATTCCGAGAATGTTTGGATGCCACTTACAAAATAATATTCGGAGGTGCCGCCAGCGCGTGCAAGTGTGTCTGGCCTCAGAACGGACAACAGAGAGAACTGGGAGACCCGGACAGATGCAAGTTTTGAAAACATGAGGATTCAATGCACATGATGACATGGCAAAGTGCAACACGCAAGCGAATGACATGGTAACGACGGCAAATAACTGGGAGACACCTGGCGCATCGGTCTCGAGCCGTTACATGGTTCCCCCTCTGGTATTTCTTCGCCCAATAATTTTTATATATTCCAAAATAATTCTCTTTATATTTTCAGGACTTTTGGAGTTTTGTAGAATAGGTCTCTCATATTTGCTCCTTTCCGGTCCAAAATTCCAGCTACCGGCATTCTCCCTTTTCATGTAAATCTTGTAAAATAAGAGAGAAAAGGCATAAGTATTGTACCATAATGTGTAATAACAGCCCATAATGCAATTAGTATCAACACAAAATCATGATGAAAAATGGACGTATCAACTCCCCCAAGCTTAGACCTCGCTTGTCCTCAAGCGAAAGCCGAAATCGATAAATATGTCCACATGTTTAGAAATAGAGGTGTCGATAAAATAAAATACAGACATGAGGGCATCATGATCATCTTTAGAGCAGCAACATATATTTTCATATAATTTCTTACGCTAATGTAACAATTCATTCACAAAGTAGAGTGTGTATTAGAAACTTCATTGAAAACTAACAAACTATGATCTCAGCCATTGTAGTTTATCATAATATCGAAAAAGTCAATATAAGAGATTTTGTATAGCAAGTCCACATACTCAACCATCTTCTAGTCTTTCACAATTGCTAACACTCACGCGATACTTATGAGATCGAAGCCTCAATCAGACACAGAGAAAGATAGGGGTTTCTCCTCCCAACTTTTACCTCAAGGGTAATGTCAATAATAATACTTTATGATAACCTACATATGAGTGGATATATATATGTCTGGATCTTTCCCCAACACATAGAGCTGGCCAAAAAGAAAATGTGTAAAAAGGAAAGGTGAAGATCACCATGACTCTTGTATGAAGGTAGAAGGTAAAAGTAAAAGGTAAGACCTTCGCAGAGGGAAGCATAGGTTGTCATGCGCTTTTATGGTTGGATGCACAAAATCTTAATGCAAAAGAATGTCACTTTATACTACCGCTTATGATAAAGAACTTTATTATGCAGTCCGTAGCTTTTATTTCTTCCATATAAAAAGTTCGTATAAAGCTTATTTTCCTCACACTAAAAGATCATACATATTTAGATAGCAATTTTTATTGCTTGCACTGATAACAACTTACTTGAAGGATCTTACTCAATCCATAGGTAGATATGGTGGATTCTCATGGCAAACTGAGTTGATGGATTTTGGATGCATAAGTAGTATCTCTACTCGGTGCAAAAGATTTGGCTAGCATAGGATGAGAAGCAAGCTCAACATGTTGGAGGATCCATGACAATATAACTTTTATTCGGATATAAGGAAACATAACCTATTATGTTGTCTTCCTTATCCAACATCAACTTTTTAGCATGTAATATTTTAATGAGTGCTCACAATCACGAAAGATGTCCAAGATAGTATATTTATATGTGAAACCTCTCTTCCTTTATTACTTCCTATTAATTGCAACAATGACCAAAACTATGTTTGTCAACTCTCAACAAATTTTATTCATCATACTCTTTATATGGGAAGTCATCACTCTCCATAAGATCATTATATAATCTTTTTACTTCTTTTATTCTTTTCTTTTCTCAAGATCATAGCAAGAAAGAAAAGCCCTCATCTCAAAACTACTCTTTATTATACAACTTACGGACCCGATTACATAGGTAGATCACAAACAAAAACTCAAAGACTAAATCATACTAAAACTTTTATTCTACTAGATCAAAATATAACCGAAAGTATCAAAACGGTAAAGGTAAAGATATGATGGTGATACGATACCGGGACACCTCCCCCAAGCTTGTCACAAGCCAAGGGGAGTGTCCATACCCATGTACTCATGTCTCCTTCTTCGAGGGTGGTGATGATGGTGTTGATGATGTATCTGTCAGCTTCATGAAGGTACCCTTCAGGTCCTGCAATTCTCGGATTACACGTTGGAGCATATTCGCATTCTTCTGAATTTCCTCCAAAAGATGCTTATTTTCAGGCCACCAAGAACTTTTCCCAGCATCACTTTCACTTGGACAGGATATATCCCAATTGGAGGGGATATGTGCACGCGGAGTATTCTTCACTCCATAGTTATGAACCAAATTATGAAAGTTGTTCTGATGTAACCTCTGTAAGGGCCTCCTAGGGGGAAGCCCTTCTCGTATCTCTTGGCCTTCATGGTTGCTTGTTGTCCCTATTGCTTGATGGGGATTTCGGATAGTGGAGATGCCGGCCAGAGTACCTCTCTCCGAAGCCGGAGGCTGAACCTCAAGCGAATCTCCTTCATTCTCATCCATCATGACTCCCTCGGCATCCTCCCTCCCGAGTTCCATCTGCATCAACGAAGCATCGTCTTCCACATTGTTGGAGGAGGAAGAAGACATGATGCCTGGCCTTGAAAACTCTGGCAGAACACAATTCGAAACAAGAACAGAGGATATTGCCATGGTACGGTGGTTAAAACCTTCGGAAGATTATATAATGAATGAATTTTTACCGACCAAAAGAAGTATTATCCAAGAAAACTGAGTCCGTAGGGTACATGAGGTGGCCACAAGGCTGGAAGGCACGCCTAGGGGGGTAGGGCGCCCCCAAGGCTTGTCGCCTCCTCGTGCACTTTTCAGACTAATTTTATTTTTCTTATTTTTTAAATATTCCAAAATTGAGTAAAATTGCAATTGGAAAAGTTTTGGAGTCGTTTTACTTACCTTATCACATACCTCTTCTTTTTCGGGGGTCTAGAGCATTCTGGTAGGTCTCCCTTATGTACTCCTCCAGTGTTATGGTATTAATAATATTGGTTTCAACATTTATGGGAGTACTTGAGATATAATGTTTGATTCTTTCCCCGTTTACCACCTTAGGGTTATTGCCCTCGGCATTGTTGGTCTTGATGGCACCGGAACTATAAACTTCCTCGATAATGTTAGGCCCTTACCATTTAGAGAGAATTTTTCCTGCAAAAAATCTTAAACGAGAATTGTATAGCAATACATGGTCACCTACATTGAATTCACGCTTTTGTATCCTTTTGTCATGCCATCTTTTAACTTTTTCTTTAAACAACTTGGCATTTTCATAGGCACGGGTCTTCCATTCATTGAGTGAGCTAATGTCAAATAGCCACTTCTCACCAACAAGTTTGAAATCATTGTTGATCTCTTTAATTGCCTAATAAGCTTTATGTTCTAGTTCTAGAGGTAAGTGACACGCTTTTCCATAAACCATTTTATATGGAGACATACCCATAGGGTTTTTATATGCAGTTCTATAAGCCCATAATGCATCATCAAGTTTGTTAGACCAATTCTTTCAAGATATATTAATAGTCTTTTGCAAGATCAATTTTATTTCCCTATTACTCAGTTCTACTTGACCACTAGATCGAGGGTGATAAGGTGATGCAATTCTATGGTTAACATCATAGTTAGCAAGCAATTTGCAGAAAACACCACAAATAAAGTGTGAACCACCATCAGTCATTAAATATCTAGGGACTCCAAACCTTGGGGAAATAACCTCTTTAAGCATTTTAATAGAAGTGTTATGATCAGAACTACTAGTTGGAATAGCTTCTACCCACTTAGTAACGTAATCAACAACAACTAAAATATGAGTATACCCATTAGAGGATGGAAAAGGTCCCATATAATCAAAACCCCAAACATTAAATGGTTTAATGACTAGTGAATAATTCATAGGCATTTCCTGACGTCTACTAATATTACCAATTCTTTGACATTCATCACAAGAAAATACAAACTTACGAGCATCCTTAAAAAAAGTAGGCAAAAAAAACCAGATTGCAATACCTTGTGTGCAGTTCTATCCCCAGCAGGGTGTCCTCCATAGGCTTCGGAGTGACACTTGCATAGGATTTGTTCTTGTTCATGCTCAAGTACACAACGTCTAATAACACCATCTACTCCTTTATAAGTGTGTGAGTCATCCCAAAAGTAATGTCTTAAATCATAGAAAATCTTTTTCTTTTGTTGGTATGTGAAACTTGGTGGTAAAATTTTAGCAACAATGTAATTAGCATAATCAGCATACCATGGAGTACTACGAGAAGCATTTATGGCAGCTAGTTGTTCATCATGAAAGCTATCGTCAATATGTAAATCAAATTCTTGTACTAAGGTAACCCATCTAATAAGTCTAGATTTAGCATCTTTCTTTTCCGTAAGTTATTTAATAGCAGCATGATCAGTGTGAACAATTACTTTGGAATCAACAATAAGATCTGAACTTATCACAAGAAACACAACTGCTAGAAATTCCTTTTCAGTAGTAGCATAATTTCTTTGAGCACTGTCTAGAGTTTTACTAGCATAATGGATAACATTTAATTTCTTATCAACTCTTTGTCCTAGAACAACACCAACAACATAATCACTAGCATCACACATAATTTCAAAGGGTAGGTTCCAGTCAGGTGGTTGAACATGATACGTCTCGAACGTATCTACTTTTCCTAACACTTTTTCTCTTGTTTTGGACTCTAATTTGCATGATTTGAATGGAACTAACCCCGGATTAACGCTGTTTTCAGCAGAACTACCATGCTGTTGTTTTTGTGCTGAAATAAAAGTTCTCGGAATGGAACAGAACTTTGTGAGGATTTTTTATACAATAAAATAGAATTTCTGGAGCCAAGACCTGCCAGAGAGGGGCACCTGGGTGGGCACAACCCACCAGGGTGCGCTCCCCTCTCCTGGCGCCCAGGTGGGTTGTCCCCACCTGGTGGCCCCGCTGACCCAGAAACCAACGCTATAAAATCCTATTTTTAGAGAAAAAAGTCAGGGAGAAAGAATTATCATGGTCCACGAGACGGAGCCACCGCCAATCCCTATTCTTCCTCAGGCGGGCATATCTGGAGTCCGTTTGGGGCTCCGAAGAGGGGGATCTTCGTTCTTCGTCATCACCAACCCTTCTCCATCGCCAATTCCATGATGCTCCCCACCGGGAGTGAGTAATTCCTTTGTAGGCTCGCTGGTCGGTGAGGAGTTGGATGAGATTCATCATGTAATCAAGTTAGTTTTGTTTGGGCTTGATCCCTCATGTTGCTATGACTTTGCCATGCTTAATGCTTGTTACTTTGGGCCCGGGTGAAACTGAAACGGTTGTGGCACAAGTTGAATGATATAGCCACCCTTTTTACTCATGATGAGAAAACTCGCTACTACTTTATTCTCAAATTATTCCCTTTCTCATTAAAGGATGATTCTAAAGCTTGGTACGCTACTCTTGCTCCTAGTTGTGTGCATAGTCCCCAAGATATGATTTATTACTTCTCTGAAAAATATTTTCCTTCTCATAAGAAACAAGCTGCCTTACAGGAAATATTTAACTTTGCTCAAACTAATGAAGAGAGTCTCCCACAAGCTTGGGGGAGGCTTTGCCAGTTACTTAATGCTTTGCCTGATCATCCTCTTAAGAAAAATGAAATACTTGATATCTTCTATAATGGACTAACCGATGCTTCTAGGGACTTCCTAGATAGTTGCGCTGGTTGTGTTTTTAGGGAACGAACTATTGGACAAGCTGAAGAATTATTGAATAATATATTGAAAAACTATGATGATTGGACTCTTCCTGAACCACCGCCTAAACGCACTCTGAAGAAGATGGGTATATTATATCTCAGTCCTGAAGATATGCAAGAGGCAAAGAAATCTATGAAGGAAAAAGGTATTAAAGTTGAGGATGTTAAAAATTTACCTCCTATTGAAGAAATACATGGGCTTAATACACCACCATTGCCTAAGGTGGTAGAGGTAAATTATTTAATGAAGTTCAATGATAATCCTCACAATATGCATCCTAGTCAATGCCTTTATGATTTTGAAAACTATATTAGAAAACAAGATCATTTCAATGCAAATGTTATGAAACAATTGAAATATAATTCTGATATGATTGCTCGCTTGAGTGACTTGTTATTTCGAATATCAAATGATGTTAGAGGTGTGGGAAAACATGCTTCTATGGTTCAAACTCAGTTAGAACAAGTTACTAAATCACAAAGAGAATTACTTGATGAAATGAATCATAATATGCATGACTTTGCTGTTAGAGTTGCAACTAGAGGAGGTGAAATGACTCAGGAACCACTTTATCCCGAGGGATACCCAAAAATATTTGAACAAGGTTCACAAAGAAATAACATAGATGCAACTAGTCCTTCTAGAAACAAAAAGAAAAAGGAAAATGATAGGACTCTACATACTTCTAGTGAACCTGAAATAGAAAAAACTCCTGATAATGATAATGAAATTTCTATCTCTGATGCTGAAACTCAATCTTGTAATGAACACTCACCTAGTGATAATGAAAAAGATAATGATGATGTTCATGAAGACTCTCAACCAAATGATAAAGAACCAAATAATGATGTTGAGATAGAACCGCCTGTTGATCTTGATAACCCACAACCTAAAAATAAAAGATATGACAAAAGAGACTTTGTTGCTAGAAAACACGATAAAGAAAGAGAACCGTGGGTTCAAAAACCTATGCCTTTTCCACCCAAGTCAACTAAAAAGAAAGATGATGAAGAATTTGAACGCTTGACTGATATCTTGAAAATGCCTCCTTATGCAAAGTATACGAAAGACATCATCACAAATAAGAGAAAAATACCGGAAGCTGAAATCTCCACTATGCTTGCTAATTACACTTCTAAAGATGGAGTACCTAAAAAACTTGGAGATCCGGGAATACCAACTATACCTTGCTCTATCAAAAAGAATTATCTGAAAACTGCTTTGTGTGATTTAGGAGCTGGTGTTAGTGTTATGCCTTTCTCTTTATATAAAAGACTTAACTTGAATAAACTCACACCTACTGAAATATCTTTGCAAATGGCTGACAAATCAACTGCCATACCAATCGGTATCTTTGAGGATGCGCCCGTTGTTGTTGCTAATGTTACTATTTTGACTGACTTTGTTATACTTGAGATGCCGAGGACGACAACATGTCGATTATCCTTGGTAGACCCTTCTTGAATACTGCAGGGGTTGTTATTGATTGCAATAAAAGCAAGATCACTTTTAATATTAATGGCAATGAGCATACGGTGCACTTTCCGAAGAAACAATTCCAAGTGAATGGTATTAATGTTATTGAAAAATCTCCGACAGTCACTATTGGAAGTTTTCAAATACCTTTACCTACTGTCAAAAACAAATATGAAATACTTATAGTTGGGGAAATGCATATCCCCATTGAGGTAACTTAGTGACTTTACGAAAGTTCTTCGGTGTCATGCTAATCGAAAGTGGTTATTAATAAGACCTGATCAACCTTATTAATGGATCATTTTTGAACGCTATGAAGTTGATGAATTTATTAACCACTACCTTCTGTCCTTACCTTCTTCTTTTCTGTTTTTATTAGTTAAATAAAATAAAATGCCCTCTTTTATCTGTTTTCTGAATTCCCCTTGCAATAAAAAATGACCCAAAAATAAAAGTTCTCAGAATGCCCTGAAAATTTTACACGATCTTTTTTCTGAATATTTCTGAATTTCTGGTGCAAATAATACGAGAGGGAGGTGCATCAGGTGGGCAAAACCCACCTGGGCGCGCCAGAACCCCCAGGCGCGCCCTGGTGGGTTGCGGTCCCCACGTGGGCCCCCTCACTTACCTCTTCATCCCACATCATCACTTACATCCGGAAAAAAATCTCCATTGCTCTCTCTCCCATGTTCTTGAGCTCAAACCCGTGGATTTCGATCTCTTTGCTCGAAGCTCCATTTCCGAAACTGTTTCAAGGATTGTTGCTTGGTATGTGACTCCACCATTTGTCCAATTAGTTTTTGAATAATTAGCTACTCTTGGTGCTGCTGTAGATGTGCTTGCATGTTAAATTCTTAGTGTTCTAAGTAGTTTGAATGCTTGCTATGGCTTCTATGTATCCCTATGAGTAGTTGCTATCAATTTTATAAAGTTTTGTTGACAAATTTCTGTCACCCAAATTTTTTTTAGAAAATTGTACGCAGACATGAATATCTTCAGGAAGTTTGGCTCTAAGAAGAACTCCAAGGGACTTTTGGGGAGTCTTCTGACAGTGATCTCCACCCTTGAAGGTTGGCGGAGGTACGGCCGTGCGAATGGCCGCACACCCCATTCCTGGAAGAGGCTGGAACTCTTCATGAGTTCATGCAATATGTTGCAAACGCCGGCCTCACCGACTTCATCGCAGATGAGTGTGACCAGCACCAAATCCTCACAAATATTTTGTTCAGAGTTTTACTTTCCTGCGTAGAAATAATCCTCCTGAAGTGAGTTTCGATTTATGTGCTGAAAACCATCAGATACCACTCACTGAATTTTGTGATATATGCTTGATCCCCTCTGATGGGAGCTTAGCTGAGCCTAGGCCGGCTGGGTTTGAGGACTATTATTGCACTTTGACAGTGGGATATGAGAGAGGGGTGTCAGCCACCACGACTGCTAGCATACACTTTCCTGCCGTACATTATTTGCTTTATTTGTTACTAAGTGCTTGCTTGCTACAAAGAAAGTAGGTGCGCTCAGTGCACCAGACTTTGCTGTTTTACGCCGAGCACTAGAGGGCGACAACACCCATAGCTTGGGAGCTATTGTGGCTCGTCGCCTCCACCATAATAAATCCCAGGGTGAAATACATGGTGGGATTTTTGCTACTCGTTTGGCGGCTCACATCGAGGACAAGATATGCCCTCATGAATACCCTTTGACCAAGGTCTACCTAGACAGGGTAGCCATTGAACACCATCATTTTCTTGCATGAGATTATCCTGACATTCCCATTCCTTATAACCTGGTTTTTAGCGTTAAAACTCATGATATTATTCCACTGCCTGCACCTGCTTTGTTTGATTCTGCTGCCAGGGGCGGATATAGGATCATGCCTGCGGACATCATCGCCTACCTGAACACTTAGGCTGCCGCGGAAGCGGCACAGCAGGAGCCCGAGCAGTGGGATGAGTGGATGCCCGCTCCTCAGCACCCTTACTACCCTCCAGGCTACTGATCGACTACCAAGTTAGGCCAAAAGCCTAAGCTTGGGGGAGCACGTGTTTCCACCGACTTTACATTCATGTCCACTTATTCCATTTGTCGGTGTCCATACTTTTTCATTTTATCATCCATGCTTAGATTTATTTTCTTGCTTTCTTCTTGTGTGTTTGAAAAACTTTGGAAAAACAAAAAAAAATAGTCATAGTTAATTTACTTTCTATGCATACTTAGTAGTAATATTAAAAAGAAAACCCAGAAAGATTTCCTTGTTCTTCTTTTGCTTGTTGGGAGCTTTCCCGTGTAAATAGGTTTTCTCGTTTTTGCTTTTCTCTTTTGTTCGCTTGTTCAAGAAAACCAAAAACTCCAAAAATATTTCAGTGTGTTTCTCTGATTTTCTTTTTTTTTGTTTGAGTTGTACCGAGAAGAAGACCACAATGAAAATGTTGAGTGGCTCTCATATGAATAATTGTTGAACTAATAAAGAGCACATTTTACCTTGTCTTCTCGTGTTGAATAAAATGTCTTGCAGATTCAAGCTTAGTCCACGACACTCTTGCACTATTATTATTATTTTCATATCGTTCGGCCGTGCAAGTGAAAGGCAATAATGACGAAATTCGATGAATTGGTCGTGGCAGAGAGAAACTGGTATGAACTTGACTTGTTCTGTCTGTGTAAATATGTTTAACCTAGTATCCATGATTCAGCCCATTATGATTAAACATGTTTGCAATGAAAATTAGGGATTATAGTTTCTCATGCCATGCATAAGTAGCTGGGAGTTGATAATGATTTATCTTGGATATCAACATTTCGTTAAAATGATTGTGATGTAGTATGATGATATGGTATCCTCCTCGAACGTTCGAGTGGCTTGACTTGGCACATGGTCATGCATGTAGTTAAATCAAAACCAACATAGCCTCTATGATATTTATGTTCATGGTGTTCATATCCTACTCATGCTAGTGTCCAATGTTACTTATGCATAATGCATGATTATGATTGTTGTTGCTCTCTAACTGGCCGCTTCTCAATCTAATTGCTAGCCGTCGCCTGTACTAAGTGGGAATCCTGCTTGTGCATCAAAAACCTTGAACCCAAAGTTATTCCAGGTGAGTCCACCATACCTACTTATATGTGATATTACCCTGCCGTCCTAAGTAAATTTGCATGTGCCACCTCTAAAAAACTTCTAAAAATATCCGTTTTGTGTGCCTGGATCGTTCATGGAATGACAGGACGTAGTCAGTATCTTCCATGCTAAGCGGGTTATTCTCAGGTCGAGTGTTCATTCACTCGCCATCGCACGAGAAAAGGGAGGCATTAGGGATGCCCAGTCCCAAATTGCAAAATACAAAAAGAGTTAATCGCTCGAATAATCAAACAAAAACTCCGAATGGAGTCAAAACCTTTACTTTTTATCGCCTGGGAACCGCCACTAGCTTGTTTAGCATGGGAGATATTGATAACTAATAGTCGTGAAGTAAATGAGAAGGGTGCATGTCCCAAAATAATCATTTACCTCTATTTTAAAAATTGAGCTTTGGCACCTCTGCAAATCACTGCTTCCCTTTGCAAAGGGACTATCTATTTACTTTTATGTTGTGTCACCACCTTCTAAAACAAGCGCGAGAAACTGAGGGAGCATAGGTCAAGATTTATGCGTTGTGTGTAGCTAATGTTGGGTGCATCATGGCTGGATCTTTTCTACCATGAATACAATGTTTAGTCACTGCTTGAACTTTAGAGGTGCTCTGCATTTATGTTTTGCAGTCTTAGAAAGGGCTAGCGAGATACCACTATTGTCATATTATATCATGGTTGTTTTGACAACGTGTTGCCGTTTGAGATATCTTATTATTGCCCGCTAGCTGATTATGTCGTTGATATGAATCATTTTTATATTTAAGAGTTATTGTCGACATGGTTAGTTATAATGTTGGCTGAAAACCTGGGTGCTGTTTAAGCTTATTTATGCAAACAAGAGCAAAAGAGTTTGTAAAAGTTTTTCTTTTTCACTTTCAGTTTATCAACTGAATTGCTTGAGGACAAGAAAAGGTTTAAGCTTGGGGGAGTTGATACGTCTCCAACGTATCTACTTTTCCTAACGCTTTTCCTCTTGTTTTGGACCCTAATTTGCATGATTTGAATGAAACTAACCCCGGACTGACGCTGTTTTCAGCAGAACTACCATGGTGTTGTTTTCGTGCATAAATAAAAGTTCTGGGAATGGAACGAAACTTTGCGAGGAATTTTTATACAATAAAAGAGAATTTATGGAGCCAAGACCTGCCAGAGAGGGGCACCTGGGTGGGCACAACCCACCAGGGTGCGCCCCCTCTCCTGGCACGCCCAGGTGGGTTGTCCCCACCTGGTGGCCCAGCTGACCCTGAAACCAACGCTATAAAATCGTATTTTCGAAGAAAAAAATTAAGGAGAAAGAATTATCACGATCCATGAGACGGAGCCGCCGCCAAGCCCAGTTCTTCCTCGGGAGGGCAGATCTGGAGTCCGGTTGGGGCTCCGGAGAGGGGGATCTTCGGTCTTCATCATCACCAACCCTTCTCCATCGCCAGTTCTATGATGGTCCCCACCGGGAGTGAGTAATTCCTTCATAGGCTCGCTGGTCGGTGAGGAGTTGGATGAGATTCATCATGTAATCGAGTTAGTTTTGTGAGGGCTTGATCCCTAGTATCCACTATGTTCTAAGATTGATGTTGCTATGACTTTGCCATGCTTAATGCTTGTCACTTTGGGCCCGGGTGCGATGATTTCAGATCTGAACCGTTTATGTTATCATCATTATATCCATGTTCTAGATCCAATCTTGCAAGTTATAGTCACCTACTACGTGTTATGATCCGGTAACCCTGGAGTGACAATA
Organism: Aegilops umbellulata; assembly: GCA_032464435.1. NCBI lineage: Eukaryota > Viridiplantae > Streptophyta > Magnoliopsida > Poales > Poaceae > Aegilops > Aegilops umbellulata. The sequence continues at coordinate 280,679,270 of CP136057.1, forward strand.
ACCGGGACTTCTTCCGGTGATTACCGTAGTTTGAGGAGTTCATGTATTCACTATGTGTTAATGCTTTGTTCCTGTTCTCTATTAAAAGGATGCCTTAATATACCTTAGTTTCCAATATGGACCCCGCTGCCACGGGAGGGTAGGACACAACATGTCATGCAAGTTCTTTTAATAAAGCAGGTATGACTACTTACGGAATACATGCCTACATTATATCGATGAACTAGAGCTAGTACCGAATCGCCCTAGGTTATAATTGTCACATGATGAATATCATCCAACAAGTCACCGATCAATGCCTACAAAATTTTCCATATTGTTTATGCTAAGTTACTTCTGCTATCATCACTGTTACACTTGCTACAAAATTACTGCTATCACTGTTACTATTACTATTGCTGCTGTCACTACTATCAAAACTATCAAACTACTTTGCTACTGATCACTTTGCTGCAAATAATTAATCTCCAGGTGTGGTTGAATTCACAACTCAGTTGCTAATACCTTCAAATATTCTTTGGCTCCCCTTGTGTTGAATCTATGAATTTGGGTTGAATACTCTACCCTCGAAAACTGTTGCGATCCCCTATACTTGTGGGTTATCAGAACAATATGTGCAGAAATTAAGGCCTTCTTAAGAATTTCAAATGCTTCTACAGAATCATCATCAAAAACAAATGGGACATCTTTTTGCAAGAGAATAGTGAGGGGCCTAGAAATTTTAGAGAAGTTTGTAATAAATCTCCTATAGAAACCAACATGATCAAGGAAACTTCATATATCTTTGATATCTTTAGGACATGGCATTTTTTCAATTGCATCAACTTTAGCTTTATCAACTTCAATACCTCTTTCGTAGATTTTATGCCCCAAGACAATACCTTCATTAACCATAAAGTGGCACTTCTTCCAATTCAAGACAAGATTAGTTTCTTCACATCTCTACAAAACTCGATCAAGGTTGCTTAAGAAATCATCAAAACAAGATCCTTAAATGGAGAAATCATCCATGAAAACCTCAACAATCTTTTCACAAAAGTCAGAGAATATAGCAGTCATACATCTTTGAAAGGTAGCAGGTGCATTACATAAACCAAAAGGCATACGCCTATAAGCAAAGGTACCAAAAGGGCATGTAAAAGTAATTTTTTTCATGATCCTCTTGTGACACAGGTATTTGAGAAAAACCAGAATAACCATCTAGAAAGAAAAAGTTGTATGTTTGGATAACTTTCTAGCATTTGATCAATAAAGGTAGAGGATAATGATCTTTCCTAGTAGCTTGGTTTAATTTTCTAAACTCAATTACCATTCTATAACCTGTAACAATTCTTTGTGGAATAAATTCATTCTTATCATTGGGAACAACTGTAATACCTCCCTTCTTAGGGACACAATGAACGAGACTTACCCATCTACTATCAACACTAGGATAAATTATACCTGCTTCCAGAAGCTTTAATATGTCATTTCTTACCACTTCTTTCATCTTAGGATTTAACCGTCATTGGTGATCAACAACTGGTTTAGCATCAGGTTCCATATTAATTTTGTGCTGACATAGAGTGGGACTAATGCCCTTAAGATCATCAAGAGTATATCCAATCCCTGCACGGTGCTTCTCCAGAGTTTTCAATAATTTCTTCTCTTCATGCTCTGAAAGTTTAGCACTAATAGTAACATGATATATCTTCTTTCCATTAAGATAAGAATATTTCAAAGTATCAGGTAATTCTTTAAGATCAAACACGGGATCACTCTTGGGTGGTAGAGGATCACCAAGAGTCTCAACATGCAAATTGTGTTTGAAAACAGGCATTGATACGTCTCCAACGTATCTATATTTTTCGATTGATCCATGCTATATTATCTACTGTTTTAAACAATATTGGGCTTTATTATCCACTTTTAAATTATTTTTGGGACTAACCTATTAACAGGAGGCCTAGCCCAGATTTGCTATTTTTCTGCCTATTTCAGTGTTTCGAAGAAAAGGAATATCAAACGGAGTCGAAACGGAACGAAAGCAACTGGAGAAGTTATTTTTGGAAGGAAAGCTACCGGATAGACTTGGACCCCACGTCAGGAGCTAAGGTTGGTGCTCACGATGGTGGGGGCACGCCCACACCCCTAGGGCGCGCCCCCTGCCTCGTGGGGCCCCCGAAGCTCCACCGATGTACTTCCTGCACCCGTATATACTCACGTACCCCAAAACTTCCATAATAGAGATTAGATCGGGAGTTCCGCTGCTGCAAGCCTCTGTAGCCACCAAAAACCTCTCGGGACCCTGTTCCGGCACCCTGTCGGAGGGGGGCGGGGAACCCTCACCAGTGGCCATCTTCATCATCCCGGCGCTCCCCATGACGAGGAGGGAGTAGTTCACCCTCGGGGCTGAGGGTATGTACCAGTAGCTATGTTTTGATCTCTCTCTCTCGTGTTCTTGATTTGGCACGATCTTGATGTATCACGAGCTTTGCTATTATAGTTGGATCTTATGTTGCTTCTCCCCCTCTACTCTCTTGTAATGCATTGAGTTTTCCCTTTGAAGTAATCTTATCGGATTGTGTCTTTAAAGATTTGAGAACACTTGATGTATGTTTTGTCGTGCGTATCTGTGGTGACAATGGGATATCACGTGATTCACTTGATGTATCTTTTGGTGATCAACTTGCGGGTTCCGCCCATGAACCTATGCATAGGGGTTGGCACACGTTTTCGTCGTGATTCTCCGGTAGAAACTTTGGGGCACTCTTTGAAGTACTTTGTGTTGGATTGAATAGATGAATCTGAGATTGTGTGATGCATATCGTATAATCATACCCACGGATACTTGAGGTGACATTGGAATATCTAGGTGACATTAGGGTTTTGGTTGATTTGTGTCTTAAGGTGTTATTCTAGTACGAACTCTAGGGCTGTTTGTGACACTTATAGGAATAGCCCAACGGATTGATTGCAAAGAATAACTTTGAGGTGGTTTCCTACCCTACCATAATCTCTTCGTTTGTTCTCCGCTATTAGTGGCTTTGGAGTGACTCTTTTTTGCATGTTGAGGGATAGTTATATGATCCAACTATGTTATTATTGTTGAGAGAACTTGCACTAGTGAAAGTATGAACCCTAGCCCTTGTTTCCTAGCATTGCAATACCGTTTACGCTCACTTTTACCGCTTGTTACCTTGCTGTTTTTATATTTTCATTTTACAAAAACCTATATCTACCATCCATATTGCACTTGTATCACCATATCTTCGCCGAACTAGTGCACCTATACAATTTATCATTGTATTGGGTGTGTTGGGGACACAAGAGGCTCTTTGTTATTTGGTTGCAGGGTTGTTTGAGAGAGACCATCTTCATCCTACGCCTCCCACGGATTGATAAACCTTAGGTCATCCACTTGATGGAAATTTTCTACTGTCCTACAAACCTCTGCACTTGGAGGCCCAACAACGTCTACAAGGAGAAGGTTGCGTAGTAGAAATCAAGCTCTTTTCTGGCGCTGTTGCGGGGGAGGTGAGTGCTTGAAGGTATATCTTTAGATCTAGCAATCGAATCTTTTTGTTTCTTGTTTTAGCACTAGTTTAGTTTATAAAAGAAAACTACGAAAATAATGGAATTGAGTTTGCCTCATAGGCTTCATCTTTTTAATTATCTTTCTGAGTATGATGGAAAGGAAAATTGTGCCAAAGTATTATAAAAAGAATGCATTAAAATGTTTGGCACCAAATGTTTGAATGATGAGCATGATTGCAATGTTGTTAGTATGAACTCCTTGAATATCCATAGTACTAATGATGATTGCACTAGTTATGATGAAAATGCCTCCTATAAACATGTCAATTTTTGTGGAGTGCATTGGGTTTGTAAGTACACACCAAATAGGGAAGATAGATATTGCAAGAGGCATAAGTACTTAAAAACCAAATTGTTGCAAGAAGAGCTAGATGAATGTGCTGCAAATTTATTTTTCTTAGCCATACTTGTGAACTTTGCAATGAACGTGATTATTTTATTATCCAATGCAAATTGTTTCATGATCATATCGTGTCCAAAAATTGTGATGACTTGATTTCCCTTGCACATGATAATGAACTTAGTTTGCTCTTGGGTTATGAAGAAATTAAACGTAGAAATAAGGATATTCCAAAATTTGCCCTTGATAAAGTTCTTCATTTTGATCTATAGAAAATTTATATGTATTGTGCGGTGAATTGCATTGATAATCCGTATATTGCCAATTACATAAATAAAAGAAAACAGATAGAGGATGAAGAGAATACTAATGAAAGGGAAGAGACTTCCCAATATCCTCCTATTATTTCTTATGATGAATCAGGTCACGAGGAGGAGCCTTCTATTCAACCAATCTCATTAATAAGGAGCTACAAAAGGAGGATTTAACCCACACATGATGTGGTGAAGAATAAGAAAAGAAAAAGGAAGAGAGGTAAAAAGGTATCTCTCCCAAATAAAGTTGCTCCTATTATTCCTGTGCCTCATCAAAATGAAGATGATACACTTGATGATGATCTCGTTATGCCTATTGCTTGTTGTGATGATTATGATTGGGAAGATAATGATACTCTTTATGATCTTGAATATCTTTTAGGCACTTTCTTGGAAGAATATGATAATAATGTTTGCTATACTATTGGTGCTATCCATACTATTAATGATGAGAGTGACTATGCTTATGATATGAAAAGGCCCAAGCTTGGGGAAGCTATGTTTGATGAGGATGACATATTTGAGAATATATTTACTGCAATTAATGTTTGTCCCAAGCTTGGGGATGCTATGTTTATTAATGATGATATTTTAGTCTTCCAAGTTTTGATATGCAAAGTGGTTATGATGATAGCATGCCTTCTACTTATGATGATTATATTTATGAAAGTGGGTTTGGAAGAGTGTCAACTTTAGGAAGTAATGATCCCACTATTTTGGAGGATGTTGAATCTTATGATAATTATGGAAGTGGATTTGGAGAGGTCATGACTTTATTTAGTGATATATCCACTATTTCGAAGAGGTTTGAATCGATTATGATGAGAACAAAGTTGCTACTTATGATGATTATTGTGATAAAACTTATGCTATAAAGAGTAGTGATGATTATATTTATAAAACTTGTCATGATTATGAGTACCCTTTTTATGAACATTACTCTTTTAATGTGGAAACAATTTATTGTATTCAAGTCTCTTATGATACTCCACTATTCCGAATGAGAAGAATTTTGCTTATGTGGTGAGTAATAAAATTTCCATGCTAGTAGATCATGAAAATAATGTTTTAGGTGCTGGTTATATTGTTGAATTCATTCATGATTCTACTGAAAATTATTATGAGGGAGGAATATATGCTTGTAGAAACTACAATAATAGCAAGCTTCCTCCCTATGTGCTTAAAGTTTTGAAGTTATGCTTGTTTTGCCTTCCTGTGCTAGTTGATTATTGTTCCATAAGTTGTTTGATCCCAAAATCCCTATTCATAGGAAGTGGGTTAGACTTAAATGTGCTAGTCATATTCTTCATGATGCTCTCTTTATGTTTCAATTCTTATGTCTTATGTGAGCATCATTGAAATCATCATGCCTAGCTAGGGGCGTTAAACTTTAGCGCTTGTTGGGAGGCAACCCAATTTTATTTTAGTTTCTTGCTTTTTGGTTCTGTTTAGGAATAAATAATCCATCTATCTTCTGTTTAGATGTGGTTTTGTGTTTTAATTAGTGTTTGTGCCAAGTAGAACCTTTGGGAAGACTTGGGTGAAGTCTTTATGATCATGCTTTAAAACAGAAACTTTAGCGCTCACGAGATTAGCTTCAACTTTTTACTGGAGAGTGATATTTAGTTTATTATTTTTGCAGATGATTACTAGACAAATTCCTCAGGTCCATAAATTTATTTTAGAATTTTTGGAGTTCCAGAAGTTTGCGTTAGTTACAGATTACTACAGACTGTTCTGTTTTTGACAGATTCTGTTTTTCGTGTGTTGTTTGCTTATTTTGATGAATCTATGGCTAGTAAAATAGTTTATAAACCATAGTTAAGTTGGAATACAATAGGTTTAACACCAATACAAATAAATAATGAGTTCATTACAGTACCTTGAAGTGGTGTTTTGTTTTCTTTCGCTAACGGAGCTCACGAGTTTTCTGTTAAGTTTTGTGTTGTGAAGTTTTCAAGTTTTGGGTAAAGATTCGATGGACTATGGAATAAGGAGTGGCAAGAGCCTAATCTTGGGGATGCCCAAGGCACCCCAAGGTAATATTAAACGATAACCAAGAGCCTAAGCTTGGGGATGCCCCGGAAGGCATCCCCTCTTTCGTCTTCGTTCATCGGTAACTTTACTTGGAGCTATATTTTTATTCACCACATGATATGTGTTTTGCTTGGAGCGTCATTTTATTTTCTTTAGTTGTGCTTGCTGTTTGAATAAAGTACCAAGATATGAAATTCCTAAATGTTAGAGAGTCTTCACATGGTTGCATAATTATCGGGCTACTCATTGATCTTCACTTATATCTTTCAGAGTAGTTTGTTGTTTTCTCTAGTGCTTCACTTATATCTTTTAGAGCATGGTGGTACTCATGCTTCACTTATATTATTTTGAGAGTATTAAATAGCATGATAATTTGCTTAAATAATCCTAATATGCTAAGCATACAAGATTTGTAAGAATTCTTATGAGTGTGTTGAATACTAAGAAAAGTTTAATGATTGATAATTGTTTTGAGATATAAAGATGGTGATATTAGAGTCATGCTAGTGGAGTAGTTGTGAATTTGAGAAATACTTGTGTTAAAGTTTGTGATTCCCGTAGCATGCACGTATGGTGAACTGTTATGTGATGAAGTCGGAGCATGATTTATTTATTGATTGTCTTCCTTATGAGTGGCGGTCGGGGACGAGCGATGGTCCTTTCCTACCAATCTATCCCCCTAGGAGCATGCGCGTAATAATTTGCTTTGATAACTTGTAGATTTTTGCAACAAGTATATGAGTTCTTCATGACTAATGTTGAGTCCATGGATTATACGCACTTTCCTTCCTTCCACCATTGCCAGCCTCTCTAATACCGCGCACCTTTCGCCGGTATCATACACCCACCATATACCTTCCTCAAAACAGCCACCATACCTACCTATCATGGCATTTCCATAGCCATTCCGAGATATATTGCCATGCAACTTTCCACCGTTCCGTTTATTATGACACGCTCCATCATTGTCATATTGCTAGCGTGATCATGTAGTTGACATCGTATTTGTGGCAAAGCCACCGTTCATAATTCTTTCATACATGTCACTCTTGATTCATTGCATATCCCGGTACACCGTCGGAGGCATTCATATAGAGTCATATTCTGTTCTAAGTATCAAGTTGTAGTTGTTGAGTTGTAAGAAAATAAAAGTGTGATGATCTTCATTTTAGAGCATTGTCCCAAGTGAGGAAAGGATGATGGAGACTATGATTCCCCCACAAGTCGGGATGAGACTCCGGACGAAAAATAAAAAAAGAGAAAAAAAGAGGCCATAAAAAAGAGAAAAGGCCCAAACAAAAAAAAATAAAAAATGAGAGAAAAAGAGAGAAGGGACAATGTTACTATCCTTTTACCACACTTGCGCTTCAAAGTAGCACCATGATCTTCATGATAGAGAGTCTCCTATGATATCACTTTCATATACTAGTGGGAATTTTTCATTATAGAACTTGGCTTGTATATTCCAATGATGGGCTTCCTCAAAATGCCCTAGGTCTTCGTGAGCAAGCGAGTTGGATGCACACCCACATAGTTTCTTTTGTTGAGCTTTCATATACTTATAGCTCTAGTGCATCCGTTGCATGGAAATCCCTACTTACTCACATTGAAATCTATTGATGGGCATCTCCATAGCCCGTTGATACGCCTAGTTGATGTGAGACTATCTTCCCCTCTTTTTGTCTTCTCCACAACCACCATTCTATTCCACCTATAGTGCTATATCCATGGCTCACGCTCATGCATTACGTGAAGATTGAAAAAGTTTGAGAATGTCAAAAGTATGAAACAATTGCTTGGCTTGTCATCGGGGTTGTGCATGATTTAAATACTTTGTGTGGTGAAGATAGAGCATAGCCAGACTATATGATTTTGTAGGGATAATTTTCTTTGGCCATGTTATTTTGAGAAGACATGATTGCTTAGTTAGTATGCTTGAAGTATTATTATTTTTATGTCAATATGAACTTTTGTCTTGAATCTTTCGGATCTGATATTCATACCACAATTAAGAAGAGTTACATTGAAATTATGCCAAATAGCACTCCGCATCAATTTTTTTATCATTTACCTACTCGAGGACGAGCATGAATTAAGCTTGGGGATGCTTGATACGTCTCCAACGTATCTATAATTTTTGATTGCTCCATGCCATATTATCTACTGTTTTTACACAATATTGGGCTTTATTATCCACTTTTATATTATTTTTGGGACTAACCTATTAACCGGAGGCCCAGCCTAGATTTGCTGTTTTTTTGCCTATTTCAGTGTTTTGAAGAAAAGGAATATCAAACGGAGTCGAAACGGGACGAAATCAACTGGAGAAGTTAATTTTGGAAGGAAAGCTACTGGATAGACTTGGACCCCATGTCAGGAGCTAAGGGAGGTGCTCACGAGGGTGGGGGGCGCGCCCACCCCCTAGGGCACGCCCCCTGCCTCGTGGGGCCCTCGAAGCTCCACTGACGTAGTTCCTGCACCCATATATACTCACGTACCCTAAAACTTCCAGAACAAAGATTAGATCGGGAGTTCCGCCGCCGCAAGCCTCTGTAGCCACCAAAACCCTCTCGGGACCCTGTTCTGGCACCCTGTCGGAGGGGGGGAACCCTCACCGGTGGCCATCTTCATCATCCCGGCGCTCCCCATGACGAGAAGGGAGTAGTTCACCCTCGGGGATGAGGGTATGTACCAGTAGCTATGTGCTTGATCTCTCTCTCTCTCATGTTCTTGATTTGGCATGATCTTGATGTATCATGAGCTTTGCTATTATAGTTGGATCTTATGTTGCTTCTCCCCCTCTACTCTCTTGTAATGGATTGAGTTTTCCCTTTGAAGTAATCTTATCGGATTGTGTCTTTAAAGATTTGAGAACACTTGATGTATGTCTTGCCGTGCGTATCTGTGGTGACAATGGGATATCACGTGATTCACTTGATGTATGTTTTGGTGATCAACTCGCGGGTTCCGCCCATGAACCTGTGCATAGGGGTTGGCACATGTTTTCGTCGTGATTCTCCGATAGAAACTTTGGGGCACTCTTTGAAGTACTTTGTGTTGGATTGAATAGATGAATCTGAGATTGTGTGATGCATATCGTATAATCATACCCACGGATACTTGAGGTGACATTGGAGAATCTAGGTGACATTAGGGTTTTGGTTGATTTGTGTCTTAAGGTGTTATTCTAGTACGAACTCTTGGTCTGTTTGTGACACTTATAGGAGTAGCCCAACTGATTGATTGGAAAGAATAACTTTGAGGTGGTTTCGTACCCTACCATAATCTCTTCGTTTGTTCTCCGCTATTAGTGGCTTTGGAGTGACTCTTTGTTGCATGTTGAGGGATAGTTATATGATCCAACTATGTTATTATTGTTGAGAGAACTTGCACTAGTGAAAGTATGAACCCTAGGCCTTGTTTCCTAGCATTGCAATACCGTTTACGCTCACTTTTACCGCTTGTTACCTTGCTGTTTTTATATTTTCAGTTTACAAAAACCTATATCTTCCATCCATGTTGCACTTGTATCACCATCTCTTCGCCGAACTAGTGCACCTATACAATTTATCATGTATTGGGTGTGTTGGGGACACAAGAGACTCTTTGTTGTTTGGTTGCAGGGTTGTTTGAGAGAGACCATCTTCATCCTACACCTCCCACGAATTGATAAACCTTAGGTCATCCACTTGAGGGAAATTTGCTACTGTCCTACAAACCTCTGCACTTGGAGGCCCAACAACATCTACAAGGAGAAGGTTGCGTAGTAGACATCAGGGATTTCTTTAAATAATATTTCATCTATTTGATTTCTTTCATTCATGAACATGTCATTTTCATGGTCTAGCAAATATTGTTCTAGAGGATTAGTAGGAAGCATGGGAATAGAAGCAAGACCAGTAATTTCATCTTTACTAGGCAATTCTTTATCATGAGGTTGTCTATGAAATTTGGGGAAATTGAACTCATGAGACACATCCCCAAAATTTACACTAACAGTTTGTTTCTCACAATCTATCTTAGTATTGACTATGTTAAAGAAAGGTCTACCAAATATAATGGGACAAAAATCATCTTGTGGGGAACCAAGAACAAGAAAATCAGTGGGATATTTTATTTTCCCACAAAGACTTCAACATCTCTAACAATCCCAATTGGTGAGATAGTATCTCTATTAGCAAGCTTAATAGTAACATCAATATCCTCTATTTCAGCAGGTGCAATATCATTCATAATTTCTTGGTATAGAGTAAAGGGGATTGCACTCACACTAGCACCCAAATCACATAAGCCATGATAACAACGATCTCCTATTTTAACAGAGACAACAAGTATGCCAACAATAGGTCTATGTTTATTTTTATCACCGGGTTTAGCAATTCTAGCAGCTTCATCACAGAAATAAATAACATGCCCATCAATATTATCGACGAAGAGATCTTTAACCATATCAATACTAGGTTCAACTTTAATTTTTTTAGGGGTGTAGGTGTTCTAGTATAACTCTTACGAACCACAGCCTAAGCTGTAGCATGTTCTTTTACCCTAACAGGAAAAGGTGGTTTCTTATTGTAAGCTGTAGGAATAACTAGATCAACATTATAAGTAATAGTTTCTTCTTCAGCTTTAAGAGGTTCTACTACTTTTACTTCAATGGGAGGATGATATTTAAACCACTTCTCCTTAGGGAGATCAACATGAGTAGCAAATTCATAGAACGAAGCTACTATCTTAGAGTCAAGTCCATATTTAGTGCTAAATTCACGAAAAACATCGGTATCCATAAAAGGTTTAACACAATCAAACTTAAGGTTTATACCTAACTCCTTACCTTTGTCGAGCCCAGTGTTCAGAGTTGCATTTAATTCTTTCCAATAAATCCCATTTGAATTCAATAGTCTTCTTTATAAAAGAACCAGTACAAGAAGTATCGAGCAGGGATTGATCATTACGAGACAGCCGAGCATAAAAAATCTGAATAATAATTTCGCTTGAGAGCTCATGATTGGGGCATGAATATAACATTGACTTAAGCCGAGATGGCGCGTCCCACCCCCACGTACAACCTAAACACTAGACCCACCAACCGACGGCGATCTCCACTTCTCCCTGTGGGTTTTGGAATCTGATCCGGCCATCATCTCTGTCGGTGTGGAACAACACCTATGGGATCACAAGAATCCCTACTACGGTTGCCGGGGTGCAGGGTTGCGAGGAGAGCAGGGCTAGTAGACAGCACAAGGATCGTTTACCCAGGTTCGGGCTGCGAGGATGCGTAAAACCCTAGTCCTGCTTTGGTGGGTGTATTTCTAAGAGTTCTTGAGCTCTCGAACTAGCTGTGGTCAGCACGTGGTTCGAAAGAGCCGAATCCTTCTCCTGGTCGCCTCGGGCCTCCTTTTATAGGAAAAAGGGGTTGCCACAGTGGCACACAGGAGGTGGAAAGGTCTACAGTGGCACGAGGTTATCCCTCGTATTACAGGACAAGGTGCATTTAATGCATCGCTTAGGTGTCCTCTTGCTTTATCGAGGACGTGGGCGAGGCCCGTCCCGTCCGTCGCCGCTCCTCCTCGCTTCGACACGCGCCTCGACCAGGGATGCGTGCGGTGCCATGTAGGCAGGCAGGCAGCTGAGCTGGCGCGGTGGTGGAGCCTTCACGAAGATCTGCATGCCGCCACGCAGGCGCTTGATGAGTTGGCTTGGGAGCTGCATGCTGCCACGCAGGTGCCCGCCCAGCTGGTTGGGCTGGCAGCTGCATGTGAACGGCGGTGGAAGCTTGGTTGACGTGGGCTTGGCGGTGGCCTTGCCGGCATCTTTGGCGAGGGCCTTGCCGGGTGGCCCGACAAGGGTCTTGCCATGGCGTGCTGTCGTCGTCGGCAAGGATCTTGCCGAGGGTCTGGTGGCCTTCCTCGGCAAGGATCTTGCTGAGAATCATCGTCTTCTAATCCTCATCTGATCTTGAATATGTCTTCACAAAGATCTGCATGCCACCACAGAGGTGCCTTCCCGAGCCTTGGCCCCACGCTGATGATGGCGCTGGGGGCCGTGGGCTCCAGGGTGGCTCGCTCTGTTGGTGCGTGGCAAGCTGTCTCGACAAGGGTCTTGCCGGGGCCGCTGAGGCCGCCCAGCAAGGGTCCTGCCGGGGAAAACTGCTTCGTCCCTCTGCTCTTTGTGGTCTTGGCCTTGGCGTTGCTTTGATTGTCTTGGGCTTCGATCTTACCTTGGCTCACCTCCCTTGTTCTGCTTGGTGTGGCCGTGAGCGCGGCTCTGACTGCGTGTGCACAGGAAAAGGGGTACAAAAATGCACCTCTATTTTTGTACACCGACAGGAGCCCCCGGGCCTGGGCCACACATAAGAGCGACACGTTGTTGGGCCAGGCCCAAAATGGTGTGCGGGCAGGTGGGGCGGTTTTTACCGTGGTAAGATTCTTCGCGCGCTCCGCCTCCCACGACCCGCGCGCGCGGTGCGGCATGGAGGGGTGTGCGTGACGTGGGTGGCATGCGTGGGGCGGTTTTCACACGCATGCGTCACATCGCATTAAAGAGGCGGCTCGCGCCTTCCGCGTAAAAAGAGGGAGGCGTGGAGGCGCGGCTCATTTACTGAGCAGGGTCGGGGTGTGGTCTTCAAGGTGTCCACTCCCCATGATCACAGGGCGGGAGAGGTCCCCTCACCCGTCCCCTCAGTTCTGCACGTCTGCCGCGCGTCTTTCATGCGCTTGGGGTGGCAAACGGTGGAGGCGGGAAACCGAGCCGTCGCTGTTTGGGGTAGTGGGTCGGTCCTGATTCCCTGCGCCTCCGGTGTCTGGATTGGCCGAGCGGGGCGGCCGAGCATCAACCCCGTTCCTTTATAAAGAGGAGGAAGGGGGGATGGCATCCTGCATTCTTCCATCTTCTATCTCACCCACCATGGAGAAGGGGAATCCTGGTCCCTCGACTGTGGCGGCGAGGGTCACCGCTCGACAGCGCGTCCCTCCTCCTCCTGAACCCGTGGTGGTGGAACCGACCGTGAGGGGAAGGGGGCGAGGCCGGGGCAGAGGCCGTAGCGCTCGGGGAAGAGGAGGACGGGGCGGCGCGCCGGCCTCGCCCCCGCCAATGATGCCCTTCCCGATGGAGGGCCACGTTGAAGACCAGCCTTGCGAGTTCTTCATCAGGCTCCGCCGGCCCCCGCGTCGTCGTCTCTGCCTCCCCAACTCGTTCGCTCGGGTGATGGAGCGTGCCCCGCCCCAGACCCTCAAGTTGCACATAAGGGGCTGCGGGAATGGGGGCATGCGGGTCGACGTCGACTTCCCGGCTCCTTGAGTTATGTATCTCCGCCGTGGATGGAAGACGTTCGCCCGCATCCACAGCCTGACGGCGGGGCTCGTCCCCTAATTCAAGTTAATGGAGACGACCTGCTTTCCATCAAGGTCTTCGGAGAGTTTGGAACTCGTCTGAAATGCTGCGTGGAGAGCTCCTCTGATGGAGATTCTGACGATGGAAGCTCGTCCTCGAGTGAAAGTGACGAGGAGGACAGCGGGGCGGATAGCGAGGATGAGTCCGACTAGGCGTCGGACACCCGCGCCTGGGTGGGCACGTCAGCAACAGCATGTGCACCTGGCCGCTCCTCTGGCAGAGGTTTGCCGGGGGCGGGGCCAGCTCCTTGAACTTCTCGGGGCCGTCTCCTTGGGCGGCTGGCGTCGGGAGGCTGCGGAAGGGGAATAGGGCGGGCGGCAAGGCCGTCAACTCGGAGTACGTGGGCACCGACGCCTTCATCGCATATTGCCGGTCCTATCGCCTCGTCTTCCAGCTCCTTTCCCGGCACCGTCATCACCGGCCCGCCCGTGGGTGACCATCGAGGTTTTCTCTTGGTGCTTTCTGATGCTCGTAGCTCGCCTAGGCGCCCCTTTTGCCCTTTCGCCTCCTTGACCTGCCTCCTGAGGAGAGGGACAAGAAAGGGATTACAGGCAACTTATCTCTTTTTTAGTTTGTAAGCCTACGGGCCTTTGTTAAATTTAGAACTTGTAATCCCCTTGCTCATGTTTTTCATCTCACACGAACTGTACCTATATGGGATGTTTTTAATGAAAAAGGGATGCTTGCCGGTTTTTCGTTCGCCGGTAAATCCCGAGACAAGGAGCGAATCCTTGTTATTGTTTAAGATAAAAGTTTTTCGCCCGGAAAACAGGCCTTGCCGCCCCCCACTCCACTCGACCGTTCTCGCGCTCTTGGCGGAGGCAGGGATGAAGTGGGCTTCAGGCTCCTCGCCCCACCTCCTTGCCGCCGCGGCAACGACCAAATCCGAACCCAGGAAATAATCCTTAGGTATAGGAAAAAGGGGAGCACGGCAGCCTAGAGATAAAAACGAGATTTCACATACCCCAGTCCGGCTCCGAAATGCATGATAGAGGATAGAAGACTTATCTGGATCTGCAGCCTCCGGCAATCTCATCTTGCCATGGTTGGATCCTTGTGCTTGCAGCCCCCGGCAACTCTGGTTCGCCGGGGTCGGGGCGTCGGTCCGTTTCCTTCTTTCCGAGTAGCTCAGCAAAAGTGCTCATGTGCCCTGCGAACCAAAGGAGGACAGAAAATGAACAGATAGACGCGCACTCGACCTCTAGGCTAGGGGTTAGTCGCCGCTAAGCACTATCAACCCTAACCAAGGAAGAGACTCGACCTAGCATGCATGCTATAACTTAGGGCGCCAGCGCTTCATCTATTTATGCCTAGGGTCTGCGCCTGGCTCTGTACAAAGGGTCACATGCCTTGTCGGCAAAGCTTGTACAAAACGTGGCTTGCCGGGAGACCCGGCAAGCCGCGCCTTATGGGTAAAACATGCGAAGATGCTCGATGTTCCAGGAGTTGCTCACTGGTACGGCATCTTTGATCTCTAGGCGGACTGCGCCAGGCCTGGTGACTCGTATTACCCGATAAGGGCCTTCCCACTTCGGCGTCAACCTGTTGGAATTCTTGGCCGACTAAACGCGTCAAAGAACAAGGTCGTCTTCCTCAAAGCTTCGGGCATGAACCTTGCGGCTATGATAGCGGCGCAAGGCTTGCTGGTAGCATGTCGCTCTCACAACCGCCCGAAGACGATCTTCCTCAAGGAGCATCGCGTCATCTTGGCGCAACGGCTCTTCCTCAAGCTCATCATAAGCGAGCAATTGAGGTGACCCGTATATGAGTTCCGTGGGGAGAACTGCTTCTGCCCCGTATACCAGGGCAAAAGGTATCTGGCCGGTGGCTCGATTTGGCGTCGTCCTAATCGACCAAAGAACCGTAGGCAACTCATCAATCCAGTGCCTTCCACTCTTGTGCAGCTTGTCAAAGGTCTTCGTTCTCAGGCCTCGCAACACTTCAGCATTTGCCCTCTCCGCTTGGCCGTTGCTCCATGGATGTGCCACGGAAGCAAAACAGACCTTGCTGCCGAGGTCTTGGATGTACTGCATGAAGGTGTGGCTTGTGAACTACGTGCCGTTGTCGGTGATGACTCTGTTTGGCACACCAAAATGGTAGACCAGTCCTTTGAAGAACTTGACGGCTGACTGAGCAGTCACCTACCTCACTACTTCCACTTCCGGCTACTTTGTGAACTTGTCGATTGCAACGTACGAGTACTCAAAGCCCCCGACAGCGCGGGGGAAAGGGCCCAGTATATCGAGCCCCCAGACCGAGAATGGCCAGGAGAGAGGGATTGTTTGAAGGGCTTGAGCTGGCTGATGAAGCTTCTTTGAATGGACCTGGCACGCTTCACACTTGGTTACTAATGTCGTCACATCCTGGAGGTTGGTGGGCCAGAAGAAACCTTGCCGGAACGCTTTCACGGCAAGGGCCCTCGACCCTATGTGCGAGCCACATATGCCTCCATGTATCTCCGCCAACAGCTCCAGTCCTTCCTCCCAGTGGATGCACTTGAGTTTCACACCATTTAGCCTCCTCCGGTACAAGACGTCATCGACGAACTGGTACAGGGTGGACCGACGGGCTACTTTATCTGCTTCTTCCTGCTCCTCAGGAAGCTCCCCTGTTTGGAGGAAGTAGGCGGTATGCTGCGCCCATGCCGGAGTTTGGGGCTCGACGGCAAGGACCAAAGGCATTTCTTCCGCCATGGGAGCGGCTGTCTCTACGGCCAGGGCTTGACGCCCTGTCGGAGCCTGTTGCTCTCGGGCAGGCTCAGCGTCCGCGGCAGCACCCTTGCCGGCAGCCCAGAGGGCTCGGTAGGAAAGTACTTGCCGGGACCTGATTTCCTTCGCTTGTTCTGCCCCGCTGATGGTTTGACGGATGGTTGAGTTAACCGGAGCAAAAAGGTACCTGGTTCCACAGGTAGCTTCAATGCGGCACGCTTTGACAGGTAATCGGCGATGTCGTTCTCCGCTCGGGGGATGTGCTCCACCTGGATACCGTCAGAGCGTTCCTCTAGCTTCCTCACCTTATCTGCGTAAGCTTCCATCAATGGGCTCTAATAATCCTTGTTGACCTGCCTGACAACGAGCTGCGAGTCACCCCTGACAATGAGATTCTTAACCCCGAGGTCTGCCGCGATCCTGAGACTGGCAAGCAATCCCTCGTACTCAGCGGTGTTGTTGGTGGACATCTCCCTGGGGAAGTGCATCTGGATCACGTACTTGAGGTGTTCTCTGGTGGGTGTGACGAGCAGCACACCGGCACCGGCGCCTTGCAGGGAGAAAGCCCCATCAAAGTACATGATCCAGTCGCGGTCTGCTTCCTTGCCGGGGAGAGTGGTCTCCTGGATTTCTTCTTCAGGCGTCGAGGTCCATTCTATGATGAACTCCGCCAAGACTCTGCTCTGAATTGTCGAGGTACTTTCAAACTTTAAACCGAAGCTTGACAATTCCAAGGCCCATTCCACAATCCTTCCGGTTGCGTCCGGGTTGTGCAGTATCCGTTGCAACAGGAGGCGGGTGACGACAGTGATCTCGTGGGCCTAGAAGTAGTGACGCAGCTTCCAGGAGGCCATAAGGAGGATGAAGAGCAATTTTTGCACGCCGGAATACCTCAACCTAGCCCCCTGCAAGAGGGAGCTGACAAAGTAAACCGGGTGCTGCATCATCTTGTTCTTTGGCACCACTTCACTCGACTGCGCGGGCATTGCCTTGGTGGCACCAGACTCTGTTGGGGGCCGCGCCTTATTGGCACCAGGCCATGCCGGGGGAATCTTTGGCTTGCCATCCGCTGGTTCTGCCGCCATTGCTGCCTCCTCGTCGACCTCCCTCTGTGCCACCAGTGCGGCGCTGACCACTTGATTCGTCGCTGCCAGATACAGTAGCAACGGCTCTTGTAGTTTAGGCACAACCAGTATTGGCGTGGAGGAAAGGTATTTCTTCAGATCCTGCAGTGCTGCCTCGTCTTCTGGCGTCCACCCTATTGGGCCTGCCTTCTTCAGGATTTTGAAGAAGGGAAGGGCGCGCTCGACGGACTTGGAGATGAATCGGCTCTTGGCGGCCACACAGCCGGTGAGCCGACGCACATCCTTGATCTGCTTAGGCGCCTCGATCTGCTCAATAGCCTTGATCTTGTCTGGGATTGCCTCGATCCCGCGCTGCGATACAAAGAACCCGAGAAGCTTGCCGGACGGAACACCGAAGACACTCTTCTCAGGGTTCAGCTTGAGGTTGATCTTGCGCAGGTTAGCAACTGTCTCTTCCAGATCTTGCACAAGAGTTGGCCCGTCCTTGGTTTTGACCACTATCTCATCGATGTAGGCCTCCATATTTTTATGGAGCTGAGGTTCAAAACCAATTTGGACTGCTCTTGCAAATGTTGAGCCAACACTCTTCAACCTGAAAGGCATCCGTAAAAAGCAATACGTACCACATGGGGTGATGAATGCTCTCTTCTCTTCATCCTCTCTTGTCACGAAGATTTGGTGGTAGCCTGAGTAGGCGTCGAGGAATGATAACAGATCACACCCGGCTGTGGAGTCAACAATCTGGTCGATGCGCGGCAACGGGAAGGGGTCCTTAGGACAAGCCTTATTAATATATGTGTAATCAATACAGAGCCTCCACTTCCCATTCGCCTTGCCCACCACTACCGGATTGGCCAACCACGCCGGGTGGAGCACCCCTCTCACCAAACCTGCCGCTTCCAACTTCCTGATCTCCTCTGTGATGAACTCCTCCCTTTCCAGAGCCTGCTTTCTGGCCTTCTGCTTGACGGGCCGCGTGTGGGGGCAGACAGCTAGTTGGTGCTCAATCACCTCCCTGGGAACACCGGGGATGTCGGACGCTTGCCATGCAAACACGTCGACATTTTCCCGCTGGAAGGTGACGAGCGCGCCTTCCTATTTGCTGTCAAGGGTGGAGACTATGATGAAGGCCCCTCCCGTGCCATTCTCCCCGATGAGCACCTTCTTGGTCTGCGGCGGCTTGGCTCTGGATCTCTTGCTCTTGTCGGTAGATCTCTCTAGCACGTCCTCAACGGTAGCACAACACTCCGAGGAGGTGCGCTTGCCGGAGTGGGTGCGAGAGGTCTTGCCAGGCTCCTTCTTCCCTCCCGGGCCTTCAGTGGCGGGAGCAGGTGCCTTGACGGCAGCTGCTGCAACTGCTTCCCGGTAGAGTTGGTCGGCGCAGATCAGCGCATCCTTCTTGTCGGAAGGGACGGATATGATGGTCAATGGCCCGGGCATCTTTAGCATGTTGTAGGCGTAGTGTGACGCCGCCATGAACTTGGCTCGTGCCGGGCGGCCGAGGATCCCGTTGTAGGGCAAGGGGATCTTGGTCACTTGAAAGATGATCCTCTCCGTCCTGTAGTTCAACTCTCCTCCAAATGTCACGGCCAGGGTGACCTTTCCCTTCGGCTGGCTCCTCCCCGGATTGACCCCTTGAAACGTGCCCGTTTCCTCGAGGTCTCCTTTAGGGATTTGCAACCTTTTGATCACGACAGGCGAGGTCAGGTTCAGGTCGACCCCGCCATCAACCAACATCTTGTCCACCCTAAGGTTGCGTATCATTGGCGAGACCAACAATGGCACACACCCGACCGCGGTAGTGCGGTCAGGGTGGTCCTCGGTGTCAAATATGAGGGGCGTGCTGGACCACTTTAGCGGCTTCTGAGCATTGAACGACGGCTCTGCTGCTGTAATCTCACGCGCCCACTGCTTGAGCTAGCATTGAGAGGTATGCAGCGAGGCGCCGCCATCGACGCACATGGCCTCTGTAGCCTTCTCGAACCCTTGCTCACTAGACTCGTCGTCCTCGTCGTGATCGTCGTCTTCTTGTTTCTTGTCGCGGCCCCGGGCGGGCCTCTCTTGCTGGTTGTCCTTGTCGGGGCGGCCTCCTTGGCCGCCACGCTTCTTGCCGGACCCCTCAGCACTGTCCTGGTCCTTCTCCTTGTCCCGCCTTTCGTACTCAGCCTTTTTCTTCTCAGCAAGCAGCTTGACTTGTCGGCAATTCTGGAGGTCGTGGCCCTTGGTGCGGTAGCCGCCAGGGCCTAGCAGGCGGCGCACCCGGCAATCTCCTTGCTGGGGGCGTCTGCCTTGACCTTCTTGCCGGCACTGGTACCGTCAGATCCCTCAATGGCAAGCACGGCCTTGCCTTTGCGTTTCCTTTTGCGACGCCGGCTCTTCTTCATCGGGATGGCGGCGTCTTCATCGGTAGAGTCAGTTTCCGCGCCGGCATCTTCGCCGGGTTACTTCCTCCCCTCTTCAGCCCGGGCGCACCTATCGGCCAGAACATATAGCTCGGCCACATCCTTAATCTCGGTCATCGCCAGCTCCTCGTGCATCTTGCGATGGCGCACGTTCTGGTGGAACGCACTAATCACAGCGGCGGGATGAACGTCGGGGATGTTGTACTGCACCCAGCCGAATCTCTGGATGTACTTGCGCAGGGTCTCCCCTTCCTTCTAGGGAATGATGTCCAGATCACTGGCCAGGCCATGAGCTTGGTGGCCTCCTGTGAAGGCACCAACGAACTCATGGCACAGATCCGACCAAGAAGAAATGGAATCCACTGGCAAGTGCATGAACCAAGACATCACATTGGGCTTGAGCGCCAGTGGGAAATACTTTGCAAGCACCTTGTCATCACGAGCCCCAGCAGCCTGCATAGCGATGGTGTAGATGCTGAGGAACTCGGACGGATGGGTTTTGCCAGTGTACTTCTCGCCGACGTCGGGCTTGAACGTGCGGTGGGACGGCCACTGGAACTGCCGCAACTCACGGGTAAAAGCCGGGCAGCCCACCTCGTAAGGTAGGCCGCCGGACCCGCCGGTGCCGGGTGGTCCATAGAGGGTCCTTCCCGCTTGTCCGACTGGCAGCGCGTTTCGCGCCGAGCTCGACGATGGTTCGAGCGTCTTCGTGAGCTCGCTCCTGAAGGACCTGGCGGTGGTCGCGGAGGATCCGCGGGTCGGTCAACGCTATGGAGATGTTATCACAAGCGTCGTCGCGATGGGCCGACGCCCGCGGCGGCTGGCGAGGAGGCGGAGAGTGCACCGTGGCTGCAGCTCCCCTGGTCGTCCCAGCGCCAGCTTGTGGTGGCTCAGTGGAGCGCCGACCCGAGGGCCCCGCCGGCCGCGAATCGTCTTTGTTTGCGACGGCGATGAGGCTCCGGACGGTGGCCCTCCACTCGTCGAGCTTCTCCATAGTAGGAGGGAAGTCGAGGAGCAGCTGTGCGCGCGCCAAAGCTTCCCCTGGCGTGGGCGGCGGCGACAGCTGCGTGGATCGTAGCGCGCTTCGACTTCTAACTATGTTAGAAGGAGCCCCGTCACGACCCAGCGGCCGCATGCCATTTTCACCAGCGCTTCGGCGAGCGTGCTGAACGCCGTCATCTTGCCGATGACGCACAGGGCTCTTCCCACGGAGGTGCCCAGGGTCACCAACATGCTGACGCTTCTCGGCGTGCACACCATGGGAAGAATGCGCGGTGGTCGCCGGTGTAGGCGTCCTGGAGGTCACCGCGCCGCCCGGAGTTGGCACAACGACGCCCCTGGAGGGGCCCGCGCCGCCTGCAGGGGGCCCAGCTCCGTTTTTGGATCCGACGATGTGTAGCCGGTCGTCTGGCGCGTGAACAACGCCGCTCGCCAGGCTCCGACTGCCTGGGCGATGCTGGTGCTCGCGGGCCGCGGCCCGGGTCCTATCGGCGACCGGTCCGCTGCTCGTCCGCACCGGCACAGGTTGTTCGGCTCCCAGCGAGTCGACTGCCGTGGCCGTCTTCTTCTTAGGGGCCATGCAGATGAAGAACTGCTAGGCTGACTACTAGACCAGATCCTCACAATTGCGCCCCTACCTGGCGCGCCAAAGATGTCGGTGTGGAACGACACCTATGGGATCACAAGAATCCCTACTACGGTTGCCGGGGTGTATGGTTGCGAGGAGAGCAGGGCTAGTAGAAAAGCACAAGGATCGTTCACCCAGGTTTGGCCCGCGAGGATGCGTAGAACCCTAGTCCTGCTTTGGTGGGTGTATTTCTGAGAGTTCTTGAGCTCTCGAACTAGCTGTGGTCAGCGCGTGGTTCGAAAGGGCCGAATCCTTCTCCTGGTCGCCTCGGGCCTCCTTTTATAGGAAAAAGGGGTTGCCATAGTGGCACACAGGAGGTGGAAAGGTCTAAAGTGGCACGAGGTTATCCCTCGTATTACAGGACAAGGTGCATTTAATGCATCGCTTAGGTGTCCCGTCCGTCGCCTCTCCTCCTTGCTTCGACACGCGCCTCGGCCAGGGATGCGTGTGGTGCCATGTAGGCAGGCAGGCAGCTGAGCTGGCGCGGTGGTGGAGCCTTCACGAAGATCTGCATGCCGCCACGCAGGCGCTTGATGAGTTGGCCTGGGAGCTGCATGCTGCCACGCAGGTGCCCGCCCAGCTGGTTGGGCTGGCAGCTGCATGTGAACGGTGGTGGAAGCTTGGTTGACGTGGGTTTGGCGGTGGCCTTGCCGATGTCTTTGGCGAGGGCCTTGCCGGGTGGCCCGGCAAGGGTCTTGGCGTGGCGTGCTGTCGTCCCCAGCAAGGATCTTGCCGAGGGTCTGGTGGCCTTCCTCGGCAAGGATCTTGCCGAGAATCGCCGTCTTCTAATCCTCATCTGATCTTGAATATGTCTTCACAAAGATCTGCATGCCACCACAGAGGTGCCTTCCCGAGCCTTGGCCCCATGCTGATGATGGCGCTGGGGGCCGTGGGCTCAAGGGTGGCTCGCTCTGTTGTTGCAGGGCGAGCTGTCCCGACAAGGGTCTTGCTGGGGCCGCTGAGGCCGCCCGGCAAGGGTCTTGCCGAGGAAACCTGCTTCGTCCCTCTGCTCTTTGTGGTCTTGGCCTTGGCATTGCTTTGATTGTCTTGGGCTTCGATCTTACCTTGGCTTAGCTCCCTCGTTCTGGTTGGTGTGGCCGTGGGCGCGGCTCTGACTGCCCGTGCATAGGAAAAGGGGTACAAAAATGCGCCCCTATTTTTGTACACCGACAATCTCCAGCGTCTTCTCTTCTTTCTTCTTGTGATCATCTCCATGGCTGTTCACGCGGCCATCTCCCTGGGTTTGGACTTTTCCCCTGGGATTGACATGGCGACAGTGATCTGGCATTCTTTCCATCGCAAGGTGCATCCCTCGGATCGATCTGACCACTTCAACATGGTGGTATCTTTTGCACGCCATAGCTTCCGTCTGGATGAAGAGAACGTGGCTCTGGCGTTGGAATCTGCGATTGGTGGATTGCTCTTCTATCAAGGTATCTTGCCTACATGATCAAGTTTTTTCCTTTCATGTTTCATGCAAGGAAGTGGGGTTTTTCATCTTGCATCAACGCTCCTTTGTTTGCTCTCAATTCAAATGTTACTTTCATCTTTGGGGACATGGGGGCCCTGATTGGGAAAAGGAGTTTTGTGCTTGGCAAATTGAATGCCAGGAAGAATGGACCATGGTTAGTCCATCCAAGCGCCGTGACCGCCTTGGCCTTGAGGCTATAAAACATGCACCGACTAAGTCCTCCTTGCGTTCATCTACACATGCCACTAAGAAATCCTTACGTTTTGCTACATTCTTGAATTATGATGCTTGCAAGGGTTATCATTATCCGGCAACTGCTGAGGAGATCAATATTGTTATTTTAGATGCTGGTTATACGGTAGATCCTCATGAGCTTGCTGATCTTAACCGTGTTGATTTAGTTTCACCGCCGGTGACCTCTCCGGCGACCTCACCGTTGAGGTTGTTGCACTCTCCGGATGTCACGTTTGGATCAATATCTCCCCGTGATCTTTTTCCGGACACATCGGGATCGGGTACGTTAACCGGTTTGATTTTCTCCCATGCATCTCATGTTGGGCCTAAAAGTCCTACCACCCAGCCTGATTCGATGGGCTCGACCCATAACCCGTTGGAATTATCAGATGATGATTCTGATCAGGTTTCAGATTCCAGCCTGCAATTTTCACCTGAGTTGCCTAAATCTGCTGCCATGTCTGAGGATATTTCTCCTAAATCTCCGCAAGATATAGTGCGTGATTTGCAAGGTCTGGATCGAGTTGTGGAGGAAATTGCAGCCATGTTTTTGTCACAGCCCTAGAGTTTGCTTGTAACTAGTGGCATTGCATCCATGCATCATGTTTAAATTTCATGAAATTTGAAATGGGGATTGTTGAAACCCTAGCACCAAATGAATTCAACTAGGTTCAATAAAAATATTTTCAATGATCCCAAATGCCCTTTAGAAAAGTTCATGATTTTTGTTAAAGGTGAAAACCTCTGCCAAAAGTCATGCACATATTTCTAGGCCATTCTGGATTTTTGAATTAAATCTTATTGTATTTGACTTTGCGCATTTAAATACTATAAATAATTTAAATGTTCAAAATATGTTGGAACTATTTTTGGGCCACTGAAATAATTCAGCAAGTGTCCATGAATATTTTCAGGATTTTAGGAAATGCCTTGGTATTTTTCCTAAGCTCAAAACTATAGAAGAAAACTAGAAAACAGAAAAAAATAAACGAAGAGAGAGAGAGGAAGCCCACCTGGGCCACTTACCTGTCCCGGCTCCTCCAGCAGGTCCAACCCACCTGGCCGGCCCACCAAGGGCAGGGGCGTCTTCTTCCTCCTGCCAGAAGGCAGAGGAGAAGCTAGCCACGGCGTTGCAGCGTGCCACGCCGGCAGCTGCCTGCCTGGTTGTCCCCTCGTCGCCCTGGACCTCTTCCGCGACGCCACGCAACCCCCCGACCCCTCTCACTCTCCCTGTGCTCCTCCCCCTCCTCTGTTTCTCTCTCTCGAGCACACCGAGCGCAGCCGTCGCCGCCGTTCGCTGCCACCGTGTCCACCGCATCCCCCTCGCTCCCCCGACCGGCCCACGAGCTCCGCCGTTAATCCTCTACGCCATCCCTGCCGATCCACGCGACTGGAAGGCCCTCGGAGTGCCACCATCGATGTCATCTTCATCCTCGGGTCCCGACGATCGCCGCCGTGATTCCGCCGCCGTCTGGACCTCCCCGAGCTTGCTGAGCCGCCCTACCGACTCCATGTGAGCCCCTGCTTCGTTTCCCCCTAACTCCATGCCCGATTTCGAGCTCTAGCCGCTTCCTCCACCGGAGCCGACACGCTCCGCCGCACAAGCTCGACGCCGGCGACACTCCAGTGACCATTTGGTCATGCGCTGGTGTGGAACGTGTTAGCAGCCTCACAAAGAGTAGCTCCCGAGCTTTAGTTCGCGCGTTTGCGCACCGTAGCACCTAACCCGAGCGGGCCCGAGCTCCGGCCGCCGCTGCACTGCTCGCCGTCGGTGTTTACGGCCACCCCAGGCTCGGAGCCCATCATTGTTTGATGCGCCGCTTCGCCAGCGTCCCGGAGAGCCCAACCGCGTGCCAAACGGTGCACCAGAGGGGTTCTCCGAAGCCCCTTGCCGCCGCTGACCTCGCCCCTGACTCGTTTAGTTTAGGACTAAGTACCCCACTTCTGACACTAACAGTGGGCCCAGTGCCTGTTAATTTGATTAGTTAATCCTTTTTAACCCTGTTAGTTAATTGTGTAACTGACCAGTGGGCCCCACTGGTCAGGTTTGACCTGGACGGCGCCTGTTGACCTGCTGAGGTCAGCATGACCTAATGCTGACGCAATAAGCATTTAATGGATTTATTCTTATTCAGGGATATCCAGGAAATATAGCTAACTTCTAAAAATCATAGAAATTAATCTGTAACTCCAAATGCAATAATTTATATATGAAACATGATTAGAAAAATCCAATCTATCCATCTGTACTGGCTTCATGCATGTTAGAACAATTTATGACTACTGTTTAGGACAAATGGAATGAATGGCATTTAAATAACCACATGTGGAGTTTGAATTTGAATCTTAGGTTCAAACCAACTTAATTTAACCTGCTGCTAGTTGCATTAGCTCAAACCACAGCATATTGCCATGTCATGATCATGGATCATATTGTGCATTGCATTGATTGTGTTCTTCCTTGTTTGCCGGCGGTTGTCCCCTCTTGATAGACATATTCCGACGATGAGATTGACGACACCGATGAAGAATTATACTATCTTCAAAAGTGCCAGGGAAGCAAAACCCCCTTGTTCATTTCGATACATTCCCACTCTCTCGCTCCTGATCTCTTTTACTGCATAAGGACAACAATGATTCATCTGTTACTTGCTGCGGTAGTTGAACCCCTTATCCTCTGCATGACTTGTCATTGCCATAGTAAATAGATGAAACCCACTAGCATGAGTAGGAGTTGTTTGAGCCCTGATGTGCCTACTCATTCATGCTTGTTGTTGTGCCTGCTATTGCTTAGAGTTGTGTCAGGTCTGATTCATCGGGGATGAATCGGAGGTGTGTGAACATGTCTTACTGTTGAGAGCTAAGTATGTGAACACGATTTGGTAAAGGTAGCGGTGAGAGGCCATGTAGGAGTACATGGTGGGTTATCTCATTGAAGCCGTCCTCAGGAACTGAGTTCTGTGTCTGTGATCCATGATCAGCTACTACCACACATTGGGATCCTTAATTGACTCTCTCGGCTTCTTAATCACCCTTGTCCTCTGTCCAGGATTTGCAAGTAGTTTCTGGAGTTTGTAGTATGTTGGAGGCCGTGGGCAGCGCTGACCCGAGGGGTGGGCTGTGATGCGGTAGGCACGTGGCACGGTGTACCGGGCGCCCGTTTGGTGTCTCAGGAACCCTGCTCACATCGTTCGGGGCCGTATGTGGAAACCTCGGCCGGACTCCCTGCGGATGGAACCTGAATAGGCGATAAACCTGGACTAGAGACTTGAGTGTTTAGGTAGGCCGTGGCCGACACCCTCGCTGGGCTTCCGCTTGAAGGTTGCCGAGTACATGTCATGTAAACGACCATAAGTGGTGAGAGCGTGTGTGAAGAAGTACACCCCTGTAGGGTTAACATCATTTATTCGAATAGCCGTGTCTGCGGTAAAAGACTTCTGGGTTGCCTATAACAGTTCATAGATAACTTGAAGTGGATACTCTAAAACTTGGAAGATAAGCGTGAGTGCTATGGATGGCCTTCTCGTAGGGAGACGGGAGCGGATCCATAGTGGTGTATTGATATGGTGAATATGTGGACTCGTGTGCGCCACCTCAAAAGAGTTACTTGCAGTCATAGTTTAGGATAGCCACCGAGTCAAAGCTGGCTTGCTGCAGTCAAACTCCACCACCCCTTTATTGATACCGATGCATATGTAGCTAGTTCTGATGTAAGTCTTGCTGGGTACATTTGTACTCACGTTTGCCTATTTTATGTTTTGCAAAGAGACGTCAGTCTCGCTAGTTCCATGTGGACTTCGACGTTTAGCTTGATACCTCTGCTACGATCCTGTGCCCTCGGCAGGATCTAGTAGATAGTCAGGCTTCTCAGCCTTTTTCATTTGTAGTTGTCTGTACTCAGACATGTTAAGCTTCCACATGTGTTTGACTTGTATGCTCTGAATGTTGGGTCATGAGACCCATGTTTGTAATATCTCGCTCCTCGGAGCCTAATGAATAAATACTTGAGTCGTAGAGTTATGTTGTGATGGCATGTTGTATTTACACATATCGAGCATATTGTCTGTATGATTGAAATGCTTGGTATGTGTGGGATCCGACAACCTAGTTGTTTGTCCTTGGTAGCCTCTCTTATGGGGAAATGTAGTGTTGTGCTTCCATGAGCCATAGTAGTCCGCTACAGTCCGGTTCACCGGAGTCCTGCTAGCCCAGCACTACTGCTCCGGAATACTTGACTTGCCGGGATGTGATTCACTTCATTCCTGTGTCTGTCCCTTCGGGGAAATGTCACACGGTGACATTTGGAGTCCTGCCTAGCCTGCTACAGCCCGGGTTCCCGGAGTCCTATTAGCCCAGTGCTACAACCCGGATTCACACACTGCCGACCGACATGCTTGATGTTGATTCATGTATGCCTATTCCCATAAGTTAGTGCCACTTTGGGTTCACGACTAGTCATGTCGGCCCGGGTTTTTTGTCATATGGATGCTAGCGACACTATCATATACGTGAGCCAAAAGGCGCAAACGGTCCCGGGCCAAGTAAGGTGGCACCCGTGGGAATACCGTGCGTGAGGCCGCAAAGTGATATGATGTGTTACATGCTAGATTGGTGTGACTTAGGATCGGGGTCCTCATAGTTTTGGTACTGTTCCAAGTGCCTGGGTATGGGTCATAGTTTGACACGTTGCACTAATAAGGTCAGATGACGAAAATGTTTCCGGTCCGGTCACGTTAAAAAGGACTGCACCCGGTCTTTTCCTAATATTAAACTCTGGGTTACCAAAACCGGAGCGCCTCGCATCGAGCCTCGCGCCATCAACAAGCAGCTTGACGCTTCGAGCTCCACCGCCCCCTCTGCCAGCCCTGACGCATCTCCACGAAAGTCGCCGAACTTCTCTGCTTCCCCACCAAAACCACCAGCACCATCATCTCTGAGCAGCGAATCGCCCCACGGATCATCACCATCTCCCTCAATGGCTGTGTATGAACTCGATCCTCGCTGGTTCCTTCCGGCGGGCCACGACATCATCGACGGCGGGCCTTTCCGCTTCCCGAGGATATACTACACTCCTGCTCAGGCTCCTCCCCGACGCCATGAATGGTTGGTGTCGGCGTTCTGGGAACGGGGGTCCCCAGACTTGCTTGCCTGTGGCCTGCGGCGTGGCTCAAGGGGGGCCCAGCACGGCCCATCTTCATCAACACAGACCCAAGACCCTCGCGAGGGGCCAAGCCTCGCGGGGCGGACGACACAGAGCTTCCTCAGGCACGGCCTCATCAGGCTGGCTCGCGAGGAGGCGGAGAGATCAAGCGGGGTACCTCACGAGGTGCCCATGACGCAAGCCATGACGACCAAGGGCGCCAGGCGGGCGCCACCCCGCACAGTGTCCTTCCTTTCCTCTTTGGTGCAAAGGGAGCAAGCGCAGGCGGGAGGGTCAAGCAAAGGCACCCATTTCGGTGCAACGAGACGAAGACCAGCTCCGCGACAAGGAGGACGTCACTGTGGAGCCCAAGCCAGTGTCATCACCAGATCCTTTGGCAGGCGAGGACCGACTTTAGTCAGGATAAGTGTACCAGATGTTCCCCTTCAAAATGGCCAATTGTTGGCGCCCTTCCCGCTCAATATTTGGGAAGAGGCCCAGGGCCTTTGCCTATAAATAGGACTAGCCACCCCCAGGGTAGAGGCATCTTGACATCTAGCAACCCGACAATCAGTTAGATAGGCATATGCAACAAACAGAAAGAGAAAGAGAGAGAAGGGCGATTGAACTCCTCCTAGTAGTTCATCGCTCCGGCCAAGAACAGATGCTCGCGAGGCTGTTCTTCCTTGTATTGTTCATCATCATCGGCCCAAGAGGCAATCGACCACACCACACTGGAGTAGGGTATTACACCACATCGATGGCCCGAACAAGTATAAACCCTGTGTCTCTTGTACTGTTCTTTTGGTAGCTTAGATCCTTGCGAGGCGGAGGGGTGCAGGTAGGTAGGAAGCGTAATCTCTGCGCGCACCCCAGAGTTCAAACCTCAAGGGTTTGCCGGAACCCGAAATCCGACATTTGGCGCGCCAGGTAGGGGTCCATCGCCCGTTTCTCCTCCGACCATCGCGTCCATGTCTGACGCTCGTCGGGCCCGCGTCAAGCGTCGAGCCGCTCTCGCTTCCCACGTCGCCCAGACGGCCCCTGTCGGCGGGCGTCCTCGCCGTTCCCCGTCGCCTGCCATCAACGCCGCCACTGGCCCGGCGGGGAACGGGCAGCAAGCATCGTCTCAGCATCCTTCCGTGCGGCGAGACGGCCGCACCGCTACTCCCTCGCTCACCCCAGCTGGCTCTTCGTCCCGCGCGCTCCGCGCGTCCTTGGAGGCTCGAGCTGCGCTCATCGCGGCAAATGAGCTCCTGCGCTACGTCCCATCGACGACGTCTATGAAGAGTGGCTCGACCGCGTCGCCGAGCTCGTCCGCGTCGCGGGGGGCTCTCCTGCGCCCTCCGTCCCGCTGCACCGCACCCCGCCCCACACGGGCGACGAAGCTCCGGGGGCGCCCCAGCCGCCTCCTCACCAAGAAGATGCCCCGGCCGCAAGGCACGTGGCCCCTGGCTGGAACCCGCTCCGCCAAGCACCAGCTTGGCAAGAGCAGAGCTGCCAAGAAGTCCCTCGCCCGCAAGAAGCCGCCTGGGCGCTCCATGCTCCGGCATGTCGCGGCCACACTCCTGCTCCCGCGCGTCAAGACCCCACACTGCTCCCAGCTGCAGCGCGCGGGGACCTGCAAGACCAAGCTCTCCGTCACCCAAGGCCTCCCGTGGCCATGGCGGGCTGTCGCGCCTTCACCACCGAGCAGCGCAACGTCGCGTGGCCCGGCAAGTTCAAGACAGACTTGCCTCCTCGCTACGACGGCACGGCCGACCCTACGGAGTTCCTCCAGCTCTATGAGCTGGGCATCAAAGCTGCCAACGGAGATGAGAAGGTCATGGCGAACTGGTTTCCCATGGCGCTCAAGGACGGGGCCCGCACCTGGCTCCTGAACCTGGCCCCAGGCACGATCTCCTCCTGGGACGAGATGCGCACCCGCTTCATCGCCAAATTCCAAGGTACTCGCGACCGGCCACCCGCCGTGAGCGACATGCGCTGCATCGAGCAACATCCCGGAGAGACCCTGCAAAAGTACATCCAGCGCTTCAACAGCGCACGCCTCAAGATTCCCAGGGTGTCCGAGGAGGCCATCATCTCAGCCTTCTCCGACGGCATGCGCGACGTCAAGATGAAGGAGGAGTTGGCGATGCATGAAGACCTGTGCACTTCCTTGGAGTTGTTCAACTTGGCGACCAAGTGCGCCAGGGCTGAGGAAGGGCATCTCTCCCTCCTCGAGCTGCCTGCCGCAGACCCAAAAGAGAAGAAGTCCAAGGCCAAGGACGTGAAGCGCAAGGGGGCTGCCGTGCTCACGGCAGAACCGGACACCAAGCGGGGCAGAGATCAGCCCGAGTCTTCCAAGGGCAATCGGTACTGTGTGTACCACGACCTCCACACCCACAACACCAACGAATGCCAAGAGCTCCGAGCCGTGCGAGAAGGAAGGATCAGCCGTCGTCCCGACCGCGCTAACCGGGGCTACGGCCGAGGAGGAGGAAGAAACGCAGGACGCTGGGAAGACCGCGGCCCGCG
Organism: Aegilops umbellulata; assembly: GCA_032464435.1. Lineage (NCBI taxonomy): Eukaryota > Viridiplantae > Streptophyta > Magnoliopsida > Poales > Poaceae > Aegilops > Aegilops umbellulata. The sequence continues at coordinate 280,710,107 of CP136057.1, forward strand.
ACAAGGGTGGCGCGATCAACCTCGCGAGGATCACTAGCGAGACCCGCCTCGCGAGGGAGAATGGAGGGATCAGCCTCGCGAGGATCACCCACAAGGTAACGCAGGCCTCCCTCCGCTGCCACCTCATCCAAGAAGAAATGAAGACCGCCACCAGGACGAGGGGGCTGCGTGCATCCTGGGCGGAGCTCAAGCCCCAGCCTCACAGTGCATCTTCAAGCAGTTCGCCCGCGAAGTGAATGCAGTCCTCCCGAAGCTCGAAGCCACACGCCCTCTTAGGTGGTCGTCGTGCGCCATCACGTTCAGCTCAGCGGATCAGCTCAAGTGTGCAGCGACAGCCGGAGTCCTCCCGATGCTTGTTCCCCAATCATCAGCAACGTGGTGGTCACCAGGACCCTCATCGATGGCGGGGCAGGGCTCAACGTCCTGTCCGTGGAAACATTCAACAATCTCCAAGTGCCCTACAACCAGCTTCAGCCAACCAAGCCTTTCTCCAGAGTTACTGACGGCTCCACGGTCCCGATCGGGCAGGTCCGCCTCCCTGTCACCTTCGGAGCACGCAACAACTACCGCACCGAGCTCATCGACTTCGACGTCACTCACATTCGCCTGCCGTACAACGCCATCCTTGGGTATCCGGCACTGGCCAAGTTCTTGGCCGTGACTCACCACGGCTACAAGATCCTCAAGATGCCAGGCAGTGGTGGAGTCATCACGGTTCCCTATGAAGAGAAAGACGCGGTGTGTTCCCTGGAACGAGCTTTTCAGGCCGCATCACTGGAAGACCCGGATCGCGGAAGCAGGAGGCTTCCCGAGACCACCCAAAAGAAGAAGAAGACATCGTCCGGCTCGGTCCCTCAGGAGGCAGGCCCCTCAGGGCCCGTGCCTGCCCAGTGGGAACCCCCTTCCATCGCATAGGAAAGCGCGCCCGGCGCCCTCCTCAGGCAGGGCTCAGGGGCTCTCCCCTGGAGGGCCACCGACCTGGCTAAGGTCACGAGGGAGGCGCTTGGGCACCACGTGGAGGCGTGTTTCGAAGCATGTTTCCTTCAAGAAGGAGTAAGGCAAGAGGAGCCAGACCCTCAGGAGTTCGTCAGCAAGGTCATTCAAGAGCTACAGGAGTCAAGAGTCATGAGAGGCGGCCGCCGCCTACCAGCTGTGGCTCCCCATCCAGGCGAGGATGGTGGGTTGCGCGTCTGCATCGACATACGACATACCAGGGATCAATCGAGCTGCCACTCTGGAGCGCCTCTGGCCCTCGCGAGTGGTGCGCTGCGAAGGTCCACCCCACAGCTACGTTCGCATGCCTTACGGCTTGCCGAACGCGGCTGCCATGTACCAGCGCCTCATGAGGGACATCATGGAGGCTCAAGAGGCCAGGCGTTCCGCAGCCTTGGCGGAGATGGAGATGGTCCGCGAGGAGCCACCAGCGCCTCAGGAGCCTCCCGAGGCCCCTGGGCCTGGGGGCTAATGAGGATCGGCTTCTGGAGCCCACCGAGTGTGTTGCACCAACACTCGCTTCATCCTCAACATCATCAGGTGACATCTTTCAAGTTTCATTTCCAGCTGGGAGCGCCCCCCAGGGCTGCATTATTCCCAGGCCGTGTGGGTCAGTCCCTGCGGCATGTATCCCTTTTATTTTCATGTTCTTAGCTTACTCTGTTGGGGGCGCCCCTCAGGCTGCATCATCCCCAAGTCGCTCGGGCCTTACCCAGTGACGCCTGCCTTCCCAGCATCTATTTGAATGAATCCTCTCCTTCGTGGCTAATGTGTTTGACCTAGTTCAACTGAAGCCAACTGACGGAGCTGCTCCCAAAATGGCATGACGCTTGTGCATGGGTCCGTCCCTGCAACACCGACAAACCTGAGTGGCTGAGCTCTGGCCGCGGCAGCCCCGCACTGCACCACCTCGTCGAGCCTTCAGTGCCTCACCACCCCTCGGAAGCAACCAGCGGCTGACTGTCAATTACCATGGCAACCCCTCGTTCTTTCTATGATGATCTGCAGGATCCCCTAAAGGAGCTGCGTCAGGCGAGGCCCTTGCGGGGCCTCCCTCACTCTCAACCACGCGAACCGCTTGCACGTTAAATGGGGGGTGCCTGAGCATCGCGACTCAGGGCTCCTACTGGCTCTCCAGCCCTCACCCTCTGGCCTTGACCACGGCATCGCGACCTGGCATACTAGCGATGGCTCACACTCGCTCGAGGGCCGGGACCCGAGGACGTAGAGCAGAAAGGGGAGCAAAGGCGAGAGGGGAGGGGCACGTGAGGACCTCGCCGAGCAACCTCACGCCTGCCGATGCACGGACCCGGCGACACACCAGGGAGCGGTCCCTGATTCTCGAGATAAGTCACTACCCGGAAGTACGAGCTACCGTGGCACTGTCCCCGCACCTAATGCAATCCCGTGTTAGCAACACCGCTCTCCTTTCTCACTGAATGATGGCTGCTTGAGCGCCAAGGGGGACCTCCTGAGCATCGCGACTCAGGGGCTCTTACCGGACCTCGGGTTGCTCACCTCCTAGCCTTGACCACAGCATCGCGACCTGGCATACCAGCGACGGCTGAAGCCGCCTTGGCACTGGGACCTGTCGGCGCAGAGCACCAAGCCCTCGTGAGGTTCGAAAGGAAGGACTGAGCTAAGACGGAATGAGCAACTCGCACAATTCTACGACAAGGGTTGTATTAACAAACAGGATCACATACACCTTACAAGCCCCCACAGGGCGCGACTCTGATTCCTCGCAGGGAATGGATCCTAGAGGGACGCTAACTACACGCGCCCCTGCAAAAGACGCCATCATCAATAGTGGGCCGTCAAGCACCGACGCCAACCCCATCCAGATCAGAGTCGGTGACTGTCGGTGTTCTTGGAACGGGGGTCCCGAGACTTGCCTGCCTGCGGCCTGCGGCGTGGCTCAAGGGGGGCCCAGCACGGCCCAACTTCATCGACACAAGACCCAAGACCCTCGCGAGGAGCCAAGCCTCGCGGGGCGGACGACACATCACTTCCTCAGGCATGGCCTCGTCAGGCTGGCTCACGAGGAGGCGGAGAGATCAAGGCAGGGTACCTCGCGAGGTGCCCATGACGCAAGCCATGACGACCAAGTGCGCCAGGCGGGCGCCAGCCCGCGCAGTGTACTCCCTTTCCTCTTTGGTGCAAGGGGGGCAAGAGCAGGCAAGAAGATCAAGCAAAGGCATCCATTTTGGTGCAACGAGACCAAGACCAGTCCAACGGTGGGAAGGAGGTCATCGTGGAGCCCAGAACAGTGTCACCACAGAGCCTTTGGCAGGCGAGGACCAACTTTAGTCAGGATAAGTGTACCAGATGTTCCCCTTCGAATTGGCCAATTGTTGGCGCCCTTCCCGCTCAATATTTGGGAAGAGGCCCAGGGCCTTTGCCTATAAATAGGACTAGCCACCCCCAGGGTAGAGAAAATCAATCAAGCTAGCATCGAGCGATCAGGCCAGCAGAACTTAGAATCAGAGCGAGCAAAGAGAGAGAGAGAGAGAGAGAGAGAGAGAGAGAGAGAGAGAGAAGGGTGGATGAACTCCTCTTAGCAGTTCGCCCCCCTAGCCAAGAACAGACCCTCGCGAGGCTGTTCTTCCCTGTATTGTTCTTCATCACCAGCCCAAGAGGCAATCCACCACACCACACTGGAGTAGGGTATTACACCACATCGGTGGCCCGAACCAGTATAAACTCTGTGTCTTTTGTGTTGTTCCTTTGGTAGTTTAGATCCTTGCGAGACAGAGAGGTAGAGGGCATAATCTCCGCACACACCCCAGAGTTCGAACCTTAAGGGTCAGCCGGAACCCGAAATCCGACATTTTGCGTGCCGGGTAGGGGTGTGCCGGAATTTGACTTCCACCGCTCCGCTCTCCGCCGACCATCGCGTCCATGTCTGACGCTCGTCGGGCCCACGCCGAGCGTCGGGCCGCCATCGCTTCCCGCGTCGCCCAGACGGCCCCCGTCGGTGGGCGTCCTCGTCGTTCCCCGTCGCCCGCCGTCAACGCCGCCACAGGCCCGGCGGGGAACGAGCAGCAAGCATCGTCTCAGCACCCGTCCGTGCGGCAAGACGGCCGCACCGCTACCCCATCACTCGCACCAGCTGGCTCTTCGTCCCACGCGCTCCGCGCACCCTTGGAGGCTCGAGCTGCGCTCATCGCAGCAAACGAGATCCTGCGCTACCGTCCCGTGGATGACGTCTACGAAGAGTGGCTCGACCGCGTCGCTGAGCTCGTCCGTGTCGCAGGGGGCTCTCCTGCGCCGTCCGCTCCGCTGCGCTGCACCCCGCCACGCGCTGGCAATGAAGTTCCAGGGGCGTACCAGCCGCCTCCTCTCCAAGAAGACGCCGTGGCTCCAAGGCGCGTGGCCCATGGGGCGGAACCCATTCCGTCAGGCGCCAGCCCAGCAAGAACGGAGCTGCCAAGAAGTCCCTCGACCGCAAGAGGCTGCCCGGGCGCTTCCTGCTCCGGTTCGCCGTGACCCTACTCCGGCTCCGGCACGTCAAGACCCTGCACTGCTCCCAGCTGCAGCGCATGGGGACCCGCAAGGCCAAGCTCTCCCTCAACCGAAGCCTCCCGTGGACACCACAGGCTGCCGCGCCTACACCACCGAGCTGCGCAGTGTTGCGTGGTCCGGCAAGTTCAAGCCAGACCTGCCTCCTCCCTACGACGGCACGACCGACCCTGCAGAGTTCCTCCAGCTCTATGAGCTGGGCATCGAAGCTGCCAGTGGAGACGAAAAGGTCATGGCAAACTGTTCCCCATGGCACTCAAGGAAGGAGCTCGCACCTGGCTCCTGAACCTGGCCCCAGGCACGATCTCTTCCTGGGACCAGATGCGCACCCGCTTCATCGCCAACTTCCAAGGTACTCGTGACTGGCCGCCTGTCGTGAGCGACATGCGCCGCATCAAGCAACAGCCTGGAGAGTCCCTGCAAAAGTACATCCAGCGCTTCAATAGTGCGCGCCTCAAGATCCCCAGGGTGTCTGAGGAAGCCATCATTTCGTCCTTCTCCGATGGCGTGCGTGACGTCAAGATGAAGGAGGAGCTGGCAATGCATGAAGACCTGTGCACCTCCCTGGAGCTGTTCAACTTGGCAACCAAGTGCGCCAGGGCTGAGGAGGGGCGTCTCTCCCTCCTCGAGCTGCCTGCCACAGACCCAGAAGAGAAGAAACTCAAGGCCAAGGACGTGAAGCGCAAGGGGGGCGCCGTGCTCGCGGCAGAACCAGACACCAAGCGGGGCAAGGATCTGCCTGAATCTTCCAGGGGCAGTCGGTACTATGTGTACCACGACCTCCACACCCACAACACCAACGAATGTCAAGAACTCCGTGCCGTGCGAGAAGGAAGGATCGGCCGTCGTCCTGACCGTGCCGACTGGGGCTACGGCCGAGGAGGAGGAAGGAACCCAGGACGCTGGGAAGACCGCGGCCCGCGCCAAGGGTGGCACGACCAACCTCGCGAGGACCGCTGGAGAGATCTGCCTCACGAGGGGGACTGGCGGGATCAACCTCGTGAGGATCGCCTGCAGGGCAACGCAGGCCTCCCTGCACTGCCGCCTCAGCCAAGAAGGAACGAGGACCGCCACCAGGACGAGGGGGCTGGGGGCTTCCAGGAGCCACGCGCAATCGCCTGCATCCTGGGCGGAGCTCAAGCCCCAGCCTCCCAACGCATCTATAAGCAGTTTGCCCGCGAAGTGAATGCAGTCCTTCCCAGACTCGAAGCTACGCGCCCTCTCAAGTGGTCGGCGTGCGCCATCACGTTCAGCTCAGCGGATCAGCTCAAGTGCTCGGCCATAGCCGGGGTCCTCCCGATGCTTTGCTCCCCAGTCATCAGCAACGTACTGGTCACCAGGACCCTCATCGATGGTGGAGAAGGGCTCAACATCCTGTCCGTGGAAACATTCAACAATTTTCAAGTGCCCTACGACTAGCTTCAGCCGACCAAGCCCTTCTTCGGAGTCACCAACAATTCCACGATCCCGATCGGGCAGGTCCGCCTCCCTGTCACCTTCGGAGCCCGCAACAACTACCACACTGAGCTCATCGACTTCGACGTCGCTCACATCCGCCTGTCGTACAACGCCATCCTCGGGTACCCACCGCTGGCCAAGTTCATGGCCGTGACTCATCATGGTTACAACGTCCTCAAGATGCCAGGAAGTGGCGGAGTCATCACGGTGCCGTGTGAAGAAAAGGATGAAGTGTGTTCCCTGGAGCGAGCCTTTCAGGCCGCGTCACTAGAAGACCCAGATCGTGGAAGCAGGAGGCTTCCCGAGATCACCCCCAAGAAGAAGAAGACATCGTCACGCTTAGCCCCACAGGAGGCAAGCCCCTCAGGGCCCGCGTCTGCCCAAGGGGACCCTCCTTCCATCACATAGGAAAGCGCGCCCGGCGCCCTCCTTAGGCAGGGCTCGAGGGCTCTCACCTGGAGGGCCACTGACCTGGCCAGGGTCACGAGGGAGGCGCTTGGGCACCACGTGGAGGCATGCCTCGAAGCACGTTTCCCTCAAGAAGGAGCAGGGCGAGGAAGGTCAGACCAACAGGAGTTCGTTAACAAGGCCGTTCAAGAACTACAGGAGTCAAGACTCATGAGAGGTTGCCGCCGTCTACCAGCTATGGCTCCCCATCCAGGCAAGGATGGTGGGATGCACGTCTGCATCGACGTACCAGAGCTCAATTGGGTCGCCACGACAGAGCGCCTCTGGCCCTCGCAAGTGGGGCGTTGCGGAGGCCCACCCCACAGCTATGTTCGCATGCCTTACGGCTTGCCGAGCGTGGCTGCTGCATACCAGCGCCTCATGAGGGGCATCATGGAGACTCAGGAAGACAGGTGTTCCGCGGTCCTGGCGGAGATGGAGACGATTCGCGAGGAGCCACCAGCACCTCCGGAGCCTCCTTAGGCCCCTGGGCCTGGGGGCTCGTGAGGATCGGCTTCCGCAGCCCACCGAGTCTGCCGCACCAACGCCGCTTCATCCTCGACATCTTCAGCTGACGTCCTTCAAGCTTCATTTCTAGCTGGGAACCCCCCCAGGGCTGCTTCATTCCCAGGCCGCACGGGTCCGTCCCTGCGGCGTGTATCCCTTTTTATTTTTCGGTCATTAGCTTGCTTTGTTGGGGGCGCCCCTCGGGCTGCATCATCCCCAAGCCGCTCGGGCCAGGCCCGGTGGCGTGTATCTCCCTTGCGTTTATTTCTAGCTATGCTTTCGCCTATCATGCTTGATTACTTGATGCCTGTCCACGGCACCTCTCCTTCTCCATGTCGACCACTTGCACGTTAAAGGGGGGGTACCTGAGCATCGCGACTCAGGGCTCTTACTGGCTCTCCAGCCCTCACCCTCTGGCCTTGTCCATGGCATCGCGACCTGGCATACCAGCGATGGCTGAGACAAGCTCGAGGGCCGGGACCCGAGGACGTAGAGTGCCGGCATCTAACCCAATTTGCAGGAACACACCTCAAGATACGGCCCAGTGCCAGGCGCAACCCACCTAGAGGTAGGGACCCGTGAGTCCCGCGCTGGCTCATGGGCGCCCAGGTACACCTCACCCACGCCAACCAGAGCAACTAACGACTGACTAATAGCTATCATCACAGCCCCTTCTTCCTCCCATGATGAGCTTGCAGGACCTCCCGAGGGAGTTGCGTCGGCCGAGGCCTTCACGGAGTTCCCTTCACCCTCGTCCGCGCGAACCGCTTGCACGTTAAAGGGGGGGTGCCTGAGCATCGCGACTCAGGGCTCCTACTGGCTCTCCAGCCCTCGCCCTCTGGCCTTGACCACGGCATTGCGACCTGGCATACCAGCGACGGCTGAGATCAGCTCGAGGGCCGGGACCCGAGGACGTAGAGCAGAAAGGGGAGCAGAGGCGAGGGAGAAGGGGTACGCGAGGACCTCGCCATGCAACTCCGATTCCCGCCACCACGTGGACCCGTCGTCACACATGAGTAACCCCTGACTAACAAGATAAGTCACCGCACGACAACCCCGGTTACCGTGGCACTATCCCCGCACCTAACACAACTCCGTACTAGCGACGTCGCTCCCCTTTCTCACCGAGCGACGGCTGCTTGGGCGCCAAAGGGGACCTCCTGAGCATCGCGACTCAGGGGCTCTTACCGGACCCCGGGTCGCTCACCTCCTGGCCTTGACCACGGCATCGCGACCTGGCATACCAGCGACGGCTGACGCCGCCTTGGGACTGGGACCAGTCGACGCAGAGCACCAAGCCCTCGCGAGGTTCGAAAGGGAGAACTAAGCTACGACGGGATTGGCGACTCGCACAGTTCCATAGCATAAGTCACATGTTGACAAAAGGATCACAGACACCTTACAAGCCCCCATTGGGCGCAGTATGACTCCTTGCAAGAAATAGGTCCCGAGGGACGCTAACTACATGTGTCCCTGCAAAAGACGCCATCATCAACAGTGGGCCATCAGGCGCCGACGCCAACCCCATCCAGATCAGAGTCAGCGACGGCCGGGTGAGCCCGCCCTGCTCCGGGGGCGGCGCTGGCTCGCGGGCTCGTAGCTGTCGCCGCTCATCTCCGGAGTCGCGAAGGCCTCGCTGGGATTGCTGGATCCTCCGGTGCTCCCGTCGCTTGTGGAGCTGTCCAGGGGGCGGTCGTCGGGCCCAGCCATCGCCATAGCAAGGTCCTGGTCGCCTCCCCCGGGGCAGCACTCCAACCGGCGCCCGTTCACGTCGAAGACCTTGAAGAACATCACCGAAGCGCCATCGTACTCCAGGTGGATCGTGAGGGCGCCCCTTGCCCTGCAACCCCGAGCAATCTCGCCCCAGCCGCGAGTCATGAAGACCTCACCCGAGGCAAGGACCACGACTTCTGCCTCGGTCGCGGGGGTGCTGCAGTCGGCGTGCTGCAGCCATAATTCCAGGAGTCTTCCCTGCGGGAAGACGGAGGCAAAGAAGGGAGGAAAGCGAATCCAAGTTCGCGGAGGCATGGCAGCGTGGAGCATGAGCTCGCGGGAGGAGCCCTCGGCGTGGACTCCAGGAGGAACGACCAACACCTTCGTGACCCTCCGGCGCCGGCGACGGCGCTGGGGATCGGCATCTCCTCTTCCAAGGCCCTCGGCGTGGGCATACAAGGGAAGCGGGAACCCCGGCGGAGGCCGCTCGTACCAAGGCCTCAGCACCGCCAGGCGGTCTTCCTCGTCTCGGCCGCGCAAGGCAGGCCGTTTCTTCGGCGGGAGCGGGTCTGGTCCCTCTTGAGCAGCCTTTCCCTTCTCCACTGCAGAGAACCGGCGAATCGGGGCCATCACGCCAAGGCGGAGCAAGAATCAAGGTGAAGAAGAAAGCAAGGAGAGATGGATTGGAAGGGCACGCACGGAGCCGTACTTATAGCCGGCGGAGGCCAACCGTCGGCCTCTACGATCACAGGTAATCATGACACGGTTTGCATGCAGGGACTTGTCCAATCCGCGCGATCGTCGAGGCGTCGTGGGGAAGCGGAGACGCCCACGTCCAATCAACTGCCACGCGGCGCCCAAGGCCGCAGGCTGTTAGGGCCCGCGGCGCTTCACCCTTGCCCTTTCGCCTCTCGGCACGACCAAGTCCGGGCGCGCCTTGGGCCCGGGGGCTACTGTCGGCGTTCTGGGAACGGGGGTCCCCAGACTTGCCTGCCTGCGGCCTGCGGCGTGGCTCAAGGGGGCCCAGCACGGCCCAACTTCATCGACACAAGACCCAAGACCCTCGCGAGGAGCCAAGCCTCGCGGGGCGGACGACACAGCACTTCCTCAGGCACGGCCTCGTCAGGCTGGCTCACGAGGAGGCGGAGAGATCAAGGCAGGGTACCTCGCGAGGTGCCCATGACGCAAGCCATGACGACCAAGGGCGCCAGGCGGGTGCCAGCCCACGCAGTGTACTCCCTTTCCTCTTTGGTGCAAGGGGGGCAAGCGCAGGCAAGAGGATCAAGCAAAGGCATCCATTTCGGTGCAACGAGACCAAGACTAGTCCAACGGTGGGAAGGAGGTTATCATGGAGCCCAGAACGGCATCACCACAGAGCCTTTGGCAGGCGAGGACCAACTTTAGTCAGGATAAGTGTGCCAGATGTTCCCCTTCGAACTGGCCAATTGTTGGCGCCCTTCCCGCTCAATATTTGGGAAGAGGCCCAGGGCCTTTGCCTATAAATAGGACTAGCCACCCCCAGGGAGAAAATCAATCAAGCTAGCATCGAGCGATCAGGCCAGCAAAACTTAGAATCAGAGCGAGCAAAGAGAGAGAGAGAGAGAAGGGTGGCTGAACTCCTCTTAGCAGTTCGCCCCCCTAGCCAAGAACAGACCCTCGTGAGGCTGTTCTTCCCTGTATTGTTCTTCATCACCAGCCCAAGAGGCAATCCACCACACCACACTGGAGTAGGGTATTACACCACACCGGTGGCCCGAACCAGTATAAACTATGTGTCTTTTGTGTTGTTCCTTTGGTAGTTTAGATCCTTGCAAGACGGAGAGGTAAAGGGCATAATCTCCACGCACACCCCAGAGTTCGAACCTTAAGGGTCTGCCGGAACCCAAAATCCGACAGCGACGACCAGACGAGCTCGCCCTGCTCCAGGACCGGCGCTGGCTCGGGGGCTCGTAGCTGTTATCGCTCGTCTTCGGAGTCATAAAGAGTTCGCCGGAGTCACCGGATCCTCCGACGCCTCCATCGCCCGAGCAGCCGCCAAGGGGGCGGTCGGTGGGCCCGGTCCTCGCCGTGGCAGGGTCTCGACCACCTCTCCTGGGGCAACACTCCAGCCGGCGCCCGTTCACGTCAAAGACCTTGAAGAACATCACCGAGGCACCGTCGTACTCCATGTGGATCACGAGGGCGCCTCTCGTCCTGCAAACCCGGGCGATTTCGCCCCAGCCTCGAGTCATGAAGACCTCGCCCGGGGCAACGACTGCGACCTCCGCCTCGGTCGCAAGGGTGCTGCAGCCGGCGTGCTGCAGCCACAGTTCCAAGAGTTCTCCCTGCGGGACGATGGAGGCAAAGAAGGGAGGAAGGCGGATCCAAGACTGAGGAGGCATGGTGGCCTGGAGCACGAACTCTCTGGAGGAGCCCTCAGTGTGGACCCCAGGGGGGACGACCCACACCTTCGTGACCCGTCGGCGCCGACGATGGCGCCGCCCGTGGCGATCGGCATCCACCCCGTCAGAGCCCTCGATGTGGGAATACAAGGGGAGCGGGAACCCCGGCGGTGCCCGCTCGCCCCAGGGCCTCGACACCACCTGAAGAGTTCCCTCGTCCCGACGGCGGAGGGCGAGCCGTTTCTTCAGCGGGAGCAGGTCTGGTTCCTCTCGGGGGCCTTTCCCTTCTCTGCCCTGAGAACCGATGGATCGGAGCCATCACAGCAAGACGGAGCAAGGATCGGGAAGAAGGAGGAGCAAGGAGGAATGGACTGGAAGGGCGCACGCCGTTCCGTACTTATAGCCGGCGAAGGCCAACTGTCGGCCTCCACGATCTCAGGTAATCATGACCCGTTTTGCATGCAGGGACTTGTCCAATCCGTGCAGATGTCGAGGCGTTGTGGGGAAGCGGAGACGCCGACATCCACTCAACCGCCACGTGGCGCCCAAGGCCGCAGGCTGTTAGGGCCCACGGCGCTTCGCCCTTGCCCTTTCGCCTCCCTGCACGGCCAAGTCCGGGCGCGCCTTGGGCCCGGGGGCTACTGTCGGCGTTCTGGGAACGGGGGTCCCCAGACTTGCCTGCCTGCGGCCTGCGGCGTGGCTCAAGGGGGGCCCAGCACGGCCCATCTTCATCAACACAGACCCAAGACCTTCGCGAGGGGCCAAGCCTCGCGGGGCGGACGACACGGAGCTTCCTCAGGCACGGCCTCATCAGGCTGGCTCGCTAGGAGGCGGAGAGATCAAGGCGGGGTTCCTCACGAGGTGCCCATGACGCAAGTCATGACGACCAAGGGCGCTAGGCGGGCGCCACCCCGCACAGTGTCCTTCCTTTCCTCTTTGGTGCAAAGGGAGCAAGCATAGGCGGGAGGATCAAGCAAAGGCACCCATTTCGGTGCAACGAGACCAAGACCAGCTCCGCGACAAGGAGGAAGTCACTGTGGAGCCCAAGCCAGCGTCATCACCAGAGCCTTTGGCAGGCGAGGACCAACTTTAGTCAGGATGTTCCCCTTCAAAATGGCCAATTGTTGGCGCCCTTCCCGCTCAATATTTGGGAAGAGGCCCAGGGCCTTTGCCTATAAATAGGACTAGCCACCCCCAGGGTAGAGGCATCTTGACATCTAGCAAGCCGGCAATCAGTTAGATAGGCATAGGCAATAGACAGGAAGAGAAAGAGAGAGAAGGGCGATTGAACTCCTCCTAGTAGTTCATCGCCCCGGCCAAGAACATACCCTCGCGAGGCTGTTCTTCCTTGTATTGTTCATCATCATCAGCCCAAGAGGCAATCCACCACACCACACTGGAGTAGGGTATTACATCACATCGGTGGCCCGAACCAATATAAACCCTGTGTCTATTGTACTGTTCTTTTGGTAGCTTAGATCCTTGCGAGGCGGTGGGGTGCAGGTAGGTAGGAAGCGTAATCTTCCACGCACCCCAGAGTTCGAACCTCAAGGGTCTTCCGGAACCCGAAATCCGACATTTGGCATCGTGGAACCTCTCCCTCAACCTGAAGATGTTGCTATTCGTCGGCAGCAAGTCCATGCCTTCATCACTAACCAGCTGGAGTTACCGGTACGATCTGCTCAGACTTGCTTTCAGGGCATAGGCCTCTATGAGATGCAAGATCCAATTATTCGCGCTGCTTTAGTTCCTCACCCTCCTTGGCCGCTCCATTTAGATCAGCATGGCAATGAGATGTTTGTTAGGCTTATCAATCATGATGATGGTCAGGGTTACCGAGCTTTGCAAGGGCATAGAACTGGTTGGTTGATGTTTGTTGGAGTACCTCTTGATTATCATAATGAGGTCAATTTGTCTGAAGTCGCGGGAACTTTTGGTCAGTTCCATTATTTGAATCATCAAGATGATCGGCTTGTGCGTGCGTTGGTTTATGCTTCTTTCCCTGATGATCAGTTGGTCCCAAGAGACATAGTTTTTTGTCAGTTTGCGAATGTTGGAGGTGCAGTTGTTTCTTGGACTGTGGCAGTCTCAATCCTGACTACTGAATTTGCGGAGCAGCTTCCACCTGATGAGGACGTCATGCCTCTAGATGGAAATCCTCACCTGATGCCAGGTCAGCTACAGCCACTTGAGAACTTTTGGGTACTTCCACCGTACCCTGCTCTTGGTTGGAATGATGCTCCACAACCTGCTGCCCAGAGGAGCCCTAACATCCCAGCCCTCAAGATCTTCATGGCTGGGGCAATGAGGAGAATGTGAATGACATAGAGCAGGTGCAGCTACATGTCCAGGAAGCAAACTCAATGGTTTTGAATCCTTCCATGGGCTCTAACGATTCTGGCGATGCTGTTGGCCCATTTCAGCCAGTTGGTTAGGATGGGCCTAACAATGTTGTAGGTCAGGGTCCCAACTTGTTTGATGAGCATATTCAGGATGTTGTTCCTCATGTGCCTCAACAAGAGCAGTTAGTTCCTCAGCCCGAGCAGATTATGCCACCACAGCAGCTTTTGGTTCAACCTGAGCAACCAGTGGCCATGGAAGATCCTCAGCATGATCTAGAGATGGGTTTGCCTGCAGATGACCTACCTATTGAGCAGAACAATCTTGCCACCGTTCCATATAACCCAATTGTGATGCAACCTCCTCTGCATGTTGGCCTTGTCAGAATTTTTATGGGGCCAGCTCTACCTCCTAAGTTTATTTGGAGAATATCTTTTGAGTCACTCATGCCCACATTCCTCATTGCTCAAAGCCCTAGAGATTTGTCACCTCCTAACAGGTTTTGTCTGCGCAAAAGATCTTGGTCGGTGGCTTTTGATCTCCCAGTTTCTTTTAGTCCTTCGACCCAATGCGATTCTGAGCCCTCTCAACACATTGCAAGAAGGTTGTTTTTGGAGGACAGCACCAGCCAGAGCTCTCTGCCTGGGCCAGATGATAGTGTCACTTTTTCTGAAGATTACTCTTAGAACACTGCCGACAAGAGCTTCATTTTCTCTACCACCACCATGCAGAGAAAGAAGCCCCGTGCTAGAAAGTCCAAGATTTCTGTTGTTCGTGCTGTTTCAGCCTTCTTAGATAGGAGGATGACCAGAAGTGCAGCAAAATCACAAGGTTTTAAACCTATCTCTCCTTTGTCCCCCAAGCCTAGGCCTCTCACGCAGCCTAGAGCTAAGAAGCTAAAACCTAACACACATAGTGCCACTCCTAGCAATCAGGATAAACCAGAGGATGCAAACTCTCATGGTAAAGTTCCACCCCCGATACCAATTGCTATGCTTAAGCAGATTGGGTCTGCACTTGGAGTACCTCCGGAGAAGATGACTGTGGAGAAGCTTATGGCTTCTTCAGATGCTGCCCCACCACCTTCAGTTCCTAATGATGATTAGTTATCTTTATTGTCATATAGGGAGGCATGTCCCTTGTCATGCCAATTATCTGAACCTTATTTCTCCTCTGTTTGCTGCCTGCACATTATCCTGGATGCTACTTTATATATTATGCTTTTGCTTCACTGTTATGCAGTGAACTATTATATCCGCCTCTTCATTAATGTTTTTAATGAATTCACAACAAAGAAGAGACTGGAAAGTGCTTTGTTGGAACGTGCGAGGCCTAAATTCTGAGGACAGACAAAGAAGTGTTAGAGCTAAAACTGAGGAAAGTCAGTGCTCTGTTATCTGTCTACAAGAAACTAAATGCGATTTTTTTGATCATCGAGCAATTAGGAAGTTTCGCCCCAGACGGTTTGATAACTTTGTATACTCACCCTCTGTTGGGGCCTCTGGTGGCATTCTTGTGTTGTGGTGCTCCAATGTTTTCTCTGGCATGCTGGTGGATACAAAGCCATTTGGAGTTATAGTTTCTTTCACGTCTGTGCACAATGCAAGTCAATGGACATTGGTTAATGTTTATGGGCCTTGTCAAGGGCCAGCTAGAGATGATTTTGTTCAGTGGCTCTATAATTTAGATATTCCAGTGGATGATAATTGGCTTCTTGTGGGAGATTTTAATTTCACACGATCTCTTGATAACAGAAATTTGCCAAGTGGAGATATAAATGATATGTTGCTCTTCAATGAAATAATTGGTCATCTGGGCCTTCTTGAGCTGCCTTTAAAAGGAAGATCTTATACCTGGTCCAACATGCAAGAAAATCCCCTGCTTGAGCAACTACATTGGTTCTTTACTTCTTCCACTTGGATCAATGAATGCCCCAACACAATGGTCCAACCTCTTGCAAGAACTGCATCTGATCATGTGCCATGTGTAGTTTCAATTGCTACATCTATACCTAAGGCAAAAATCTTTATATTTGAAAACTATTGGGTGGACTTACTCGGTTTCTTTGAATGCGTGGAGCAGTCATGGAATGCTCCAACAATGAAATCAAATTCTGCAGCTAGGCTAACCGAAAAGTTCAAACGACTGAGATATGCTCTTAAGCAGTGGTATATCAGTTTGTCAAGGCTTAAGAGGCCATTGAAGGTTGCAATGAGATGGTTTTATTCTTTGACAATATGGAAGAATTGAGGCCTTTAACAAGACCTGAGTTTAACTTCAGGAAAATTGTAAAGCTACATGTTGAAGACCTTCTCCATTTGCAGTTCATATATTGGAAACAAAGATGCACCATTAGATGTATCGAAGTTGGGGAGGAAAACTCCAAAATTTTTCAAGCAATGGCCACTGAAAGATTCAGGAAAAAATCTATTTCTTCACTACAAGATGATGATGGAAATATTATTTCTGACCATCAACAAATGGCTAGTATGTTATGGGGAACTTTTAGAAATAGAATGGGTGTTTCTATAGGGATTGATATGAGGTTTGATCTAGGTTCTTTGATTGAGACTGTGGATGGACTGGACAATTTGTCTGCTCCTTTTTTCTGAGGATGAGATAAATGAAGTCCTCAAATCTCTACCCACCAATAGGGCACCTGGTCCTGATGGTTTCACTGGTTTGTTTGTTAAGAGGTGTTGGCATATCATCAAGCAGGATTTTTTTGCAGTTTTCCAGGATTTTTATGATGGCAAGATCACAATAAGCAACATTAATGGGTCTCTAATTACTTTAATCCCCAAGAAACTGTCACCTGAGGGTCCCAATGGCTTTAGGCCCATTTCTCTGACAAACACCTGCTTGAAGTTTCTGACAAAGCTCCTAACCAATAGATTGCAAAAGGTTATATTAAAATGCATTCACAAGAATCAATATGGGTTTCTCAAGTCTAGATCTATACATGACTGTATTGCTTGGACTCTGGAGTATATCCATCAGTGCGATAAATCCAAAAAACCCATTTTGATTCTCAAGTTGGATTTTGCAAAGGCCTTTGATACTGTGGAGCATGATCTTATCCTCAAACTTCTGCATCATAAAGGCTTTGACAGCAAATGGATTAGGTGGATTAAAGAGCTTTTATCATCTGACACTTCTTCTGTCATTTTGAATGGAGTTCCTGGAAAGCAATTTATCTGTAAAAGGGGTGTGAGGCAGGGGATCCTCTATCAACCCTCCTGTTTGTCCTTGCAGCCGATCTGTTACAAACTTTGGTGAATAACATGCTGAGAAATGGAGTGATTTCTTTGCCTATTGAAACACATGATAAGGAGTTTCCTATTGTTCAGTATGCTAATGATATTCTCCTCATAGTACCTACAGTGGACTCACAACTCCTGGCTCTTAAGGACATGTTGCAGGATTTTCATGCCTCCACTAGACATAGAGTTAACTTTCATAAGTCATGTATTTTGCCTATAAATGTGGATGAGGCAGAAACTGCAAGATTGGCTGCTGTTTTTGGTTGTCAGGTTGGGACCCTCCCTTTTACTTACCTTGGGCTTCCTGTGGGTACCACCAAGCCAAGGATACAAGACCTATTCCCAGTGGTGGATTGGGTTGAATGAAGATTGTCTGCCAGCTCCTGTCTCCTCAATCAAGGAGCCAGATTGCAATTTCTCCAATCAGTATTGTCTTCTTTGCCCATATGTTTCCTTTGCAGTTTATGCTTGCCAGCTGGTATTATCAAGCAAATTGAAAGAATTATGAGACAGTTCTTATGGAGAGGAAACTCTGACACTCCCAGACAATCATTGGCAGCTTGGCCCCTAGTTTGCAGGCCTAAAGAAAAAGGTGGCATGGGGATTATTAACCTGAACATCCAGACACAGATCCCTCCTTACAAAACATTTGTCCAAGTTTTATAACAAAGCTTATATTCCTTGGATGTATCTCATTTGTAACACTTATTATGATGGAGTGGTGCCCTATGGAACTGTGTTGTGTGGCTCCTTTTGGTGGAGGGATATAACTAAACTTAATGAAGCTTTCAGGCTACACTGTGAGGTAACTATTAACATGGGGGACTCTGTTCTTTTCTGGTTTGATGTTTGGATCTTTTTGGGATCATCTATTCCTCTCAGGTAAAGGTTTCCCAGACTCTTCTCTTTTGCCATTGATGATATGGTCTCTGTAAGAGATGTCCTCAACACCCTTGATATGGCGGAGCTCTTCCATCTGCCCTTATCACCAGAAGCAATGGATGAAATGATCACACTGCAGAATGGCCTGCTTGGTATGAATATTGATGATAGTATAAATGATTCTTGGTCATGGATCCCAGGCAAAGGAAAATTCTCTACCGAGAGTTACTATGCAACGATGCATGCCCATCTTCCTACTGATATGCCAGCCAATGGATTTGGGAGAGCAGGTCAACAATGAAGATCAAGGTGTTTGCGTGGTTAATGCTTAATGATAGATTGAATACCTGAGATTTGCTGGTTAGGAGGCAATGGAGATCGCCTCAGGAGGACAACACTTGTCCCTTATGTCATGCTCAAGCCCTTGAAGACAGAAATCATCTATTCTTTATCTATCAATTCAGCTCAAGAGTCTGGAATTTTTTGCAAATTCAGTGGCTTGCTGGTCTGTCTCCTTCAGAGTGCCTACTTGCTGCCAGGAAGAGTTTTGGCCAATCTTTCTTCAAAGAGGTTGTTTATCTTGCTGCTTGGAATCTCTGGTTATTGAGGAATGGAAGAATCTTCAGAAATGAGAGGCATACCTTTGCAGCATGGAGGAGAAATTTCATCCATGATATTACCCTGCTTTCACTCAGATTCAAGCCTAGTTTAAAGACTTTGTTGCTAAATTGGATTAATTCTTTGCCTTAGATGGCGCCTTGTATTCATGCTGCCCATCTTGTAATTATGTACATAGGGCCATAGGTGAGTAGTCTAATTTTTCTAGTTGAGTAGCCTAACTTTTCTTACCAGAAACTTTTGTATTTTGTTGGTTGAGTTTTAATAAAGTACTGTGGGGTTGTTGCCTCACAGTTTCCAGTCAAAAAAAAACATTGACTTAAGCCTCCCCCAAGCTTGAGAGATACTTTCTCCTTCACGAGGCCAACAATTATATATATAATTCCGATCACGATGAACCAGATGCATAGGATAAAACTTCTGATGAAATTCCAATTTCAATCGGTTGTAGTTCCAAGCTCCAATATCATCACATAGCCTATACCATGTCAATGCCTTTCACTTAAAAGATAAAGGGAATATCTTCTACTTGTCTTCATCCTAAGGCAAACCTGCAAGCTTAAATCATCCACAAACTTCATACACATAGATTAGATGCATATCAGGATGTAGTGTTCCATCTCCTGCATAAGGATTAGCTAGCAGTTTCTCTATCACACCAGAAGGAATTTCATAATAAATATTTTCAGTAGTGCAGTAGGTTGAGGAGAAACTCTTTGCTCTTCCGGTTGAGGTGAAGATACCCCGAACAAGCCTCTCAAAGGGTAATTTTCCATAGTGACAAGTGACAGTAAATTTCAGCACATAATATAAATTTTTCCTTACCAAATTCCACTCACCAAAGGCGCTTCACTCCCCGGCAACGGTGCCAGAAAAGAGTCTTGATGACCCACAAGTATAGGGGATCTATTGTAGTCCTTTAAATAAGTAAGAGTGTTAAACCCAACAAGGATCTGAAGGAAATGACAAGCGGTTTTCAGCAAGGTATTTTCTGCAAGCATTGAAATTACCGGTAACAGATAGTTTGGTGATAAGATAATTTGTAACGGGTAACAAGTAACAAGTGTAACAAAGGTGCAGCAAGGTGTCCCAATCCTTTTTGTAGCAAAGGATAAGCCTGCATGAACTCTTATATAAAGCAAAGCGCTCCCGAGGACACATGGGAATTATTGTCAAGTTAGTTTTCATCATGTTCATATGATTCACATTCTTACTTTGATAATTGATATGTGGGTGGACCGGTGCTTGGGTGCTGTCCTTACTTGGACATGCCTCCCACTTATGATTAACCCCTCTCGCAAGCATCCACAACTACGAAAGAAGAATTAAGATAAATCTAACCATAGCACGAAACATGTGGATCCAAATCAGCCCCTTACAAAGCAACACATAAACTAGGGTTTGAGCTTATGTCACTCTAGCAACGCATCTACTTATTACTTCCCAATGCCTTCTCCTAGACCCAAATCATGGTGAAGCACTACAAAAAAATACACTTCAGTGATGATACGTGTTTGTCATAGTAGGTCAGGTTTTTTGTCATGCATGTACATCCATGACGATTTTATGACAGAATCAAGATAACCTGTGCTGTTGGTAGAAGTGTTCTGTGATAATGCCAAAATTATCATCACGGAAGTGTCCACTTCCATGATGATAAATGGTGTGTCATGGAAGTGATTTCGTCAAGGGTAATCGACACGTGGCATCCAACGTAAGGGTCGCCGTTAAGCTATCGGGTTCCTGTTGTGTGGTAACCCGTTAACAGCCCGGACCAATGGGGATTTTCCACGTGTAAAATCATCATTGGCTGGAGGAAACACGTGTCGGCTCATCGTTGGGACAGATGGCATCCACTCATTGGACCGAAGGCGCCTATGATACGTCGACATGTGGCACGGCCCAACAGAGGCCCATTCCTGTGAAAAGGCCAGCACGTTTGACTTGGTCAAAAGGTAGCGGGCCGGCCCACGGAAAGCCTGTTAACGGCCTGTTCGCATATAACCCATTTACAACTCGCTAACTTAGGTCCCGTTACGGCCTATCCGAATTAGGCCCAGTAGCGTCATCCAGGCCGTCCAATATGATTCCAGCCTGTTGTAACTTCCGGCCTATGTATGGCCCATGACATCTTTCGGGCGATATGAGGCCCTTTGTAACTCTTAGCCCATTAATGGCCCATGGTGAAGCTGGCCCATAATGAACAATGTATCACTTTATACCCATTAATGGCCCATTATTCCATTTGGCCGTTTCCAGCCCATGTTATCTTTCGGCCTTCTCAGGGCCCATTTATTCTTGGGCTCATTTCCAGCCTTCGGTTATACGACCTGTTACTGGCCTTTTCTGCTTGTGGGCCAAATTTAGCCCGTGGTTACAGTCGGCCCGTTTGTGGCCCGTTAATCCGTTGGGCCGTTTTCATAGCATCATCAAATACGACGATTAACGACGACCCGTTATGGTCGGCCCATGAACGGACGATTCCAACTCTAGCCCGTTTATGACCCATAATGTGGTCCGTTATTGGCCCATGTTTGGCCAATCGATCAAACGGCCCGTAAAAGGCCCATTGATGCTACGCCCCATAGAAGGCCCATTATTTCTACGCCCCGTAGAAGGCCCATTGTTTCTACGGTCCGTAGGAGGCCCAGGGTCACTACAGTATATATGTAGCCCATGGCCTAGTTTTAAAAAATAGGTTATTGTGGCCACTAGCAAACCACGGAAAAAGAACTACACTTACTACAAGCAAACAAATAAACAAGACAACAAGGAAATAAATAAGCAAGCAACTTACGCTAGGCTATCACGACTATTACACATATTACATCCACTGGGCATCAAAGTTCGCCACCAGTGCAAATATAGGGAACAAATGAGCATATCACGTACACTGATTGTCAAAGTTGGCGATTAGTGCAAATAAACGACGCAGCAAAACAAGTCGAGAACTGAAACCACTTCAGAAGATCTCAAGAAACAATATCCTAGGTACCCATAATGCTGGCAAGATGCTTCACAAGCTTATTAACGTTCTCTTGTTTGGCGCTTAAATCCTCCAGCGCTTGTTGTTGCACCAGAAAGTATGCATCTGAATTCTACAAGGACTTGCTCAGTCCTTTGGCCTCCTGTCGCAGAACATCTGATCGATGTCTTTCAACTTGAAGTTGAGACTCAAGAAGCCGAATTAATTCAGGCAGCAAGTTCGAAGAGCTGGTGCCAGCAGTAGTGGCCAGTAACTCGAACACTACATCAAGACAGGACATTGGGGTTGTCTCAGTGTCTCCAATATAGTTTTTATTAGCTTTCTTGGAGACCAACATGGATGTCTCACTATCTTGAACCTTATCTGCATTACTTCCTTTACCATTGCATAACGGGGTACTCTTCTCCAATATTTTATCCGCATTCTAAAGGAGAAACAAACAGACACATCACAGGTTTACCATGTTGTATTTGAAACTCATTTTGGTAAACCAATTCAGTAGTAAGGTGGAAAGGATAACAACATGAAACAAACATATATCTATGTAGTATGGTCACTGTATGGTCTATATCATTCTAGTTTATGTTGCCAAATCAAGATAGAGGCAGTTCAAATCATGTCTATTTAAGACAAAGCAGCATAGGAAGAATATAAGTGTGGGAAACTACACAGCAATAACAACACTTGTAATGTGTATGGCATGAGAACATAACTGTTTATTCAATTGAAACTGAAATCAACATAGAGCAAGTTACAACAACAAACACATTAAAGAAACATGTTTAAAACATACCTGTTGCGCCATTGGAGTTTCAATTGCATCCTTCAAATTTGAAATTAGTTGGTACGAGTAAATACAGTGATGCAAGAGCAAAGGAGTATGAACCATAGCTACAGAACCTGACCTGAGAACAATTCTTCTTCTGCTTTAAGCATTGACTTGGGGTTCGGAGTGGTGGTCCTCATGCTTTGAGCACTGCAGTTGCCTTACTAACTGCTCGTGTTTGGATGCTTTGTGGTGGAGACGGTGGTGTGTCAACTAGAACCGGGTTACTATCTGCTGGCGTTTGGGTTAGAAGGGGTGTAGCTGGTTCTATTTCCAACTGGGTAGGGGTACAATCTACGTGAGTATGGGTTATGTGTGGTGGGGTTGGTTATTGCGCAAGTACAACCGTGGCTCTATCTGCATCGACACGTAGCACTATCTTTTCTAAAGACCGCGTTTTTACTCCCGCAGATACTGCCATCACCCCCTCCAATTCAAATGGCTGATAAACAAGAAAAGTAATTGAATGTACATACATTGTAAGATAGACATGTGCAATGGATAGTAGGGAAGAAAATAGGGCATGAAATAATTCACATTTATGTTGTCTAACCAAACATAATAGCATGCCATAATTTCACATATATGATGGCTAATTAAACAGGATAGCATGACACAATTTCACATGTATGATGACTAACTAAACATGATAGAAGGGCATACTTCAAAATATGATGACTATGTAAAGAGGATGACATGATATAACTATACGATGTGTCTATTAAAGTGGTTGGCATGCCATAATTCACAAACATGCCGTCGATGGAAACATGATGGCATGATATAATTCATGGATAGAATGACATAATTCAAAAATACGATGACTATGTAAACATGATGAGATGATATAACTATATTATGTCTTTAGAAAATGGGTTGTGTCGGTGTACTAGAGTAGGGGTACCCTAGTATCCCGAACTTGTGCACGGGCAGTCGCAGCACCCCGCGGCAAAGCTTGCCGGGCGACCGCCAAGGCCCTCTGTGGTTCCTTTTGAGCCATTGAAGAACAAAGTATTCAAGCCAAGGAGACAAGGCCCCGGCAAGAGCAGCTTGCCGGGAAGGCCACTCAAGGCACAAGACCCCGGCAGGAGGAGCTTGCCGGGGAGGCCACCCAAGGCATCTCAAGGAACTTGCCGCGACGCGCCACGCGTCCCGGCAAGACCCGACGAGTGACAAGCTCCCGGACGCGACAAGACAACGGCCGCGGCAAGGCGTTTGCCGCGGCTAGCAACCACTCTGTACCCGCGCTCCAGCACACCCACCAACGTGTCGCTCTGGGACCCTTCCAGGCGTACGTGGCGGGAGGCTGTGCAGCCAGGGGTGCACTGTGGCAAGCGGCGCTGACAAGATCGCCATCGTGGCGAGTGGTGGCGTCCCTGGCGGTCCCTTTTCTGCACTGTTTGGGCGACGTAGATAGACATTTAATGCCCTTGTCCCCTGCCGTCAGGGTTAGGTATGACACACAGTGCAGGTAGCTGTACCAACCGCAGCACCTTTTCCATTTTTGCCCTTGCCTACGTTGCCACCTGTCGGTGACCCCTTGAGCATATAAAAGGAGGCCCATGCGCAACGTAGAGGAGGAAGAATAGAACGCTCACGCTCGGTCTCGTTAGCTGCTGGTGCATACTGTAGCACTCAGCGCTCCCGAGCAAGAACTCAATACAAACCACAAAGCAGCAGTAGGAGTATTATCTCTCCGGAGAGCTCCGAAGCTGGGTAAACTGCTCGTGTGCTCCTCCTCGATCTGCTCTTCGTGCGACCTCCGCCCCCCGCCGAACCGAAAGGGGCTCGGTCCCCATAGGTGCTCGCGGATCAGTTTCCCCGACATCTTTGGCGCGCCAGGTAGGGGGCGTCGAGGTTGTGTGAACCTGATCCGGCGTTCACACGAGCTAGATCTTCATCATCTTCATCGACATGCCGCCGAAGAAGAAAGCTTCGGAGGCGGCTGCTCCGTCCGCGACGAACCCACCACCGCCGGAGCAAACGGCTGGTAGGGAAGACGCCGACGGAAGAACGGGCGTCGACGAGGGAGCTCACGGTGCCGCCAGGTCCAAGGACAAGGCTGCGCAGACCTCGGCGTCCGCACATCCATCGCGCTCATCTCAGGAGGCGCGGAATCGGCAGCGACATGGCACTCACAGTACCATCCGCTCGCTGGACCCGGATCGAGCTGGTGGATCTCGGGATGCTCAAGGCCAGCATGCACGCCAACATGTTGGCACGAGCGAGGCACGGTCGCCTGGACAGGATAATGCTCCTTCTAACATAGTTAGAAGTTCGAGCAAATCCCGCTCCACACCGTTCGCCACCGCTACCCGCCACTCCAGCAGAAGCTTTGGCGCGAGCCCAACTGCTCCTAGATTACCCTCCAACGGCGGACAAGATCGACGACTGGAGGGCCACCATTCAGAGTCTCATCGGCTTTGCCAACGGCGACACTCCACGGCAGCCGAGTACATCGCAGCCGCGGCGAGCCAGTCAGGCAGGGGCCGATGGCGACAAAACCGGTGGGGGTGCAACCATCGTGCACTCTCCGCCGCGAAGGCCAAGATCACCACCTCACAGGATCCACCTCGACAGCGACTCTACCGCGTCATCGGATCCACGAGCTCGTCGCGATCAACGCCAAGTTCTTCACGAACGACAGCAAGAAGACGCTCGTACTCGCATCGAGCGCCGAAGAGAAGCGCAGCGTCAGTCAGACCAGCGCGCTGGGCCCGCTGTCGACATGCGTGCGCCAGGGGAACCAGGCGACCTTGTGACGCCCGGATAATTAAGCTACAGTAATTCCCTGCTAATGATGCCACGTCACCTCAGTTACTGTTGATAACCTTGCGTTGATTCAAAACCAGTCAAAATTCAAATTTAAAATAAAGTCAAACGATGAACGTTTTTAAATATTAAAACTAAAATGTTCGTGTAATGCCAAATAAAGCATAGGTAATTATGGTGGGGAAGCTACACCTTTATAAAATGTTTGAATACTTTAAAATAAATAAAACAGTAGCCGAAAACATTTATTAAATGCTTTTAATTAAATAAACAAATGCCAACTATTTAATTAATGTACCATATTAATTGTGGCAGTGGCCTATTTACTAAATACTAATTTAGGGGCTAGTGTTATATTTTATAAAACTAAAAATAAAATGAAACTAAAAAAAGAAAACCGATAAGATTTAAAAAGAAAAACCAAGTAGAAAAGAAAAGGCCACTGTTCCCCTCGGCCACTAGGCCGAATTGGCAAGGCCAGCCCAACACCCATTTATCCCCTTCCTCCCTGTTCATGCAGCCCCCGTGGACGCAGAGCGTCCGTCCATGGCGCTGATGGCCACGGGGCGGCCATCCGGCAGCTCCCCGACGCCTACAAGACCTACCCCGCGGCGCCCCAAACCCTAGATCGCCTCCCCTCTCCGCTCTCGCCCTTCTCCCTCTCGATTTTTCTCGCGCCCGAGCTACTGTCACCGCGCTCATCGTCTTCTTCATCGTCGCTGTGTCCACCGGCCAGCGTTCGCCGTTCCAAGGTCTCCGGAAGACGCGCCTCCGTCGTCAACTTCACCTTCGAGGGCAATTTCCAGCTGAAGGCCCCCACTCGTCACCAACGGACGTCGTCCTCAAGCCCGGTTGGCCCTGTTCGGCGGCGGATTCGTCGCGTCCCGACCTTCCCCGGCCTCCTCGACCTCGCCACCGACCCCCCGCTGTGAGCCCCGGGCTGATTCCCCTCTTTTTCCCGTCGATCTATCGCCGTAGCAGTCGTTGCCCGAGCTCGCGCTCACCCCCGTCCGTCGCGCCCCTGAACATCCGCGCCCACCTGCATGCGTGCGCCCGCTCCTGCCCAACCCCGCGTTGCTGCTGCTAGCGCGGTTGCTGCCGCCTCTAACGCCGGTGCCGATGCCGCCTGCCGGCGACGCCTGCTGCGCTCCGCCGCGGCCCTAGGCTACTGCCTACTGCGGTGTTGCCTCTGCTTCCATAGTCGCTATAGCTACTGGCCCGCATCCGTTCGCCACCCCCCTCGCCCGTGCGCGCTGCCGCTGCACTGCTGCGCGCTCAGCCGGCCGCGAAGCTCTCCGCCATCGCCGTT
This sequence comes from Aegilops umbellulata, assembly GCA_032464435.1. Classification (NCBI taxonomy): domain Eukaryota; kingdom Viridiplantae; phylum Streptophyta; class Magnoliopsida; order Poales; family Poaceae; genus Aegilops; species Aegilops umbellulata. The sequence goes on from CP136057.1 coordinate 280,736,124, forward strand.
GCGGACCACTCTGACCTCCCCGTCGCCCGTCCGCGCGCGTCGAGCTGCGCCCCGCTGCACTGCTGCGCGCTCAGCCGGCCGCGAAGCTCTCCGCCATCGCCGTTGCGGACCACTCTGACCTCCCCGTCGCCCGTCCGCGCGCGTCGAGCTGCGCCCGGCCGCGCTCGCCGTTGCCCGCGCACGCTACTACTTCCTGCTGCTCTACTTCTGCTGCTAGGTGCTACGCTGATGTTGCTGCTGCTGGCCACGACCGCGCCCAGCCCGCACGCCGGCCAGGCCTTGGCCGCGCCGGGTGCCTGCTGCTGTGCCACTACTGTTGCTCGTCTGCCGTTGCTTGCTACCTGCTGCTGCTCCTTGCGCTACTCTGTTGCTTGGCTGCTTTGCTCTGCTTCTGCTTTGTACAACTGCTAGCTACTGCATATTGTTGCTGCTACCGCTTCTTGGGCATGGCCGCCAAGGCTCCCGTACATGGCCGTGTGACTGGTGCTGTTATGCGTGTGTATGCACAGCCAAGTGCACGTATGTGTCCAGGCACATGGAGCCAATCCAGTTTAATTAGTGCTTATAGCCATTGACATGTGTGACCCATCACTATACAAACCTGTTTAGCACTTTAGTTAAATTATCTTTCAATGACAAATAGGCCCCACCTGCACTATTCACACTTTGACCCAGGTCAACTTTGACTATTGACTGTTGACCTGCTGACTGGATGTTGACCTTGACCTTGGCCCCACTGTCATACAATGTGGCTAGAATAGCACTAGAAGGTAACAAAAGTATATTCTGTTTTTAATTCGAATTAATAATAAATCCAAAAACATTAAACTTTAAAAAATCATATAAAATAATCCGTAACTCGGATGAAAATACTTTCTACATGAAAGTTGCTCAGAAAAACAAGTCGAATCCGGATACGTAGCCCGTTCGTCCGCGACACATCCCTAGCATAGCAAACACGCAACTTTTTCCCTCCGGTTCATCTGTCCGAAAACGCGAAACACCGGGGATACTTTCCTGGATGTTTTCCCCCTTCGTCGGTATCACCTATCCCCGCGTTAGATTACCCCTGGCACCGCGTATTGCCTTGTTATATTTTGTGTGATGCTTTGTTTGCTCCGTATTTACTGTTTTCCCCCCTCTTCTTCTCCGGTAGACACCGAGACCGACGCCGCTGCTACCCGGTACGACTACGGAGTTGACGACCCCTCTCTCTTGCCAGAGCAACCAGGCAAGCCCCCCCCCTTAATCACCAGATATCGCCTACTCTCTTCTATACTGCTTGCATTAGAGTAGTATAGCATGTTACTGCTTTCCGTTATCCTATCCTGATGCATAGCCTGTCCTTATTACTACTGTTGTTACCTTTACCTGCTCTCCTACATGCTTAGTTTAGGATGCTAGTTTACCATCAGTGGCCCTACATTCTTGTCCGTCAGCTGTGCTATACTATCGGGCCGTGATCACTTGGGAGGTGGTGACGGGTATATACTATACTTTATACATGATACATGTGGTGACCAAAGACGGGTCGGCTCGTAGGAGTACCCACGAGTGGATCTTTGAGGCGAAGCGACAGGCAGGTTCAGACCACCTAGGAGAGAGGTGGGCATGGCCCTGTCGGCGTTCGCGGATACTTAACACGCTTAACGAGATCTGGGTATTTGATCTGAGTCTGGCCATTTGGTCTATACGCACTAACCAACTACGTGGGAAAGATATGGGCACTCGGTGTCGTGGTATCAGCCGAAGCCTTCGTGACGTCAGCGACTGAGTGGCGCGCGCCGCATTGGATCGTAAGCTCGCACTTGTATTAAGGGGGCTAGATCTGCTTCCGGCCGCGTTCGCAACGTGCAGGTGTGCTCAGGGCGATGGGCCCAGACCCCTGCGCGCTTAGGTTTAGACCGGCGTGATGACCGCTCTGTTGTGCCTAGGTGGGGCTGCGACGTGTTGATCTTCCAAGGCCGGGCATGACCCAGAAAAGTGTGTCGGGCCAAATGGGATCAAGCGTGTTGGGCTATGTGGTGCACCCCTGCAGGGAAGTTAATCTATTCGAATAGCCGTGTCCCTCGGTAAAAGGACGACCCGGAGTTTTATCTTGACCTTATGACAACTAGAACCGGATACTTAATAAAACACACCCTTCCAAGTGCCAGATACAACCCGGTGATCGCTCTCTAACAGGGCATCGAGGAAGGGATCGCCGGGTAGGATTATGCTATGTGATGCTACTTGGAGGACTTCAGTCTACTCTCTTCTACTTGCTGCAAGACGGAGGCGACCAGAAGCGTAGTCTTCGATAAGACTAGCTATCCCCCTCTTATTCTGGCATTCTGCAGTTCAGTCCACCGATATGCCCCTTTACACATATATCCATGCATATGTAGTGTAGCTCCTTGCTTGCGAGTACTTTGGATGAGTACTCACGGTTGCCTTGCTCCCCCCTTTTCCCCATATCTCTACCCGATTGCTGCGGCCAGACGATGGAGTCCAGAACCCAGACGCCACCGTCGACGACGACTCCTACTACACCGGAGGTGCCTACCACTACGTGCAGCCCGCTGACGACGACCAGGAGTAGTTTAGGAGGATCCCAGGCAGGAGGCCTGCGCCTCTTTCGATCTGTATTCCAGTTTGTGCTAGCCTTCTTAAGGCAAACTTGTTTAACTTATGTCTGTACTCAGATATTGTTGCTTCCGCTGACTCGTCTATGATCGAGCACTTGTATTCGAGCCCTCGAGGCCCCTGGCTTGTATTATGATGCTTGTATGACTTATTTTATTTGTAGAGTTGTATTGTGATATCTTCCCGTGAGTCCCTAATCTTGATCGTACACATTTGCGTGCATGATTAGTGTACGATTGAATCGGGGGCGTCACAAGTTGGTATCAGAGCCGACTGCCTGTAGGAATCCCCCTTTCCAACTCCTTGGCCGAAGTTGAGTCTAGTCATTGAAAAAGTTAATACTAACATGGCTGTGCGGCTTACGGGCCCACGTCGCCATTGGGTGCTATTAGGATCTTTTATTCCTCGTCCATACTCTGGGACTCTGATCTCTCTTCTATTCGGGTTAAAATGAATTTTGCTAAATCTAACATTAGGGTCTCGTTATCACTTTCACCCGGAGAGCACCTTATTACCGATGATCGTCTGCTGCACCAGAAGAACCTGAAGATACTCTCCATTGTTAACCCGAGAACTTGTGTTCATAGTGTTTGCAATTCCCCTTCGACCCTCAACCCTTATGGATAACTACATGCAGTTGTCATTCTTACCTTCATCCCTAGTTGTTCTTGTTATTACAAGATACCCCGAAATACTCGTCGTTGTTTCGATAATCCTTTGTGCCTTACTGCCTTGCAGTTTTGGCCACATGAATACCCCTATGAATAATTTCTCGCACTTGCCGAGTATCCTCTTATCCCCAGTTGTTTGTGTTTCGCAAAAGTCTTCGAAATACTATTCAATCTTCCAAAAATCATGAGCAACCTATTGCTTTAGAAATTCTTATTTGCTTGCATTATGGTTAATCCCATAAGAATAGTAATCTAATTGGCATCCTTTGTCACTATCATTTTGAGTCTGTTGAATCAATATGATGCGAATGCTCGCAATTCTCAGTCAGACCCTAGAATTTGTTCTTCCGGCCTCAGACGTCACTCCGGACATGAGTTGACTCTCGGCAAATCAAACCTCGATTGATTGTCGATCTATGACTATTCAACTTGTTTATCTTTTGATCAGAGCCTCTGCTTCTGATTCCCCGATTTGGAAATAATATTTCCTTTGTATCTAAGCATTGAAGTTATCCATATATTTCTACAATCTGATGCCCTTGCATTACTTCTGGTTGAATATGGATACTCACGTCAGATCCCTTGTGGACCATCAGATCCTTGGTTGGATTATTATCCAACAGTGCCTCATTTTTAACCACCTTGTGAGTTCTTCCCTGATACTTAGTGCCTTTGGTAAATCGCATCATCTCCTTTTTTCAACCATGCTCTGCTTCGAGCACGTGTTAATTGACCCTAAAGTTCATGGTATATGTTCTAAGATGCCCCGATGGGTTGAACCTATACTTTCCATAATATGTGTGAACCCGAAAGTTTTCACGGGTCATACTCCTCTGGTAATTCACCAGGTAGGTTTTGACACTGAAATCATTTTTATTTTGAGGAGTGAATGAAAGGTTATGCACTGGAGAAGTGGGAGTCGACCTTGAACTTAGTGTTCATGCCCATGGACCCGATGTGGAACTTATCATGGCAGCTTCTTGCAAAACTTTTAATCGGTTGGATAATTCTTTCGGTGTCTTTGAATTGGATCCCCTGCAGCTATGGTTCCGACCATATTATTCTCCTTTGATCCCATTTCTCGGACAAGTTGAAGTACTTGTCTTCTGCAGGTCAATACATCTATCCAACCTCTATTCTGCTCTACTTTCGAGTATACCCTCAGGTATCTCGAGAATATCACGGAACTAGATAACTTCTTATGAGTTCTTCATCAACTATTATTCTCACCGATTCCAATTTTTCCCCGGGTTCTGAGTTGTTAGGCACTCAAGGACACCGATAACGGAATCGATTCTGCACTGCGATTCAACGAGGATTAGAGATCTTCATCGCTTACAAGTTTAATACTCCATCATGTCTTTCCTAGCCTGAACGGATACATCATTATCATGCTAATTTTAATCATCAGCATTCTGAGCTCTTCAAGGATATCAACTGAATTCATGATGAGTAATACCATCCTTTCCCCCGATGATTTGCGTTATCATCGGCCACTTTATTGCCTTCCCTCCAACACAAACTTGTTCGTGTTTTGTGTTGTACCTTGAGTTCCGTGCTATCCAACAATTGTTCTTCTTTACCTTGGAGTATTACCATCTGTCTTGTCAAGAATGTCATGAGACTTTCACCACCTCTTATGAATTATTGATGCAAGTAATACTTCTCACCATAACCTTCCCTTCTTGGTCCCCGTGTTGATTCTAACCGGGATTCCAACAAGTGAACGGTACTACATGGATTTTGTACTTCTAACAACCCTATTGCTTTGAAGTTGATGGTCGATAGTTCGTTCTTAGACTATTGGTTGTTGAACCACCATTCTAGCGTTGATCATGCTACCTAAGCCCATCTTTCGGGTGCACCTTTCAATCAATGTTCAATTGTGTATGCTTCCCTCAAGCATACATCATTATATCATTGATCTGACAAATGTTATCTCCTTGTTCACATAATTGTGGAGACCCATCCTTTCGAAATCTCGATGAATTGTCACTGAGTTCATCAACTACCTCCTTATCCCTTCATTGGTTTAATGATGAGCTCTTGTTCTGGAACTCCCTTCCATAGTACCTTTCCCAAGAATCTTACAATGTCATCTCGTCAATTTGTTTTGCACCTTTTCTTCTCAGGCATCCTGAGTCTGAGGTATCCTGACACCAATCAGATCTGAATCTCGGTCAGATATGATGGTGGGGACATATTTCCAAGAGTTATAACATTGGTCTTTATATGACTCGGTAAGGTGATGTCATGCCTAGCACACCTGACCGGAGGCCCTATTGTTATAGATTCCTTTTTAGCAAGGTTAACCATTCTTCCATGAGTAAATTGTAAGACTTATTCTATGAGTTGTTCCTGATGGATCCCTTGTGTATCCAAAATCTGACCTTTGCTTGAAGACCATGTCAATGCTATCTTGAAGCATGTCTATGGTATTCTGATTTTCAAGAAGAACATTTCAAGCCCAATGCTAAATGTTTCCTGCTCATTTATCCAAACACCGTTGTATGGGTAATGTTATGAAATTTATCTCCCCTTACCTAAATGGTTTTCTGCTTTCTATCCTGTCATGGATATCATGCTCTAGTTGTCCTTGGGAAGGATATACCCTTGAAAGATGTGTTTAAACACATTTTCCTTTCCATTGTTCTGTTTAATCTGATAACCATATTTTCCTTTCCGTTGTTTGGTTTAACCTATCTTGTGATCTATATGATCTAAGCAGTAATAATTCACTGCTTATGTAAACACCTCGGTGTACAACTCTATCAGTGAGACCCTGTTTCTACTGTTGATGACATTCCGGTAACCGCCGATCGACGAGAACTCTACCTATTGGTCCGCCTCGTTCAACGAGCAGGAAAATGGTTCTCTTCGTCCCTCGCCCTTGGTACCAACGTTGCTGCCAACATAACTGACAGGCTATCCTCTGACGTGCCTTGCCACCATCACTATGCAAGATGTCACCGTTCCTTCTACTTTTAACCCACATGGTGGGCCCATAACCCACAATTCCACAGGATCGAAACCTAACTCTACTGTACACCACCTGTTCCCAAGGTTGTTCCTCGCGCTTGACTTCGTATGTAATTCACGGACCACCTGTGTAGTGATCTATTCTGGTATGAGACGCAATACCTATTCTCGTTGCCCTGAAACCCTTTCACCTTCTGATTAGGCATCGAACGATTGCCCATCCATTTGAAACTTCTCATGGTACCTTCTTACTTTGCTCTCGATATCTTCTTAAGTTTCAAATCAAGAGATAATTATGCTTCTTCTCTGAGTTAACCGTCTGATGCTCGATCTTGTTAGAATCCATCCTTATAGAGTTTTCCCTTCTTACCCTCTCGTAAGTACGGTGAAGATCCTGAAGGAGGGATGACAACTTCATCATGATGACCTGAAAAAGAGAAATGAAGACATCAGCGCTATGGATTGACCACTTCGAGAAGAGCAACCAAGACCGAAAGGATTCGTTAGGATTTCGTAACCAGACCTTTCCCCCTTACTCCCCTCTTAAATCTCGGGACGAGATTTCTTGTAGTGGAGAATTGTGACGCCCGGATAAATAAGCTACAGTAATTCCCTGCTAATGATGCCACGTCACCTCAGTTACTGTTGATAACCTCGCGTTGATTCAAAACCCGTCCAAATTCAAATTTAAAATAAAGTCAAACGATGAACGTTTTTAAATATTAAAACTAAAATGTTCGTGTAATGCCAAATAAAGCATAGGTAATTATGGTGGGGAAGCTACACCCTTATAAAATGTTTGAATACTTTAAAATAAATAAAACAGTAGCCGAAAACATTTATTAAATGCTTTTAATTAAATAAACAAATGCCAACTATTTAATTAATGTACCAAATTAATTATGGCAGTGGCCTATTTACTAAATACTAATTTAGGGGCTAGTGTTATATTTTATAAAACTAAAAATAAAATGAAACTAAAAAAAGAAAACCGATAAGTTTTAAAAAGAAAAACCAAGTAGAAAAGAAAAGGCCCCTGTTCCCCTCGGCCACTAGGCCGAATTGGCAAGGCCGGCCCAACACCCATTTATCCCCTTCCTCCCTGTTCATGCAGCCCCCGTGGACGCAGAGCGTCCGTCCATGGCGCTGATGGCCACGGGGCGGCCATCCGGCAGCTCCCCGACGCCTACAAGACCTGCCCCGCGGCGCCCCAAACCCTAGATCGCCTCCCCTCTCCGCTCTCGCCCTTCTCCCTCTCGATTTTTCTCGCGCCCGAGCTACTGTCACCGCGCTCATCGTCTTCTTCATCGTCGCTGTGTCCACCGGCCAGCGTTCGTCGTTCCAAGGTCTCCGGAAGATGCGCCTCCGTCGTCAACTTCACCTTCGAGGGCAAGTTCGAGCTGAAGGCCCCCACTCGTCACCAACGGACGTCGTCCTCAAGCCCGGTTGGCCCTGTTCGGCGGCGGATTCGTCGCGTCCCGACCTTCCCCGGCCTCCTCGACCTCGCCACCGACCCCCCGCTGTGAGCCCCGGGCTGATTCCCCTCTTTTTCCCGTCGATCTATCGCCGTAGCAGCCGTTGCCCGAGCTCGCGCTCACCCCCGTCCGTCGTGCCCCTGAACATCCGCGCCCACCCGCATGCGTGCGCCCGCTCCTGCCCAACCCCGCGCTGCTGCTGCTAGCGCGGTTGCTGCCGCCTCTAACGCCGGTGCCGATGCCGCCTGCCGGCGACGCCTGCTGCGCTCCGCCGCGGCCCTAGGCTACTGCCTACTGCGGTGTTGCCTCTGCTTCCGTAGTCGCTATAGCTACTGGCCCGCATCCGTTCGCCACCCCCCTCGCCCGTGCGCGCTGCCGCTGCACTGCTGCGCGCTCAGTCGGCCGCGAAGCTCTCCGCCATCGCTGTTGCGGACCACTCTGACCGCCCCGTCGCCCATCCGCGCGCGTCGAGCTGCGCCCGGCCGCGCTCGCCGTTGCCCGCGCACGCTACTACTTCCTGCTGCTCTACTTTTGCTGCTAGGTGCTACGCTGATGTTGCTGCTGCTGGCCACGACCGCGCCCAGCCCGCACGCCAGCCGGGCCGTGGCCGCGCCCGCGTGCCTGCTGCTGTGCCACTACTGTTGCTCGTCTACCGTTGCTTGCTACCTGCTGCTACTCCTTGTGCTAGTCTGTTGCTTGGCAGCTTTGCTCTGCTTCTGCTTTGTACAACTGCTAGCTACTGCATATTGTTGCTGCTACCGCTTCTTGGGCATGGCTGCCAAGGCTCCCGTACATGGCCGTGTGACTGGTGCTGCTATGCGTGTGTATGCACAGCCAAGTGCACGTATGTGTCCAGGCACATGGAGCCAATCCAATTTAATTAGTGCTTATAGCCATTGACATGTGTGACCCATCACTATACAAACCTGTTTAGCACTTTAGTTAAGTTATCAATCCATGACAAATAGGCCCCACCTGCACTATTCACACTTTGACCCAGGTCAACTTTGACTGTTGACTGTTGACCTGCTGACTGGATGTTGACCTTGACCTTGGCCCCACTGTCATACAATGTGGCTAGAATAGCACTAGAAGGTAACAAAAGTATATTCTGTTTTTAATTTGAATTAATAATAAATCCAAAAAAACATTAAACTTTAGAAAATCATATAAAATAATCCGTAACTCGGATGAAAATACTTTCTACATGAAAGTTGCTCAGAAAAACGAGACGAATCCGGATACGCAGCCCGTTCGTCCGCCACACATCCCTAGCATAGCAAACACGCAACTTTTTCCCTCTGGTTCATCTGTCCGAAAACGCGAAACACCGGGGATACTTTCCCGGATGTTTTCCCCCTTCGTCGGTATCACCTATCCCCGCGTTAGATTACCCCTGGCACCGCGTATTGCCTTGTTATATTTTGTGTGATGCTTTGTTTGCTCCGTATTTACTGTTTTCCCCCCTCTTCTTCTCCGGTAAACACCGAGACCGACGCCGCTGCTACCCGGTACGACTACGGAGTTGACGACCCCTCTCTCTTGCCAGAGCAACCAGGCAAGCCCCCCCTTGATCACCAGATATCGCCTACTCTCTTCTATACTGCTTGCATTAGAGTAGTATAGCATGTTACTGCTTTCCGTTAAATGCATAGCCTGTCCTTATTACTACTGTTGTTACCTTTACCTGCTCTCCTACATGCTTAGTTTAGGATGCTAGTTTACCATCAGTGGCCCTACATTCTTGTCCGTCAGCTGTGCTATACTATCGGGCCGTGATCACTTGGGAGGTGGTGACGGGTATATACTATACTTTATACATGATACATGTGGTGACCAAAGACGGGTCGGCTCGTAGGAGTACCCACGAGTGGATCTTTGAGGCGAAGCGACAGGCAGGTTCAGACCACCTAGGAGAGAGGTGGGCATGGCCCTGTCGGCGTTCGCGGATACTTAACACGCTTAACGAGATCTGGGTATTTGATCTGAGTCTGGCCATTTGGTCTATACGCACTAACCAACTACGTGGGAAAGATATGGGCACTCGGTGTCGTGGTATCAGCCGAAGCCTTCGTGACGTCAGCGACTGAGTGGCGCGCGCCGCATTGGATCGTAAGCTCGCACTTGTATTAAGGGGGCTAGATCTGCTTCCGGCCGCGTTCGCAACGTGCAGGTGTGCTCAGGGCGATGGGCCCAGACCCCTGCGCGCTTAGGTTTAGACCGGCGTGATGACCGCTCTGTTGTGCCTAGGTGGGGCTGCGACGTGTTGATCTTCCGAGGCCGGGCATGACCCAGAAAAGTGTGTCGGGCCAAATGGGATCAAGCGTGTTGGGCTATGTGGTGCACCCCTGCAGGGAAGTTAATCTATTCGAATAGCCGTGTCCCTCGGTAAAAGGACGACCCGGAGTTTTATCTTGACCTTATGACAACTAGAACCGGATACTTAATAAAACACACCCTTCCAAGTGCCAGATACAACCCGGTGATCGCTCTCTAACAGGGCATCGAGGAGGGGATCGCCGGGTAGGATTATGCTATGCGATGCTACTTGGAGGACTTCAGTCTACTCTCTTCTACTTGCTGCAAGACGGAGGCGACCAGAAGCGTAGTCTTCGATAAGACTAGCTATCCCCCTCTTATTCTGGCATTCTGCAGTTCAGTCCACCGATATGCCCCTTTACACATATATCCATGCATATGTAGTGTAGCTCCTTGCTTGCGAGTACTTTGGATGAGTACTCACGGTTGCCTTGCTCCCCCCTTTTCCCCATATCTCTACCCGATTGCTGCGGCCAGACGATGGAGTCCAGAACCCAGACGCCACCGTCGACGACGACTCCTACTACACCGGAGGTGCCTACCACTACGTGCAGCCCGCTGACGCCGACCAGGAGTAGTTTAGGAGGATCCCAGGCAGGAGGCCTGCGCCTCTTTCGATCTGTATTCCAGTTTGTGCTAGCCTTCTTAAGGCAAACTTGTTTAACTTATGTCTGTACTCAGATATTGTTGCTTCCGCTGACTCGTCTATGATCGAGCACTTGTATTCGAGCCCTCGAGGCCCCTGGCTTGTATTATGATGCTTGTATGACTTATTTTATTTGTAGAGTTGTATTGTGATATCTTCCCGTGAGTCCCTAATCTTGATCGTACACATTTGCGTGCATGATTAGTGTACGATTGAATCGGGGGCGTCACAAGTTGGTATCAGAGCCGACTGCCTGTAGGAATCCCCCTTTCCAACTCCTTGGCCGAAGTTGAGTCTAGTCATTGAAAAAGTTAATACTAACATGGCTGTGCGGCTTACGGGCCCACGTCGCCATTGGGTGCTATTAGGATCTTTTATTCCTCGTCCATACTCTAGGACTCTGATCTCTCTTCTATTCGGGTTAAAATGAATTTTGCTAAATCTAACATTAGGGTCTCGTTATCACTTTCACCCGGAGAGCACCTTATTACCGATGATCGTCTGCTGCACCAGAAGAACCTGAAGATACTCTCCATTGTTAACCCGAGAACTTGTGTTCATCGTGTTTGCAATTCCCCTTCGACCCTCAACCCTTATGGATAACTACATGCAGTTGTCATTCTTACCTTCATCCCTAGTTGTTCTTGTTATTACAAGATACCCCGAAATACTCGTCGTTGTTTCGATAATCCTTTGTGCCTTACTGCCTTGCAGTTTTGGCCACATGAATACCCCTATGAATAATTTCTCGCACTTGCCGAGTATCCTCTTATCCCCAGTTGTTTGTGTTTCGCAAAAGTCTTCGAAATACTATTCAATCTTCCAAAAATCATGAGCAACCTATTGCTTTAGAAATTCTTATTTGCTTGCATTATGGTTAATCCCATAAGAATAGTAATCTAATTGGCATCCTTTGTCACTATCATTTTGAGTCTGTTGAATCAATATGATGCGAATGCTCGCAATTCTCAGTCAGACCCTAGAATTTGTTCTTCCGGCCTCAGACGTCACTCCGGACATGAGTTGACTCTCGGCAAATCAAACCTCGATTGATTGTCGATCTATGACTATTCAACTTGTTTATCTTTTGATCAGAGCCTCTGCTTCTGATTCCCCGATTTGGAAATAATATTTCCTTTGTATCTAAGCATTGAAGTTATCCATATATTTCTACAATCTGATGCCCTTGCATTACTTCTGGTTGAATATGGATACTCACGTCAGATCCCTTGTGGACCATCAGATCCTTGGTTGGATTATTATCCAACAGTGCCTCATTTTTAACCACCTTGTGAGTTCTTCCCTGATACTTAGTGCCTTTGGTAAATCGCATCATCTCCTTTTTTCAACCATGCTCTGCTTCGAGCACGTGTTAATTGACCCTAAAGTTCATGGTATATGTTCTAAGATGCCCCGATGGGTTGAACCTATACTTTCCATAATATGTGTGAACCCGAAAGTTTTCACGGGTCATACTCCTCTGGTAATTCACCAGGTAGGTTTTGACACTGAAATCATTTTTATTTTGAGGAGTGAATGAAAGGTTATGCACTGGAGAAGTGGGAGTCGACCTTGAACTTAGTGTTCATGCCCATGGACCCGATGTGGAACTTATCATGGCAGCTTCTTGCAAAACTTTTAATCGGTTGGATAATTCTTTCGGTGTCTTTGAATTGGATCCCCTGCAGCTATGGTTCCGACCATATTATTCTCCTTTGATCCCATTTCTCGGACAAGTTGAAGTACTTGTCTTCTGCAGGTCAATACATCTATCCAACCTCTATTCTGCTCTACTTTCGAGTATACCCTCAGGTATCTCGAGAATATCACGGAACTAGATAACTTCTTATGAGTTCTTCATCAACTATTATTCTCACCGATTCCAATTTTTCCCCGGGTTCTGAGTTGTTAGGCACTCAAGGACACCGATAACGGAATCGATTCTGCACTGCGATTCAACGAGGATTAGAGATCTTCATCGCTTACAAGTTTAATACTCCATCATGTCTTTCCTAGCCTGAACGGATACATCATTATCATGCTAATTTTAATCATCAGCATTCTGAGCTCTTCAAGGATATCAACTGAATTCATGATGAGTAATACCATCCTTTCCCCCGATGATTTGCGTTATCATCGGCCACTTTATTGCCTTCCCTCCAACACAAACTTGTTCGTGTTTTGTGTTGTACCTTGAGTTCCGTGCTATCCAACAATTGTTCTTCTTTACCTTGGAGTATTACCATCTGTCTTGTCAAGAATGTCATGAGACTTTCACCACCTCTTATGAATTATTGATGCAAGTAATACTTCTCACCATAACCTTCCCTTCTTGGTCCCCGTGTTGATTCTAACCGGGATTCCAACAAGTGAACGGTACTACATGGATTTTGTACTTCTAACAACCCTATTGCTTTGAAGTTGATGGTCGATAGTTCGTTCTTAGACTATTGGTTGTTGAACCACCATTCTAGCGTTGATCATGCTACCTAAGCCCATCTTTCGGGTGCACCTTTCAATCAATGTTCAATTGTGTATGCTTCCCTCAAGCATACATCATTATATCATTGATCTGACAAATGTTATCTCCTTGTTCACATAATTGTGGAGACCCATCCTTTCGAAATCTCGATGAATTGTCACTGAGTTCATCAACTACCTCCTTATCCCTTCATTGGTTTAATGATGAGCTCTTGTTCTGGAACTCCCTTCCATAGTACCTTTCCCAAGAATCTTACAATGTCATCTCGTCAATTTGTTTTGCACCTTTTCTTCTCAGGCATCCTGAGTCTGAGGTATCCTGACACCAATCAGATCTGAATCTCGGTCAGATATGATGGTGGGGACATATTTCCAAGAGTTATAACATTGGTCTTTATATGACTCGGTAAGGTGATGTCATGCCTAGCACACCTGACCGGAGGCCCTATTGTTATAGATTCCTTTTTAGCAAGGTTAACCATTCTTCCATGAGTAAATTGTAAGACTTATTCTATGAGTTGTTCCTGATGGATCCCTTGTGTATCCAAAATCTGACCTTTGCTTGAAGACCATGTCAATGCTATCTTGAAGCATGTCTATGGTATTCTGATTTTCAAGAAGAACATTTCAAGCCCAATGCTAAATGTTTCCTGCTCATTTATCCAAACACCGTTGTATGGGTAATGTTATGAAATTTATCTCCCCTTACCTAAATGGTTTTCTGCTTTCTATCCTGTCATGGATATCATGCTCTAGTTGTCCTTGGGAAGGATATACCCTTGAAAGATGTGTTTAAACACATTTTCCTTTCCATTGTTCTGTTTAATCTGATAACCATATTTTCCTTTCCGTTGTTTGGTTTAACCTATCTTGTGATCTATATGATCTAAGCAGTAATAATTCACTGCTTATGTAAACACCTCGGTGTACAACTCTATCAGTGAGACCCTGTTTCTACTGTTGATGACATTCCGGTAACCGCCGATCGACGAGAACTCTACCTATTGGTCCGCCTCGTTCAACGAGCAGGAAAATGGTTCTCTTCGTCCCTCGCCCTTGGTACCAACGTTGCTGCCAACATAACTGACAGGCTATCCTCTGACGTGCCTTGCCACCATCACTATGCAAGATGTCACCGTTCCTTCTACTTTTAACCCACATGGTGGGCCCATAACCCACAATTCCACAGGATCGAAACCTAATTCTACTGTACACCACCTGTTCCCAAGGTTGTTCCTCGCGCTTGACTTCGTATGTAATTCACGGACCACCTGTGTAGTGATCTATTCTGGTATGAGACGCAATACCTATTCTCGTTGCCCTGAAACCCTTTCACCTTCTGATTAGGCATCGAACGATTGCCCATCCGTTTGAAACTTCTCATGGTACCTTCTTACTTTGCTCTCGATATCTTCTTAAGTTTCAAATCAAGAGATAATTATGCTTCTTCTCTGAGTTAACCGTCTGATGCTCGATCTTGTTAGAATCCATCCTTATAGAGTTTTCCCTTCTTACCCTCTCGTAAGTACGGTGAAGATCCTGAAGGAGGGATGACAACTTCATCATGATGACCTGAAAAAGAGAAATGAAGACATCAGCGCTATGGATTGACCACTTCGAGAAGAGCAACCAAGACCGAAAGGATTCGTTAGGATTTCGTAACCAGACCTTTCCCCCTTACTCCCCTCTTAAATCTCGGGACGAGATTTCTTGTAGTGGAGAATTGTGACGCCCGGATAAATAAGCTACAGTAATTCCCTGCTAATGATGCCACGTCACCTCAGTTACTGTTGATAACCTCGCGTTGATTCAAAACCCGTCCAAATTCAAATTTAAAATAAAGTCAAACGATGAACGTTTTTAAATATTAAAACTAAAATGTTCGTGTAATGCCAAATAAAGCATAGGTAATTATGGTGGGGAAGCTACACCCTTATAAAATGTTTGAATACTTTAAAATAAATAAAACAGTAGCCGAAAACATTTATTAAATGCTTTTAATTAAATAAACAAATGCCAACTATTTAATTAATGTACCAAATTAATTATGGCAGTGGCCTATTTACTAAATACTAATTTAGGGGCTAGTGTTATATTTTATAAAACTAAAAATAAAATGAAACTAAAAAAAGAAAACCGATAAGTTTTAAAAAGAAAAACCAAGTAGAAAAGAAAAGGCCCCTGTTCCCCTCGGCCACTAGGCCGAATTGGCAAGGCCGGCCCAACACCCATTTATCCCCTTCCTCCCTGTTCATGCAGCCCCCGTGGACGCAGAGCGTCCGTCCATGGCGCTGATGGCCACGGGGCGGCCATCCGGCAGCTCCCCGACGCCTACAAGACCTGCCCCGCGGCGCCCCAAACCCTAGATCGCCTCCCCTCTCCGCTCTCGCCCTTCTCCCTCTCGATTTTTCTCGCGCCCGAGCTACTGTCACCGCGCTCATCGTCTTCTTCATCGTCGCTGTGTCCACCGGCCAGCGTTCGTCGTTCCAAGGTCTCCGGAAGATGCGCCTCCGTCGTCAACTTCACCTTCGAGGGCAAGTTCGAGCTGAAGGCCCCCACTCGTCACCAACGGACGTCGTCCTCAAGCCCGGTTGGCCCTGTTCGGCGGCGGATTCGTCGCGTCCCGACCTTCCCCGGCCTCCTCGACCTCGCCACCGACCCCCCGCTGTGAGCCCCGGGCTGATTCCCCTCTTTTTCCCGTCGATCTATCGCCGTAGCAGCCGTTGCCCGAGCTCGCGCTCACCCCCGTCCGTCGTGCCCCTGAACATCCGCGCCCACCCGCATGCGTGCGCCCGCTCCTGCCCAACCCCGCGCTGCTGCTGCTAGCGCAGTTGCTGCCGCCTCTAACGCCGGTGCCGATGCCGCCTGCCGGCGACGCCTGCTGCGCTCCGCCGCGGCCCTAGGCTACTGCCTACTGCGGTGTTGCCTCTGCTTCCGTAGTCGCTATAGCTACTGGCCCGCATCCGTTCGCCACCCCCCTCGCCCGTGCGCGCTGCCGCTGCACTGCTGCGCGCTCAGTCGGCCGCGAAGCTCTCCGCCATCGCTGTTGCGGACCACTCTGACCGCCCCGTCGCCCATCCGCGCGCGTCGAGCTGCGCCCGGCCGCGCTCGCCGTTGCCCGCGCACGCTACTACTTCCTGCTGCTCTACTTTTGCTGCTAGGTGCTACGCTGATGTTGCTGCTGCTGGCCACGACCGCGCCCAGCCCGCACGCCGGCCGGGCCGTGGCCGCGCCCGCGTGCCTGCTGCTGTGCCACTACTGTTGCTCGTCTGCCGTTGCTTGCTACCTGCTGCTACTCCTTGTGCTAGTCTGTTGCTTGGCAGCTTTGCTCTGCTTCTGCTTTGTACAACTGCTAGCTACTGCATATTGTTGCTGCTACCGCTTCTTGGGCATGGCTGCCAAGGCTCCCGTACATGGCCGTGTGACTGGTGCTGCTATGCGTGTGTATGCACAGCCAAGTGCACGTATGTGTCCAGGCACATGGAGCCAATCCAATTTAATTAGTGCTTATAGCCATTGACATGTGTGACCCATCACTATACAAACCTGTTTAGCACTTTAGTTAAGTTATCAATCCATGACAAATAGGCCCCACCTGCACTATTCACACTTTGACCCAGGTCAACTTTGACTGTTGACTGTTGACCTGCTGACTGGATGTTGACCTTGACCTTGGCCCCACTGTCATACAATGTGGCTAGAATAGCACTAGAAGGTAACAAAAGTATATTCTGTTTTTAATTTGAATTAATAATAAATCCAAAAAAACATTAAACTTTAGAAAATCATATAAAATAATCCGTAACTCGGATGAAAATACTTTCTACATGAAAGTTGCTCAGAAAAACGAGACGAATCCGGATACGCAGCCCGTTCGTCCGCCACACTTCCCTAGCATAGCAAACACGCAACTTTTTCCCTCTGGTTCATCTGTCCGAAAACGCGAAACACCGGGGATACTTTCCCGGATGTTTTCCCCCTTCGTCGGTATCACCTATCCCCGCGTTAGATTACCCCTGGCACCGCGTATTGCCTTGTTATATTTTGTGTGATGCTTTGTTTGCTCCGTATTTACTGTTTTCCCCCCTCTTCTTCTCCGGTAAACACCGAGACCGACGCCGCTGCTACCCGGTACGACTACGGAGTTGACGACCCCTCTCTCTTGCCAGAGCAACCAGGCAAGCCCCCCCTTGATCACCAGATATCGCCTACTCTCTTCTATACTGCTTGCATTAGAGTAGTATAGCATGTTACTGCTTTCCGTTAAATGCATAGCCTGTCCTTATTACTACTGTTGTTACCTTTACCTGCTCTCCTACATGCTTAGTTTAGGATGCTAGTTTACCATCAGTGGCCCTACATTCTTGTCCGTCAGCTGTGCTATACTATCGGGCCGTGATCACTTGGGAGGTGGTGACGGGTATATACTATACTTTATACATGATACATGTGGTGACCAAAGACGGGTCGGCTCGTAGGAGTACCCACGAGTGGATCTTTGAGGCGAAGCGACAGGCAGGTTCAGACCACCTAGGAGAGAGGTGGGCATGGCCCTGTCGGCGTTCGCGGATACTTAACACGCTTAACGAGATCTGGGTATTTGATCTGAGTCTGGCCATTTGGTCTATACGCACTAACCAACTACGTGGGAAAGATATGGGCACTCGGTGTCGTGGTATCAGCTGAAGCCTTCGTGACGTCAGCGACTGAGTGGCGCGCGCCGCATTGGATCGTAAGCTCGCACTTGTATTAAGGGGGCTAGATCTGCTTCCGGCCGCGTTCGCAACGTGCAGGTGTGCTCAGGGCGATGGGCCCAGACCCCTGCGCGCTTAGGTTTAGACCGGCGTGATGACCGCTCTGTTGTGCCTAGGTGGGGCTGCGACGTGTTGATCTTCCGAGGCCGGGCATGACCCAGAAAAGTGTGTCGGGCCAAATGGGATCAAGCGTGTTGGGCTATGTGGTGCACCCCTGCAGGGAAGTTAATCTATTCGAATAGCCGTGTCCCTCGGTAAAAGGACGACCCGGAGTTTTATCTTGACCTTATGACAACTAGAACCGGATACTTAATAAAACACACCCTTCCAAGTGCCAGATACAACCCGGTGATCGCTCTCTAACAGGGCATCGAGGAGGGGATCGCCGGGTAGGATTATGCTATGCGATGCTACTTGGAGGACTTCAGTCTACTCTCTTCTACTTGCTGCAAGACGGAGGCGACCAGAAGCGTAGTCTTCGATAAGACTAGCTATCCCCCTCTTATTCTGGCATTCTGCAGTTCAGTCCACCGATATGCCCCTTTACACATATATCCATGCATATGTAGTGTAGCTCCTTGCTTGCGAGTACTTTGGATGAGTACTCACGGTTGCCTTGCTCCCCCCTTTTCCCCATATCTCTACCCGATTGCTGCGGCCAGACGATGGAGTCCAGAACCCAGACGCCACCGTCGACGACGACTCCTACTACACCGGAGGTGCCTACCACTACGTGCAGCCCGCTGACGACGACCAGGAGTAGTTTAGGAGGATCCCAGGCAGGAGGCCTGCGCCTCTTTCGATCTGTATCCTAGTTTGTGCTAGCCTTCTTAAGGCAAACTTGTTTAACTTATGTCTGTACTCAGATATTGTTGCTTCCGCTGACTCGTCTATGATCGAGCACTTGTATTCGAGCCCTCGAGGCCCCTGGCTTGTATTATGATGCTTGTATGACTTATTTTATTTGTAGAGTTGTGTTGTGATATCTTCCCGTGAGTCCCTAATCTTGATCGTACACATTTGCGTGCATGATTAGTGTACGATTGAATCGGGGGCGTCACAAGTTGGTATCAGAGCCGACTGCCTGTAGGAATCCCCCTTTCCAACTCCTTGGCCGAAGTTGAGTCTAGTCATTGAAAAAGTTAATACTAACATGGTTGTGCGGCTTACGGGCCCACGTCGCCATTGGGTGCTATTAGGATCTTTTATTCCTCGTCCATACTCTGGGACTCTGATCTCTCTTCTATTCGGGTTAAAATGAATTTTGCTAAATCTAACATTAGGGTCTCGTTATCACTTTCACCCGGAGAGCACCTTATTACCGATGATCGTCTGCTGCACCAGAAGAACCTGAAGATACTCTCCATTGTTAACCCGAGAACTTGTGTTCATCGTGTTTGCAATTCCCCTTCGACCCTCAACCCTTATGGATAACTACATGCAGTTGTCATTCTTACCTTCATCCCTAGTTGTTCTTGTTATTACAAGATACCCCGAAATACTCGTCGTTGTTTCGATAATCCTTTGTGCCTTACTGCCTTGCAGTTTTGGCCACATGAATACCCCTATGAATAATTTCTCGCACTTGCCGAGTATCCTCTTATCCCCAGTTGTTTGTGTTTCGCAAAAGTCTTCGAAATACTATTCAATCTTCCGAAAATCATGAGCAACCTATTGCTTTAGAAATTCTTACTTGCTTGCATTATGGTTAATCCCATAAGAATAGTAATCTAATTGGCATCCTTTGTCACTATCATTTTGAGTCTGTTGAATCAATATGATGCGAATGCTCGCAATTCTCAGTCAGACCCTAGAATTTGTTCTTCCGGCCTCAGACGTCACTCCGGACATGAGTTGACTCTCGGCAAATCAAACCTCGATTGATTGTCGATCTATGACTATTCAACTTGTTTATCTTTTGATCAGAGCCTCTGCTTCTGATTCCCCGATTTGGAAATAATATTTCCTTTGTATCTAAGCATTGAAGTTATCCATATATTTCTACAATCTGATGCCCTTGCATTACTTCTGGTTGAATATGGATACTCACGTCAGATCCCTTGTGGACCATCAGATCCTTGGTTGGATTATTATCCAACAGTGCCTCATTTTTAACCACCTTGTGAGTTCTTCCCTGATACTTAGTGCCTTTGGTAAATCGCATCATCTCCTTTTTTCAACCATGCTCTGCTTCGAGCACGTGTTAATTGACCCTAAAGTTCATGGTATATGTTCTAAGATGCCCCGATGGGTTGAACCTATACTTTCCATAATATGTGTGAACCCGAAAGTTTTCACGGGTCATACTCCTCTGGTAATTCACCAGGTAGGTTTTGACACTGAAATCATTTTTATTTTGAGGAGTGAATGAAAGGTTATGCACTGGAGAAGTGGGAGTCGACCTTGAACTTAGTGTTCATGCCCATGGACCCGATGTGGAACTTATCATGGCAGCTTCTTGCAAAACTTTTAATCGGTTGGATAATTCTTTCGGTGTCTTTGAATTGGATCCCCTGCAGCTATGGTTCCGACCATATTATTCTCCTTTGATCCCATTTCTCGGACAAGTTGAAGTACTTGTCTTCTGCAGGTCAATACATCTATCCAACCTCTATTCTGCTCTACTTTCGAGTATACCCTCAGGTATCTCGAGAATATCACGGAACTAGATAACTTCTTATGAGTTCTTCATCAACTATTATTCTCACCGATTCCAATTTTTCCCCGGGTTCTGAGTTGTTAGGCACTCAAGGACACCGATAACGGAATCGATTCTGCACTGCGATTCAACGAGGATTAGAGATCTTCATCGCTTACAAGTTTAATACTCCATCATGTCTTTCCTAGCCTGAACGGATACATCATTATCATGCTAATTTTAATCATCAGCATTCTGAGCTCTTCAAGGATATCAACTGAATTCATGATGAGTAATACCATCCTTTCCCCCGATGATTTGCGTTATCATCGGCCACTTTATTGCCTTCCCTCCAACACAAACTTGTTCGTGTTTTGTGTTGTACCTTGAGTTCCGTGCTATCCAACAATTGTTCTTCTTTACCTTGGAGTATTACCATCTGTCTTGTCAAGAATGTCATGAGACTTTCACCACCTCTTATGAATTATTGATGCAAGTAATACTTCTCACCATAACCTTCCCTTCTTGGTCCCCGTGTTGATTCTAACCGGGATTCCAACAAGTGAACGGTACTACATGGATTTTGTACTTCTAACAACCCTATTGCTTTGAAGTTGATGGTCGATAGTTCGTTCTTAGACTATTGGTTGTTGAACCACCATTCTAGCGTTGATCATGCTACCTAAGCCCATCTTTCGGGTGCACCTTTCAATCAATGTTCAATTGTGTATGCTTCCCTCAAGCATACATCATTATATCATTGATCTGACAAATGTTATCCCCTTGTTCACATAATTGTGGAGACCCATCCTTTCGAAATCTCGATGAATTGTCACTGAGTTCATCAACTACCTCCTTATCCCTTCATTGGTTTAATGACGAGCTCTTGTTCTGGAACTCCCTTCCATAGTACCTTTCCCAAGAATCTTACAATGTCATCTCGTCAATTTGTTTTGCACCTTTTCTTCTCAGGCATCCTGAGTCTGAGGTATCCTGACACCAATCAGATCTGAATCTCGGTCAGATATGATGGTGGGGACATATTTCCAAGAGTTATAACATTGGTCTTTATATGACTCGGTAAGGTGATGTCATGCCTAGCACACCTGACCGGAGGCCCTATTGTTATAGATTCCTTTTTAGCAAGGTTAACCATTCTTCCATGAGGAAATTGTAAGACTTATTCTATGAGTTGTTCCTGATGGATCCCTTGTGTATCCAAATTCTGACCTTTGCTTGAAGACCATGTCAATGCTATCTTGAAGCATGTCTATGGTATTCTGATTTTCAAGAAGAACATTTCAAGCCCAATGCTAAATGTTTCCTGCTCATTTATCCAAACACCGTTGTATGGGCAATGTTATGAAATTTATCTCCCCTTACCTAAATGGTTTTCTGCTTTCTATCCTGTCATGGATATCATGCTCTAGTTGTCCTTGGGAAGGATATACCCTTGAAAGATGTGTTTAAACACATTTTCCTTTGCATTGTTCTGTTTAATCTGATAACCATATTTTCCTTTCCGTTGTTTGGTTTAACCTATCTTGTGATCTATATGATCTAAGCAGTAATAATTCACTGCTTATGTAAACACCTTGGTGTACAACTCTATCAGTGAGACCCTGTTTCTACTGTTGATGACATTCCGGTAACCGCCGATCGACGAGAACTCTACCTATTGGTCCGCCTCGTTCAACGAGCAGGAAAATGGTTCTCTGCATACTTCACACCGCCAACTCAAGCAATGGGTGCGGGAAGTCAAGTCGGCAGAACCACCCGTCGAGTCACGCAAGCTTCTGAAATGGTCCAGCACGCCTATCATCTTTGATATTGAGGACCACCCTGATCGCACAACTGCTGTCGGGTGCTTGCCGATGTTGGTTTCACCAACTATCCGCAACCTCAAGGTCACTAAGATGCTAGTTGACGGCGGGGCCGGCTTGAACCTGATCTCCTCCGCTGTGCTCAGGAAACTCCAGGTCCCTGATAGCGAGCTCGAAGAAACCGGCACATTCCAAGGAATCAACCCGGGAAGGAGCAAGCCGAAGGGGAAGATCACGTTGCCGGTGACATTTGGCAGCGAGTTGAATTTTAGAACTGAGAGGGTCACTTTTGGCGTCGCCGATTTTCCATTGCCTTACAATGGGATTCTCGGCCGTCCAGCACTCGCCAAGTTCATGGCGGCCTCTCACTATGCGTATAACATGCTGAAGATGCCAGGCCCGATAAGTGTCATCTCTGTCCCTGGCGACAAGAAGGATGCTCTTATCTGCGCCGACAAAATCTACCGGGAAGCAGCAACCACAACAGATCGCAAGCCACTTGCCGCCGAAGCTCCCGGGGGGAAGAACAAGACCAAGTCCGGCAAGAGTTCTGATGCCCACTCCGGCAAGCGCACCTCCTCGGAGTGCTGCGCTACCGTCGAGGACGCACCATCGAGCTCCACCGGCAAGTGTAAGAAGACAATGGCAGCTCCGCCAGCGACCAAGAAGGTGTCCGCCAAGGAGGACGGCACTGGTGGTACTTTCGCCATCAGTGCCACTCTCGACCCTAAATAGGAAAGCGCGCTCATTGCTTTCCTGCGGGCGAATGTCGATGTGTTTGCGTGGCAATCGTCTGACATCCCCGGTGTTCCCAGGAAAGTAATTGAGCACCACCTTGCCGTCTGTCCTCATGCGCGGCCCGTCAAGCAGAAAGTCAGAAAGCAAGCAGTGGAGCGCCAAGAATTCATCGCAGAAGAGATCAAGAAGTTGGAAGCAGCAGGCCTTGTCAGAGGAGTGCTCCATCCTACGTGGTTGGCCAATCCTGTAGTCGTGCGCAAGGCAAACGGGAAATGGAGGCTTTGTATCGACTTTACCGATGTCAATAAAGCTTGTCCCAAAGACCCATTTCCCTTGCCGCGCATCGACCAGATTGTTGGCTCCACGGGCGGATGTGACTTGCTTTCATTTCTTGACGCATACTCAGGATACCATCAGATCTTCATGGCAGAAGAGGATGAGGAGAAAACCGCATTCATCACTCCCTGTGGCACGTACTGTTTCATACGGATGCCTTTCGGTTTAAAGAATGCTGGTTCAACATTTGCAAGGTAGTCCATACCGCTTTTGAACCGCAAATACACAGAAATGTGGAAGCCTACATGGACGACATAGTGGTCAAGAGCAAGGATAAGGCAACTCTGATTCAAGATTTAGACGAGACTTTTGCAAATCTGCGCAAGATCCGCCTCAAGCTCAACCCCGAGAAGTGCGTGTTTGGAGTCCCTTCCGGCAAGATTCTCGGGTTCTTCGTGTCTCAGTGGGGAATTGAAGCCAATCCCGACAAGATCAAGGCCATTGAGCAGATTGAAGCACCGAAGCGCGTCAAGGATGTGCGGAGACTTGTCGGCTGCATGGCGGCTCTCAGCAGGTTTATCTCTAAGTCTGCTGAGCGCGCCCTGCCATTTTTCAAAATTTTGAAAAAGGCAGGTCCAATGAAATGGACTCCGGAAGCGGAGGATGCGCTACAGGACTTGAAGAGATACCTGTCCTCCACTCCAATACTTGTCGCACCTAAGCCACAAGAGAAGTTGTTGCTGTATCTGGCGGCAACCAATCAAGTGGTTAGTGCTGCGTTAGTAGCGGAGAGGGAGGCAGATGATGAGCCAGCAACCACGGCGAGCGCATCTAGCGACAAGCAGGGGGCTTCCCCGACAAGCTCTGGTCCCGGCAAAGATGGATCTGCGCAGGCGCCCGAGGAGATACAGAAGAAAATGGTGCAGCGCCCAGTCTACTTTGTCAGTTCCCTTCTGCAGGGGGCTAGGTCAAGGTACTCTGGTGTGCAGAAATTGCTTTTCGGCCTTCTCATGGCCTCGAGAAAGCTGCGCCATTACTTCCAAGCACATGAGACAACAGTTGTCACTCGTTTTCCGCTGAAGAGGATACTGCAGAATCCAGAAGCAACAGGCAGGATTGTTGAGTGGGCACTGGAACTGTCAAGCTTTGGCCTCAATTTGAGAGCACTTCAACTATCCAAAGCAGAGCATTGGCAGAATTCATAGCAGAGTGGACGCCAACACCCGACGAAGAAATTCCAGAAACGAGCATCCCCGTCAAGGAAGCAAGCAAAGATTGGCTGATGTACTTTGATGGTGCTTTCTCGCTGCAAGGCGCCGGTGCTGGCGTACTGCTTGTCGCACCCACCGGAGAGCACCTTAAGTACGTAGTCCAGATGCACTTTCCCAAGGAGCAAGCAACAAACAATACTGCAGAATATGAAGGATTGCTTGCCGGTCTCAGGATCGCGGCAGACCTTGGGATCAAGAAGCTCATTGTTAGGGGTGACTTGCAGCTTGTCGTCCACCAAGTGAATAAGAGTTATCAGAGTCCGTTGATGGAAGCTTACGTTGATGAAGTGAGGAAGCTAGAAGAGCACTTTGTCGGCCTACAGATGGAACATGTTCCAAGAGCTCAGAACGACATTGCCGATGGCCTGTCAAAGTGCGCAGCACTTAAGTTACCTGTGGAACCAGGGATCTTTGTGCTCAAGCTGACTCAACCGTCTGTGGCGCCGTCAACTGGACAGATCAAGAAGAGGAAGTTAATTTCTGGTGACTATTTTCCGGCAGAGCTTCCCGAAGCCGCCGCCAAAAAGGTCCCCAAGATCAACACCAAGAGTGCTGGGGAGCAGTCTGCTCCGGCAAACCCCAGAGTTTGTTCCGTTGAAGCAGACGCTCCCGACAAGTTTTGCTCCGGCGAGCTTGCCGGGGAACGTCAAGCTCCGGCTGAGATGCAGTTTCTCGCTGTAGAAGCGGATGTTCCCACAGCAGCAGATGTGCCTTTAGTCCTTGTTGTCGAGCCACAAGCTCCAGCATGGGCACAACAGATCGTCCGTTTCCTTCAGACAGGAGAACTTCCCGAAGAGCAAGAAGAAGCGGAAAGAGTAGTCCGGCAGTCAAGTATGTACCAGTTTGTCGACAACGCACTGTACAGAAGAAGACTCAACGGGGTGAAATTGAAGTGTATTCACCGGGAAGACGGACAAAAGCTGTTGGCAGAGATACATGGAGGCATATGTGGTCACCACATTGGCGCAAGAGCGCTTGCCGGCAAAGCTTTCCGGCAAGGTTTCTTTTGGCCGACAGCCCTCCAGGATGCGACTGCACAAGTAACCAAGTGTGAAGCGTGCCAATTTCATTCCAAGCAAATACACCAACCAGCTCAAGCTCTCCAGACGATCCCTTTATCCTGGCCATTTTCGGTCTGGGGGCTCGACATCCTCGGCCCCTTCCCCCGAGCAGTCGGGGGCTTTGAGTACTTGTACGTCGCAATCGACAAGTTCACAAAGTGGCCGGAAGTGGAAGCAGTGAGGAAGGTGACAGCACAGTCAGCAGTCAAGTTCTTCAGGTCGATTGTTTGCCGCTTCGGGATCCCTAACAGGATCATCACCGACAACGGTACGCAATTCACGAGCCGCACCTTCATGCAGTACGTCCAAGATCTTGGCGCCAAGGTCTGCTTCGCTTCTGTTGCTCACCCCAGGAGCAACGGTCAAGCGGAGAAGGCAAATGCTGAAGTGTTGCGTGGACTCAAGACCAGGACTTTCGACAGGCTGCACGGGTGCGGAAGAAGCTGGATTGAGGAGCTGCCGGTGGTTCTTTGGTCGATCAGGACGACGCCAAATCGAGCCACTGGCCAGACACCTTTCGCTCTAGTCTATGGAGCAGAGGCAGTTCTCCCCACGGAACTCGTATACGGGTCGCCTCGAGTGCTCGCTTATGATGAGCTTGAGCAAGAGCAGCTGCGACAAGATGACGCGCTGCTCCTTGAGGAAGACCGTCTTCAGGCTGCTATACAAGCTGCTCGCTACCAGCAAGCTTTGCGCCGCTACCATAGCCGCAAAGTTAACGCCAGAAGTCTCGAGGAAGGCGACCTTGTTCTTCGGCGCGTTCAGTCCGCCAAGAATTCCAACAAGTTGACGCCGAAGTGGGAAGGCCCTTACCGGGTGAAACGAGTCACTAGGCCTGGCGCTGTCCGCCTTGCGACCGAAGATGGCATTCCGGTGAGCAACTCCTGGAACATTGAGCATCTTCGTAAGTTTTACCCGTAAGGCGCGGTTGCCGGACCCTGCTCCGGCAACCATCTTTTGTACAAGTCTTGCCGCTGTTGCATGTAATCCTTTGTACAAAGCCAGGCGCAGACCCTGTGCATAAATAAAGCTCATGTGCTCCGCACATCTTGTCAATTTCATGCTTTTTATTTTTTGCATGAGTTATCTGACACTTTGTGCAGCGAACACCCCCGGTAAGCAATAACGAGCCATAAGGCTCCATATCATTATTTTCTCTACTTTCTTTTTTTTCAAGGAAAGGAAGGTCCCTTCGCCCACAAGTTTGCCGGGGGGAGGGGAAGATAATGGTATGGACCAGGCGTCGTTCAAGAAAGTCTCGCCTTGCCGGGAAGCAAACGACAGAAAAGCTAAGTTGCCAAAGTTTGAGCAATCAGATGTTGTTAAATTTTTAAGTTATCTTCCTTAAACGACCATGCTTTGTATGGAAAACTTGTGCGCGAAGGAACCGGCTCATGGCTAGTTGCGCCCTTACTTTGTTTCGAGTTCGCTCAACAATTTAAGTGTGCTGCGACTAGAGTCGCGCCCTTACTTTGTTTCGAGTTTGCTCAACAACTTAAGCGAGCTGCGACTAGTTATGACAAGGTTTCTTGTCGGCAACGGCACTGCCAGCAGGCTGCTGACGTCCCGCACTCAGCGCTCGCGGCGAGGGTGCCTGCGCCGGCAAGTTCCCTAAAAGCGTAGGGCAAAAACATACAAAGGAAGGAATCAAGTAAAGGAAATAACATTGCAATCGCTGCCCAAAATAGAGTTATATTACAAAATAGCTTGTCGCGGCTCTAATAGACTGTTTTCATAACATGATCAGCAGCGACAAGAAAAGAAGAAAACGGGCGGCCTAGTCCACGCGATCGCCCTCAACCCTCTTGATCCCGCTCACCTTGTCCATAATGGGTGCGACAAGGTCCTTGAGCGCCTCCAGATCAGCTTCCGTCGGCAGGGATCTGAGGACGTTGGTGAGGTTGAGACCCGGGTTGCGGAAGGCTACCTTCACCAACACTTTTTTGAAGAGCTCCCGCGCAGATCTTGCGCGACTCGTCGGCCAGCTGCTTTGGGATCCTCACCCGGAGTCGCTGAAGGGCCGTCGCCACGCCTTTGAAGAACAAAGTGAGCTTGGCACTGGATTGGAGGTTCTCGTCGGAGGGATACCCGAGATCCTCCATCCCCAGCTGCGCCAGCTCCCTGTCAATGTCGGCGGCAGCATTCACAAGACCTTCCGTCCACTGCTCCACATTCTCCCTGAAGGTGTTCTGGGTAGCAGCAATGCTCTCCAGCAGCGCCTTGTCGACCTTGATTTCCTTCTTCAGGGCCGCCTCCTGCTCCCTGGCGTCGTCCAGCGTCTTGGTTAGAGCGGTCAGCTTCAACTCAAGATTGGCGTTGGAGTCCTTGGCGGCGCCAAGCTCCTCGATCTTCTCGGCGAGACGACCCTGCAGCTCGCCAAAGGTGTAGGCGTCCTTCTCGTGCTCATGCTTGAGCGCGGCAAGCTCTTCACCGCTCGCCCTGAGATCGGTTTCCAGCTGCGCCACCTTCGTCTCCAGCTCCTTCTTGGCGGCCTCGGCAGCTGCGGCAGCGTCCTTTGCTTCCCTGAGAGCTCCGCCAAGTGTTCGCTCGCGCGCGGCAAGCTCCTCCTCGTGGCTATCGAGGTTGACCTTCCGCTGCGCTAGTTCACCCTCCTGCGCCGACAGCTTCTCAGCGGCAAGCCGCTGTTGCTCCTCGACGTCAGCCTTCTCGAGGAGGAAGGCCTTCTGCGCCTCCTCAAGCTGCTCCCGCTCCTCCGCCAGGGACCGGAGAGCTGCCTGGTTGATGCCGCGGAGCTCCGCCGCGTGCTTCTCAATGTCGGCTCCCGCCTTCGCGGCAAGCGCTTCGCGGGATTCCAGCTTGGCTTGCCGAGCGCGGTAGAGCGACAACAGCTTCCGCAGCAGTCGCTCCTCCTCAGGCTCGTCGCTGCTGCTGCTTGGCGCGTCGACCAGCGTTAGCCCAGCGGAGGCGAGCACCTCCACGTCAAAGCTTTCTCCTTCGACCGGCACCCTGGACGTCGACGCCCAGGGGAGGTTGATGAAGACGCCATCGCCGGCCTTCAAGTAGACGCCCGGCTGGGGCCCTTCGGAGCCCGACGCTGCGGCAGCGGCAGAAGGGTCGGCGGTCGGCGTAGCGCCTGACGCTCCTGCGGCCTCAGGGCCGTCAGTGCGATCGCCAGACCCCTCGTCAGCTGCTGCGGCGGCAGCCTTGGCGGCCTCTTCACCGGCGGGATCATCAGCACCGGCCGCCTCTTCGGTGGCGGCGGCATCATCAACAGCAACCTCGGTCTCCATCGGCTCCGCAGTAGATGGATCTGACGGCCGAAAAAGGAAGAAAAGTCAAGAAGATATCTAAAAAGAAGATCAAACGAAGAAGAACCCAAGGGAAGTTTATAAGCAAGGAGTACCTGTACCAGGCTCGGCAGTTGGGATCTCCGCTGCCGGGGGGTCGCTGGTACCGTCCCTTGCCGGAGACTTCTCCCTTGCCGGAGAGCTCTCCCTTATCAGAGGATTCTCCCTTGCCGGAGAACTCTCCCTTGGCGGCGTAGTCGAAGCAGATGGAATGTCAGGGGCGGCATCCGGACGCTCCTGGTGGGGCTGCTTTGCTCCTACACAAGCCAACAGTCAGATATCGGCAAACAAAGAGTATCCATGCCCGCCTAACAGCGGGAAGCAAACCATATACTTACGCTAGGGGCTGCGCTGGGGGCTGCTCTGAAGAACAGCTGCCGGGTCCGACAAGTTTGTCTCGGGCGCACCCCCTGATGACACGGTGGGATCGTCCTCGATGACAATCACCGGAACCTTGGCTCTCTTTGCCGCTCTCTGGGCCAGAGTCCTAAAAAGGAATAAGTTCAGAGTAAAGCAAATGAGATACAAGACAAGACAGCAAGTATCGAAGACATACAAGTACAACAAGAATCTTACTCTTCTTCTTCCTCGTCGGAGCTGAGAGCGGAGAAGTCAAAGCCTGGCCCACCTCCGGCGCGAGGAGGCGGAGGAGTAGGATCCCTTGGCCACTTGGCGGGAGCTGGAGCGGCAGACCGGGAGGACCCCGCTCCGGTTGCCGCTGCAGCGTGAGGAGCTCCCGCGGCAACAGAACTTGCCGCGGTGGAGCGTGTCGTGCGGCGCGGCGGGGGTTGACTCGTCCGCCGCTCCGCTACGTCCCCGGCCTTGCGAAGATGCCTTCTTGGTGGAGCCGGGGGCTCTGCTTGTGGAGCCGGGGGCTCTGCTTGCGGCAAGCTGCCCGAAGACGAAGAGGAAGAGGAGCCGATCTCCAACGAGCCGCTCGTATCCTCGGCGGGCCCGCTCGGCCCGACGTCATGCCCGGCGGACTTCTCCTCGCCGGCAAGATCCTCTCGCTCGGCAAGGCTTGCCGCCTCTGCTGCCTCTGCCTCCTCCACGGTGAACCCAAACTCGCCTGCAGCTGCGGCTGCCGCCGCCTCTTCCAGCCTGGTGGCAATGCGCTTGATCTCCTCGTCGGTGGTGTCCCGGGTGAGGCCCCTCTGCTCATCGGCGTCGATCGACACTTCTACCAAGCCATCGAAAAACGCCTGCACGACATCATCTGCAGGCTCTATCCAGGCTGGGTCAATTCCATGCGATTCGCACAGCGGCATCATTGCACGGATGCGGTCGAGCGAGGAGTTGTTGCACAGCGGAACGACGCCCCTCGGCAACCTGAACACTTCGGGATGCTGAGGGTCGTACTTGAACAACTCCTGGAGCATCGCGTTGAGCTCCAGGACAGTGAAGTTGAAGTTGAGGCCCGGCCGCAGCCTCATGATATCCGTCGCGTTCTGGAACTCCCAGGCGGGTCTCCTCCTCTCCTGCAGAGGGGCGATGCGGCGGCGAAGGAAATCTGCGCCAACCGCTCCTACAGTAAGCCCGGCAAGCCTGAGGCGTTAGATCTGGGCGACGGCAATCTTTAGTCTGTCGTCTTCCGAGGCCAAGCTACTCCAATCACTGCCGCGCACTACTGGAGTTTGGCGCTGGGCGGTAAACGGCTGCGGGTTCTCCTCGACAATCAGGCACCAGTCCGCCCTCCACTCCTCCCACTTGCTGCGGAACTCTCCATCCAGATAAGCATCCTCCTTGCCGGCTTTTGAGATCCAGGCGATTCCGCCGGATAAAGGCTCTCCTTTCTCAACTCGAGGCGAAAAGAAGTGGCGGAAAAGGGCTACGTTTGGATGGATTCCGACAAAGTTTTCGCAGAGATGTGCAAAAACTGCCATGGTCAGGACAACATTGGGGGTGAAGTCAAGGAGGCGGAGCCCGTAGGTGTTCATGACGTCACAGAAAAATTCAGAAAAGGGCGGGCAGAGCCCGCAGTAGAAGAACAAGGCGAAGAAAGGGTACCCAGTGGGAGCCTTTTCCCAAGCAGCGGCTGGAAGTACCTTCGCGCGCGGATGGGCTCGCGTCCTCGTCGACCAGAAGAGGTAGTAGTACTCCTTCAGCTCTTCCGCGGCAAGCTTAGGAGGGAAGATTGCCCGCTCCTTCCGCAGCGCCGCGAGCCGCTGCGCCTCGGCCGACTTCACCTTCTCGGCTTTCGGAGCCATGGCAGGAGTGGTGACGGAGGACGACGGCGTTGGTGGTGCTGGTGGCGATGGGGGTGGGGCGCTGCACTCCTTCGGCTTTGGGAAGAAGGGGAGTGGCGGAGATTCTCGGGGAAGGAATAGCAACGGGCAGATGGGCGAACTGCCCCTGTTTCCCCTGCTTATAAGGAGGAAGGGAGCGGACGTTCCGCCTTTCCGAATAAAGAAACCACCCACGATCTCTCCCACGATGCCGCAATCGACACGTGCCGTTCGGGGAGGGCGCGGTGGATACGGAGTAAGATACGGCGTGACCCAGGCCGCGTGTGCCCGTGCCCTGTTTTGGGCCTGGCCCAACAGCGCTTGGCACCGTGTATGGCCCAGGCCCGGGGGCTCCTGTCGGTGTACTAGAGTAGGGGTACCCTAGTATCCCGAACTTGTGCACGGGCAGTCGCAGCACCCCGCGGCAAGGCTTGCCGGGCGACCACCAAGGCCCTCTGTGGTTCCTTTTGAGCCATTCAAGAACAAAGTATTCAAGCCAAGGAGACAAGGCCCCGGCAAGAGGAGCTTGCCGGGAAGGCCACTCAAGGCACAAGACCCCGGCAGGAGGAGCTTGCCGGGGAGGCCACCCAAGGCATCTCAAGGAACTTGCCGCGACGTGCCACGCGTCCCGGCAAGACCCGGCGAGCGACAAGCTCCCGGACGCGACAAGACAATGGCCACGGCA
This sequence comes from Aegilops umbellulata, assembly GCA_032464435.1. Classification (NCBI taxonomy): domain Eukaryota; kingdom Viridiplantae; phylum Streptophyta; class Magnoliopsida; order Poales; family Poaceae; genus Aegilops; species Aegilops umbellulata. Next base: position 280,768,099 of record CP136057.1, read on the forward strand.
AGGCGTTTGCCGCGGCTAGCAACCACTCTGTACCCGCGCTCCAGCACACCCACCAACGTGTCGCTCTGGGACCCTTCCAGGCGTACGTGGCGGGAGGCTGTGCAGCCAGGGGTGCACTGTGGCAAGCGGCGCTGACAAGATCGCCATCGTGGCGAGCGGTGGCGTCCCTGACGGTCCCTTTTCTGCACTGTTTGGGCGACGTAGATAAACATTTAATGCCCTTGTCCCGTGTCGTCAGGATTAGGTATGACACACTATGCAGGTAGCTGTACCAACCGCAGCACCTTTTCCATTTTTGCCCTTGCCTACGTTGCCACCTGTCGGTGACCCCTTGAGCATATAAAAGGAGGCCCATGGCCAACGTAGAGGAGGAAGAATAGAACGCTCACGCTCGGTCTCGTTAGTTGCTGGTGCGTACTGTAGCACTCAGCGCTCCCGAGCAAGAACTCGATACAAACCACAAAGCAGCAGTAGGAGTATTATCTCTCCGGAGAGCTCCGAAGCTGGGTAAACTGCTCGTGTGCTCCGCCTCGATCTGCTCTTCGTCCGACCTCCGCCCCCCGCCGAACCGAAAGGGGCTCGGTCCCCATAGGTGCTCGCGGATCAGTTTCCCCGACAGGTTGGCATGCCATAATTCAGATACATGCTGTCTATGTAAACATCATGGCATGATATAATTCAAATATATGATTTATATACTAAGCAAGTGAGCAGAGGGCAATCGCACATATGATGTGTCAACTAAGGAGATGGCATCCAATATTGTGTATATGATGTAAAAACTAAGCATTGCAAGACAACATATGCATGATATGAGTAATATAACCCTGCAAAGTTTGAGCATACACCTCAGGGGGATAAATAGGACTGGTCATCTTCCTCTGAATCCTCCTCTGAGGAGCTATCTGTAACCAGCAAGATATCTGCTTCAGCAGGTAGCATTGTCTGCTATGAAGACCTTGTTTTCACTCCAGATTTATCCATCACCAATTCAAATGGCTGATGCACAAGAAGAGTAGTTGAATATACAAACATCATCGACAAATGCAACCAGTAATAGAAAAAAAGGATGGCATGATATAATTCACATATATTACGCTTGGCTAAACAACATGGCATTGCATAATTCACATACATAATGCCTTGCAACAAGTTAGCATTGCATAATTCACATATATAATGTCTTGCAACAAGATGGCATTGCAAAATTCACATACATGGTAATTAGACCCTAAACAGGGGGCATTCACACAAAGCATGTCTAAACTAAGCAAATGACATGCCAATGCAAGACACCATATGCACGATATGATCAATATAACCCTGCCAAGTTAGAGCATGCACCTCGGGAGGGGGGGGGATAATACTGGTCATCTGTCTCTGAATCCTCCTCTAAGGAGCTATCCGTAACTAGCAAGACATGCGGTTCGTCAGATAGCATTGTCTGCTCTGTAGACCTTGTTTCCACTCTAGATTTTCCATGACCATGTCGAATGGCTGATGCAGAGGAAGAGTAATTGAATGTACTAAAACTGCTGACAAATTTAATACGTAATAAAAAAATGATGCATAATATAATTCACATATAAGATGACTGGTTAACCAGGGTGGCATTGCAAAATTCACATATATAATGCTTGACAAAACAAGATGGCATTGCATGATTCACATATACGATAAAGAAACTAAATAGATGACATTCACCCAAAGCATCTCTATACTAAGCAGATGACATATTTGATGTATAAAGTAAGCAATGCAAGGCACCATATGCATGATATTACCAACATCAGCATGCCAAGTTAGAGCGAAGACCTCAGGGGATAAATAAGAGTGGTCTTCTCCTTCTAAATCCCCCTCAGAACAGTTATCTTCCTTTTGATTACAATCTGAAATGCGTGGAGGGGGGGCGCCTTTGCGCCCACCATGGAGCGATGTCTGCATGAAATTTTATTGCCACACAAGGCTCGTCTCTTTTGCTATACATGTTCAGTTCCATTGTGTACAATAACTAACATGCATGGAATAAAACATAGTGAGATTATGTAAATAGTGCATGCACAAATCCAGAGTGATGGTAGCAAACTGCGGATAGACCCAAAACCAATGATAGCAGGCAGATAATAGCTTTAGTTAAAAAAATACAGATAATGGCTCCTTTAATTTTTGTTTCCACCCAACATGAAACTTGTGACGCCCGGATAATCAAGCTACAGTAACCTCTGCTAATGACGCCACGTCACCCCGGTTACTGTCGCTAATCTTACGTTAGTTCAAAACGATCCGGATTCAAATTTGAATTTTTGGCAAACAATCAAAGTTTTCAAACATTAAAACAAAAATGTTCGGAATGTGACTTAGTTAAGTTTACTACATTAAGGTACAACCTATGCATTTTTACAAAACTAAAATGTTAGGTCAATAAAGAGAAAACAAAAAAGAAATAAATAAAAAGGAAAGTGTAAAAAATAGAAAAACAAACTAACAAAAATAAAAAGGAAAACACCCCCCTCCTGGGCCACGGCCTAGCAGGCCACCAGGCCGCCCGGCCGGCCCACCTTGTCCAACCGGCCGGCTCCCCTCACTCCCTTATCCCCCTCCACCTGGAAACCCTAACCCCCTACGCACCCACTCCCCCCACGACCCCCTTCCCCCCCATCGATCTGGATCGGGATCGGCCCCGATCCCATCGCCCCCGACGCCCTGCACCCTCCCTTCGCCGTCCACCGCCGCCCGGAATGTCGCCCGTCGCCGGAGCCACCTCGCCGGACCTCCCCTGTCGGACTGCCTCCCCGTCTCCGACGCGTCGTCCCTGTCCTCCTCCCCGCGCCCCACTGCCCCGTCCCTACGCCCCGCGGTGAGGCCTCGACCTCCCCCTTCTCTGCCCTGCTCACTCATCCAGCATGCCCACTCGTTGACGCACCATGCGCTTGGGTCGTCCTCGCCACATCCGCCGTGTCGTCCCCCACGGCCCCGCACTGGTCACGCCCGCTCGCCGCGCCCACTAGCGTCGTGCCTGCACGCGGTGCGCCCGCGCCATGGCCGCCCCCTTGCTGTTGTTCTACCTCACCGGCGCACCCTCCACGGCGGCTCTCCGCTCCCGCGCTGGAGCTCACGACTGCTGCCGCTGCCCGCCATGGCCGTGCTGAAGTGCCGCCCGACCATCGCTGCTCTGCTTCGCTCGCGCTCACCGCCCTCCCGGGGCGCACCCCGCAGTCGCTCTCGCACCCGGCTGCGCCACTGCGTGCGCGCACACCCGTTCTGCCTACGCCCGGGGCCGCGCCTCCCCCGCATGGCCTCTACCGCCCTGCTGCTTCTTGCGCGCCCACAGCCACGCCTGCCTGCTCCGCCGCGGCCTTGCGCGGCCCCGCTACACGTCCGCCGCCCCGCCGTGGCCACGGCCTCGTCCGCCTCACGCGCCCCCACTGGCCGCTCGTCGGCTCCCCGGTCTGCCGCCCCATGTCCATCCCGCGGCGGCCCTGCTTCTGTGCCACGCCGGCACGCAACCCCGGCCTCCTGCACCACTACGGCCGCTCGTCGCTGTGGCCACTGGTGCCCAGCGCCGTTTCCTCCCTGTCGACGTGGGCGGGTGCCCAGCGCCCGCTAGCGCCGAACCCACTATCGCCCTTAGGGCCAATGACATGTGGGGCCCCAGCCCCCAGAACGGTTTAATAAATAATAATAATAATAATAAAGTATAATTAATTAATTAATTAACTTAGTTAATCATGTTAATTAATATATAACCCTGTTAATTAACCCTTATGGTCTGATTAGATAAACGGTCACTGACTGGTGGAACCCACCTATCAGGTTGACCAAGTCAACGTTCAACGTTGACTTCTGACGTCATGCTGGCGCATTAATTAATTTACGAATTAAGTTAATTTATTAATTCAACAAAATTGATTAAATCTTTAGAAATAAATATAAAATAAATCGTAGTTCGGATGAAAATACTTTGAACATGGAAGTTGCTCAAAACAACGAGACGAATTCGGACACGTGGCCCGTTTGTCCACCACACATCCCTAGCATAAGCGAACACGCAACTTTCCCTCTCTTCTTCATTTGTCCAAAAACACGGAACACCGGGGATACTTTCCTGGTTGTTTCCCCCTTCGCCGGTATCACCTCCTACTGCGTTAGGGCACACCTGGCATCGTTAGTTGTCATGTCATGCATCGATATGCATCTGTTTGCATTGTATTCATTGTTTCTTCCCCCTCTTCTCCCCGGTAGACTATGAGGCTGACGCCGCTGCTGGTTCCCCGATCGACTACGTTGTTGACGACCCCTCCTTGCCAGAGCATCCAGGCAAGCCCCCCCTTGATCACCAGATATCGTCTATTCCTTCTCTCTACTGCTTGCATTAGAGTAGTGTAGCATGTTACTGCTTTCGGTTAATCCTATTCTGCTGCATAGCCTGTCATTGTTGCTACATTTGTTACCCTTACCTGCAAACCTAAATGCTTATTATAGGATGCTAGTATTCCATCAGTGGCCCTAAATTCTTGTCCGTCTGCCATGCTATACTATTGGGCCATGATCACTCGGGAGGTGATCACGGGTATATACATACATACATACTACAAATGTGGTGACTAAAGTCGGCTCGGATCGTAGAGTACCTGCAAGTGATTTTGATGTGGGGGCTGAAAGGACAGGTGGCTCCATCCCAGTAGAGGTGGGCCTGGGTTCCCAACGGCCCCCGACTGTTACTTTGTGGCGGAGCAACGGGGCAGGTTGAGAACACCTAGGTGAGAGGTGGGCCTGGCCCTGGTCGGCGTCCATAGATACTTCAATTAACATGCTTAACGAGATCTTGGTATTTGATCTGAGTCTTGCCACTGGCCTATACGCACTAACCAACTACGCGGGAACAGTTATGGGCACTCGACGTCGTGGTATCAGCCGAAGCCTTCTTGATGTCAGTGACTGAGCGGCGCGCGCCGGGTTGGACTGCGTAACACAACTTCCTTTGTAATGGAGGTTGCTAGGTCTGCTCACCGGCCACCCACGCAACATGCAGGTGTGCAATGGGCGATGGGCCTAGACCCCTGCGTGCATAGGATTTAGACCGGCGTGCTGACCTCTCTGTTGTGCCTAGGTGGGGCTATGACGTGTTGATCTTCAGAGGCCGGGCATGACCCAGGAAAGTGTGTCCGGCCAAAGGGGATCGAGCGTGTTGGGTAATGTGGTGCACCCCTGCAGGGAAGTTTATCTATACGAATAGTCGCGATCCTCCGTAATAGGACGACCTAGAGTTGTACCTTGACCTTATGACAACTAAAACCGGATACTTAATAAAACACACCCTTCCAAGCGCCAGATATAACCCGATGATTGCTCTCACACAAGGCGGCAAGGGGAGGATCGCCGGGTAGGATTTATGATATGCGATGATACTTGGTGAACTTACCATCTACTCTCTTCTACATGCTGCAAGATGGAGGCTGCCAAAAGCGTAGTCTTCGACAGGACTAGCTATCCCCCTCTTATTCTAGCATTCTGCAGTTTAGTCCACCGATATTGCCCCTTTACACAGATACCCATGCATATGTAGTGTAGATCCTTGCTTGCGAGTACTTTGGATGAGTACTCACGGTTGCTTTTCCCCCTCTTTCCCCCTTTCCTTTTTTCTCGGTTGTCGCCACCAGATGCTGGAGCCCAAGAGCCAGACGCCACCGTCGATGACGACTCCTGCTACACTAGAGGTGACTACTACTGTGTGTAGGCCGCTGACGACGACCAGGAGTAGTTTAGGAGGATCCCAGGCAGGAGGCCTGCGCCTATTTCAATCTGCATCCCAGTTTGTGCTAGCCATCTTATGGCAACTTGTTTAACTTATGTCTGTACTCAGATATTGTTGCTTCCGCTGACTCGTCTATGATTGAGCACTTATATTCGAGCCCTGGAGGCCCCTGGCTTGTATTATGATGCTTGTATGACTTATTTTATTTTTGGAGTTGTGTTGTGATATGTACCCGTGAGTCCCTGATCTTGATTGTACACGTTTGTGTGTATGATTAGTGTACGATTGAATCGGGGGTGTCACAAAACTCATAGTAGACACAAGAGATTAACTAGATAGTAGACAAATAGTATTGATTGCTTCCCCAATATGTACTGCACAACCATTTAAAAACTAAAGTTTGAGCATTAGTTTGGACCTGACTCGGAGTCTAATAGGTGAACAGGATGATAAAGTAGCATGCCATCATATTAAGTGATGCATAACGCAGGCAGACACGAAAGAGTGCGACCTCTCTTGCGGACCCGTGTAGTCCTCAAGGTCATCTGCTTAGTTGATGATGGTAATGCAGTTTTCGTGGCTGTCGGTGGCAGGGAAGAAGATCTGAGGCGGCGAAAGACAGTCTGGAGGGCGGATCCCTATTGTGGTGAACCCTTCCGTCGTTGGAGCAGCTGATCTGGGGTGGAACATAGTGCAATAGGAGCGGGACAAACCACACAAGGTTTTCTTTGACACATATCTGTAAGAAAAGTAATTGTGTAAGGGCTTGTTTGAATTTGAGGATTCTAATAATGCAGGGATAGGAAATACACATGAATAGGATAGGAATGCACATGCAAAACAGAGAATTTAAAAACATAGGATTTCTTCCAATCTGGTTGTTTGGTTCGCAAGAATTGGAAGATCACATGATGCAAAGAAGCATGGTGAGATCAAGTCAAACCACAAGAAAATGTACGGTTATAATGCTATTATGCTACTATATTTTAGCCTTGTGCTTCATGAATAGGAATTTGAAAAGGAGTACAAGTGGATATTAAAGTTCCTACGGTTTTTATTTCAAGGAGACTATAATTTTTGATTGTTCCATGCATTTATGTTATCTGTTTTGGATGTTTTATATGCATTACTATGCTATTTTATATGATTTTTGGGACTAACCTATTAACCTAGAGCCCAGTGCCAGTTCCTGTTTTTTCCCCTTGTTTTAGAGTTTCACAGAAAAGGAATACCAAACGGAGTCCAAACGGAATAAAACTTTCGCGATGATTTTTATTGGACCAGAAGACATCCAGAGGGCTTAGAGTGCATGTCAGGAAAGCCATGAGGTGGCCACAAGGCCGGGAGGTGCGCCCAGGGGGTAGGGCGCGCCCCCACCCTTGTGCGCCCCTTGTGACTCCACCGACCTATTTCTTCCACCTATATATTCTCAAATATCCCAAAACCTTCCAGGAGAGCCACGAAACCACTTTTCCACCGCCGCAACCTTCTGTACCCATGAGATCCCATCTAGGGGCCTTTTCTGACGTCCTGTCGGAGGGGGATTCGATCACGGAGGGCTTCTACATCAACACCATTTCCTCTCCGATGAAGTGTGAGTAGTTTACCACAGACCTACGGGTCCATAGCTACTAGCTAGATGCCTATTTCTCTCTCTTTGATTCTCAATACAAAGTTCTCCTAGATGTTCTTGGAGATCTATTCGATGTAATACTCTTTTGCGGTGCGTTTGCCGAGATCCGATGAATTTTGGATTTACGATCAGCTTATCTATGAATATTATTTGAATCTCCTCTTAATTCTTATATGCATGATTTGATATCTTTGCAAGTCTCTACGAACTATCGATTTGGTTTGGCAAACTAGATTGGTTTTTCTTGCAATGGGAGAACTGCTTAGTGTCAGTGTCAAAACCACCCAATCTCGAGTAGGGGGTCCTGAACTGTGCGTCTGAGGATCGAAGGTAACAAGAGACAAGGGACACGATGTTTTACCCAGGTTCGGGCCCTCTTAATGGAGGTAATACCCTACTTCCTGCTTGATTGACTTTGTTGAGTATAGGGGTTACAAGAGTTGATCTACCTCGAGATCGTAATGGCTAAACCATGGATGTCCAGCCTGTATGATCATGATTGCCTCTACGTACTAAACCCTCCAGTTTATATAGACAGCGGAGGGGGCTAGGGTTGTACAAAGTCGGTTTACAGAGAAAGGAAACTACACGTCTGGTTGCCAAGCTTGCTATCCACGCAATGGAGAGTCCCATCCGAACACGAGGGAAAACCTTCTATCTTGTATCTTCATAGCCCATCAGTCCGACCCATGTCACATAGCCCGGATGCCCGAGGATCCCCTTATCCAGGACTCCCTCAGTAGCCCCTGAACTCGCCTTCAATGATGACGTAGTATCCGGCTTTATGTCTTCGACTTTGCAAGGCGGCTTCTCCATGACACTTCGGTTTGACGATAATCCGGCTCCACACTAAATATCATATTCTATTGATTCTTTGTTGTCGTCGCCTCGGCTTCCATGTGTCGGATGAATGCAAATGGCCTAGGAGTGTTTTTTACAAATAACCCCTCGACCGCGCAGGGAAGGCGTCTATTTAAGGAGATTGGATCTTAGATGCCATTCCACACCATGCGGAAATCCTTAGAACTCGCATAGGAAATTATCCAAACATGGCCGGCGCTACTGGCTCTTCCTCACGCCCCCACGGCATCCAAAAAGGTGACTGGGAAAGCTGCTCAATATCCTGCGCCCATCTGAATAAATTTCAAACGCAGGGATATCTTCCTCCCGCGGATCTAGTCTCTGTTCGGGCTGGATTAACTTCCCACAATGGCGAAGCCCTAGCGGAGAATTTCTCCAATCCTTCTAAAGAGGAGCGGGTGTGCTTCATTTCCTTCCTTTTGAGGGGCGTAGGATTTCCTATCCACCCCTTCGTTAGAGGTCTCCTGGAGTATTACGGCCTCTAACTGCACAATCTAACGCCAGGCTCCATCCTGCATATCGGGGGCTTCGTTGCTCTTTGCGAGCTGTTCCTAGGTTGTGAGGCTCATTTCGAGCTATGGTGGAATTTTTTCTGCCTTGTCCCCCGCTCCCAAAAGGTATCTATATTCAAGGTGGGTGGCGTCGAGGTATAGCGCATAGCTGGGACAGGATACCTGTCCGGCACTCCGAAGAAGGCATCCGAAGAGTGGCCCTCAGAATGGTTTTATATTGAAGACGTTGTTCTGCCGGACCCAATCCAACGCGGTCTTCCTGAATTCTCCAGTGCTCCCTTAAGGAAGCGTGCCAGTTGGCGTCCTCAAAGCCTTAAGGAAGAACAAAGTGCAGATGTCGAGAGGCTAGCAAGCAAGATCAGAGTAGTTGCCAACTCCGGGCTTTCTATAATCGAGGTAATGGAAATTTCAATAACGCGATGCGCTGAGCCGCTCCAATCTAGGGGGTTTCCTATGTGGCATTACAATAGGGAGGACGATGCATCCCGTTGTCTATGCAAGGGTCCGGATAATTTTACCGCCCTGACCACCATCTTAGCTGACCTTTTCAAAGGGGAGAAGGAAGACTTCACTCGCTTGAAATGTCGGGAAGGTTTTCCTATGTATAACCCCATCGATTGGGTGAGTTTTTCGATAATTGGCCTTACTCAACCTTTTTCCAGAGTTATGCTATTCAAACTTAATCCAACTACTTTTAATAGGAATGGAGAAACGTCGTCGAGGGGATCTACAGCCCCGCTCCGCAGCTAGAGGACCATGTTCGAGACCTAGATCCCGGATATGAAGAAGATCCGGATATATTCATAGAACTTAAGGAGGGAGTCTTTTATCAGACAAGCTACGATGGCACGGAAGTGGCTATTATAGTCGACTACACCGGCCTTCTCCCCTGCTCCCATGTAAGTACCCAGGAGACGCCTCCTCCAAAATAGTTTCCTCATTGCACCTCACCCACCGCACTGTCTCGCCGAGCTGTATCAAAGGCGTCCTCTAAGAAGGCGACTCCCGCGCAGGGCGAGTCTTTGAAAATAAGTGAAAATGGTGATTCTGCCGAGCCTCTGCCTTCACCAAAGAGGTATAGTTTTTAACACGCACTCGGTGGACAGACCGAATTGTGACGTTTTCCGCTGGGCCATTTTGTAGGAAGAGCATACGCCAGACTATATCCGGGGACCTCACCAGCCATGCATCGACCAATCCGGCCCCGAAACCTGCCATAAGGACTAGGGTTGATACGGACAAAATGTCGGATTGTCATCTCCAAGAGGATTCGGATAATGTGTCCATTACCAATTATGAAGTGGAGAGCGCGATGAATCATCGACAGTGGAAAGAGGCCATGCGCGGCCCAAGTTTTACTGAAGAGGCATTCAATGCCCTCAGCTCTACGGATGCATATATCCGAGCTGCTCGGGGTGGACTTGCTGGAGCCACTCACCAGCTTTCAAAGGATATGCGGGTAAGGACTTTTGTGTAGATTCAGTAATCCTGTGCCAGTAACCCCCGAGACATGAAGCAGTTGGCCCAACTGATTTAAGGGTTGTTGATATTATCAGGTACTTGCAGCGAAAAATAACACGTTGTCCAAGGAGCTTGAGGAATGTCGGACCAAGCTAACTGTTGCCACCGCCGAACTGGAAAATTTGAAGAAATCCAAGAACGCTCTGGATGGTAAGCACAACAGTGTGTGGAAAATATGATTCTATGCTAATAGTGATTTTTAAATATTCATTGTTTTGTTTACGATAGCAGGATCAGCAGATTAGTTGGAGGAGAGGCTAAAGGCTGCTCAGGCGGACAATTAAATGGACCATTAATGAGAAGAACAAACTACAGGATGCCAACATCAAGCAAGCCGAGGAGCTAAAGGATGCAAGAGCCCAACTGTCGGATGCCTTGAAGGAGAACCGAAAGCTGAAAGGCGGCATATTTAGTATGACCCTGAACCTAACTTTCATAAGATCCCCTGATGGAAAAAATTTACGAGATTTGTTCCTGTAGGTTTGTTAACTGGGCGGCCCTAAGGGGAAGTGTCAGGATTTCAAGGCGACTTGCTGCAAGAGCTATACAAAGTGCACGAGCAAGCTCGGAAAGCAATGAGGAACATGGCTAAGGCTTTATGGCCATCCAATCCTCCTCCAGGAATGATGGGGGATCTCGCAGAGTTATTCAAGGGAGCTCGTCTTCGTTTTGAGCTATGGAAGGCATCAGCATGTCGAGAAGGTGCACGAGAGACCTGAGCCATGGTGAAAACATGGTATACCGGACTTGATCCGAATCATATGGCCCGGGTCGGACCTCGGGGACCGGACCAACATCTTCCAGAAAGAATAGTTCCGTTAAGGGTTCCTCTCCCTGGGTCAGCATGCCTTATGTATACATGCATAAGCCTTGGTGCGAAAGAATCGCTGGATTTTTTGTATTTTGATAGTTTATATAGCCACGAAGGCAGTTCGTCGTTTGTCGGCCGACCAATTATTCCCTTAAGAACGCTAGCTTTCGGCTTCACCCGTCTGAGGTACATGTCCGGATGACCCGGTAGTAACAATCACAGAGGTGCTCCCTTTATGCCCTAGCCGAACAAGCGGGAATGTAGGGCATAAGCACAGGAGCCAGGCAACCCGGCTTCGCAAAAAATTAAGTCATAGAGGTGCATATAATGGCGAAGATAGGACGTATGTGAGAAAATAACATTATATAGTGGGCTTTATGCTCAAAATAATAAGCTTCTTTTGAGAGAAGCCCCAGTTATGATGGGGTGTGTACATTTAAGGATGCATACCCCTCAAGTGTGCGGCTTACCCGAACACACGCTAGAAATCATAAAGAAAAAAAAAGAGGACAAATGAAAAAGGAGAAAAAGGGAACGAACAAAGGTATTTGTCCGGACTCACGCGTAGAATCTTCGTAGTCCAGCAGTGTTCCATGGGTTCGGCTCTAAGAGATTATCCACTGCATTGCGAAGGTGATAGGCTTCTCCGGTGAGAACTTCATCTATAATGAAGGGACCCTCCCATTTAGGCTTGAGCTTGTCCTTTTTCTTCTCTGGTAGGCATAGAACGAGTTCACCGACATTATAAGTCTTTGCCCGCACTTCTTTGCTTTGGTATCTTCAAGCTTGTTGTTGGTAGAATGCGGAACGGGCTTTTGCGACGTCACGCTCCTCCTCCAGGCCATCTAACTCATCCTGTTGATCGAGCTCAGCCTCTCTCTCCTCATACATGCGCACTCGAGGCGAGTCATGAATAATATCGCAGGGCAAGACAACCTCTGCGCTGTACACCATGAAGAACGGTGTGTATCCGGTCGTGCGATTGGGCGTGGTCCGCAGTCCCCAGAGTACGGAGTCAAGCTCCTCAACCCAGTGTTTGTCCGACTCCTTTAGGGATCGCACTAGTCTGGGTTTGATGCCGCTCATTATCAGGCCATTGGCCCGTTCAACTTGACCGTTTGTTTGGGGTGATATACGGAGGCGTAATCGAGCTTAATGCCCAGATTAGCACACCAAGTTTTCAACTCGTCGGCTGTAAAGTTAGAGTCGTTGTCAGTAATAATGATGTGTGGGACACCATACCGGTGTACAACACCGGATATAAAGTCTATCACCAGTCTGGCTTCAGTCGTTTTAACTGGTTTGGCCTCTATCCACTTAGTGAATTTATCTACCATAACCAACAAGTATTTTTTTTCTTATGGCTTCCCCCTTTAAGGGGTCCGACCATGTCCAGCCCCCAGACCATGAAAGGCCAAGTAATGGGGATTGTTCGTAGGGCAGTGGGCGGCATATGGCTTTGATTGGCAAAAAAGCTGGCATCTGACACAGCATTGTACGAGGTCCTGTGCATCTGCTCGGGCCGTGGGCCAAAAGAAACCATCCGGACATAGCGTGAAAGTCACCAAGACCAGCATGTATTTCGGCCAAGAGCCGTCGTCCCTCCTCTTCAGAGATACATCTTTGAAGGACTCCGGTAGTAGTTTTCTTGTAGAGTTCTCCTTCGTGGACTTTGTAGGATTTGGAACGTCGAACTATGCGACGGGCCTCGTTCTGGTCATCAGGGAGCTCCTGCCTATTAGTAGGCTAAGAAGGGTTCTGTCCATGGGGCGATCACCGCCATGATTACATGGGCGGAAGGCGTTGGTTCAGTTCCCGAGCCCCCGATGATATCTGAATCGTTTTCGGCATCTGAGGGTGTGGTCGGCGCCGGATTGGTATTTCCGCTCTCATCCTTCCATACCACAGATGGCTTGAAAATCCTTTCCATGAAGGTGTTAGGCGGGACAGGGTCGCGTTTAGCGCCCATACGAGCAAGGATGTTGTCGGTGGGAAACGACACCTATAGGATCACAAGAATCCCTACTACGGTTGCCGGGGCGCAGGATTGCAAGAAGAGCAGGATTAGTAATCAGCACAAGGATCGTTTACCCAGGTTCAGGCCGCGAGGATGCGTAAAACCCTAGTCCTGCTTTGGTGGATGTATTGAGTGTTCTTGAGCCCTCCAACTAGCTACGGTGGCTGAGTCGTTCAAAAGAGCTGAATCCTTCCCCAGTACGCCATGTGCCTCCTTTTATAGTCGAAAGGGGCTGACACAATGGCACACAGGAGGTGGAAAGGCGTACAGTGTTATGAGCTTATCGTCCGTATTATAGGACAAGATGCATTTAATGCATCGCTTAGGTGTCCCCTTGCTTTATTGGGGACGGGAATGTGGCCCGTCCCGTCCGTCGCCGCTCCTCCTTGTTTCGACACGCGCCCTGGCCAACGATGCATGTAAGGCCATGTAGGCAGGCAGGCAGCTGTGGTGGCGCGGTGGTAAGGTCTTCACGTAGGTCTGCATGCCGCCACGCAGGCGCTTGCTGAGTTGGCCTGAAAGCTGCATGTTGCCACGCAGGTGCCTGCCCAGCTGGTTGGCCTGGCAGCTGCATGCGAACGGCGGTGGTGACTTGGCTGGTACGGGCCTAGAAGTGGCCCTGCTGGCGTCCTTGGTGAGGGCCTTGCCGGGTGGCCCGACAAGGGCCTTGCCGTGGCGTGCTGTCGTCCCCAGCAAGGATCTTGCTGGGGGTCTTGTGGCTCTCCTCGGCAAGGATCTTGCCGAGGATCGTTGTCTTTTAATCCTCACCTGAACTTGAATATTCCTTGTCTTCACAAAGATCTGCATGCCACCATGGAGGCGCCTCCCGAGCCCTGGCCCAACGTGGTTGATGGTGTTGGAGACCGTGGGCTCAAGGGTGGTTCGCTCCGCTGGTGTTGGACGAGCCGCCCGGCAAGGGCCTTGCCGGGGCCGTGGAGGCTGCCCCCGGCAAGGATCTTGCCGGGGGAACCTGCTTCGCCTCTCTGCTTCTTTTTGTTCTTGGCCCTGGCTTTGCCTTGGGCATCTTGTGCTTCGGCTTCTCTTCGGTTCCTTCCCCTGCTCTGCTTAGTGCGGCCATGGGCGCGGCTCCGACTGTCCGTGCATAGGTAAAGGGGTACAAAGGTGCGCCCCTTCTTTTGTACACCTACATGAGCTCCAGGGCCTGGGCCACACATATGCGCGACACTTTGTTGGGCCAGGCCCAAAACGGTGCGCGGGCAGGCGGGGCGGTTTTTACCGCGGTAAAACTTTCCGTCTGTTGCGCTTCCCCACGACTTGCGTTGAGTGCATGACGTGGAGGGGTGCGCCTGACGTGGGCGGCATGCGTGGGGCGGTTCCCGCATGCATGCGTCACATTGTGGTAAAGAGGCGGCTCGCGCCTTCCCCGTAAAAACAGGAAGCATGGAGGCGCGGCTCATTTACTAGATGGACTCGGGTCATAGTCTTTAAGCCGCCCACGCCCCCCAATCACGGGGCGGGGAACGGTCGCCTCACCCGTCCTTTCGACCCTGCACGCTCGCCACGCGTCCTTCATCCAGGTGGCGAGCTGTGGAGGCGGGAAACCGGGCTGTCGCTGGTTGGGGCAGCGGGTCGGTTCCAATTCCCTGCGCCCCCGATGGCTGGATTGGCTGAGCGGGGCGGCTGAGCCCCGACCTCGCCCCTTTATAAGGAGAGGGAAGGGGGGAATGGCACTCCGCACTCTTCTATCTTCTATCTCCTCCTGCTTCTGCTTCTTCCACTCATCTGCCATGGAGAAGGGGAACCCCAGTCCCCTGATGGTGGCGGCGAGGGTCGCCACTCGATAGCGCGTCCCTCCTCCTCCTGAGCCCACGGTGGCGGAGCCGGACGCGAGGGGAAGGGGGAGGGGCGGGGCCGTGGGCGAGGTCGTGGTGCCCGGGGAAGAGGAGGACGGGGCGGCGCGCCGGCCTCGCCCCCGCCAATGATGCCTTTCCCGATGGAGGGCCACGTTGGAGACCAGCCTCGCGAGTTCTTTATCAGGCTGCGCCGGCCTCCGCGTCGCCGTCTTCGTCTTCCCGCCCCGTTTGCTCGGGAGATGGAGCGTGACCCGCCCTAGACCCTCAGATTGCACAAGAGGGGTTGTGGGAATGGGGGAACGCGGGTTGACGTCGACTTCCCGGCTCCTCGGGTCATGTGCCTCCGCCGTTGATGGAAGACGTTTGCTCGCATCCACAGCCTGACGGCGGGGCTCGTCCTCTACATCAAATTAATGGAGGGTGGCCTGCTCTCCGTCAAGGTCTTCGGAGATGTTGGAGCTCGCCTGAAGTGCTGCGTGGAGAGCTCTTCCGACGGGGATTCTGATGATGGAAGATCTTCCTCGAGCGAAAGTGACGAGGATGACAGCGAGGCAGATGACGGGGAAGAGTCCGACTAGGCGTCGGATGCCCCGCGCCTGGGCGGGTGGGGCAGCAGCATCTACACCTGGCCGCTCCTCCGGCGGAGTTTCACCGGGGAGGGGCCAGCTCCTTGAACTTCTTGGGGCCGTCTCCTTGGGCAGCTAGCGTCGGGGGGCTACGGAAGAGGAAGAGGGCGGGCGGCAAGGCTGTCAACTCGGAATACACGGACACCGACGCCTTCGTCGCATGTTCGGCAACCTGCCGCCTCGTCTTCCAGCTCCTTTCCCAGCACCGTCATCACCGGCCCATCCGTGGGCAGCCACCGAGGTGTTCTCTTGGTGCTTTCTGCTACTCATAGTTCGCCTAGGCACCCCTTTTGCCCTTCCGCCTCCTTGACCTGCCTCCTGAGGAGAGGGACAAGAAAGGGATCACGGGCATCTCATCTCTTTTTTAGTCTGTAAGCCTTCGGGCCTTGTTAGATTTAAAGCTTGTAATCCCCCTTATTCATGTTTTTCTTTCCGTATGAACTGTACCTGTATGGGACGTTTTTAACGAAAAAGGGTGCTTGCTGGGTTCTTCGTGCATGAGCGAGGCCCATGCCAAGGATGAATCCTTGTTATTTTCATAATAAACGTTATTGCCCGGCAACAGGCCTTGCCGTTTCTCTTCTTTAGCCGACTGCTCTCGCGCTTTGGCCGGAGGCAGGGGCGAAGTAGAGTTAGGCTCCTCGTTCATCTCTTCGCCACCGCAACTACTACCAAATTCCAACCCAGGAAGTAACTCTTGGGTACAAGGAAAAGGGAGTACGGTGGTTTTTAAGATATGAACGAGGCTTCACATGTCCCAGTTCCGTACGGAAACGTACAGTAGGGGGATGAAAAACTTATCTGAACCCGCCGCCCCCGGCAACCTTGGCTCGCCGTGGTTGGATCCTTACGTCTTCAGCCCCCGGCAGCCTTGCCTTGTCGGGGTCGGAGCGCCAGTTCATTCTCCTTTTCCCAAGTGGCTCAGCAGAAGTGCCCTGCGAACCAAAGAAAACAGAAAAGATGCACACCCGACCTCTAGGCTAGGGGTTAGTCGCCGCTAAGCACTATCAACCCTAACCAAGGAAGAGACTCAACCTAGCATGCATGCTTTAACTTAGGGCGCCAGCGCTTCGTTTATTTATGCTCAGGGTCTGCGCCTGGCTTTGTACAGAGGGTTACATGCCTTGCTGGCAAAGCTTGTACAAAAGGTGGCTTGCCGGGAGGCGCGGCAAACCGTGCCTTATGGGTAAAACTTGCGAAGATGCTCATGTTCCAGGAATTGCTCACTGGGACAGCATCTTCGGTCTCCAGGCAGACTGCCCCGGGCCTGGTGACTCGTATTACCCAATAAGGGCCTTCCCACTTCGGCATCAACTTGTTGGTATTCTTGGCCGACTGAACACGCCGAAGAACAAGGTCGCCTTCCTCAAGCTTCGGACATGAACCTTGCGGCTATGGTTGTAGCGCAAGGCTTGCTGGTAGCGTGCTTCTCTCAAAGCTGCTCGAAGACGATCTTCCTCAAGGAGCATTGCGTCATCCTGCCGCAACTGCTCTTGCTCAAGCTCATCATAAGCGAGCACTCGAGGTGACCTGTATATGAGTTATGTGGGGAGAACTGCCTCCACCCCATATACTAGGGCAAAGGGTGTCTGACCGGTGGCTCGATTTGGCGTCGTCCTGATCGACCAAAGAACCGTTGGCAACTCATCAATCCAGCGCCTTCCGCTCTTGTGCAGCATGTCAAAGGTCTTCGTTCTCAGGCCTCGCAACACTTCAGCATTCGCCCTCTCTTCTTGGCCGTTGCTCCGGGGGTGTGCCACGGAAGCAAAACAGACCTTGCTGCCGAGGTCATGAACGTACTGCATGAAGGTGTGGCTCGTGAACTACGTGCCGTTGTTGGTGATAATTCTGCTTGGCACACAAAAGCGGCAGACTAGTCCCTTGAAGAACTTGACGGCTGACTGTGCTGTCACCTTTCTCACCGCTTCCACTTCCGGCCACTTTGTGAACTTGTCGATTGCAACGTACAAGTACTCAAAACCCCCGACAACACGGGGGAAGGGGCCCAGTATATCGAGCCCCCAGACCGAGAATGTCTAGGAGAGAGGGATTGTTTGAAGGTCTTGAGCTGGTTGATGAAGCTTCTTTGAATGGAACTGACACGCTTCACACTTGGTTACTAGTGTCGTCGCATCTGGAGGGCGGTGGGCCAGAAGAAACCTTGCTGGAATGCCTTGCCGGCAAGGGCCCTCGACCCTATGTGGGAGCCACTTACGCCTCCATGTATCTCCGCCAATAGATCCAGTCCTTCCTCCCGGGGGACGCACTCCAATTTCACACCGTTCGGCCTTCTCCTGCATAATACGTCATCGACAAACTGGTACACGACAGACCGACGGGCTACTTTTTCCGCTTCTTCCTGCTCCTCAGGAAGCTCCCCTGTTTGGAGGAATCAGACGGTATGCCGTGCCCATGCCGGAGCCTGGTGCTCGACGACAAGGACCAAAGGCATCTCTTCTTCCATGGGAGCGGCTGTCTCCACGGCCAGGGCTTGACGCCCAGCCGGAGCCAGTTGCTCTTTGGCAGGCTTAGTGTGCATGGCAACATCCTTGCCGGCAGCCCCAGGGGGCTCAGCGGGAAAGTACTTGTCGGGACCTGATTTCCTCCGCTTGTTCTGCCCCGTTGACGGTTCAACGGATGGCTGAGTTAACCGGAGCAAAAAGGTACCTGGTTCCACAGGTAGCTTGACTGCAGCACGCTTCGACAGGTAATCGGCGATGTCATTCTCCACTCGGGGAACGTGCTCCGCTTGGATACCGTCAAAGCGCTCCTCCAACTTCCTCACTTCATCTACGTAGGCCTCCATCAATGGGCTCTGGTAATCCTTGTTGACTTGCCTGACGACAAGCTGCGAGTCACCCCTGACGATGAGCTTCTTCACCCCGAGGTATGCCGCGATCCTGAGACGGGCAAGCAGCCCCTCATACTCAGCAGTGTTGTTTGTGGACATCTCCCTGGGAAAGTGCATCTGGATCAAATACTTGAGGTGCTCTCCGGTGGGTGCGACAAGCAGCACACCGGCACCGGCGCCTTGCAGCGAGAAAGCCCCATCAAAGTACATGATCCAGTCGTGGTCTGCTTCCTTGCCGGGGAGAGCGGTCTCCTGGATTTCTTCGTCGGGTGTTGAGGTCCATTCTGCAATGAACTCCTCCAAGACCCTGCTCTGGATTGTCGAGGTACTTTCAAACTTTAACCCAAAACTCGATAACTTCAGGGCCCATTCCACAATCCTTTCGGTCGCATCTGGGTTATGCAGTATCCGTTGCAACAGGAGGCGGGTGACGATAGTGATCTCGTGGGCTTGGAAGTAATGATGCAGCTTCGTGGAGGCCATAAGGAGGCCGAAGAGCAATTTCTGCACACTGGAGTACCTCGACCTAGCCCCCTGCTAGAGGGAGCTGACAAAGTAAACCGGGTGCTGCATCATTTTCTTCTTCTGCACCACCTCACTTGACTACGCGGGCACTGCCTTGGTGGTATCCGACTCTGCCGGGGACCTCGCCTTGCCGACACCAGGCCCTGCCGGGGGAATCTTTGGCTTGCCATCTACTGGTTCTGCCGTTGCCACTGCCTCCTCGTCGACCTCCCTCTGTGCCACCAGTGCGGTGCTGACCACTTGATTCGTTGCCACCAGATACAGCAGCAACAGCTCTTGTGGTTTAGGCGCAACTAGTATTGGCGTGGAGGAAAGGTATTTATTCAGATCCTGCAACGCCGCCTCGGCTTCTGGGGTCCACTCCATTGGGCCTGCCTTCTTCAAGATTTTGAAAAAGGGAAGGGCATGCTCGGCGGACTAGGAGATGAATCGGCTCATGGCGGCGACACAGCTGGTGAGCCGACGCACATCTTTGATCCGCTTGGGCACCTCAATCTGCTCAATAGCCTCGATTTTGTCTGGGTTTACCTCGATCCCGTGTTGCGACACAAATAATATGAGAAGCTTGCCGGACGGAACGCTAAAGACACACTTCTCAAGGTTCAGATTAAGGTTGATCTTGCGCAGGTTGGCAAACGTCTCTTCCGGATCTTGCACAAGAGTTGCCCCGTCCTTGGTTTTGAACACTATGTCATCCATGTATGCTTCCATATTTCTATGGAGCTCGGGTTCAAAACCAATTTGGACTGCTCTCGCAAACGTCGAGCCAGCACTCTTCAACCCAAAAGGCATCCGTAAAAAGCAATACATACCACATGGGGTGATGAATGTTGTCTTCTCTTCATC
Source organism: Aegilops umbellulata (assembly GCA_032464435.1). Classification (NCBI taxonomy): domain Eukaryota; kingdom Viridiplantae; phylum Streptophyta; class Magnoliopsida; order Poales; family Poaceae; genus Aegilops; species Aegilops umbellulata. The sequence goes on from CP136057.1 coordinate 280,787,871, forward strand.
CTCTCTTGTCATGAAGATTTGGTGGTAGCCCGAGTAGGCGTTGAGGAATGACAGCAGATCACACCCGGCCGTGGAGTCAACAATCTGGTCGATGCGCCGCAACAGGAAGGGGTCCTTAGGACAAGCCTTATTGATATCTGTGTAGTCAATAGACAGCCTCCACTTCCCATTTGCCTTGCGCACCACTACCGGATTGGACAACCACATTGGGTGGAGCACTCCTCTCACCAAACCTGCCGCTTCTTGACGGGCCGTGCATGAGGACAGACATCTAGGTGGTGCTCAATCACCTCCCTTGGAACACCGGGTATGTCGGATGCTTGCCACGCAAACATGTTGACATTCGCCCGCAGGAAGGTGACGAGCGCGCCTTCCTATCTACTATCGAGGGTGGAGCCTATGGTGAAGGCCCCTCCCGAGCCATCCTCCCTGACGTACACCTTCTTGGTCTACGGTGGCTCAGCTCTGGATTTCTTGCTCTTGTCGGTAGAGCTCTCTGGCACGTCCTCGACGTTAGCACAACACTCCAAGGATGTGCACTTGCCGGAGTGGGTGCGAGAGGTCTTGCCGAGCTTCTTCTTCCCTCTCGGGCCTTCAGCGGCAGGAGCAAGTGCCTTGACGGTAGTGAAGGAAATATGCCCTAGAGGCAATAATAAAGTTATTATTTATTTCCTTATATCATGATAAATGTTTATTATTCATGCTAGAATTGTATTAACTGGAAACATAATACATGTGTGAATACATAGACAAACAGAGTGTCACTAGTATGCCTCTACTTGACTAGCTCATTAATCAAAGATGGTTATGTTTCCTAACAATGAACAAAGAGTTGTTATTTGATTAACGAGATCACATCATTAGTTGAATGATCTGATTGACATGACCCATTCCATTAGCTTAGCACCCGATCGTTTAGTATGTTGCTATTGCTTTTATCCATGACTTATACATGTTCCTTTAACTATGAGATTATGCAACTCCCATTTACCGTAGGAACACTTTGTGTGCTACCAAACGTCACAACGTAACTGGGTGATTATAAAGGTGCTCTACAGGTGTCTCCGAAGGTACATGTTGGGTTGGCGTATTTCGAGATTAGGATTTGTCACTCCGATTGTCGGAGAGGTATCTCTGGGCCCTCTCGGTAATGCACATCACATAAGCCTTGCAAGCATTGCAACTAATGTGTTAGTTGTGAGATGATGTATTACGGAACGAGTAAAGAGACTTGCCGGTAACGAGATTGAACTAGGTATTGGATACCGACGATCGAATCTCGGGCAAGTAACATACCGATGACAAAGGGAACAAACGTATGTTGTTATGCGGTCTGACCGATCAAGATCTTCGTAGAATATGTAGGAGCCAATATGGGCATCCAGGTCCCGCTATTGGTTATTGACCGGAGACGTGTCTCGGTCATGTCTACATTGTTCTCGAACCGTAGGGTCCGCACGCTTAAGGTTTCGATGACAGTTATATTATGAGTTTATGAGTTTTGATGTACCGAAGGAGTTCGGAGTCCCGGATGAGATTGGGGACATGACGAGGAGTCTCGAAATGGTCGAGACGTAAAGATCGATATATTGGACGACTATATTCGGACATCGGAAGAGTTCTGAGTGGTTCGGGTATTTTCGGAGGTACCGGGGAGTTACGGGATTACGGGAGAAGTAATGGGCCTTGATGGGCTTTAGTGGGAAGAGGAAAAAGGCTGCTGTGCCCCCCCTCCCCTCTAGTCCGAATTGGACTAGGGAAAAGGGGGCCGGCCACCTCTCCTTCTCCTCCTATTCCTTCTCCCTTCCTCCCCTTTTGGTGGACTCCTACTAGGACTTGGAGTCCTAGTAGGACTCCATATCCTGGCCGCACCTTTTGCCTTGGCCGGCCTCCTCCTCCTCCATCCTTTATATACAGGGGCAGGGGGCACCCCATAGACACACAAGTTGATCTACGGATCGTTCCTTAGCCGTGTGCGGTGCCCCCTTCCACCAAATTCCACCTCGGTCATATCATTGCAGTGCTTAGGTGAAGCCCTGCGCCGGTAACACATCAAGATCGTCACCACGCCGTCGTGCTGACGGAACTCTTCCCCGATGCTTTGCTGGATCGGAGCCCGGGGATCGTCATCGAGCTGAACGTGTGCCAAGAACTCGGAGGTGCCGGAGTAACGGTGCTGTGATCGGTCGGATCGCGAGGAGAACGTACGACTACTTCCTCTACGTTGAGTCAACGCTTCCGCTTCGGTCTACGAGGGTACGTAGACAACACTCTCCCCTCTACGAGAGAAGCATCACAGAATACTTCATAAGGCTTGGATTCGTCAGGAGGAGTCAAAACTGGAGCAGTGACGAGTTTCTCTTTGAGAGTGTTGAAAGCAACGTCACACTCAGGAGACCAGACATATTTCACATGCTTCTGGAGGAGGTTGGAAAGAGGCTTGGCAATCTTGGAGAAATTCTCAACGAATCTTCTGCAATAGCTTGCAAGTCCAAGAAAACTGCGAAGCTGCTTGTAATTCTGAGGAGGATTCCAATTCAAAACTGCAGACACCCTCTCTGGATTAACAGCGATGCCCTTGGCAGAGATGATATGACCAAGATAAAGAACTTCATCAAGCCAGAATTCACATTTGGAGAACTTCGCATATAATTGATACTCTCTGAGCTTGTCGAGTACCAATCGCAAATGTTCGGCATGATCCTTCTTATTCTTGGAGAAGACCAAAATATCATCGAGATAGACCAAGACAAATTCGTTGATGTAGGGGTTGAAGATGAAATTCATCAAGCGAGTGAAATACGGAGGAGCATTGACGAGGCCGAAAGACATGACAGTGTATTCATAAGAACCAAAGCTTGTTCTGAATGCTGTCTTGGGAATATCTTCTTCACGAATGCGAATCTGATGATAACCCATACGAAGGTCAAGCTTGGAGAACACCTTAGCACCTTTGAGTTGCTCAAATAGCTCATTGATGTTGGGAAGTGGGTACTTGTTCTTGATAGTCTTCTTGTTCAATGGACGGTAATCAACGCAAAGTCGGTCCGTGCCATCCTTCTTGACAAAAAGAACACCACAACCCCAAGGAGAAGAACTCGGTCTGATCAGACCCAGACGTTCTTGTTTATCGAGTTGAATCTTTAATTCCTTGAGCTCATCTGGTCCAAGCTTGTAAGGACGCTTGCAAACGGGTTCCGTGCCAGGCTCAAGCTCAATAACGAATTCAACTGGCCGACGGGGAGGCATACCCGGAAGCTCTTCTGGAAAAACATCTTGGTACTCACAAACGACTGGAATCTGAGAGATAGCCTCCAATTCATCATTCTCATTGAGAGAAAACAACCGAATGGTATCATCACGAGAAGCATAGATGATCACATCGTTCGAAGTGTGAGTCAATTTGATTTCCCTGGCAGCACACTCAAGCTGAGCCTTGTGCTTAGAAAGCCAGTCCATCCCGAGAATGAGATCAATATCAGAATCACCAAGAACAATTGGTTTAGACAAGAATTTGTAGTCACCCATCTTGATAGAAACATTGGGAACCACCAAACTAGAGCTCAAACGTTTACCAGGAGAAATGACAGGCATGGGTCTATCCAAATTTGAAGAAGTGAACTCATGCTTGGCGAAAAATGGTCTTGATATGAAACAATGCGATGCACCAGTATCAAATAAGACTTTTGCAGGAATATCATTAACAGGAAGATTACCCATGATCACTTCAGAAGAATCCTCTGCTTGAGCTGCGTTCATCATGTTCACCTTGGCATACTTGGAATTATGCTTGACCACTGCATTGCTGGAAGATTTCACGGGAGGAGGAGGCGGAAGGCGCCTCTGGTTGAAGCACTTGTTCGCATAGTGACCCTTCTGCTGACATTTGTTGCAAGTCACCTCTGAGAGCGGACGATGATAAGGAGCGCTTGGCCTTGGAGCTTGGTTCTGAGACTTGTTCTGATAGACAGGGTTGGGTGGGTGGGAAGATCCACGGCCACTTGAGTTCTTCTGCTGATAAGGCTGGCGGAACGGAGGAGGAGGAGGCAACCAGAACTTCTGTTGCTTAGCTGCCACAAGTGAAGAAGAAGAAGACTGAACTGCGTCTCTGACTCTCTTCTTAGAAGCCTCACACTTGAGCTGAGCAGCTTCTTGTTTCAGTGCTATGTTGTAGAATTCATCATACTTTAATGGCTCGAAAAGCACGAGAGCAAGTTGCAGATCTTCTCTGAGACCACGCCTGAATTGGTAGATCATACTCTTCTCATCAGGAATGTCTTGCCTTGCAAAACGAGAGAGTTTCTGGAACTGAGTGTTGTATTGATAGACAGACATGGTGCCTTGCGTGAGATTGCAGAATTCCTCACGCTTAAGCTCAACAACACTTTCTGGAATGTGGTGCGCTTTGAAATCACGACGGAAATCATCCCAAGTGATCACACGACCTCCTCTGGAATCTTTGTATTGCTGGAACCACTCAGCAGCTTGATCTTTGAGTTGAAAAGAGGCAAACTTGACAAAGTCCTCAGGTCTGACATTGCTGCACTCGAAATGCTTGCTGATGTCCACTAGCCAATCATCTGCGTCTGTGGCCTCGACACAGTAGCTGAAGGTTTTTGGCTGATTAGCAAGGAACTGGTTTAGTGAAGCGAAATGTGGCTGATTGTTGCCTTGGCCTTGATTCTCTTGATTAGCTTGCCCTTGGTTGCGATCTTGCAAGAGCTGAATCAGAATCTGAGCATTGGCATTTGTGGCAGTCATCAAGGCTTGCCAAGCTTCCGGAGGCGGAGGTGGTGGCGGAGGGTTAGCCTGATTTCCTTCATTGCGTTCCGGATTCTGACGCGTTGGTGGAGCCATCCTGAAGAGGGTGACATCCATTAGCATCTTGACAGAGATATATTCAAGCTGAATCAAAGGAACGAAATTGCAACATATAGTCTTCACAATTAACATTCGAACGAGAATGAACGAATGAATTCCAATGTAAAACATCACACTTCCATAAGCTGAGAAGCCACTTAGAACATGGTATGGAATAAAACCAACAAGGTACGGAAGTGAACAAATACTTGGTAAGGATTACCCAATCACAAACCAAATATCTGCGGAAGAAATACTAAAGCTACAAGAATTCCCACTTATAAACTCCCGAAACTTTCTGGTTATGCAATCAGGTGTTGGGGATACAGGGGAAGCATAATATCTCACCCAAACTAGCAAATCCTACAACCAGCTGTATCCATCCTTCAACACATAACCAAGAAACCTTCGGAAATCGTCTACCTCAACCTTCGAAAACACATCCGTTATACAAGTCATGGCAATACCCCTGCACTCGCCACAGTACTGGGCTATCAGGGTTATCTCACCAACAACTATACAAAAGAGATTTTCGATGTCGGTCGTACTAGACTCAGGTATTCCAAAACCGCAATGATAAGATTATGACAACAACACCTCGGAGCTCAACTCCCCGGGACACTGCCACAACCCCTAAATGTCAGGAGGCAACCAAGACAATGTTGTCATCATAAAACCATCGGAACGATTGTAATATACCCGCGTGATCCTAAAAAAAAATTTAGTGAAATTTGAGAAGAGAAGAGTCAAAACTCTGCGTCAGGAAGCCTTACCAGAAGGTCGAAGGGACTGGGAAGTAAAAAGAATTCCTAAACTCTCCGATATATAATTCCTAAATGACTCAAAACATTTTTCTAGACACAACTCGGCCACTAAAGACGATCAAACAGTGGGGGCTCCTAAGGTCGGGGAAAGGCTCTGATTACCAACTTGTAACGCCCTCGATGCGGCTATATCTCCCACATGTCGAGGCACGACTTAGAGGCATAACCGCATTGAAAGCAATGTCGCAAGTGAGGTAATCTTCACACAATCCATGTAATAAATAAAGGTGAAAGATACATAGTTGGCTTACAATCGCCACTTCACACAAGTACATAAATAACATCCATCAAACAGATTACACTCAAGGTCCGACTACGGTACCAAAATGAAAGAAGACTACCCCAAATGCTAAACAGATCCCCGGATCACCCAACTGGGCTCCACTACTGATCATCTGGAAAAGAAACATAGTAACGGCCACGTTCCTCGTCGAACTCCCAAGTGAGCTCGGTCGCGTCATCTGCCCTGGCATCGTTGGTACCTGCAACTGTGGTGATAATATCTGTGAGTCACGGGGACTCAGCAATCTCACACCCGCGAGATCAAGACTATTTAAGCTTAAAGGTGGGAAAGGGGTTTGTGAGGTGGAGCTGCAGCAAGCGACTAGCATATGGTGGCTACAGCGCAAAAGAGAGCGAGAAGAGAAGGCAAAGCACGGTCGAGAAACTAAAAGTGATCAAGAAATGATCCTGAAACAACCTACGTCAGGCATAACTCCAACAACCGTGTTCACTTCCCGGACCCCGCCGAGAAGAGACCATCACGGTTACACACGCGGTTGATGTGTTTTAGTTAAGGTCAATTTCGGGTTTTCTACAACCGGACATCAACAAATTCCCATCTGCCTCATAACCGCGGGCACGGCTTTCGAAAGATAATACCCTGCAGGGGTGTCCCAACTTAGCCCATGATAAGCTCTCACGGTCAACGAAGGATATTCCTTCTACCGGGAAGACCCGATCAATCTCGGAATCCCGGACTACAAGACATTTCGGCAGCAACAAAACAAGTCCAGCAAAACCGCCCGATTGTGCCGACAAATCCTGATAGGAGCTGCACATATCTCGGTCTCAGGGCACATCCGGATAAGTCAAGCTACGAGTAAAAACCGGCCCTCGAGTTGCCACGAGGTGGCCCCGCAGGTTGCTCGGTTCGGGCCAGCACTTAGAGAAGCACTGGTCCAGGGGGGCTAAAATAAAGATGACCCTCGGGCTCGCGAAAACCCGGGGGAAAAAAGGTAGGTGGTAGCAAATGGTAAAACCAATGTTGGGCCTTGCTGGAAAAGTCTTATTCAAAACGAACTGTCAAGGGGGTCCCATAAATCACCCAACCGTGTAAGGAACGCAAACTCCGGGAACATAACACCGGTATGACGGAAACTAGGGTGGCAAGAGTGGAACAAAACACCAGGCATAAGGCCGAGCCTTCCACCCTTTACCAAGTATATAGATGCATTAATTAAATAAGAGGTATTGTGATATCCCAACAAGTAAACATGTTCCAACAAGGAACAACAAGTCCATGTTCCAACAAGGAACAAACTTCATCTTCACCTGCAACTAGCAACGCTATAAGAGGGGCTGAGCAAAGCAGTAACATAGCCAAACAACGGTTTGCTAGGACATGGATGGTTAGGGGCTGACATGGCAATATAGGAGGCATGATATAGCAAGTGGTAGGTATCGCAGCATGGGCATAGCAAAAGAGCGAGCAATCTAGCAAGCAAAGATAGAAGTGATTTCGAGGGTATGGTCATCTTGCCTGCAAGAGTTTCAGAGTTCTCGAAAGCTTGGTCCTCGAAAGCGTTCTCAACGGAATCCTCGTTCACGTACTCGTCTCCCGGCTCTACCCAAGACAAGAGAACAAGCAAAGGAACCAATATCAACCACGATGCAATGCGCAAGCAACATGATGCAAAACATGGCATGATATGCGAGAGGTGATATGCAATGCGTATGCATGCTCCGGAAGGACAAGGATGAACAGGGCATAATCTTGGTAAGCCAAGCATGCCACTGGATAGATGAGGTGATTTCGGTTGAAATCGATATAAAGATCACCGGAATCGGATGCACGGTTTGCAAATGGCAAGCAATACAAGAATGACACGAATCTGCCATTAACAGCATATTGCTACTTAGCAAGCAACAAATAATTAAGCTACTGCACCCAAACATGGCAACAAAGCATATGACAGTAATCTACTCAATATGCTCGACAAAAGATGAACACTGAGCTACGGCTAAATCACATCATAACAGGTCCAAACAAGCATGGAAAAAGAGCACAAAATAACAGGTTCTCAGACTTAGTGAAATAATCAACATAGCAGAAACTAACATCAGGATGACATGTTCAGAGCAATAAAACAACATGCTACAGGTTCAGAACATAGCAAAGAAAGACATGGCATGAATCTACTCATATCACTTGACAAAAGTCCCTTACTGACCATAAGCCAAAAAGGATCAGAGAATATGATTACACCCATGACAATTAAGCAAGTTTCATTACAGGTTTCAGACTTAGCAGAAAACTGGACATGGCAGAAAACTGATAACGACTACGCATGTTCGTGAGCTCGATGCACTCACTACAGAGCAATTCATGATAAACTAAGCATACATACATCAATAAGACATGGCATAGTAACTAGACATGGCAATAATAACATCATATCATGCAAGGATCCACTACACCAAGCTTGGTAAAATCGAATAACCTGTAAACAATCTGCCATCAACATTTTGAAGCAAAAGTAGAGCTCGATTGACTCAAGCTATGGCACTCCATAATTGCAAACAAAGGCATGGATGGATTAAGAAAATACTCAGGTTCAAAACTCCCTTAGTTTATCATGAATACATGGCATGATAATAACACCAGTCAGGGACTTAGTGAAATCACTACGTCTCGGAAATCAGCAACATCAAGTGACCTCGTTTGCATGCTTGTGCTAGTCACCACATAGATCACAAAAATACATGGTAAAATTCCCTGGATAGGTAACATGGCATATTACAAAACTCATGTAGGACTCAACTTCATAGGAGGTGCACATCAATCATGGCACAAATGACAAAAGTGCATGTTCAGATAAGATCCAGCCACTAACATCAACTAGCCCTCTTCTAACAGCATTTCGGGCATCAATATGACTTCAAATGAAAATGATTCAATAGAACAAAATGATGTACTCTTCGAGACGAACAATTTGACTTATTATATGCACGAATCGGAGCTACGGATGCAAAGTTATGGCACGTTGAACATGGCATGATGATATGAATACTTGGGGACTTGGCAAAAAAAACGAGGGGCACGGGGTAAACCCTAGATCTGGCCGGACTCCGGCGATGGCGATTCCGGCCGGCGCGGGCGATGCGGGCGGAGGCGCGGGAGGAGGCCGGCGTCGGCGCGGAGGGCGGCGGGCGGCGCGGTCCGGCGCGGGGGCGGGGACGGCGGCGGAGCGCGGGGCGGCGGTGGCTGGAGCGGGGCGCGGCGCGGCGCGCGCGGGGCGACGACGGCGGAGCCGCGGTGGCGGAGCGGGGCGAAGCGGCGGCGGCGGGCGCCAGGCGCGGGCGGCGGCGGAGCTCGGGCGGCGGCGCGGCGCGCGCGGGCCTCGGGGGCCCGTCCCGGGCCGAGCGGGCCGGCGCGGAGGCGCGGGCGCGGGGACGGCGGCGCGGCCACGTGGCACTCAGCCACTGGCTGCGGGCGGCGGCGCGGGTTTCGTCCGGCGGCGGCGGACGTGTCCGCCCGCGCGGAGAGGAGCGGGCTAGGGTTTCGGGGTGTTTTGCCCGCAAATGGAGGAGGGGGATGCCTTTTTATAGATAGGAGGAGCTAGGAGGCTCCAAACGGAGTGCGGTTTTCGCCCACGCGATCGTGATCGAACGGCGGAGGACATAGGAGTGACTTAGACGGGTTATTGGGCTGTTTTGAAGGGGTGTTGGGCTGCAACACACACGAGGCCTTCACGGTTACCCGGTTAACCGTTGGAGTACCAAACGAACTCCGATTGACCCGAAACTTGACAGGCGGTCTTCCGGTGCTATACCAAGGCCACATGTCAAACCTCGGTCCATTCCGAGAATGTTTAATACCCGCTCACGAAGAAATGTAAAAGGGGGACGCCGGGAGACATAGGAGCGCCGGATTGCAAAACGGACAACGGGAAAGATGCTCGGATTTATGAGACGAACACGTATGCGAATGCGATGCACATGATGACATGATATGAAATGCATGACATGACCAAAATGCAAAACGGAGAGAAACCCAACACGGAGGGAAAATATCATAACACATAGACGGAAATGGCAAGAGTTGGATTACAAATATGGCAAGTTACATCTGGGGCGTTACACCGGCCCTGTCGTCGACCAACATCTTGTTCACCTTGAGGTTGCGTATCGTTGGTGAGACCAACAATGGCAAACACCTGACCGCGGTTGTGCGGTCAGGGTGGTCCTCGGCGTCAAAGATGAGGGGCACGCTGGACCACTTCCGCGGCTTCTGAGCGTCGAACGACGGCTCTGCTACTATAATCCCACACGCCCACTGCTTCAGTTGGCGGCGAGAAGTATGCAGCGAGGCGCCACCATCAACACACATGGCCTCCGTAGCCTTTTGGAACTCTTGCTCACCGGACTCGTCGTCCTCGTCGTGATCATCGTCTTCTTGGTTCTTGTCACGGCCCCGGGCGGGCCTCTCTTGCTGGTTGTCCTTGCCGGGGTGGCCTCCTTGGCCGCCACGCTACTTGCCTGATCCCTCGGCACCGTCCTGGCCTTTTTCCTTGTCCCGCCTATCATACTCGGCCTTTTGCTTTTCAGCAAGAAGCTCGACTTGCCCACAGTTCTGGAGGTCGTGGCCCTTGGTGCGGTGGATCTTGCAGTACTGCTTGCCAAAGCCCCCTGGCTAATGGGCAACTGCTAAGGCTCGGCAGGCGGCGCAACCGGCAATCTCCTTGCCAAGACCGTCTGCCTTGACCTTCATGGCAGCCCCGGTGTCGTCAGATCCTTCAACGACAAGTACGGCCTTGCCCTTGCGTTTCATGTTGCAACGCCGGACCTTCTTCTTCTGGGCGAAGACGTCTTTCGTTTACCCAGGTTCGGGCCGCGAGCATGCGTACAACCCTAGTCCTGCTTTGGTGGATGTGTTGAGTGTTCTTGAGCCCTCCAACTAGCTGCGGTGGCTGAGTCGTTCCAAAGAGCCGACTCCTTCTCCAGTACGCCATGGGCCTCCTTTTATAGTCGAAAGGGGCTGCCACATTGGCACACATGAGGTGGAAAGGCGTACAGTGCTACGAGCTTATCGCCCGTATTACAGGACAAGATGCATTTAATGCATCACTTAGGTGTCCCCTAGCTTTATTATGGACGGGAATGAGGCCCGTCCCGTTCGTCACCGCTCCTCCTTGTTTCGACACGCGCCCTGGCCAGTGATGCATGCGGCACCATGTAGGCAGGCATGCAGCTGAGGTGGCGTGGTGGTAAGGTCTTCATGAAGGTCTACATGCCGCCACGCAGGCGCTTGCTGAGTTGGCCTGGAAGCTGCATGTTGCCACGCAGGTGCCTGCCGAGCTGGTTGGGCTGGCAGCTGCATGCGAACGGCAGTGGATACTTAGCTGGTGCGGACCTGGAAGTGGCCCTGCTGGCGTCCTTGGTGAGGGCCTTGCCGGGTGGCCCCGCAAGGGCCTTGCCGTGGCATGCTGTCATCCCCGTTAAGGATCTTGCTGGGGGTCTTGTGGCTCTCCTCGGCAAGGATCTTGCCGAGGATCGTTGTCTTTTAATCCTCATCTGATCTAGAATATTCCTTGTCTTCACAAAGATCTACGTGCCACCATGGAGGCGCCTCCCGAGCCCCGGCCCAACGTGGTTGATGGTGTTGGAGACCGTGGGCTCAAGGGTGGTGCGCTCCGCTGGTGCTGGACGAGCCGCCCCGGCAAGGTCCTTGCCGGGCCCGTGGAGGCTGCCCCCGGCAAGGATCTTGCCGGGGGAACCTGCTTCGCCTCTCTGCTTCTTTGTGTTCTTGGTCCTGGCGTTGCCTTGGGCATCTTGTGCTTCAGCTTCTCTTCGGTTCCTTCCCCTGCTCTGCTTAGAGCGGCCGTGGGCGCAGCTCCGATAGTTCGTGCACAGGTAAAGGGGTACAAAGGTGCGCCCCTTCTTTTGTACATCGACACATGTCCGCTGCTTGATTACTGTCTCTGGCCACATGATGAAACTCGAGCCCCTCAAACCGAGCTAATATTTTGAGTACGGCGTTGCGGTAGGCTGCCATCTTTGGATCTTTTGCATAGAATTCTCCGTTTATTTGGGATATTGCAAGGTTCGAATCCCCGCGCACCTCAGGGCACTGTATGCCCATAGAAACAACCATCCGGAGACCAAGCATAGCGCCTCATATTTGGGTGCGTTATTGGAGTTCGTATACATGATTTGTAATACATAATGGACTGTGTCCCCTGTGGGGGATCTTAGGATGACACCAGCCCCCAGTACGGCCAACATTTAAGAGTCGTCGAAGTACATCACCCAGTTGGAGTATGTACCATACTCTTTAGGGAGTTCGGCTTCTGTCCATTCGGCGACAAAGTCGGCCAACACCAGAGATTTGATAGCTCGGCGTGGCTTGTATGTTATTTCAAATGGAAAGATCTCGATAGCCCATTTCGCAATGCAGCCGGTCGCGTCTTGATTGTTTATGATGTCATTGAGTGGTACCTGGGAGGCCACCGTGATCGAGCACTCTTGAAAGTAGTGCCGCAGCTTCTGAGATGCCATGAAAACCGCATATGCTATCTTTTGATAGTGCATGTATCGGGATTTGCATGGTGTGAGAACCTCCGATACATAATATACTGGTTTTTGGAGTGGGAACTTGTGTCCCTCTTCCTCTCGCTCAACAACGAGCACAACGCTCACCACCTCGTGAGTTGCAGATATGTACAGCAGCATAGGTTCGCCGATGGTGCGGCAGGGATTGGGTTGTTTGCTAACAAAGTTTTTATTTCTTCCAACCCGGCTGTTGTCGCGTCCGTCCACTCGAAGTAGTCGGTACATCGGAGCGGGCGATATAGCGGCAGCGCCTTCTCTCCTAATCTGGAAATAAAGCGGCTCAATGCTGCCACACACCCAGCTAGTTTTTGGAACTGTTTTAGGTTGTTGGTGATGCCAACTGGTGACCCATAAGTATAGGGGATCAATTGTAGCTCTTTTCGATAAGTAAGAGTGTCGAACCCAACGAGGAGCAGAAGGAAATGACAAGTAGTTTTCAGTAAGGTAATGTCTGCAAGTGCTGAAATTGTAAGCAGCGGAGTAGTTTGATAGCAAGATAATTTGTAACGAGCAAGTAATGGTAGTAGTAACAAAAGTGAAGCAAGGTAGCCCAATCCTTTTGAGGCAAGGAAAGGACAAAACGGTCTCTTATGATAAGCAAAGCGTTCTTGAGGGTACACGGGAATTTCATCTAGTCACATTCATCATGTTGGTTTGATTTGTGTTCGCTACTTTGATAATTTGATATGTGGGTGGACCAGTGCTTAGGTGCTGTTGTTACTTGAACAAACCTCCTACTTATGATTAACCCTCCCGCAAGCATCTGCAACTATGAGAAAAGTATTAAGAATAAATTTTGACAATAACATTAAACTTTTGGATCCAATCGGTCCCTTACGAAATAGCGCATAAACTGGGGTTTAAGCTTCTTTCACTCTTGCCACCCACCATCTAATTGCTACTCCACAATGCATTCCCTTAGGCCCAAATATGGTGAAGTGTCATGTAGTCGACGTTCACATGACATCACTAAGGGAACAACAACATACATACTATCAAAATATCGAACACATATCAAGTTCACATGATTACTTGCAACATAATTTCTCCCGTGACCTCAAGAACAAAAGTAACTACTCACAAATGATAAACATGTTCATGATCAGAGGAGTATTAAATAGCATAATGGATCAGAACATATAATCTTCCACCAAATGAACCATATAGTAATCAACTACAAGATTTAAACAACACTACTAGTCACCCACAAGCACCAATCTATAGTTCCGGTAACAAGATTGAACACAAGAGATGAACTAGGGTTTGAGAGGAGATGGTGTTGTTGAAGATGTTGATGGAGATTGCCCTCCCCAAGATGGGAGAGTTGTTGGTGATGATGATGACGATGATTTCCCCCTCCGGGAGGGAAGTTCCCCCGGCGGAATCGTTCCGCCGGAGGGCAAAAGTGCTCCTGCCCAAGTTCCGCCTCGAGATGGCGGCGCTCCGTCCCGAAAGCCTCCTCCTTATTTTTTGTACTCCCTCCATCTCATAATGTAAGACGTTTTTTGACACTACACTAGTGTCAAAAAATGTCTTATATTATGGGACGGAGGGAGTAGGTCAAAATCACTTATATACCAGTAGATGGGCACCAGAGGTGGGCAGAAGAGGCCACAACCCACCAGGGTGCGCCTGGGGGGCCTGGCGCGCCCAGGTGGCTTGTGCCCACCTGGTGGGGCCCCTCTGGTGTTTATTGGCTCCAGTATTTCTTAAATAATCCATAAAAAATCTCCATGAAGTTTCAGCTCATTTGGAGTTGTGCAGAATAGATGGCCCGACGTAGCTTTTCCACGTCCAGATTTCCAGCTGCCGGAATTCTCCCTCTTGGTGTGTTCCTTGCAAATTATGAGAGAAAAAGACATTAGGATTACTCCAAAAAGCATTATTATGGATAAAAAATTATAAATAACAGTAAGAAAACATGATGCAAAATGGACGTATCAACTCCCCCAAGCATAGACCTCGCTTGTCCTCAAGCAAAAACCAGAATGGAAAAACATGTCCACATGCTTTGAGGGAGAGGTGTCGATAAAAACAAAATACGGACATAGAAGCATCATGTTGATTATTATAACAGCAATTAAATTAAACATAGCGCTTTTATCGTAGAACTTTTATCATATACTTCTCATGAATAAGTAATAGTTCATCACACAATCGAAGTATAAAGCAAAAACTCTATTAGAAATTAACAAACTATGTTCCCAGTCAACTTTGCAACTGCAATTCATCATAATATTAGGAAGAGTCACGAGTCGGAGCCTTTAGGCAAGTCCACATACTCAACCATCATATAGTCTTCTATGATTGCTAACACTCACCTCGTACCCATGAGCAAAACGTTTCAATCGGACACATAGAAAGATAGGGGCTTATAGTTTTGCCTCCCAACATACTCACCTCAGGGGTGATGTCAACAATAATAACTCATGCTATCTATATTCAACTGGACATATGTGCCTAGATCTTTCCTCACCACATGATGCTTGCCAAAGGAGAAAAATAAAAGGAATAGAAGGAAAACTTTGACTCTTTGCATAAAAGTAAGTGCATAAAAGTAAAGGATAGGCCCTTCGCAGAGGGAAGCAGAGGTTGCCATGCGCTTATTTCTTTGTATGCTCAATCCCTTAGTGCAAGAGAGCGTAACGTTGTATTGCCCCTTAAGATGACAACCTTTATTATGCAGTCTGTCTCTTTTATTCTTTGTCCTCCAAGTTCGTACAAAGCTCAATTTTCTCTTACACTAAATGATCTCACATTTTTAGAAGCAATTTTTATTGCCTTTTCGCACCGATGACAACTTACTTGAGGGATCTTCCTTAATCCCTAGGTAGGTATGGTGGACACTTGAAAGTAAGATTTGGGTTTAAGGGTTTTTGGATGCACAAGTAGTATCTCTACTTAGTGGAGAATTTTTGGCTAGCAAAGATAGGGGGCAAGCATCACATGTTAAAGGATCTATGACAATATGACTTCTATGTGAATATAAACAAACATAAACCATTAATTTGTCTTCCTTGTCCAATGTCAACAATTTTGGCATATAATATTTTGATGAGGGCTCACAATCACAAAAGATTTCTAGGATAGTATATCTACATGTGAATCTTCGCTTCCCTTATTAATTCTTTCATTAGTTGCATCATTGACTAATGCTATGTTTATCAATCTCTAATAAAATTTTCTACTTATACTTTTCCTTATGTGGTGCTATCACCTACCATAGGATTAGTATATAATCTTATTGATTTATTTCCTTTCTTTCTCTTTTTCTTTCTTATTTCTTTTCTTTATTTGCAACAAGAAAGTAAAGAAAGAAAAAGCTCAAACTAACTTTATTATATAACTTGCACATGATTACATGGATAGATCACTAAGCAAACTCTCAAAGAAGAAAGGACCGAACTAAACTTTATTTCATCTAAAAGCAAATGATTGAACTAAGATAAGTAAAAGCAAAAAGATAGTGGGATGATACAATACCGGGGCACCTCCCCCAAGCTTAGCGGAAGCCAAGGGGAGTGCCCATACCCGATACTCAATTCTCCTTTGGTGGTGAAGAAGATAATGGTAGTGAAGAAGCGATCCTATCCTTAAGGATCAAGAGGTTCTCCAGCCGACTGATGATGCTCCGGAGATGGATGATATGATCTTGATGCAGAATATTTTTGCGAGTAAGGTACTTATTCTGTATGCGAACTATTTCAATGACGCGAAATGCCTCAATCTCAGGTGGAGTAAGATGAGGAAGGTAGGGTTTAAGGATATCCTCTTACTCCTCCTCGGCCAGCAGCTCTCGTGCTACTACCGGGGGCAGATCCAAGGTAGGTTTCTTGCCCTTTTCTCCCTTGAGGGCGTCCGTAGGCTCCTCCTGCTTTGTCTCGATATTCATCAGCCAAGCATCTTCTTCCATGTTGTTGGAGGAGCAAGAAGACATGATGCCTGGCTTGATAAATCTGACCAAAAACAACAAGAAAAGATAACAGAGGATTTCTTTGTGATACGGTGATCAACAGGTTCGGGAAGTATATATATACTTTTTTATCTTGGAGGACAAGCATAAGGTAGAAAAAGGGGTATGGAAGGTATCCCAGGTGGGCAAGCCTGGCGCGCCATGGTGTCTTATGCCAACCAGGGGACACTTCCTGGAAGTTTCTTTATTTCCAAAATTTTAAAATATTCCAAAACTAATAAAAAAATATTTTTGTGGATTTTTCGGAGTCCGTTTACTTACCGTATCACGTACCTCTTTATTTTCATGATTCTGGAGTATTCCGGAAGGACTCTTTTATGTGTTCTTCCGGGGTGAAAGTTTGGATAATATTACTTTCAACATTGATAGGCGTACCTGAGATATATTGCTTTATTCATTGCCCATTGACAACCTTCGGGTTAGTACCTTCAGAGTTATTTATTTTGATGGCTCCAAACCGGTAAACCTCCTCGATGATGTATGGGCCTTCCCATTTTGAGAGGAGCTTTCCTGCAAAAAATCTAGAACGAGAGTTGTACAAAAGAACATATTCTCCGACTTTAAACTCATGCTTTTGAATTCTTTTGTCATGCCATCTTTTAACGTTTTCTTTGAATAAATTTGCATCTTCATAAGCTTGGGTTCTCCATTCATCTAAGGAGCTTATATCAAATAACGTCTTCTCACCAGCAAGTTTGAAATCATAGTTGAGTTTTTTAACTGCCCAATATGCTTTATGTTCTAACTCAAGAGGCAAATGACAAGCTTTTCCATAAACCATTTTATAAGGAGACATACCCATAGGATTTTTATATGCTGTTCTATAAGCCCAAAGTGCATCATCTGATTTCTTAGACCAATTCTTCCTGGACCTATTAACATTCTTTTGCAAAGTTAATTTTATTTCTCTATTGCTAAGTTCAACTTGACCACTAGATTGAGGATAATAGGGTGATGCAATTATATGGTTAACATCATACTTAGCAAGCATCTTACGGAAAGCACCATGAATAAAGTGTGAACCACCATCAATCATTAAATATCTAGGGACTCCAAACCTTGGGAAAATAACTTCCTTAAGCATTTTAATAGAGGTGTTGTGATCGACACTACTGGTTGGAATAGGTTCTACCCATTTAGTAACATAATCAACAGCAACCGGAATATGTGTATACCCATTAGAGGAAGGAAAAGGTCCCATGTAATCAAATCCCCAAACATCAAATGGTTCAACAGCTAGTGAATAATTCATAGGCATTTCTTGACGCTTACTGATATTACCTATTCTTTGACATTCATCACAAGAAGAGACAAACTTATGGGCATCCTTGAAGAGAGTAGGCCAATAAAATCCAGATTGCAATACCTTGTGAGCAGTTCTATCTCCAGCATGATGCCCTCCATAAGCCTCGGAGTGACATTTCCGTAGGATTTGTCCCTATTCATGCTCAGGTACACAGCGTCTAATAATACCATCTACTCCTTCTTTATAAAGATGTGGGTCATCCCAAAAGTAATGTCTTAAATCATAGAAGATTTTTTTCTTTTGCTGGTATGTAAAGCTAGGTGGTAAATATTTAGCAACAATGTAATTAGCATAGTCAGCATACCAAGGAGTACTATGAGAAACATTTATTGCAGCTAACTGCTCATCAGGAAAACTATCATCAATAGGTAGTGGGTCATCAAGCACATTTTCAAGCCTAGACAAGTTATCAGCTACTGGGTTCTCAGCTCCTTTTCTATCAATGATATGCAAATCAAATTCTTGTAACAAGAGAGCCCAACGAATAAGTCTAGGTTTAGCATCTTTCTTTTCCATAAGATATTTAATAGCAGCATGGTCCATGTGAGCAGTTACTTTGGAATCAACAATATAAGATCTAAATTTATCAAAAGAAAACACCACTGATAAGAATTCTTTTTCAGTAGTAGCATCATTTCTTTGAGCACTGTCTAGAGTTTTACTAGCATAATGAATAACATTCAATTTCTTATCAACTCTTTGTCCTAGAACAGCACCAACAGCATAATCACTAGCATCGCATATAATTTCAAAAGGCAAGTTCCAATCAGGTGGTTGAATAATAGGTGCAGATACTAAGGCTTTATTGAGTGTTTCAAAAGCCTCTAAACAATCATCATCGAAAACAAAAGGAATATCCTTGTGCAAAAGATTAGTAAGAGGCCTAGAAATTTTAGAAAAGTCTTTGATAAATATCCTATAGAAACCAACATGACCTAGGAAACTACGAATACCTTTGATGTCCTTAGGACATGGCATTTTCTCAATTGCATCAACCTTAGCTTGGTCCACCTCAATACCTCTTTCAAAAATTTATGACCCAAGACAATGCCTTCATTAACCATGAAGTGGAACTTCTCCCAATTCAAGACAAGATTTGTTTGTTCACATCTCTGCAAAACTCGCTCAAGGTTGCTTAAACAATCATCAAAAGACTTCCTATAAGAAAAGTCATCCATGAAAACCTCAACAATCTTCTCACAAAAGTCAGAGAATATAGGAGTCATACATCTTTGAAAGGTAGCAGGTGCATTACATAAACCAAAAGGCATACGTCTGTAAGCATAAGTTCCAAAGGGACAAGTAAAAGTAGTCTTTTCTTGATCAGGTTGAGAAACATCTATTTGTGAAAAGCCAAAGTATCCATCTAGGAAGCAAAAGTGTGTGTGCTTAGATAATATTTCAAGCATTTGATCAATAAAAGGCAAAGGTAATGATCTTTTGTAGTTGCTTTGTTTAATTTTCTGTAATCAATTACCATTCTATAGCATGTAACAATTCACTGTGGAATAAGTTCATTCTTATCATTAGGAATAATAGTAAAACCTCCTTTCTTAGGGACACAATGAACAGGTCTTACCCATCTACTATCAGCTATAGGATAGTTTATACCTGCTTCCAGAAGTTTTAAGATTTCCGTTCTTACAACTTCTTTCATTTTTGGATTCAACCGACGTTGGTGATCAACAACGGGTTTAGCATCAGGTTCCATATTAATTTTGTGTTGACATAGAGTGGGACTAATGCCCTTTAAATCATCAAGAGTATATCCAATAGCAGCCCGGTGCTTCCTTAGAACTTTCAATAATCTTTCTTCTTCATGTTCCGAAAGGTTAGCACTAATAATAACAGTATATATTTTCTTTTCATCAAGATAAGCATATTTCAAAATGTCTGGCAATTGTTTTAATTCAAACACAGGATCACCTTTAGGTGGAGGAGGACCTCCTAGAGTTTCAATAGGAAAATTGTGTTTAAGCAGAGGACGTTGTTCAAAGAAAAGCTTATCTATTCCATTTCTTTCATGCATATGTAAATCATTTTCATGGTCTAGCAAATATTGTTCTAAAGGATCAGTAGGTGGAACATCAATCGAAGCAAGACCAACTAATTCATCCTTACTAGGCAATTCGTTTTCATGATGATTTCTACTAAACTTGGAAAAATTAAACTCATGAGACTCATCACGAAAGCTAACACCAACAGTTTGTTTCTTACAATCTATCTTAGCATTAACTGTATTCAAGAAAGGTCTACCAAAGATAATGGGACAAAACTCATCTTGTGGGGAACCAAGAACAAGAAAATCAGTAGGGTATTTAATTTCCCCACACAAGACATCAACATCTCTAATAATCCCAATTGGTGATATGGTGTCTCTATTAGCAATTTTAATAGTAACATATATTTCTTCTATCTCGGTAGGTGCTATGTCTGTCATGATTTCTTCATATAAAGTGTAAGGAATAGCACTCACACTAGCACCCGTGTCACATAAACCATGATAGCAGTGATCTCCTGTTTTAACTGAAATAACAGGCATGCCAACAACATGTCTATGTTTATCTCTTTTATCAGTTTAGCAATTCTAGCAGCTTCTTCATAGAAATAAATAACATGCCCATCCATATCTTTTTCCAGGAGATCTTTAACCATAACAATACTAGGATCAACTTTAATTTGTTCATCAGGTTTAGGTGTTCTAATATTGCTTTTATTAACCACAGTTGAAACTTTAGCATGTTCCTGTATCCTAACAGGGAAAGGTGGTTTCTCAATATAAGCAGAAGGAACAATTGGATTAACATTGTAAAGTATAGTTTCTTCTTTAACTAGTAATGGTTCCTTAATTTCTTCTTTAGTAAGTGGGTGATATTTAAACCACTTCTCCTTAGGGAGTTCAACATGAGTAGCGAATGATTCACAAAAGGAGGCTACTATCTCAGAGTCAAGTCCATATTTAGTGCTAAACTTTTGAAAAGCATCGGTATCCATAAAAGATTTAACACAGTCATCCTTAAGTTTAATACCTGACTCTTTACCTTCCTCGAGTTCCCAATCTTCAGAGTGGCATTTAATTCTTTCCAAAAGGTCCCACCGGAATTCAATAGTCTTCTTCATAAATGAACCAACACAAGAAGTATCAAGCATGGTTTGATCATTACGAGAAAGTCGAGCATAAAAATTATGGATAATAATTTCTCTTGAGAGCTCATGATTGGGGCATGAATATAACATTGACTTAAGCCTCCCCCAAGCTAGAGTGATAATTTATCCTTCACAAGTTCAAAAATAATATCTATAATTCCGATCACGATGAACTAGATGCATAGGATAAAATTCCACTTACTTGATGCATAGGATAAAATTCCTCACCAAATTCCACTTACAAAAGGCGCTTCACTCCCCGGCAACACCGCCAGAAAATAGCCTTGATGACCCACAAGTATAGGGGATCAATTGTAGCTATTTTCGATAAGTAAGGGTGTCGAACCCAAAGAGGAGCAGAAGGAAATGACAAGTAGTTTTCAGTAAGGAATGTCTGCAAGTGCTGAAGTTGGAAGTAGCGGAGTAGTTTGATAGCAATATAATTTGTAACGAGCAAGTAACGGTAGTAGTAAAAAAAGTGCAGTAAGGTAGCCCAATCCTTTTGAGGCAAGGAAAGGACAAAACGGTCTCTTATGATAAGCAAAGCATTCTTGAGGGTACACGGGAATTTCATCTAGTCACTTTCATCATGTTGGTTTGATTTGTGTTCGCTACTTTGATAATTTGATATGTGGGTGGTCCGGTGCTTAGATGCTGTTATTACTTGAACAACCCTCCTACTTATGATTAACCCTCCTGCAAGCATCCACAACTACGAGAAAAGTATTAAGAATAAATTCTAACCATAGCATTAAACTTTTGGATCCAATCGGTCCTTTACGAAGTAGCGCATAAACTGGGGTTTAAACTTCTGTCACTCTCGCAACCCACCATCTAATTGCTACTTCACAATGCATTCCCTTAGGCCCAAATATGGTGAGGTTTCATGTAGTCGATGTTCACATGACACCACTAAGGGAATAGCAACATACATACTATCAAGTTTACATGATTACTTGCAACATGATTTCTCCCGTGACCTCAAGAACAAAAGTAACTACTCACAAATGATAAACATGTTCATGATCAGAGGAGTATTAAATAGCATAATGGATCTGAACATATAATATTCCAACAAATGAACCATATAGTAATCAACTACATGTAATCAACACTACTAGTCACCCACAAGCACCAATCTATATTTCCGGTAACAAGATTGAACACAAGATATGTACTAGGGTTTGAGAGGAGATGGTGTTGTTGGAGATGTTGATGGAGATTGCCCTCCCCAAGATGGGAGAGTTGTTGGTGATGGTCATGACAATGATTTCCCCCTCCGGGAGGGAAGTTCCCCCGGCAGAATCGCTCCACCGGAGGGCAAAAGTGCTCCTGCCCAAGTTCCGCCTCGATATGGCGGCGCTCCGTCCCGAAAGTCTCCTCCTTATTTTTTAGGTCAAAATCACTTATATACCAGAAGATGGGCACCGGAGGTGGGCCGAGGAGGCCACAACCCACCAGGGCGCGCCTGGGGGGCCTGGAGCACCCAGGTGGGTTGTGCGCACCTGGTGGCCCCCCTCTGGTGTTTATTGGCTCCAGTATTTCTTAAATAATCCATAAAAATCTTCGTGAAGTTTCAGCTCATTTGGAGTTGTGCATAATAGGTGGCCTGACGTAGCTTTTCCAGGTCCAGATTTCCAGCTGCCCGAATTCTCCATGGTCAAATGGAACTGTTTTAACCTTGGAACATGTAATGCAAAGATTGGTTATTATTGAAAATAAAATTACTACCATAGAGTTGATTGAAAATTTGGATAAAAGGATTCATAATCAGGTTACTCAATATGGATCTAAGGTAGGAGTTACTCTAAATAACCTTAGGGAAAAGGAACCCATAGTTAATGAAAAGATAGATCAAGATTCTACTATAATAGGCAAACTAGAAGATATTATTACCAACTTGGGTTCTGCTTTTTCCTCTGTTAAAAACTACTCCAAATCTTCCTCCTACTAAGATTGCCAGGTTTACTAACGTTCCTAATAATAAGGGTGAATCTTCTAGTAAGGAAAATGAAGATCTCAAAAGAATAAGTGTTCATCCCAATTTTTTCGATATTATTAAGGAACAAATTGCTACAAGTGAATTTCTTGATTTCCTGCCTATGAGTTTGATCATTAACAAAATTAAAGAACCTCCTAAGGGTTATAGATGTGAGATTGAATAATTGCATGCCAAAGATGATAATATCTAGATCTATTCATGTTTTATGCCTAGCTAAGGGCGTTAAACAATAGCGCTTGTTGGGAGGCAACCCAACTTTATTTTTGTTTTTGCTTTTTAGGTTCTGTTTTGCATTAAATAATTCATCTAGCATCTTGTTAGATGTGGTTTTGTGTTTTAATTAGTGTTTGTGCCAAGTAAGACCTTTGGGATAGCTTACGGTAATAGTTGATTTGATCATGCTGAAAAAACAGAAACTTATGTGTTCAGTCCCAAAAAATTTAAAATCACAGGAGCGTCGAAAAATTCTGAATTTTTTACAGTAGATTTATATACAAATTGTTTAGCTCTTCCTAATTTTTCAGGATTTTTGAAGTTACAGAAGTATGCGAACTATCTAGATTACTACAGATTGTTCTGTTTTTGACAGATTCTGTTTTTCACGTGTTGTTTGCTTTTTTGATGCATCTATGGCTAGTATCGAGGGGTATGAACCATGGAAAAGTTGGAATACAGTAGATATTACACCAATATAAATAAAGAATGAGTTCACAACAGTACCGAAAGTGGTGAATTATCTTCTTATACTAACGGAGCTTACGAGATTTTTCTGTTGAGTTATGTGTTGTGAAGTTTTCATGTTTTGGGTAAGGATTTGATAGACTATGGAATAAGGAGTGGCAAGAGCCTAAGCTTGGGGATGCCCAAGGCACCCCAAGGTAATATTCAAGGACAACCAAGAGCCTAAGCTTGGGGATGCCCCGGAAGGCATCCCCTCTTTCATCTTCATCTATCGGTAACTTTACTTGAGGCTATATTTTTTACTCACCACATGATATGTGTTTTGCTTGGAGCGTCTTGTATGATTTGAGTCTTTGCTTTTTCACTTTGCCACAATCATCCTTGTTGTACACACCTTTTGAGAGAGACACGCATGAAACGTGATTTATTAGAATACTCTATGTGCTTCACTTATATCTTTTGAGCTTAGGCAAATTGCTCTAATGCTTCACTTATATCTTTTTAGAGCACGGCGGTGGTTTTATTTTATAGAAATTTATGAACTCTCGCACTTCACTTATATTATTTTGAGAGTCTTTAAAACAGCATGGTAATTTTCTTTGATATATTTAGTCCTAATATGATAGGCATCCAAGAGGGATAAAATAAAAACTTTCATATGAAGTGCATTGAATACTATGAGAAGTTTGATTCCTTATGATTGTTTTGAGATATGAAGATGGTGATATTAAAGTCATGCTAGTGAGTAGTTGTGAATTTGAGAAATACTTGTGTTAATGTTTGTGAGTCCCGTTGCATGCACGTATGGTGAACCATTATGTGATTAAGTCGGAGCATGATTTGTTTATTGATTGTCTTCCTTATGAGTGGCGGTCGGGGACGAACGACGGTCTTTTACTACCAATCTATCCCCCTAGGAGCATGCGCGTAGTACTTTGTTTTGATGACTTATAGTTTTTTGCAATAAGTATGTGAGTTCTTTATGACTAATGTTGAGCCCATGGATTATATGCACTCTCACCTTTCCGCCATTGCTAGCCTCTCTAGTACCGCGCAACTTTCGCTGGTACCATAAACCACCATATACGTTCCTCTAAACAACCACCATACCTACCTATTATGGCATTTCCATAACCATTCCGAGATATATTGCCATCCAAGTTGCCACCGTCCCGTTTATATGACACGCTCCATTATTGTCATATTGCTTTGCATGATCATGTAGTTGACATCGTATTTGTGGCAAAGCCACCGTTCATAATTCTTTCATACATGTCACTCTTAATTTATTGCACATCCCGGTACACCGCCAGAGGCATTCATATAGAGTCATATTTTGTTCTAAGTATCGAGTTGTAATTCTTGAGTTGTAAGTAAATAAAAGTGTGATGATCTTCATTATTAGAGCATTGTCCCATGTGGGGAAAGGATGATGGATACTATGATTCCCCCACAAGTCGGGATGAGACTCCAGACGAAAAATAAAAAAAGGCCAAAAAAAGAGAAGGCAAAAAAATTGAGAGAAAAGAGAGAAGGGGCAATGTTACTATCCTTTTACCACACTTGTGTTTCAAAGTAGCACCATGATCTTCATGATAGAGAGTCTCCTATGATATCACTTTCATATGCTAGTGTGAATTTTCATTATAGAACTTGGCTCGTATATTCCAATGATGGGCTTCCTCAAATTGCCCTAGGTCTTCATGAGCAAGCGAGTTGGATGCACACCCACTTAGTTTTCGTTTTGAGCTTTCATAAACTTATAGCTCTAGTGCATCCGTTGCATGGCAATCCTTACTCACTCACATTGATATCTATTGATGGGCATCTCCATAGCCCGTTGATATACCTAGTTTATGTGAGACTATCTCCTTCATTTTCTCTTCTCCACAACCACCGTTTATTCCACCTATAGTGTTATGTCCATGGCTCACGCTCATGTATTGCGTGAAAGTTGAAAAAGTTTGAGAACGTCAAAAGTATGAAACAATTGCTTGGCTTGTCATCGGGGTTGTGCATGGTTTGAATATTTTGTGTGATGAAGATGGAGCATAGCTAGACTATATGATTTTGTAAGGATAAGCTTTCTTTGGCCATGATATTTTGAGAAGACATAATTATTTTGTTAGTATGCTTGAAGTATTATTGTTTTCATTTCAATATTAAACTTTTGTTTTGAATCATACGGATCTGAACATTCATGCCACAATAAAAAGAATTATATGGATAAATATGTTAGATAGCATTCCACATCAAAAATTCTCTTTTTATCATTTACCTACTCGAGGACGAGCAGGAATTAAGCTTGGGGATTCTTGATATGTCTCCAACGTATCTATAATTCTTTATTGTTCCATGCTATTATATTATATGTTTTGGATGTTTTATATGCATTAATATGCTATTTTATATGATTTTTGGGACAAACCTATTAACCTAGAGCCCAGTGCCACTTCCTATTCTTTTTCTTGTTTTAGAGTTTCGTAGAAAAGGAATACCAAACGGAGTCCAAACGGAATGAAACTTTTGCGATGATTTTTTTGGACCAGAAGACATCGAGAGGGCTTGGAGTGCACGTCAGGAAAGCCACGAGGCGGCCACAAGGTCGGGAGGCGTGCCCCCAACCTTGTGGGACCCTCGTGACTCCACCGACCTATTTCTTCCGCCTATATATTCTCAAATATCCCAAAACCTTCCAGGAGGGCCACGAAACCACTTTTCCACCACCGCAACCTTCTGTACCCGTGAGATCCCATCTAGGGGCCTTTTCTGGCGTCCTGCCGGAGGGGGATTCGATCACAGAGGGCTTCTACATCAACACCATTGCCTCTCCGAAGAAGCGTGTGTAGTTTACCGCAGACCTACGGGTCTATAGCTAGTAGCTAGATGGCTTTCTCTCTCTCTCTCTCTCTCTCTCTCTCTCTTTGATTCTCAATACAAAGTTCTCCTCGATGTTTTTCGAGATCTATTCGATGTAATACTCTTTTGCGGTGTGTTTGTCGAGGTCCGATAAATTGTGGATTTATGATCAGCTTATCTATGAATATTATTTGAATCTCCTCTGAATTCTTATATGCATGATTTGATATCTTTCCAAGTCTCTTCGAACTATCGATTTGGTTTGGCCAACTAGATTGGTTTTTCTTGCAATGAGAGAAGTGCTTAGCTTTGGGTTCAATCTTGCGGTGCTCGATCCTAGTGACAGAAGGGGAACTGACACGTATTGTATTGTTGCCATCGAGGTTAAAAAGATGGGCTTTTCATCACATTGCTTGAGTTAATTCCTCTACATCATGTCATCTTTCTTAATGCGTTACTCCATTCTTTATGAACTTATAATACTGTAGATGCATGCTGGATAGCGGTCGATGTGTGGAGTAATAGTAGTAGATGCAGAATCATTTCAGTCTACTTGACACGGATGTGATGCCTATATTCTTGATCATTGCCTTATATATCGTCATAACTTTGCGCTTTTCTACAATTGCTCGACAGTAATTTGTTCACCCACCATAATATTTTCTATCTTGAAAGAAGCCTCTAGTGAAACCTTTGGCCCTCTGGTCTACTTTCCATCATATAAGTTTCCGATCTACAATTTCAGTTTCCTATTTACTTTCCTTGCAATCTTTTAGTTTTCGTTCCACAAAACAAAAATACCAAAAAAATTACTTTACCGTTTATCCATCTATATCAGATCTCACTTTATCGCGTTGGGTGCAAGTTGTTGTTGTTTGTGCAGGTATTCGGTGGCTTGTGCGTTGTCTCTAGTGGATTGATACCTTGGTTCTCAAAACTGAGGGAAATACTTACTCTACTTTGCTGCATCACCCTTTCCTCTTCAAGGGAAAAACCAACGCAAGCTAAAGAGGTAGCAACATGTCATGTTTATATAGCCAGCAGCTAGCTATTTTATTAACCATGCTCTACATGGTGGAGCATTGGGAGAGGCACCTGTAGATCATGGAGGTGGTCAAGAATCAGGAGACTCACGCTGGTCATAACGCCACAGTTAAAATGATAATGGCAAGTAAAATCACAGGGCCCCACCTGTCTAGCAGTAACTCGTTGTCAAATCACACAACACTACGTTTGCAACAGCCTACTCCCTCATCTTCTCACCTCTCTGTTGAACCAACTAGGTGGAACTGCCCCGCCTACCGCATGGGAAAAGCCCCGCCCTTGACTTTTAAATACTCCCTCCGTTCCTTGATATAAGGTGTATAGATTTTTGAGAAAAAGTCTGAAATATAAGGTGTATTGCGTTGCACCACTCGTTTGGATAACTTTTCTAGGGATTTGATTACATTTCCTTATATCATGTAAGCTCCTCTATTTTCTCATGTCAATTAGTCATGTGTAATCTCACTTAAAGCTTGTGAAATTTTCCCTCCACGTGCGTTCTTTAATTTCCGTGCCAAAAACTATACACCCTATATCTAGGAACGGAGGGAGTATAATTTTGTATCCATGGATTGCGCCATGGAGAAAAGCCTCAAGAAAACGGTGGTACACATGTATACAGCACGCCCGTCGGGTTCGCGTCGCACCCTAGACGGTCGGTCGGTCTGGCACGCCGCTCTCCGAATGGAACACGCGCCATATTGCATTTGCTCACACATGTGGGACCGCAATTGAGAACCGACCATAGGAACACTCCCCGGCCCCGCAAGTCGGCTGAGTTAATAGAAGAGAGAGACGAGCGATAGTACTGGAGCAGTGTTGTACAGACGTTTGTGCCTGGACGATCCCTGCATGACACGGAAGATCAGTTCATCCATGCATGCGAACAGACTCCAGCAGACGGCTGGATTGGCTATCGTCTACACATCGTGCAGGCTGTGTTGTACAGGGCTGTAGTTCTGATGAGAAATCTAAAAAAAGCTTTCTTGTCATCTCGCAATATTAGGTGTCATGTGCTTCGGATCACTGTGAGGGTTAAGCAGCGACAACTGGGTTCCTCCAAGGCGCTGATCATTGGGGGCACATGCACGAAGATTACTCGGCTGCCATCTAGGTCAAGCTGGCTGTGTTAATGAGGACATCTATCGATGGACCCCTTTTCTACGAGTTTATCTTTAATTTGAGCTTTGCTCCTCGTCTTGTTTGTCCGTCGGGATTCATGTTGTCTCCTTGGGGTAGTGAGGTTATGGTTTCTTGTCATGTGGCATTTTTTCGTGTTATATGTTAATCCGGTGCTTCAGATCAAAATGACGACAACTATGCCTCTGGGGCACGTGCATGAAGACTTCTTGACAGTCACTGATGAGGTCAAGCCGGCTCCCGTAGATAAAAGAAAACTACTCCACTATATAGGCAGGAGCCTCCGCGCTTGCTTGCTAGTGTTGCTCCCTTCACACCGTCTCGTCCTCTCCAGATCTAAACACGATAGTGGTGGCTACACTCTGTCTCTGCTCACTGTTGGTCACAGATCCTGCCGAATCCTCTCCGCCGATTAAGGTGAGAAGGTGCAATGTTCATACCGTCGTCCTCGGCGACAGCTCTTACCCACTATCGGCGCGTCCCGATCAGCGTGCCTTGTCGTTCTCTCCCACGTAGTGCCGTCTAGGGAGGGTCTCCGACACCTTCTTCCTCTTTATCGTAGTGTGGGTAGATCCGGCCTCCCGCCGCCCACCTAGCGACATCCCGGCGATCCTCAGGTATAACTGCCTTCAAAACCGGCCTTGCTCTACTTCCCCAGCTCCTAACTTCACTGCATTTGTATCTTTTACTATATCTCAGCCCCCCTCGTAGATAGGACCGATCGGCTATTCGAAAGCCACCTAAATTTTTACTGTTAAGAGGTAAAACTAGTTCATGCAGTCAAATCTAGTACTACTTGGTTCAAACAGGGAAGAAAGGGGGTGGGGTGGGGGTGGGGGAAGATTTGTTACCTGAATCTAGGACTTGGTCGAAAGAGGAAATAATGAGGGGCGAAAAGTAGGAGAGACTAGCTATCCAACTGGTATATTGGTCTAATAGGGAAATAAAGGGAAACACAGTACAAACTCAATATAAACCGATCTATTGGTTGAAAAAGGAAAGAAAGTGGGGACTGGCGGACAAGTCAACAGAGTATGTCCAACACTAGATTTGCTAGCCTCACACAGTATAAGGTGGATATACCGGAAAAAAATGGGACCAACCCAGATATCCTATTCTGATGTTTGTTGCCCCGAGCCCCTCTTATGTAATGCCACTGGTAAAATGTAGTAGTCACACTGTTAAAAGTAAGGACACGTTAAGCCAATGTTGTTTTCAATGTAATGCCTCTAGTAATATGAATAAATGGCACTGTTTTTCTTGTCCTACTAAATTTCCCATTAAGATAAGATGCTTATTTTCGTTAGAAATGTACCTGTCCTGGTCCGCCTACTCTCCCGTGCCCAAATACCAACTCTTTAGCAGCTGTTAATGTAATGTTGATGGTAAAATGAAGCAATGGCACCATTAAAGTAATGTCATATTTGACGGTTGTCATAGTTAATCCTAATGCCCACACTAATATCTAGCAATGTTGCTGCTTTAGAAATTGCTACTATCCTTGTAGGATCGCCATTCAGATAAGGAACATGCTTCTTTTCATTTGACGTATGTTTCATCACTTGTTACTCACCCTCCTTTCCACCTTTTTGTGCAAACAGATATATACATTTCATGCTTGATCTTAGTTGAACTGCACAAATGATATCCAAATTATAGTTGAACATTCCACGAGCTTCACAACCAACCTTGATGTTGCTCAATTTTATTGCAACTAATGAAGAAGAAGCAGCTGGCCGTGGGACATTGCTTCATTTTTGGTGAAATACACAAAAAGGTCCCATGAATGGAATCATCCATGTTGGTGACTGGTGTCCTCCCTTCTATGATGGCGTTGCCAATAGATATGGTTCCCATCATGAGGTATGTTCCTTTTTGGTCCGACCGTTTGCCAAAGATCCTACATGTTGATTCTGCTCTTGTGCTACTGTTTTGGCACTACCATGATAAAGCAGTAATGTTATTATTTTGCACCTTAATCTAGTGGCACTATTAATTTGAGGCAATGTTTTGGCACCTGTCGGTGTCAAAACCGGCGGATCTCGGGTAGGGGGGCCCGAACTGTGCGTCTAGGCGGATGGTAACAGGAGACAAGGGACATGATGTTTTTACCCAGGTTCGGGCCCTCTCGATGGAGGTAAAATGTAACGCCCTCGATGCGGCTATATCTCCCACGTGTCGAAGCACGACTTAGAGGCATAACCGCATTGAAAGCAATGTCGCAAGTGAGGTAATCTTCAACACTCCCATGTAATACAAAAAGGGAAAGAGATACATAGTTGGCTTACAATCGCCACTTCACACAATACATGAATAAAACATCCCATCATACAGTTACAATCAGGGCCCGACTACGGAGCCAAAATAAAAGAAGAAAACCCCAAAAGCGACAAAGGACCAAGATCGACCCCAACTGGGCTCCACTACTGATCGACTAGATGAAACAACATAAAGGGCAAGATCTTCACCAAGCTCCTCCTTGAGCTCGGGTGCGTCACCTGCACGGTCTCATCGGCACCTGCAAACTGGTTTTGGAAGTATCTGGTGAGTCACGGGGACTCAGCAATCTCACACCCGCGAGATCAAGACTATTTAAGCTTATGGGTAGGGGTAAAAGGTATGAGGTGGAGCTGCAGCAAGCGACTAGCATATATGGTGGCTAACATACGCAAATGAGAGCGAGAAGAGAAGGCAAAGCACGGTCGAACAACTATGATCAATAAGTGATCCTGAACTACTTACGTCAGACATAACCCCAACAACCGTGTTCACTTCCCGGACCCCGCCGAGAAGAGACCATCACGGTTACACACGCGGTTGGTGTATTTTAGTTAAGATCAACTTCGGGTTTTCTACAACCGGACATTAACAAATTCCCATCTGCCACATAACCGCGGGCACGGCTTTCGAAAGATCAAAACCCTGCAGGGGTGTCCCAACTTAGCCCATGATAAGCTCTCGCGATCAACGAAGGATATTCCTTCTCCCCGGGAAGACCCGATCAGTCTCGGAATCCCGGCTACAAGACATTTCGACAGCAATAAAACAAGTCCAGCAAAACCGCCCGATGCGCCGACATCCTGATAGGAGCTGCACATATCTCGTTCTCAGGGCAACACCGGATAAGCTAAGCGTACAGGTACCAACATAACCCAAGTTGCCAAGGGACGGTCCCGCACGGTGCTCTAGTTTGGACCAACACTTAGACAAGCATTGGCCCGGGGGCTAAATAAAGATGACCCTCAGGTTGATCAGGCCCAAGGGAAAGGGATAGGTGGTAGGCAAATGGTAAAACCAAGGTTGGGCCTGCTGGAAAAGTCTTATTCAAAGCGAACTGTCAAGGGGGTCCCATAAATCACCCGACCGCGTTAGGGACGCAAAATCCAGGAACATAACACCGATATGACGGAAACTAGGGCGGCAAGAGTGGAACAAAACACCAGGCGTAAGGCCGAGCCTTCCACCCTTTACCAAGTATATAGATGCATTAATTAAATAAAAGGTATTGTGATATCCCAACAAGAAAACACGTTCCAACAAGGAACAACAAGTCCATGTTCCAACAAGGAACAAACTTCATCTTCACCTGCAACTAACAACGCTATAGGAGGGGCTGAGCAGAGCGGTAACATAGCCAAACAACGGTTTGCTAGGACAAGGTGGGTTAGAGGCTTGGTTTGACAATATGGGAGGCATGATAAGCAAGTGGTAGGTATCGCAGCATAGGCATAGCAAAAGAGCGAGCAATCTAGCGAGCAAAGATAGAAGTGATTTCGAGGGTATGGTCATCTTGCCTGAGATCCCGCAAGGAAGAAGAACGAGTCCATGAAGAAGGCAAACGGACGTAGTCGAACGGATCCTCACAAACGCGATGATAACGGAATCAACCCGAAGAAGCAACACCGGAAAGAAGCACACAACATAGTAAACAACCACCACATGAATATGGCATGATGCACAACCAAGTATGATGCATGTCCGGTTTAAAGATGCATGGCATGGCAAAGTGCAACAAACAACACTACAAATTAAGTGGAGCTCAATATGCAACGAGTTGCATATTGACGAAACACCACAACAAATATTTAGTTCTCTCTCGATTATGTACCCAACAATATTAAATGTTTTTAACATGGCAAGGGGTGAAGCACAACAAAACTACCTATCTAGGCAATTTAAATGAGGCCGGAACAACAAACAACAATTCCGGGAACTCCTCATATGCATGTATTGAATTTGGTACTCTTCTGCCTAAAACCATATTTTATTGTTGTTAAACAGGAAAATAAAGTGCAACATGTTAAACTAGGCATTTTTCCACCCCATTTACATATATAATTTATTTAAATCCGAGATACGGTTAATTAGTTATGAATTAAATCATTTTAACATGGCATTTGTGCAAATTTAAACAAACAGCAAGTTAAACATTTTAAACATGCATGAAAGTGGGATATTATTAAACTACACAATTTTCTGAGCATTTTTCATATATAAATCATTTTAATCCGATGCACGGTTCAAGAGTTATTATATGCATGAAGATGAGGGTCTTTTCTGTAAAACGGTAAATCACTGGATAAAAGAGAAATTCGCAGATAGCAGGAAAAAAAATAGCCACGGGCCAAAACTGCTGGAACTGGGCCAACAGGAGGAAAATAGAGGCGGGGCGCTGGGGAGCAAATTACCATGGCCACGGCCCAGACGGGGAGGCAGAGGAGGCCGGCTTTGGCTGGGCCTGGCGCTGGCTGTGGCCACGCAGGCACATCGAGGCGAGGCAGGGCGCAGTCGTCGTCCTCGCGTGCTCGCACGCGGAAACAGGGGAACGACGCGCCAGCATGATGCAGAGGAGGCAGCAGGCGGCGACGCTCCTCGAGGTAGCCGACGATGGCGGACGCACGGATCCAAGCGACAGGGACAGGATCCGGTGATGTGCTGCTCTGGCGGCTCGATGCAGGGGTGCGGGGGCTCCTCCCAGCGAAGCAGCGGAGGTTGGGGAAGGCGTGAGGTGGCGAGGAGCACGGGACTGGCCAGATCCAGCCACTGGAGACCATCGGGGTCCCGTTCCCGGCCGGATCGAGAAGAAGCAAAGTCGTCGGGGCGTCGAGCTCCTGTGAGGGATACAGAGAGAGAGATCGAGACGTGAGGAGGAGAAAGAAAAATGGAGGACGGGAGAGGAAGACGGCAGGAGCGAGGCGGCCTGGTCCGCTGCGGTACTGGCCGGCGGCGACGTCTCCGGTGGTCAGCCGGCGCGCGGGAGACGAGGTGAGGAGGAGACGCTCGGTTCGAGGGGTCGAGCGACGGGAGGAGCGGGCGGCGACGCGGCCCGGGCGCAGATGGGCTTCCAGGGCCCCGATTTGGGTTCCGCGGGCCCTGCGCGAGGTGGGAGACAGGGGCGCGTGGTTGGCGGCTCAGGTGGCGACGCGGTCGGTGGCTGATCGCCAAGTGGCGGCGGGGGAGCCGCTCGGCACGGAAAACGGAGGAGGGGCGGCGGCTGATGATTGGGACGGTGCGGAAATCAAGGGAGGAGGTTAGGGATGACAAAAATGGCAAGGGGGGCTGCCATTTATAGAAAGAGGGGCTAGGGTTGGGGGGTTTTGTCCGTTCCGGAGCCGTTCGATCCCGATCGGACGACCCGGAGCGGAGGGGGCTAGATAGGTGGGCTAGGAGAGGGGTTTTCGGGCTGAGAGGAGAGGAGTGCAGCCCGGCAACTGTTTCCGGAGACCGAAAACGTCCGACGAAGGTACGGGCAACGGTACCGCTATATGTTTAACGGTTGAGCTATCAAACGGACTCCGAATGCGATGAAATTTGGCAGGCGGTCTGTCTACACTATAATAAGGCCGCTCGACAAGTTTCATCCCATTCCGAGAACATTTTAACGCCACTTATAAAATAATATTTGGACATGTCGCGGGCGCGTGCAAGTGTGGTTGGTCTCAGAACGGACAAGGGAGAGAACTCGGAGAACCCGGACGGATGCAAGTTTCGAAAACATGATGATGCAATGCGGATGATGACATGGCAAGATGCGACACGCAAGCAAATGACAAGGCAACAACAGCGAATAACTGGCGGACACCTGGCGCATCAGATCCGGGGCGTTACATAAAACCCTACTCCTGCTTGATTAATATTGATGATATGGGTAGTACAAGAGTAGATCTACCACGAGATCAGAGAGGCTAAACCCTAGAACCTAGCCTCTGGTATGATTGTTGTTCGTCCTACAGACTAAAACCCTCCGGTTTATATAGACACCAGAGAGGGTTAGGGTTACACAGAGTCGGTTACAACGAAAGGAGATCTGCATATCCGTATCGCCAAGCTTGCCTTCCACGGCAAGGAAAGTACTATCCGGACACGGGACGAAGTCTTCAATCTTGTATCTTCATAGTCCAGGAGTCCGGCCAAAGGTCATAGTCCGGCTATCCGAACACCCCCTAATCCAGGACTCCCTCAGTAGCCCCTGAACCAGGCTTCAATGAAGACGAGTCCGGCGCGCAAATTGTTTTCGGCATTGCAAGGCGGGTTCCTCCTCCGAATACTTCATAGAAGATTGCAAACACAAGGATAGTGTCCGGCTCTGCAAAATAAGTTCCACATATTGCCATAGAGAGAATAACACTTACACCAATCTAATCTGCTGACGTACCCTGCAGCGTGACATCACACCATGGCCAAATCTTTATCCGAATCGTTTTGTTGCGCCACCTCAGCGTGTTTCGCGAGGCGGTTTCCTTGGCACGTCTTGTCAAAGCAGAGATCGTGTCCCCTTATTCCAGGATTCTCATCAATACAGGCATGGGTAACCCAACCGTGCCATTGATTACGGCACTTGGGGGATAAGCGAGTTTCACCAGGCTGGTGGGGACGCATAGTCACGTCCGCCCATATAAGGGGATAAGGATCCACCTTTTCATCCACGCCTTCTTCCTCCTTTGCTCATCCATTTCCGCGCACTCGAGCTCCAGCTCCCAAGTCCGCACTCCCTACCTCAACCTTCTCCAGCCATGTCCGGAGCGGGAGGCAAGTGGATGGTATCCTCCGTCACGGAGGGCCACATCAAAAAAGCTGAGGAAAGCCGGATATTTGTCTAACGACATCGCGCACCGGCTCCCAGATGAGGGGTAGCTCATCCCCACCCCTGGGCCCCATGAGAGGGTGGTGTTCCTCCCCCATTTCCTCCGCGGATTGGGCTTCCCTCTCCACCCATTTGTCCGGGGGCTCATGTTCTACTACGGCCTGGATTTCCATGATCTGGCCCCGAACTTCGTCCTCAACATCTCGGCGTTTATCGTCGTGTGCAAGGCTTTCCTCTACATCCGCCCCCATTTCGGCCTATGGCTCAAGACTTTCAATGTCAAGCCAAAGGTGGTGCGCGGCAACCAGGCAGAGTGTGGAGGCGCCATGGTGGGCAAAATGCCCCAATGTCCTATGGCTCGATGGCTCCTTCATGGAGACCCTAAAGGGGTGGCAATCGGGGTGGTTCTACATGACCGAGTCGCGTGACCCTGAATGGGTCGCAGCCCCCGAGTTCCGATCCGGACCCCCTACGCGGCTCACCTCCTGGAAAGAGACGGGCCTATCGCGGGGTAAAAAAGGAGAGCTGACCGGACTCCAAACATGCGTCGAAACCCTAGTGGACAAGAAGCTCAAACTTGTCAACGTAGTCCAGGTTATGCTCATCCGCTGGATCCTCCCGTGTCAACAACGGTCTTTCAACCTGTGGAAGTTCGACCCAGCGCAGCACCGAACTCTGAGCAGGCTCTTTGACACGACGTACGAAGATGCCTGGAAGGCGCTATTCAAGGGCGCCGAGGCTCCCGCATCCGCTACCGAGGATCGCGGATTCAGCACGCAGCGTCACGCTAGTGCGGTAAGCTGTTTTTACCTTTTACAGGGTATTAGTTTTTCATAGTTTGACTCTATGCGGTATCTAAGCTCCCTTACCTTTGACAGATTGGCAGGAGACGTCCGGACAGGTCAACTGTCCGGCTCCTTTGCCCGAAGACCCAGCGGAGGCCCGTTTGACAGGGCTGCTGGTTCTGGCACCCTATGTGGTGCCGGAGAAGAAGGCCAAGAAGAAGGCCACGGGGACCCGAAAGAGTGCCCGGCGCCTGGTGGTGTCGGATTCATCATCCAACGACTCCGAGGCGCACTCCTCCCGTGAAGACGAGGAGGAGGAAGAAGAGACCTCTCCCCCTCCAGCGGGGGGAGGGAAGAAAAGGAAGGCCGCCCCAACTGGGGAGGCCGAAGGGTCCAAGAAGGGGAAAACCCTTCCTCCGGACTACTCCACCAACGCCAACGACGGCGAAGAGGAGTGGCCGCTCAGGGCCAAGCCCCTGGCGAAATCGTAAGTATCCGGATACCAGAGTAATTCATAGTATTCCTTCATTGCACAGATTTTCCTTACGTCGAACATGACTATGCAGTCCACCCAAAGACCGGCTCGACGTGTCGTCGAGCGGTTCCCTGGATTCGTCGGATGTGAATTCGCTTCCGACGGCTACCTCCCCTCGCCCTACGGACAACGCCGAAGTATTGTCCCAGGAGGTTCCAAGCCAGGAGGAGGTGGTCCTGGAGGCGCCGCAAGGCGACCTCCCGGACTCCAGGCGCCAAGGGGATAAAACCCCCAAGGGCTCCGAGTCCGGCCTTGGGCCGGACACTGCGCCAGAACCTTCAATGGTTCCAGACTCCGGCAGGCGACCTCCCTCCAAGAGGAGCAAGCCTACCGAGCCGGTGACCTCCGTCCAGCCGGAGGCACCGGAGAATTTGCTGGAGGTTCTTAACGGCGCCTCCATCGACGAGGAGCACCGTACTGTAATGAGTACGATGATCCAGAAGGTTCAGTCCACCAAAAGCGGGCTGACCGAAGCCTGTGCTAGCCTTCTAACAGGCTTTGAGGTAAGTAAAGAATATGTAAAAATATTATCGCATAGAAACTAGCCCCTGATGCTCTGTTCGGCGTTCGGAAAGAAAAGCCAAATAGAGGATCTAATAACATCCGCATCAGTCTAACATAATCAAGTCAATATGCATATGCAGGCTTCGCTGCTGGCCTTCGCCGCACTGACTGCGGAGGTGGATAAGCTGAAGCAAAACCTCGCGCGGTCCGAGAACGAGCTCGGCCATGCCAAGAGGCAACTCGAGGAGAAGAAAGGTAAGTAATACCTTACGCAAGTATATAGAGAAGATGTGGTTGCAAAAAATGACAGGATCAACGTGCTATCATAGGGGCCACGACCGAGGTGGCAACCCTTAAGAAAGCGTTGTCCGAGGCCGAAAACAGAGCGGCCACGGAGCGCACAGAGAGAGGAAGGCAGGAGGCGCGGGTGGAGGAGGTGCAGAAAGAGCTCTAGGCTCTCATGAAAAAACACGAGAGTTTGGAGCTTGACTCAAAGACGCGAGCCTCCGAGCTTGCGGCAGCCCTCGAAAGCGTGAAGTCTGCCAAGGCCGAAGCCCAAAAAGCCCTCCAAGAAATTGAGGCGATGAAGAAGATAGCGGCGGGTAAGGCATTCAGTATGCAAAGCAAGCACGTGAAAGTGAATTACTTGTTACTTACCCGAGTCCGGAGCTCTCCAGGAGCAATCGCAGATTTGCTCCGCAGTGCGTCTGATGCCGCCGCCTACTACCGAGCCGAGGAGGGGAGCTCGACGGAGAAGGTGTTCTGGTATCAGTATGCTGAGGCCGGACACTCGGTGCCCTTGAGCGACCAGCTGAAGCAAATGGTCGAGCTCCACAAGGTGGCCGAACAGGCCATAAAGGGCCTCATAGTTCGGCTTTGGCCTGGAGAGGCTCTGCCTGGGAGCTACTTCGGGCTGGTGAGGCGGCTGGTGGATGCCTGTCCATGGCTTGAAGTAATCAAGCGCTCCGTCTGCATCGAAGGTGCCCGTAGGGCACTTGCCCGTGCTAAAGTGCACTGGGGCAAGCTGGATGCGGAGAAGCTGGTGATGGACGGGCCGCCGCCGGGCAAGGAGCATCGCGTCCCAGAAGCATATTATGAGGGTGTCCTGAAGGGTGCCCGCCTTATAGTGGATGAATGCTCCAAAGATGTAATTTTTGAGTAAACTCGCATTTGTGATCCTGTACGCTGAAAACTTGTTCATATGCGCTAAGCAACGCTTTTGAATTTAAAATATTACCTTCTGTGCGGCCGTTTATCAAATTTGAGAGATGGCGAGTCGTCGGCTTCTGCCCCTATGCCACGAGTGCTAGGGTATTCGGGATAAACTTGAGCGCTCTTTTTCCCATTCTTGGGTCCTTTGAGGGAGGCGCTCAACACAACGAACAAGGCAATCGGACTATAATGCTTGAACACTCTCACTTAGCCATAGAATTCTATAATTTTAAATTTCGGCGAAGCCCCTAGTGTTCAGAAGACCGAGTTTGGGGCGCTATCCACGCCTAGCCGGACAAAGCCGACTCCTCGCTCTAAGCGGCATAAGTCTTTAGGGACTCAAAAACCTCTCGAACAGCGACCAGCTCTCGCCTCATCATGACGGTCAGTTTTAGCTTTCTCTACTGAGGTGCTTAGCCCAACTCAACTAAGGATGGCAATGGGTAGGGTATGGGCAGGGTAGAGCAATACCATACCCATACCCGTATAGTCAGTGGGTAAAAATTCTACCCATACCCGTACCCATGGGTATGAAACTTTACCCATACCCATACCCGACGGGTACCCATACCCATTGGGTACCCAAGGGGTAGAACAAATAGTACACAAGTTGTTCACAATTTTATGCTCATTGATAGTATATTTGACAAAAAAATCAATTATCTCAGCTCAATAACTGGTAGATGAGTAAATGACATATATCAAAATTTAGAAATCACAACATACTCTTAATTCAATAGGAGTAGACGCGTCACATGACAAATTAATGACTAACTGATGACAACTTAACTTTAGTTCACAAACGGGCAGGGTATGGGTATACCCGCGGATACAAGGTTATACCCGTACCCTACCCATGACTTAATGGGTAGG
The DNA here is from genome assembly GCA_032464435.1 of Aegilops umbellulata. Classification (NCBI taxonomy): domain Eukaryota; kingdom Viridiplantae; phylum Streptophyta; class Magnoliopsida; order Poales; family Poaceae; genus Aegilops; species Aegilops umbellulata. The sequence goes on from CP136057.1 coordinate 280,827,534, forward strand.
GTATGGGTCATACCCATGGGTATAAAAGTGTGCCCATACCCTGCCCATGCGGGTACGGTACCCATGGGTACCCGTACCCGTGGGTAAAATTGCCATCCTTAAGCTCAACTGGGGCACAATCGCAGTAGTTCTCCTAGTGCTACCTTAGCCGATATAACGGAACGTAAGGTACCAAAACATAGGAGCCGGGCAAACCCAACTATTGACCCAAGACATGATTCGGAGCCAATGCATATAATGCTATAAGTTCGGGGTGCCGCACTTGTGAAAGTGTTCGGACTTCTCACGCCGTGTTATGGGGTGCTTGAGCCCCTGGCGTATTGGCCGTACCAAAGTGTATGGGTGCTAAATGTCATAACTAAACATATATATTAAAAAAGAAATGAATAGAGAATGCAATAATAAGCTGAAGCTAAGCATTGTTTATTTTAAAGTGCTGCTGTAAAAGCAGAACGATACAAATAGTGCGATAAGCAAGGGATGGGACTATTTGACATGTCCCCCTCCAGGGGCGAGCTGGGAGATGATATGTAACACAGGTATGTTGCTCGTTATAGAGACCACCTGAGAATTCGGCGTAGCTTTCTGCTTCCCTGGTTGTTGTATCGTTTGTGCGGCAATTGTACTGCCGGACAGACCTTCCGAAGAATGGAGTCCTGAAAGTAAGAGAAAATGAAGAAGTCGGCAGCCCCTAGTGCGGTTTAAGCCATGTTTCGGGCGTGCCGTGATGGTGCCCCTCCCCCTTTGCCCATGGTATTTCCAGAGCATAGTTATGTACGCGCAACACTGGTTTCGCAAGTTTGCGAGGGCTGGGGTTGGGGCCACATTGCTACGCTTGCTCGGAACATGTCAGGCGGTCTTGTTGTAGGTTACTCCGGGCGCGCTTGACGTTGTCCGGACGTTTAATGGCCAGACTGGAGAATTGCCTTGAGAGGCTGTTGTGTACTTCCGCTGCGAGAGCCGCCGTATGCTCCTCCGTTCGGAGAGAGCGTTCGATGTTTCCATTGACCGTAATGACTCCTCGAGGGCCTGGCATCTTGAGCTTGAGGTATGCGTAGTGCGGCACTGCATTGAACTTTGCGAATGCGGTTCGCCCGAGCAGTGCGTGATAGCCACTGCGGAACGGGACTATGTCGAAGATTAACTCCTCGCTTCGGAAATTATCCGGAGATCCGAAGACCACTTCAAGTGTAACTGAGCCTGTACAGTTGGCCTCTACACCTGGTATGACGCCTTTAAAGGTCGTTTTAGTGGGTTTAATCCTCGAGGGATCGATGCCCATTTTTTGCACTGTATCCTGGTAAAGCAGGTTCAGGCTGCTGCCGCCGTCCATAAGGACTCTAGTGAGGTGAAATCTGTCAATAATTGGGTCTAGAACCAATGCGGCGAATCCACCATGATGGATGCTAGTGGGGTGGTCCCTTCGATCAAAAGTGATCGGGCAGGAGGACAATGGGTTGAATTTTGGGGCGACTGGCTCCATCGCGTATACGTCCCTTAGCGCACGCTTCCGCTCCCTCTTGGGGAAGTGGGTTGCGTATATCATGTTCACCGTCCGCACTTGTGGGGGGAAGCCCTTCGGTCCACTATTGTTCGTCGGCCGGGGCTCTTCCTCGTCGTCGCTATGCAGCACCTTGTCTCTGCTTTCGGCATTTAACTTGCCTGCCTGCTTGAACACCCAACAATCCCTGTTGGTGTGATTGGCTGGTTTTTTGGGGGTGCCATGTATCTGGCATGAGGGGTCGAGTATTCGGTCCAAACTGGACGGGCCCGGAGTATTTCTTTTGAATGGCTTTTTCCGCTGACCGGGTTTAGATCCTCTGAATCCGGCATTAACTGTCGTATCCTCGGCATTGTCGCCATTAATGCGGCGCTTTTGCTTGTTGCGATGCGACCTGCCACTCCTGTCCTTGGTATCTGAATTACCAGGGCTCTTGGTCATGTTATTGTTGCGAGCTAGCCAGCTATCTTCTCCCGCGCAAAAGCAGGTCATAAGTGTCGTGAGGGCTGCCATAGATTTCGGCTTTTCCTGTCCTAGGTGCCGTGCAAGCCACTCGTTGCGGATGTTATGTTTGAAGGCTGCTAGGGCCTCTACGTCCGGAGAGTCGACGATTTGATTTTTCTTGGTTAGGAACCGTGTCCAGAATTGTCTGGCCGATTCCTCTGGCTGCTGAATTATGTGGCTTAGGTCATCGGCGTCTGGTGGTCGCACATAAGTGCCCTGGAAATTGTCGAGGAATGCGGCTTCCAGGTCCTCCCAACAACCAATTGATTCTGCTGGCAAGCTGTTAAGCCAATGCCAAGCTGGTCCTTTAAGCTTGAGTGGGAGGTATTTGATGGCGTGTAGGTCATCGCCATGAGCCATGTGGATATGAAGGAGATAGTCCTCGATCCATACTTCGGGATCTGTTGTGCCATCGTATGATTCGATGTTCACGAGTTTGAAACCCTCGGTGATTTGATGATCCATTACTTCATCTGTGAAGCATAGTGGGTGTGCGGTACCTCTGTATTGGGCTATATCATGACGCAGCTCAAACGAGCTTTGTCTACTGTGTTCGGCCCGACCGAATTTACTGTATCCGGCGTGACGATTACCGTCTCATGCCGTGGGGCGCCCACGCGATCCGTAGATCGATCTTGTTTGCCTTGCCTTGTCCTCCAATATATCTCGCAGGTCTGGCGCATTTCCCCGTGCCTTGGTATTTTTTGAGCATCGCCGGGGTGCCGCTTGAGTGGAGGGCCGAGAGGCCTCTCTGTCGCGGCCACGAGGTGGCCGATCGGCTGCGTCCTGCGCTGGTGATGTAGTTTTAGGTGCTTCCTCCTCTAATCGGGGTAGCAGCCTGCGCTTGGGGTAGCTCTTGGAGGGGCGTTCGAGTTCGTACTCTTCGGCCGCAAGGACTTCAGTCCATCTGTCGGCTAGCAAGTCTTGGTCAGCTCTAAGCTGTTGCTGTTTTTTCTTGAGGCTGCTCGCCGTGGCCATAAGCCTGCGTTTGAAACGCTCTTGTTCGACGGGATCCTCAGGCACGACAAATTCGTCGTCGTCAAGGCTTCCCTCGTCTTCGGAAAGGAGGCATGTAATTATCGTCCTCTGCCGCTCTCTCATGAGGGCTGGCTTCTCCATCCTCCTGTGCTGAATCCTGCTGGAGGGGGTTGTCTTCGGCACTGTCTGGGGTGTTATTATCTCCCGTGCCGGAACCACCGTTTTTGCTTTGGCGGGATTTAGAGCGGCGCCGCTGACGCCGGTGCTTAGGCTCCTTCTTGGAGGGGTCATCCTCCGCTGTTCCATCGCCATTGCCTTCTTTTGGGGTGTCCACCATGTATATATCATATGACGAGGTGGCTTTCCAGTGCCCTATAGGCGCTGGTTCCTGTTCGTCTCCTACATCGTCGTCCATACCGTCGATGTCTTCGGAGTCGAAGTCGAGCATGTCGGTTAAATCATCAACAGTGGCTACGAAGTGGGTGGTGGGTGGGCTTTAAATTTCTTCGTCATCCGCATCCCAACCTTGCTGACCATAGTCCGGCCAGGACTCTCCTGATAAAGAGAGAGACTTTAGTGAGTTCAGAATGTCGCCAAAGGGCGAGTGTTGAAAGATATCCGCGGCGGTGAATTCCATGACCGGCGCCCAATCAGATTCGATTGGCAAGGGCGCGGGGGGCTCGGAGTCCGGAGAGGAGTCCGGCACCTTCGAGCCACGGTCCTCGCAGAGAATAGGGATGGTGTTCGCCTCGATCGCTGTAGAGATTGCAGCCCCCGAGGCGATGTCTAACCACCCGTCCTCGATTGGCGTAGTCGGCTCCGAGCTAAGGGTCGGAGCAGACATGGGTGCGGCCTCCAAGGCACTGTCCGGCAGCAGAGCTAGATCATGCCCTTCGCGACAGTGCGGCGTGCCCGGCTGTGGCTCGAATCCGTCAAAGATCAAGTCTCCGCGGATATCTGCCGTGTAGTTCAAGCTTCCGAATCTGACCTGATGGCCAGGGGCATAGCTTTTGATCTGCTCCAAATGGCCAAGCGAATTGGCCCGCGGTGCAAAGCCGCCGAATACGAAGATCTGTCCGGGGAGAAAAGTCTCACCCTGGACCACATCGTTGTTGATGATCGGAGGAGCCATCGGGCCTAAAAGCGACGACACAGAGGAACTCTCAATGAAAGCACCAATGTCGGTGTCAAAACCGGCGGATCTCGGGTAGGGGGTCCCGAACTGTGCGTCTAGGCGGATGGTAACAGGAGACAAGGGACACGATGTTTTTACCCAGGTTCGGGCCCTCTCGATGGAGGTAAAACCCTACTCCTGCTTGATTAATATTGATGATATGGGTAGTACAAGAGTAGATCTACCACGAGATCAGAGAGGCTAAACCCTAGAAACTAGCCTTTGGTATGATTGTTGTTCGTCCTACGGACTAAAACCCTCCGGTTTATATAGACACCGGAGAGGGTTAGGGTTACACAGAGTCGGATACAACGGAAGGAGATCTACATATCCGTATCGCCAAGCTTGCCTTCCACGCCAAGGAAAGTCCTATCTGGACACGGGACGAAGTCTTCAATCTTGTATCTTCATAGTCCAGGAGTCCGGCCAAAGGTCATAGTCCGGCTATCCGAACACCCCCTAATCCAGGACTCCCTCAGCACCACTAGTGCAATTGATATCCAAATTATATATCGAAAGTGGGGGTTTCCTATTTCATTGAAGAAACCCAACCATAGAGAACCATTACCCGACAACATCTCAATGTAAACGGGCAGTTATGCAACTACTACTAGAATGGAATGAGTACTACGAAGAGACAAGTTCGCCATAAGCTAGGCAGATAGGGGGACGCAACACTAGCTCGACCAAGTTTGGATTACAACCCAAATGCTACCACAGAAACATTAGGGGGGAGATAGGGACTGAAAGAGCCAGCTTCAGCATCCCAGTCTAAGCACCCTCGGCCTCCATACTTGCGACCCATGGTACACCTCGCTTGCCACCTGCTCGACCATAGTGCCACTGATAAAATGAAGTAATAATACAGATAAAATAGAGCGAGTGTCCTCTCTATCATTTCATTTCCAATGTAGATAAAGAAAGTGCTTCTCTTTGTTAGTATATGTTTCATCAACTAGTGCCATTGTTAATGTTTAAGTGTTTCTGCAAACTGGGTGCTTAATTTTAGTTGTACTACCGCTTTACACTAATGTTCATCACTGGCAGAAGGTGTATCGGGGAGAATTGGGTCGATTTCCAGTATGAGGCCTACCGTATGAGGCGTCGCAGGACCCATCTCGCCCTCGCAGCATGGCATACTATGATACTATCACAATATTTTATTCTATTTATTAGTGTATGTTTCATCAACTAGTGCCACTATAATCTAATCCCGCTTTTTTATCATCTGTGCAAACAAGGTTATTCAGATGCATTTTGGTGGAACTCCACAAATGTACGGATGGAACCAACATATATGTAGAGTGCGAGGTGTGTCAAGTAAAAATTACCGACACCAACCATGCTCCATGTAAGCATTGGCATCCACCACCACGAGTGGGATGTGCGGTGCTCTCTGTGGTCAGATCTTTCTCGGAAGCAAATCCTCTAACCAAATACTAGTAGCTTATATTGGCACTTTTCTAGGGAGTACTCTTTTCCAAAAGAAGCGCCAATCTATTTTTCTTTATTTGTACACAGTGTCAAAATTTTGTTTTTGGTCCAGAGCTATTTTAGGGGGATTGGCTTAGTACTCGGAGACTGATTGTAAGCATGATTTTGATTAGCCGCCACACTGATTGTAAGCATGAGCATATGGAATATTAGGTTAGTGCGAAGCTTACCTTAAACCTACTGCCACCGCTGAAATGAGGCGAGCGTCGAGGGAACTATGGAGAACGGTGGGGAAGCGACATAGCGCCATCCGGCCTCCTCTTGCGATGGGAGAACTAATACTCCTGTGGCTCCGGCTGGCTCTACACCCTCACGAATGGCACACCGTACTCGAACGATTCGTTATCCTCTGGATGCTCGACCTTCGACCTGTACGCCCACCACCTCTGCCTGTGTTTCGTATCGAGGGGGTGGTTTTGCATTGGAGAAGAGGGAGAAGCGAGACGGTGAACTTGCAATGAAGAAGAGGGAGAGGCGCGACGGTGGTTTTGCAATGGAGAAGATGGAGAGGAGAGGGGGTGGTTTTGCAATGGAGAAGAGGGAAAGTCAAGACAGTGGTTTTCGAATGGAGATGATGGAGAGGAGGTCGTTTTGCAATGGAGAAGAGGGAGAGGAGCGTGCGGCAGCAATTAGGATTGGACGAGAGGGCCGGCATGCTGTGACTGGATCAAAATCAAAATCAATTTACCCTTAAATTATGAAAGTGACCCCACATTACCTAGTTTCGCTTTTATTCTGGGTCATAATAGACCATGATTTTCATAAATAAAATATTAGTATACGTTGCAAAAATAATATAATTTGAAAGTACATTCAGGTACGAACCAAACGATACAATTTTTTGTGACAAGCATTCACATTTTGCTTGTCAAATACAGAACATGGTCAAACTTTGACCCAAAATATGCAAAACAAAAAATATACTTCCAAGACCAGCGCCGCTCCTCTCCTCTTAAACCACCGCTGCTCCTCTCCAGTTCCAATCTAAATCCAGCATCGCTCCTCTCCTATTCCACTTCAAAATCACCGCCCCTCCTCTACTGTTCCAATCCCGCTCCTCTCCCGTTCTAATCCAAAACCAGCGCCGCTCCTCTCCTCTTCCATTAAAAAACCAACGCCGGCGAGTGAAGGTCTGTGGAAAAGTAGATTGATGGAGGAGTACAATCGATACGTGAGGATCGCAGACGGCGACCCTGTGAAGCTAGCTAGGATGTTGGAGATATAGTCTTGGTTTGACAACAAGGACCAACTAGCGGCGAGGGTGACATCCATGACCAAATATCTGCAACAGAGGAAAAGGCGGTGATACTCCCGAAGGGAGTCGCGGGGGAGTACATAGAGCTGCTCGTCTGGGCCATGGAGCAAATAGATTCACCGAATCCGATCGTGAGGCAGTGGTGGTGGGAATATCAATCCAAGATGGAGCATCCACCAGAGATTGAAGGATCGAGCATCTATAGGGTGCCGTTTGTGAGGGTGCCGTGCCAGAGCAAGCCGGTGGAGTCTTCGTCGACCGAACCCAACTGCAAGAGGAGAAAAGCAGTTGACCCGACGATGCTTCAACGCCATCCTCTCCGTCGTTGTTCACATCGTCTCACGGGGCGGTTGTCTGCTGCCGAGGAATAGGAGGGGACTGCCACCTCAACACAATAGTCAGACAGGCTGTGAATTGTCAGGAGGAGCTTAGGGTTGTCAGTATTTGCAGGTTGTGAATTGTGTTTTGTGTCGTGTATTTTGAGAGTACTTTTAGATATGAATGTCTTTTGAATTTCAGATTTGCAGTATTGAGCATATGAAGTATTTCATGAATTCCAGAGATCTATTTTTAGCACTTAAAAATGTAGTTTCATGTCAAAGTGCAGACAATGTGATTCTCAGAGAAGAATCTGCAAGTTTCAGTTTCAGATAGGAAACTGCAAGTTTCAGAGGCAGAGCATTTATATTAACACACCCTTTTAAAACAGGGATAACATCATGTTGGAAGTTTTATTCATGGTCAAAAATGGAACTACTAGCCAGTTAACATCATGCTGATCAACATTCATGCATAGCACAACTTCATATGATGCACAGTCAAAAAGATATGCTATTTTCAAAATGCCCACACAATGTCGAGTGTGCGAAAAACAAAGAAAACGAGGGAGGAAGTTTTGGCAAGTGTTGGACATGGTGTGCGTAGATCACAATGGGGACCCACATGTCAATAATGGCATAGGCAAAAAAATTGGAGATATGTTCACTGCATCAGGTGGAATCGAACCTGGGCGGAACAGCGGTCGGGTAGTGTCACTTGGCCACTCGACTAGTTCAGTAGTTTCGGTAGAAATAAGGCACAACATATAGCATGCCTTCCCCGACTCTGGTGGTTCATTCTCGTCCTCCGCCTTTGTGTGCTGATTGCGGTGCCGCTGTCTGCCATTGTGAACATGCTGAACAAACGAGAGGAATCTGGAGGACTGTACGTGGAGAGGCGGACAGTCAGGACCCACCAGGTCTATGGCTGTACGCAAGCAAAAGCCTCATTGAAAAAATACTTCCTCCTAATGCTATACTGACGTTGGGGCCCACGGGTTTATCAACATAGTTACATTTGTTAGGTGCGTCAACGTAGTTACTAAAGAAGATAAATTTACAACGAAGTCGGGGAGCTGGCAAGTATCATTTATTATCAGTGGGCTAGCAAGTATCTGCTGGGTTGTGGGTTGCCCCACCTAGGCTTTCTTTTTTAACATGTACATCCCACGACATGCCAGTTTGTATTTTCTTGAGGGCCTCATGTATCGACCAGCCTATGGACCTCCCATCCTAGGTTTTATTTTTCCTAAAACATCCATAGCCCAACTTATGTAATTTTTGAAGAAAACGCATAGGTTTGTTCTATTTTTCTATATAAGAATAGAATGACAGGTCCAACTTATCTTTCCCTTCTAACTATATTATATATATTTATATTATTTTATATGTTATTATATATTATTGTTATTATCATCATATATTTTAAAATACTTACATATATAAGAAAACAATATCCCACGTCTTATTAACTTATAAAAATAATTTTTTAAACATAAAATCCTGGATTTTTTACATTAAGGCAACAAAAATCCTGGTGGTTGTGTACAAAAGCTTGGTAAGATTTAAGGACCAATGCAGTAATAAATCACTTATTATTTAAATATATTTATAACAAAATGCTCAGCCTCTGTTTATTTTTTGATAACATTGATGCACCCAACCCAGCAATATAATTAGAACCAGCCCAGCAAAAATCGTGTATTTCGAGAAAGTGCAAATGGGTTGTAATTTTTTAGGAAAAAATAAATGGGCCGCATGGACGCTACATTATTTGTCCAGCCAGCCCAGCAAATTCATGTATTTCGATAAAGTGAAAATGGGCTCTAGTTTTAAAAAAATAGGCCGCATGGACGCTACATTATTTGTTCATCCAACCCAGCAAATGGACTGTCATTCTCAAAAAAAATATCACATGGACTGTAAATTCTAGAAAATGGGTTGAATATGTGTCACATTTTTGGACCTTGAAATGTGGGCCAATAGGTCGAAGCCAACGCAAGTCATTGTCAACTTAGTCAACAACTGATTATGACATCGATAGCCGTTGGATTTACATCCAACGACCGACATCCATCTTCAATCTCTCGTCTTCTTCCTCCAGCGCCGTCGGGACCACCTACTCCCGCCGCCTGCTGCTAGCAGCTCTGGTTAGCACGCTTCATTGTAAAGCTCTATCCCACCACCAGCCAGGCCATCCCTCCACCCGTCCACACCTCCTGTTTTTTCCACCGACTATCGAACCACGCCGCACCAGAACCAGTTAATCCTCGTACACCTCTCCGTCTGTGAATCCACTCACGCGTCTTCCCATCTCCGGCTCGTTGCTGTCCTCGGCCTCGCCGTCATCCACCACCTTGGATGCGCTCGGCGCGGCATGGTCAACACAAAAAATGAATACTCCCCCTGCTAGCTGGGACCCACCATAGTGGGAGGCTAACTTCTGGGCCTACTAAGTTGATGCGGATGGAGGGCTTTGTCAACTTAGTCAATACGAACAATTCTAGCCCGGTGACCGTATGATGTCCATCCAACGGCCGTAGTTCTTCTTCAACCTCTGGTCTTCTTGCTCCAGCCACCCAAACCAGCGCCGGTCGTGTCGCCTGCTCCTGCCTCCCGTGGCCGGCCGTGCTGCCACGGAGGCCTCACCGCCCCTACTACTCCGGCCGCTGGCCAGGCCATCCCTCTACTCACCCACACCCCCTGTTATTCTGCTGCGATGGCAGCCTCACACCGCAGTCGAACCAGTCAACTCTCATACTCCTCTCCGTGTGGCCATCCACTGCCGTGTCTTCCCCGGCTCTGCGTCGTCCCCTTCCTAGGCCTCTCCGTCGTCCATCGCCTTGGTGCTCTTGGCGTGGCGTGGTCAAGGAACGACTTCCATCGGAAGAGTACTGTACGTGGAGAGGCTGACAGCTAGGTCCACGGCTACAAGAAGGAAGTGTAGCCTTATTATGTGTAAAATATGTATTCCTCCACCTGACAGCAGGGACCCACCGGAAGGACCATCATATTTCGCGAAAAAAACATTTCCCCCCGATTGCTGGGACCCACCAGCTACATCTTCGCATTCAAGGAAGTGCGTCCATATTATGGGCAAAAAATATGATTCTCCCCCTGATAGCTGGGACCCACCAGCTATATCTTCGCCCGCAAGGAAGTGCCTTCTTACCTCCCTGACAGCTAACCCACCCGGTTGAACCGTGCGTAGGGTTGTCTATTTGGTCGCGAATGTGTACGTACATACTGGTCGATCGGTCTGTCTGCAGGCTGCAGCATTGAACCGTGGACAAGTAAGGAAGGGCACGTGTCGTAGTAGAGGCGCTGACGTAGAATGTCACGCAGTCCCGTCAATATAGTGTACACGTAAGTACAACCAAGGTGCGAGAAAGTAAATACGGCCACGTACGTACATACGGGTGGGGTATCGAACGCCTACTCGCGCATACGTACGGCCAGGGCTCGTGTACATGGAGAGGCAGCGGAGAGCAATGACGGCGCCCTGTTTATCGGCAGGCAACCAGCTGGGTCCGAATGGAGAAACTGCCTCGTCATGTTCATCAGGAGGCAACGTAATGTGTTGTGTTCATCGGGAGCCAACCGGCTTGACGAAACAGCCTAAACGAGGCCTAGCGTACCGCAGAATGGAGGAAACGGCTTTGTGTTCGACCGCCTATGGTCGAAATGGTATCCTATTCACCAGGAGGGCTCTGGCGTACCGCAAAATGGAGGAAACGAACTTCTCTTCGACCTCCTATGGTCGGAACGGGGTTTTGTTGATTGGGAGGGTTGTAGCATACCGCAAAACGGAGGAAACAAACTTCTCTTCGACCTCCCATGGTCGAAATGGGGGTCCTGTTCATCGGGAGGGGTGTGGTGTACTGCAAAACGGGACTCCATGGGCTACTATTCATCCACTGTCTACTGCCTCGCTCTAGCCTCCACGGGCTACTGTTCATCCACCGTCGACCTTCTCCAGCCTCCACCTACGACTGTTCATCCACGACATCTCCCTCCTACCTCCACCAGCTACTATTCATCCATGGGATCCTGTTCATCCAGCCCTCCACCGGCTACTGTACAAACAACCCTCCACGGGGTCCTGTTCACCACTCCCAACCGGCTTGATCGGGGTCATGTTCATCCAGCGTCAACGGGCTCTACTACCACGGGGGCCTGTTCATCCTACCCCCACTAGAAAAAGTTCATTCAACCCCCAACAATGCTCATTGTTCATCAAGAGGCAGCAGGTTCAACCGGCTTCAGTTAGCAGCAGTAGCGAAGGAATCACTCGATTGGGTTCGGTTAACAGCCAGGGATCGATCAATCGCTCGGGTTCAGTAATGTGTAGTCTGCAATGCTATCACTCGGGTTCAGTTCGATCCCAACGCCTCGCACCCACACGCGTACGTGTACGAGAGAAACACGCAATTCCTCCGTACATCGCTCGGCCCCGACCACCCACCGTAACCGGGAACTCCCCGATATTTTCATCGCCCTCGCTTCTACCACGGTTTTTTCCGTCATGGACGGCCCAAAGAATGTCATGCAGTTGCGTCTCCGGTCTGCCTAGGACGAAAAGCCCATTTTCTGTCATGATTTTTTTTCATAGAAGTAGGAGCCCACCGCATCTATGATGATACCGGGTTTTGTCACAATTATCGTCATAGAAGTGTCATAAGCATGAAATAAATTTTTTGTTTGGCCCAAAATGTCACGTATGTGTCTTTTTTTGTACTGAAGTGTCATGTAGTCGACGTTCACATAACACTAGTAGAGGAAAGACAACATACATCTCATCAAAATATCGAACGAATACCAAATTCACACGATTACTTATAATAAGACTTCTCCCATGTCCTTAGGAACACATGTAACTACTCACAAAGCATGTTCATGTTCAAGATCAGAGGGGTATTGAATATCATTACGGATCTGAACATATGATCGTCCACCAAATAAACCAACTAGCATCAACTACAAGGAGTAATCAACACTACTAGCAACCCACAGGTGCCAATCTGAGGTTTTGAGACAAAGATCAAATACAAGAGATGAACTAGGGTTTGAGAGGAGATGGTGCTGGTGAAGATGTTGATGAAGATTGACCCCCTCTTGATGAGAGGATCGCTCGTGTTGACGATGGCTTCGAGTTTCCCCTCACGGAGGGAAGTTTCCCCGCAGAACAGCTCCGCGGGAGCCCTAGATTGCTTCTACCCAGGTTTCGCCTAGAGACGGTGTCGCTTCGTCCCGAAAGCTTCCTTATGATTTTTTCCAGGTCAAAACGCTTCATATAGTAGAAGATGGGCACCGAAGACCCGCCAGGGGACCCAGAAGCCCTAGGGGCGCGCCCAGGGGTAGGACGCGCCCCTAGGCTTGTGGCCACCTAGTGGGTCCCCCCTGGTATTTCTTCTCCCAATAATTTTTATATATTCCAAAATAATTCTCCATATATTTTCAAGTCTTTTGGAGTTGTGCAGAATAGGTCTCTCATATTTGCTTCTTTCTGGTCCAGAATTCCATCTGCCGGCATTCTCCCTCTTGATGTAAATCTTGTAAAGAGAGAAAAGGCATAATTATTGCATCATAATGTGTAATAATATCTCATAATGCAATAAATATCAACATAAAAGCATGATGCAAAATGGACGCATGAATTGCTAGTACTGTTGATTACTCCTTGTAGTTGATGCTAGTTGGTTTATTTGGTGGAAGATCATATGTTCAAATCCTTAATGATATTCAATACCCCTCTGATCTTGAACATGAACATGCTTTGTGAGTAGTTACGTTTGTTCATGAGGACATGGGAGAAGTCTTGTTATAAGTAATCATGTGAATTTGGTATTCATTCGATATTTTGATGAGATGTATGTTGTCTTTCCTCTAGTGGTGTTATGTGAACGTCGACTTCATGACACTTCAGCATGATTTGGGCCTAGGAGAAGGCATTGGGAAGTAGCAAGTAGATGATGGGTTGCTAGAGTGACAGAAGCTTAAACCCTATTGGATCCTTATGTTTAATGCTATGCTTAGATTTATCTTAATTCTTCTTTCATAGTTGCATATTCTTGCGAGAAGGGTTAATCATAAGTGGGAGGTTTATCCAAGTAAGGACAACACCCAAGCACCATTCCACCCACATACGAAATTCTCAAAGTAGCAAACGCGAATAATATGAGCATGATGAAAACTAACTTGACGATAATTCCCATGTGTCCTCGGGAGCGCTTTGCTTTATATAAGAGTTCGTCTAGGCTTATCCTTTGCTATAAAAAGGATTGGGCCACTTTGCTGCACCTTCGTTATACTTGTTACTTGTCACCCATTACGAATTATCTTACTACCAAACTATCTGTTACCGATAATTTCAGTGTATGTAGAAAATACCTTGCTAAAAACCGCTTGTCATTTCCTTCTGCTCCTCATAGGGTTCGACACTCTTACTTATCTAAAGGACTACGATTGATCCCCTATACTTGTGGGTCATCAATGGAGACTCAATAAAAATAAAAACTATGTAAAAGTAAATGGAGAGGCCCTTCACAAAGGGCAGAAGAGATTTGTAGAGGTGCAACAACTCATAGCTTAAATTGCGAGATAAAATTGTTTTATGAGGCATGCTTTTCCTGTCAACGAAAATGACCGCGAATTCCCCATATCTTCCATGCTAGGTAAATAGGTGGTTCCCAAACATAAAATAAAGTTTATTTCCTTTTCCACCATTCCTTCACAATCCATGGCTAGCTGTATCGACATGTGCCTTCCATACCAACACTTCCCAAGGAATTTATTATGAACAACATATTTTTTTTATTTCGGGACTGGGCATCCCTATTACCTGCCACACTCTCGTGCAATGACAAGTGAATAAACACTCATCTTGAGAATAACATACCTAGCATGGAAAATATTGGCCACTACCTGCCGCTGCATGAGCAGTACATGCACACAAAAGGACAGCGGTACAGGCACACAAAAGGAAAATTCATTTTGAAAATTAGAGTTGGTGCATACAAATTTACTTGGAACGACATGGAAATACCGCATATAGGTAGGTATGGTGGACTCATTTGGCACAACTTGGTTTAAGGATTTTGGATGCACAAGTAGTATTCCCCACTTAGTACAAGGAAAGGCTAGCAAATAGATTGAGAAGCAACCAACCAAGAAACAAAAACAATCGAGCATTATGCATAACTAACACTGAATAATGCACCACAAGTAGGATGTAACTTCATTTCACAACTATTGACTTTCGTGCTTGCATAGGGAATCACAAACCTTAACACCAATATTCTTATTAAAGCATAATTATTCACCAACATGACTCGCATATTACTGCCATCATATCTCAAAACTATTACAAAGAATCAAGTTTATAATATCCAAGGATCTTCATGAAAGTTTTTATTATATCCCTATTGGATACCTATCACTTTGGGACTAGTTTAATGTATTACCATTGCTTATAACAAGCTCTCAAATAAACTTAAGTGAAGAACATGAGCATAAAAAAATCATCTCTCAAAACAATATAAGTGAATCATGAGAGATTTTGTTTCAAAATTAAAGCGCCACCATGCTCAAAAAGATATAAGTGAAGCAGTAGAGCAAGTTGATGTCTACTACGCAGCCTTTTTCTTGTAGATTCGAGTTGGGCCTCCAAGCGCAGAGTTTTGTAGGACAGTAGCAATTTTCCCTCAAGTGGATGACCTAAGGTTTATCAATCCGTGGGAGGCATAGGATGAAGATGGTCTTTCTCAAACAACCCTGCAACCAAATAACAAAGAGTCTCTTATGTCCCCAACACAACCAATACAATGGAATATTGTATAGGTGCACTAGTTCGGCGAAGAGATGGTGATACAAGTGTAGTATGGATAGTAGATATGGGTTTTTGTAATATGAAAATATAAAAACAACAAGGTAACTAGTAACGGAAGTGAGCAAAAATGCTACTGCAATGCTTGAAATCAAGGCCTAGGGTTCATACTTCCACTAGTGCAAAGTCTCTCAACAATAATAACATAATTAAATCATATGGCAATCCGTCAATGTGCGACAAGAGTCACTCCAAAGTTCCTACCACAAAGAACATAAGATGAAACTGCTTGTAGGGACAATACCACCTCAAAATTATTCTTCCCGATCAATCCATTGAGATATTCCTATAAGTGTCACAAACAGCCCTAGAGTTCGTAGTAAAATAACACCATATGATACACATCAATCAACCTAATGTCACCTAGATACTCCAATGTCACCACAAGTATCTGTGGTTCAATTATATGATATGCATCAGACAACTTCAGAATCATAATATTCAATCCAACACAAAGAACCTCAAAAAGTTCCCCAACATTTCTACCGGAGAAACAAGGATGAAAACATGCATCAACCCCTATGCATAGATTACCCCAATGTCACCTTGGGAATCCGCGAGTTGAGTGCCAAAACATACATCAAGTGAATCAATATAACACCCCATTGTCACCACGGGTATCCCATGCAAGACATACATCAAGTGTTCTCAAATCCATACAAGTATTCAATCCGATAATAGTGAAACCTCAAAGGTAAAACTCAATTCATCACAAGAAGGTAGAGGGGAGAAACACCATATGATTCAACTATAGTAACAAAGCTCGCCATACATCAAGATCGTGCCAAATCAAGAACACGAGAGAGAGAGAGAGAGGGAGAGAGAGAGAGAGAGAGAGAGATCAAACACCTAGCTACTGGTACATAGCTCAGCCCCGAGAGTGAACTACTCCCTCCTCGTCATGGAGACCGCCGGGACGATGAAGATGGCCTTCGATGATGATTTCCCCCTCCGGCTGTGTGCCGGAACAGGCTCCCGATGGGTTTTTCGTGGCTACAGAGGCGGCGGCAAAACTTCTGATCTAGAGTTCTTTTCGGAGGTTTCTATATTTATAATAATTTTTGGCGTCGGTCTCACGTCAAGGGGTGCCCGAGGTGACCACAAGCCTGGAGCCCCCTTGGGGGTGGGAGTTGGGCGTGCCTAGAGGGCTTGTGGACTCCTCGTCCACTTCCTGGCCCAGCTCTTCTGCTTCGGGGATCTCTTTTGGTCCATAAAAAATCACAATAACTTTTCAACCCGTTTCGAGAACTTTTATTTCTGCGCAAAAAATGACACCACGGTAGTTCTGCTGAAAACAACGTCAGTCTGTCGGTGCAAAAGACCCTAGGTCTGTTGCCCAGACTATGCACAGGCACAGGAACAAGATTGAAGCACCAACCCAAGTCAGAGCACAAGGGACTAAGAGATTTGAAGGACCAACATGCATATCAGAGGGACCAAGATCGAGCCAGAGAAGCAAGATATCATTAGAGGAAAGGCCTCCTTTGACGGGAAGGTGAGCTCGACAAAGGGCATGGCCACACCCAGAAGCAGATAACCAAGGCCACCCGTCACGGCCTGCTGGGACTCACGGAGATGAGACCACCTCACCAACTACTCCGCCAAGACCCACACGTCATCGATCAATGCAGTGTCAAGCCGCAAAGTGACTAAGTAGCACCCATTCGCCACATGTCAGCCTCTCCATACAGGAAATACCCGCAGATGACACCCGTCCTGCGATGTGTCAAGCGAGCAGGCATGGAGCTGGCGAGATGGCCCAGCAAGCCTTGCCGGGCAACCAACAATGTGACATTGAGCGGTGCATTTAATGTGCCCTGTCAGCCTGCAGAGTAGGGTATGATAGCACTGTTTGCTATCTTATCAGTGCATAATGACTACTTTGCCATTGTGGTAACCCCTTTATCTATAAAAGGAGGCCCATGGAAACTATAGAAAGGGTTAGAAGGTTGTATAACTCACTCCGCCATACGCGCGTAGCCACTACTACCTTGAGGCAACCCCTGCCGGGCAAATGTACTACGCTCCACCACCACCTTTCCACCATCAATCCACCAAAGCAGGAGTAGGGTTTTACACCTCACGGTGGCCCAAACCTGGGTAAAAATGCATGCTGATCTCTACCGTGCTGCCCCACGCTTGTCTGCTCTTTGTGCAACGCGATGTCCCGCCGCGGAACCAGCAAGGGGCCTTCTCGTCCCATAGGTGGCCATGGTTTTCCGCGACATCTTTGGCGCACCGGGTAGGGGGGTCGCTTGCACGAACCTGAAGGCGTGTGCGGTGCATCGTCTTTATCACCATCTTCATCTTTGACGGTGCCATCGACCAAGAAACCCAAGAAGAAACCTGGTTCTTCGGCCTCTAATGCTGCAGGGGGTGCGGAGACACGCGAGGACACGGACGCTGCTGGGGATGTGGTCAGAGCAGGCGGCACCGTCACCACTTCCCCTGTGGCCGACGCGGGAGCAGGAGACATTGGAGGAGAGCAGCATCAGCAACACCCCGACGGCCATGCTCCACAAGGTATAGGTGAAGGGGTTACTCCATCTGTGCCCCTCTCTCCCACCGACGGGCACAGCCGCAGCAACGGCGTGTGGACCGGGGCGAATCGCCGCCCTCCATCCGCTCCCACCACGGGTGCGGCCGCAGCGCGTGCATCTTCCCTGGGACAGATCGACCAAGCCGCTGCACCCGACGGAGCCGCTGGCCCTCGAGAACCTTCACCGCACCACATCCAGGTGGTCTCCCCGCAGCAGCAGTGGAGGCGCAGTGCTGCCGCTGCCGGCACCGTCAGGAGCTGAGAGACAGTGTGATCGACTTCATCATCACCCATGCCGAGTACAACTTCGGAGGCCATGGCATGGGCTCAACTACTGCTGAGGTTTCCGCCAGCGACTGAGCAGATGGACGAATGGCGTGCCACCATCCAAAGTCTGCTCAGTTTTGCCGAAGCTGGGGGCTCACGGCGAGCTAGCCCACAACGACCTCCCCAAGCCATAGCAGCAGCTCATGCTGCTGACCGTACGGAAGGGGCCAGCCCCACGGTGCAGTCCCCGCCATGGTAGCCAGCGCGAGCGCAATAGAATCAAGACCTGGACGACGTCTCGATGGCCTCTTCTGAACCTCGAGCGCGTCCAGGCCAATGACGAGCCCCAGAGGATAGGCGGAGAGGAGACACGCGCGTCGTTGTCGAGCAACGCCGCGATGACCTCCGTCGGACCGATGGGTGCGACAACCCCTACATCGACGAGCCCGCGCTCGATATTGGCGGGTGCCTACCTTTTGAGGTTAGCTGCCCTAATTTACTCGTGAACTGCAGCAAGTTTGTTGGTCGTCCGTTCACACGTTCAAGCTAGAGATACCTGAGAAGTACGATGGGAGGCTGAACCCGGGAGTTCATGAGCATCTACACCATCGCTGTTCAGGCTGCCAGGAGAAGAGATGAGCAGGTGTTTACCAACTACTTCCCTTTGTCCCTCAAGTCCAATGTGCGGTCTTGGTTGATGCACCTACCGGAGAACTCCATTTCATCATGGGCTGACATGTGCCATGAATTCATTGGCGCCTTCACTGGCGGTCATCAGGAACCCGGCAGGCCCAGCAACTTGCAGCTTATCCAATAGAAGGAAGGAGAAACCCTCTGTAAGTATTTACAGAGATTCAACAAAGTTCATAGAAACATCCCAAATATCCATCTGGAAGACGTAATAGCTGCCTTCCAGTCCAATGTGCACAACCGCCGGATTCGTTCCAAGATGAACGTACGGTTGCCCAAGACTGTGAAGGAGCTCTACACGTTGGTGGATAAGTGTGCTCGGATGGAGGAGGGAAGAAAGTTACCCGGAGAGGAAGATTCCACCAATGTTGATTCAGAGGATGATGATGAATCAACCAGACAGAAGAAGAGCAAGAAACGCAGTAAGAAGCAGAGGGATAAGGCAGTGATGACTGTTGAAGGATCGGGTATGCCTAGTACCGGCAAGAAGGCCAAATCTGAGGGCCCCGACAAGGGAGCTACCGTGTGCACTGACTGCCGAGAAGCCGCTGCTACCGAGAAAGCCGGGAAAGGTGATGCGCCGTATTGCAAGATTCATCGGACCAAGGGCCACGAGCTTCAAGAGTGTTATCAGGTTGAGCAGCTTGTCAAGAGATAGAGAGCAGAGTATGAGAAGCATGACAAGGAAAAGGGTTAGAATTTTGTTGCGGTAAGGGCCGAGGTGGTGAAGTAAATCACCCCGGCAAACCCTTTCAGAACCAAGGAAAGCCCGCCAGAAGTCGAGAGAAGGAAACCTGTGATGATGAGAGTAATGGAGGGGATGAAGAGGAAACCAGTGAGCAAGAGTTTCAGAAGGCCACTGACGCCCTGTGCATTGACGTGGGTGCATCTTTGCACACCTCTCATCGCCAACTCAAGCAGTGGGCGCAAGAAGTCAATGCCGTGGAACTAGCGCCAGAGGCCCGAAAGCCGCTCAAATGGTCATGTACACCCATCATCTTCGACGAGGAGGATCATCCTAGCCATACCACTACGGTAGGGTGTTTGCCATTGTTGGTCTCCCCAACAATTCGCAACCTCAAGGTCACAAAGATGCTTTTGGATGGCGGGGCTGGGTTGAATCTGATTTCCCCAGCAGTTATTAGCAAGCTTCAGATAGCAGAGGAAGAGCTAGAGGTTACTCGCATGTTTCAAGGAGTTAATCTCGACAGGAGCCATCCTGATAGAGGCTAAGGTGTCCCGTCTTTCGATGAGATGGTGGCTATCATTTGGAGGAAGTCAACTTTGACGATCCGACTACGAACGTGCGAGGATGTCGCGCCTTAGCAATCGCTAAACCAACTCCGAGAGGTTATTGACCACGCCGGAGCACGATCAACCTGACCACGAAGGTCTGTTTCCTGCAGGCAAACGAAGAACAAGCAAGAAACTAAGATTGCAATCTGGATATTATATTGCGAATATAAGAGGAAAGCTTTATTGATCAAGGTGGGGTTCTGTGACGCCTTGGTCTGGTCGTTGAACACAAACGAAGTACGCGAAGTTGCAGCTATGGCGAACTTTTAATCTAAACAAAACCCAAAGTCTAAACGACGCCCTAAGGGTTGTATATATGGAGGAAGAGGGGGGGAATTTCGTGGCCCTTGAGGAAGGGGTCCGAAACCAACCCTAACTCTTGTTTCCCCGCACATACGGACTCTAAAAACAGCCTATACTTAAGTATTTCGAAATTACATGGGCCTGGCCCAATAATAAGGTGATGCAGGACCTAGAATAGCCTCTGGACGAAATTTATGAAGTGGCATCTTGTATATTTCGTCCAAGGCTTCATTCACTCCTTATGGTGGCTTCAGAGTCCTGAAATCATCACTTGTAACTCTGTTCTTGTTCCCCTTGCGCATGCCATCAACTCCATGCTTGTTCTTGCTCCAATGTTCATCCTTCTCCAAGCTAGGCCCTTCATTTGTAAGCAAGACAAATGTATCCAATTTAGGCAGCATCATATTCTCATGAACATTAGAATCATTACCAAGAAACGAAAGTACCTGGTAATTTAATTGGCGTGCGCGAGCTCTAGTAATTGGTCCATCATATGTAACAGTAGGGGTTGTGGGTGTAACAATGGTATTGATGTCCTCATCATCCTCCCCTTCTTGAAATGAAGTCATCCTCGACGGAAGCTCATCTTCCTCACCCAAATAAGGCTTCAAATCTGCAATGTTAAAACTGGGACTAACCCCAAAATCTGCAGGCAACTCAAGTTTATATGCATTATCATTTATTTTTTCTAACACCTTAATAGGACCATCAGCACGTGGCATTAGCTTTGATTTGCGCAAATTAGGAAATCTATCCTTACGCAAATGTAACCAAACAAGATCTCAGGTGCAAACACAACATGTTTTCTACCCTTATCTCCAGCAAGTTTATATTTAGCATTCATACGCTCAATGTTTTCCTTAGTTAACTCATGCATTTTTAAAATCAATTCAACACGTTCTTTAGCATCAAAATTAACCTTCTCCAAAGATGGAAGAGGCAACAAATCAATGGGTGCACGAGGTAGGAAACCATACACAATTTCAAAAGGGCACATCTTAGTAGTAGAATGCAACGAACGATTATAAGCAAATTCAATATGAGGCAAGCATTCTTCCCACATTTTCTTATTATTCTTCAAAACAGCCCTAAGCATAGTAGACAATGTTCTATTGACTACTTCAGTTTGTCCATCAGTTTGGGGGTGACAAGTAGTACTAAAAAGCAGTTTAGTCCCCAACTTAGCCCATAAACATCTCCAAAAGTGGCTAAGAAATTTAGTATCACGGTCTGAAACAATAGTATTTGGCACACCATGCAAGCGAATAATTTCACGAAAGAACAAATCAGCAATATTAACAGCATCATCGCTTTTATGACATGGTATAAAGTGCGCCATTTTCGAGAATCTATCCACGACAACAAATATGCTATCCCTCCCCTTCTTTGTTCGAGGTAAACCTAAAACAAAGTCCATAGATATATCCTCCCAAGGAACACTAGGTACAGGCAAAGGCATATATAAACCATGAGGATTGAGTCGTGACTTAGCTTTTTGACATGTAGTGCAGCGAGCAACAAAACGCTCAACATCCCGTCTCATGTTTGGCCAAAAGAAATGTGTAGCAAGTATATCCTCCGTCTTCTTCACGCCAAAGTGTCCCATTAGTCCTCCCCCATGCGCCTCCTGCAACAACAAAAGACGAACGGAGCTAGCTGGAATGCATAGCTTGTTAGCACGAAACACAAATCCATCGTTAACGACGAACTTGTTCCATGATCTACCTTCTTTACAATTCTGCAATACATCTTTAAATTCAGCATCATGCACATATTGATCTTTGATGGTCTCCAAACCAAATATTTTAAAATCAAGTTGTGACAGCATAGTATAACGACGAGACAATGCATCAGCAATAACATTTTCTTTACCCTTCTTGTGTTTAATGACATAAGGGAAAGTCTCAATGAATTCAACCCATTTAGCATGTCTACGGTTCAGTTTAGCTTGACTTTTCATGTGTTTCAAAGATTCATGATCAGAATGTATAACAAATTCTTTGGACCATAAATAATGTTGCCATGTTTCTAAAGTCCGAACAAGAGCATATAATTCCTTATCATAAGTAGAATAGTTCAGACTAGGCCCACTCAATTTTTCAGAAAAGTATGCAACAGGTTTGCCATCTTGTAATACACACCTCCTAATCCAATTCCACTAGCATCACATTCAAGCTCAAAAGTCTTATTAAAATCAGGAAGTTGGAGTAAAGGAGCATGTGTCAACTTATCTTTCAATACCGTGAAGGCTTCTTCCTGTGCGGTACCCCAAACAAAAGGCACATCCTTCTTTGTAAGCTCATTGAGAGGTGCAACAATGGTGCTAAAGTCTCTCACAAAACGCCTATAGAAACCAGCGAGTCCAAGAAAACTCCTCACTTGTGTGACCGTTTTGGGCTGCGGCCAACTCTCAATAGCTTCAATCTTGGCTTTATCAACTTCAATTCCCTGTGGAGTAACAACATAGCCAAGAAAAGATACTCGGTCGGTGCAAAAGGTGCACTTCCCAAGGTTACCAAACAAACGTGCATCACGTAGAGCATTAAAAGCAGCACATAAATGTTCCAAATGTTCTTCCAAAGATTTGCTATAAATCAGTATATCATCAAAATAGACTACCACAAATCGTCCAATGAAAGCACGTAAAACTTCGTTCATTAGTCTCATGAAAGTACTAGGTGCATTAGTGAACCCAAAAGGCATGACTAACCACTCATATAAACCAAACTTAGTTTTAAAAGCTGTTTTCCATTCATCTCCCAATTTCATACGAATTTGATGGTATCCACTACGCAAATCAACTTTGGAGAATATTGTAGAGCCACTCAATTCATCAAGCATATCATCTAGCCTAGGAATAGGATGACGATAACGAATAGTAATATTATTAATGCCTCTACAATCAATACACATACGCGAGGTACCATCCTTTTTCGGCACTAGAATAATAGGAACAGCACAAGGACTAAGGGATTCGCGTATATAACCTTTGTCGAGTAGCTCTTGTACTTGATGCATAATCTCCTTCGTCTCCTCTGGATTGGTACGGTATGGTGCGCGATTGGGTAATGATGCATCGGGAATTAAGTCAATTTGATGCTCAATCCCTCGAATAGGTGGTAATCCCGGTGGCACGTCTTGTGGAAAGACGTCAGCGAACTCCTGCAAAATGTTAGTAACAGCACGAGGCAAAGAGGAAGGCACGTCCTCGAATGAAAATAATGCCTCTTTGCACACAAAAGCATAGCAAACAGATTTGCTAACATCTAGATCATTAATATCAGATTTGGTGGCAAATAAACATGCACTTTTCAATTTAATTTCAGAAGCAACACTAGATGGTTTATTATTAGGCTTCATTTGTTGCTCAAATTCTTTTGCCACAATCTGATTTTCACTCTTATTTTGCTCCTGTTTTGCTTTATTAGCTCGATTAATATCATCTTTCAAAATGGAATCAGGAGTCATAGGAAGCAAAGTAATATTTTTGTCCTTATGAATAAGAGTATACTGATTGTTTCTACCATGGTGTACAGAATTTTTATCAAATTGCCATGGTCTACCAAGTAATAAGGAACATGCTTGCATAGGTACCACAACACAATCAACATAATCAGCATATGTAGAGATACTAAAATGCACACGAACAGTACGTGTTACCTTAACCTTACCGCTGTTGTTGAACCATTGGATGTAGTAAGGATGTGGATGTGGTATTGTGGTGAGGGATAGCTTCTCCACCATCTCCATGCTAGCCAAGTTGTTGCAGCTCCCTCCATCTATGATGACGCGAATAGAACGTTCCTTCACAACTCCCTTTGTATGGAACAAATTATGCCTCTGATTTTGCTCAGCTTGTGTAACCTGCACACTCAAAACACGTTGAGCAACTAAACATTCATACCTGTCAGCATCTTCAGCAGCAATGTATTGCGTCTCATGATCAGAATCATCTCCACCGTGTTCTTCATGTGTAAGAAGAGCCAAAGTCTCCTCATCATAGTCACTAGCGGACTCATACCCACCATCCTCAGTAGCAATCATCACACGCTAAGATGTGCATTCTCGCGCAAAATGTCCTCTTCCTTTACAACGACGACAAATAATATCTGTTGTGTGCCCTGTAGACGCCATGGAAGAAGAAGAGCTCTGTTCAGGCCCGGCAGGTGTGCTCTTGGCAGATAGTGGTGGTTGTGCCTGCTTTCTTGTATCACGGTTGGAGGTGGCAGCTGACGGAGGTGCCGGTGTAGCAGAACATGTGGAAGTAGATGATGCACGTGGTGTCCATGATGAAGGTCGACCTGCAGAAAAGTTAGTCCGCGCCAAAGCCTGTCGATCCTGCACTTCACGTTCAGCTTTACAAGCAAGATGGAATAAACGAGTGATATTATTATAATCCTTATAGTCTAGAATGGTCTGAATCTCTCTATTTAATCCACCTAGAAAACGTGCAAGCATAGCTTCATTCTCCTCAAGAATACCACATCTAATCAAGCCAGTTTGTAATTCCTGATAATATTCTTCTACAGAATTTTTTCCTTGTCTTAAGCGCTGCAATTTTTGAAGTAATTCACGTTGATAATATGGTGGAACCCAACGAGTAAGCATAGCAGTTTTCAAAGCAGCCCAAGTAGCTGGAACAGGATATAATCTACAATATTCAGACCACCAAACACATGCAAAGCTAGTGAAAGCACAAACAGTAGCAGGAACACGTCTCTCCTCAGGATATTGTAAACATGTAAATCGTTGTTCAGTTTCTAACTCCCAAGTAAGATATATATCAGGAACATATCTACCCTCAAATGGTGGAATATTCAATTTCAGTTTAGGGAGATGGTCATGATCTCATACCTGAGGGGGAGCCCTAACATTGCCATTATTTGCATGTGGACGACCTGATGGTTGTGGTGCTGGTGGTTGCAGGTAGTTCTGATGTTGATCAACCTCATCCTCGTAATCTCCCACATAATCATCCTCCCCCACATCAGCAGCAGGAGCCATAGAAGTATCAACAGAAGCACCATCAGCTTGGCCAGGCTGAAGAGGGACACGGGTCGCTCGGCGGAGGGCTGTGTCGCGATGTGGAGGTAGTCGTTGTTGCTATTGTAGAGGTGCGTTAGGTGCAGCCGGTGGTGGTGGTGGTAGACGCACGAGCAACTCATTGAACTTGTTATCGAGCTTTGTTTCGAACGCCTTCTCAATGCCATCTATCTTCTCCATGGCCTCTTCAAATCTATTTAGCACATCTTCCACCTGTCCACTCATCATTTGCTGAAACTTATCATGTAACGCTTTGTTTCTCATGTTCTCTCAGTCAGTCTCGTCGGCTTGTGATCCTGCCATGGTTAGCAGCAATAGAAACACACAAGAATATGATTCTACAGACTACCAGGAAGTGGTGGTGGTGGTGTGGTGGACAGTCACAAATCCGTCAAGCAAATCTCAAATTCTTACCAGTTCTTACCCAGCAGCAGGCGGTGATCGGCAACCGATGTAGTCAAAACTCTCAAAGCTTGGATAGAGCGATTACCAGGGAGACTCAAACGCACGATGTAGATGTATGTGGAGCTGGGAAGGCGTTTAATATGGTAGCAAAAAGGGTCAGCAATAATCAATTCAGAGATGCAAAGTTGAATAAACGCTCAACGACGGTACTGTGCTGGTCCTAGGATAGATCGTGCTAGAGACGCGAGCCTAGAACACTAACAAAATCACGGCGCTGCACGAAAACAAGGGAAAAGCACACTCTGGAATTTTTTTTCGCTCTTTTTTTTGCGCTGTTTTTTTTTTGCGCTCCTCTTTTTTTTTGCGAAAAATCAGTATAATGGCGAGTGTCTCAAAACTCTTCCCAGGTCAAACTGACAGGATAGACACGAATTTTTTTGCGAATTTTTTTTTCGACTGCCCGGACCCAAAAACTGGAAACGGCTCAAAAAAAAACTTTCAATAACGGCGACTGTCTCAAAAGGCTAAGAAACACCTAAAAATAGGATAGCCAGAAATTTTTTTGTCAAGTGCGTTTTTGGAAAATTTTGGGCCTAAACGGAGGGTGGTTTCCGGACTCTTTTTTTTTCTTTTTTTTGGAAACCAACCTCTTCTACGGACGGCAAAAGATTGATGGAATTCCAAACCTACTCAAACAAGGAAACACGAGTCTGGCAACAGATGGATCTCGAAAGCAACCCTAATATGAGATGGACTCGAAGTGATGGTGGTATATGGATACGGATCGGTGGTCGTATATGGACTCGGAGCGGGGGTGGTATATGGGTACGGATCGGTGGTGGTATATGGACTCGGAGCGGTGGCGGATAAGCGGTGGTGGAAGATGGCAGGGACAATGATGATGGTGCGGCGGCGGCGTGACTAATATGACCAGAACTCGAAACTCTAAAAGACTAGACGCTAAGACCAGCAACTTGACACGACGATGCAACCGCAAATTCAACAAAGCAAATACAGAAAAGATTATGCAAAGGCTCAGATTGGTTCGGATAGGATGAACTAACCCTAATTTTTTTTGGCTTTTTCGTGGACTATAGGTATGAAGAACAGACTCGATCTAAACTACGAAAAACTGTAAAATCTCACCGAGCAACCTGAAAATCTGATACCACTTGATAGAGGCTAAGGTGTCCCGTCTTTCGATGAGATGGTGGCTATCGTTTGGAGGAAGTCGACTTTGACGATCCGACTACGAACGTGCGAGGATGTCGCGCCTTAGCAATCGCTAAACCAACTCCAAGAGGTTATTGACCACGCCGGAGCATGATCAACCTGACCACGAAGGTCTGTTTCCTGCAGGCAAACGAAGAACAAGCAAGAAACTAAGATTGCAATCTGGATATTATATTGCGAATATAAGAGGAAAGCTTTATTGATCAAGGTGGGGTTCTGTGACGCCTTGGTCTGGTAGTTGAACACAAACGAAGTACGCGAAGTTGCAGCTATGGCGAACTTTTAATCTGAACAAAACCCAAAGTCTAAACGACGCCCTAAGGGCTATATATATGGAGGAAGAGGGGGGGGGGATTTCGTGGCCCTTGAGTAAGGGGTCTGAAACCAACCCTAACTCTTGTTTTCCCCGCACATACGGACTCTAAAAACAGCCTATACTTAAGTATTTCGAAATTACATGGGCCTGGCCCAATAATAAGGTGACGCAGCACCTAGAATAGCCTCTGGACGAAATTTATGAAGTGGCATCTTGTATATTTCATCCAAGGCTTCATTCACTCCTTATGGTGGCTTCAGAGTCCTGAAATCATCACTTGTAACTCCGTTCTTGTTCCCCTTGCGCATGCCATCAACTCCATGCTTGTTCTTGCTCCAATGTTCATCCTTCTCCAAGCTAGGCCCTTCATTTGTAAGCAAGACAAATGTATCCAATTTAGGCAGCATCATATTCTCATGAACATTAGAATCATTACCAAGAAACGAAAGTACCTGGTAATTTAATTGGCGTGCGCGAGCTCTAGTAATTGGTCCATCATATGTAACAGTAGGGGCTGTGGGTGTAACAATGGTATTGATGTCCTCATCACATCCTAAGGGAAAGATCGCGTTGTCGGTAACATTTGTGGGAGAACTGAACTACCAGACTGAGAGGATTGTGTTTGATGTGGTGGATCTCCCCCTGCCATATAATGGGATTCTTGGATGCCCGACCCTGGCTGATATCATGGCAGCATCCCACTATGCCTACATATCTTGAAGATGCCTGGGCCACTGGGAGTCATCACCATCCCATCAGATGAGAAGGATGCAATCATTTGTGTGGAAAAGATGTACCAGGACACGGTCGCGGTAGAGGCAACGATGGCAGCAGCCCCCGCTAAGGGAAGCAAAGGGAAAAAAGACATATTGTAGGGACTCCAGCAAAGAGTTCGGGAAGCGTGCCCCACCGAGTGCACGGCACCCGTTGACAACGTGCCAAAGTGTTCCAACAGAAAGAGATCCAAGGTCGTTGCACCCCAAGTGAAGAAGGTCCCGGCAGGGATGGCTAGCGTTGATGGTACTTTCACTATTAGGGCCACCCTCGATGACAAATAGGAAAGCACGCTCATTGCCTTCCTGCGGGTGAATATCGATGTGTTTTCCTATCAACCATCTGATAATGCCGGTGTTCCCAAGGAGGTAATCGAGCACCACCTTGTTGTTTGCCCACTCGCCTGACCTGTCAAGCAAAAAGTCTGGAAGCAAGGCTTGGAGAGGAAGCAGTTCATTACAAAAGAGATCAAGAAACTTGAGGCATCTGGTTTGGTCAGAGGAGTGTTGCATCCCACGTGGTTGGCGAATCCAGTGGCAGTCCGGAAGGCTAACGGGAAGTGGAGGCTTTGCATAGATTTCACAGATCTCAACAAGGCTTGCCCGAAGGACCCGTTTCCCTTGTCGCTTATCGATCAGATTGTGGATTCCACTTCAGGTTGTGATTTGCTCTCCTTTCTATATGCATATTCTGGGTATCAGCAAATCTTCATGTCCAAGGAAGATGAAGAGAATACGTTGTTCATTACTCCATGTGGTACGTACTGTTTTGTCCGCATGCCATTCGGATTAAAAAGTGTCGGGTCCACTTTTGCAATGGCAGTCCAGATTGGTTTTGAGCCAGATCTGCACAGAAACATAGAAGCTTATATGGATGACATTGTGGTCAAGACGAAGGATAGAGCCACCTTTATTCAGGATTTGGAGGAGACGTTTGCTAATCTGTGCAAGATCAATTTGATGCTCAACTAGGAGAAGTGTGTATTTGGTGTTCCCTCTAGCAACTGCTTGGGTTCTTCGTATCCCATCGCGGGATCGAAGCCAACCCCGACAAGATCAAAGCTATCGAGTAGATCCAAGCGCCAAGGACAGTTAAGGATGCGAGGCGTCTGACAAGATGTGTTGCCGTGCTAAGCAGATTCATCTACAAGTCTGTCGAGCGCGCCCTATCGTTCTTCAAAATTTTGAAGGCAGGGCCTATGAAGTGGACCCCGGAAGCAGATGCAGCTTTGCAAGAGTTGAAGGCCTACTTGTCCTCTGTGCCTACCTTGGTTGCTCCCAAACCCCAGGACCCATTGCTGTTGTACTTAGTGGCAACCAACCAAGTGGTCAATGCAGCCTTGGTAGCGCAGCAAGAAGTGGATGAGGTAGAGAGTGAGCAGGGACCGGCAGAGTCAGAGAAGGATCAGTACAGCAATGAGTAGGGCAACGAGAGCAACCCCATGGACGTGGCAAGGAAGAAAGTGGTGCAACGCCTAGTGTACTTCGTCAGCTCCTTGTTACAGGAGGCTCTGGCGTGCAAAAGTTGATCTTTGGTCTCATCATGGCCTCAAGGAAACTGCGCCACTACTTCCAAGCCCATGACATCATGGTTGTCGCTCGTTTCCCATTGCAAAGGATACTCCAAAACCATGAGGCTACCGGCAGAATAGTGGAGTGAGCTTTGGAGTTATCCAGTTTTGGTTTGAAGTTTGAGAGCAGAACAACTATTCAGAGCAGGGCACTGGCAGAGTTTATTGCAGAATGGACGCCAACCCCTGATGAGGAAGTGATAGAGACAGTTATCCCCGGCAAGGAATTGCCCCAAGAATGGATTATGTATTTTCATGGTGCTTTTTCCCTACAAGGTGTAGGAGCTGGCGTGCTTCTTATTTCCCCCTCCAGGGAGCACTTGAAGTACGTCGTCCAAATGCATTTTTCCCGGGAAGAAGCAACCAAGAATACAACTGATTATAAGAGGCTCCTTGCCGGGCTCAGGATTGCAGATGAATTGGGAATTAAGAAGCTGATCATTCGAGAAGATTCATAGCTTGTGGTGAGACAAGTCAACAAGGATTACCAAAGTCCATTGATGGAGGCATACGTCGAGGAAGTGAGGAGATTGGAGGAGCGCTTTGACGGATTGCAAAAAGAGCATGTACCCCGTGCGGAAAATAGCGTAGCTGATCATCTATCAAAGTGTGCTGCGCAGAAGCTTCCTGTGGAACTAGGGACTTATGTTATCCATCTCACTCAGCCCGCCGTATCCCTAGCAACAATGGCCCGGAAAAGGAGAAAGTTGGACTCTGGTAAGCCTTTCCCGGTAGAGTCGTCCGCTCCTGGCAGAGACCCTGCCGGAAACAACTCCTCATAGACTGCCGGACCACACCCTCCAGCCGGGACCATGGACCCCGCAAATGAGGCATGTGCTCCCGCAGCAGAGGAGGTGCCGCTAGTCCTCGTTGCCGAGCCCCAGGCTCCAACTTGGGCAAGGCACATTGTCCACTTCCTCCAAACCGGATATCTTCCCGACGACCAAGATGAAGCTAAAAAAGTAGCCTGGAGGGCCAGTATGTATCAGTTTGTCGATGACACTCTATACAGAAGGAGGCCCAACGGTGTGAAATTGAAGTGTGTCTGCCGGCAAGAAGGAAAGGAACTGCTGGCTGAAATACACAAAGGCATGTGTGGTTCCCACATTGGATCAAGGGCATTAGTTGGGAAAGCATTTCGGCAAGGATTCTATTGGCCCACAACCCTCCAAGATGCGGTCAAGCTAGTTACCAAGTGTGAAGCCTGCTAGTTCCATTCCAAGAAAACCCACCTGCCTGCCCAAGCGCTTCAGACAATCCCTCTATCATGGCCATTTTCGGTCTGGGGGCTCGATATCCTCGGCCCCTTCCCCCGAGCAATCAGGGGCTTTGAATTCTTGTTCGTTGCTATCGATAAGTTTACAAAGTGGCTGAAAGTTACTACCGTGAGAAAGGTGACTGCTCAGTCAGCTATTAAGTTCTTGAAAGAACCGGTGTGTCGTTTTGGAGTTCCGGCAAGGATCATTAACAACAAAGGCACCCAGTTCACGAGTCGCGCCTTCATGCAATATGTTCATGCCCTCGGATGCAAGATCTCAGTTGCCTCTGTGGCACACCCCCGGAGCAATGGACAAGCTGAGAGGGCGAACGCTGAAGTGTTGCGTGGAGTCAAGATGAGAACCTTTGATACTATGCAGAAGCACGGCATGTGGTGGATCAAGGAGCTGCCGGTAGTTCTCTAGTCCCTCAGAACGACACCAAACCGAGCTACCGGGCAGACTCCCTTGTCCCTGGTCTACGGGGCAGAAGCAGTTATCCCCACATAACTCATTTACGGGTTGCCTCGAGTGCTTGCCTACGATGAAGTAGCACAAGATCAGCACCGGCATGACGACACTGTGCTACTCGAGGAGAACCGTCTCCGGGCTGCTACGCGTGTTGCACACTATCATCAAGCCCTGCTGAGGGAGTCCTGGATTAGGGGGTATCAGGACAGCCGGACTATATCCTTTGGCCGGACTGTTAGACTCTGAAGATACAAGATTGAAGACTTCGTCCCGTGTTCGGATGGGACTCTCCTTGGCGTGGAAGGCAAGCTTGGCAATAAGGCTATGTAGATATCCTTCCTTGTAACCGACTCTGTGTAACCCTAGCCCCCTCCGGTGTCTATATAAACCGGAGGGTTTAGTCCATAGGACCAAGAACAACAATCATACCATAGGCTAGCTTCTAGGGTTTAGCCTCCTTGATATCGTGGTAGATCAACTCTTGTAATACTCATATCATCAAGATCAATCAAGCAGGAGTAGGGTTTTACCTCCATCGAGAGGGCCCGAACCTGAGTAAAAACATCTTGTCCCCCGTCTCCTGTTACCATCCGCCTAGACACACAGTTCAGGACCCCCTACCCGAGATCTGCCGGTTTTGACACCGACATTGGTGCTTTCATTGAGAGTTCCACTGTGCCGTCACCGTAAGGAAGGATGCCTCGTCTCATTGTTAAAAGCAACATTACCGCCGGGGGAGCCCTGGCTGTCGGCCAAACTCTCCGGCTACGCAGTTTCATCATGACCGCCCGTTCGGCCGCTGCACCGACGATGACTTCTCGAGTCATCGAAAACAACCTCCACGTCGGCTCGGAATTTGCCGAGCAAATGGATCCAGTGGAGCTCTCTTCCCTAAACGAGCTCTTGGATCGCATCGCCGCCTTGGGAGTCGCTATGGACTATGATCGGGTTGGGCTTAAACCCGATCAAAGGGAGATTAACTCTCCACCGGTCACCCATCATATTGCGGTGGTGGAGGAACAATGCGACGATTCTTCCTCTATCTTGAGGACTAACTATGTCCAGATTCCTGAGCTCTCCAAGCCGGATACCCGTTTACGGGAGGAAATCACCCAAGCCCTGAACCTAGAATCAGGCAGCGGGCCAGACTCATTGGGCAACACCCCGAAACCCGAACTTCCAAGATCGGAAACTCCTCAGCCCCTGGATCTCAGATCGGGTAAGGGTTTGGACTCAAATCCACCCACCCACCCAAACATAAACGATATTTCCCTCATCAGGCAAGAGCCCCAGGAAACAGTACATCATTATTGGGCCTGATTCCTCCTTGTGATGAACAAGGTTAAGGACTGTCGCGAGGAAGACGCAATCTCATTTTTCTGCCATAATTGCACAGACAAGGGAATCCTTAACGCCATAAGTCGCCGTGACATATCACGCTTTGCTGACTTGGTGTCCATAGTACAAAAGTACTGTGCGATGGAAAGTGCCTGGAAAACCGAAGCGAAATTTTGGGATAATCCGGCTCCGAATATACACCCAGTCCGAAGTAAAAGGGTGCACTATCATAAGACACCCGAGTTTATTACAAAGAAGCAAAAACCCTCTACATGGCGTGGAACCGTATTGGAGGGATGGCTCAACGGACCCTGCAAAATTCATAGTACAGCGGATACCATACCAACACACAACCTTAGAGCATGTTGGGTACTCCGGCAGGTGGCCAAAAGTGGTGAGGATCTTCTCATCCCAGATGACACAGAGCACCATCCCGGGGATAACAATATGGTATTAACAGTCTTTGAGACCTTCACATCAAATAATAGGCGCAAGCAAGCCCTCCGCGGCCTTGCCGAAATCTGCCATGTGGCAGCAATAAATCCATGGAGTGACACGGCTATTACCTTCAATGCCAGTAATGAACCTAAATTCCGAACAGCCCAAGCACCAGCTGCACTGGTCCTCAGTCCAATTTGTCGGCGTTCTGGGAACGGGGATCCCCAGACTTGCCTGCCTGTGGCCTGCGGCGTGGCTCGAATGGGGGCCCAGCACGGCCCATCTTCATCAACGCAAGACCCAAGACCCTCGGGAGGGGCCAAGCCTCGCAGGGCGGATGACACGGTGCTTCCTCAGGCACGGCCTCGTCAGACTGGCTCGCGAGGAGGCGGAGAGACCAAGGCGGGGTACCTCGCGAGGTGCCCATGACGCAAGCCATGACGACCAAGGATGCCAGGCGGGCGCCAGCCCGCACAGTCCCTCCTTTTCCTCTTTGGTGCAAAGGGGGCAAGCGCAGGTGAGAGAATCAAGCAAAGGCACCCATTTCGGTGCAACAAGACCAAGACTAGTCCAACGGTGGGAAGGAGGTCATCATGGAGCCCAGAACGGCGTCACCACAGGGCCTTTGGCAGGCGAGGGCCAACTTTAGTCAGGATAACTATACCAGATGTTCCCCTTCGAATTGGCCAATTGTTGGCGCCCTTCCCGCTTAATATTTGAGAAGAGGCCCAGGGCCTTTGCCTATAAATAGGACTAGCCACCCTCATGGTAGGGGGTCGAGAATCTGAGCAAGCAGAGAACAAGAGAGAGAGAGAGAGAGAGAGAGAGAGAGAGAGAGAGAGAGAGAAGGGCGGCTGAACCCCTCCTAGCAGTTCATCCCCCTAGCCGAGAACAGACCCTCGCGAGGCCGTTCTTCCCTGTATTGTTCATCGTCACCAGCCCGAGAGGCAATCCACCACACCACACTGGAGTAGGGTATTACATCGCATCGGTGGCCCGAACCAGTATAAACTCTGTGTCTCTTGTGTTGTTCTTTCGGTAGTTAGATCTTTGCGAGACGGAGAGGTAGAGGGCACAATCTCCGCGCGCACC
This sequence comes from Aegilops umbellulata, assembly GCA_032464435.1. Taxonomy (NCBI): domain Eukaryota; kingdom Viridiplantae; phylum Streptophyta; class Magnoliopsida; order Poales; family Poaceae; genus Aegilops; species Aegilops umbellulata. The sequence goes on from CP136057.1 coordinate 280,861,673, forward strand.
CCAGAGTTCGAACCTTAAGGGTCTGCCGGAACCCGAATTCCGACATTTGGCGCGCCAGGTAGGGGTGCACCAGAGTCCACCTCTCTACCGCTCCGCGTCCCGTTGCACCGTCATCACCATGTCCGGCGACCAGGCGGGCAACCAAGATTCATGGGCGGCGTGGCCCTCCCGCGCGGATCCGCCCGCCTCGGGCGACCCCGCGCCCCAGGCAGCTCGTGGTCCGCAGGGCGCTGCGGGCCGCGGAGAGCGCGGACAGGCTTCAACAACCCTCACGCCGCGGCAAGCGCGGTCGGCGGCAAGGGCCTCCAATCACGTCGCGACCACGACACCGTACGCCCGCCGGGAGCAAGCGAACTCGAGGGCCGCGCTCACGGTGGCCCGAGAGCTGCTGCAGTGTAGGCTGCTGGAAGGCGGCCGCGACGTGCTGCTGGAGCGGGTCGCCAAACTCCTGGGCTTTGCCGCTTCGGGGGATCACCCCTTATGCATCCAGATCCCGTCTCAAGCCCAGGGCGGCACGCGCGGGGGCCCCGCGCGCTCCCGTGGGTCACAGGGCTACCCCAACACCAGCGAATCCGTCGGCGCCGGACTGGCGGTGGCGCTACCCCCGCCCCCGGCGCGTGAGGGAGAGGGGCTCGGCGTAGCCCACGGCACCGGCGGGCAGCCACGCTACCACCCCGCAATGGGCACGTCAAGCAGCGCCCGCATGGCACATGGAGCACTACAGCACAGCCTTCGGGGTAGCGGCGCCAGAAGAATACGTGCCCCACATGATGGACCAAGGGCACGCTCACGGGGGCGAACAAGGCTCACTTCTCAGCCCAAGCTGGGGAGACGAGACACCAGAAGCTGAGCTCTTCCAGGAGCCCCGGGACGGCTCCGCCGGCCGCGATGGGAGCGACAATTATCGAGTACCACTAATGCCTCAGGAGCAGGCGTACGCTAATCATGGATCGCAGGAGGTGCAGGTCGCCGTAGTGAGCATCTGCCCCGCTCCCACAGTCTCCTACCCCTCAGGAGGAGGACGCAGGGGGCTGCAGGAGAGGGGCAGGGACCCCAGATCACCACCGAGGCGTTCGGAGCAAGGCGTTCTCAGGAGGTAGGCCCTCCGCTGGGGAGGCGCCTGAGGGCCTGCCCCTGGCGGAGGACCCGTGGTCGTCGGGCTGGCGACCGCTCTACCTCACCGGCGGCGTCCTGGTTTCTGGTCGTCGTTGGTGGCACTAGAGTGTGGCGCAAGGCGGAGCCCTCGTCTGGCGATATGAAGCAAGGTCGGTACCTGTGAAGAAGGTCCAGTGCCTGTGAAGCTCGCCGCCCCGTGACACTCTCACGTAATAATGAGTGGGGCTGTACACGCCCTGGAGTCTCAGGGGTGCCGGCCTCAGGCCCTGGGGCTCCCTCCCACGCCCAGCGGACAGCACTTAGCTCCACGCCCAGACGTCCAAGACTAGATTAGGTGCCGGACGCGGCCTTTTGCCTGTTTTCATTGACTCCTTCTTTGGTTGTAACTTTTCCCCTGCTGGATTTAAGTTGGATTCCAATTTGAGATTTACGTGTGTTCAGGGAACGGGTGCTGAGTCTCGTTCGAGCCATTTCTCGCGTTTTGGTCACCGCTCCACCGCAGCTGCCTCCCCTCGCGAGCCCCTCGCGAGCCGGGCCAGGCCTAGCTCGCGCGCAGCCCGGACTGCCGATGTTGCTCCTTCTCGGGAGGGCGTTTTGGTGCTCACGGAGGATTCCCTTTTAGGAAAAGGCCCAGAGCCTGTGAAGAAGGCGAATGCCTGTGAAGCTATCGCGTTTAGGAAAAGGCCCAGAGCCTGTGAAGAAGGCGAATGCCTGTGAAGCTATCGCGTTTAGGAAAAGGCCCAGAGCCTGTGAAGAAGGCGAATGCCTGTGAAGCTATCGCGTTTAGGAAAAGGCCCAGAGCCTGTGAAGAAGGCGAATGCCTGTGAAGCTATCGCGCTTAGGAAAAGGCCCAGAGCCTGTGAAGAAGGCAAATGCATGTGAAGCCATCACATGCGGGAAAAGGCCCGGAGCCTGTGAAGAAGGCCAGCGCCTGTGAAGCCCCTCGCCGGCGACACTTGCGCGTCCTACGGATTCAACTAGAGAACACTCAGGACACCACGTCCTCCCACGAGTAGCCTCGGGGCCTGCGCGAAACAAAGGTAAACCAGCCAGCCGTCAGGCGCGGGTGCTCGCGCAATATGATAGCTACTAATACGATCCATACAGGTTTTACATGAGGGGCTTACCCTCCCCAAAATGCTCTCACAGCCATCAGGCCGAACACCTGAGTTCTACTCGTGCAGGGTAAAAAGACACGGGCGATACATACTCACTCGGACAAGTCCCCCAATGCGTCCTCGGGAGCACCTCCCGAGCCGCCGCTAGCGTCGCTGAACTCGCCATCGCTACCTGCGTCACCGCCAGCGGCATCAGGGCCGTCCACCACACCGCCCTCGTCGGCAGCCACGATCATATCGTCATCATCCGAAGTGAAGGCCCTGACAAGAGCATCCACGTTGTCTTCCACCCAGTGCGCCAGGTCGCCTCGGACGGCCTGGGGGACTGGGGCAATGGCGGCGTCGAAGTCGAAGTGGGGATCAATGTTCCAGAGATGGCTGAAGACACGAGAGAAGGCGCGGCTCCTCTCCTCCACCAACCTGTCGGCCCTGACCGACCGCGCCTCCATCTGCGTCACCACGGCGGTGAAGAACTGTAGGTTGCCGGCATAGTTGATCGTGTGCGGCTCGCCGACAGCCGCCTCGCAGATGTTGCCCAAGGCTGCGTTAGCCCTCTCCCTGAGCATAGCCAGCATGGGGCCGTGCACGTGCTCCAGGACCTGCCGCTGGTGTATCTCATCAGCGTTCTGACGTTCGACGGCCTCAGCCTCTTCCACCCGCTGACGAAGACGGAGCACCTCGGCCTGGAGGGCAGCCGACTCCTTTTGCGTTGCCTCAAGGGCGGCCCGGGAAGCGTCAGCCAGCCGCGTCGCCTCATCCCGTTGGGCCCTCAGGGCTGCGGTTCTTCCCTCAGCCTTGACCCGGATCAACTCCAGCTTCCCCGCAAACTCGCGCTCAAGGCCTTGGCGTGCCATCGCCACCCGACGACCAACCTCCTCCAGGACACATGCCTCCCGTGTGGCGACTTCATCTTCCGCCTGCGTCACCAGACGCTCCCTCGTCTCCAGCCGCTCGTACTCACGGGTGCGTTCGGCAGCTTCCAGCGTCAACGCTTCCTCACGCTTCTGGAGCTCAGCTGGGTCGCCAGAGGCCACCTTCATCGAGGCAAGGGCCGCCTCGCGTAGTTCCACTTGCTCCTCCAATGAGTAGGATCGGGCCAGGAGCTCCCGAGCCCGCTCCTCCGCTGCTTCTCACCGTCGGTCGGCTCCCAGGGCCTCCTCAGCGGCCTGGGATCGGGCCACCCGGGAGGCCTCCAGCGACGCCTTCGCTTCTTCGTCTTCAAGGTCGCGCTGGTGACACGCGAGGGCAATGGCGGCCTCCAGCTCGCTCCTCCCTGCGGCCAGGCGCAGGCCCTTGGCCTCCAGGCGCGCGTCTTCACTAGCGAGCTCCTCCCTGAGCAGGTCCACCGCGTCAGTCTCCCTTCGAAGGAACTCTTGGTGGTGAGCACGGCGCTCCCGAGCGCGCCTGAGCACGTCTTCCACACCATCATCTGCCCCAAGCGAGCGCCGTGGGCCACAAATCATCGCTCCTCCTCTAGGCAGGGGGCTGGGGCTGGCACCCTCACGACGGCCGGGCGTGCCACACCAGAAGCCCGGACTGGGGCCAGCCCGTCTCCAGAAGAAGGGCACAGGGGGCGCCTCAGCCAGTCGCAACCCGCGACCAGATGAGAAGCCCACGGCAGGCTGGCCATGCCAAGAGAGGGCCCGCGAAGGAAGATCGTAGGAAGAGAAGGGCTGCGGGGTACCTCGGGACGGTCCGCCCCTTCATTCGTCCTCACCGCAAGAGCTGTGCTGCTCGGAACGCTTTGGGGCGATGGGGAAGGTGAAGCCAAAGGAGGCGGCACCTCAGCGGCTTCCCCGATCTCGGCCGGAAGAGACCTGCAGAGCAAGGATCGGTAGACGCAACAAGGGGATCAGGAGCCAAGAAGGGAGAAGGCTTACTCGTCAGTAGCGAAGTATTTCCGGCGCTTCAGCCAGCGACAAGAGAAGTCATCACCAGGGCCTCCCTTTTCCTCCGGAGGGCCTCAAAGTCCACACGGAAGCGGCCCAAGAGAAGAGCGCAAGGATCAACCTGCGACGAAGACGGAGCAACAAAGCTATCCGCGTCAGGGGCGCTTGCCTGACGCGTGCTGCCAATCACCTCGGCAGAAGATGCGGCCGGAGCCTCAGGAGCCTCGGCCCCAGGCGCTGGGAGCGACTGCTTGCCACCCACAACCTCTGCAGCACGGGCCTCAGGAGCTGCTTCCTCGAGGGCATCGCCAGGCGCAGTCTCCTCGTCGGGAGCCTTATCGGTCTCCACCATCTCACGCCTCCCTGCCCCGCCACTCAAGGAGGATTCGCCTTGACCGACCGGAAGGGCGGTCACCACCACAGGGTTCTCGCGAGGCCCTTGGAAGCCAGCGGGGCGCAGCCCCCATTCGTCGAAGGAGGGCATCTGCTTCACGAAGTCGTCCCTGTTCTGGCAGAGGTACAGCAGGGCCCCTCCTCTCTGGATGCTGCCCGGGTTGGGGTCACCAGTCAGGACCAAGAGCACTGTCCGTAGCGCCCCAGGCGTCAGGTCTTCTTCCTGGAGCCTCATGCGATCATCATGCCCGCTGAAAGCCCACATTCGGCGAGAGTGGCGTTGGAGAGGGGCAATGAGGCGTAACAGGAACTCCTTCACCACCTTGGGCGCCGTCATGCCGAGCGATCTCAAGAACGTGAAGCGGCGCCAGACGAAGGCGAGCCGAGGGCTCACGAGCGTCTCCTGGCCCCAACCCGAATTGGGTACTGCAGGCGAAGTTGGCTTCGCCAGCAGGGGGCTGGGCACCCCGACATCAACGTACAACCACCGCTCGCGGAACCCAGCTGAAGGCGAAGGAAGCTTAAAGTCAATCCCTGAGGCCACAGTCTCGGGCGCGGCAACGAAGCTCACACACGCTGAGCATTGAGTGGGGTCAGCAAGGCGCAAAGAGAAGAAGTGGCGCAGCAAGGCAACGAAGGAGGGATGCCCATTATCGCCTCGCAAACAAAAGCAAAGACCGAAAGGAGGGTGATGGATTCAGGACCCAGATGCATCATATGGATCTGGTAATGAGAGAGGACGGCCTTGAAGAAATCGGAAAAGGGGGGAACCAGACCCGCCCACAAGGCGTCGGCAAAATAGTGAACCTCAGTGATTATCCTGTCAGTGGGGAAGTGGGACGTAGACCAGGCCGTCGTCCTGCCACACTCGTTGAAGGTGGTGGCCAGAGCCGGGCTGAGCTTATCCAGGCACTCTCAATTGAGTATGATCGATCGGCCGACGGCGGGGGCCACCGACGGCGGCGAGCGAGATGGAGCCATGGGTTTCTTCCCCTTCTCCTTCTTCGTCGGAGCCATGGCGATGGAAAGGAGGGGGAAGATGTGAGATGGGATTGGAGACAAGAGTCGGAGTTTGAAGGGAGGAAGAATAGGGGACGGTCGAGCAACAGGAAGGGGAGCGGCTGTGTACAACTGCGAGTCCACATAGCAGGGCACAAAATAAGGAAGCGTGGGGGAACAGTGCCGCCCACGTCCAATCAACCGACACGCGGCGCCCGAGGCTGCAGGCTGTTAGGGCCCGCGGCGCTTCGCCCTTGCCCTTTCGCCTCTCAGAACGGCCAAGTCCACGTGCGCCTTGGGCCCGGGGGCTACTGTCGGTGTTCTGGGAATGGGGGTCCCCAGACTTGCCTGCCTGCGGAGGCCGTAGGCTGTTAGGGCCCGCGGCGCTTCGCCCTTGCCCTTTCGCCTCTCAGCACGGCCAAGTCCACGTGCGCCTTGGGCCCGGGGGCTACTGTCGGCGTTCTGGGAATGGGGGTCCCCAGACTTGCCTGCCTGCGGCCTGCGGCGTGGCTCGAATGGGGGCCCAACACGGCCCATCTTCATCAATGCAAGACTCAAGACCCTCGCGAGGGGCCAAGCCTCGCGGGGCGGATGACATGGTGCTTCCTCAGGCACGGCCTCGTCAGGCTGGCTCGCGAGGAGGCGGAGAGACCAAGGCGGGGTACCTCGCGAGGTGCCCATGACGCAAGCCATGACGACCAAGGATGCCAGGCGGGCGCCAGCCCGCACAGTCCCTCCTTTTCCTCTTTGGTGCAAAGGGGGCAAGCGCAGGCGAGAGGATCAAGAAAAGGCACCCATTTCGGTGCAACGAGACCAAGACCAGTCCAACGGTGGGAAGGAGGTCATCGTGGAGCCCAGAACGGCGTCACCACGGGGCCTTTGGCAGGCGAGGACCAACTTTAGTCAGGATAAGTGTACCAGATGTTCCCCTTCGAATTGGCCAATTGTTGGCGCCCTTCCCGCTCAATATTTGGGAAGAGGCCCAGGGCCTTTGCCTATAAATAGGACTAGCCACCCTCATGGTAGGGGGGTCGAGAATCTGAGCAAGCGGAGAACAAGAGAGAGAGAGAGAGAGAAGGGCGGCTGAACCCCTCCTAGCAGTTCATCCCCCTAGCCGAGAACAGACCCTCGCGAGGCCGTTCTTCCCTGTATTGTTCATCATCACCAGCCCGAGAGGCAATCCACCACACCACACTGGAGTAGGGTATTACACCGCATCGGTGGCCCGAACCAGTATAAACTCTGTGTCTCTTGTTTTGTTCTTTCGGTAGTTAGATCTTTGCGAGACGGAGAGGTAGAGGGCACAATCTCCGCGCGCACCCCAGAGTTCGAACCTTAAGGGTGTGCCGGAACCCGAAATTCGACACAATTGTTGCTGGCTTTCGACTCACCAAAGTACTCAGGGATGACGGCAGTGGATTAAACCTCATCTATGAGGAAACTCTTCAAAAAATGGAAATAGACTGGAACCGCATTGAGCAAAGCAGCACAACCTTTAGAGGAAACATACCCAGTCGGGAAGCACATTGTGCTCGGAAAATCACACTAGATGTGGTATTCAGCATGCGGGAGAACTATAGGTCCGAATAAATTACATTCCAAGTGGCCCCGTTCAGTAGCGGATACCACGCCCTTTTAGGGCGGGAGGCGTTCACGATCTTCCAAGCCATACCCCATTACGGGTACATGAAGCTCAAAACGCCCGGGCCCAACGGAATCATCACTCCCGCTAGTGATCCGGACACAGCACTCCGCGCCGAAAACAAAACAGTTGCATTGGCCCTCGAGGCATTATCCGAAGCCCTTGCGGCCGAGGAACTAACTGCGCTACGCTCCAAGTGGACAGGGACGACGTGATACTTGACAAAAGATCCAAGTCCACCTCTTTTAAACCAGCGAATGAAATAGTCAAATTCCAAGTCCACCCAACGGACCCTACAAAAACAGCCTCCATCGGGGCACAGTTAAACCCCGCCGTGGACGCCGCACTACGAGAGTTCCTGCGTGAGAATCGGGACATATTCACCTGGCACCCCTCAGATATGCCAGGAATCCCATGCAGGTTGGCCGAGCACAGCCTTAATATCCTAAAAGGATTCAAGCCGTTCAAGCAGACTCTTCAGCGTTTCTCTGAACCCAAGAGACAAGCTATGGGAGAAGAACTAGCCAAGTTATTGGAGGCCGGATTCATTAGAGAAATAAAACACCCGGACTGGCTAGCAAACCTGGTGATGGTACCAAAGAAGGACAAATCATGGCGCCTATGTGTCGATTTCAAGGACCTCAACAAGGCTTGCCCAAAGGATCCCTTCCCCCTCCCCCAAATTGATCAAATTATCGATGCTACCGCAAGACACGATTCATTGTGTTTCCTTGACGCATACTCCGGCTACCACCAAATCAAGATGGCGGAGTCCGACCAATCCGCAATGGCATTCATCACACCATACGGCCCCTTCTGTTTCAACACAATGCCTTTTGGGCTCAAAAACGCCGGCGCAACATATCAGCGCATGATTCAGACATGTCTGGATAAACAGATCAGCAAAACAGTGGAGGCATACGTAGATGATGTGGTCGTTAAAACCAAACACGTCAACTCTTTAATAGATGACTTGAGGCTCATGTTCGACAACCTCCGAACATACGACATCAAGCTCAATCCGGAAAAATGCGTTTTCGATGTACCGGCCGGAAAGCTCCTGGGCTTCATTGTCTCCAATAGAGGAATTGAAGCAAATCCGGCCAAAATCCGAGCTCTGTCACAGTTGGCTTTCCCAATGGACCTCAAACAAATCCAGAAATTAACCGGATGTGTGGCGGCTCTAAGCCGCTTTATCTCCCTCTTAGGAGAAAAGGCATTACCCCTTTATCGCCTCCTTCGGTGCACCGAACACTTTGAGAGGACGGATGGCGCCACAGCCGGATTAGAAGAAATAAAAGCCATACTGGCAACCAACCCAATCCTGGCCGCCCCAAACATCGGCGAGCCAATGCTGTTGTACATTGCGGCAACTCATCAGGTCGTAAGCGCAGTGCTCGTCGTCGAACGAGAAACGGACGGACATAAATTCCCCCTTCAAAAGTCGGTATATTATGTATCCACTGTCCTCACTCCATGCAAATCGCGATACCCACATTATCAAAAGATAGCCTATGCGGTATTCATGGCATCCCGAAAGCTGCGACACTACTTTCAAGAGTGTTCAATCACAGTGGCCTCGGAAGTGCCACTTAAAGATATTATGAATAACCGTGACGCCATGGGCCGGATTGCCAAATGGGCCATTGAGCTCCTCCCGTTCGACATAACATAGAAGCCTCGGCGAGCCATCAAGTCGCAAGTATTGGCCGACTTTGTCGCCGAATGGACGGAAGCCAAACTCCCTAAAGAGTACGGCGCATGCGCCAATTGGATCATGCACTTCGACGGCTCTAAAATGTTGGCTGGTCTGGGAGCTGGCGTCGTCCTGACGTCCCCAACCGGAGATACAGTTCAATACATACTCCAGATACTGCATACAGACTCCAACAACGCAGCCGAATATGAGGCCCTGCTACATGGTCTTCGGATGGCGGTTTCCATGGGCATTCAACGCCTGGAGGTGCGTGGGGACTTGAACCTCTCAATATCCCAAATAAATGGAGACTTCGATGCTAAAGATCCGAAAATGGCGGCCTATCGCAATGCCATCCTCAAGATGTCAGCTCGGTTCGAGGGGCTCGAATTCCACCATGTGGCTCGGGAAAACAATCAGGCGGCGGATATCCTCGCCCACATCAGCGCAAAACGCGACATGGTCCCACCCAACATCTTCTTGGAGAGGTTGTTTAAGCCATCCGTGATATGGGAAGGGGACACCAGTAACAATAGTCCGGACCCAGCCACAATGCCCGATACCGAACACTCTGACTTAATCAGAGGCCCTGCCACCGAAATAACACCTTCAGCCCACGTAATAATGGCCATCATCGCCCCATGGACAGAACCATTCCTGGCCTACCTAACTAGGCAGGAACTTCTCGAGGACCAAAATGAGCCACGCTGCATAGTGCGGCGATCTAAATCCTACAGGGTCCATGAGGGAGAGATCTTTATAAGAAAAGCACTACCGGAGTCCTTCAAAGGTGCATCTCCCAAGAGGAAGGGTGGAAGCTTCTGGCAGAAATTCATGCCGGACTCGGCGGCCATCACGCCGCAGCTCGGGACCTTGTAAGCAAGGCCTTCTGTATAGGTTTTTATTGGCCGACGGCCCAGGCAGATGCACAGGACTTGGTCCAACGCTGCGTCGGTTGCCAGCTTTTGCAAACCAAAGCCATATGCCACCCACCGCCCTCCAAACAATCCCCATTACCTGGCCCTTCGCAGCCTAGGGGCTTGACATGGTTGGACCCCTTAAAGGGGGAACCCATAAGAAAAAATCCATGTTCAAGAATTCATCCAATTAACCAGTTAACTTGCCGATTAATCCCTACTCGTAGAGTCACCGAGTAGCCGATAAACCGAAAAATCGTCCGATTAATTGATTAAATGGACGACTAACTTGCCGATTAGCCTATTAATCCCCTACTCGCTAGCCAACCGAGCAGCTACCAGTTAATGATTTCCTCGACAATGGAAAAAATAATGACTGGTCATGGTGGATAAATTCACCAAATGGATAGAAGCCCAACCTGTTAAAACGGCTGAATCCGGACCGGTGATAGACTTCATATCCGGGGTTGTACACCATTATGGCGTCCCCCACAGCATCATCACTGACAATGGCACGGATTTCACGGCCGACGAGGCAAAACTCTGGTGCAGCAACATGGGCATCAAGCTCGATTATGCTTCTGTCTATCACCCACAAACTAACGGTCAAGTTGAGCGAGCAAATGGCCTTATCATGAGCGGCATCAAACCCAGATTAGTGCGGTCCTTAAAGGAATCTAACACGCACTGGGTAGAGGAGCTCGACTCCGTACTCTGGGGGCTGCGGACCACGCCGAATCGTACTATCGGATACACACCCTTCTTTATGGTGTACGACGCAGAAGCGGTTCTGCCCTGCGACATAATTCATGACTCACCTCGAGTGTCCATGTACGAAGAAAGAGAAGCCAAGCTCGATCGGCAGGACAGTCTGGACGCCCTGGAGGAGGAGCGCAATGTGGCAAAAGCCCGTTCCGCATTCTATCAGCAACAGGCTTGAAGATACCAAAGCAGAGAAGTACGGGCCAAAACTTATAACGTTGGCGAACTAGTTCTACGCCTGCCGTAGAAGAAAAAGACCAAGCTCGAGCCCAAATGGGAAGGTCCCTTCATTATTGACCAAGTTCTGACCGGTGGAGTGTACCGTCTGCGGGATGCATCGGACAATCGACTTGAGCCGAACCCATGGAACGCAGCCAGGCTTCGAAGATTCTACGCCTAGTGCCGGACTCTATGTTCGTCTCCTTCCTGTGTCCATTTTTTGCATATACATTATCTGTCTTTTCTTTATTTATTTCTTCTTTTTTCTTTCTCAAAGCCTTCAAGGGCCAACTTGTGCCTTGCCTGCACACTATTAACGCGCTAACCGCGCTCATTATACCTGGGGGCTTCTTACACAGAAGCTTAATTATTTATCTGGGGTTCATGCCCCGCACATGTGTTATTCTTTCGCATGTACCTTTTCTTCGCCATTATATGCATCGATATGACTTAAGTTTTGGCCAAGCTGGGTTGCTTGGCTCTTGTATTTATGCCCTATGTTCCCGTTAATTCGGCTAGGGCATAAGGGGAGCACCTCTGCGATAGTTACTGCCGGGTCAGCCGGATGTGTACCTCAGACTGGATGAAGCCGAAAGCTAGTGTTCTTAAGGGAATATTCAGTCGGTGAACAAAAGATGATTTTTATTTATTTTCCATATATGCCCCCAGATGTTTTTGCATGCGTCTCTTCTCGCAGTCCGGACATGCACTTTAGGGCATGCCTACCCAGGGAAAGGAACCCTTAATGGAACTATTCTCCCTGGAAGATGTTTCTTACTACCCATGTAATATAACATAACTAGTTGGGTACTTGTCTGTTCAAGCACTAATAACCCCTACGCCTTGTTTCCACGCCCCGGTCCTTATATAACTGAGCGGGTATTCGGATACACTCCGGACTATCGGGTCACTATCGGGTCCCGAGGTTGAAGCGAAAAGGTCCGCCATAACAAATGATTTACAAATCCGGCTAGAAGGCATTATATATGTCACTTTAATAACATAGTCACTTAGACTGACTAAATTCCTCTTCTATACCATCCAACAGTCTGTCTAGCCTATAATCCCGTTGGGAATACTTTGTGGCTAATTCTACTTGCCCATACACTAAGCTAACGGGGATTTCTTTCCCATCGGGCCCCACGGGTCCGACCTCGGCCATGTGGTTTGGGTCAGCCTTGGTATACCGCGTCTTCACCATGGCCCAGGCTTCCCTAACACCTTGACTGCAGGCCGATATCTTCCATAATCGGAAGCGCCGCCGCGCTCCCTTGAGCTTCTCCGCAAGCTCTCCAATGCCTGCTGGCAGGGAGACGGACGGCCATAAGGCCTGGGCAATACCCTGCATCACCTGCCGAACTTGTTCATGCAGTTGTGAGAGCTTGGGTAGAAGATCACCCGCAGACCCGGGCATCTCCTCCGCGGGACGACCCGTCAGCATACCTGCAGACATAACTCTGTTAGCCGGCCTCTTCACCAAACTCTTTCAAGGGTTCGTTTAAGCACTCACTAAAAATGCCGCATCGAAGCCGCTTATTCTCCTTCATGGAGTCCGCAAGCTGGGCTCGAACATCTTTCAGTTCCACGCTCAGCTGGGTATTAGCGTCTCGAAGATTATTTTTCTCTTGAATGACGCGTGACAGCACGCGCTCGCTAGCATTTAGCTGTCGTTCAGCACGTTTCGCATCCCCTGGCACGGCCTCCGGATTTACCCCGGAGTCATCTGCAAAAGCTATTGTTAGACTCGCAGGCACGCCACACAAACATTTGGTACCTGCTGTTCATCGCATAAATGTAGTAGTTACCAGCGGGGGTCTTCTTGGACTCCTCTTCTGTGGCAAGTACGGCCTGAAGCTGGGCTTTGCACTCTTCCAGCTCCTGAGATAATTGGGTATTCTTCTCTGTAAGAACCTGCACAATAAATGATCCTTAAATCAGTTGTTCCAACTGTTTCAAGTCTCAGGGGCTAGTGATATATATACTCATCAAATTTTCTTACCCATTCATCCTTTACATATTGGTCCGTGGCTCTGGCTAGACCATTTTGAGCAGCACGGATGTACGCATCTCCTGAGTTGAATGCATTAAACCCCTCTTGGGAGATACAAGCGTCACGGAGTACGGCTCGGCGACGCTTGTGATTCATGGCGCTCTCAACTTCGGAATTCGTAGCGGATATCTTATCCGCATCCTCTGTAGAAGGAGTATCCGGCGTGTGCCTTGTGTTAGCTCCCACCTCTATGTCGGGCCCTGCAGCCTGACTGGTAGAGGCGTGATCGGCGACCTCTCCAGATATTGTCCGGCGAGCGTTTTTCCTTCTAGGAAACACGGGGGTTATTATGTTTTTAAAGACGACAATCATGGAGTGAGGTGTTGCAGCATACCTCTGCGCTGGCGTCTCCGTCCATACCGCCTTCCTTTTTAGCATGTCCGTCTTTGGAGCCCCTTGTTGGCGAGTCGCCGCGGGCTCGGCATGGCGTCCCGAGGGCCTTCCCTATAAAACACCGTTTGTATACGGTAGGTGAAGTGCATAAAAGGAAATCCTTTTCAAAGGTTGGGACTCTGGTCTCATTTACCTGCGAGGCTGGGAGTAGCCCAGGGTAGTCGGCTATAATGGCCACCATGGCAGCATCACAGCTTAACTGATAGAAAATCCTATCAATTAGCTCCACGAATATGTCCGGATCCTCTTTGAGGCCGGGGTCGAGGGCCCGTTCAGGATCCTCCGGTTGTGGAGGTGGGCTATTGATCTCCCCTACCGCCTTACGCAGTTCCTGCGATGAAACGGCAAGGTAAATGTTTACCACGAAAACAAGGGAAGGGTGGAAGTAAAAAGAGCGGAAGCTCACCCAGCTTCGAGGGTTGTTCATGGAGAATCCATCCCGTGGCTTGATGCGAAGGAACTCCACTTCTTCCCCCTTATACAGATCGGATAGAATTTTTGCTAGAGCAGCAACTGAGTCCGGTCCCTTGCGCCCACAGCGAGTGGCATCATCTTCCCCGTTGAAGTGCCACATGGGGTGGCTTCGATATTGAAGTGGTTGCACCCCCCGCATAATGCATATTGCCATAACTTCGGTTATGGTCGGTCCTGATTTGGCCAGCAACTTTATCCGGCCCATCAGGTAAAGAATGTATCTATCGTCTTCCTCCTGAGGGCTCCGTGGTCGCTAGCTCAGGCGCTTCTTCAAAGGAGCATTATCAAACTCGGGAAGGCATATCCGAATAGGATCCGGAAGGGGGACGTCCTCCATATAAAACCACTCTGAAGGCCAGTCTTCGGACGTCTTCTTTGGGGTACCGGATAGGTATCCGGTCCCGACGATGCGCCATACTTCGGCTCCGCCCACTTGATATATTGATCCCCTCTGTGTACGGGGCACAAGGCAGAACAACTTCTTCCACAGCGCGAAATGAGCTTCGCAGCCCAGAAACAGCTCGCAAAGGGCTACGTAACCAGCAATGTGCAGTATGGAGGCAGGGTGAGGTTGTGCAACTGGAGGCCATGGAACTCTAGGAGCCCTCGGAGAAATGGATGGATTGGAAATCCGAGTCCCCTTAACAAATAAGGGACAAGGCGTACCCGCTCTCCCTTAGAGGGGTTGGGAAAGCTCTCCGCTTGCTCCCCGCCATTATAGGTGGCAAGCCCGGCTCGAACCGGGACCATGTACGCTGGAGGGGAGGAATCCCTGGGTCTGTAGCTTCACTAATTGGTTGTGCGGGATGGAACACTTCTCCCAATCTCCGGGCTTGGGGCTGCGGGGGCGAGAGGAGGAGCTGCGCTGGTCGACCATGTTGGGATGGATTTTTTCGGGCGCGCTCTGATGAATGCTCGCTGAGGGAGGATGGTGTGGTTTGGATCTGAGGATCCTCGTCTCTTTAATAGACAGTTCATTCACATAGCTAGGATGGTAAATGTAAAAACACCCTGGCTCCTCACATTCGCTTGACACGTGGAAGATGGCCATTATTGGACGCAGAAGCCAAGAAACGCAACATTTACGAGAAGTCGGACACTATTTAACAGGTACTCAGAGTTTGAACAAGAACCCGCCTTGCAATGCCGAAGACAATCTGTGCGCCGGACTCATCGTCATTGAAGCCTGGTTCAGGGGCTACTGAGCGAGTCCTGGATTAGGTGGTATCCGGACAGCCGGACTATATCTTTGGTCGGACTGTTGGACTATGAAGATATAAGATTGAAGACTTCGTCCCGTGTCTGGATGGGACTCTCCTTGGCGTGGAAGGCAAGCTTGGCAATACGGATATGTAGATCTCCTTCCTTGTAACCGACTCTGTGTAACCCTAGCCCCCTCCGATGTCTATATAAACCGGAGGGTTTAGTCCGTAGGACCAAGAACAACAATCATACCATAGGCTAGCTTCTAGGGTTTAGCCTCTTTGATCTCGTGGTAGATCAACTCTTGAAATACTCATATCATCAAGATCAATCAAGCAGGAGTAGGGTTTTACCTCCATCGAGAGGGCCCGAACCTGGGTAAAAACATCGTGTCCCCCATCTCATGTTACCATCCGCCTAGACGCACAGTTCGGGACCCCCTACCCGAGATCCGTCGGTTTTGACACCGACACCTACGTTGCTATCATAGCCGCAGGGTTCACGCCCGGTGTTTTGAGGAAGGTGACCTTGTCCTTAGATGAGTTTAGTCCGCCAAGCGTACAAACAAGTCGTCACCAAAGTGGGAAGGCCCTTACCAGGTTGTACGAGTCACCAGACCTTGCGCAGTCCGTCTGGAGACCGAAGATGGCATTCAATTGCAAAACTCATGGAATATTGAGCATCTCCGCAAGTTCTACTCGTAAGGCACGGCTGTTGGGCCCTGCCCGGCAGCCACCCTTTTGTATAGGCCTTGCCTCAGCTGCATGTAACCCTTTGGACAAAGCCAAGGCGATGACCATGTGCAAAAGAAAATAAAGAATCGTTGTGGGGGCCCCCGACCAAGATTGCATGCATGCATGAGCATTCCAGGATCACTGCATAAGCATTTCATGAGCATTTGCATATGCATATAGATAGAATCGCATCCTGCATTCATTCTCATCTACATGAAGCTGCAGGTTCCTGCTGTGAACTTGGCTTTGACAAGGAGTTGAGAAGATTGCCCAGCATTGCGATCCCCGACAAGCAAAACAGATAAGTTCTACCTCTTGTCCATTAGTGTTCTGTAAGCTATAACTTGTGCTCCCATCCCTGACTCGAACGATGCTTTGGTCCGGATGGTCGCAGTGGCCTTTGGTAAAAAGAAGTTGGCGGGGGGCGGTTCCTTTGTCTGTTGCCCGCTAGACGCAGCTCTCCGGCAGACAAAAAGGGTGTCGGCAGGATAGCCTGCCGGGGAAAACTTGTTTATTTACATTAAGGAGGCATCTCACCTCTGCATGGACATACACATGCACGGGTCCCCGGCAAGGTTCATCTTTTTCATTAATATGCTGATACAAGTACAAGCATTACAGAATACAAACATGGACTCGAGAGATTACTTTATTTGAATTAAAATTTGGCAAGTGCCTACAAATTTAAGATCGAAAAAAGATAAGTGCTCCGTAAACTCCTCCCCATGTCCCTCTTATCCTAGGTAGTGTGGTGGGAAGAGAAGAGGATGGGCGACGCGCCGACGAACGCCACCCCGATCCCCGTTAGGAGCTGATGAGTGCATCCTGACAAGATCGGGAGTGGCAAGGCTGTGAAGGAGGAAGACGTGCGGAGCACCTTGGCGGCCCCCTGGTCACCGCTTCCAGGAATAAACGGGGAGCCGCAGCACAGGCACCGGTAGAGGAGGACACCCGGGCCTAGCCAGAAGACATCTGAGGCAAGCTGAAGCACCAGGGGAAAGCCTTTCCCCGGCAGCCGGGGGAAACGGTGATGACTGCGTCGGGGAAAGTGGGGAATAGCCAGACAGACGGGCAACAGGTCACCAGTACGAGACGAACGCGTCGGTGCAGTCGTGTTCATACTGGACGGTCTGCCTCTCGCCTTCTCCTTCTCCTCTGGCTTCGTCTTCATCAACACCATCCTAGTGGAAGGTCGGAACTCCAGCCCGGCGCCTTCCCGGGGGAGACGGCGAGCGACCAAGATGGCCATGGGGCTTTCAGCGCGCCGCTCCCCACCTTGGCGAGCAGGAAGGCGCGCCTCTCGTCGACATCAGCCCCAAGACTTCTGGGAGGGGCAGTGTAGGGATTACCAACGATCTCCAGCCCTGCCTCCCTGCCGAGCCTCGAAGGAACCAAGAGATTCGCCACAGGAAGGACCAGGCTCACTCCCCGAGCACCAGCGCCAGCATTTTGCAACACTAGCCCCAACCAAGAGCCCGGGAGCTGGCCCCAGGCTCTCCTCTTCAGCATAGCCTGCAGAAGCAGGAGACAAAAGAGGAAGAATGTGAGGATGGGTGACTCCGCCCTTCTCCACCCCTCCTTTTATAGGCGGACTAGGGAGGGGAGCCGCTCCCTCAACGAGCGGCCATCGTCCTCCTCTGCCAATTCAAGACGACCGGCCCTCGCCTTGATGCTCTCCCATGCCACGCGCCTCCATTACCTACCCCGCGCGATGCATGCAGCATACGTGGCTAAGGATAATGGCGTGGTGGGAAGAGTGAATTGGCAGTTTCTACCCCGTGCATTAAAGTCATTCACGGGCCATTAGTGGAGCGGCCCCACCACTATTGGCTTTACACGACGTGCGGAGAAACCGGAAACTGGCCTGAAATCAAGGCTAATGAAGAGGCAAAGAACACCTCAAGAGACCAGCCTCTTCAGCACCCTCGCCTGCGCACTTATTAGGCCCTACCCCAATGACGCTCGACAGCGTGTTCGCCGCAGGCCCAGAGGCTTCTGTCGGTTCAACAAACCCTGGGTCTGTTGCCCAGACTGTGCACAAGCATGGGAACAAGATTGACGCACCAACCCAAGTCAGAGTATAAGGGACTAAGAGATTCGAAGGACCAGCATGCAGATCCCAGGGACCAAGATCGAGCCAGAGAAGCAAGATACCATCAGAAGAAAGGCCTCCTTTGCCGGGCAGGCGAGCTCGGCAAAGGGCGAGGCCACACCCAGAAGCAGACAACCAAGGCATCCCGGCAGGGCCTGCCGGGATTCACGGAGACGAGACCTCCTCACCAACTACTCTGCCAAGACCCACATCGTTGATCAATGCGGTGCCAAGCCGCAAAATGACTAAGTGGCTGCCATTTGCCACATGGCAGCCTCTCCCTACAGGAAATACCCGCAGATGACACCTATCCTGCGACCTGTCAAGCGAGCAGGCGTGGAGCTAGCAAGATGGCCCGACAAGCCTTGCCGGGCAACCAATGATGTGACGTTAAGCAGTACATTTAATGCGCCCTGTCAGCCTGCAGAGTAGGGTATGATAGCACTGTTTTCTATCTTATCAGTGCATAATGACTCCTTTGCCATTGTGGTAACCCCTTTATCTATAAAAGGAGGCCCATGGCAACCATAGAAAGGCTTAGAAGGTTGGATAACTCACTCCCCCATACGCGCGTAGCCACTGCTTCCTTGAGGCAACCCCTGCCGGGCAAGTGTACTACGCTCCACCACCACCTTTCCACCATCAGTCCACCAAAGCAGAACTAGGGTTTTACGCCTCACGGTGGCCTGAACCTGGGTAAAAATGCCTGTGTGATCTCTGTCGTGCTGCCCCACGCTCGCCTGCTCTTCGTGCCACGCGACATCCCGTTGCCGAACCAGCAAGGGGCCTTCTGGTCCCATAGGTGGTCGTGGTTTCCCTTGACATAGTCCGGGTTAGTTTGAGGGAGTCCTGGATAAGGGGGTCCTCAGGCATCCGGGCTATGTGACATGTGTTGGACTAATGGGCTGTGAAGATACAAGATAGAAGGTTTTCCCTTGTGTCCGGATGGGACTCTCCGTTGCATTGATAGCAAGCTTGGCGGCCAGATGTGTACTTTCCTTTCTCTATAAACCAACTACTACGACCCTAGCCCCCTCCGGTGTCTATATAAACCGAAGGGTTTAGTCCGTAGAGGCAATCATAATCATACAGGCTAGACATCTAGGGTTTAGCCATTACAATCTCGAGGTAGATCAACTCTTGTAACCCCTATACTCATCAAAGTCAATCAAGCAGGAAGTAGGGTATTACCTCCATTAAGAGTGCCCGAACCTAGGTAAAACATCATGTCCCTTGTCTCCTGTTACCTTCGATCCTCAGACGCACAGTTCGGGACCCCCTACCCGAGATCGGCCGGTTTTGACACCGACATTGGTGCTTTCATTGAGAGTTCCTCCGTGTCGTCAATAGAAGATCGATGGCTCGTCTTGTCGCCAACGACAAAATCACCACTGGAAGGGCCCTAGATCCTGGGCAGATCCTCCATCTCAGCAGTTTTACCATGGGCGCCCGCTCGGCCGTTAAGCCAAAGCCAGTCCCCCAAACCACCAAAAATCATCTCCGCATTAGCCACGAACACTCCGATAAGATGGATCCGGCAGATGTTTCATCTTTGAACGAACTACTAGATCGCATCGCCGCCCTGGGGGTCACGATAGACTATGATCGGATCGGGCTTAAACCCGATAAGAGCGAAATCAAGTCCCCGCCGATCACCCATCAGGTTGCGGTTGTGGAGGAGCAAGCCAAGGATAACTCTCCCCCTATGCTGAGAACAAGCTATGTTCGGATTTTCGAGCCCTGCGAGCCGGATACCCATCTTCGGGAAGAGACTCCTTATCCTCGGAGAACCAAATGTTTCAAAAGATGAGAGTTGTAAAGACTTGGCAAAAATAATGCAACCACCCATAAGGACCCGCTTGAAGACTATCAACTCATAAGCTTCTCCCTGTTTTGTCAGTAAGGACCAAAAAGGTTTGAAGACATAGAGAATCTACTCGTTCCCATCAGGAGTAGATGAAGGAGCAGGGTCGGCGTTGGAGTTTGGTGGTGCAGACGGGCCTGGTGTAGTGTTGAGATGTAGTGAAGCCATGGTTAGTGAAGTGGCATCGTCTTCTTCATCGACAACTCTTGCAACAATAGTAGCAGCCGAAGATGAATACTCATAATCTTCTATTGAGGGAGTGCGACACCAGCTTGCATTCTGGGGAGGCCTGGAATCAAACTTGAAGTCCTCAGTGAAGCCATCTTCGCGATGATCAGCTTTAGGACAGAGCAGTGTAAGACTCTTCCAGGACCGCCGACAGGCTTCATGGGCAACAAATGAGTTCTCGGTGGCCAAGTTTCGAATGCGATTGAACTCCACCAAGATACTCTGCATCTGACGCTTGATCCAATCATGATGCTTATCATGCTTCTAATGTAAGGCCACAAGAAGCTCTTAGTCATTGAGCACACGAGAACGCTTCTGAGGCCTTTGAGCAATAGTACTATCAGTGGCTTCGGTGTTTGCACGATGGGGCACACGCATATTGCCATCTAGAGGATAAGGTGGAGTTGCAGCATTTGGAACATGAATTCCCTCTGTTGGTTGCGTGAAGCTTTGATGATCAACATTAAAAAGATATAGAGGTTCCTTGGCAGGCTCGGGGTAGATGGCTTCAACGGACAGATCAACCTTAGGCAGAAAGACAAGATGGTTGCGCGCTGAGGGCTGATAGTCAACACAAGAATGGAGTTTGATCAGGCGCATCACCCATGGAGCATAAAACTTCAAACCAAACAGATCAATCCGATATGCAACAAGTTGTCTGATGAAGAAATCCTGGGTATTGAATCTGAAGCCATTGACGATATAGAATACCAAAGTCTTCATGGCTCCTTCTAGTTTGGCTTTAGAAGTATATCCCTTGATTGGCCATAGAGTATGCCTCAGAATATGATAAACTGTGCGGGGCAAGTACTCAAGGTCTTTGACGAAGAACTCTTTGGGGTATTCAGCGTCTTAGGCAGTGGCTTCATCATGCTGAGCATCTTGCTCATATTGGGTTCAAGCATCTGAAAAATACTTTGTTGTTCATTCCTGTGAAGCTGACAACCAGGCTCATACAACTCACCTGGAGTGGGCAGGGAAGTAAGCTCGATGATGTCTTGAGCTTTGGCTTCATGATGCACATCTCCTGTCATCCACTCAAGGATCCATGTCTTCGGATCATTGTTGTAGCCATGAATATGAAGTATAGCATAGAACTGCAGCAGAAGCTCTTCATTCCAGTGCTCTTTATCCGTAACGAACGGCAAAAGACCAACCTCCCTAAAGCAGACAAGTGCTTCTTCAAGACAGGGCAGCCCAGCAATAGCTTCACAGTCAAGACGCATGTGTGGAAAGATTCGCTCTTGATTGTACAGAATGCATGAGTAGTAGTTGCGCTGCTAATAGCTCCAAAATCGATCAGAAGAGATCTTTGGCTTCGAGTATGGATTCTTGGCGCTGTCGAAGAAGGTGTTGTGTGCTCTGAAGCTGTTGATGCTGAAAGATCCTGGTGATGTAGCAGCACCTGGAAGCCTTGGCAACCTTGGCTGAACCTGAGGCCTCTGCTCCACATGATAGTCATACTGTGGTCCGGGAGCAGTGGGGGGAACCAGGATAGGCCATTTCACAATGACCAGATGTTCAATGGTGTGAGGCCTAGGAGGTGGAGCAGTGGTTTCAGCATGTACATTGTCTTCAGGTTGCACATGAGCTTCAGGCACTACATTTGCTTCAGGCTCCACATTGTCTTCGGCCATGACAATGTCATTGGCTTCAGCATCATTGTTTATGGCAGCCTTAGTGGTTTCAACCTCCATTTGTTCAATGCCATGAGGGTTGGGCACAATCACATTCTCCTCGAGAATGACTTGATCTGTTGCTGAGGGTGTGGCAACAGAGATGGGTTCAACATTAAGGGGCTCAGTGGCGGCAGCACGCTCTTTCTTTGAAGAATTTGTCTTCAATTTCTTCTTCGATGGTGCATCATCAGAAGCATTCTTGTGCTTGCGTTTCTTGGCTTCGGCTTCAACTGCCCTTGTCTTCTTCAGCTCTGAAGCTCCTGAGGTGACCTTAGGCTTCGAGCCTGTCATGTTGGCAGGGAAGACAATGCGAGGTTCTTCCTGCCTTGGTGCTTCAGTTTGCATCACAGCAGACTTCTTTTGTTTGGTAGCCATCTTGGGTTGATGCCAGGACGCCCAAGACCCTTTCGCTTTTCAGCTTCATTATGTGCTTGAACACATTTCTGTGCAAAGTACTTCATGCGTTCTCGAGAGCCTTTGGCTTCTTCATGCTTCTTGTGAAATTGTTCCTTGAGATCATGCAACATCTTCTTGAAGATCTGAACATCTTCCACGCTGAGCTTGGCCATGTTTTTCTTGAAGTGAGCCTTCTAATAATCAATTTTGTTCTTGAGCTCGACTATCTTCTGAGCCAAGGCCAACTCATTAGCAATGGCTCCATTAAATGTGACGCTTATGTCAACGGGCAACTGAAGATCATCAATATTAATGCTTTGGTCATCAAACCACTCATCGATGAAGTTATTTAGTATATCAACATCAAAGAGGGGCAGATCATTGAAGATCTCCGCCTCTTGCTTGCTCTTGATCAGCAACTCAAGGGCATCATCACCAAGATCTTCATCGCTGGACAGATCAATGGTGTCATCCTCATTGCGTAGAACGGCAGCTGGAGTTAGTTCATGCCCAGAGATATTCTTGGGCTTCTTGGTTTTCTTGGTCTTCTCGGTCCTCTTGGAGACACGAGACAGATCTTCAGACTGCACACTGGGTTCAGGAGGTGCAGTGGCAAATGGCTTCACAATCGAAGCTTTTGGTGCGACAGAGGGCTTCGAAGCTTTTGATTTCTTCTTTTTCTTCTTTGGTGGAGCCAGTGCATCTTCAGAATCTGCGTCATCAGCTGATTGCTCCACAGTAGCCCTCTGAGCAACTATGTGAGAGAGGAGGCCATCGAAGTTGTTGAAGGGGCCAATGACATTTTGATTGGCATCGCGTGTGCCATCAGCCCTTGGAGCAGATGGACCAGGGTTAAAGTTGAGTCCCAGGTCCTTTTTGTTCTTCATAGTTGACTCCTTGGCAAATTGATAGCTGCGCTTGAATAGATTGTCTTCGCGACACCATAGCATAGATGATGGGTCGGCATTCTCTCGCTTCGGTCCTTGGACCATGCATTGGTAGAAGCCTTGAGCAATGGCTTCAGACTTGGACTTGGGATGCAGATTTCTGTACATAATATCTCCCCATGGGCGCTTGATAGCATTCTTCTCTGCATATTCAGGTGTTACGAAGTTATACTTGAACCATTGTTCAGCCCAATATCTTTGAATCCATTGGATTCAGGTCTTGCGCTGGCCATAGCTTTCCTCAGGATCTGACTTATACAGCTCAAACAGATCTGGAGGTAAATCCTTAGTTGTATCTCCATGGTGTTGCATGCCGCCTTTTCTTGCTAATTTCTCAGTTGCCATTGTATTCAGACTGAATGGCTTCAGAACGGTGAATGGCTTCCTTCTGCTGGTCAGACAAGAGCCGGCTTTAGGGGAATGTATATGACACTGTAAGAACTCTGCAAATGAATGCAGACTATGAGAACCAAGGGATTCTCCCACGGACATGTACCTGTGACAGCATTAGAGGTGCGAGGGAAGGGGAAGAGGTCATATGCATTCTTAGAAGATTTTGAAGATAAATCAGTTTGAAGACATTGACCTCATAGTGCGAAGACATTCATTTATTTGAAGAGAGTTGGTTCTAGATTTGTATGAATCCATGAATAAGTACAAGTGACGAATCTAACTAGTTATGAAGCATAAGTGAATATACTTAGCATGATATGAGATGCAGATAAAGATGGATCCAAATTTGGAAGTGTAGAAACCACTTTTGGTGGAAGTGGATGGATTTGACGGATCTAAAAGGCAGTAAAAAGTGAGATTTAATTACCGCTGACGAACTGCTAGACGAGGACCGAGCTGTTCAATCTCCCGCCCTAACCTGGCGGCGGAAGACACCTACGGCGGCGGCGGAGAGGGCAAGGTCCGCGGTCGGCGTGAGGACGGCGTCGAAGAAGTCGCGGTAGCTAAGCGCTTCGTCTCCAGCGTCGACGCGAGCTAGCGGAGGCGCTAGGGTTTGTGTGAGGTGGCGAGGTGGAAGAAAAGATTTGACCATGGTGAGTGTGTATTTATATGGAAGGGGGCAGCACAACGTAATAACGCAGGTGCCCTTGGCGGTTCACATCTGAAGGACACGTGGCTTGCATGCAACTTATTGTAAGTTGTTCCACGTTCCCACACACGCCTGGATTGTCAGGTGGTCGTTCCGGCTTCTCTAGCATTCAGGCAAAAGGATATGGCATTAAAAACAGATTTAAATGTTTGTCTCTTTGTCTTCTGCTGACAAGGACTCGGAGAAGACAATCGACAGATTTTAATAGAATGCATATGATTTGGACAGAAAGAATTTCAGGAAGAAGCACAGAAGAGGTTAGGGTCCGATCACATTCACTTAGATCAATAAAGATTCAAGTATGAAGACATAGCTATAAGTGAATGAAGTAGAGGACAGAACACAAATATATATATATATATATATATATATATATATATATGATGGGTCTATTCTAATAACACCCCTTAAGAGTCTTATTCTGCTAACACCCCAACCACAGCCACCGACCTGACGATACACCCCACCCACGGATGCTGCTTCGGTGCCCTAACTGCACATGCAGTTGGGTCATTGACATGTGGACCAGCTGTCTGTTAGGCCCACATGTCAGTGCCCCAACTGCAGGTGCAGTTACGGCACTGAAGCATTGTCCCCCACCCACCCACAGGTCGTGCCCATTTGCTACCCCACCGCACCGCCTCTCTCCCTCCCCGCACCATCTCCACCTTATCCCCACCTTCTTCCCGCAGGCGCACCCACCCCGTCCAACGCCCACTCCACCTGTCGCCGGCCAACTCCCGCCCAGCGAACCGCCGCCCTGAGCCGACCGGCCTTCCCCCGAACTCCTCCTCCCACCCCGTGCGCCGACGGAGTCGGGATCGGGCGCTCCAGTAGACTCGGGACATGGCGCGCCCTGAGCAGAGTCACCGGAGATCTCGATCCGCGTCGACCCCGAGCTGAGAAGAGTCGCCGAAGCAACCTCCCCTACCCTGACCCAGGTTGTACACCGCAACTCGCCGCCGCAACCTCCCCAACGGATCCAGCTTGCCCCAGTCACACCACCACCAGATCCATCCCGCCCTTCTCGGCCTCCACCACCATCCCCCACCACTGCCTCGCTTCGGATCCGGCGAGTTGCAGAGCACTTCCACGCCTCTTCCTCCTCGCGCGGCTATGGTGCCTCTCTCCACCACCTCGGACCCGCGACACTGCTGCCTCCATGGATCAGAGGTCGGGCCTCCCCGTCTTCCTTGCGGCGACCTCCTTCCCCGAGCTCATCGCGCACGCGCCGCTGCTGGATCGGGCCAGCCACCTGAGGTAGGCACCACGGCCCGCCACCGCCCCAGCCGTCCCATAAGTCGCGTCGCCCCGCGCTTGACTACCCCCGTGCGGTCCACCTCGGGCTCCATTGCAGCCCACCCTCCCCGACTAGGAGGTTCTCCCAAGCGCACCGGCCTTCCACTGTTTCTTCTCCACTTCTGAAGAACAGACAAACATGTGAGCATTTGGGGTTGTTGTTACAATTCACTTTTTTGATTTTGGGAAGAAAAATCAGTGCACTGCAGTTTGCTATTCCTGCTATTGCGGTCTCAGTTTGCTAATTTTTCTGCATGAGATGGATGAAAAATCCGTCGTCATAGTAGTTCAAATAGTGTCCATCGTCTCGTGGTTCCTGAAGCAGGGTATTGTAGTTTGGTTCATATGGCTGCTGTACGGTGCGGTTATGTTCTGGAGCGAAGGGAGCATGCAGCTCGGCCCACGAGGGCGAGTAGTTCGCCCCACGGGATAGTGCAGTACTGAGATCCCAGTGCTGGATTGTTTATTTATCGTTATTCCCCCGCGGGCTCCTGGACGATGGTCGAACACTGATGGTTCAATTTCTTGCATTTTTCAGATTTTGTTTTGCAGTTCTTGCTCATGTAATTTGGACAGCGATCCTCTCTCCGTGCGGTCTGCCGGCGCTTCCATAGAGATAGAGTACAATGCCGATGCTACTCTCGCCCTGTCGAGGATTTTGTGTCTTGTTCGTGCAGTGAAGCATGTATAATCATGCAGTTCGGTTGTAAAAAAAGCAGATGCGGCAGTGTTTTTATGAAGAAAAACTTTGTAGTTGGCTCTCTCTCTCTCTCTCTCTCTCGGTGGACTCGCCGTCTTATGTGCTATCCATTCAGAGTTGGGTTGATGTGTTGTACTGTTGGTCATGGAGTTCGATTGGGGCTCTCCTACTACAGTTTAGAAAAAAATTATCCGTTTAATTTGAAGTACAGTACATCATACAGAGGAGTTCACTTTTTATTATTTTTGGAGGAAAATGTTTTCGCAAATATGTGTGGACATAGTTTGAATTTGTTAAAAAACAATGGAGTTCATTCAGAAAACCTTGGCGGTGCAGTTTACAAATTGATGTGGTCCACTTACTGTAACGCTCCGGATCCGATGCGCCAGGTGTCTGCCAGTTATTCGCCGTTTTTGCCATGTCATATGCTTGCGTGTCGCACTTTGCCATGTCATCATCTGCATTTCATATCATGTCATTTTACGCATCTCATTCTGCATACGTATTTGTATTATGCATCCGAGCATTTTTCCTGTTGTCTGTTTTGCAATCCGACACTCCTATGTCTTCCGGCGCCCTCTTTTACCTTTTTTCGTGTGCGGGTGTTAAACGCTCCCGGAATAGATCGGGGTTTGCCAAGCGGCCTTAGTACGTCTCCGGTAGACCGCCTGTCAAGTTTCGTGTCATTTGGACTTCTCTTGATACTCCAACGGTTAACCGAGGGACCGAAAAGGTCTCGTGTGTGTTGCAGCCCAATACCCTTCCAAAGTGGTCCAAAACCCACCTAAACCCCCTCCATTATCTCGGTCGTTCGATCACGATCGCGTAGCCGAAAATCGCACTTCATTTGGAGCCTCCTAACTCCCTCTACCTATAAAAACACCTCCCCTCTGAAATTTTCGCGCAAACCCTAGTCTTGTAACACCCCGGATGTAACTTGTCATAATTGTAACTTCAACTCTTGCCATTTTCGGCTATGTGATATGATATTCCCTCCGTGGTTGGGTTTCCCGTCGCTTTGCATTTTGTTCATGTCATGCATTTCATATCATGTCATCATGTGCATCGCATTCGCATACGTGTTCGTCTCATGAATCCGAACATTTTCCCCGTTGTCCGTTTTGCAATCCGGCGCTCCTATGTCCCCCGGCGTCCTCTTTTACTTTTCTTCGTGAGCGGGTATTAAACATTCTTGGAATGGACCGAGGTTTGTCAAGCGGCTTTGGTATAACACCGGTAGACCGCCTGTCAAGTTTCGGGTCAATCGGAGGTCGTTTGATACTCCAACGGTTAACCGGGTAACCGTAAAGGCCTCGTGTGTGTTGCAGCCCAAAACCCCTCAAAAAACAGCCCAACCACCCATCTAAGACACTTTCATGTCCATCGCCGTTCGATCACGATCGCGTGGCCGAAAACCGCTCTCCATTTAAAGCTCCCTAGCCTCCTCCACCTCTATTTAAAAACCCCACATTTCTAATTCCGGGTCCAAACCCTAGCTCATCCCTCTCGCTCCGCGCCGAACGCGTCCGCCGCCTCCGCCCCCCAATCAGGAGCCGCCACGTGGCGTGCCTCCTCCACCCGCGTCGCCGGCCCGCCGGGCCCGTGGCCGGCCCTCCGGCGCCCGACCCGGGCCGCGCTCCGCCGCCTCCGCCCGGGCTGCGCCCCGCCCGTGCCGGCCGCCGCCGTCGCCCGCCTCCGCCCGCGCCGGCAGCCGCCGCCGCACGCCGCCCCCGCCGCCGTCCGCCGCTCCCAGCGCGCGCCCGCGCCGTCCCTGCGTCGCTCGCCGCCTCCTCCTCCAGTTCCGGCCCGGGGACGGCCGGATCCGGCCACCCCGCGCTGCCCCGCTCCAACTCCGGCGAGATCCCGGCGATCCTCGGACCGCGCGCCGCACGGTTGACTTTTCTCCCCCCCCCCACGAAATCTGCGAAGTCCCGGAAATTTTGCATTATTGTCGCATGTTCATCGCATCATAACTTGCTGTATATTGCTCCGTTTTGTGCGTATAATATGTCAAATTGTTCGTCTCGATGATTACATCATTTCATTCCATTGCATCATCTTCATTTGAGTTCATCTTGATGCCCGAAATGCTGTTAGAAGAGGGCTATGTGATGTTAGTTTCAGATCTGTATCAGAACTTGCACTTTTGTCATTTTTGCCATGATTGATGTGTGCATCCTATGAAGTTGAGTCCTACATGAGTTTTGTAATATGCCATGTTATCTTTCCAGAGAATTATGCCATGTATTTTTATGACCTCTGTGGTGACTAGCACAAGCATGCAAACTAGGGTACTTGATGTTGCTGATTTCAGAGACTTAGTATTTTCACCAAGTCCCTGCTTGCTGTTATTTTTATGCCATGTGTTCATGTTGTTTCAGAGAGATCTATGCCTCTTTTGAGCATGATCAATAAGAGTGTTTTGAACATATGGACTTGCTCTATTCATCCATGCCTTTGTTTGTAATTATGGAGTGCCATAGCTTGAGTCAATCGAGCTCTACTTTTGCTATAAAATGTTGTTGGCAGATTGTTTACATGTTATTCGATTTTGCCAAACTTGTTGTAGTTGATCCTTGCATGCTATGATGTTATTATTGCCATGTATAGTTTCTATGCCATGTCTTCTTGATGTATGTATGCTTAGTTTATCTTGTAATGCTCTGTAGTGAGTGCATCGAGCTCACGAACATGCCTACTCGTTGTCTGTTTTTGACATGTCTAGTTTTTCTGCTAAGTCTGAAACCTGTAACGAAACTTGCTTAATTGACATGGGTGTAATCATATTTTCTGATCCTTTTTAGCTTATGGTCAGTAAGGGACTTTTGTTAAGTGCTTTGAGTAGATTCATTCCATGCCTTATTTTGCTATGTCCTGTTCCTGTAGGATTCTGTTTGCTTGCTCTAAACATGTCATCCTGATGTTAGTTTCTGGCATGTTATTTTCACTAAGTCTGAGAACCTGTTATCTTTTGCACTTTTGCCATGCTTGTTTGAACCTGTTTTGGTGTGATTTAGCCGTAGCTCAGTGTTCATCTTTTGTCAAGCATCTTGAGTAGTTTACTGTCATATGCTTTGTTGATATGTTTGGTTGCAGTAGCTTAATTTCTTGTTGCTTGCTAAGTAGCATCATGTTGTTAATGGCAGATTATTGTCATTCTTGTATTGCTTGTCATTTGCAAACCGCGCATCCGATTCCGGTGATCTTTATATCGATTTCAACCGAAATCACCTCACCTATCCAGTGGCATACCTGGTTTGCCAAGATTATGCCTTGTTCATCTTTTTCCTTCCGAAGCACGCATATGCATTGCATACCCCATCTCGCATATCATGCCATGTTTTGCATCATGTTGCTTGCGCATTGCATCGTGATTGATGTTGTCCCCTTTGCTTGTGTTCTTGCTTTGGGTAGAGCCGAGAGACGAGTACGTGATCGAGGAACCTGTTGAGAACGCTTACGAGGACCAAGCTTTCGACAACTCTGAGAACCTTGCAGGCAAGATGACCATACCCTCGAAATCACTTCTATCTTTGCTTACTAGATGCTCGCTCTTTTGCTATGCCTATGCTGCGATACCTACCACTTGCTATATCATGCCACCCATATTGCCATGTCAGCCCCTAACCATCCATGTCCTAGCAAACCGTTGATTGGCTATGTTACTGCTTTGCTCAGCCCCTCTTATAGCGTTGCTAGTTGCAGGTGAAGATGAAGTTTGTTCCTTGTTGGAACATGGACTTGTTGTTCCTTGTTGGAACATGTTTACTTGTTGGGATATCACAATACCTCTTATTTAATTAATGCATCTATATACTTGGTAAAGGGTGGAAGGCTCGGCCTTATGCCTGGTGTTTTGTTCCACTCTTGCCACCCTAGTTTCCGTCATACCGGTGTTATGTTCCTTGATTTTGCGTTCCTTACATGGTTGAGTGATTTATGGGACCCCCTTGACAGTTCGCTTTGAATAAGACTCCTCCAGCAAGGCCCAACTTTGGTTTTACCATTTGCCACCTAAGCCTTTTTCCCTTGGGTTCTGCAGACTCAAGGGTCATCTTTATTTTAACCCCCCCGGGCCAGTTCTCCTTCGGTTGCTGGTCCAAGCTAGAGCCCTTTGCAGCGCCACCTCGGGGTAACTCGAGACTTGGTTTTAGTTGTACGGACCGCTCATCCGGATGTGCCCTGAGACCGAGATATGTGCAGCTCCTATCAGGATTTGTCGGCACAATCGGGCGGCTTTGCTGGATCTGTTTTATTACCGTCGAAAGGTCATGTAGTCCGGGATTCCGAGACTGATCGGGTCTTCCCGGTAGAAGGAATATCCTTCGTTGACCGTGAGAGCTTATAATGGGCTAAGTTGGGACACCCCTGCAGGGTATTATCTTTCGAAAGCCGTGCCCACGGTTATGAGGCAGATGGGAATTTGTTGATGTCCGGTTGTAGAAAACCCGAAGTTGACCTTAACTAAAACACATCAACCGCGTAACCGTGATGGTCTCTTCTCGGCGGGGTCCGGGAAGTGAACACGGTGTTGGAGTTATGTATGACGTAGGTTGTTCTAGGATCACTTCTTGATCACTTCTAGCTTCACGACCGTGCTTTGCTTCTCTTCTCGCTCTCCTTTGCGTTGTAGCCACCATATATGCTAGTCGCTTGCTGCAGCTCCACCTCACAATCCTTTCCTACCTATAAGCTTAAATAGTCTTGATCTCGCGGGTGTGAGATTGCTGAGTCCCCGTGACTCACAGATTCTACCAAAACAGTTGCAGGTACCAACGATGCCAGTGCAGATGACGCGACCGAGCTCACTTGGGAGTTCGACGAGGAACGTGGTCGTTACTATGTGTCTTTTCCTGATGATCAGTAGTGGAGCCCAGTTGGGGTGATTCGGGGATTTGTGTAGCAGTTGGGGTAGTCTTCTTTCATTTTGGTACCGTAGTCGGACCTTGAGTGTAATTTGAATGATGGATGTTTATTTATATATTGTGTGAAGTGGCGACTGTAAGCCAACTATGTATCTCTTTCCCTTATGTATTACATGGGTTGTGTGAAGATTACCTCACTTGCGACATTGCTTTCAATGCGGTTATGCCTCTAAGCCGTGCCTCGACACGTGGGAGATATAGCCGCATCGAGGGCGTTACAAGTCTTCCCCTTCCTCCGCGCGCCGGACACGTCCGCCCCGCCGCCTCGGCCAACCCACGCCCGCCACATGGCCACCGCCGCCGCGGCCCACTCGGCCCACGGGGAGCCCGCCCCGGGCCGTGCCGGGCCCGTCCTCGCTCCGCGCCGCCGCCCGTTCCCGCGGTTCCGCGCCCCGCCGAGCTCCACCGTGCCGGATGCCTCTCGTCCGCCGCCCGTCGCGCCGGAGCGCGCCGCCGCCGCCTTCCGCCGGCGCCGCCGCTCGCTGCTCTACCGCCCGCTTGCCTCCGCCATGCCGCGCCGCCGCTCCGCGCCCGCACCGGCCGCGAGCCCCGTCCTGCCGCGCCACCGCTCCCCGCCAGCGGCCTCCTCCGCCCCGCGTCGCCGCCTCCCGCCTGCGCCACCCCGGCATGCTCCTCCCCGCCGCCCTGGCTCGGCCCCGCCTCGATCCACGTCGGGATCCCAGATCCAGATCGGAGAAGGTTGACATTCCCTCCCCTGTTTTTTTCTAAGTCCCGAAGATATTTGCAATCTGGTCCTCTGTTCATCATGCCATATCTCTTTGCATACTGCTCTGTTTTGCATGCATGACATAACGAAATGTTCACCATGAGATGGTCCTCAATTTGTTACATTGGTTCATGTTCATTTGAGCTCATCTTGATGCCTTAAACATCGTTTCAATAGTGCTATATAATGTTGTCTGCTGTAGTTTAACAGAACATGCTCATTTGTTATTTTTGCATCTTTTTGTGTTATTTTATTTTTAGCATGAAGTCTATATGTTATATGAGCTACAACATGTCATCTTTGCTGTGATGCAATCCATTATCCATGATATGTCATGTATTGTTTGTTTCAAGCTTGCAAAGTAGCCTCCGTGATGTTGCTGATTTCAGAGACTTAAAATTTCAGTCTTTGTTCTGCTGTTATTTTCATGCCATGTATTCATGTCGCTACAGTGAGATCCATGCCTCTTTTGAGTATGTTTTGTAAGGATGTTTTGGACATATGGTTATGATCTATCCATCCATGCCTTTGTTTGCATTTATGGAGTGCTCTAGCATGTCTTAATCTTGCTCTACTTTTGCTATAAAATGTTCCTGGCAGATTGTTTACATGTTATTCAATTTTCCCAAGGTTGTTGTTAGTGATACTTGCATACTATGAACTTGTTCTTGCCATGAGTAGCTACATGAGCATGTCCTCTTGCTGATGCCATGTTTATCTTGTCATGCAATGCCTTGTGGTGAGCGAATCAAGCTCACCAATATGCCTTCTTATCGTTGTTTATGCTATGCTCTGTTTTTCTGCTAAGTCTGAATCTGTAATGAAACTTGCAATGTTTACATGGGCGCCATCATATTTTATGTGCCATTTTGGCTCATGG
Organism: Aegilops umbellulata; assembly: GCA_032464435.1. Taxonomy (NCBI): domain Eukaryota; kingdom Viridiplantae; phylum Streptophyta; class Magnoliopsida; order Poales; family Poaceae; genus Aegilops; species Aegilops umbellulata. The sequence continues at coordinate 280,894,117 of CP136057.1, forward strand.
TCTTTAAGGGACTTTTGTTCTATGCATTTATTAGATTCATTCCATGCCTTTGTGTGCCATGATAAGTTACTGTAGCATGTTGTTTGATAGCTCTAAACATTGCAACCTGATGTTATTTCTGCCATGTCCTGTGAATTCTGCCAAGTCTGTGAAGCTGATATTATTTGCAATCTTGCCATGTCCATTTGAGCATGTTATATTGGTTTCTGGAGTTAGCTCAGTGTTCATGTTTTGTAATGCTTTACCTGTAAATCATGACCATGACTTTTGTTTTCATGTTGAGATCCTGTAGCTTGTTGTCTTGGTGATTGCTAGATGCCTAGTTGTTGTTTAGGTCAGCATGCCCTTTAAACTCGTATGGTGTGTATGTTTTGAACCGTTGCTCCGTTTTGAATGTGCTCTATATGAAACTTTCCTAGTTTTGTATATAGTTTCATGTTACCTTGTTGCATCCATGTTTTGAGTGTGTTTGCTTGATGTTTGAATGCATTTTGCATCAATGCCATGCTTGTCTTGTTTTGCTCATATCTTCTAGGCCGTAGCTCCGAATCTAATGAACTTTATATGTAACTTGTCTAGAATTTCGTGTAGATCATCATGGTGCATTTTAACTTGCTGTTTAACAACTTGAACATAAGGTTTATTCATATCTGTACCAATTTCAAAATTTGCATATGAGGACTTACCGGAATTGCTATATGTTGTTTCCGGCCTCATTTAAACTTGCTTTGATGTGTTGTTCTTGTATGCATCATCTCTTGCCATGAGTAGCTTCATGTAGCCTTGTCATGCATCATACTTGGTTGAGCATCATGCCTTGTTCATGTGTGGTGTGTTTATCATGTTGTGTACTTCTTCTCGATAGTTCCCGTTTCGTTGCGATCGTGAGGATTCGTTCGACTACGCTTGGTTCGTCTCCGTGGCTTCATCTTCTTTGTGGACTCGTTCTTCTTCCTTGCGGGATATCAGGCAAGATGACCGTCACCTTGGATCTCATTACTATCATTGCTATGCTACTTGCTTCGTTCTATCGCTATGCTGCGTTACCTACCATTTGCTGCTCAAGCCTCCCAAATTGCCATGAACCTCTAACCTTTGTCACCCTTCCTAGCAAACCGTTGTTTGGCTATGTTACCGCTTTTGCTCAGCCCCTCTTATAGCGTTGCTAGTTGCAGGTGAAGATGAAGATTGCTCCATGTTGGATTATGTTTATGTTTATGTTGGGATATCACAATATCTCTTATATTATTAATGCATATATATACTTGGTAAAGGGTGGAAGGCTCGGCCTTATGCATGGTGTTTTGTTCCACTCTTGCCGCCCTAGTTTCCGTCATATCGGTATTATGTTCCCGGATTTTGCGTCCCTAACGCGGTTGGGTGATTTATGGGACCACCTTGACAGTTCGCTTTGAATAAGACTCCTCCAGCAAGGCCCAACCTTGGTTTTACCATTCGCCTCACCTAGCCCTTTTTCCCTTGGGAGTCGCGCTCTCGAGGGTCATCTTATTTTACCCCCCCCCCCCCCCGCGGGCCAGTGCTCGTCGTGAGTGCTGGTCCAAACCGTCAGCCGCCGGTGGCCACCAGGGGCAACTCTGGGCTCGCCTACCGGAAATTTGGACAATCCGGTGTGCCCTGAGAACGAGATATGTGCAGCTCCTATCAGGATTTGTCGGCACATTCGGGCGGTTTTGTTGGACTTGTTTTACCATTGTCGAAATGTCTTGTAAACGGGATTCCGAGACTGATCGGGTCTTCCCGGGAGAAGGAATATCCTTCGTTGATCGCGAGAGCTTATCATGGGCTAAGTTGGGACACCCCTGCAGGGTTTGAACTTTCGAAAGCCATGCCCGCGTTTATGTGGTAGATGGGAATTTGTTGATATCCGGTTGTAGTAAACTTGAAGTAAACTCTTCTAAAATACACCAACCGTGTGCGTAGCCGTGAGTGTCTCTTTTCGGGGTTGTTCAAGAGGAGAACACGGTTTCTGGGTTATGTTTGACGTAAGTAGGAGTTCAGGATCACTTCTTGATCATCACTAGTTGACGACCCCTTGCTTTGCTTCTCTTCTCGCTCTTATTTGCGTAAGTTAGCCACCATACATTGCTTAGTCGCTGCTGCAACCTCACCGCTTTGCCCCTTCCTTTCCCATTAAGCTTTGCTAGTCTTGATACCCATGGTAATGGGATTGCTGAGTCCTCGTGGCTCACAGATTACTACACCAACAGTTGTAGGTACAGGTTATGCGATGATCATGATGTGAGAGCGATGTTTACTTGTTTTGGAGTTCTTCTTCTGCTTCTTCGGTCAGGGGATATGTCGTGGAATTGTCACGGCAGATGTCCTTAGTGTGAGGACTTAGTCGCGAGGCCAACGCATCTATGTGGTAGCTTGAGAGGGGTTGGGTGGAATCGAGAGACGCAGGGCGGATCATCGCACAAGACAAGGGTTTAGACAGCTTCGGGCCCCGGGAAACATCATTCGGTAACAACCCTACATGCTGTTTGAGGCTAGGTCTATGATCACGATGGGAGTCATCGTAAACCGACTCTCCTAGTTGTGTCTAGCCCTAGAGATTATTGCTTGTTGCATGTCCCTCTTTGGGGAGCCCTGCCCCTCCTTATATATGTTGAAGGGGCGGTTTTACATGTGGAGTCCTATTAGGATTAGGACTAGTCTATTACAAGTGGAATCCTAGTCTTGCTTCCTTTATAAGAGAATATTCCTTGTGCTTTCCTCATAAACCGGCCCACCATTAACATGAGCCGGCCTTCTGGGCCTTGGGCCTTGTCATCCATCTGACCCACCCGCCGGGTTACTATGAGCCGCCAAGTCCGGGCGGTTTACCCGTGAATCGCCAAGCTCCGGGCGGGTCATACTTCTGGCGGTTAACACCGCGGGATATATCCCCGACATTAGCCCCCAGTTTAATTTGGATTTTATCCATGTTAACTGATCTGCATCATAAACACAAGAACAAATTTGATAGGTTGTACTCCGGGTTAAATATTCTTGTAAGTCGGCACCTGATCATCCTTAAGTCCTTGACATTTTTTTCCTTGATATGTATCCATGATCTCATAGCAAATCTCCTTAGCAGATATGTCCCAATTTTACCAATGCAAAAGATCCAGATACTTCCTTTGAGAAATCCGGGTCAACAGGCCAGCTTCAGAGTCAATTTGCTGACATTGTTCTCTTGTTGAGAAATATTATAAGAAATAATACATTTGAATCGGTTTCCAACGCTCCGGCTTAATAAACATATTGGACTCAAGATTCATCTGGTGATCCGCCGGTTTAAAGATGTAGAGGCTGGCTAGTTATAACTGCCAAAATTGTCGGCTTGTAAATATTGATAGCACCGGGTCATAACTGTTGCCGACGCCGGGTCATAATTATTGGTGACACTGGATCATGATTGTTGCAAACACCGGGTCAATCTGACCTGCTCAAAACTGAGAATTTGAAGATTTTTTCCCCCTTATATGTATATCACCTGTAGCCCCCAAGTGCCGGGTTGTCATGCTTGCAGCAACCTGGGACTTGTAATTGCCTTATGCTCATAAAACTTCAACCAGTGTAGCCCCCAATGGCCGGGTCATTATGCAATAATGAGCAGGGACTTTGTAAATATTATCATGTAAACTGGAGCAGCAACGTGTAGCCCCCAAGGGCCGGCTCAGTAAGTGTGATGCCCGGATAGTTACTGATGCGGAGCACCCCAAGGTCATCCCCATGGACCTACCATCGTCTCATCAAGTGCCTAGTGGACCCATGACTCGATCACGTGCAAGAGCTCTCGAAACCGAGGTGACATCTCTCCTCTCACAATTCCATTTCGATGAACATGAGACATGGCTACTACCTCAAACGGAGACGTTGTGCATACTCAGGTACCAAGGAGTTAGCCATGGAGACGCTGTGGAGCAAGGAGAATCCGAAGAGGAAGATGGACATCAAGAGCTTGAAGTGGATCCGGCCGCTCCAGAACGAGCGCCACTACCGCTCCCTCCAGCGGTACTACCGCTCCCCACTGCCGCGCCACTACCGCTCAACTCGACAAGTTCCAGTGTTCGCACGATCCGGGTCCGGTACTACCGCTCAGCCTAAGCGGCACTACCGCCGATAAGCGGTACTACCGCCCTGCCTGCGCGCAGAGAACGGGCCTAGGGCCCATGTATCCCCCCTCTCACTTACCCCTTCGTGGATGTAGACTATATATACTCCCCCACCTCATTCTAGCTAGGGTTAGCGTTGGTTTAGCTCATATGTGAGATAGAGTTTCGCTCATCCATACCGGATCATCTCTTCGAGAGTGACCGCGGCCCCTCTACGGAGAAGATCCACCTTGGATTCAAGACCTCCTTTGCGGAGAAGACCCCCATCAAGACCTCCTCTACGGAGAAGAACCGGTTACTTTGTATCGTCCTTTGTTGACCTTGGATCATCGTGTATCTCTTTGTGTTCATCGATCTAGCATATGTGTGATCTATTTCTTGTTGGTTGAGTGTTTCTCTCGTGTTTCCCATCGTTTTCCCCTTGTGTTCTTCGTGTTCATCGTAGGGATCCGCTCCTTTCGTGAAAGATCGGCCATCTAGGGTTCCACCCTACATCATTTTGGTATCAGAGCTTAGGTTTATCACGAATTTGGAGCCTCCCCGTTGTGTTTTCTATCCTAATTTTGTTGTGTTCTTCCCCAATTTCGAAAATCCCCGCCAAAAATAGCCCCAATTTTTTTTGTGATTTGTTGGTGTGATGAAGTTTTGTTGGATTTGATCCATGGATTTGCTTGGTTTCGAGTGGATCTAGCATCTCCCCAAGTTTCCCCACTTTCCATCCACGAAATCTCTCCAATTTTGACCCCGGAATCACCCATTTCCGCCCCAAAATCGCGTCCCGATTCGATCTGCGAAGAATCCCGTCACGAGCGGTACTACCGCCCATCCGAGCGGCACTACCGCTTAGTACCACAAGCGGTACTACCGCCCCGCCAACGGTACTACCGCCAGGCCCTGTTCCAACCGAAACAGTCGAAAAATCCCGACACGAGCGGTACTACCGCCTATCCGAGCGGTACTACCGCCCATGCCAGTTTCAGCATTCCGAGTTTCACCGTTTTGTCCATAACTTCCACATCCGGAGTCCGATTTCCGCGTTCTTTAGCTTGTTGAGTAGCTATTGACATCCTCCGTCCATCTAGTAGGTTTCACCAACATTTGACTCCATCAAATGTTTCGAACTTTGGCATCTTTGCTTTGGGTTTCTACCACATCCTCCGCATAACCACCACCGACTTCCGCAACCACCACCGTTTTCTGCTACCACCATTTGACCTTTGCTTTGAGAATTTGAGTTGTGGTTTCCGTATCCTTTTGTGTTTCGGCTATCTAGGTATGGTTCGACATCAACATCACCACCGCTCATCTTCGAAAAGGACTACTACGAACGGCTACATTACTTTGGTATCACCTTCACCTTGGATATCATCTTGGTATCGTGATATTGTCATAGTCTCTTGCTTTTGCATTGATAACCCCATGGCCTTACTTTTGCGTCACTTACCCATCGAGACTAGCCCTTGAGTATTGCCGGCAACGTGACTTGTGCACATTAGTGTTCATACTTCCCATAACATACATACCATCATCGTCTTGCATAACTTGGTATCATCTCTTGTGTCACAAAGTTGTTGTCGCATACACAATTGCTATCTTGGTTCGTGAAGCATTGCATGAGAAAAGAGCTCAAACATCAAAGAGCCAAACAAGCTTTTAAGCAAAAGAGGAAAGATAAGCAAAGAGCTTATAAGCAAGAACCATAGCATCATACAACATTAAGATTGTCATACTCGATCATCTTGGATCAACGCATAGGAACATCATACATATAGCATACTTGGGATAGAAGTCATTGCATTTTTGCTTAGTAGGTTGTGCACAAGTTCGTATCCGCCTATTGTGCAATCGTGCTAGCGTCTCTCTAGTGTTGTGCAACAAGAGCATCTTGGTGAATTCCACATTTTGGCTCATCCTTGGTTGCATAACCCCATCTTATCTATTTGCGTGTGTGTTTCCGTGTACCATATCTTGCTATTGGTCTACTTGTTGCATTTGCAAATTTGTGAATCTTTTCCAACATTATTGAGTCTCACTTACAATTGCATCAAATTTTGTGCCACCATCCTAACCGAGCTCCACCATAAGCTTTTACTTGTGTAGGTGTGAGAACCGACAAGAATTGGTACCAATTGTGCTATTTCCTTGCTACACATTGGAGTCATCTTTGATCCATTGTCAACATCGGTCAAGGTACATTGGATATTGGTTCTTTCCTTTCTCCCTCTCACATATCTTTGTTTGGAATGATGGATAGGCCAAGTACTTCTACCAATCCACTCTTATTGGAGCAAGACGACGACATGTCTTCCTTCGTCACCAAGAATCAACTATTTGGTGCATAACGGGCTTTGCATCAAGAACAACTTGCTTTGGGTGACCGCATCGACAATCTCGCCACCGACCTACGACAATCCAAGAATCGTACAAGGGACTACTTCGACAACAAGCTCGACGAACACAAGCACGAGAATGACGCAAGAATGGACGAGATTCGAGCTTTGTTGCTTCGTTCGTCTCCTTCGACTTCGTCAAGAAGGAGCCGCTCAAGTCGACACTCCGACGACACCATCTCCGGTTCAAGTACACCAACATCGAACACTCTTCGTCGTGTCGTGCGTCAAGATCGTCAAGCAAATCTCAATCCTCTACACGACAACGACTCTCAAGAGCATCGACATCGCCAAAACCAAGCCGCTTTCGCACAAGCACAAGAACGGCAACGTCAACGACAACAAGAACAAGAGGAGCGAGCGCGACAACATCAAGATGCACAAGACGCCGAGGCGGAACGCAAACAACAACGACTCCGTGAAGCTCAAGCACTTGAGGCGCAACGTGCACTTCGTGATTCAAGTCGTGCCATAGCCGATCGAGGACGACAAGCTCGTCTCCAACAAGAAGCACTTCGCGATGAAGCTCAAGAACGAATTTACCAAGACCGCGTGCATCGACAAGCTCCTCGTCAAGATAGACAAGCTCCTCCTCAAGCGCGACAAGAACGTCAAGTCCATCGAGAGCAAGAAGATAATGGACCCCCTCCTCGCCAAGAGCAACATGAGGTTGACAACCCTCCTCAACAAGAGCAACATGAGGTCGACAATCCTCCTCATCAAGAGCAACGTGACAATGTCAATCCTCAACGACATGGGCGTCATCATCCCCGACCCCAACACAATGAAGAGCAACGTTATGGCAAGCTAAAGTTGACCATGCCCAAGTTCAATGGAAGCAATGACCCCGAAGAGTACATCTCATGGGCATTGAAGGTTGACAAAATCTTCAGCTTGCACAACTACGAAGAAGAGAAGAAGATCGCAATGGCATCCCTAGAATTCCAAGACTACGTCCTCATTTGGTGGGAACAAGTCATTGAGCGCCGAGCGGCAAGAGGTGAACCACCCATCACCACTTGGAGACAAATGAAGGATGTCATGAGAGCACGGTTTGTGCCAAACTACTACAACCGCGACCTCTTCAAGAAACTTCAACAACTCAAACAAGGAACCAAGAGCGTTGAAGAGTACTACAAGGAAATGGAGATTGCCATGATACGAGCCAACGTCAAGGAAGATGATGAGCAAACTATGGCACGTTTCTTGAATGGACTCAATCATCCTATCAAGAAGATCGCCGACTTCCAACCATACTCGAACCTCATCGAGTTAGTGCACCAAGCTACCAAAGCGGAACGACAAGTACAAGACGACTTCAAGTACGCCAAGTTCTCATCCAACTCCTATGGCCTCTCCAACAATCAAGCTTCGATGACTCCAACACCTTCTACCTCAACCAAGCCTTCTACAAGCAACGGCGACAAGTCAAGTTACAAGAAAGCTTCAACAAGCTCAAGTCGTCCTTCTACTACAAGCAACTTCAAGAAAGCTTCATCATCATCTACTCCACCCGATGAGACCGTCAAGACGAGTTCTATCAAATGCTTCACATGCGGCGCCCGAGGCCATAAGTCCTTCGAGTGCACAAACAAGCGCACCATGATCCACAACGACGACGGAACCTATGACTCCATGAGCGATGGAGAAATGGAAGCTCTTGAGCAAGTGGCCATGCACCGACAAGTGAACAATGAAGATGAAGATGACCAAGTCTTTTGCGATGAAGATTCAAGTCCCGCACTTGTTGTCTCCAAGGTTTTGACTCTTCAACATCAACAAGACGAAGATCAAAGATGCCATATCTTCCACACAAAGGCCGGCATCAATGGATGTTCCGTCAAGGTCATCATCGATGGAGGTAGTTGCCACAACTTAGCAAGTGAAGAACTTTGCTCCAAGCTCCAATTGGTCAAGATGAAGCACCCTCACCCCTACAAGGTTCAATGGCTAAGCGACACCGGCACCATACAAGTCGAGCATAGAGTACAAGTCTCTTTCAAGATCGGCGCCTATGAAGACACATTGGAACGTGATGTCCTTCCGATGACCGTTTGCCACCTCCTCCTTGGACGGCCATGGCAATTTGACCGAGGTGTCATCCAATGGGCGTACAAATCACTATAGCTTCAAGATGAAAGGGAAAGAGTTCGTGCTACGTCCTATGTCTCCAAGCCAAGTGCTCGCCGACAAGCAAGCCACCCATCGTGGAGAGAATAGTGAGAGAGCGTACCACCAAAAAGAGAGTGAGCGCCACAAGCCCAAATTGAGTGCCTCCACGATGAGCGACAAGAAAAACTTAGTTCTCTTTGCCACCAAACGTGAGATGAGAGAAGTGTGTGAGAACCCATCAAGTGTCCTACACTATGTCCTACTATGCAAGGACGAGGTCACAAAAACTAACAACTCTCACGATCTACCTTTGGTGTTATCTTCTCTATTGCAGGAATTCCAAGATGTTTTCCCCGATGAGCTACCTCCGGGTCTACCTCCACTACGAGGCATTGAGCACCGAATTGATCTCATCCCCGGAGCGCCGCTTCCCAACAAAGCTCCATACCGCGTCAACCCCGAAGAAACCAAAGAAATACAAAGGCAAGTAAAGCATCTCATAGACCATGGACATGTGCGTGAAAGTTTGAGTCCTTGTGCCGTACCGGTCATTCTTGTTCCAAAACGTGACGGTAGCTTTCGCATGTGCTCCGATTGTAGACCTATCAATGCTATCACCGTTAGATATAGGTACCCCATTCCACGCCTTGATGATATGCTTGATGAACTTAGTGGTGCCACTATCTTTTCCAAAATTGATCTTAAAAGTGGTTACTATCAAATCCGCATACAAGAGGGTGATGAATGGAAAACCGCTTTCAAAACAAAGTTTGGTCTATATGAGTGGCTAGTCATGCCTATGGGTTTATCGGAAGCACCCGGTACTTTCATGCGTCTTATGCATTACGTCTTTCGTCCTTACATTGGTGAATTTGTTGTTGTCTACTTTGATGATATACTTGTGTTTAGCAAATCTCTCAAAGAGCATGTCACCCACCTTCGCACCGTGCTACAAACTCTTCGAAAAGAGCAACTTTATGCTAATATGGAAAAATGCCTATTTGGTGTTGACAAGCTTGTTTTCTTGGGTTTCGTAGTTTCTTCTAAGGGTGTTCATGTTGATGAAACTAAGATCAATGCTATTAAAACTTGGCCCCAACCAACCAATTTGCAACAAGTGCGTAGTTTTCTTGGTTTAGCCGGTTTCTACCGTAGATTTGTGAAGGATTTTAGCACCATTGCTTCACCTTTGCATGCTTTGAGTAAGAAAAATGCACCGTTTGTTTGGGGACCATCTCAAGATATTGCTTTCAATGAGCTTAAGAATTTGCTTACTCATGCCCCCGTGCTTGCATTACCCAACTTTGACAAACCTTTCGAAATTCATTGCGATGCTAGTGGTAATGGCATAGGAGGTGTGTTAACGCAAGAGAAGCGCCCCATTGCATATTTTAGTGAGAAACTATCGGGAGCGCAACTTAATTACCCCATCTATGACAAAGAGCTATATGCTTTAGTGCGAGTTTTGCATGAATGGGAACATTACCTTCGCCCACATGAGTTCATCATCCATACCGACCATGAAACACTTAAATACCTTAAGGGTAAAACTAAGTTGAACAAGCGTCATGCCAAATGGAGTGAATTTATTGAATCATTTCCTTATGTCATCAAGTACATTAAGGGTAAAGAAAATGTTGTGGCGGATGCGCTTTCCCGTATATGCATGCTTGTCACTACTCTTGAGTTGAATGTCATTGGTTTTGAGCATATCAAAGAATTATATGAACATGATCCTACATTTGCAATACCCTATGCCAAGTGTTTGATGCATACTTCTTGGGAGCGGTACTACATCAAAGATGGATATCTTATGAGAGCTAACAAACTTTGCATCCCCGAGTCCTCTTTGCGTTTGTTGCTTTTGCAGGAATCTCATGGCGGTGGACTCATGGGACACTTTGGACGCGCCAAGACATTTGCTACGTTCTCCAAGAACTATTTTTGGCCCAAGATGCATCGCGACGTCAATCGCTTCACCAACCGGTGTTCTACATGTCGCAAAGCTAAGTCCAAAGCCCAATCTCATGGCCTCTATATGCCACTTCCAACTCCATATCAACCATGGGAAGATATTAGCATGGACTTTGTGCTTGGTTTGCCTAGAACTCGAAATGGCAAAGATTCCGTTTTTGTTGTTGTGGACCGTATCTCCAAAATGGCTCATTTCATTCCTTGCAACAAGATAGACGATGCTTCACATGTTGCAAATTTGTTTTGTAGGGAAATCTTGCGCCTTCATGGAGTGCCAAAGACGATTGTCTCGGACCGCGACGTTAAGTTCTTGAGTTACTTTTGGAAGACTTGTGCGCCAAGCTCGGAATCAAGCTTCTCTTCTCTCCGGCATACCATCCACAAACCGACGGCCAAACGGAGGTGACCAACCATACGCTCTCCACCCTACTACGCGTGTTGATAAAGAAGAACATCAAGGAGTGGGAAGAGTGCCTACCCATCGCTGAGTACGCCTACAATCGTGCAAGACATTCGACTACCGGCAAGCCCCCCTTCGAGGTTGTCTATGGCTTCAACCCATTGTCCCCATTGGACATTCTACCTCTACCGCTTCAAGAGCGCACAAACATGGACGCGAGTGCCCGAGTCAACTTCCTCAAGAAGATGCATGAAGATACAAGGAACACCATCGAGCGCCAAGTACAACGACTCGCGACCAAGCTCAACGTCAACAAGCAACCCATGATGTTCCATGTTGGAGATCTTGTGTGGCTACACCTTCGCAAGGATCGCTTCCCCAATGAACGCAAGTCCAAGCTACTACCCCGAGCGGATGGACCCTTCAAGGTGCTTGCACGCTACAACAACAACGCTTACAAGATAGACATCCCACGCGACAAGTACTCCGTGAGCGACATCTTCAACATCAAAGATCTCTCCCCGTACCATGGTGATGAGGATTTCGATCCAAGGTCAGATCTTTCCCAAGGGAGGGGAGATGATGCGGAGCACCCCAAGGTCATCCCCATGGACCTACCATCGTCTCATCAAGTGCCTAGTGGACCCATGACTCGATCACGTGCAAGAGCTCTCAAAACCGAGGTGACATCTCTCCTCTCACAATTCCACTTCGATGAACATGAGACATGGCTACTACCTCAAACGGAGACGTTGTGCATACTCAGGTACCAAGGATTTAGCCATGGAGACGCTATGGAGCAAGGAGAATCCGAAGAGGAAGATGGACATCAAGAGCTTGAAGTGGATCCGGCCGCTCCAGAACGAGCGGCACTACCGCTCCCTCCAGCGGTAGTACCGCCTATAGGCGGTACTACGGCTCCCCACTGCCGCGCCACTACCGCTCAACCCGACAAGTTCCAGTGTTCGCACGATCCGGGTCCGGTACTACCGCTCAGCCTAAGCGGCACTACCGCCGATAAGCGGTACTACCGCCCTGTGGCCGGTACTACCGCCCTGCCTGCGCGCAGAGAACGGGCCTAGGGCCCATGTATCCCCCCTCTCACTTACCCCTTCGTGGATGTAGACTATATATACTCCCCCACCTCATTCTAGCTAGGGTTAGCGTTGGTTTACCTCATATGTGAGATAGAGCTTCGCTTATCCATACCGGATCGTCTCTTCGAGAGTGACCGCGGCCCCTCTATGGAGAAAATCCACCTTGGATTCAAGACCTCCTTTGCGGAGAAGACCCCCTTCAAGACATCCTCTACGGAGAAGAACCGGTTACTTTGTATCGTCCTTTGTTGACCTTGGATCATCGTGTATCTCTTTGTGTTCATCGATCTAGCATATGTGTGATCTATTTCTTGTTCGTTGAGTTTTTCTCTCGTGTTTCCCCTCGTTTTCCCCTTGTGTTCTTCGTGTCCATCGTAGGGATCCGCTCCTTTCGTGAAAGATCGGTCATCTAGGGTTCCACCCTACATCAGTTACGCTACAGTAAACCTCCGCTAATGATGCCACGTCACCATGATTACTGTTGTTAATCTTGCGATGATTCAAATCCCATTCAAATTTCAAATTCAAAATCCAGTAAACAATAAAAGTTTTCGAATATTACAACTAAAATGTCCGGAGTGAACCAGATAGTGCATAGGTAATAATGTTGGAGAAACCACACTTTTATGAAGTAATTATATGCACTAAAATAATTTAAGCAGCAGCATAAACAATCAAATAAATGCGTTTTATAATTTATAAAATGTTAAACTATTTTATTAAGGGCTAAACTTTATATGGTAGTGGGTTTAGTGGTAGTACTAATTTAGGGGTCATCTTTGTACTTTACAAAACTAAAATAAAAGGAGGAACAAAATATAACAGAAAAGAAATAAATGAAACAAAACAAAAACAAAAAAAAGAAACACGACCCACCCCCTGGCCAAATGGACCAAAAGGCCCAGTTGGCAAGCCCACTGGCCTGACCAGCCCGCCCCCACTCCTTATCCCCTGGTGCCGAAACCCTAACCCCCCTGATCGCACCACTCCCTCCCCCAACACACTCCCTCGTTCTCTCCTCCCCTTCCCGATCCAATCTAGATCGGGGAAACGATCCCTATCGCCCCTCGCTCGAGGCCTCCGCGCCACTCGACGCCAACGCCCTGCCGTACCCGGCTACGTCCGTCGCTGTTCCCGGCGGCCCCGGCGAGCAAGCCCGCGCCCGAGGATGGCCGCCTCTGCCCCGCACCTCTACTTTGCCTCGCCGGCGCCCCGTCGCCCGAGGTCCTCGCCGGATCGCCCCACCCTCTCCGTTGTCGTCCACGTCCTCCACCTCGACGGTCTTCCCCGCGCCTCGTCGGCGAACCCCTGCATCGGGGGTATGGAACCCCATCTCCCCCTATCCCCTCCATCCACATCGCGCACCGCTACCCCGACCCCGTGCCTAGCCTGCCTTTGGCCGCGCCCAAGCCAACACTTTCCAGTGCTCGCACGCTCCCGTGCGTGGCCTCGCCTCGACCACCTGTTGCCTGCCTGCACGCCGCCCGCTCCGTCCACTCCCCGTCGCGGCCTCGTCCCCTCGCCGCTGGCATGTGCGCCCCCACGCGCCCGTCCCCTGCTGCGACGCCTCGCCGCTGGCACCGAGGTTCTCCCCAGTGCTGGTCTGCTGCGGAGGCTGATGCTGCGGGCGTTGCCGCCGCCGTCCGCTGTCACAGCCCTAGAATTGTTTGCAATTAGTGGCACAAGCATCCATGCATATTGTCTAAATTATTTTTTTAATTTGAAATGGGGATTGCCTAAACCCCTAGCATCAAAGGAATTCACTAGGTTCACCTAAAATATTTTCAGTAAATCCAAATGGCTTTCAAAAATGTTCATCATTTATGGAAAATACTGTAAACAGTAACCAGAGGTGATGCACATTTTTCCATGTCATATTTGGGGTCTGGACTAAATCTTATGCTATTTGCAATTGGGCATTTAATTGATATATAATATTTTAAATGCTCAATTAATTCTGAACTTAAGTGAGGGCTGTTGGGAATATTCCAGAAGTTGTCATTAGCCTGTAAAGGATTATAGAGGGTTATGAATAAGAATGAAGTTTAACATAGTAAAAAGTAATCACTGAGACTTACTGTAGGGGCCGGGTTCTTCTTGCAGAAGGGCAGTAAGCCGAAGGCGTTACTGGTTACTGTACCCTCCTTCAACAAAGACTGAGTGGTAGCCTCCACTACGTCATCGGGTAAGTCGTCAGGACTATGATGCTGAGGATCATCTTTCTCGCCTGAGTAGTTACACATTAAGCCGGGGCGGCGGCTTAACGGAATCATTCTCCAAGCAACCCAGACTCGGACCAGGTCGATGCCATCTAAGATGTTCCCCAAAAGAGCTTTGATTTTCTTGATAATGGGGGTGAGTGGCAGACGTTCAATAGCAGTCAACTTGTCCGGCAGCGGGTGAGTAGACTCAAGGCGCAATGCGCGAAAGTCGGGCAGTGGGTTTTCGCCAGCCGGAGAAGTATCTTGGCAGTAGAACCATGTCTGGTTCCAATCATTGGGGTGACTTGGCAGTTCAGCGTAAGGGAATAGGCAGTCTCTCCGCTTCTGAATTGATATGCCACCAAGTTCCAGACTGGGCCCGTTGGCACGTTCATTCTGCCGGTTCAAATAGAAAAGTTCCCGGAACAAAGGCAGGCTAGGCTCTTCCCCAAGATAAACTTCACAGAAGACTTGGAAGTTGCATATGTTTGACACAGAATTGGGTCCGATATCTTGAGGCCTTAGATCAAAGAAATTCAGAACATCCCTAAAGAATTTTGAACCGGGAGGAGCGAATCCCCGACTCATGTGATCAGTAAAAATGATCACCTCCCCTTCCTTGGGTTGAGGTTTCTCCTCAGACGGGTTAGGGGCACGATAAGACATAACATCCTTCTTGGGCAGATGGCCAGACTTCACAAAATCGGACAGTTTGCTCTCTGTGACAATGGACGGGACCCAGTTGCAGGTCACCAGAGGTTTGGGAGCTTTGGGTGCCATTGCGTAAATCGAAGCCTACAACAAGATAAAAGAATTTTTCCGGTTGAATTATAGCCTGGAGGAGAGCATTGTTGATTTATTCAAGATGGTGACTTAAGAAGGGGCCTAATGACATATAAGTGACTATGCGATAATGTTTAAACTGATGCAGGTATCAAAGGCAATTAAGATTTTCTTAAGTCGCCAGAAGCAAGCGGTGCTGACAGCCGGTATTTTCTTAAACCGGCCACATGAACTATTATGGTCGAAACAGAGTCAACAGATGCAGTTTTTTTGGCTAAGTGTGGAACAAACAGGTTTCACAAGTTGCAATCATTATTTTGGATCAAATGATGCTCTGGAAAGGAAAATATTTCTAGACCTAAAACAGTACAAAGAAGTTCATATACTCGCGGAGGGCTTCCGAAACAAGGGAAATGAGATCTGTTCTCATACAGGATAAACACAAACATTTTCCGCAGCAGTTCTATGTCGTTTTTTATAATCTAAACAAGGCATTGGAGGTGGGAACTAATGGAGGTTTGTGTCGGGCGGCAATGGACGCCGACGAACTCGGAACAGTTTCAATGCAGATCTGAGAAAGGGGAAAAGAGGAACTCACAGATGCGGAAGAGCTGCGGAGGGTCGCCGTCGTTTTCTGGACAGAATCAGGGTGATGCAGCGGCCTAAGTCGGTGAAGACGAGGGGTTCGACGGTGGCGGCGGCGGAGCTTGAGCAGCAAAGAAGGAAGTGCGAGGGGGAAGACGACTGAAGGAAATGAAAAAGACCTAGGTCGCATCTATTTATAAGGACGAGCCGACCAAGAAGGCGCGAGAAACGAGGAGACGAAATATCATTTTCCAACGACCCCGACACCTCGATTTTTGGGATGGTCAGTTAAGGCAAAGATCCGTTGAAGATATGATGGAATAAGATAAGGGTTTAATTAAAAGATGATGTCACGATGGGTTAACCCGGACCCATAAGATGACATCACAACGGGTTATGACCTTTTCACGGACAGAAGATAGAAGAACTGATTCTTAAAGTAATTTAAGATTGATATGAACCGGTCCAAATCAATCTAGGGCCTAATGTTGGGGATATGACTATTTGAGTAAGCCGGCCAGGAGGGGCCGGGTTACGCAAAGAGGACTCGTCGTTAAGGAAGCCCAAGACCCAACATGAGGATGGCGGTTCATAGAGTTTAAAGCCCACGGGCAGCTTAAGGCCTATAGAGACAAACCGCCGTCATGGCATGACTTGTAACATAAGGCAGAGATAACTAGTCACCGAGTCGGACACTGTTTATGAACCGGCCGGGACTCTGTAGGCCGCAGGGCGTCAACCCGTGTATATAAGGGGACGACCCGCTGGCGGCTTAGGGGCAAGAGACAACCAATCGAGAACCGGGCATAGCGTATCTCGCTCCCTGGTCATCGAAACCTCAAGCAATACCAAACCCAACTAGACGTAGGCCTTCCTTCACCGCAAGGGGCTGAACTAGTATAAACCTCGCGTGTCCTTTGTCCCGATTAACCCCTTTAAGCTTCCCAGATGCGATGGCTCCACGATTAAGTCCTTGCAAGAGGACATCTGCCATGACAATTCCACGACACATAGGGAATTAGAGAAACTTTCAACATGTAGAAGGAGCGGTTTTGCAGCAGCTTTCCAGCACCATATTATTTGCCTCATTCTGATAAATGGCTTAGAAATGCGATCGAAAATACGATTCACGTTTTTTGTATGAAGAAAAAACGGTTTTCAAAACTTCTCTTAAACCGTTTACATTTTGCCAAAATTTTAACTTGGGTCATGATACTCGCGTCCATAGCTTTCCAACGGTATATCGCAAGCCCCATTTGGGCAATGCTTGCGGAAGTTAAACCTAGCACTAGGGGAAGTTCAGGTCGAACAACTCAGGCGGTAAAATTGCAACAGAGGCATGTTTCATCACGATCCGAGAGCAAATCTGCCAATGAGCGAGATTCCTATTTAAAATGGGCATTTAATTGCTAAAAACCATTTGCAGATTACGCTTACATCACACAGAACACGATTGGCCAGAAAAAATCGCGCGGGGAGACACGGTTGCAAAGATAGCCCGAAGGTTGGGTTCCTATAGAGGCAAGTTCAGGTTGTGTAACTCAAGAAGTTCAGTTTGTGATAGAATAATATTCTGATCCCGTGATCAGAATAGTGTTTATGTGTGTGTGTGTGTGTGTGTGTGTGTGTGTGTGTGTGTGTGTGTATGAAGGAAGTATTTAAATTTTATCAAACATTGAAAAAATACACATTTTTTATGATGAGGGAGTACCTAAATAGTTAAAGAATACTAATGGTGATCTATAATACTACAGTTGATGAACAACAAATTCGGTACTCCCTTTTTCGTGTGCAAAAAGAGGAAGCATAATAAATAAAAGTTATATTATGGTCCATCAACCACCGACGACCGTTGTTGTCGTCAAAACGAGTCGTCGACGCACCGATGTCGCCACTCTTATTCCAGAACCGGTCTAACCCTCTCGGTGATAGCAGAGAAGTCATTGTGTACCAACATTAGTATTTCCACATAATGCGCTGAAACTCCACTACTATATTAAAGAATGCAACTTTAGCCCTTTAACTTGATATTTGATCACATATTGGTCGAGAATTAATATGTTGTAGTTCATAGTTTTTTTTACTTGGGCAACTTTCGACACGCTAGCAATTGCATGTTCATAGTATTTGGTGTGTCATACTTTATAAGATTATAATTTTCTTAGTTTAGGTACCCGTTGGTAGGCCTTGACAATGGAGGAGCCTCATAGAGGCCAATGGGGCTGCAAAAAATGAAAAAAATATTTTAATACTAAGCAATGGCCTAACTCATGACTAAACAATTTTCCTCCCAGCCAAATGCAATGACACACCCTCAGCCTTTCTCACGTTTTGTTTCTCCCTTCCCCAAGCAACACCTTTCTATGTGATTTGCCTCCATTGCTATTGAAATTCGAGATCCTCTTCCCAAGTCCTAGTTCCACAAACTTGGTATCCTCCTTTTCGGCTGCTCCATTGAGACTCCAATTTCCAACCGATGTTGTGGCGCTCGCTTCTGCATGCCACCACTGTTGATGCCCATCTTGTCATCTCATGTTGCTGCTGTGCTACACGCCATTGATCATCCCCGACGGCTTGCTGCTGCATCTGTATGACTCCGCTGTTGTTGTCCTTCTCGTACTGTTGTTGCATCTGCGCGACTCGATGTGACACCGATCAATGAGCTGAATAGTGAAGTGCTGTTGAAGGACTAAAGGAGCAAATTGAGATATGTTTCAAAGATATTTAGATTGGTCAGAGTGTGTAAAATTTAGTTGAATAAAGTTGATTCGGAGATATTCAGATGGTCAGATGGTGTGTAAATTTGATTACCCATTTAACATTATGCACCATGCCATGTTCATGTAAAATTGATTCAAATGTTAACTCACTCGTGTTCTGATTGTATCAATTAAAATTACAATGCAAAAAATTAACTCAGGAAAGTACTAATGATATTTGAATTTTTGTTTTAGTTAACAATGCTGAAATAACACATCATGTAGTCCTTTGTCAAAAGAAAAGGAGGTGAAGAGACTCTTGATTGTGTATTCATGCATAATTTTCTTTTAGTTTAGAATTAGCCTCCATTTGGTTGCTTGTTTCTACCTCTTGAGCACTGCGTTGGATTTCCTTGAAGAGGAAAGGGTGATGCAGCAGAGTAGAGTAAGTATTTCCCTCAGTTTTTGAGAACCAAGGTATCAATCCAGTAGGAGGCTACACGCGAGTCCCTCGTACCTACACAAAACAAATAGCTCCACGCAACCAACGCGATTAGGGGTTGTCAATCCCTTCACGGTAACTTACGAGAGTGAGATCTGATAGAGATGATAGATAATATTTTTGGTATTTTTGGTATAAAGATGCAAACTAAAATAAAAGGTAAAGTAAAAGGCAAAGCAATATTAAAGTGATGGAAGATTGATATAATGAAGATAGACCCGGGGGCCATAGATTTCACTAGTGGCTTCTCTCAAGAGCATAGGTATTCTACGGTGGGTGAACAAATTACTATTGAGCAATTGACAGAATTGAGCATAGTTATGAGAATATCTAGGTATGATCATGTATATAGGCATCACGTCCTAGACAAGTAGACTAACTCCTGCCTGCATCTACTACTATTACTCCACTCATCGACCACTATCCAGCATGCATCTAGAGTATTAAGTTCAAGAAAACAGAGTAACGCCCATCTTGTTATCCTCGATGGCAACAATACAATATGTGCCTTGCTGCCCCTACTGTCACTGGGAAAGGACACCGCAAGATTGAACCCAAAGCTAAGCACTTCTCCCATTGCAAAAAAAACCAATCTAGTAGGCCAAACCAAACTGATAATTTGAAGAGACTTGCAAAGATAACCAATCATACATAAAAGAATTCAGAGAAGATTCAAATATTGTTCATAGATAATCTTGATCATAAACCCACAATTCATCGGTCTCAACAAACACACCGCAAAAATAAAATTACATCAAATAGATCTCCACGAGAGAGGGGGAGAACATTGTATTGAGAACCAAAAGAGAGAAGAAGCCATCTAGCTACTAACTATGGACCCGAAGGTCTGAGGTAAACTACTCACACTTCATCGGAGGGGCTAGGATGTTGATGTAGAAGCCCTCCATGGTGGATTCCCCTTCCGGTGGAGCTCCAGAACAGGCCCCAAGATGGGATCTCGTGGATACAGAAGGTTGCGGCGGTGGAATTAGGTTTTTGGCTATGTATCTGATCGTTTGGGGGTACGTAGGTATATATAGGAGGAAGGAGTACGTCGGTGGAGCAACGGGGGGCCCACGAGGCAGGGGGCGCGCCCCCACCCTCGTGGCCACCTCCCTTATTTCTTGACGTGGGGTCTAAGTCTCCTGGATCATGTTTGGTGAGAAAATCACGTTTCCGAAGGTTTCATTCCCTTTGGACTCTGTTTGATATTCCGTTTCTTCGAAACACTGAAATGGGCAAAAAACTGCAATTCTGGGCTGGGCCTCCGGTTAATAGGTTAGTCCCAAAAATAATATAAAAGTGGAAAATAAAGATCAATATGGTCCAAAACAGTAGATAATATAGCATGGAGCAATCAAAAATTATAGATACGTTGGAGACGTATCACTTGTCACACTCCGCCACTGAGCCAGGGTAAGCTCAAGACCTGATTAAACACAATACTAGTATTATCACACCAAACTTTGAGCATATACAACCGGACACCTTAAATCCACCTTATACGTTTGGGCGGATGGCCCGGTCAGTGATCGGTCGGGAAAATACAATCCAAACGGCCCCCTCAAACCGATCCTATACTCCTGAGTTGCTCGGCACCCCTCAAACCCTACCCATTTATGGGAGGGGGGATGGGGAGGCACAAGCATGCCCAGACGCATCCACCACGCCGGACCGAGGGAGGTACCCACGTGGAAAGCTACACATCCGCTGAGTACCGACACCAGTTCGGCGAGGAAACATTCATGGTGTCGATCCAGCGCACCCCTGAGGGGCCAAATCCGGTTATTTAAGCCGTGCGGCGAGGCAACCCCAGCCCCATCTCCATTACCATCCTCTTCATCCCGTTCGCCCCATCGCTGCTCCCTCCTCTCTCTCTCTCTCTCTCTCTCTCTCTCTCTCTCTCTCTCTTCCACTTCCAAGTCCGAGCTCGCCCTTGTCCGCGAGGAACCGATAGTAGATCATGTATTATAAGATGCGCATACCTGAACGCTGGGCGGAGATCCAAGCCAATATGCGCGTCGAGGAGGAGGCATGTTGCGCCGTCGAGCTTGCGGCGATGGAGGAGGACGAGGAGATGCTGGAAAAGGAGGTGCTGGAGGAGGAGGAGGACTCGGGTGCCGAGGATGAGGATGCGGCCATGGAGGAGGACACAGAGGATGCGTGGGGTTGCAACTTTGCCATGGCGAAGGCGGAGTTCCAAAATGCCCAAGCCTGACGTTTGAGGCAGAGCAGGCCGCCATCTTGATTCAGTCCAAGCAGGAGGTAGTAGCCAACTGTTTGTCGTATCCACCTCGCGGACTTGGCATTGGACGAGTTGTTCTGGTCCTGTCGAACCATGATGAGGAGGAGAAGCTAGAGGTGAGGCCTGTCGCCAATGACCACAAGGATAGTCTTTCTGGCACACGGGATATTGACATCTGTAACGACGAGTAGAGTTTAAGTAGGGTAGTTTGTTTTCAATGTAACTCGTTTGCTAATGTGTGATCTAGTACGTAGATGAATTTTATGTTGCATGGTATGGTATGAAAATAAGGGTTTGGATTTGAGGATTGTGGTTGTAGCACCACACAGATGAGTATAGGGTTGAATAGTCTAGTTGTTGATGCTCTTAGTTGGGAGTGTAACTATTTGGCTCCCGTGGTGAACAGTAAATTTAAAAGAAAATACTAAAACAATTAAGAAAAAACAATTTATTTTTTATGGAAGATGCTTAGGTGCGCGAGGTCCGCTTCAAATTTCAGCTCATTTCGACATCCGAGTAGCTCTCGAAAAAAAGCAAAATTAGGGTTTGTAAAATAGTTACTGTTCATCTACTGTTCTGACCCAATTTGTTTTTTTTTTGCTAAGAGCTACTCGTATGTCCAAATGATGTGAAATTTGGAGCTGACCTCACGCACCAAATCATCTTCCATACAAGAAAAAATCAGATTTTTTTTTTACATTTTTTTAGTTTCTTTTAATTTCCTCTTAACCGGTTATGAGTCTGATTTTTTTTCAAGAGTACGTCTAGGCCTACCATAGCTTTATAGAAGGCGGAATTAAGTTCCAAGAAAGCTACCACTTGATGCGAACAACGAGCGTAGCACGAACACCACACCCGACAAGACCACAGACAAACACCACAGCTAGACAAGCTACAATGCAAAAAGCCTATCCTAAACTGATACACATCACTGCGTCTCGACCAATGCCAGACACCTCCGAAGACCACACTTCCGCAGAACTTCTCTTGTCGACGCACCATCCACCCTTAGCGCCTAAGAGAAAGTGACAGATGAATGGCAGGACTCGATCCAATCTGGGAAGACACCGTCTTGGACTCACCGACGACGAACGTACATAACGCCACTGAGGATCAGAAAAGGATAGCGGCGAGCACCAGAGGAGAGCAACGAGGAGTCAGTCATGTCTCCAAACACAATGCTCCCAACAAAGGAGCGGAGCCGAGGATGCCACCATCGTGTCGATCCAAGCATCGAATCTAGGCTTTTGCCCGGAGACATCCACCAACACCAAGAGTGCGAGGGATGAGGTGAACACGCACGACGATGCCTCCAAGGAGGGGAATGACATCCACGGGTGCCATCACCGCCGGCCCGGCAGGAGCCGTGCAAGATTTTCATCCGCGCGTCGCCCATCTCCACGTCTAGGGATGGCACCTGCAGGGTATGGGTACGGGTGGAGCCACCCCATACCCTTACCCGTACCCCTGAGCTTACCCATCACCCTTACCCATACCCGCCAACGGGTACAAATTTTCTCCATACCCATTACCCGACAGGGTAGATGGGTACCCGCGGGTAAAATTACCCATGTTTGCAAAGCATTAATTTGAACAAATCATAGTCGTAAACAACAACATATAATGATAATTTACAATAATAGATTATAAACAATAACACATCAATCATAAACAACACATTTAATAAACAACAACACTTTCTTTTAAACAATAACACATCAAAACAACATCACATAGTCGTAAATTCATGACAAACACAGTCATATATTTTGAGTTCACAAATACATGACAAAAGTGTAGAATGTAGAGATAATTTAGAGTTCACTTAGATTTTATATGTGTACATGGGTATGTGGGTATGGGTTATATGTGACGCCCCGAGACCGACGCTCCAGAAGACTTCCATATATTTCGTGTTCGTCGTGTGTTTTATTTTGTTTGTTGCATTCATCATCGCATCATTCGCGTTGCATGGACACTTCGTTGCCGTCATATTTAAAAACTTGCATTCGCTCGTCGTTGCCGTTTCTCCCTTTGCCTTCATCACCTCTCTTAGACCCCCCTCTCATGCGCGTCCGAAAACTTCCCCGAACCCGAACTGGGCTATTGTTACCGTTGGGTCCGGATCATCCCCAAACATCTATAAAACATCTCTGTTTTCTTAGTTGGACTTCCAAAGCCTATTTTATCTCAACCGTCCGATTTCGATCAGATGATCCAAACTCCCCTTCTTTTCATACATATAGTCCACCCCTAGTCCATTTCGTCAAACCCTAGAAATCCTCTCCCTTGTCCCGTCGCGCCGCCGCCACTAGCTCCACCTGGCCGCTCCCCTCGGGATCCCCTCCCTCGATCCCACAACCTCCCCAACCAACTCCCTTCTCTCTTGGGATCCTCCCAGATCCGATCCAGCCAACCAGCAGTCTCTGACCATCTCCTTGATTTCCGCCGCCACCCAACTCCATCCTTCCCGCGCCTTCCCACTCGATCCAGGAGCCCGAGCTCCCCTGCCTGAGGTCGCCGTCTTCGACCGACCTCGCCGGAGACCAACGCCCCGCTGCCTTCTCCTCCATGTTCGATCCGGAGGAGAGGAGCTCCTCCATGCCCCTCCTCGCGCCTATGGCTGCCGGCCACCCGACCAACAGCAGCAGTCCCAAACGCCGCCCTTCATCGCCCGCGCTCCTGCCTCTCCCTTTCTTCTTCCTTTCCTCCTCCCTCTCTCACCTGCTCTCGTTATTCGTGCAACAGGGAGCCCCCGACGAGTTTGCGCTGGCCATCCACGCCTCCGCGACCTACTTCTCGTTCTGCCCAGGAACGAGCACCGCCCCGCGTTAGCCGGTCCAGCGCCGCTCGCCCGCGCGAGGCCACCTCTGCTCCCGCCGCAGCCCAGCAGCCCCCATGTTGGCCTCCCTCTCTCCATCGAACCGGACCTCAGCCCATGGTGAGCAGCCTAGCAGCCTGCAGTTTCGGCCCGTGTCTTGTTTTTTTTTAGATCTGCGTTTTAGCATTATCCAGAGACAATAGTTTTTCAGAAAACCCCTTAATGTTCATGCATCAATAATTCACAAACCATGCATCAGAATTAAATAAACTATATATGTAAGATGCTCAGCTTTTCATCTAGTTTCATAATATCCAACTTTCATCCATGTTAAACATGTTAAAAATGATGTTTGTTCAAATTTGCTAGATGGCATGTTAAAATGATTTATTTCATAACCAAATAACCGTAGCTCCGAATTTAATAAACTTTATATGGAAATGGGGTAGAACAATGCATAGTTTAACATGGTGGCATTACTTTGCATGTTTAACAACTCTAAAATATGATTTAGGGCAGAACAGTACCAACTCCAAAATATGCATATGAGGATTTTCCGGAATTGTTATTTGTTGTTCCGGCCCCATTTAAACTTGCCTAAATAGTTAGTTTACTTATGCTTCACCTCTTGCCATGTTAATCAACATTTAATATTGTTGGGTACATAAACGAGAGAGAACTAAATATTTGATGTGGTGTTTTGTTAATATGCAACTCGTTGCATACTGAGCTCCGCTTAATTTGTAGTATTGTTTGTGCACTTTGCCATCCCATGCCTCGTTAAACTGGACATGCATCATACTTGATTGTGCATCATGCCATGTTATGTGATTGTTGTTTACCATGTTGTTTGCTTCTTTCCGGTGTTGCTTCTTCGGGTTAGTTCCGATAACGTCGCGTTTGTGAGGATTTGTTCGACTTCGTCCATTTGTCTTCTTCATGGACTCGTTCTTCTTCCTTGCGGGATCTCAGGAAAGATGACCATACCCTCGAAATCACTTCTATCTTTGCTTGCTAGTTGTTTCGCTCTATCGTTATGCCGCGCAACCAACCACTTGCTATATCATGCCTCCCATATTGCCAGGTCAGGCCTCTAACCCACCTTTCCTAGCAAACAGTTTTTTGGCTATGTTACCGCTTTTGCTCAACCCCTCTTATAGCGTTGATAGTTGCAGGTGAAGATGAAGATTGTTCCATGTTGGAACATGGATATGTTGGGATATCACAATATCTCTTATTTTAATTAATGCATCTATATACTTGGTAAAGGGTGGAAGGCTCGGCCTTATGCCTGGTGTTTTGTTCCACTCTTTCCGCCCTAGTTTCCGTCATACCGGTGTTATGTTCCTTGATTTTGCATTCCTTACGCGGTTGGGTGTTGTGGGAACCCCTTGACAGTTCACTTTGAATAAAACTCCTCCAACAAGGCCCATCCTTGGTTTTAACATTTGCCACCTAAGCCTTTTTCCCTTGGGAGTAGCGCTCCCGAGGGTCATCTTTATTTTAACCCCCCGGGCCAGTGCTCCTTTGAGTGTTGGTCCAACCTGTCAGCCGCCGGTGGTCACCAGGGGCAACTCTGGGCTGGCCTACCGGAAGTTTGGACAATCCGGTGTGCCCTGAGAACGAGATATGTGCAGCTCCTATCGGGATTTGTCGACACATTCGGGCGGCTTTGCTGGTCTTGTTTTACCATTGTCGGAATGTCTTGTAACCGGGATTCCGAGACTGAACGCGTCTTCCCGGGAGAAGGAATATCCTTCGTTGACCGTGAGAGCTTGTGATGGGCTAAGTTGGGACACCCCTACAGGGTATAAACTTTCGAGAGTCGTGCCCGCGGTTACGTGGCAGATGGGAATTTGTTAATGTCCGGTTGTAGAGAACTTGACACTTGACTTAATTAAAATGCATCAACCGCGTGTGCAGCCGTGATGGTCTCTTTTCGGCGGAGTCCGGGAAGAGAACACGGTCTTGTGTTATGCTTGAACGTAAGTAGCTTCAGGATCACTTCTTGATCATTTCTAGCTTCTCGACCGTGCGTTGCTTCTCTTCTCGCTCTCATTTGCGTATATTAGCCATCATATATGCTTAGTGCTTGCTGTAGCTCCACCTCATTACCTTATCCTACCCATAAGCTTAAATAGTCTTGATCTCGCGGGTGTGAGATTGCTGAGTCCTCGTGACTCACAGATACTTCCAAACAGTTGCACGTGCCGATGATACCAGTGCAGGTGAAGCAATCGAGCTCAAGTGGGAGCTCGATGAAGATCTTGGTCGTTGTTTGTGTCTTTTCCGGATGATCAGTAGTGGTGCCCAGTTGGGAAGATCGGGGATTTAGCATTTGCGGTTGTCTTCTTTTTATTTTGGTCCGTAGTCGGACCTTTGAATGTACTCTGGATGATGTATGTTTAACTTGTTATTTGTGTGAAGTGGCGATTGTAAGCCAACTCTTTATCCCTTTCTTATTCAGTACATGAGATTGTGTGAAGATGACCCTTCTTGCGACAAAAACCACCATGCAGTTATGCCTCCAAGTCGTGCCTCGACACGTGGGAGATATAGCCGCATCATGGGTGTTACACGATCCCATACCCATACCCGCTCTGCCCGATGGGTTTCAAATTTCCCTATTTATATACCCATGGGTAACTTTTTGTCCCATACCCATACCCTAATAGGGTTTTTACCCGCAGGGTATACGGGTAATGGGTACCCATTGCCATCCCTATCCACGTCTCCATGGGATTGGCAGCCCTGCCAAGAAGCCTCACACCGCTGCCATCGCAGCACTTGCCGATGTAGTTGCATAGCCGAGGACCAACGACCATCCAGTAGGGAAACCGGTTATGAGTCTGAACTCAGAAATGTATATCGGGTTAGTTAGACTCTTTTAACCTCGTAGCACCGCTGGTTTTCAAAAGAAGTGAGTAATGTGTAACTAGATCAGCAACGCGCCTTAGCGCGAGGGTGCCGGTCCAGCCGATTTGACCAAGCAGTGGAGATCAAGCCGCATGATGCATTAGTAGGATGGAAAGTTTAGCACATGTAACATGACAACTTAATCAAAGAGGTGCTACTTGCCGAAACCAACTCCCACATGCGTATGTCTATTAAAGATGGAAATGCAGAGAGTATATCAAGGAATTATACAAAAAAAGCTCAATGATCAAACCCCTGATATAGCCCTTTTTCAATTAACATATGATATTACTCAATATACCCCAGGATGGAAATATATCTAATATTAGTCAAAGAGTAGGTGATGGTAGATACTCACTACAGTAATCACACCGTAAAATATCTAAAAAATGGCCCTATCTACATGCCATCGGCGCATTTGTTATACAATGTGACATGAAATACCTAAGCAAGGTTTGGTATGATAGAAACCAAAAGCAGGCCATAGTATTAGTCCGAGATGACTTATGTACACTGTTTTTCATACTGCATAATAGTAAATTACATGGTTGACTATTGGATATATAACTTTGTCCACACGCCGTCCACACGCCTTCATCCAATTTGCTCGATATATAACTTTGTCAACACTCCTTCATTTGATTTGCTTGCATGTTGTGACACGCAGATCTGCTAAAGGACATATCGTGTTAGGCAAACTATTCAAACAATGTGTCTCATGGACAAGGAGAAAAAAATTTGGTCTATATGAAGGAGAATCACTCTGGACAATATACAGTGATCTGGATACAGTGTAGCTTCTTTAACATAAAAGAATATAAAAGATAAAATTAAAATTATTTTATCTTAGTATTATACATGGCCTACAATGGGCAACAGATAAGAATCACAAACCTATGGTGACACAAGAAGCCTCTGAAGCAAAGAAGGCGGCTCAGCGGTGACTTGAAAAGCGAGTGAGGTGGCACGCTGGCCTACATCTCGTCAAACTCTGGGTGGTGGCCATCAATAAGGTAAGATTCCATGAAACCACACATAATTATTTTCGCCTGCGAAGTGACAACATAAATAACCATGGGATCCTATTTTCTAGAAAAGGATCAACAATTAGAATGCTAGATCTTGGCAACAACAACATAATACATACTTCCATATCAGAGACATAAATTTCTTAATTCTGAAACAATGCACTTCTAAAATCTTCTATCTATCAACAACATAGTATTAGTGGTTGTGCTTTTAGCAACATAAACAATTAGAGACATGCAACAATGGTACAGACACATGATTCAGTAAAAGCCTAGAAAAGAAATCAATCTGAGTCACAAAGCGAAGGTAGAGAAACCTCACCGACTGAGGTAGGTATACATATGCTCAACTCAACCTGGACAGAGACACAACCAATAGAAACTCAACGTAAGTTAGTCTTCGTGAGAAACACAAGCAATAGAAGCTAAATAAAGCAACAAAAGGAACCAATATATAACTTTATCGGTACCCAGCATATATGGTTCAATTCTCTTTCAACTAAAATATATATGCAAAGGTGAGTCTGGTTACCTTGTATTAATTTAACAGAAATAATTTTGCTTCCCACGAAAACACAAACATGAACATAATTAGTGCAAGTCCAGTGCATGATTCTTTTTTTTTGAACAAAATGTATATGCAAAGGCGAGTCTGGTTATCTTGCAGTACTTTAGCAGATTTTTTTTGGCTTCCTACTGATATGCAAACATGAACATGTACTACTTAAAAAAAAGATAATCTGGAATAAAATATCAGTTACCAAAAAAAATGCTTCCAATTGGAACACAAACATGAACATATTTAGTGCAAGTTCAGAAAACAATTCAAGTTCGTTCGACAAAAATAGATGCAAAGGTGAGTCTGGTTATCATTCAGTAGGTTAACAAAAAATATAAGCTCAGTTGGCAACTCTCTCTGAACAAATCATACAGCAGCAATAGTGACAACAAAGCAATTAACTACATGAAGGTCATATAAAAAACAGAGTTTAAATCATCACACTGTCTGGATCAAAATATTACTACTCATTTACTGCTATCTCTAAGCATCTACAGACCCTATATCAGTGTTTACATCTGTGAGTACTTCCTTTGATTACAAAAATTGCGGAGTCACACTGATCATATTTTTGCAGCAATCCAGTAAAACCAGAGAGGGGACGTGACGTATATCAGCTGACCTATGCAAGTGCTCGGAGATGGCTGTTAGTGGAACTAGCTGAACCTAGCGAGCCATGAAACTAGATCTCTTCGTCAGCCATCGCGACCTAAACAGATCCAAGAAATTTCACAGAGTAGCTCAAAGCTAGACGCATAAGTTTAGCAAAAAGAATGGACCAAAAACACAGAGTCTGATAGATCAAAAATAGAGCAAGTCATTTATATAGAAATCAACACACTCACAGATCATTCATAATAATTAGATCAAGTCATTTGTACAGAAAGAGACCGAAGGTTGAGTAGTGCATTAGAGGGTAGCCCCACAGTGCAGGAAACATACATTAGAGGGTAGCCGCACAGTGCAGAAAACATATCCCATTGCTATGGACAGAAGTGTAGAACAACACAATCCACTCATTTTGTTCTGTGAGTACATACTTCGATGATAAAAGTCTCTACGAATTCCAAGGTGGTCCAACATGATACAAAGTGATCCTGGCCAAGATTATCACAATAGTGTGGTCAACCTGAGTCGTCAAAAATGATTTAGAGACAACATAAGTGGTGGATATATATATAAGCAGCAAAAGAAAGTACATGCGAACGACAACAGACAAACTCCAATTGGATTTCTTGCACAAACAGAAATGCAGGATACAAAGCAGAAGTTGATAACTTTCAGCAAAGCTTGATATAGGTGGACGAATCCAATAATAACTTAAAACTTTGACAACATATTCTGCTTGGTTTATTTATAAATTCTTTTTAACATGAGAATGCAAGAAACTCATTTCCTTGTGAAACCTCAGACGTTGATGGATACCCCCATGGAGTAAGATCCTTAGATACGGCATGCCACTTTTCTTGTTGCTAGAAACCCGTATCATTTCCACTCTCTTTTCAATGAAATGAAATGCAAAGGTCCTTTGCGTTTTCTTAAAAAAAACTTAATAGAAGTTGCAGAATATATAATGTGTAGAGCCACACACATCAAAAGTTATCTCTTAGTTACAACTATTACTAAGCACTATTAACTATGAATGCCTAGTTGTTGGCTGCAGTACAAATAAAGTTCGACAAGTATGGAACACACATTGGTACTAATCTGCTGATAACTACAAGAAAGTTTAGTAAGTGGCTTGCCTGTAGACGACTTGCAACATTTTCCCTACTGAGTTTCTCAATATTCATGAGCTCAAGTATCCTTTTCGGCAAACCTTCTGCATAAACATGAAAGAATAGTGAGCAAAAAAAGTTACTCCAGAAAAAAGTAGCTACAGAGAAGGAAGGTACTGGTAAGTTCTTACTGTCAATTCCAAGATGGTTGACAGTAGAGATGAATTTTCTATGTAGTTCAACAGACCAAGCAACATGCTGCCAGATATTCCTAAGCTCCTCAATGCGAACGGGTTTTAGGAGATAGTTGCAGGCACCATGAGTTATCTCCTGTATTACAGTATTTGTCTCTCCATTTACAGATAACACTACATGGAAAATAATTGGTTAGCACTGACATTTTTGCTTCCTCAATCAGAAGTACAAATCATAAGATTCGCTGTGCTGAATTGACATTTTGCATATAAAAGAATATACATCCAACAACTTTATAGCAAGGACTTGCTTACTTAAACAGTCAAACCTGCCAAGATTACAACATGCAGCCATATTACAGATTTACACTGGCAAACGTATCACCTGATTTAGAGCCACGTGCATGATTGAACAAATAATGAAAAATCACAATACATATACTTAAGAGTATATAAAAGTTGCTCGCTGTTTCCTAGTGATTGCTGAACCCAAGGCAGTTCAAGAAGAATGAGATGATAGCCAACTCATGGCAGAATACAGCAACGAAATAGGTCGGTGGTTCTAATGAAAGCAAAATAGAATATGAATATACAGTTGTACAAACAGCAAAGGGGAAAACTTCCTCCCACGGCAATCAAAATGCCAATTGCCTAAACACAGTGAACACATCATCCAAGGCCTATGTGGTACTATAACAGAACCTAGATTCACAAGTCAATGCAATTAAGTGTTGTCAATAACAAAGAGGGCAACATCTTTTTCCAAGATCTACTCGGAAGCTGCAAAAGTGGGCATACCTAGTGTATTTTGTTACAGTCACAAAGTGCTTCAAGAGGAAAAACAAGGAGCTCAGGGCTTGGACTTAGTACTGAGCTATGCGATATAATTGACAGCTGTAGCAATACAATGCAGAATGCGGTGGTTCTGATACAGACTGAAAGCTGGGCCTGTGGATTCACTTACTTTGTCACTAACTCAGCATGTTCATGAAGCGAAGTTCATCTCTGGGTATCTGATAAATTATAAGCGATGTCAATGCACATACTTGGTGTTAACACGACGCAGAGACCTTATTTAATTACCGTGATCTGAACTTGCCTGAGAAGTTTGTTCTTGCGCCGGCCAAGCCCATGACCTACAACCTCCTCCCAAAAAGGTAAGAGATAAACTATAAGTGATACTTATAGAATAAGATCTAGAGAATAATTACCATTTAAACATCAGTCAAGACTAAAAAAATACTGAATATGCAATGAGACTGAGTGGTTTCTTTCACCTGGTATTTCAGGGGAGTTCAACAAACAGGAACTTCAGTCACACAATGGTGTCTGCAGGGAAAAAGAAGAAATTAACATAAAGCAATGGGTATTCACCTTTCTTGTACTGCACTGTAGTTCTTGTTTGCCAAGAAGAGAGTAAGCATGATGCAAGTTTGACAAGCAAAACATGCAATCTGACTTGAAATATTCAGGTTGTTGGCAGGCACTCTACATGGATACAAAACCTCGAATCTGTAAAGAACTGGAAAGAAGACAAGATATGCACACACCAAGATACAAGGCATAAAGTTACACAAATTCGTGTTGTACATTGATGCCTATACAAAAATCAAAACGCAAAAACCTCCAATATCCCATTTCCAATATCCATGAAGCCATATACTGACTTCCTCTTTTCGAAAAAAATACCAACTTCCTACACAGAAACAATTTTATACCGTTTTATGACTTATACTGGAACTCCCTGGAAGGCAGCTAAAGCAAAAGTCCGACTCGCAGCGGGAACACGGTGGCAAATTTGACTATTCTGACCTGTGGACGAAATCAATTCACAAAATGAACTGCTCGTGAAACAATTTCACAGCCCTAACATTTTTGTGTGGCGCCCGCCACGGCGGCGCCACACCCTACGGTGCAGCGCCCAGCCTGGAGGCGTTGCACTTCAGTCCACCGTGGCAGCCCCTGGGCCCGCACCTAGCAGTGCAGCGCCTCTGAGCTAGGCGCCACACTTGTAATGTGCAGCGCCTCTGAGGTAGGCGCCACACATTTAAAGTGCAACACCCAGCTCGGGGGCGCTGCACTGTGACTTATCCACCCACTCGGCTGGCCCCCCTCCCCCACCCCCCCACACCACACCCAACCCGAGCTTTCCCCCCTCTCCCACTCTCTCCCCCTCTCAAATCCTCTCCCAAATCTTGCATATTCGAAGAATTTGTCCGTGGATTTCGAAGTCAAACCCTCCCTCAAGGTAATCTCCTCCGATCCCCTTGTTTTGATCCAAGTAAAGTTGTCCCATTGCTCATTTCTTGCTAGTTTGGGGGAACCCTAGTTTTGTTTGGATCTAAAGATTTGCATGGAGATGTGAGATGTTTGTTTGCCAATTTCTATGATTAGGCTTTGTTAGTATGCTAGGGTTATTCTTATGGGTGTTCTTATGTTGGTGCTAGGGTTAGGTTTAGGGCTAGGGTTATGGTTATGGTTATGGTTAGGGTTAGGGTTGCTGTTTGATATATATATATATATATATATATATATATATATATATATATATATATATATTAGGGTTTCTATTCCGTGTTAATCCTTGGATTAGTACTCATGGAAGCAATGTTACCTTGTGTTTCTTGGAATGCTTATAGGGATGGGAGAACATGTGTGTTTGTTCATCATGGGGACAAAGACGCCTTTTTGAGAGGCAATATAGAACCGGACCCGGATGAGATTGACATGGTGTTTGATAGTAGTCCTAGCTATGCGGAGCTTTTGCAACAAGTTAGGAAAGATTTGAATTGGATGGACCCTAATGATATCATTGAGTTGGAGGGAAGGCATAATGTTGGTCTTGGAATGCACGTTCGTTGGAAGACAATGCGTGTCAACTCGGAGCAACGTTGGGTTGCATACAAGGAGACGGTGGCCGAATCACTAGACAAGGCTCTTGAGTTATTTGCAACGAAGAAGGTTGATTCAAGATTGCATTTGGACTTGAACCGGAACCCCTCCCCTTTGGTTGCTAGTAGCCCCCCACCCTTGAAGCGAGATGAAATTGTTGAACCTCTTTTGACCCAAGAAGTGAGGCCAACATTGAGCCCGTTTACAAACAACCAAGATGAAGTTTTGCAAGAGGACAATGATGAGTATGCGGACGATGACAATGAATTTGATCTCCATGACAACAATGTGGGCGATCTCAACAAATATCATTTGCAAGAGACAATGGACCAATCCATCCCTTTTTCCCGTGCATATGCATCGGACTCGGATGACGATGGTCCCGATGAACAAGTTGATGAGGATGGGTTCACGGTGAAGGAGGCCGAAGCTTTTGAGAAGGTATTTCGTCGGGATCATCGGACTACATTGTTCAAGGATGTTAGTCTCGCGGATGAAGCCGTGGTAGATGGTGGCCAATGTGCACCTCTTGGGGTTAGGCCAAGCTCTCACCGTGATTTGGGAGACGAAAAGAACCGGATTGCTAAAGGTTCTAAGTTCGACACCTTGTTGGAATTGAAAATGTGGCTCGACAACTACTCGGTTACGCATTATCGTCCACACAAGGTGGTGCACTCGGACGTCAATGTGCGCTACACGGTTGCATGTGCATGTGAAGATGAAATATGTCCGTGGATGTGCGTGCATGACCATGGAAAGGAGGTCCAAGTTGGCATGTAGTGAGTTGTGTGCCAACTCACATGTGCCAAGGCAAGAGGGTGGATGGCAAGATCGTGTCTCAAAACCACAAACAACTCACGTCCGAGTTCATCACTTACAGGCTCTCCAACTCAATATCCACACTTTCAACAATGAGCGTCCAACATGTCATTGACCTTGTGAAAGCCATCTTTCATTACAAGGTGAAGTACGGCAAGGCATGGAAAGCGAAGCAAGCCGCATTTAAGATGTTGTATGGTACATGGGAGGAAGCATACAACCGAATCCCTAGGTTGTTGCTAGCCATGGCCACGACAAACCCGGGCATGGTTCATGTGGTCGAGCCTCATGGGCACCAAACAACGGTTCACGAAGGAAGAAGAGTCAGAGTATTTGGCCGTGCTTTTTGGGCGTTCGAGCAATGTGTGAGGGCTTTCGAACATTGTAGACCGGTCATCGCAATTGATGGCACGTTCTTGACCGGACAATACAAGGGCACCTTGTTGGTTGCGATAGCAAGTGATGCCAATAACCGTGTGTTGCCATTGGCATTTGCTTTGGTTGAGGTGGAAAACAATGACAACTGGGAGTGGTTTCTTTATCTTTTGAGGACGAAGGTGTTACCCCCTCAAAGGGAAATTTGTGTCATATCGGATCGGAATCAAGGAATTCTTAACGCGGTGGAGATTGACATTCCCGGGCATGCTCCGTTGCATCATCGATGGTGCATGAGGCACTTTTGTTCGAACTTCTATAGGGCATGTGGCGTTAAGGAGTTGGCCGACGATCTTCAAGATTGTTGTCTCGCTTTCTCCGAAAGGCGCTTCGCCACTTTGTACAACAAATTGCTCGCACACAAAAAGCTTGATGCCGGGGGTCAAGACTTTCTCAATAGGCACCTTCAATACCGGGACAAGTGGTCACGTGCTTTTGATGAAGATGGCCGGAGATACGGTCAAATGACAAGCAATATGGCCGAATGCTTCAATAGGGTGCTCAAAGGTGCACGTGGATTACCCGTGACGGCAATAGTTCAATACACATTTGACAAGATGAATGCGTACTTTGTAAAGTACTCGATGGAAACCGATGCGCAGATAGCGGGCGAGAACCCACGGAAGTACAAGTATAAGTTCCCACCCAAAGTAGATGAATGGTTGGTATTTCAATCGCGGAAGGCGGACTCAGAAGAAGCTATATTGTATGACAACGAAGAGTGGAAGTACGAAGTGAAAGAGCCAGGAGGAACCACAAATGATGGCCGGCAACATGGAGGGAAGGCTTTCAAGGTGTCGTTAACATAGTGTGATTGCACTTGCGGGAGGCCATTGTTGCTTCATCTCCCGTGCTCACACTTGTATACGGCCGGTCGCGTTAGGAATGTGGACATCAATCACCCACGCATCGTGAGGGAGTCGGAGTTCTCAATTATGACGGTCAAGAAAACATGGGCTCCCCGCTTTCACCCGTACTTTGACCAATCACAATGGCCGGAGTATCATGGAGTTCAACTATGGTCGGATCCGGAGTTGAAGGTTGTTAAACGGGGTAGACGTAAGACAAAGCGTCTTAGAGGCGACATGGATGGATGGGGCCATGGTGGCCGCCGCGAAGCGAGCAATGACCAATTCCAAGAGCCTCGTGAGAGGTCCCGTTGTGGGGAGTGCAGAGGTCAAGGCCACAACAAAAAGAAATGTACGAAACCAAGGAAAAGGTCCAAGACAAATGATGCAAGCACAAGCCAACAAGGGGGTACACAAGGGAGTCAACCAAGTGGTAGCCAACAAGTGCCAAGCCAACCAAGAGGTAGCCAACAAGTGCGAAGGCAACCACGCGGTAGCCATCAAGTGCCAAGGCAACCAAGTGGTAGCCAACCTAGTGGTAGCCAACAAGTACCAAGCCAACCAAGTGGTAGCCAACCTAGTGGTAGCCAACAAGTGCCAAGGCAACCAAGTGGTAGCCAACCAAGCGTTAGCCAAAGAGGATCTAGGCAACAAAGAGGTCGGCAACTAGGACTTACAAGAGGCCGTGGTGGTGGTAGAGCTCGTGGTGGTGGTCTAGGCCGTGGTGGTGGAAGAGCTCGTGGAGGTGGTAATGGCCGTGGTGATGGTCTAGGCCTTGGTGATGGTCTTGGCCTTGGTGGTGGACTTGGCCGCGGTGATGGACAAGGGCAAGGTCGTTATAGAGGAATGGTTGGATACCTAGATGGACCGTTTCCGTATGTTCCTCACTAACTATAATGTATCATATGTTTTTGTTTTTTCATATGTTCTTGTTTTTTCATATGTTCTTCTTTTTCATATGTGCTTCCATTTGTTCTTATTGTCCCTACTAACCATTATGTTTCACTCATTGTAGGTATGGCGGCTTCCCAACCCAACAAACCAACGATGAAGGAGGATGGCGAAGATGAGATGGCGGGATGGTGGGAGAAGGCTGCCAAGAAGCTTAGAGAGGAGGATGCAGCCAAGCTAAAGAAGAAGAAGGAAGAGGAGCTTGAGACGGAGAGGAAGAGAAGAGAGAGAGGAAGACAAGCGATGTTCGCTAGGGAGCAAGCGTTGGTGAGGAAATGTGAGGAGGCACAGAAGAAGCGTTTAAAGGATTTTTCAAGAGAAAACGATGAAGCTTTGGGCAATTGCAGCTGAAAAAGAAGAGAGGGAGAATCAGATATTCATGGAGAGGGTGGTTAAGGAGGCTCGCCTCATAAGGAAAAGGGAGGAGGAAGAGGAAGAAGAGAGGAAGAAGAAGAAGGGAAAGGGGCCTTGCTCTACGCAATAGAGCTATTATGTGTCATGAACTATGTCTCCTTCTCAATGTGTCGTGAACCATTATGTCTCCTCCTCGTCGATTTGGTTGTAAGAACTACTATGTGTCGCGAACTACTATGTCTCCTCCTCGACGATTAGGTTGTAAGAACTATTATGTGTCGTGAAGAACTATGTGCCGTGAAGTACTATGTGTCGTGAAGAACTATGTGTCGTGAAGTACTATGTGTCGTGAAGAACTATGTGTCGTGAAGTACTATGTGTCGTGAAGAACTTGCTATGTATCAATCCTACCTCACATCATGTTAGCTATGTATCAATCCTACCTCACATCATCTTACTATGTTTGCATATGCAAAAAAAACACTAAGTACAAGTGCAACGCCCACGCTCCAGGCGCTGCACTATGGAGTGTGGCGCCTCCAGACTAGGCGCCACACTGGTCTGTAGCCTGTCCAAACTTCTGTTGCTCTCTGGATAGGTACAGACATGTGCAGCGCCTAGCAGGGAGGCGCCACACCCCATAGTGCAACGCCCGGCCCTTGCACTATGGGGTGTGGCGCCTCCCTGCTAGGCGCTGCACATGTCTGTACCTATCCAGAGAGCAACAGAAGTTTGGACAGGCTACAGACCAGTGTGGCGCCTAGCCTGGAGGCGCCACACTCCATAGTGCAACGCCCAGCGGCTAGGCGCTGCACTGTGGAGTGTGGCGCCTCACAGCTAGGCGTTGCACATGTATGTACCTATCCAGAGAGCAACAGAAGTTTGGACAGGTTACAGACATGTGTAACGCCTAGCTGCGAGGCGCCACGCTCCACAGTGCAGCGCCTAGCCGCTGGGCGTTGCACTATGGAGTGTGGCGCCTCCAGGCTAGGCGCCACACTGGTCTGTAGCCTGTCCAAACTTCTGTTGCTCTCTGGATAGGTACAGACATGTGCAGCGCCTAGCTGGGAGGCGCCACACCCCATAGTGCAACGCCCACGCGCCAGGCACTGCACTATGGAGTGTGGCGCCTCCCGTTGCACATGTCTATACCTATCCAGAGAGCAACAGAAGTTTGGACAGGCTACAGACCAGTGTGGCGCCTAGCCTGGAGGCGCCACACTCCATAGTGCAGCGCCTGGCGCGTGGGCGCTGCACTGTGGAGTGTGGCGCCTCCCAGCTAGGCGCTGCACTAACACTTAGTGTTTTTTGCCATGAAGACTGTCATTTTCAACCACAATTCAACATTACCAAAGACTGTCATTTTCAGTAAGGTTCAAATAGTGTTGAACGAAGACATCATTACCAAATAGTGTTCAAATAGTGTCATTTTCAGCCACAATTCAACATTACCAAAGACTGGGCGTTACACTGTTGAACGACCATCACAATAAATTCAAGTTTAACATAAAGCTACCATAACATAGAGCTACAATAAGTTCAAGTCCATCACTCTAACTTCAACGACATAACAAGTTCCACATTACTAAGAGCTACCACCACTCTGGGTTGAACATTACTAAGGATGGATAGTGCTTTCCGCACTTGCTGGTTCCTCCCCCCCTCTTGACAGCAATCTTCTTCACCTTCCTAGGACGAGGAACCCGCTCCGGCTCCGGCTCCGGCTCCGGTACCTCCACGTCGTCCATTTTGTCCTCCAAATAGTCATCCAAAACTTGCATCCGCGAGGTGCCGACCGTCCTTTTGCCTCTTTGAGTGAAGTCCTCAGGTGTGTATTTGTTGATTCCCTTCCTAGGCTTTAACTCATATGCAGACCGAGCCTTGTAGGTCCCCAAGACCATATCATCAGGAACCTACGCATGCATAAAAGATATGGAAAGACCGTGTGTGAGGATATAGTTAGCAATGCATCAACAATTGGATATATCCTCATGCCATACCTCTTGGGTGACCACACCCACATCCTCATCCTCCAAAGGATCAGTGTTGCCAGAAGTTGGATCTGATGGTGTCGCCGACCTAGAACGTTCTGGTGATACATACTCGGGGTCACGACAACCGAAAAGGTTTGATAGCCACCTTAACTTTTGGCCCTGGCGCTGCAACATGAACAAGTGAATGAGACATCGAAAGTACCAACACATGTTAAGTGCTAGTATGAAGGAGATGTGAACCTTAATGAAAGCTCGAAGTGCACCTTCCCCATTGCTTTTGCCAGCCGGGGCCGTTTGCAGAATAGTGTCGGTCTCATCAGCTGCTTTCTTGATCTGGGCACGCTATAAACAGAAACGGTGTTAACGTGTTATGCAAGTGAACATGTGAGTAGTGCGAATGGAAAAGCAAAAAGGGCAAATACCACAAAGTTCATCATTGGAGCTGAAGGGATAACTGAGTTTCCTTTCCTGATCAATGAGTTGTACTGGTGCTGGGCAACCTCATCAAAAACGGTGGGTTCTTCCAAAATCTCTTCGGCGTACACCGGCTTGCATACCTCCACACGGGTGCTTGCAAGAAACCAGGTGAGATAGTTGTTGAACGCGATCGGGCAGTGCTCCCGAAGCTGGGCTCATTTTCCAGCCCGAGCTTGCTCCACAGCATACTTGAACTGTATGATGTACTTGCTGTGATGCTTGGACCAATCCTTGATCTTCCGCTGCTTTTTCTTATCCAACCTGCAAGTTAGAAACAGAATATTAGCATCATCGAAACTGCCGAGAAGCCGCTAAATGCTCAAGGTTGATTATATCTTACGCGTGTAGCATTATGTCCGTGTCCTCCCACTCTGGCGGGTGTGGCTGGAACAAACCAAACTGGCGGAACACCCGATGTGGCTGGTGAATCTCAACCACCCAGTTGCATATGAGTGGACACCGCATGTGCCAGAGATCCCTATCTCTAAGGCACATCAGATTCAGCTTGAACTCTAGAGGGTTCCCAAAGCTATCTCCTTTTCCATACGATTCCCATTCAACCTACAAAATGGGATAGAATGCAAAATTGATATCGAGTTACGATAGAAGCATCAAAATCACTTATGGAATGTCGATTCACCTGCTCAGGCGTGATCGCGTCCATCTCGCTCCTGTACAGCTTGTACATGACCGAGGGATCATCCGTCATCTCATTTAACACATCCCACTTGTAAGCCCAAGTGGGGAGTCGTAGTGGGTCGCCTTTGTCGTCCCAATCCTCGAACTTCACGATCTTGGGTCGTCCAACCGGCAAACGCTCCCAGCTCCATATGGAGAGTGCGAGCAAACAACCACCAATACCTCCAGATAGCCTACAAGAGGCTTCGTCCAACTGCACATACAAAAGAACTTGTTTGAATTAACAGCAAGATTGGATTCATAATGTACCAATGAAGTGAAACATAAACAACTTCATACCTGTCTATACAAGTAAGCCAGTGTCGCCGAACCCCAACTCCATTTGCTATCGAAGACGGTCAACGCCTTGAGCCACATCCATGGAGCATTATTGCCTGAGCCATCAGCAAACATAGTCCTGGATATCACGTACCACATGTACACACGAGCATATGTCTTCACCGTGTCCTCATCAGCATCTTCAGGGCAAATACTGAAGTTCGATACAATCCACGTGAAAGTAGCACCGAGCACCGGCGAGGACTCTAACCTTCTTCTTGCCTTCTTCTTCTGGTTGGCGAGGCTCCGGAGGAACATTACCAATAAGAGCAAACATCTGCTCGCGCCACCCATCAGAATCGGTGCTCATACATAGAGGATTCCCGTCAATAGGAAGACAGGTGATCATAGCTATATCCTGGAGCGTCACGGTCATCTCCCCGGTCCGAAGATGGAAAGTGTGTGTCTCCGGCCTCCAATGATCAATAAGCGCGGTGAGTGCTGGAGCATTGTTGGGTGGCGTCGACCGGCTGACCAACTGAATGAAAGGGAGAAGTCCTGTCTCCCTAACATACGGTGTGTACCGCTCGTCATAGCGCATCCCCCCAGGTTAACCCCGTGAGCCCGAAGCTTCAGAGGTGCAAGCTCCTACAAACAAACAAACAAATCATTACATATGGGGGATATGTGTTTGAAAAAAAACACGAAATTCATAACACCGGCAACTTTCATTATTACCCGCTGCTCCACCGACATAGCGTACGACCGGTGTTGTTTGTCCCAGTGATCATTGATTAGCCAAACCATCCTAACAATTTGAAAGAAAGCTTTCTTGTCAACACGATTATCTTTTGAATACAGAAAAAGTAAAGTACTAAAACTAGATGCAAAATACAAAGCATATGTATCCAAAACATTCTTGCCAATAGAAATGTAATTTCAATAAACTAAACTAAGCCTACCTCATGCAAGATTCAATACAAATATATTTTCCATATAAATAAAATGTCAACCTATGTATCCAAACTATATAAATAACATGTCAACCTATGTATCCTAACCACATCCTAATCTAACAAAGGTTCACCAAATCTAATACATGCAAGATTTAAACAAAAGTTCCCCAAATCTAATACATGCAAGATTCAAAAAGGGTTCCTCAAATCTTCAAAATACCATATTTTCTATGGATAGAAAGAAGGGGATCGGAAGAGAGTACCTTCTAGGATGAATTGAAGAAGAAATGCACGAACCAAATCGTCGGATCTGAAGGATTTGGGAGAGGGGATTGAGAAGGGGAGAGGAGGAAGCCGCCGGCGCGCCCCTTCTGTAACTGCTGGAACGAATGGGTGGGGTGGGGGGAGGGGGAGCGGGCGCCTGGGATCTAAGTCACAGTGCAGCGCCTACGAGCCGGGCGCTGCATATTATACATGTGGCGCCTAGCTCGGGGGCGTTGCACATTACATGTGTGGCGCCTAGCTCGGGGGCGCTGCACTGCTGGGTGCGGGCCCAGGGGCTGCCACGGTGGAATGAGGTGCAACGCCCCCGTGCTAGGCGCTGCACAAAAAGGTTACAACAATGAAATTTTTTCGCCGGCAGTTCATTTTGTGAATTGATTTCGTCCACAGGTCAAAATAGTCAAATTTGCCGAACACGGTACCGAGAATGTCAATGGCAACATCCGTTTAGAAGCAGCACTGTTCTATGTTATGCAGTTCTGTATAACTAAATAACACACATGATGACAATCCTATGGCCCGAGACTTGTCTTTGATATCACGCCAATGTACAGAAACATACCTATAAAGCAGATAAGCAAATCATCCGAGAACACCTCAACCCCACAACGTCTGCTGCATCAAATCTGGGAGAAAAGGAAGAAGAGGAGAGGGTGAGAACCATAGCAGACCAGAGAAGAGGAGGAGGGGGGATGAACTCACCGAAAACAAAGGAGCCTCAGCCCGATGCGCCCCTGCAAGGCTGCACCTCGTGGCCAGCGGGAAGCGGAACCGCACGTGGGGGCAAGGGAGGAGACGGAGAGGAGCC
Source organism: Aegilops umbellulata (assembly GCA_032464435.1). Classification (NCBI taxonomy): domain Eukaryota; kingdom Viridiplantae; phylum Streptophyta; class Magnoliopsida; order Poales; family Poaceae; genus Aegilops; species Aegilops umbellulata. Next base: position 280,936,235 of record CP136057.1, read on the forward strand.
GTAGGAGTCCACCGGAGCCGCGCCGGCGGCGAAGGCGCTTCCCAGCCTGAAACCCTAGCCACGGCTGAGGGTCGTGGGCGAGTGCGAGAGGCCGTGCGCCGCGGTTCTAGCCGGATAGGAAGAAGAGGCGGAGCAAGGGGAGGTCCTCGGTGTGGGGAGGGGAGGCGCCGGGCAGGGTGAGGTCGGGGACGGGGGCCGAGGGCCGAGGCAAGCGGCAGCGACGGCAGCGGTGCGATGGCAGGGGACGTACGGGAGATCGAGGGAGGTTGAGATGGGGATTGGTCGCTCTCCCTCGCCTCATCGATCCACAGGCCAATCAGCCGCCAACACGTTTCACGGGCCTATGCGAAATTCCACTTTTGCCCTCGGTGAGATCTTATAATTATAGGCGGTGGCACGAAGTTTTGACACTGTTTCGATCTACAGTAACTTGCCTTGATCCAACGGCCTCTATCTCCTCATCTCATGATCGGACGGCTGAGAACGCATCAAGGACCTGATCCAACGGCCAGGAAGGGCTAAACTCTGAGGAGGCTGGGGTTCTCCCAGTATGTATCTTACGCGATGTGTAACCTGGGGATTGGGTTGCAATAATAGAAAAGTGCAAGATCGGCGGAGCGAATCTAACATATAAAGCCTCCTATGGTACCCGCTAAACAAGCGCCATCACGGTTTGGAAATCATCCTGCGCGCATGATCTGCCTTGCTATCCACTGAAGTTGTACTTTCTATCTCGCTGGTATATATCTGGGCGTTCATTTTTCTATACGTTGTGTGTTCGGGTTACAATGGATGACGCCTGGGCCACCCTTCTACACGGGCCCTCTGTACAGTCACAGTGAGTGTGTGTGCGCGCGTTCAGCTCGAAAAGAGGATGGGTCATAACTATCGTGGGCTGTAGGGCGTGCGGTCAAAACCTAGCCCCCAATCCCCTTCCGTCCTGAGCCCCGCATCCCACGCCCCACTCCATCTCCTCCCATGCACTCCGCCGCCGCCATGGCCCTCCTCCTCCCCTCGGTTTTTCTCCTCTTGGCAGAAGGACGGCGGGCGTTCAACTCGGCACGGCGAGCCATGGGTGACATCTTTCTTCCTCTCCAAAGCAAGGGAAGGGGAGTGGAGGCCCCAGATCGAGGAGCGGAGCGACGCCCAGATCCGCAGCGGCACTGGCATCAGTGCGCCGTCGTCCACGTGGTCCTCGAGGAAGGCCATGGATGGATGGGGGCGGAACCCTAGCCCCACACCCACCCATGGATGACGACAGCGGTGGCCTTCTCTCGGTCGGGTGGGGAGCGAAACTTGTGGCGGCCCTCGACACCCGCGACGAGCTGCAGCACCTAGACTTCAAAGGTAGGCACGCACGCCCTCCATCCTCCTCCCCTCCCCTCCTCTCTTCTTCTTCTTCTTCTTCTTCTGGATGACCCCTGCGGTTGGATTGGTTTCTGCAGGCAGGCCATCACAATGGGAATGGAAGGATGATCACCATGGCGGGCGTGCAGGTGCAGGCCATCACCATGGCCCCGTATGTCGTCCTACACTATACTTTCCTGAAGCATGCATATGAAACAAATCTCTCGAATACTACTACACAGATTTCTCTTTTGTGCAGCAGCTAGATTTTCGGGCACTAAAATTATTGTTTGTTGCAGGCACGTTTTACACAAACACGGGCTGTTTCAATGGCTCAAACTGTTGGTCCTCCCATGGCAATGTTCCCTGCTGGTGTTCATGGAGTTAGTCAGCAACTTTTTTATGGCCAGCAAACTTCACCTTTATTAACCCACTACAGGAGAGCAGAGTTAACTTTTCCCTGATGCATCCAGACCTTGTCAGCTAGCTAAAGTTGATTTTAATTTCTTGATTTTTCTTTACACAATGTGCGTAGATCTGAGAAAGAAGAGAAGAAGAAGAATCCTGAGGAAGATTTTGGTGAAGAACAAGGTTGATTATCTCTCTCCCTAACAAAGTCACGTTTGTTCCTCATTTTGATGTTATGATTTATTTTATTTTGCTTATATTCCAGTGACCTATTTCTATATAGAATGCATATTTCCTAAGAAAGAGAGAGAGAATTGGGGGATAGTGGCATTAGGACTTAAATTCTTTGCCTCCAGCAAAAGAAATGATTCCTGTATGCCTCCCTTTTTGTGTTATCTCACTTTTTTTTAAGTTGGGTAGATATCACATAATCGTGGCTGCAACTAATGTCCAAAATTCTTAGTGTCAGTACACTAAGATTTACCTTATTTTGGTATCAAGAACTATATATGCTCAACATGGTGTCGAGGTGCATATAGCTGCTGTGGTGTCTGCGGGTATTCTCACGCCCGCCTCTTTCCCCTCACTATATGAACCCTTTCATCAGCTTCAAAATGTTTCAAGAAAATTCACACATATCTATGGTTCATTATCATGACTTTGCAAGTTCACAGAATAATCAATCATTGATGAGCGTATTTTTTTTAACATTTGGAAGCATGAGGAAACTTGTAACAGCAAAATAGAGCAGATGAAGCTGCTTTTTAGCCTCTCGTTCTTGTCGTTTTGGTGCAGATGGCAAATCAAATGATGTCTCTTCACAAAACATTGAAGATACATAGTGCGCTCTGACATCTACGTGTAAGATTCGTTTTGAATTTTCTGAAGCTTCAAACACACACTTAAAAAGGGAGCACGTGTGTTTGGTATTAAAAGAAAATGTCCAGATTGTAGAGGTTTTACTGGGTAAATGTAGGTGGAATAGGGAATGACTGTAATGCATGCACTACAAAAGATGGGTTCTTACGACTGTCCAACAGGGACATTTGTACCAGCACATAAGTTGTACGACTCAGTTTTCTCTCCAGTAAAATCAACCTGTTATGCAGAAGTGACACCCTGTTATGCAGAAGGTGGTTACAATTAGATATACTCCCTCTGTGCACTTTTATAAGACGTTTCAGACAGCTGACATGAACTGTTTTGGGTGATGTATGAATTGGCTACAACGTCTTATAAGTGAACTGAGCGAGTACCTTTTCCCTATCTTGGTAAAGGTGCTAGGAAAGTTGTTCTGTATGAAATATAACTTTCTCACTGGTTAATTTCTATTCTAGGTGGTATGCATAATCATGATTTTCTGTGCAGACTTGTTTCACTGCAACCCCCACAAAAGGAGCAGCCGGGTGAGGAGGGAAAGCATCACCGAAAGGTATATATTTCACGTGATATTCACTATGCGTGAAATGACCTTCTATTTACTGAATCAGTGCTGATTGTTCTATCATAGACCGGACATGCTGAATAATGGTAGTATGCGTGTGATGTATCTACTCTTTTTTCCCTTCTTCAGTTTAAGAATTTTTATGTGCTAGCTGCAGATTAGGAGGTACAAATGACAGGTACATAAGCTCCTTCAACTATTTGATTAAAGGTATAATTTGACTACTCTCTTCTTTCTTTTTCTCTTCAAGTTCTCACGGTTTTGTCTCTTTTGAAACCTCAAACAGAGAACATATGGTTTGGTGCTGCCAATATATGTGTTGGCTACAGAGCCATAGAGATAATAATTGATGGTCAAATCCATCTCTGCATTTAAAGGGATCAGATTACCCAGATCATCCATTCGTGGCGTTTTCTTGCGTTCATGGAAGATTTGGTACTCTTTTGCCCTTTCTTTGCAATACTTAGCTACTATCTGCAGTTTTTGTATCAACCGAAGGATTGAGTTAAACTCTCCTTTGTCATAGTCTGAGTGTTTCACAGTTTAGTGGTAACTGACTTTTGATGTTAATTGCTAATCAGATAGTAATATACTGATGTAAATAGGACTCTTTCAGAAAGTCACTCCATATAGTTGAATTTGAGGTTTCTCTAATAATTGTTGTTACACAAAGATCATCTTGCTTCGATGGCAAAATTGATGGAGAGTTTTATTGCCCCATCTTGTATTTTTGGGCATGGTTATGTCGGGTGATATATACTATTTGCATAAACAACACCTTGTTGAAAGTGTTGTTCGGTCACTTTCAGGCTTTCCGCATTTTTGATTTTATTATATACAACACTTTCAGAGCAGGAGATACACGAATCTCCCTAATATTTCATTTATCTCTTTGTTGATATATACCATTTTTGCCTATCTCTTGCCTATTTCGCATGATTAGCGTGATAAGCAAGCCCTGCACTTCTATTTACTATTAAGTGCCAACTGAATTTCTAATAATGCTGTTTCAGGGATGATACAATCCAACTGTTGTCTTTGGTGTGTTTTTGGATGGACTAATCTGAAGATGCTGGCTAGTTTGCACTGCCGTCATATAGTCTAGAAGCAAGGGCAAGGATTATAGGGATAATAAAGGTACAATGCTCCCAGTATATTTTATTTTTTGGCGAAGTTTTGGTGCTTGCATAAGAAAGTAACACCATCATTATACCTACTGCTCTTTTTCCAGGCAATTCACCATCCGGAGGAAATGCCAACTAATATTTTTTGGTACTATTTCTGTTAACGAGGTAAAATTACTACTACTTTTTGAAAGCTCTTTTTGTTGCATGTTCTCCTTTCTTAATCTTCTATTTGTTCAAATTTACATACCCAAGCTTGTAATTCTTATTACCCAATGAATCTCACCATTTTATCATTTTCCTAAAAATTTATACTCACATAGTTTCGTTTTTCATATGGGTGATCTTCTGTTGCCCTGATTTGGTGCGCATATAGCATGGGACATTATAGGCTTATTTTATTTTCTCTTCGTTCATGCACTAATGCGTAAATCTTTTGGTTATGCCCTTATTATTTAGTCTAGAGCTATGCAATGACAACCATGACTTTAGTGTTCAGGTGACTGCCATTTATAGACTAAAGAACCTTTGACATCTTATCTAAATTCTTTAAGGCTAGATATTAGGTATGCCCAATTAAGTACCTTATACCAGTACCTTAATTAACCTCTTCTGACTATTGACTGTGAACTGTTGTAGTAGGACTCCGACTTTCAAAGTTATTAGGCATGTTGACATGTTTTTATTTTAGTTTGTACAGTTTTGTGTTATGGCTTCAGGTTACTGCCGTAAGAAACTACAGTAAACTCTGACGATGCATAAAAAAAATTCAGATCTAGCATAGTTTTTGTATTTGGATTTTGTAACTAATTGTGTGATGCCTTATGTTAAAATGCTTATTTGTTCTCCAAGTAGGCCAATGACGGCAGATAGCAATGACACATATGCATATCAACAATTCCAGGGAAGTGGCATTTGTCATGATGCATGTGTGTGTGTGTAATCATTTGCGATTTAATTGGAAAATACACTTCAGCATCTGAAGCACTCAGCTAAATATTTTATACTACAATATACCCATCTCGATGATTAGAGCAGCCCCAGCTGCTAATTAGTGCTAATTAGTACTCAAATGTTGAATCACTCAGCTAAGTATCAACACTGCCCTCGAGACTTGACTATTAGCACAGTAGCAACGAGCTAACAAAAAATTCTACAGATTCATCAAACACCAAAGGAGGTTTGTTTTTACCTGTGCAGCAATGGCAGCCACCATGGTCTTGTTGGAGCCTCCCTTGCCCTGGAAAGTCACAAGCTTCACGGAGTGCCGGCACAGCCTGAACAGATGCCACCTACACTGGAAAAAAATTGAATTATATAAAGGATGGTTAGATGCTTTTGGTTGTACTGATGATAATGGATATCATGCAAACTGCATTCTCAACTGATTTTTGTTCCTTTTTAGTGAACCATGCTATAATGGAAAAGAACCATGCGATGAAAAAAGGAAGGCACAAAGAGCTGTTGGATGATGATTTTGATGATTATGACAACGACCATTATTAAGAAAGGCATTTCTTATATCTGTACAGATAACATGGTATTTCTTATAATGATCATTGGGAGAAGCATGACTACACTCGCAAAATCTTTGTTGGGTGTCTCCCGCTTCCGGTACACGATGGTATAGCTTCATAATCCTGAACCAGTTATGTTCAACACAGTGAACATGAATGTACTTCTAACACTTCCTTTGGCATTCGTTTCTGGCAGCCAACCTTAGCAGATTCTTCAGTATTGAATTCAGGCCTGTGGAGGAAGCAATAGTAATTGCCTTTTCTAGGAGTACTGAATTCGGACCTATGGATGAGATTCCCATAATCAGTGTCAGATCATCAGTCTCCAAGCTCACCACTTACCGCCAATATCACTGAGAATGCTCCTTATAACACTGACAGTCCACATGGTGATGCATGCAGTAAGAGCAATGTCCAGAGCCAGCATGATGATGAGTGCAGCAGAAGCAATGGCAAAAGCCTGCCGGATGGTGAATCCACCTCAAATGGTAGCTTACTTTGTGTGATTACTGTGAGCATACTGAAGTATGATTTGATCGGGTCATCTGCAGCAAAGCCTGATTTGATTGTGTCTGGACCTCCTGAAAAAATCGAACAAGGACCATTATAGAAGCCTGATTTGGTCGAGTCCGCATCTACAAAGAAACTTGATTTGATTGAGTCCAGTACCCCTAGAAAGGCTGATTTGGTTCAGCCTGGGCCTGCAGGGGAGCTTTATTTGGTTGAGTCCAGACCTTCTAGGAATTCTCAACTGATTGAGCCTGGACCTGCAAGGAAGCTTGATTTTAATCAACCCTGACCAACAACATGCTTTGTTGATCATCCTGTTGAAAGGACAGCGGTCACTCCAAGCAGCTACGAGAATGAAATGAGATTCTCCTTCCACTCACAGTGGGTCGCGGATACAAGCATGGGCGGCGCCATCTGCCGATTCCATAGCTCCGAGTTGCAGCGGGAGCTGCTGGGCCGCCTGAGATGCAGATGGAGGCGTAGCTCCTCCGAGCTGCCAGGTCGCTGAGATGCTGATGGAGCCGGAGCACCTCCGAGCTGCAGCAGGAGCCGCTCCGCTGCCAAGCTGTACTATGAGCCACCGTGAAGATGGAGCCTAAGGTGTTCTCACTTCAGTACAATGGGGAGAGGAACATGACGCATACCTTGAACTGGTCGATGGAACCAAGACCAGCAGTCATGCTAGACACGTGGTCAGCGCTGCGCGTCGTGGTGGCAGTTGGTGAAGTCATGCTAGACACGTAGACCAGCAGCCATGATTGTAAAATTCTTCATCTTTGAGATCTTTGAGCCTTTTGGCTTCTGGCTTTAAATAAGTTGTCTGGTTGCCTATTGATACTAAACTGCATGCTTAAAAAACTATTATTGTATCTGACATTATATACACGTAACAGTACCCCCTTCCAAACATTGTATTGTTTTCATCTGAAAACCGATCTAAATTAATACAATTCATATTACATTGTCATCTACATTTACTTACTCCCTACTAACATCGTTTCTAACTGGGTTCTTGAGCCATCTACATTTACTTACTCCCTACTAACATCGTTTCTAATTGGGTTCTTGCGCCATTGACGCAACCGGGTCATCTAGTATAGGAACGCCTCCTCAATAGGGATGGCAATGGGTCGGGTTTGAAGCGGGTGGAGCTGGTTCAAATCCAACCCATGACCCATCTTCCTACCCTCTGCCCATCCACCAAATTATCCATGGGCACAACTTGTGCCCATGCCCAAACCCGCTGGATACCCATACCCATGGAGCTCTACGGGCATAGAAAAGTCACCATCAAGCCTTCCCAAAGATCAAATTAACTCATCATCATTCAATAAAAAATGTCAACATAAGCTATATGCATAAGTAGGCAACAAGTAATACGATGAGTCCTTAAATGTGACATACGAGATGTTGATTCTGCAGCATATAGCTTATGACACTAGTTGCATATTGCCTGCCATTTCCCACTGATTCGTTCTTTCTACTGTCACTGGCATATGGCGCCACATGTCATACGAGTATCCATTGGATATCCATGGAGCACAAACTATAACCGTGCCCAACCCGTCTATTCGTGGGTATCCATATCCATGAACCCATGGGCAGAAATGTGCTCCATACCCTTGCCCAACCGGGTCGGGTATCCATGGGTATCCAGATACATGGATAAAATTGCCATCCCTATTCCTCAACCTCGAAGAAGAGGCGGGCGACGCAAGAGTGAATGAAAGTGAGAAAAAAAGAGAGCGTGTGTGCGTGCTGCTCCTTTGTTTATAAGCGGCGCCAAGACAGAGAGGAGGAGAGAGAGAGAGAAAAAGAGAGGCGAGCGGAGCATTTATAGGCGGAGGGGGGAGAGAGAGAGAGGGGAGGAGGCCCCCGGCGTCGAGGACGGCGACGGGGGACTCCGGCGGCTCCGTGGTGTCGGTCGACGTCGAGCGCATCTCCTTGGGCGGCAAGGTCAGTCCGCCCTGCCCCCGTTTCTTGGAAATCCGTGCTGTCTGGGCGCATCTTTTCCTCTCCGTGATTTGGGCTGTGCGCTTTTGCGGCCATGGATTGGGGATTTGTTCGATTTTATGGTGTTGTGTCGCGTGGCTGTTTCGCCAAACCAGCTCATGATTTCGTGCCCGATTTCTGATTCTACTCGGACTGTGGAGTACAACCAAACCAAAGCAGGGTTCTACTGGAATTGTTGAGTCCAGTTGGAGGATACTTTGTCCGTCTTGGCATACTGTTGCTCCGGGATTCCACACCAATAAAGCAGGCACCTCCCTGTTGTATTTGTGGCATACTGTTCCCGCTTGTTTCGCCACCTGCGATTCGATTCTGCATGCTACATTTCGTCGTCTGCTGAAGCGATTGCCATATTAGCTACGAGATGGTGAATCTTTCGCAGCATCCTCTGCTGGCCTTGTCGTCGTCGTCGTCGTCTGCCTACGTATGTCCCTTGCAACCTACGGCTATGGCCTGGTCACATTCTCCTTGCGCTGGTTACCTTAATAATTAATTTATTCAAGCAATTCAGCTCACCGGAATCGCCTACGTTTGCCTGTTGGCACGATTTCAGCACAAAAAGATTCCCTTGACTGTTGCTTGGGTTTCCTAACCTCCACTCTTCTTCTTGGCGCTTCTTTGAGCAGTCGCCCAGTTCTTTATTCACCTGATTGTGCTTTCTCGGTCCTTATGAATATAGATTTCTACCGCTGAGTATGTTGCGCTGTGCAAATTCTTTGTTCTACGTATGTGGGGGGTGCAATTAATTAATAGCTGCAACCTCTTACCATTTCCTGTAAAGAAGCTGTACTTTTGTTTGGTTGTTGGTTTGTTTTTCTCAAGCCAAACTATCTGGCCTGTGGAATCTTCATACGGTTTGGACGAAGTTTTTGTTTGGCCGTGGACTAGTGTTTGGTTGAAATATTGAGGAGAGTGCGGTTTACAAGTCGCTTTCACGTCAGTTTCTGCGCATTTTTAATACGATGCTTGTGCCGTGGCTGTCAACTCCAATCAGTGCTCTGTGCAATACCTAGGCCATAATCATTCTTCCCGTGATAAAAAGAACTTTAATTTGTGGTTGTCTTGGACTGTTATTTTCTTGATGACAAGTGTATATTTTTGGCTATTTGCGTGTGATTATGGCTTTTGCTCTGTAGAATAGTATAGTACTTTGCTTTGTCCTACAACAAATGCTTAGGGATCATTGCTTTAGCACAGTCATCATAATGAAACTATTCATGTCCTTTTCCCTTTTTTTAGCATCTTTTCAGCTTTTTATAAATATAGAGAAAACAAAGATCCTTCAATCATGAAGTCATCACCTTTGCATCATTTTAGAGAAATTATTTCCTTCAAGCGTCAGGGGAGGACTTCTACCTTTTCCTCGCCTCTAAGAAATCTTGCGATAATAATTACTTTAATGCCTATCTTGACCAAATTTAAAGGACCATTTCTCTTTGTATGGGTGTCTTTCAGTCCACATCAAGCTGCTTTAGTATGGACACAGATAGTGCATGACACCTAATTTGTCAAGCTGTATTTGAATAGATTTACTGATGAATTAAACAAAAATGACTTACTGATATATATATATATTTTCTGTATAAGCATAAGACACATACATGGTGCTCTGCGCACTACTCTCAAGGGGTATCTTGATGCTATCAGGATATACATTCAGCTCTGGATTTAGACATATTGTTGGTTTCTGTAGTGATTGGCCCTGAAGTACCAGATGAAGACTACTTGGCACATCTATTTTGTATTTTAGTTGGATAGGGTCTTCATGATGGTGCTTCACATTAACTTCATTACTTGCTTCAGATTTGTCATTAAGTTTTAGGCAGCTGAGGCAGCTGATGGTTCATCAGTCATCACTTGTCATATTGAAGTTGTGCTTGGTCAAATATGAGCCTTCCGTTATTTTGTCCCATGTGTCTTTCAGTGGATGCACATCTGTTGCTGTGGAATAGTTAATTTTTGATTTTATGGTGCGCGCTGCATTCTGCAGAATTACTTTTCGTGCTGGGTGCTATTTTGTTAGATCTCCGCCCCCCCCTCTCAAATTTTCTTTGTTTGTGTTTTAACACTGTCTCATTCCTCTTGTTTCTTCAGGAACATCATATACAAACAAATCATGGATCTGTATCTGTTGCAGTGTATGGTGATCATGACAAGCCTGCTCTTGTTACTTATCCAGATGTTGCTTTAAATCGTAAGTACAACACGCTAGTTTAAAGTGCTCGAGCTTTCTTGAAATTGTTCCAGCAATCTGAAAATTGAGCGCTAAACTCCATGTTATTGCTGCTCAGATATGTCTTGTTTCCAAGGATTACTCTTCTGCCCTGAAGCTGCTTCACTGCTGCTTCACAATTTTTGCATTTACCATATCAGCCCCCCAGGACACGAGGTCAGTAATTTGCAACTACTAAGCCTTGCATTTGCCATTAACATGATTCATCGCATAATTTGTAGTTTTTATATTTTCTCATTACTGCTTTTCTTGTATCCTATTGTGCAAATCATGTAGTTGGGAGCAGCTCCAATTTCACAAAAAATACCTGCACCATCTGTTGATGACTTGGCGGATCAGGTTGCGGATGTTCTTGATTTCTTTGGGTAATCTTCTATTGGATTCTTTTAAAATTTGTATCAAGCTCAAACGATCTTGCCAATATTTTGTGGATTAACTTTTGTTTTCTTGTCAAATTTGCACATTCCAGATTAGGTTCTGTTATGTGCTTAGGTGCCACTGCGGGTGCTTACATTCTTACTCTCTTTGCAGTAGGTGTTTCTTTCAAGCATGTGTTCTGTGTATTGCTTATTTATGAAGACTTTTTTATTGATCCACACACTCTTCTGCAGGCAAAGTATAGGGAGTGTGTATTAGGTCTTGTACTTGTTTCACCCCTATGTAGAGCCCCCACTTGGACTGAGTGGTTGTATAGTAAGGTAACTTTGCAGCATATGACATACTGGGTCCCAAATCAAGAAGTCACTTTGGAACCCGGGTGCATTGGAGCCCTGTTTTTTGAACTGTGCCAAAGTGCTATTTTAAAGTTTCAAAAAATTCTAAAAACAAATCAAACATGTTTATATGATTGTATATTACACATGTGTAAATTTTAATGCTGAAATAAGTAACCATGTGAGTTGCACAAAAATGACAAAATTGTGATTTTGAAAAGATGAACAGCACATGCATTATTCACTATTTGGAAATCACCATTTTGTCATTTTTGTATAGGTCGCATATTTACTTATTTCATCACCAAACTTTACACATGTGTAATATACATCCATATGATCACGTATAATTTTTTTAGAATTTTTTGAAACCTTAAATGTGATTTTCAAAGTATTTAAAATAAGGTCCTCCAATACACCCGGGTTCCAAAAATCCACTCTCGTCCCAAATTTGATATTTCCTTTAAAAAATAGGACTGTACCGAACTAGTGATAATTTTGCATTCTTAGGTGGAGTCAAATTTGTTGTATTACTATGGGATGTGTGGGTTGGTCAAGGAAAGCTTACTGCAGCGGTTCTTCAGCAAGGTAACTATGGCTTGGTTTAACTTCCTCCACATGACATTTCCTTTGCTTTTCTTGAAACACATCCTTAAGTTATATCCTTGAATCCTTAGGAAGTAAGGGGATGCTCTGAGTCACCTGAATCAGATATAGTGCAGGCTTGTAGAAGTGTAAGCACCGCATACTGTTCTCTTCCTCTATTAAGTATTCTCTTTTCCCTTTGAGCTATTAAGTCTAGACTTATGTTCTTTGGCATGTTGCAGTTGCTAGATCAGCGGCAGAGCATGAACGTGTGGTGGTTTGTACATACAATGAACGTGTAAGTGTACATTGCACATTGCATGTTTCTTCATTCCAGTAACTCTAGTGCCAGGTTAGTTCATAGTTCATACTGAACTGAAACAAATTTTGGAATGATCTCCAGGAGATATGATTTGACGGAAGAGCTGAAGCAGCTTCAGTGTAGAACCCTTATTTTTGTTGGCGAGAATTCTCAGTTCCACGCGGAGGCTGTTCACATGACAGCAAAGCTCGATAGGAGATATTGTGCTCTAGTTGAGGTAAAAATATATATTTACATACCATTAAAATGTTTTAGTTGTGTTGACATCTGTAAATCTGTTGCAGGTGCAAGCATGCGGGTCACTCGTGACGGAGGAGCAACCTCATGCAATGCTTATACCGATGGAGTACTTCATGGGGTACGGCCTCTACAAGCCAAGCCAGCTCGACTGCAGCCCGCGCAGCCCCCTGAGCCCATTTTGTATATCGCCGGAGCTCCTTTCGCCTGAGAGCATGGGAGTAAAGCTAAAGCCAATAAAGACACGAGCGCGGCTTCAAGTGTAGAGCAAGTGAATTAGGGCGGCATAGGTGTTTGCCATTTAGGGTGAAATTTTTAGGCTAACATGTGGATCGGTGAGATATTTGTGTTAATACTGCTATATGTAGATAAGAAATGACAGGTTGGGTAGGTTAGTGGTATTCTATTCCATTCCATTGATTTTTATCCTGTAAATTGTTATACTCCACTTGCTACATTGTCGATTAAAGCAAAAGGGAAATAATAGGGAAAGGTGAAGTGTTCCTTTTTTTTATTCGATAAAGGACAATTTTATTATCTTAGAATGTAGCATCATTGGATACAAAATATTATGAGTACCACTCGGCCTCTGCATAAATAAGATGTACACAGCAAAATCCAAAAGTCCGACAAAAATTATGAAATAAAAACTGACATATCGGCAATAGTAGAGTCTTATAGACCGACACTATGCCTATGTTGAAGGTGGCGGTGGATCGATCCGAAGGTTATGCTGCCACCCAGGGCCGTACCTTTCAAATCCGGGCCCGGTGCGAAATCAAATTTAGGTCCTATATGTAAACATATCAATTAAAATAGTTTGTACTAACTATTGTAATGATACAACTTTTTCTCAAAAAATTCACATTAAAAAATAATTTACTTGTTGCCAAGAATAAAATAACAATAGCCAGCCGCCACATACCCAAAAAGCAAAGAGCTAGGGTTCCTCTGCCTCTCGCCGGCGCCGGCTTCGGTCCGCCCCGTCTCGCGTGGCCTTAGGACCATGGGGGTGGAGTGGATCTCAGCCCTTGCCGGTGGGAGGCCTCCGTTTTTAGATTTTTTTCCGAGGTTTGTTAGGGTTTGTGTCCTATTTAGGAAGGCGAGACATCAACGACTCCTTGAAGATGGAATAAAGGTCTCCCCGACTAGCCCCCGTTCCGGTGATGCGTCTAGCATTGTCGGTGGGCGTGTGAAGGTGTGTCTCCGGTAGATCTACCTTTGATGTATTTGCTCGGATTTGTTCGTCGTTCGTATTTGTTCGTGTGTTTTCAAGTTGGATCCTTCTTATCTACACTCTTCATCAGCGGCGGTAGCTATTCTGGTGCGTTGGTTCTATGGGGCCTTAGCACGACGACTTCCCGACTGTCTACTATAACAAGATTTGCCCGACTCCGATGAGGGAGGGCGATGACAGCGGCACGCCTTCGGCTCGCTTCAGTGCTTGTGGTCGTCGCTAGGTGGTCTACGAATCTGGATGTAATTTTTATTATTTTTTTGTGTTCGTTGTACTGCCATGATTGAAGATGAATAGATTAGAAGTTTATTCCGTAAAAATAAAAAATAAAAAATAAAATAACAATGAAATAAATCAGAAATAGAAAAAAATATACTTGTCTACAAGAAACTAATTAGTGGGGACAAAGATTGAAGACCATGATGTGGTAATGCATAATGTTGGATCGCTCAACGTGTAGTGAAAATAAGAAACGCAAATACCGAGAGAGAAAGAGAGAGACGTGAGGTTTGCCCTTTTCATTCATTTAGCAGTAAAGCGCATTAATTAGTACTATACCAAAACAGTTGACTAGTAGTAACCGCTGATTTTGGGGCCCCTGAAATTTGGAGGCCCTGTGCAACCGCTCCACTTGCACATGCCAAGATACGGGTCTGCTGTCATTCATGTTGGGGAAAAAATCTCCATAGCCACTTGCTTCAACCGCGTACACACCGTCTTGAATAAGGGTTGGTGCTCCGGTCGTTGTAGACCATGTATGAAGCGATTGCGTACAACGAAAAATAACCTGCAGAGAAGAAATATTTTTTCCATTAAAAACCAAATCATTTCTACATAGTTAGAGCGACCAAATTAAGGCATACGCTCCCACCCTTATAAGCGCTTTAAACCTATTTGGAATATCGTCCAACCAACGATCAAATATATTGGCAACACTTATGGACGGATATAAATTTGACGCTATTTGGATGATTGACCACGTAGAACATGCAAACTTGCATTGAAAACAGAGATGTTTGATTGTCTCGTCACGAGTGCAAAAGCAACACTTCTTACTCCCTGGTCAGTTGCGCCGTGCGAGGTTGTCTTTGGTTAACACAACTCACTTACGAAGATACCACATGAAGATTTTCACTTTTAGTAGAATCTTGGCTTCCAAATTTTCTTGTTATTACTCACTGACACCTCAGAATGGGTGAGCGCACGGTACATAGAGTCTACTGTGAAAGACCCTGATGCAGTAAGGTTCCAACAAAACACATCCCGTCCTTGTGTCAGGTTAATCGAATCCAGCTGGGACAAAAGATTATGCCATGACAGAAATCGGGGGCCAATCAAATCCCGCCTGAATGAAATATTCGACGGGAATGAACTAAACACGTGCGCAATAGTATTGTTCTTATCGCGAGCAATATTATATAAGGCAGGATATTGTTTTATGAGACTAGCATTGACTAGCTAGATGTCTTCCCAGAAATGAATCTCCGACCCATCCTTTATCGCGAAAGACCCAAAGCGAAGGAGATGTTTCTTTGCCACCATTAGGCCAGCCCAAAAGTGTGAGCCACCAGGTTTCCAATATGCCTGGGACACGACCTTTTGGCCTGAATACTTGTTGCGCAATATGGTTTGCCAAACACCATCCTCAGTAAGAAGTTTGAACAACCATTTACTAAGTAAGGCCTCATTCTTAACCTGCAGGTCATGATTCCAAGGCCGCCTTGAACCATGCTCCATTTGGCCAACCAATATTTTTTCTTTTCTCCGACTCCTTGCCAAAAAAAATCTAGATCTAAAATAGTCCAGTCTTTGCAGGACCCATTTTGAGAGTTGTCGACGGTCGCCGAGGGGTCGAGTGTCGAGGATTGCCGAGGGGTCAGGGGTCGAGGGGCGAGGGTTCAATGGTTGAGGATATTCCGGTCCGAGTGCTGACCGACTGGTGTCATAGTTTAAGATGAGGACGTCCCCGAGCTGAAGGTCATGAGCGTGGGTGAACTGCTTCCATCCGTGCACGAAGAACGGATGGAAGTAGTTCGCCCGCGCTGATGACCTTCAGCTCGGGCACGTCCGCGACTTAAGCTATGACAACAGCCACACCATGCTCATAGTGAAGGTGTTCTACAGGACCGCCGAGGGGTCGAGGGTCAAGGATTGTCGAGGGGTCGATGATCGCTGAGGATTTAATGTAACGCCCCGGATTCGATGCGCCAGGTGTCTCCCAGTTATTCGCCGTTGTTGCCATGTCATTTGCTTGCGTGTCGCACTTTGCCATGTCATCATCTGCATTGCATCCTCATGTTTTCAAAACTTGCATCCGGTCCTTTTCCCCGTTGTCCGTTTCGCGATCCGACACTCCCACACGCACCTGTTGCACCTCTCAGACCTTGTTTCGTGAGTGGCATAAAATATTCTCGAAGTGGGATGAAACTTGGCGTGCGGTGTTGTTTTAGAGTAGGTAGACCGCCTGTCAATTTTCGTTCCATTTGGAGTTCGTTTGACGCCCTAACGGTTAACCGCGTAGCCTGAAACCCCCTCTCTCTTTGCAGCCCAACACCCCTCCACCACAACCCATGAGCCCCATCCAAACCCCCTCCATGCTCTCGGTCGTTCGATCGAGATCGTGTGGGCGAAAACCGCTTCCCATTTGGACTCTCCTAGCTCCCTCTAGCTATATATAGACCTCCTTCCTCGAAATTCTGGATCAATCCTACCCTAACCCTAGCTTCCTTCCACCTCGCGCCGCCGGACAAGTCCTTCCCGCGCCGGACATGTCCGCCACCGTCGCCTCGGCCAATCCGGTGCCGCCAGGTCGCCTTCCCGCGCCCCACTTCACCGCCGGGCCGCGAAGCCCAGATCGGGCCCGCCCGGGCCCAGATCTGCGCCGCCGTCGCCCGGTCTCCGCCGCCGCGCGCCCCGCCGACCTCGCCCGTCGCCGCCGCCACAGCGCTCGTCGGCGCCGCCCGCGTTCCGCCGCCGCCGAGCGCCTCGCCCCGCGCCGCCTAGCTCCGCCGCCGCGTGTCTCCTCCACTGGCGCCGCGCTCCGCCACCGACCACGCGCCGCCATCGCCGCCTCCGGCCTCGCCGGCCCTCGCCTCCGGCCGGGTCCGCCGCCCGGGACCTCCCCGGAGTCGTCCCCGACCTCCTCCGACCCTCGCCGGCCTCCTCCGCTCCTCCTCGCCGGAGAGCTCGCTGGAGCTCTCGCCGGCGCCGGATCCAGGAAGTGGGATGAGATCCACCACTCCCCGATCCAAATGCCTCCCCGCGCCCGGATCCCTCCGTCCCAGAACATCTTCGTCCAGTTTTTCGCGGGGTAAAAATTGCCTGTCCCGAAAATTGTTGCATTCTGGTGCCCTCTTTGACATGCCATAACTTGTTGCATACTGGTCCGTTTTGCATGTATGATATATCAAAATGTTTACCATGTGATGCTCTACATTTTGTTCCATTGTGGCATGCTTGTTGAAGTTCGTCTTGATGCCCTAATCATCGTTCCAAGAGTGCTATATGATGTTTACTGCTGAAACTTGTTATAACTTGATGGTTTGTCATTTTTGTTGCATTTTGTGTGTGCATGCTATGAGCATGATGTCTACATGTTTGTGAAGCATCTCCATTCCATCTTTACAGTGGTGCAAACCTTGTATTTTGTTATGCCCTGTAGGGAGTGCTTCAAGCTTGTGAAGTGGGCTACTTACTGTTAATGTTCTGTCAATGCTGAAACTGTTATATCATGTTGCTATCTTTGCTTGATGCTACCAATTAATCTATGCTTAATCTGGAGATGTTCACTAAGTATATTTTGCTATACATGTGATTCTCTATCCATCCATGCCTTGTTTTGCATTTATAGCCTGCTGTAGCTTGTTGATATCATGCTCTAAACTTGCTAAATAATGGTGCTGTCAGCATGTTAACATTAAGTTCAGTTTTGCCATGTGTTTTGTTAGTGGTCCATGCACCCTATGAACTTGCTATTGCCATTCTTAGCTTCATGTACATGTAGTCTTACTGTTGGTTACCTTTTCATGCCATGTAATTCTCTGTAGTGAGTGATACAAGCTCACAAACATGCCTACTTATCGTTGTTCCTGCCATGTGCTGTTATTTTCACCGTCTGAATCTGTTATATCATTTGCCATGTTTGCATGGGTGCTACCATATTTTCTGTTGATCTTTGGAATAAGTTAAATAAGGAAGTTTTGTTCTTTGGTTTTAGTACTAGCATGCCATGCCTTCGGTTCCCATGGTAAGTTCCTGTAACATGTTGTTTGATAGCTCTAAACTTTGCAACCTGATGTTATTCCTGCCATGTCCTGTGAATTCGGCTGTCTGTGAAACTGTTATTATTTGCAATCTTTCCATGACTTTTTGAGCATGTTCTAGTGATTTGTGGAGTTATCTCAGTGTTCATGTTTTGTAATGCTTTATCTGTAAATCACATACATGTCATTTGTTTTCATGTTGGGGTTCTGTAGCATATTGTTTTGATGCTTGGAAGATGCCTAGTTGCTGTTTTGGACTGCTTGTTCTTCAAACTTGTTTTGTGTGTATGTGTTGAACCGTTGCTCCGTTTTGAGTGTGCTCTACATGAAACTTGCTTAGTTTTGCATGTAGTTTCATGTTACCTTGTTGCTTCCATGTTTTGAGTGTGTTTGCTTGATGTTTGAATGCATTTTGCATCAATGCATGTTTAACTTGTTTTGCTCATATCTTCTAGGCCGTAGCTCCGGATTAAGTGAACTTTATATGTAACTTGACCAGAATTTTGTGTAGATCATCTTGGTGCATCTTAACTTACTTTTTAACAACTTGAACATAAGGTTTATTCAGATCTGGACCAATTTCAAAATTTGCATATGAGGACTTGCTTTGATGTGTTGTTCTTATATGCATCATCTCTTGCCATGCGTAGCCTCATGTAGCCTTGGCATGCATCATACGTGGCTGAGCATCATGCCTTGTTCATCTGTGGTGTGTTTACCATGTTGTGTGCTTCTTTTCGATAGTTCCCATTTCGTTGCGATCGTGAGGATTTGTTCGTCTACGCTTGGTTCGTCTTCGTGGCTTCATCTTCTTCATGGACTCGTTCTTCTTCCTAGCGGGATTTTAGGCAAGATGACCGTCACCTTGGATCTCATTACTATCATTGCTATGCTAGTTGCCTCGATGCTATCGCTATGCCGCGTTACCTACCACTTACTTTTCAAGCCTCCCAAATTGCCATGAACCTCTAACCTTTGTCACCCTTTCTAGCAAACTGTTGTTTGGCTACGTTACCGCTTTTGCTCAGCCCCTCTTATAGCGTTGCTAGTTGCAGGTGAAGATGAAGATTGCTCCATGTTGGTTTATGTTTATGTTGGGATATCACAATATCTCTTATATTATTAATGCATCTATATACTTGGTAAAGGGTGGAAGGCTCGGCCTTATGCCTGGTGTATTGTTCCACTCTTGCCGTCCTAGTTTCTGTCATATCGGTATTATGTTCCTGGATTTTGCGTCCCTAACGCGGTTGGGTGTTATGGGGAACCCCTTGACAGTTCGCCTTGAATAAAACTCCTCCAGCAAGGCCCAACATTGGTTTTACCATTTGCCTAACAACCTATTACCTTTTCCTTGGGAGTAATTAACCCGAGGGTCATCTTTATTTTAGCCCCCTGGGCCAATGCTTCTCTAAGTGTTGGTCCGAACTAGAGCACCGTGTGGGATCGTCCCTTGGCAACTTGGGTTACGTTGGTACCTGTACGCTTAGCTCATCCGGTGTGCCCTGAGAACGAGATATGTGCAACTCCTATCGGGATTTGTCGGCATAGTCGGGTGGTCTTGCTGGACTTGTTTTACCATTGTCGAAATGTCTTGTAACCGGGATTCCGAGGCTGATCGGGTCTTCCCGGGAGAAGGAATATCCTTCGTTGACCGTGAGAGCTTATCATGGGCTAAGCTGGGACACGTTTGAAATTTCAAAAGCCGTGCCCGCGGTTATGTGGCAGATGGGAATTTGTTAATATCCGGTTGTAGTAAACTTGAAGTAAACTCTTCTAAAATACACCAACCGCGTGCATAATCGTGATTGTCTCTTTTCGGGGTTGTTCGAGGGGAGAACACGGTTTTTGGGTTATGTTTGACGTAAGTAGGAGTTCAGGATCACTTCTTGATCATTACTAGTTGATGACCGCTTGCGTTGCTTCTCTTCTCGCTCTTATTTGCGTAAGTTAGCCACCATACTTGCTTAGTCGCTGCTGCAACCTCACCACTTTACCCCTTCCTTACCCATTAAGCTTTGCTAGTCTTGATACCCATGGTAATGGGATTGCTGAGTCCTCGTGGCTCACAGATTACTACAACAACAGTTGCAGGTATAGGTTATGCGATGATCATGACGTGAGAGCGATGTTTATTTGTGTTGGAGTTCTTCTTCTTCTTCGTCGATCTTGGGTTAGGTTCCGGGTCGGCAACCTGGGCTAGCAGGGTGGATATTGTTTGAGTTTCTGTTTGTGCTTCATCCGTAGTCGGATGTTGTTCTCTTGTATGATGTTGATGTATTCTTGTGGCATTGTATGCCTTTGTATGTATCCCCATCTATTATGTAATGTTGATGTAATGATATCCACCTTGCAAAAGCGTGTCAATATGTGGTTCTATCCTTGGTGGGACCTTCGAGTCTATTTAGGACAATATCGCATATTGGGCGTGACATTTAAAGCCAAGTGTTGAAACTTGAAACACCCAAACTGACTCATGACAAAGCGTAGAAAAAGAAACCAAAGACGAAACAATACGTAGTGAGAGGTTGTGCAACTAGGATGATATTCTGTAACAACTTTTTAAATGAATTTGAGAGGATGATTTTGAAGAACTCGAAAGCCATTGGTGTCTTTTGACTTCTTCGCCATCATCCTCTCCAATTCATTAAAAAAGTTGGTACATAAAATCATCCTAGTTGCACAACCTCTCACTATGTACTATTTCGTCTTTCATTTCTCTTTCTACGCCACGATGTTTTGTCAGTTTGGTTGTTTGAAGTTTCAAAACTTGGCTTTTAATCCTCATCACCGAGGGGTCGAGGGTCGAGGGGTCGATGATTGCCGAGGGGTTCCTAAGTTATGTTGTACTTGGTGATGATACACTAGTACTATTATACGCATATTATTATTCATGTCGGTATTAAATATTTTTATGTTGTAGTAATTTCGTTTACTCTATGTCATGGCAGGTGTTGAAAGTTGGTGGGCGCGGGTAAGAAGCGCTCCGAGGCTCCTTCTTTGTCGGCGTGTAGTGGGAGTGGTACTTCCATTCCACCCCAGACTCTCCGGAGAGCGTTGATCGATAGTATGAAGACACCGACGGGCGCTTCTTCATCGGTGTCATTGCCCACCGGGGGAGGAGGTCGGGCAGGGAAGAAGAGAGGAGGTCGGGGAGGACGTGGCCGTGGGAGAGGTATGCAGGATCCTGCGCCTTCCTCGCCGCCACTCCTAGCTGATTCACTCGAGCACATGACTGCTAGGGTGGACACGTCTGAGGAGGAGGCTACGCAGACTCCGGTCCACGAGCTTCGGGTCGACGGGCCTTCTACCCACGAGACTTGGCCCCACGAGACTCCGTCACTGGAGACGTCTGGATGGGGTACCTGAACGGGTCTGCCTGAGGGGCCGAGTGGCCATGCTGATGGTGGCGTGGATCCGGCTGATAGCGATGGCGAGGTGGTTGAGGGGGCCACTGTCTACCAGCGTGGTTGTACATAGCTCCCGCCTATACCGGCGACCCGCGAGCAGAGGTGTTTGATCTACCCTAATAGGGAGAGGTAAGTGCATTTACTCTTTTTGTACCATTTGCCTTCACGTTTATTCAAATATCTAATGCGTTGGCCTTGCCATACTGCAGGGGTTGGCACCACGTTGATGTTGTGTGCAGGCCCAACTCTGTCCTTGGTGTTCTTTGCCGGCAAAATTTCCCGGGTTTTGTCACGTTGCCCGGTGAGGGTCAGGTTCTGGAGCTAGGATTGAGCTGGAGCACTACTTGGCTGCCCCGGCCCCACCTGAGGTGATGATCGACGGTGTCTTGTGCCACACGAGGGCAGAGATGGTGATCAGAAACTTTTGGGTAATTTTTCCTTTACACAATTAAAAATCTTCAAATAGCTAGTTATTGTACTAATCAATGTTGTCTCGTTTGATTGCAGAGCTTCTACAGGTGTGAGGAGGGATACGAGGAGGCCACGACAAAAGGTTATCGACACCGAGTGCAGGCGCCTACTACAAAACTTACGGCACGAGGCTCGGGTGCAGGCTGTTCGAAAGTACTACGCCTCACGTGGTATTAAGAAGAGCAAGCCGACATGTCCTGGTAAGTTTCTGAAGAAGGAGCAGCACATGACGGTAATTACCTATTCTTAAGGCCTTGTACTTAGTTTCCTTGATTTGATTTGATTCGTAGGCGTAGCACTCAAGTACTTTTCTCTTTACTAACTTAGGTGCCCCCGAGATGGTGTGCGGATCAGATGGATTGTTGCGAGGTGTTGGTCGATGAGTGGTGCTCAAACGAATGGCGTTCCAGCACAACAATGCCAAGTACAAGCATGCCCAAATGGAAGGTGTGCCACACCATCAAGGCAGCGCCAACTTACTTCAGTTCAGGCGGAACTGGGTTTGTGGTTTGCTTCATGATTCATGAAATTCATTCTTCATTCTAGCTTGAGACCTTTAATTACTAATTTACTCTGTTCCTCTCTTTCAGGCAAAACACAATAAGGCGGAGGTGCCAGACGTGTTCGACCTCTATGCCATGGCCCATACTGGGCCGTACAAGAAGGTCAAGGCATTCGAGTCATCTGACCTCGATAATCCAAAGAACTTCACCAACATATCCTCCCACAACAAACTCATGAAGTACAGAGATGAGGGGAAGGCAAGGAAAGGGGAGGACTTTAACCCGAGCCAACAATTTGATCCAGAGCTGGTGATGATATCTGGTGGCGGGAGGTCCCATGGCTCGATAGCCATTGGAGATGGACTTAACCGTTGTCCTCGCACTCTCCCGGAGATCAAGGGACGCCATTAGAGCTCTACTCCTGAGACAAGGCCTCATCAACAGCCAGTCGAGCTCTCCTTTTAGGTTAGTTATACGGAGTCAGCTATCTTTCCTCCATTACATTGTGTGTGCGATCATCGATGATTACAATGCTAACGAGGAGTGGTGTTGCAGGCTGCTCTTCAGAGTGAGAGAGATAGAACCCATGCGCTTCTGGCGGAGAGGGACCGGCATGCGGAGGAGAAGCAGCGGGAGTTGGAGGAGAAGACGATAAGGTTGATGGAGGAGGAGAGGGCACGGAATGACATGCAGAACCGGGCCATGTACGAGCTCCTCGTGGTAAGTTTCTTCTGCATATTAGCCAAATCATTCGCGTAATGTTCTTTTCATTACTAACTAGTATGACTGACCCATCAAAACCAATGCAGTCTGTGTGCCAAAAGGCCGATCGGACCCCTCCGCCGGTGCTAGAGATTGCTCCGGGGACCACGATGAGTTTAATTTGAATGGTCATTAGTTACTAGTATTAACATTTGAGTGTTGTCATGCTAACGGGACATTGCAAAATGATCTTTGGTGCATCGTGCCTCCAGACAAGCATCACACGATCCTTCTCCAGGTGGTGGTACCGGCACGAGCCACACCGGTGCTTCACCTCCGTGATGATGGTAAGTTTTCTCTAGTGTTTTGCTTAACAAATGCATAATGACCTAGAGTTAGCTTTATTTCCTCCAAAATGCTTACCATAATGACCTAGACTTAGCTTATCTTCCTCCAAAATGACATAATTAGCTTACTTAGCTCCAAAATTATCCATTTTACCTTAGTTAGCTCTAAAATGATCTATACTTAGCTTTGTTTCCTCCAAAATGACCGAAGTTAGCTCTAAATGCTAAGTTATCTCTAATATGCTTAGTTACCTAGGTTTGCTCAATAATGACATACACTTAGCTTACTTATGTAAAAAATGGCATAATTAGCTTACTTAGGTTTGAAATTGCATAACAACCTTGGTAACCTCATATATGTCATACACTTAGCTTATTTTCCTCGAAAATGACAGAATAAGCTTAATTAACTCCAAAATGACCTAAGTTAGCTCTAATACGCTAAGTTACCTAGGTTAGCTCAATAAATACCTGTACTTATCTTACTTGTGTCAAAAATGGCATAATATGCTTAGTTAACTAAAAAATGGCATAATTACCTACCTTAGCTCAATAATGATCCATTTTACCTAAGTTAGCTCCAAAACGATCCATTTTACCTAGGTTAGCTCCAAAATGATTCATTTTACCTATGTTAGCTCCAAAATGATCCATTTTACCTAAGTTAGTTCCAAAATGATCCATTTTAGCTTGGTTAGCTCCAAAATGATCCATTTTAGCTAGGTTAGCTCATAATTGATCCATTTTACTTAGGTTATCTCCAAAATGATCCATTTTACCTAAGTTACCTCCAAAATGATCCATTTTACCTAAGTTAGCTCATAAACGATCCATTTTACCTAAGTTAGCTCATAAGTGATCCATTTTACCTAAGTTAGCTCCAAAACGATCCATTTTAGCTAAGTTAGCTCATAAATGATCCATTTTACCTAAGTTAGCTCCAAAATGACCTAAGTTAGCTCTAATATGCTTAGTTACCTAAGTAAAATGGATCATTTATGAGCTAACTTAGCTAAAACAGATCATTTCACCTAATATTTAAATATTAGGTTTTTAAATGCTTAGTTACATAAGTGATCCATTTTACCTAAGTTAGCTCCAAAATGATCCATTTTAGCTAAGTTAGCTCAATAATGATCTATACTTACGTGCTTTATATCAAAATGGCATAATATGCTTAGTTCACTCAAAAATGGAATAATTAGCTAGGTTAGCTCCATTTTACCTAAGTTAGCTCATAAATGTCATTTTTACCTAAGTTAGCTCATGAATGTCTTCTTCTTCTAACTTCCTTGTTTCCCATTTTGCAGATTTCATTCACTTCACGGAAGCTTGCATTGATGGAGTGCTTGTTTTCCCTTTCTGTTTTTCTTTTGTATCGATGAACAATGTGGAACTTGTTATATGGATGAACAATGTGAAACTATTGTAATATGCATGGATGGAACTATGTGTTGGTTATGTATGTATGATGAAACTTGTGTGTTGGATATGTCATATGTCTGCCATGAAATTGCCCTGTGAAAAAAATATATCATATATTTGCAGTGAAAATGCTTGGATATAAGAAAAAAGAGGCAATGCAGCCTCTTTGCCATCTTCCAGGGATGGCAAAGGGCCTTTGTAGTCTGCCATAGACAGCAAAGAGGCCACGTGGAAGCAACATGTGCAATCTGGGAGCTATACCATTTGGTTACTTTGCCGTCTGTGGTAGGCGTCAAAGAATGTGGGAGTTTGCCGTCCCCTGGCAGACGGTAAAGGCTGCCGTTAGCCACCTAACGTGGCTAACGCCTGTTATTTACTGTCCACATTCTTTGCCGTTGATAACCCACAAGTATAGGGGATCGCAACAATTTTCGAGGGTAGAGTATTCAACCCAAATTCATTGATTCAACACAAGGGGAGCCAAAGAATATTCTCAAGTATTAGCAGTTGAGTTGTCGATTCAACCACACCTGGATAACTTAATATCTGCAGCAAAGTATTTAGTAGCAAAGTAGTATGGAAGTAACGGTAACGGTGGCAAAAGTAACAGTAGTAGTTTTGTAGTAATTGTAACAATGGCAATGGTAAAATAACTAAGCAAATATCAATATGTGAAAAGCTCGTAGGCATTGGATCAGTGATGGATAATTATGTCGGATGCGATTCCTCATGCAACAGTTATAACATAGGGTGACACAGAACTAGCTCCAGTTCATCAATGTAATGTAGGCATGTATTCCGAATATAGTCATACATGCTTATGGAAAAGAACTTGCATGACATCTTTTGTCCTACCCTCCCGTGGCAGCGGAGTCCTATTGGAAACTAAGGGACATTAAGGCCTCCTTTTAATAGAGTACCGGACCAAAGCATTACACTTAGTGAATACATGAAGTCCTCAAACTACGGTCATCACCGGTAAGTATCCTGATTATTGTCACTTCGGGGTTAACGGATCATAACACATAATAGGTGACTATGGACTTGCAAGATAGGATCAAGAACTCACATATATTCATGAAAACATAATAGGTTCAGATCTGAAATCATGGCACTCGGGCCCTAGTGACAAGTGAGGGAGTCCTGGATTTGGGGGTACCCGGACAGCCGGACAATATCCTTTGGCCGGACTGTTGGACTATGAAGATACAAGATTGAAGACTTCGTCCCGTGTCCGGATGGGACTCTCCTTGGCGTGGAAGGCAAGCTTAGCAATATGGATATGTAGATCTCCCTCTTTGTAACTGACTCTGTGTAACCCTAGCCCCCTCCAGTGTCTATATAAATCGGAGGGTTTAGTCCGTAACGACAACAACATATACACCAATCATACCATAGGCTAGCTTCTAGGGTTTAGCCTCTTTGATCTCGTGGTAGATCAACTCTTGTAATACCCATATCATCAATATGAATCAAGCAGGAGTAGGGTTTTACCTACATCGAGAGGGCCCGAACCTGGGTAAAAACATCGTGTCCCCTGTCTCCTGTTACCATCCGCCTAGACGCACAGTTCGGGACCCCCTACCCGAGATCCGCCGGTTTTGACACCGAGATTGGTGCTTTAATTGAGAGTTCCTCTGTGTCGTCATCGTCAGGCTTGATGGCTCCTTCGATCATCGATAGCGATGCAGTCCAGGGCGAGACTTTTCTCCCTGGACAGATCTCTGTATTCGGCGGCTTCACACTACGCGCCAACTCGCTTGGCCATCTGGAGCAGATCGAGAGTTACGCCCCTGGCCATCAGGTCAGGTTTGGAAGCTTAAACTACACGGCCGACATCCGCGGAGACTTGATCTTCGACGGATTCGAGCCCCTGCCGAGTGCGCCGCACCATCACGATGAGCATGATTTAGCTCTGCCGTCGGACAGTGTTCAGGAGATCGCACCTGCAATCGCTCCGACCCTCAATTCGGGGCCAATTGCGCCATCCATGGACGGGTGGCTAGACCCCGCCACGGAGGCCGCAGTCTCAGCGCCGATCGAGTCGAATACCAACCTTACCCTTCACGAGAGCCGTGACGCTAAGCTGCCAGATTCTTCTCCGGCCACGGACTCCGAACCGCCTGCGCCCGTGCGTGTCGAATCCAACTGGGCACCGATCATGGAGTTCACCTCCGCGGATATCTTTCAGCACTCGCCCTTCGGCGACATACTGAACTCATTAAGGTCCCTCTCCTTGTCAGGAGAAACCTGGTCAAACTATGTCCGGCAGGATTAGGATGTGGATGACAAAGAAATTTGCCGCCCACCCACCACCCACTTAGTAGCCACTATCGATGATTTAACTGACATGCTCGACTTCGACTCCAAAGACATCGGCGGTATGGACGACGATGTAGGAGACGAACAAGAACCACTGCCCACAGGGCACTGGACAACCACCTCATCATATGATATATATATGGTGGACACACCCAAAGAAGGCAATGGCGATGGGACAGCGGGGGATGACCCCTCCAAGAAGCAACCCAAGCGCCGACGTCAGCGGCGCCGCTCTAAGTCTCGCCAAAGCAAAAGCGGTGATACCGGCACAGGAGATAATAACACTCCGGATAGTGCCGAATATAACGACAATCCCCTCTAGCAAGATTCAGAGCAGGAGGATGGAGAAGCCAGCCCTCCTGAGAGAGCGGCAGATGGAGAGGCGGAGGAGGATAATTACATGCCTCCCTCCGAAGACGAGGCAAGCCTCGACGATGACGAATTTGTCATGCCTGAGGATCCCGTCGAACAAGAGCGCTTCAAGCGCCGGCTTATAGCCACGACAAATAGCCTTAAGAAAAAGCAACAGCAGCTTCGAGCTGATCAAGATTTGCTAGCTGACAGATGGAATGAAGTCCTGGTGACCGAGGAATATGAACTCGAACGCCCCTCCAAGAGTTACCCAAAGCGCAGGTTGCTACCCCGGTTAGAGGAGGAAGCATTAAAGCCTACATCTCCAGCATATGATGCGGCTGATCGACCACCTCGTGGCCACGACAGAACGGCATTTCTGCCGAAGGCCCAGCCCGCACCCCACCGCCACTCAAATAAAAAGGCACGAGGAAATACGCTAGACCTGCGAGACGTATTGGAGGATAAAGCAAAACACACAAGATCGATCTACGGATCACAAGGGCGCCCCGCTACGCGAGACGATAACCGTCACGCCGGATACAGTAAAAGTAAATCCGGCCGGGCCGAACACAGCAGACAAGACTCATATGAGCTGCGTCGCGATATAGCCCAGTACAGAGGCGCCGCACACCCCCTATGCTTCACATGCGAAGTAATGGATCACCAAATCCCAGAGGCTTTCAAACCCGTAAATATCGAATCATATGATGGTACAACAAATCCTGCGGTATGGATCGAGGACTACCTCCTGCGGTGACGATCTACACGCCATCAAATACCTTCCACTCAAACTCAAAGGACCAGCTCGACATTGGCTGAACAGCTTGCCAGCAGAATCCATTGGCTGTTGGGAAGATCTGGAAGCCACATTCCTCGACAACTTCCAGGGCACTTACGTGCGACCACCAGATGCCGATGACTTGAGTCACATAATTCAGCAGATAGAGGAATCGGCCAGGCAATTCTGGACACGGTTCCTAACCAAGAAAAACCAAATCATCGACTGTCCGGATGCAGAGGCCCTAGCAGCTTTTAAGCATAACATCCGCGACGAGTGGCTCGCCCGGCACCTGGGCCAGGAAAAGCCGAAATCTATGGCAGCCCTCACGACACTCATGACCTGCTTTTGCGCGGGAGAGGACAGCTGGCTGGCTCGTAGCAATAACATATCAAAGAAGCCTGGTACTTCGGATACTAAGGATAGCAATGGCAGGTCACGTCGCAACAAACACAAGCGCCGCATCAAAAGCGACAATACCGAGGATACGACAGTCAATGCCGGATTCAGAGGCTCCAAACCGGGTCAGCGGAAAAAGCCATTCAAAAGAAGTACTCCGGGCCCGTCCAGTTTGGAGTAAATCCTCGATCGCTCGTGTCAAATACATGGCACCCCCGACAAGCCAGCCAATCACACCAACAGAGAAGGGTTGGGTGTTCAAGCAGGCCGGCAAGTTAAATGCCAAAACAAGGACAAGGGGCTCCATAGCGATGACGAGGAGGAGCCCCGGCCGCCAAACACCGGAGGACAGAAGAGGTTCCCCCAACAAGTGCGGACGGTGAACATGATATACGCAACCCACATCCCCAAGAGGGAACGGAAGCATGCGCTCAGGGACGTATATGCGTTGGAGCCGGTCGCCCCAAAGTTCAACCCATGGTCCTCCTGTCCGATCACCTTCGATCACAGGGACCACCCCACTAGTATCCGTCATGGCGGATTCGCCGTACTGGTCCTAGACCCAATCATTGACGGATTTCACCTCACTTGAGTCCTTATGGACGGTGGCAGCAGCCTGAACCTGCTTTATCAGGACACAATGCGCAAAATGGGTATAGACCCCTCAAGGATCAAACCCACAAAAATGACCTTCAAAGGCGTCATACCAGGTGTAGAGGCCCATTGCACAGGCTCAGTCACACTGGAAGTGGTCTTCGGATCCCCGGATAACTTCCGAAGCGAGGAGTTAATCTTCGATATACTCCCGTTCCGCAGTGGCTATCACGCACTGCTCGGGCGAACCGCATTTGCGAGATTCAATGCGGTACCGCAATGCATGCCTCAAGCTCAAGATGCCAGGACCTCGAGGGGTCATCACAGTCAATGGAAACACAAAGCGCTCTCTCCGAACAGAGGAGCACACTATGGCCCTCGCAGCAGAAGTGCAAAGCAGCCTCTTAAGGCAATTCACTAGTTCGGCGATCAAACACCCGGACGCCGTCAAGCGCGCCCGGAGTAATCTGCAACAAGACCGTCTGGCATGTTCCGAGCTCGCATAGCAATGCGGCCCCCACCCCAGTCCTAGCCAAATGGCAAAATCTGTGCCACGCGTACATAATTATGCATTGAAAATACCATGGACATAAGTGGGGGGGCCACGACTACGACATGCCCCAAAACGCGGCTAAACCGCACTAGGGGCTTCCCGCTTTGTTATTTTTTTCTCTCTTTCAGGACTTTACTCTCTGGAAGCACAGTCCGGCAGTACAATTATCGGACACACGATAGAACAACCAAGGAGGCAGAAAGCTACGTCGCACCATGGAACTCCCAGGTGGTCTCTAATAACAAGCGAAATACCTGCTTTAAATATCATTCCGCAGCTTGCCCTTGGAGTGGACACGTCAAATAGTCCTATTTCTTGCTTATCACGCTACTTGTACCATTCTGCTTCGACGCACCTTTTTGAATAAACAATGCATAGCACTAGTCTATTACTGCATTCTCTATTCTTCCTTATATATATATATATATATATATATATGTTCATTCATGACATTCAGCACCCGTACACTCTGGTACGGCCAATATGCCAGGGGCTTAAGCGTACCCCATAATATGGCGTGAGAAGTCCGAACACTTTCGACAGTGCGGCACCCCAAACTTATAGCATTATATGCATCAACTCCGAATCATGTCTTGGGTCAATAGTTGGGTTTGCTCGGCTCCCACGTTTTGGTACCTTACGTTCCGCTATATCGGCTAAGGTAGCACTGGGAGCACTACTGCGATTGTGCCCCGGTTCATCTAGGCAAGCACCTCAGTAGAGAAAGCTAAAACTGATTGTCATGATAAGGCGAGAGCTGGTCGCTGTTCGAGAGGTCTCGAGTCCCTAAAGACTTATGCCGCTTAGAGCGAGGAGTCGGCTTTGTCCGGCTTAGGCGTGTATAGCGCCCCGAATTCGGCCTTCTGAATACTAGGGGCTTCGCCAAAATTTAAAATTGTAGACTTCTATGGCTAAGTGAGAGTGATAAAGCATTATAGTCCGATTGCCTTGTTCGTTGCGCTGAGCACCTCCCTCGAAGGACCCAAGAATGGGAAAAAGAGTGCTCAGATTTATCCCGAACACCCCAGCACTCGTGGCACGGGGGCAGAAGCCGACGACTAGCCATCTCTCAGATTTGATAAACAGCCGCACAGAAGGTAATATTTTAAATTCAAACAAGCGTTGCATAGCGCATATGAACAAGTTTTCATAATACAGGATCACACGAGCAAGTTCACTAAAAAATTACATCTTTGGAACACTCATCCGCCACAAGACGGGCACCCTTCAGGACACCTTCATAATACATTTCAGGGTGGCGATGCTCCTTGCCCTGCGGCAACCCCTCCTTTACCAGCTTCTCGGCGTCCATCTTGGCCCAGTGCATCTTCGCACGGGCAAAAGCCCGACGTGCACCTTTGATGCATACAGACCGCTTTATGACTTCCAGCCATGGGCAGGCATCCACAAGCCGCCTGACCAGGCCGAAGTAGCTATTTGGAAAGGCGTCGCCATGCCACAGCCGGACTATAAGACCCTTCATGGCCTGTTCGGCCGCCTTAGGAGCTCGACCAGTTGCTTCAGCTGGTCGCTTAAGGGCACCGGGTGTTCGGCCTCAGTATACTGAGACCAGAACACCTTCTCCGTCGAGCTCCCCTCCTTGGCTTGGTAGTACTTTACGGCATCCGACACGCTGCAAGGCAAATCTGCGAATGCTACTGGAGAGCTCCGGACTCGGGTAAGTAACAAGTAATTTACTTTCACATGCTTGCTTTGCATAATGAATGCCTTACCCGCCGCTATCTTCTTCGTCGCCTCAATTTCCTGGAGGGCCTTTTGGGCTTCAGCCTTGGCATGCTTTGTGCTCTCGAGGGCCGCGGCAAGCTCGGACTCTCGCGTCTTCGAGTCAAGCTCCAAAGTCCCGTGCTTCTTCACGAGAGCCTGGAGCTCTTGCTGCACCTCGCCCACTCGTGCCTCTTGTTTGTCCCACTCGGTGCGCTCCTTGGCCGCTTTGTTTTCGGCCTCGGACAACGCTTGCTTCAGGGTCGCCACCTCGGTCGTGGCCCTTGGCACATCCATGATGATTCTATCATTTTGCAACCACATCCTTTTTTATATATCTAGACAAGGTATTACTTACCTTTGTTCTCCTCGAGCTGCCTGTTGGCAAGGCCGAGCTCTTCCTCGGACCGCTCGAGGTTCTGCTTCAGTACAGCGACCTCCGCAGTAAGTGCGGCAGAGGTCAGCGCCGAAGCCTGCATACGCATATAGACATACTTATATTAGACTCCTACAAATGTTATTTTGATCCTCTATTCGGCTTTTCTTTGTGAACGCCAAACAGAGCATCAGGGGCTACTGTCTATGCGGTAATATTTTCCTATATTTTAAGTACTTACCTCAAAGCCTGTTAGAAGGCTGGCACAGGCTTCAGCCAGTCCGCTCTTGGCGGACTGAACCTTCTTGATCACCGCACTCATAATAGTGCGGTGCTCCTCATCGATGGAAGCGCCGCTAAGCACTTCCAACAAATTGTCCGGTGCCTCCGGATGGACGGAGGTCACCGGCACGGGCGGCTTGCTCCTCTTGGCAGGAGGCCGCCTGCCGAAGTCCAGAACCACCGAAGGTTCTGGTGCGGTGTTCATCCTAGGGCCGAACTTGGAGCCCTTGGGAGCCTTGCTCCCTTCGCGCCTGGTGTCTGGAAGGTCGCCTTGAGGCGCCTCCAGGACTACCTCCCCTCGGCTTGGTGCCCTTTGAGACAACACCTCGGCGTTGCCCGTAGGACGAGGGGTGGAGGCGGTCGGAGGTGATTCGCTACTCATAGCCGACGGATCCAAAGAACCGCTCGACGAAGGTACGTCGATACGGGCCCGGGACGGACTGCATAACCATATTTGGCATTAGGAGAAGCTGTGCAATTAAACTATGCCACGAGTTACTCTGGTATCCGAATACTTATGATTTCGCCAGGGGCTTGGCCCCGGGTAACCACTCGTCTTCGCTGTCGGCGGCGGTGGTGGAGCAGTGCGGAAGGAGAGTCCTTCCCTTCTTGGACCCTCTGGCCTGCCCGGTTTGTGCGGCCTTCCTTTTCTTGTCTTCCCCGACTGGAGGGGAAGAACCTTTATATGCCTCCTCCTCGTTTTCACGAAAGGAGTGCATCTTGGAGTTATCAGACGATGAGTCCAGTACCACCTGGCGCGGGGAACTCTTTCGGGTTCCCGTGGCCTTCTTCTGGATCTTTTTCTCCGGCACCTCATAGGGAGCCGGAGTCAGCATCTCCTTCAGGAGAGCGTCTGCAGGGTCTTCAGGCAGAGGGGCCGGGAAGTCAATCTGCCCCAATGTCTCCACCCAGTCCTGTCAAAGGCATGGGAGCTCAGATCCCGCACATAGTTAAACTATGGAAAATGAATACCCTATAAGTGATAAAAGAGCTTACCGCGCCGGCTTGACGCCGTGCGCTGAGTTCGCGATCCTCGGTGAGCGGAGGCTGAACCTCGACACTCTTAAATAGCACCTTCCAGATGTCCTCGTGCGTTGTGCCGAAGAGCTCGCACAGAGTCTGGCGCTGGGCCAGGTCGAACTCCCACAAATTGAACACCCGTTGTTGACACGGAAGGATCCGACGGATGAGCATGACCTGGACTATGTTGACAAGCTTGAGCTTCCTGTTTATCATATTTTGGATACAGGTCCGGAGTCCGGTCAGCTCTACCAGACTACCCCAGGGCAGGCCCTTCTCTTTCCAGGAGGTGAGCCGCGTGGGGATTCCGGATCAGAATTCAGGGTCCGCTGCCCATTTGGTGTCGCGCGGCTCGGTGATGTAGAACCACCCCAATTGCCACCCCTTTATGGTATCCACATAGGAGCCCTCGAGCCATGTGATGTTGGGCATTTTGCCCACCATGGCGCCTCCACACTCCGCCTGCTGGCTTCCCACCACCTTCGGTTTGACATTGAAGGTCTTCAGCCATAAGCCGAAGTGGGGCTTGATGCGGAGGAATGCCTCACACACGACGATAAACGCCGAGATGTTGAGGATGAAGTTCGGGGACATATCGTGAAAATCCAGGCCGTAGTAGAACATGAGCCCCCGGACAAGTGGGTGGAGGGGAAATCCCAGTCCGCAGAGGAAGTGGGTAAGGAATACTACCCTCTCATGGGGCCTGGGGGTGGGGATGAGCTGCCCCTCATCTGGGAGCCGGTGTGCGATATCC
This sequence comes from Aegilops umbellulata, assembly GCA_032464435.1. Classification (NCBI taxonomy): domain Eukaryota; kingdom Viridiplantae; phylum Streptophyta; class Magnoliopsida; order Poales; family Poaceae; genus Aegilops; species Aegilops umbellulata. The sequence goes on from CP136057.1 coordinate 280,970,196, forward strand.
TCGGACAGGTATCCGGCTCCCCTCAGCTTTTGGACATCTCCCTCCGTGACGGAGGAGACCATCCACTTGCCTCCCGCTCCGGACATTTTTGGAGGAGGTTGAGGAGAAGAATGCGTACTCGGGCGCTGGAGCTCGAGTGTGCGATAATGGATGAGCAAGGAGGAAGAAGGCGTGGGTAGGAAAAGGTGAACCCTTATCCCTTTATAAGGGCGGACGAAACTATGCTCCCCCACCAGCCTGGTAAAACTCGCTTATCCCCCAAGCGCCGTAATTGATGGCGCGGTTGGGTTACCCACGTCCGTATTGATGAGAATCCCGCGATAAGGGGACACGATCTCTGCTTCGACAAGACGTGCCAAGGAAACTACCTCATGAAGCACGCTGAGGTTGGTTGTAAAAAACGATTCGAATGATGACCTGGTTGTGGTGTGATGGCACACTATGAAATATTAGATTTGTGGAAATATTATTCTCTCTACGGTTGTATGTGGAACTTGTTTTGCAGAGCCGGACACGATCCTCGTGTTCAAAGTCTTTTATGAAGTATTCGGAGGAGGAACCCGCCTTACAATGCCGAAGACAATCTGCGCGCCGGACTCATCGTCATTGAAGCCTGGTTCAGGGGCTACTGAGGGAGTCCTGGATTAGGGGGTATCCGGATAACCAGACTATATCCTTTGGCCGGACTGTTGGACTATGAAGATACAAGATTGAAGACTTCGTCCCGTGTCCGGATGGGACTCTCCTTGGCGTGGAAGGCAAGCTTGGAAATATGGATATGTAGATCTCCTTCTTTGTAACCGACTCTGTGTAACCCTAGCCCCCTCCGGTGTCTATATAAACCGGAGGTTTAGTCTGTAACGACAACAACATATAAAACAATCATACCATAGGCTAGCTTCTAGGGTTTAGCCTCTTCGATCTCGTGGTAGATCAACTCTTGTAATACCCATATCATCAATATGAATCAAGCAGGAGTAGGGTTTTACCTACATCGAGAGGGCCCGAACCTGGGTAAAAACATCGTGTCCCCTGTCTCCTGTTACCATCTGCCTAGACGCACAGTTCAGGACCCCCTACCCGAGATCCGCCGGTTTTGACACCGACAACAAGCATTAAGCATAGCAAAGTCATAGCAACATCAATCTCAGAACATAGTGGATACTAGGGATCAAACCCTAACAAAACTAACTCGATTACATGGTAAATCTCATCCAACCCATCACCGTCCAGCAAGCCTACGATGGAATTACTCACGCGCGGCGGTGAGCATCAGGAAATTGGTGATGGAGGAAGGTTAATGATGACGACGGCGATGGATTCCCCTATTCAGAGCCCCGAACGGACTCCAGATCAGCCCTCCCGGGAGAGATTAGGGCTTGGCGGCAGCTCCGTATCCTAAAACGCGATGAATCCTTCTCTCTGATTTTTTTCTCCCCGAACGTGAATATATGGAGTTGGAGTTGAGGTCGGTGGAGCACCAGGGGGCCCACGAGGCAGGGGGGCACGCCCAGGGGGGTAGGCGCGCCCCCACCCTCGTGGACAGGGTGTGGGCCCCCTGGCCTTGATTCTTTCGCCAGTATTTTTTATATATTCCAAAAATATTCTCCGTGAAGTTTCAGGTCATTGAGAGAACTTTTATTTCTGCACAAAAGTAACACCATGGCAATTCTACTGAAAACAGCGTCAGTCCGGGTTAGTTCCATTCAAATCATGCAAGTTAGAGTCCAAAACAAGGGCAAACGTGTTTGGAAAAGTAGATACGATGGAAACGTATCAACTCCCCCAAGCTTAAACCTTTGCTTGTCCTCAAGCAATTCAGTTGATAAACTGAAAGTGATAAAGAAAAACTTTTACAAACTTTGTTTGCTCTTGTTGTTGCAAATATGTAAAGCTAGCATTCAAGTTTTCAGCAAAGATTATGAACTAACCATATTCACAATAACACTTAGGTCTCATATTTACTCATATCAATGACATAATCAACTAGCGAGCAATAATAATAAATCTCGGATGACAACACTTTCTCAAAACAATCATAATATGATATAACAAGATGGTATCTCGCTAGCCCTTTCTGAGACTGCAAAACATACAGAGCACCTTTGAAGATCAAGGACTGACTAAACATTGTAATTCATGGTAAAAGAGATCCAATCATAGTCATACTCAATATAAACTAATAATAATGCATGCAAATGACAGCGGTGCTCTCCAACTGGTGCTTTTTAATAAGAGGATGATGACTCAACATAAAAGTAAATAGATAGGCCCTTTGCAGAGGGAAGCAGGAATTTGTAGAGGTGCCAGAGCTCGGTTTTGAAATAGAGATAAATAATATTTTGAGCGGCATACTTTCATTGTCAACATAACAACCGAGAGATCTCGATATCTTCCATGCTACACACATTATAGGCAGTTCCCAAGCAGAATGGTAAAGTTTATACTCCCCCACCACCAACAAGCATCAACCCATGGATTGCCTGAAACAATGGGTGCCTCCAACTAACAACAGTCCTAGGGGAGTTTTGTTTGCAATTATTTTTATTTGGTTTGAGCATGGGACTGGGCATCCCGGTGACCAGCCATTTTCTCATGAGTGAGGAGCGGAGTCCACTCCTCTTGAGAATAACCCGCCTTGCATGGAAGATACAAACATCCCTAGTTGATACATGAGCTATTTGAGCATACAAAACAAAATTTCATTTGAAGGTTTAGAGTGTGGCACATACAAATTTACTTGGAACGGCAGGTAGATACCGCATATAGGAAGGTATGATGGACTCATATGGAATAACTTTGGGGTTTATGGAAGTGGATGCACAAGTAGTATTCCCGCTTAGTACAAGTGAAGGCTAGAAAAAGACTGGGAAGCGACCAGGTAGAGAGTGACAGCAGTCATGAACATGCATTAAAATTAATAAACATTGAGTGCAAGCATGAGTAGTATATAATCCACCATGAACATAAATATCGTGGAGGCTATGTTGATTTTGTTTCAACTACATGTGTGAACATGTGCCAAGTCAAGCCACTCGAATCGTTCAAAGGAGGATACCATCCTATCATACCACATCACAACCATTTTAATAGCATGTTGGCATGCAAGGTAAACCATTATAAACTCCTAGCTAATTAAGCATGGCATGAGCAACTATAATATCTAATTGTCATTGCAAACATGTTTCATTCATAATAGGTTGAATCAGGAACGATGAACTAATCATATTTATAAAAACAAGAGAGGTCGAGTTCATACTAGCTTTTCTCATCTCAACCAGTCCATCATATATCGTCATTATTGCCTTTCACTCGCACGACCGAATGGTGTGGATAATAATAATGGTGCACGTGTATTGGACTAAGCTGGAATCTGCAGGCATCTTAACACAAGGGAGAAGACAAGGTAACATGGGTTCTTTGTTAAATCAACAATAATGCATATAAGAGCCACTTTAACATTTTCATTATGGTCTTGTCCTCTCGACCCCAAAGAAAAGAAAGGAAATAAAACTATTTACACGAGAAAGCTCCCAACAAGAAAAAGAAGAACGAGAAATCTTTTTGGGTTTTCTTTTAGTTACTACTACTACAGGCATGGAAAGTAAACTAGCTAAAAGCTACAACTATTTTTTTTTGGTTTTTCTAAGGGTTTTTCAAACACACAAGAAGAAAGCAAGAAAAAGGAAAATAAACTAGCATGGATAGTACAGTGAAAAAGTATGAGCAATGACAAGTAGAATGAGTGTGAACATGAATGTAATGTCGGTGAGAAATACATACTCCCCCAAGCTTAGGCTTTTGGCCTAAGTTGGTCTATGCCCATGGATCAAAGTTGTAGCTGGGGTCGTACTAAGATGCAGCAGCTATTGCCTCATGAGCTGCAGCTTGGAGGCGAGCCGCCTCCGTCCTCCTCTCATGCTCGTTTGCCTCCTCCCTGGTTATAATATATCTCCTTTTTTCCTGAAAGTCAAAGAAACCAGGAGCAGGGAGAGCAACATGGACAGTGTGACATCTGTCAAAGATTAGTCGGTATTGGAGGAACTATTCATTCCTCTCAATAAATTGATGGCGAACCATAGCATTATAATCTAAATAAGCAGGAGGCAATTCCATATCATTTTCATGTATGGGTATCTCAAGATAATTAGCTACACGGGTTGCATAAATTCCACCGAACAAATCTCCACTAATACTGTTATTATGCAACCTACATGCAACAATGGCCCCCACGTTATATTGTTTATCTCCTAACACAACACTATTGAGAACACTAAGATCTAGAACACACATGTGACATGCCTCATCCTTACCGTTTATGCATCTACCTATAAAGAGAGCAAAATAATGTATAGCAGGAAAATAAATGCTCCCTATGGTAGCTTGTGTTATTTCTCTAGATTCCCCCACAGTGATACTAACAAGAAAATCTTTAAACTCAGATTTGCGAGGTTCACTAGCACTACCCCATTGCGGGAGTCTACAAGCAGTATTAAAATCTTCTAAGTCCATGGCATAAGATTTATTATAGAGATCAAATAGGACAATGTGAGAATTGCATGAAGATGTAAATTTAAACCTTCTCACAAAGGAATCAGTTAGGTGGTAATATTGGGGGCACTTATCTAACATGAAGCCCTCGAGTTCAGCATTACGCACATATGCGTCAAATTCCTCCTTAATTCCTGCTTGGACCATGAAATTTTCTGAAGGCCATTCACAAGGCTGCACTTGAGCTTCTCTTGGTAGTTCATGGTCTGGCTCACGTATTGCGGGCTTGGGTCCTTGCTTCCTTGAAGAACCACCTTGGTACATTTTCCTAAACATATTTCTTCCTCTGAAAAATTTCTGAAATTTTTAGTAACTCAAAATAAAAGTGAACCAAACTCAACAAAATGGATAGCAACTACTCCCACAAGTGCCTAGAGACTATATCATGCATTCGAACTACTTAGGACCAAATAAATTTGACATGCAATCTCAAGAACAGGGTCACCTAAGCAGCACAAATTTGCAATGAATAAAGCACTAGAACAAAAACCAATTGGACCATTGGAGGAGTTACATGCCAAAGAACAATCCCCCAAAGAAATTTTGTGAGTGGAGCTTTGAGCAAGGAGATCGAAAATGGCAGCAAGATCAGCTAGAACTCGTGCTTGAGCTGGTGGATGATTTTTTCGGGAGGACGGAGTGTGTGGATGCTGGAATAAGTGGAGGGGGCCACCAGGGGCCCACGAGGCAGGGGGGTGCGCCCAGGGGGTGGGCGCGCCCTGGACCCTCGTGGCCAGGTGCTGGCTCCCCCTGATGTGTTCTCAGTGCCAAATATTCCTAAATATTGTAGAAAAAAAATCATATTTCAACTTCAGGGCATTTGGAGAACTTTTATTTTCGGGGTATTTTTATTGCATGGATAATTCAGAAAACAGACAGAAAATACTATTTTTGCTTTATTTAATCTAAATAATAGAAAGTAAAAGGATGGTACAGAAGGTTGTGCTTTCTAACTTCATCCATCTCATGCTCATCGAAAGGAATCCACTAACAAGGTTGATCAAGTCTTGTTAACAAACTCATTTCGAATCGCATGAAACCGGAGAATTTTTGAATAGCACTAGATTACCTCAACGGGGATATGCACATCCCCAATAATAAGAATATCATATTTCTTTTTGACAGTTGGAAGAGGAAATTCAAACCTCCAATAGTAATCGTTGGAATTTTTCCAATAGAATTTATACTGTGGACTTGAGGTTGTTTCCTCGGAAAGTGTACTGTATGCTCATTACCATTAACATGAAAAGTGACATTGCCTTTGTTGCAATCAATAACAGCCCTTGCAGTATTCAAAAAGGGTCTACCAAGAATAATAGAGATACCATCGTCCTCGGGAATATCAAGAATAACAAAGTCCGTTAACATAGTAACGTTTGCAACGACAATAGGCACATCCTCACAAATACCGACAGGTATAGCAGTTGATTTATCGGCCATTTGCAAAGATATTTCAGTAGGTGTCAACTTGTTCAAATCAAGTCTACGATATAAAGAGAGAGGCATAACACTAATACCGGCTCCAAGATCACATAAAGCAGTTTTAACATAGTTTCTTTTAATGGAGCATGGTATAGTTGGTACTCCTGGATCTCCAAGTTTCTTTGGTATTCCACCTTTAAAAGTATAATTAGCAAGAATGGTGGAAATTTCAGCTTCTGGTATCTTTCTTTTATTTGTAACAATATCTTTCATATACTTAGCACAAGGATTCATTTTAAGCATATCAGTCAAACGCATACGCAAAAAGATAGGTCTAATCATTTCAGCAAAGCGCTCAAAATCCTCATCATCCTTTTTCTTGGATGGTTTAGGAGGAAAAGGCATAGGTTTCTGAACCCATGGTTCTCTTTCTTTATCGTACTTCCTAGCAACGAAGTCTCTCTTATCATAACGTTAATTCATTGATTGTGGGTTATCAAGATCAACAACAGGTTCAATCTCTACATCATTGTTATTGCTAGGTTGAGCATCAAAATGAACATTATCATTAATATTATCACTAGGTTCATGTTCATCACCAGATTGTGTTTCAGCATCAGAAATAGAAATATCATTAGGATTATCAGGTGTGTCAACAACAGGTTCACTAGAAGGACTAGGTGTATCAACATTAGTTCTCTGAGAATCCTGCTCAATTCTCTTAGGGTGGCCCTCGGGATACAAAGGTTCCTGAGTCATTTTACCCCTCTAGTCATAACTCTAACAACATTATCATTTTTCTTATTATTTAATTCATTGAGCAAATCATTTTGAGCTTTAAGCACTTGTTCTACTTGAGTGGTAACCATAGAAGCATGTTTACTAATGAGTTTAAGTTCACCTTTAACTCTAGACATATAATCACTCAAGTGTTCAATCATATAAGCATTACGTTTCAATTGTCTACCAACATAAGCATTGAAGTTTTCTTGTTTAACAATAAAATTATCAAACTCATCTAAGCATTGGCTAGCAGACTTATAACAAGGAATATCACCTTCATCAAATCTATAGAGAGAATTTACCTTTACTACCTGTGTCGGGTTATCAAGACCACGTATTTCTTCACTAGGTGGTAAATTCTTAACATCTTCAGCTTTAATACCCTTTTCTTTCATAGATTTCTTTGCCTCTTGCATATCTTCAGAACTGAGAAATAGAATACCCCTTTTCTTCGGAGTTGGCTTAGGAGTTGGTTCAGGAAGTGTCCAATTATTTTCATTAGTCAACATATTATTCAATAGCAATTCAGCTTAATCAATAGTTCTTTCCCTGAAAACACAACCAACACAACTATCCAGGTGGTCTCTGGAAGTCTGTTAGTCCATTATAAAAGATATCAAGTATTTCAATTTTCTTGAGAGGATGATCAGGCAAAGTATTAAGTAATTGGAGAAGCCTCCCCCAAGCTTGTGGGAGACTCTCTTCTTCAATTTGCACAAAATTATATATTTCCCTTAAGGCAGCTTTATTCTTATGAGCGGGGAAATATTTAGCAGAGAAGTAATAAATCATATCCTGGGGACTACGCACACAACTAGGATCAAGAGAATTAAACCATGTTTTAGCATCACCCTTTAATGAGAACATAAATAATTTAAGGATATAGTAGTAACAAGTTTTCTCATCATTAGTGAATAGGGTGGCTATGTCATTTAATTTAGTAAGATGTGCCACAACATTTTCAGATTCATAGCCATAGAAAGGATCAGATTCAACCAAAGTAATTATCCCAGGATCGATAGAGATATCATAATCCTTATCGAAAATACAGATAGGTGAAGTAGCAAAAGCAGGGTCATATTTCATTCTAGCATTCAAATATTTTTCTTTCAGCTTAGCTACTAATTTCTTAAGATCATATCTATCATTGCAAGCAAGAAAATCTCTAGCAGTTTCTTCATCCTTAACATAACCCTTAGGCACAACAGGCAATTCATATCTAGGGGGAGAATCTTCATCATCACTTTCATCAATATTATCCGTTTCAATAATTTCATTCTCTCTAGCCCTAGCAAGTTGTTCATCAAGAAATTCACCTAGTGGCACAGTAGTATCAAGCATAGAAGTAGTTTCATCATAAGTATCATGCGAAGCAGAAGTGGCATCATCAATAACATGCGACATATAAGAATTAATATCAGACGCAAGTTTAGGTGTCGCAAGTTTACTTAAAACAAAAGGTGAATCAAGTGCAGAGCTAGATGGCAGTTCCTTACCTCCCCTCGTAGTTGAGGGATAAATTTTGGTTTTCTCGTCTTTCAAGTTCCTCATAGTGATCAACAAATATAAATATCAAGTGACTCAAAGAATAGAGCTATGCTCCCCGGCAACAGCGCCAAAAAATAGTCTTGATAACCCACAAGTATAGGGGATCACAACAACTTTCGAGGGTAGAGTATTAAACCCAAATTTATTGATTCGACACAAGGGGAGCCAATGAATATTCTCAAGTATTAGCAGTTGAGTTGTCGATTCAACCACACCTGGATAACTTAATATCTGCAGCAAATAGTATGGGAGTAACGGTAACGGTGGCAAAAGTAACAGTAGTAGTTTTGTAGTAATTGTAACAGTGGCAATGGTAAAGTAACTAAGCAAAGATAAATATGTGAAATGCTCGTAGGCATTGGATCGGTGAGGATAATTATGTCAGATGCGATTCCTCATGCAACAGTTATAACATAGGGTGACACAGAACTAGCTCCAGTTCATCAATGTAATGTAGGCATGTATTTCGAATATAGTCATACGTGCTTATGGAAAAGAACTTGCATGACATATTTTCTCGTACCCTCCCGTGGCAGCGGGGTCCTATTGGAAACTAAGGTACATTAAGGCCTCCTTTTAATAGAGTACCGGACCAAAGCATTAACACTTAGTGAATACATGAACTCCTCAAACTACGGTCATCACAGGTAAGTATCCCGATTATTGTCACTTCAGGGTTAACGAATCATAACACATAATAGGTGACTATAGACTTGCAAGATAGGATCAAGAACTCACATATATTCATGAAAACATAATAGGTTCATATCTGAAATCATGGCACTCGGGCCCTAGTGACAAGCATTAAGCATAGCAAAGTCATAGCAACATCAATCTCAGAACATAGTGGATACTAGGGATCAAACCCTAACAAAACAAACTCGATTACATGGTAAAACTCATCCAACCCATCACCGTCCAGCAAGCCTACGATGGGATTACTCACGCACGATAGCGAGCATCATGAAATTGGTGATGGAGGAAGGTTGATGATGACGACGGTGATGGATTCCCCTCTCCGGAGCCCCGAACGAACTCCAGATCAGCCCTCCCGAGAGAGATTTGGGCTTGGCGGCGGCTCCGTATCGTAAAACACGATGAGTCCTTCACTCTGATTTTTTCTCCCCGAGCGTGAATATATGGTTTTTCCCTAACCCTCGCACATCGGTCCCACCGAGTTGATCATTTCGGTCCCATCGAGAATCCTAACGTTCACATTTGTCTCACCGAGTTCACCTATTTGGTCTGACTAAGTTGGGTCAAATGCGTGTAATGGTTAGATTTTGTGTGGAGGCTATATATACCCCTCCACCCCTTCTCTATTCAAGAGAGAGCCATCAGAACGTGCCTACACTTCCACTACTCATTTTCTGAAACAGAACCACCTACTCATGTGTTGAGACCAAGACATTCCAATCCAAACAGAAGAATCTTGATCTCTAGCCTTCTCCAAGTTGCTTTCCACTCAAATCATCTTTCCACCATAGCCAAATCAGTGAGAGAGAGTTGAGTGTTGGGGAGACTATCATTTTAAGAACAAGAGCAAGGAGTTCATCATCAGCACACCATCTATTACCTTTTGGAGAGTGGTGTCTCCTGGATTGGTTAGATGTCACTTGGGAGCCTCCGACAAGATTGTGGAGTTGAACCAGGGAGTTTGTATGGGCAAGGAGATCGCCTACTTCATGAAGATCTACCCAAGTGAGGCAAGTCCTTCATGGGCGATGACCATGGTGGGATAGGCAAGGTTGCTTCTTCGTGTAACCTTCGTGGGTGGAGCCCTTTGTGGACTTGCGCAACTGTTACCCTTCGTGGGTTGAAGTCTCCACCAACATGGACGTACGATAGCACCACCTATTGGAACCACGCCAAAAATCTCCGTGTCTCCAATTGCGTGGGCACACTCCAATCCCATCCCCTTACTTTCTTGGAACTTGCATGCTTTATTCTCCGTTGCTCATATACTCTTGCTATGCTTGCTTGAAATGTATTATGAAAGCTTAAACTTGTGCTAAAACTCCACCTCAACTTGAAGAACTTAGAAGCTGCTTCTTTTGCTTGTTGAGGGTCTAATCCCCCCTCTAGACACCTCTTCTCGATCCTTTCAATTGGTATAAGAGCATTGGTATCCATTTCTTTGGTTTAATCACCATTGGAGGAAGATGGATGAGTCTATGATTGGGAGTTTTAGACATAGAGTGCCTATGCTTGATGGAGAGTTCTATAATGCTTGGAAAAATGAGATGCTTGAGATTTTCAGTGAATATCACTTGAACAAGTATATTACTAGCCCTTGTGCGCCTCCTATTGATCCCTTGCATCCTACCCCCGGTGAGTCCCTTGACATGATCCGCAATCTTAGAACTATTAACCTTATCATTAGAGGATTGCCTAGAAATTTGATTGTATGCTTGCCTACACTTGAATGTTCTTACACTATATGGAGATTTCTTGAGGAACACTTTCCAAACTATTCTTTGAAAAATCCAGATGAGATTCTTCAAAAGTCCATAGCTTTTCACAAAATGAAACCTAGTGATCCAAAATTTGATGATTGTCTGTTTGAGCTTCGTGACCTTATGCGTGCCAAAGGAGACGTTGGAGTCATTAGTAGCATCATCTCTCAAGTAACTAGAATTCATAGAGATGCACATTGTCATGGTCATACATCTAATGAATCACTCTCTCTAGGTGATGATCAATCACAAGACAATGTTGAACATGGATACTATGATGAGGATGATGATAGTTACTTTGATCTTGATGAGTCTATGAGACACTTTAGTCTTATGGCTAACTTTCATGACTACATGGCTGGAGGAAAGGAATGGGTTCTTGATAGTGGATGTACCGATCACATGACCGGAGACAAGGATATGTTTCGTGAGCTTGCTGAAAATGACGACCCTCGAAAGTATGTCATTTTTGGTGATAACTCAAAGGGTAAGGTGGTTGGCCTTGGTAAGATGGCAATCTCACATGACAGCTCCATCCAAAATGTTATGCTCATTGAATCTCTTGGCTATAATTTACTTTCCGTATCTAGTCTAGCCGATTTCGGTTTCAATGTCCTATTTACTGAAGTAGATTGCCAAGTGTTTAGAAGAGATAATCATAATATGGTGTTTACCAGTATACATAGAGGTGATCTATACATCGCTGATTTCACTAAAAAGGCTCAACCTAGAACTTGCTTAATTGCTAAATCATCTAAAGGTTGGTTGTGGCATAGAAGGTCAGGTCACGTGGGCATGCGAAATCTTGATAAGCTTATTAAAGGTGATCATATCCTTGGTGTTAAAGATGTTATATTTGACAAGGATAGACTTTGCAGTGCTTGTCAAGCAGGAAAACAGGTTGGAGGAATTCATCCCGTGAAAAACATTATGACGACGAGAAGACCGCTCGAGCTACTTCAGATGGATCTTTTTGGTCCCAACGCCTACAAAAGTCTCGATGGCAACTCGTTCGGTTTAGTCATTGTCAATGACTTTTCAAGATTTACGTGGCTGTTCTTTCTTGATGATAAATCGCAGGTCCAAAATATCTTCAAGAACTTCGCTAGGAAGGCCCAAAATCAATTTGAAGTGAAGATCAAGAAGGTTGGCAGCGACAACGGAACGGAGTTCAAGAACGCCAATGTGGATACCTTTCTTGAGGAAGAAGGGATTTCACATGAGTTCTCGGCTACGTACACACCTTAACAAAATGGAGTTGTTGAGAGGAAGAACCGGACACTCATTGTGATGGCGAGAATGATGCTTGATGAATACAAGACGCCGAAACACTTTTGGGCAGAAGCGGTTGAGACAACTTGTCATGCAACTAATCGTCTATATCTTCACAAGCTTCTCGGCAAGACGGCATACGAGCTTCTCACCGGTAACAAACCCCAAGTTGGATACTTTCGAGTATTTGGCTCAAAGTGCTACATTATTGATAAGCATCGTCCTTCGAAATTTTCTCCTAAATCTCATGAAGGTTTCCTACTCGGTTATGGCTCAAACTCTCACACTTACCGTGTCTACAACAATTTCACCCGAAAGGTTGAAGAGACACTAGATGTGAAGTTTGATGAATCTAGCGGCTCGCAAGTAGAGCAATTTCCAATTGATGTCGGAGACAAAGACCCTTCGGAATCAATTGGCAAGATTCACCCAACGGAGGTGAAGGAGAGTACCTCGTCCGTTCAAGTGGAAGCCTCAACTTCATGACAAGGTGAACCACAAGTTGACTTGGAGGCATCCACAAGTGGAACACGTCAAGATGAAGAAAACGAGGAATTACAACAAGATGAACATCATCAACCTCCTTCTCCTTCTCCACAAGAGAACAACAACACCAACAATGAAGAAGGACAAGAGGAAGAACAAGATGATGAAGAGGATGTTCCACCCTGACCCAAACAAAAGCTCTCATGAGTTAGAGCAAGAGTTTCACGAGATCATCCCATCGAACAAATCTTTGATGATATTCAAACCGGGAGAATTACTCGCTCTAAAACTAGTTTGGCTAACTTTTGTGAACATTATTCATCCATTTCTAATATTGAACCTATGAAGATTGAAGAAGCTCTTGATGATCCGGATTGGGTGAACGCCATGCATGAAGAGCTACACAATTTCGAGAGGAACCAAGTGTGGACATTGGTAGAAAAGCCGGACGACAACCAAAATGTCATTGGAACCAAATGGGTGTTTCGAAATAAGCAAGATGAAGATGGACAAGTTGTATGCAACAAGGCCCGTCTCATTGCCCAAGGCTATACTCAAGTCGAAGGAATGGACTATGGTGATACATATGCCCCCGTTGCTAGACTTCAGTCCATACGCATCTTACTTGCTTATGCCAACCATGATGACATTACATTATATCAGATGGACATTAGAAGTGCTTTTCTAAATGGAGAAATTGAGGAGGAAGTTTATGTTAAACAACCTCCCGGCTTTGTTAATCCCAAGAGACCCAATCATGTTAACAAACTTCACAAAGCTCTTTATGGCCTTAAACAAGCTCCTAGAGCGTGGTACAAATGCTTGACTAAGTTCTTTATTGAAAAAGGCTTTGAGATTGGAAAATTTGATTCTACACTTTTTACTAAAAGGGTTAATGGATAATTATTTGTGTGCCAAATTTATGTGGATGATATCACATTTGGTTCAACTAACCCTCATTTTAGTGAAAAGTTTCGAAGGATAATGTCGGAGAAGTTTGAGATGTCTATGATGAGTGAACTCAAATTATTTCTTGGTTTGCAAAATCATGCAAACTAAGGAAGGGACCTTTGTTTCCCAAACAGAGTATACCAACATGCACGAAAGTAAAGGTATGAAAATACCCATGCCTACTAGTGGACATCTTGACTTGACTAAGGATGGCAAACCGGTTGACCAAAAGGTTTACCGCTCTATGATTGGTTCATTGTTATATCTATGTGCCTCCCATCCCGATATTATGCTAAGTGTGTGCATGTGTGCACGATATCAAGCGGCCCCTAAAGAATGTCATCTTAAGGCTATGAAAAGGATACTGAGATACTTAATTCATACACAAAACTTTGGCATTTGGTATCCTAAGTGGTCTTCTCTTAAGGATTATGGGATATATGTGAAACATGTTCCATTGCTTTGTGATAATGGAAGTGCTATTAAGATTGCTCACAATCCCGTGCAACATTCTCGAACTAAGCATATTTAAGTTCATCATCATTTCATTCGAGATCATGTTGCTAAAGGAGACATCAATCTTAAGCATGTTCGTACCGATAAGCAATTGGCGGATATATTCACCAAACCGCTTGATGAGAAAGTATTTTGCCGTTTGAGAGGTGAATTGAATATCATTGATGCCTCAAACTTGGAGTAGTAACTCCATTTGGATACATGCAAGGCATGAGCTTGTCTTTTTGACTAATCCTTGATATTTCTCTTATGATGATCATCATATGTCTTGGATCTATACTTGTACCCTTGCATGCTATCTAACCCTTGTAGGTACTTGGATAAGCCCAAATCTATGAGATTGCAAGTCCCTCATATCTTGAGCAATCTCTACATCACCAAGTTTCTACAATATGGTGGTTGAAGACAAGGAAGCATGAATCCACTCAACATATCCTTTGACAATTTCTATATATCAAATTTCATTTGGTATCAAGTTTCATGATTGTCTTTTTGGATACACAAGTGATCTTCCTTGCAATACTAACCCATGTAGGTAGATGAACTCAAACTGCAAGTGGTTCTCCCAACTCTTGATAAACTACATCAACCTTGAGCATCCAACACAAGTTCAACTACACGATCAAGATCAACACCACCACCCAAGGTATGTTATTCCATCTTAGAGAAGCTTTACCCCAAGTCATGGGTCAAAGCAGCTCAACAAGATGTGAATACATCAAAATTCTTAAACAAAAAATGGTAACCCCATTTTGAGCTTAAACCATGAGTATGACCTACGATCAAGTGTTATCACTTGACTCCTCAGTCAGTATACTCTAACATAGGTGACTTTGTCATTGACCCATTCTAGATGAAGTTCTCTAGTGTTTGTTTGTGTTCTTGCATATGTTTCTTGCTTGTTTGTTCCCCTTATAAAAACACTTCATCTAGATTTCTTTTCTTTATGTTATTCTCTGCATTCTCTGCATCTAATTCATTGCAAATCTTTGTGAATTCTTGATTGCCAAGTGAGCTGAGGTGACAAATTTTTTCCTCTGTATTGAACTCGGCCTCACCAATTTATGCCTATCGGCTAGACCGAACTACAATGAAGCCTTCTAGACTGTTCATTGGTACAACCGACAAGGACAAACCCGATCTGACTGATACGCATCATCTATGACACTGCCAACTTGGTGTCACCGATGAAAATGGATCGACATTACTGATTTCACTACTGAGAAAACTTTTTGCCATTGCAAATGTCATTTCTTCTCCATCTCCACTCGATGATTCTTATCCTCTACTCACATCTTAACTTACATGCTGCTTTGTACTGTGACTCAAGGACCAAGCCTATTTAAGTCATGCTCCAGAAGACCCCTTCTTGGAAATTGATGTCAAAGGGGGAGAGGGAGCACTTCAAAGCTTATCACATTGGAGAGAAAGCACATCTTAGCTTCTCCATATGCTTATTAACAATAGAGGAGAGAAGTCACATGTCTTTAAGAGGGGAAAGACATGTTAATGTATGTTTGTACCATTTCTTGTTCTGATTATGTTTGCTTTGTTCTGATTTTCTCTTACCCTACCTTCTCACATTATCTAGTATCAGATTCAGGGGGAGAAAGAGTTCATATCTAAGGGAATAAAATCTTTGGAATTCATTGCATATCTTTGGGGACATGTCTATATCCAAATGAGTACTAAGTACTCACTCACTACATGTCATCCCAGTCTTGGTACTCTCGTGGTTTTTCTGAACTTGCTTTGATTAGTAATGACCTTGTGTTTTCTAACCCTATTTTCTCAAGTTCATCTTGACCAAAGCCAGCTCAAGACCACAAGGTAAGTATATGCATCTCACTCATGTACATGATGGTCTCTTGCTGATGTACATATTGTTTGCAAGAAGGACTCATGAACATGATGGTACACTTCCTGTATCTACATCATTTGCTCTGATGCATATAGCCAAGATACATGTAACTCATTTCTTGCTCTGACATGCTTATGCACTCACATGTTCACATATTCCATCTTTACATGATTGCATACATGTAGGGGAGCTAATGCATGTTACATGTCTTTCCAAAGCTTTAATTGTTACTCTTCATATCTTTATCTAAAGCTTTGATGTATGTTGTCATCAATTACCGAAATGGGGGAGATTGAAAGCACAAGTGCTCCCTTGGTGATTTTGGTAATTAATGTCAACATATCTCTTGTTGGGCTAATATTTTCATCCAGTATGTTTTAGAAAGTTCAACAATGGTGTGGCATGGACAAAAGGATGTGGTACCCCTTCAAGATGCTAAGGACAAAGATTGGCAAAAGCTCAAGACTCTTGATTTCTATTTTAGTGACCCAAGATCACATTGAGTCCATAGGAAAAGCCAATACTATTAAAAGCGGATGAGGTGTTGCTTAATGGTCTACTTGATCAAAGTGCTTAGTGATATTCTCCAAAGCCCTCAACCACTTTCTCAATTCCAAATATGTCCAAAACCTAAAATCAAACTTGGCCCCACCGATTTGATCTATCCGGCGCCACCAAGTTCCTTTAACATAGCCATTGCCAGAAAGCCTAATCAATTCGGTCTCACCGATAGGGATCTTAGTCTCACCGAGATGGCCTTGCAAACTCTTTGTTGTCTGTTGTAATTATTTCGGTCTCACCGAAATGTGTAATCGGTCCCATCGAGTTTGCCTGACCAACCCTCTGTTTGCTCATTGCTGAAATCGGTCTCACTGAGTTCATGCAACCGGTCACACCGAGATGAGGTTTTTCCCTAACCCTAGCACATTGGTCCCACCAAGTTGATCATGTCGGTCCCACCGAGAATCCTAACATTCACATTTTGAACTGAGTCGGTCTCAAAGTTCACCTATTCGGTCTGACCGAGTTGGGTCAAATGTGTGTAACGGTTAGATTTTGTGTGTAGGCTATATATACCCCTCCACCCCTTCTCTATTCAAAAGAGAGCCATCAGAACGTGCCTACACTTTCACTACTCATTTTTTGAGAGAGAACCACCTACTCATGTGTTGAGACCAAAACATTCCAATCCAACCACAAGAATCTTGATCTCTAGCCTTCCCCAAGTTGCTTTCCAGTCAAATCATCTTCCCACCATAGCCAAATCTATGTGAGAGAGTCACTACTGCAGGATGCTGCTAACGCGACACTATGATCAGAGACCCTTCGACGAAACTGTGTGCGATGCAATAATCGCAAACGGTAGTGTAAAAAAACCCTCAAAAAGGTGCAAAACGTTTGCGATGGAAGATGCATCAAACACGTTTCAGATTTTAGTTGCATGTGCGATGCAGGGCATACAGTTTAGTTCAATTAACTGTTTGCGATGAGGAGGAACAAAAGAAACGGGCAGCCAGATGAAGGTGTGTGCAATATACAGCATACAGTTCACTCGGATGAACTGTTTGTGAGTAGCTAACACAAAATAAATGGTCAGCCGGATCAAGGCGTGTGCGATATATGGCATGCGGTTCACTCGGATGAACTGTTTGTGTTGAGACAAGAGAACATAAATGGTTCAATATAACAAGATGCGTGTGATATGCGGCAAACAGGTCTGTAATCAGAAATGTGTGCGAAGACCGATAATAACATAGACGTTTGCTGCTAATAAGACGTGTGTGTTGTGCGATGGGATTACACAGACACACACACACACACACACACACACACACACACACACACACACACACACACACACACACACTTATAAGGACATGGTTGCATAACCAAATTAAATATCCCCTTACATAGGTGGCTACTACAACCATGGCATTTGCACACACCAAAGTAAACTATTACATGCATAATTACATAGGTGGCAACTACACACATGACATTTCCACACACCAATAAAGTAAACTATATATTACATGCATGATTAACTAGCATAAACGATCATCTAGTCATCATCTACTTCTTGTGACGCTTGCTCTACTTGTGGCTCGATCCGGGCTCGTCGATTTGGGTAACGAGGCACTTCCTCATGTCAACTATACGCCTGTGCATCTCGTAGCATGTGTACATGCTCTTGGCCGTGAACCTGAGGTGAGGTTCACCCAGTTGCCGCATCCAGGCCCTGTGCCAGGATACGGGACTTGTTTTCTGGGCATCCTACTTCATCTTTTCATAGTAGGTGTCGATGATGGCCGAGGCGAGTTCGACCAGGGAGTCCTTCTTCGTGCTGCCCCAGACCCTATAGTGGTCACGAATTTCGACAAGGTTCTTGTAGGCCAAGCTCGTAACACTGAGCGCTTTCGCATCGTCGGTGGTTTCCACCATGGCGACCTTGTAGTCAATGCTGTTGACAAACTTTTTGAAACGGTCGAAGGCTCTGTGGCCATGCAGCAGTGGTAGATGAGGACATGATGGCGCACACACAACTGGGCGACGACAACCTTCTGATCTATGCCAGGACGACCGGCGGTGTACCGGAGGTTGATGCCGACCACCTTGTACTTGTCTCGAGCAAGCAACTGCTCAACTCTGTTGATGTAGTCATCCACCACGGCCTGGTCGATGGTGTACACCACCGAGGGATCCGTCTCCCTCGTGTGGGTCTCCACTCTATACTCGTCGAACTCCATTGGAGCACTGCTAGACATCCCCTCTCTATGTGTCGTCGTGGGTGTGCTTGTTGTGTAGTGGGGCGTGATCGAAAGGTTGAAGAGACTAAGGTTATAATGGACACGGGAATTAAAGGAGAAGCCGGACGGCCAGGAATATCGGAAGGCCCTGATGACAGTTCTAACTTGCAGCGCGTAACTCCATCGTGCCGCACGTAACTGCATCGCATGGCAACGCGCGCGGCGCAACCACATGCATATGGGGCCCCCGACGTGATCGTGCGCACGCCCAACCGCTGGTAGAGTGCGCACGGAGGGACGCGAGCAAAGCGCTCCACGGTCGCCTCGACGGCGAGCAACCATATATATAGCATATAGCAGTCGAACACGCAAGGAAAAGCTGTCTACAAGCTGAGCGCACTGACGGATGCGAGCAGAGCGCCGCCGCGGCGCCTAACAGTGAGCACAGCATGCTGTGGCACCTAACGGCGAGTAGAGCTTGTCAAGGGACGCGAGCAGAGGCCGACACAGTGATACGTGGCAAGTAAGATGAACTGTGCGAGCGATTTTGGAGACATCAAGCACGAATCAGATTAGAGTTGCGTGTGCGATACGTGGCATACAATTGATCCATCCGAACTGTTTGTGATGGAATAAGCCGTGTGTGTTGTTGGCAAACGCTTGCTGGTACATAACCTTAAGTTTAACCAAAAAAGTGTTAATGCATGTTACAAAAATTGTATAACTGGAAACTATGTTCAAATACGAATCCAACGATATAATCTTTGGCGACATGCATTCATATTTTTATAAACTAGGACGGGGGTATAGTAGGTAATTGAATCACAAAAGTTTTTTCGTATTAACCGTATGTGTACATGTCCTTTCGTCCTCCTCTCGCACGTCTTGTCACCCCACAGCCGTAGACGGTTTACATCGCAAGCTTGTGCAACGCGCGGGGGCGTTCTTTTGGCCAAACGGTGGCTCGAAGTGGCGCCAATGAATCGTCGGTGAGCCTGTTCCCGCGCAGCCTCGTAGGTTCCAGTGCAAGCTTCCCGCCCGACTCGGTGAAATCCCCCAAAATCCCAATGCTTACCAGCCTGCTATATAAACCTTCACGGCCGACGAGTCCTGTGTCGCATTTTCCCCTCCCTCCCTGTTGCTTATCTCGTCTGCTTCTCCCACAATCGCCATTAGCACCGGTCCATCGTGGTCGCTCAGCCACTCCGCCGTTATCAGAGGATAGCTCCAGCTGGGAGGATACACCGTGGCGGCGGCTCAGTCCCTGACATAGTGTAGTGCGCGTGGCATTCCTATTGGGTGTGCGTGGAACACTCACCACACGCTCCACCGCCGCTGCCCGTCGGCAGCTGTTGCCGGCCGCCGTTGCCGCCACACCACTGTAAAAAGCCAGGGCCATCGCCCGCTCCACCGCCGCGGCCCGTAGGCGGGAGGTGGCCGTCGTGGCCGCCACCCCACTGCCGGCCATCGCCCGCTCCCCCGCCACGGCCCGTAGGCGGGAGGTGGCTGTTGTGGCCGCCATCCCACTACCGTCCGTCACCCGCTCTGCCACCGCAACCCGTAGGCGGGAGGTGGCCGTCGTGGCCTCCACCCCACTGTCGGCCGTCGTGGCCGCCACCCCATCATCGGCCGCCGTGGCCGCCAGCCCACCGTCGACCGCCGGGATCATCACCCGCTCTGCCACCACCGCCCGAAGGAGGGAGGTGGAGGTGGAGGCCCGCAAGTGCGTTAGCGACCTTGCACGGTACATCGAGTTCCTGCGGGAGGAGGAGGAGAGCCTCGTCGAGCATGCAAAGAGCCTTACCGCAGCCGTTGCCGCGGCACACACTGAAGCAGAGGTGAGGAATCAGGAGATCTACGAGCAGTCCAGCCGCTTCGGGAGGGATTGTCTGGAGAGGTAGTGGGCGTTCGAGCTGGCGAGCATCGGTCAACGTGCATCAGTAGCAGACATCGTATTACATTTTTCCAGCTCGTTGGTAGGCTCCTCCTCCTCCTCTGCCTCTTACTGAGCGTGCTCGACAGAGGAGAGGCTACCGGAAGTAGCACAAAGCCCTTCCGTAGTAGTAGTATTTAGGGGCTATTTTGTTCAGTTCATCTGACTATAGATGTTGGTGGAACTTTACAACATACTTAAAATTAGCTAGTATATATAGTTGAACTAGCTTTTTCAGTATGTGGTTGGCTACAATTGGGGAAAAGTTTGGCCGGTTCAGCTGTGGAGTTGAACTGTTTGTATAAATTAAGAATGACTGCTTAATCTATGAATGAAACATATGCTTAATTACTGAATTTTAGTTGCAAAAATTAGATAATGCTAGTGATTTTTAGCTGCATATTTTGACAAACCGCAGTGTTACATGGATTGACAAATGGCAATGTTACTAGATCAACAAATGTCAATCTTTCTAGTTTGACAAATGGCAACATACCTAATATGACAGATGTAAATCTTACCAAACTATTTGTACGTGGTTGCACACGGTTCATCCAAAACAACCCTTTGCGTTGAAGGGACGCACAAATCCCGCGCTGCAAATTTTCCCTCGACTTAAGGGGGAATACCATAGCTCTCACTTTGCATACGGGTGTTCTATCTAAAACGTTTGCGATCAAGAGCTGCAGAAATCCTGCTCGAGACATTTTCTCTTGGCTTCCTGGGAAGCTGTCAGTTTGCATACGGGTGTTCTAACTATAACGTTTGCAATCAAGAGCTGCACAAATCCTACTAGGCACATTTTCCCTTGGCTTCCTGGGTAAGTTGTAGGTTTTGCATACGGGTGTTCTAACTAAAACGTTTGAAATGAGTGTTTTATATTTAAAAACCGTAGTAAATTGCGGCTTGGGCGCCATTAATGGAGAGGATGCGAGCAAGGCGGGCGGCCATGGAAGTCAAAGGGCTCGCTTCCTGGTGAGCCTGCGCGGCGTAAACCTCACACGCTTCCTGGTGAGCCTCTGCATTGGTGTACAACTCGCACGCCTCCCATTTAGTCAAGCACTCAAGCACCTGTCCGCACGTCACCTCCTAGCCATTAAAAAAGTGAGGCGTGGCGTCATGTGAATGGTTAACAGAACACAAACAATTTAAATTATACAAAACTTTTGATATGTTAGAGTGGCAACTATTTGTTTCAAAATGCCTTTGTTGGCTGTTATTCCAGTGCGCCTTGTCTTAAAATGGACACGAAAAATACCACAACATGTCGGGTGCCATTCCATTATAGCATGCCAAGTTTCATGAATTTCAGACGAGTTTTGGATTCACTAGAATTTAAAAACAAAGTATCTCAATGTTTTGTCAGCAATCAACAGGGCCCTGGTGCTTGAAATTCATTCCCATTTCTTGCATGGGACCTAAGCATGTACCGAAGGACACAAATTTGTTTTTTCAACCAATTTATATGCACTGGAGCATGTGCATGTAGTTTAAATTTGAATTATGCATATAAAATCCTAGAAAACCAAGTTAATGTATACAAATGTCCAAACGAACCCTGAAAAATTCCAAAATTAAACACAACACTCCTGTTGTTCCACATTGGCACTAGAAAAATCTTGAAAGCAATAAGAGGCAATGGATATCGTTTTGTCCCCAAAGGTGGGACGTTCCCTACCGAAACCATCACGCTTGTGGTGAGAATCTCTGGTTTGTGAGAAGCTTATACCCAAACCTGCCCCAAATGGGACAATTGTTTTACCACGACATGTTCGTACCGCTACATGATAGCATGCCAAGTTTCATGAATTTCAGATGAGTTTTGGATTTACTAGAATTTAAAAACCAAGTATCTCAATGTTTGCGGCCGAGTGACGATGTCAGAGTGTTTGAAATTCATTCCCATTTCTTGCATGGGACCTAAGCATGCACCGAATGACACATATTTGATTTTTTAACCAATTTATATGCACTGGAGCATGTAGTTCAAATTTGAATTATGCACATAAAATGCCTAGAAAACCCAATTAATGTATAAAAATGTCCAAAAGAAACCAGAAAAATTCCAAAATTAAACACAACACTCCTGTTGTTCTATGTTGACACTAGAAAATTTTGAAAGCAATAAGAGGCAACAAATATCATTTCGTCCCCAAAGGTGGCACGTTCCCTACCCAAACCATCATGCTTGTTGTGAGGAGCTTATAACCAAACCTATGTAACATCCCAAAATTCTAAATTTTGGAATGTTATAATAAATAGATAGATTCGACCGACTGTTTGATTTGTTGTGTGATTGATTGAGTGAAATTCGAAACTTTTTGAAAGTTAAATGAGAGGGAATAAAAGGACTTTCCCAAACCTTCATTTTTTGCTTTTATGATCTTCGTGAATTCAAATTATTTTCAAATACAAAACACTAGAGAGAAGATGACATGACTTCTTCCATTTAAAATAAATGAAAAGGGTGTTTGAAAAATATTTGAATTCCAATTGAAAATATTTCCAATTTGAAACTTTATGCAACTCAATGATTTTCACGAGAGAAGATAATATGACTTCTTCAAAATATATGAAATATGAGTTGGGAGTTTCAAAGAATTAAATTCAAAGTTCTGTTGAATTTATTTTCAATTTGGAGTTATTTGAGTTTTATTCAATTTATTTTTCTCCAAAAAAAAAATACATGGAAATTAGGGTAACATGATTCCCTACAACAGAAACTTGGAGATAAATAAATTTGAAGTCATTTGGGTATTTTAAAAATGTTTTTTGTTGGATATTATTAGACCAGCAACACTGTTTGAATTATTAGAATTTGTGTGTATTTTATTTAATGCTACAAAAATGTTCACGTTGTAGAAAATCTTTTTCTGAAAATTTTGATATATTATATGCCTATATAGTATTTTTATTTATTTAGTTTTCTTCTTATTTTTGTTTTTCTAAAAATGTAAAAAAAACAACATCTTCTCTGGACCGGGCCAACTGGGCCGAAGCCCAGCCAGCCGGCCCAGTACCGCGCCACCGCCCCCAACTCCGGCTCGGGACAGAGTCCCGAGCGAAGACGCCGTCGCCGGCGACTCGTGCCGCCGCCGAACTCCCTCCGCGCCGCCCTTGCCACTTGCCCACGCCACCGCCCCTTCCCTGGCCTTTAAAAGGCAGGCCCCGATGCCCCGACTCCCCTCTCTCCCCATGCTCGCCGCCCGCCGCCCAAGTCGCCACCGCCGGCGAGATCCGCCAAGCGCCGCCGCCCGAAACCGCCACCCTCGCCGCCCATGGCCACCGCCGTCGCCACCACCGCACCCGCCGCCCAGTGCCGCACCTCCCAGTGCTCTCCGCTGTCCTCGACGACCGCCGGAGCCGCCGCCCCGCCTCGCCGGAGTACACAGCCTCGCCGGAGAGCTACCGGCTTTCCACCGAAAACCGCAGAACCGCCGTGGACCGGTAAAACCCGCTAAAAAAAACCTGCCCGGTTTTTCTTTATTGTTCTAGATTGGTTTTTTTGTTTAGCCTGCGAGCGTTCATTAGTTAGGGTCCGGTAGTGAACGAGTTCGTTCGTTAGCTTTCTGTAGCGGGCGTTCGCCCGGTAGATTTTTTCTTTTTTTTTCTTTTTATTTTAGTCAGGGACCTATCCGTAATTAGTTTCTTTACCGTTTAGCCCCTAATTTTCAAACCTTCGTAACTTTTTGCCCTTTTGTCCAAATCCAACGAAACCAACGCCCACTTCTTCGTTATGAACCCCTCTATCCTGTAATCCAACTCAAACATGTTTTTCAAAGTTTTAAAATTTGAATTCAAACAGATTTGTACTCAAACTTCGTTTGATCATAACTTGAGTTTTATAACTCCGTTTTAGTTGATTCTTTTTGCTATTCGAAGCTCTTGACCTAAGGGCCAAATTCGCAACATTTTGGTACTGTTAGAAATTGTTTTATGTTGCAAGAGTTATTTGATTAGTTTTGAAGTTTTTCGAATCGTCTTCTTCGATCTTTCTGATCTTTTGAGTGATTGCTTATGTGTGGTTACTATTGCTTGCTTACGATAGATTGACCGGAGTGTGACGAGTAGATCTATCAAGTGTGTTGAGTGCGAATCATCTTCATCAACATTGCAGGCAAGTTCACACTTTGATCATATCCCTTTCCTACCCAGTTTTTATTGCATTAGATCAATCCTCAAACATTGCATGATTAGGATCTAATTAAATTATGGGATGGGAAGTAGATGAGGTAGTACCTATTACCTGTTTATTATCAAACCCTTGGGAGTTACTTTTATGTTATGCTTATATTGCCATGCTATGCTCGTAGACGTGGATTGGGTTTTGAGAGTATTTCATGACAGATGTGAGATTGTTAATTAATGGTTTACTTAAGGTGGCAACTTAAACACACATCTGGGTGGATTGAGGCACCTGGGTATTCCAGGACTTGCCTGTCTAGGCACCTGGGTATTCCAGGACTAGCCTGTTTTTCTTTTGGACCGCGACCCAGGCTCAAAGGGATCATGAGATTATTCATACTAGAAACTTCCGTGTGCAGCCACAAGCCATTATGGGCTCTGGCATAGTTGACTAAGTCGTGCGAACTCTTACAATGGTAGACTAGCAGATGTAGGGGATGTAGGTTGGTACGGTCTATCACAACGTAAGGTGCTAGCGCTTCTGAAAGACTATGTCTTAGTCATCCGTTTCTCAAACATCATGTAGTGCGAGAAATCCAACGGAGGCGATCGAGTCTTGTGGGGAAAAGTGCGCAAACCTCTGCAGAGTGTACAAACTAATCATGATTAGCCGTGTCCCCGGTTATGGCTTCTTGGGTATCTAGTTCTTGGGTTATCCTGTTGATCTCATCACGTTACTTTAAATAATTTGTTGGGTTTTAATTATGATGCTTAATTGGGATTGAGAATGATGTCAACCATTCTCAATGTTTAACAACCACCATGATAGTTAAATAAATCTATTCCTTTGCAGTAGGGAAAAATTGGCTTTTCGCGAAAACCTTATAACCATAGAGCTTTTCCACCAGCCATATATGCATGTAGTGATAACCATTGTTCATCATTTTCTCTATGGTGTGAATTTGCCAGTACATTCAATGTACTGACCTGTTTCGGGCTGCAACGTCTCATGTTGCAGGTTTTCTTACGACGAGTAAGTGATACGTTAGGGTTACGATTTCTACACTCAACTTTGCCGTTGATGTTGATGGGAATCCACAACCTTGTTACTTCCGCTATATTGGATTGAGGTAATAGTATTTAAGTTACTTTATACATGTGATTTACCTCTGTTATAAATCCTTCGAGTACTGTGTGTGTCAGCATACCGATCCAGGGATGACACGTAAGCACAGAGACTTGTCCCATTCGGGTCGGGTCGCTACAAGATGGTATCAGAGCACATGTTGACTGTAGGACGTGGCCCTAGAAACTGGCAAGCCATTGGAAAGATTTTTCTCTACAACTTTATTTTCAAAAAGATCTTTTACCTCTCTTCTCTTCTGAGCTTATTCAAATATTTCCTTTTAGTGAGACTATACCCCTATCCCCTTTTGACCATACAAAGATTCGATTGAAGAGACCACTCCAAGAAGTACAAGATATCGGACAACTAAGACCATTCGGAATGAAGAGGATTTTACCATAAATTATGATAATGGAAACTACAGTGGTTGAAAACTCCGAAGACTAGGAGAATTTGAAGGCTCTGAAGAATTCCCCGATTTTTATGACCTAGGAAGGCTACCCTTATGGAACTTGGCAGACTATGGAAATTGTCAATACCCGAGATCAAGGTGTATCGGAGAAAGACCGGAGCATGGAGAGTTAAGAACTCAAAGTTTTGTCAAGGAAAACCCTAAGGCAGGAGAATATCAACTATGGAGAGATAGCTCATGGAAATGACAAAAGCAGAAACACGGCTATCCATGATGTTATCACCCGTTTATGCTATTTTCACCGTGCTGATTGAAGCATGCATATGCATGGAATGATGGGATGGTAGAAGGCTGATGGAGCATCTATCAGCAAAGGATGCAGTTTTAACCTTAGCTGGTGTATCACCAGGATCTGTAGTGTTACATCAAGAAGTTAAGATGGACCTGCAGGAAGCAGTATTTGGTAAGGAAGTATTTCATGAGGAACTCAGGACCCAAAAGCTGAAAGTAGCCAAGCTAGAGGAGCAAAACCTTGAGATACATGAGATTCGTCAGGAACTGAAGGACAGTAGGACCGTGGTTCATGCCAAGGATGTTGAAACCCAGAAGTTTGGAATGCAACTCCAAAAATATTAAAGTACGTCACGAGAGACTTCGCGTCAACAGAGATGATCTGGCAAAAAAACTTGAGAAGGACAAGCACGATGGGAAGAAGCCATCGGAGACATGAACAAGACTTGAAGAGTTTGGCGACGTTGACCTTTAGAAGACCAAACCCCTCTTCTATACCTGCGTTAGATGCGACGATTGTGAGCTGTCATTTGTTTGATGTTTTTTCCGACAGCCACAATAAAATCTATCTTTAAAAAAAACCTTTGTTTGTATTGTGTGCATCTCTCTCGATCTCTCTTATCCCACCCCAAACCCATGGACCCAATAGAGGATGAAAGGAGATGAGCTCGTATTTTCTGGACCGATGAGTCAATTGGAGACAGACCGATGGATTCAGAATATGGAGGGTCATATGGAGAACAACCCTATAGTCGGAAAGGATATGGCCCAACATGCTCTTCAGTGCTTTGTAAGAGTTGCTGCTACTTGGTGGAGGATGTACCAAACCATCAATGGATGGTAAGGAGTAATCACTTGGGAAGAATTTAAGTTGACTTTGCTAATATCTCGGTTTGTGTCCCAGAAATTGAAGCCTTCGGGAAAGGATATGAAGAAACCTTGTGCATGCAAGCTCTGTGGAGAAATAGGACACACCCATAAGGAACATAAGGATGAATGCCCTAATTGTGAAGGAAGTCACCCAACTGAAGAATGCCCAACTAGGAAGATCACTTGTTTCTTGTGTGAAGGGACTACCCACTACCCTGCTCAGTGTCACATTTATCCCATGGTACAAAGAACCATCCAACAGAAGAAAGAAGAAATGAAAGGAGTCCTCATGGAGATTTTAGAAGAACCCGTGACGAAGGAAGATGTCGAGGACACACACAAAGGAAACAAAATTAAAGCCCACACCAAGTCATGCTATTCATGTGGAGAAGAAGGACACATCTCCCAAGATTGTGTGAATGGAGATCTAGTAAAATTCCCGACAGAGGAAGTAGAGTATGACCCATAGGAAATAGAAGCCCTAATTGGAATGGAAAAGTCTAAGAAGAGGAATAGATTGGATTCCAGGAAGGACCTGAGTCATGTCACCTGTTACAAGTGCAAGGAGTGAGGGCACTACATCAACACTTGCCCAAAAAGGAAGCCAAGGACCCAAGGAGGCTATGTGATCAAGAGGAAACCTCGAAACTTGTCAGAAGTGTTATGTTTTCGTTGTAATGAAGCAGGGCACTTTGCCAGGGATTGTCCCAGGGAGAAGGAGACTTGCGCTAAATAGTTGAGTTAGCAGCAATGTAAATGTAGTAGTAGTAGTAGTGAGAACATCTCTTCTGTGTTGAGATGTTGAGTTGAGGCATGTAATGGAAATACAGGAGATTGTAGTGATTTGAGAATCAATAAAGTTAGCAGTCTTGGTACTGATTTGGATTTTATGAGTCACTCTATGAGGAAAGATGTTGACCATTTTCGAGGATATGAGAAATATGGTCTATGGAATATTGGAGCATTTTAAGGGTGGTAGTACCCTGTAAGAACCGTTGACCCCTGGAAAAAAAAATAAGGATACTCCACTGAGTGGATTTCGGACAAAATGACTACTAGTTTTGTCTCGATATGTGTGATACCCCAAGAGTGTGGGGGATGAAGTTGGAGACCGTTAGTTGTTCGGGCCAAATGTGATCAAGGTGTCAGAAGAGAATGTTAAGTTGATTCGAGATAGACTGAAGGTAGCTCAGTCCAGGCAGAAGAGTTATGCAGACTCAGAAACGCAAGGAGGTAGTCTATGAAATTGGAGACAGAGCATGTCTTCGAGTGTCCCCTCTGCGAGGAATTAAACGATTTGGGGTTAAGGGAAAGTTAGCCTTGAGATTTGTAGGACCATACAAAGTTTTGGAGCGTATGGGAGAAGTGGCCAACAAATTGTAGTCACTCGAAGAACTGTCAGACGTTCATGATGTGTTTCACGTTTCCCAGTTGAAGAAGTGCCATGCAGAGATGGCCAATATTCCCCTGTAAGGACGCTTGACCCTGGAAAGGATAATGATGTTCTACGAAGTGGAGTATGGACTTCATAAGTATGAGTTTTTATCTCGGTATGTGGGATATTCCACGAGGATGAAGAGATGAATTACTATTGGATATAAAGGAGGTATGATGTAGGAAATATGGATCAATGGAAATTCCATGATGAGTCTGAGTAATCATGTTCTAGTTTGGTGCCAATAGAAGGAAGGAAGACAGTACAAATGGATGGATTTAAGAATACTTGGAAGTTGGAAGATGGAATAATGATCAGTTGCCTAGATGATGAGCTCAAGGTTGACAAGTGATGAGATGGACCATAACCCACAGGCCCCAGGACCTGCCAAGAAGCAAACACACTCTCGCTGAAGGAAAAACCCTGGAAGAAGTTACGATTTTATCGATAGACGATTTTATAGGAGTTTACGCAAACCTGAGAGTTGTGAAGGAACGATAGATTTTTGTTTGGCTTGCAGAATCTATGGATTTATCCGAACTTGGTTCGTCGACAAGAGAAATTCTGCAATGCTTGTGAGGATGACTGACTGTTAGAATGCGAGATTCCCTAAACCGTATACAAGGTAATGATTTGGGTGCGGGATGGATTGATCACCATACCGACTTTTATTATTCGCCTTGCTATGTGGGATGGTAAATCTGAGTGACTTACCTATAGTAGAGAGACAACGATATTAAACCTTGTTTGAACCTTAGATTGGTATAGCAATTTTCCCCTTGTACAAGGCACCTGTTGCCAACCGTAGGTTATACGGTGAGGTTCAACCCAGACCCATTTCCTGCAGGAGAAACCATTATTGGATGACCACCATGAGATATCGATAATTGTTTAGCATTGGCGCCAGACCCGTCAGCTAAGAAGACCCAGTCTCGGAATAACCTTACCAAGATGAAAGGACATAAGAATTGCGATAAAGGTTATGCCACTACCGGAAGAGCCCAGAGATGGAATTTCTCGAGATCTAGGAAGACCGACACTGTCAACAATAAGGATGGAGTATATGAGTATTGATGGGACCGTAACCATGTTTCTAAGGATGGTAGCACCCGAGACCCCGGAGCTGAACGATGGATTTTCACAAGACCCCCAAACCTAACCTATTTCTTTATAGCCTCTCCGAATCTCGAGGACGAGATTCATTTTAAGGGTGGTAGGTTTGTAACATCCCAAAATTCTAAATTTTGGAATGTTATAATAAATAGATAGATTTGACCGACTGTTTGATTTGTTGTGTGATTGATTGAGTGAAATTTGAAACTTTTTGAAAGTTAAATGAGAGGGAATAAAAGGACTTTCCCAAACCTTCATTTTTTGCTTTTATGATCTTCGTGAATTCAAATTATTTTCAAATACAAAACCCTAGAGAGAAGATGACATGACTTCTTCCATTTAAAATAAATGAAAAGGGTGTTTGAAAAATATTTGAATTCCAATTGAAAATATTTCCAATTTGAAACTTTATGCAACTCAATGATTTTCACGAGAGAAGATAATATGACTTCTTCAAAATATAAGAAATGTGAGTTGGGAGTTTCAAAGAATTAAATTCAAAGTTCTGTTGAATTTATTTTCAATTTGGAGTTATTTGAGTTTTATTCAATTTATTTTTCTCAAAAAAAAACATGGAAATTAGGGTAACATGATTCCCTACAACAGAAAATTGGAGATAAATAAATTTGAAGTCATTTTGGTATTTTAAAAATGTTTTTTGTTGGATTTTATTAGACCAGCAACACTGTTTGAATTATTAGAATTTGTGTGTATTTTATTTAATGCTACAAAAATGTTCACGTTGTAGAAAATCTTTTTCTGAAAATTTTGATATATTATATGCCTATATAGTATTTTTACTTATTTAGTTTTCTTCTTATTTTTATTTTTCTGAAAATGTAAAAAAAACAACATCTTCTCTGGACCGGGCCAACTGGGCCGAAGCCCAGCCAGCCGGCCCAGTACCGCGCCACCGCCCCCAACTCCGGCTCGGGACAGAGTCCCGAGCGAAGACGCCGTCGCCGACGACTCGTGCCGCCGCCGGACTCCCTCCGCGCCGCCCTTGCCCCTTGCCCACGCCACCGCCCCTTCCCTGGCCTTTAAAAGGCGGGCCCCGATGCCCCGACTCCCCTCTCTCCCCACGCTCGCCGCCCACCGCCCAAGTCGCCACCGCCGGCGAGATCCGCCAAGCGCCGCCGCCCGAAACCGCCACCCTCGCCGCCTATGCCCACCGCCGTCGCCACCACCGCACCCGCCGCCTAGTGCCGCACCTCCCAGTGCTCTCCGCCGTCCTCGACGACCGCCGGAGCCGCCGCCCCGCCTCGCCGGAGTACGCAGCCTCGCCGGAGAGCTACCGGCTTTCCGCCGAAAACCGCCGAACCGCCGTGGACCGGTAAAACCCGCTAAAAAAAACCCGCCCGGTTTTTCTTTATTGTTCTAGATCGGTTTTTATTTATTTTTTGAATAGTTTAGTCTGCGAGCGTTCATTAGTTAGGGTACGGTAGTGAACGAGTTCGTCCGTTAGCTTTCTGTAGCGGGCGTTCGCCCGGTAGATTTTTCTTTTTTTTCTTTTTATTTTAGTCAGGGACCTATCCGTAATTAGTTTCTTTACCGTTTAGCCCCTGATTTTCAAACCTTCGTAACTTTTTGCCCGTTTGTCCAAATCCAACGAAACCAATGCCCACTTCTTCGTTATGAACCCCTCTATCCAGTAATCCAACTCAAACATGTTTTTGAAAGTTTTAAAATTTGAATTCAAACAGATTTGTACTCAAACTTCGTTTGATCATAACTTGAGTTTTATAACTCCGTTTTAGTTGATTCTTTTTGCTATTCGAAGCTCTTGACCTAAACGCCAAATTCACAACATTTTGGTACTGTTAGAAATTGTTTTATTTTGCAAGAGTTATTTGATTAGTTTTGAAGTTTTCCGAATCGTCTTCTTCGATCTTTCTGATCTTTTGAGTGATTGCTTATGTGTGGTTACTATTGCTTGCTTACGATAGATTGACCAGAGTGTGACGAGTAGATCTATCAAGTGTGTTGAGTGCGAATCATCTTCATAAACATTGCAGGCAAGTTCACACTTTGATCATATCCCTTTCCTACCTAGTTTTTATTGCATTAGATCAATCCTCAAACATTGCATGATTAGGATCTAATTAAATTATGGGATGGGAAGTAGATGAGGTAGTACCTATTACCTGTTTATTATCAAACCCTTGGGAGTTACTTTTATGTTATGCTTATATTGCCATGCTATGCTCGTAGACGTGGATTGGGTTTTGAGAGTATTTCATGATAGATGTGAGATTGTTAATTAATGGTTTACTTAAGGTGGCAACTTAAACACACATCTGGGTGGATTGAGGCACCTGGGTATTCCAGGACTTGCCTGTCTAGGCACCTGGGTATTCCAGGACTTGCCTGTTTTTCTTTTGGACCGCCACCCAGGCTCAAAGGGATCATGAGATTATTCATACTAGAAACTTCCGTGTGCAGCCACAAGCCATTATGGGCTCTGGCATAGTTGACTAAGTCGTGCGAACTCTTACAGTGGTAGACTAGCAGATGTAGGGGATGTAGGTTGGTACGGTCTATCACAACGTAAGGTGCTAGCACTTCTGAAAGACTATGTCTCGGTCATCCGTTTCTCAAACATCATGTAGTGCGAGAAATCCAACGGAGGCGATCGAGTCTTGTGGGGAAAAGTGCGCAAACCTCTGCAGAGTGTACAAACTAATCATGATTAGCCGTGTCCCCGGTTATGGACATCTTGAGTATCTAGTTCTTGGGTTATCCTGTTGATCTCATCACGTTACTTTAAATAATTTGTTGCGTTTTAATTATGATGCTTAATTGGGATTGAGAATGCTGTCAACCATTCTCAATGTTTAACAACCACCATGATAGTTAAATAAATCTATTCCTTTGCAGTAGGGAAAAATTGGCTTTTCGCAAAAACCTTATAACCATAGAGCTTTTCCACCAGCCATATATGCATGTAGTGATAGCCATTGTTCATCATTTTCTCTATGGTGTGAATTTGCCAGTACATTCAATGTACTGACCCGTTTCGGGCTGCAACGTCTCATGTTGCAGGTTTTCTTACGACGAGTAAGTGATACGTTAGGGTTACGATTTCTACACTCAACTTTGCCGTTGGTGTTGATGGGAATCCACAACCTTGTTGCTTCCGCTATATTGGATTGAGGTAATAGTACTTACGTTACTTTATACATGTGATTTACCTCTGTTATAAATCCTTCGAGTACTGTGTGTGTGTCAGCATACCGATCCAGGGATGACATGTAAGCACAGAGACTTGTCCCATTCGGGTCAGGTCGCTACAACATGCAAACAAGGACACATATTTGATTTTTCAACCAGTTTATATGCACTCGAGCATGTGTATGTAGTTCAAATTTGAGTTATTCACATAAAATGCCTAGAAAACCCAATTAATGTATAAAAATGTCCAAACGAACCCCAAAAATTCCGAAATTAAACACAACACTCCTGTTGTTCTATGTTGACACTAGAAATTTTTTGAAACCAATAAGAGGAATTGGATATCGTTTCGTCCCCAAAGGTGGCACGTTCCCTACCGAAATCATCACGCTTGTTGTGAGAAGCTCTGGTTTGTGAGAAGCTTATACCCAAACCTGTCCCAAATGGGACAAAAATTTTACCACGACATGTTGATGCCGCTCCATGGTAGCATGCCAAGTTTCATGAATTTCAGACGAGTTTTGTATTTACTAGAATTTAAAAACAAGTATCTCAATGTTTGCGGCCGAGTGACGGTGGCAGGGTGTTTGAAATTCATTCCCATTTCTTGCATGTGACCTAAGCATGCAACCAAGGACACAGATTTGATTTTTCAACCAGTTTATATGCACTGGAGCATGTGCATGTAGTTCAAATTTGAATTATGGACCAGAAATGCCTACAAAACCAAATTAATGTATAAAAATGTCCAAACGAACCCCGAAAAATTCCAAAATTAAACACAACACTCTTGTTGTTCTATGCTGACACTAGAATTTTTTTGAAAGAAATAAGAGGCAACAGATATCGTTTCGCCCCCAAAGGTGGCACGTTCCCTACCGAAACCATCACGCTTGTTGTGAGAAGCTATGGTTTGGGAGAAGCTTATACCCAAACCTGCCCCAAATGGGGCAAAAATTTTACCACGGCATGTTGATGCCGATCCATGATAGCATGCCAAGTTTCATGAATTTCAGACGAGTTTTGGATTTACTAGAACTAAAAAACCAGGTATCTTAATGTTTGCGGCCGAGTGACGGTGGCAGGGTGTTTGAAATTCATTCCCATTTCTTGCATGGGACCTAAGCATGCAACGAAGGACACATATTTGAATTTTCAACCCTTTTATATGCGCTGGAGCATGTGCATGTAGTTCAAATTTGAATTATGCACCTGAAATGCCTACAAAACCAAGTTAATGTATAAAAACATCCAAACGAACCCTGAGTAATTCCAATTTTTTTGACGACACACCTATAGTTGCATGTTCACTGCAGATAAAAGTTCTAGCAATTCAAACACCATCCTTTGCAGGTGTGACCCCATTACGTAATCATATCAAGATGAAAAATCAAGTAGATCACATACAGTTTATTATCACCAACCGTGTGAGATGCCACACAAAATATCTTGGAGCACCGCCAGAGTGTCAAGCACACTAGCCCGCTCCTCAAATATCATTTCACTGTTCAATCGTCGCCGGTGAAAGATGGGGTCATGGACCCGCGTCGTGAGGGCAACTTCGGCGACCCACTCCAGCGAGAGCGCGACTGCAACCGCCAGGCACGTGCTAACAAGCTTCCTGAGGGTGACTGCAATTTGCGTCCGGGCGGCCAAGGCAGCCCAAATGACAGTTGTTGCTTCTCAGGCGGCGGCAGCAGCATCTGCCTTGGGGATAGCAACTGGCGAGAGCGGCACAACAGCTATCCGTTCCGCAGCGGCAGCCTTAGCCCTTATGGAGGCCGCCCACGACCATGTCGAGGCCATCCACGCCCAGCTTGTGGCGGTCACCGCACAAATCGAACGAAGCTTCTCCGACAACGGTCGACAACCCACGACCGAAGAGTTGGCGATCGCCGAGAGAGTTCAAGCAACCATCCGTTTCTGCGCGACATACCTTGCCACGACAGAGCACACCAAAGCCCAGATCGCGACCGCCCACGCCCAGCTCGTGGCGGCCTATTCCAAAGATATGGCGGACGCGGATGGTGAGATGCTTGCCGAGTATGGTGCAATTGATGCCATGGAGCCCCTTCCCCAGGAGACCGTCGGGCACGAGCTGGACATGGAGGCGGCGGCGGAGATCGATGAGCACCAGCCATAGTAGTACTCTCTATTTTGTTTAATTAAGAGCGCCAGCATTTAATTTGTTTGAGTAATGTTTAGGTTAGCTAGCTCTGTTTAATTGCTAAACTTGCTCGATTAAGAAGTGGGTGTGTTGTAGTCTCCTTTGTGTACCCAAATTATGCAATGACGTGGATGACCACCATAACCAGGGAAATTCGAACCAAAAATTTTGACGTTCAAACTCATCACACACGGGTTAAGCTGTCTGAATCGTTTGTGATGTTCACATATTGTACACAGTTTTGAATAAGGGACCATGTCTGATGACACTATGCGAGCCAGTTTTTCCGCTAGAGCGATTCCAAATTTTTGGCTTCCGTGGAAATATCTACCTCCCCGCCCCTCCCCCTTACCAAAAGCCACATTTCTCCTGTTTCCGCCTTCCTTTCCAAGTTGAAACCTTCACTCCTTGCTTGCAGCGCCGCCTCCTCACGGTGACCCTCCTTCATGCTGCTCGGCCTCGCCTATCCAGGTAGGTAATCCACACCCGACCCCCATCCTCCTCCTCCTTCCACATCCCACATGCCCCGACCGCCGGCGCGACACCTTCCACCCAAATCACCAACCCCTCCACCAAATAAGTGCCGCCCTAAGCCGTGGTGCACGCAGTATAGCCAAGATCTCTAGGAGCATTCGACAGCGAAGAAGCAGATCGCGGCCGCACGCATGGATGAGGTCGCGATGGCTGCCATTCGTGTCGACCCCCAGATCTTGGAGGAGCACGTCACCGTCAAGGCCACCGTCGACGCCTCGCGCGCCAACGACGCGATGCGGTTGGCTGTTTGGTTCAATTCTGCCATTGTGGGTGCATTCTGTTATTGTATACCATGTGAGAAATAAATCGACTTTGGTTGCACTAAATACATGAGAAACAAATACAATTGCTATATTTCCAAGTTGTTAAGCATTCTTGATTTGGTTAACTGTTTGATCTTCTATTAGGAGTATGTTATATTGTGCAATGTGGTGCTCAGTTAACGTTTGGTTCATTTGTTGTGGTGTTTAGTTAACTGTTTTCTTTGGTTCAATTCTGCAATGCGATGTTCAGTTGTTGTGGGTGCATTCTGTTATTGTATACCATGTGAGGAATAAATTGAATTTGGCTGTACTAAATAAATGAGAAACATATACAATTGCTATATTTTCAAGTTGTTAAGCATACTTGGTTTGGTTAACTGTCTAATCTTCTATTAGGAGTATGTTATATTGTGCAATGTGGTGCTCAGTTAATGTTTGGTTCATTTGTTGTGGTGTTTAGTTAACTGCTTGGTTCAATTCTGCAATGCGATGTCCAATTGCCCTGGGTAGAATTTTGTATTGTTGTGCATGTGAGGAATAAATCGAATTTGGCTGCACTTAATACATGAGAAACATATACAAGTGCTATATTTCCTAGTTCTTAGTCATGCTTTGTTTGGATAAATGGGTTTTCCATGTGGCTTGAATTAATCTGATGAATCTGCAATGTGCTTATTTTTCATCAGCATATTTTACTGATAACATGCGAACCCTTACTTAACCTGATGACTAACTACCTTATTTGTGTTGCAGGGAAAGAATGGGAAGCACTGAGGTTAGCACGTGCATGGTCCGTTGTCTAATAGCACATTATTGTGCAATTGCAAGAACCATTATAATATTTAGTTTTTTAACAATTTGGTCTTGCACATGTAGGTCCTGCTGTCAGAGGTGCATATGGGGAAATGAGTTGTCCATGAATATCAGTCAAGTCAAGAAACTCAGAAAGATTGTTAGGATAAAGAAATTAGCGAAAAAAAACCAACAAGATCTTTGTCTGCACAATGAAGAAGACATCAATTAGCGACAAAACTCAGTATTATATCTTGCCTTTTTTATTCCTTTGCCCCATTTCCAATATAGAGAAGATATTTATGCACATCCTTGTTTATAGGCCTTTCCAAAGCAGTTCACTGATGATTACCTCTCAAACCACCAGTATGGTCAGGAGGCGAGGAAGGTATTCATACAACACCCATGGTTCAATATTGAAGTGTTCCTGAAGAGGACGGAGGATGGACGGTCAATCATACACAAGCACTGGCCTAAAGTTACAAAGACCTTCAACATCAATGAAGGCTCAATATTCGCCTTCTGCTTCAGCAGTTTTCCAGATGAGATACATCTGTCTATGTACCATCTATGATGCTAATTTCGAAAGGTTATAGATGTTGCATGTGAAACTTGGTGCTGATGTAGTTGTGTAATGGGGTAGCTGAGTGCTGAAGCTATATGATGTTGTACTCTGATGTATTTCAATTATGAAAATGAAATATATTGTGTGCTTAATTTGAAATGTCAATTAGATTAATAAATGGATTATTAATAATCGAATAATTAGCCTGCTAATTGGGTTTTTCTATTGCAAACGGTTATTAAGAAAACACCATGTGTGATGCATTCAATAACGCACACAGTTTCTAGGAATAAACCGTGTTAGATTAATGAACAATCACACACGGCATCCTCTTGAAAACTATTTGCGTTAGGCCACCTGACGCAAACGTTTACCACATAAAAACTGTGTGTGATGGACAACCTTTGCCACACAGTTTCTTCTACGCATCGTGTGTGATGCATTCAATAACACAAAAGATAAAATTGTTAATATCGTGTGCAATGGCAACGCTATCACAAACGATTTAGCGGGGAAAATTGTGTGTGATGTACCTGTGAACGGAAACATTTTCCTTGGAGCGACTGTGTGGGATCTACATATGAACAAACATGTTTAGCGGGGACTGACTATGTGGGACGTACTTGCGACCGGACACAATTTTGCCTTTATGTTCTATTTTTTAGCTCTACTGTATGTATTTCCATATTTGAGCGCTCGCCGGTCACACACGACCTTAGTTTGCCGAGCGTGTGTGCCAGGAGGGCATATCCCCGACGGTTTCAGGGTCGTGTGGGAACGACCCCCTATCGCCGTCACGCACTAGGCGACGGTTCCAAATGCCGTCGCGGAAAGGGGTTAAAAACCGTTTGTATAACACCTCACTGTACTAGTGAGTTAAGTGTTGGGGAGACTATCATTTGAAGCACAAGAGCAAGGAGTTCATCATCAACACACAATCTATTACCTTTTGGAGAGTGGTGTCTCCTAGATTGGTTAGGTGTCACTTGGGAGCCTCTGACTGAACCAAGGAGTTTGTAAGGGAAAGGAGATCACCTACTTCGTGAAGATCTACCCAAGTGAGGCAAGTCCTTCATGGGCGATGGCCATGGTAGGATAGACAAGGTTGCTTCTTCGTGGACCCTTTGTGGGTGGAGCCCTCCGTGGACTCGCGCAACCGTTACCTTTCGTGGGGTTGAAGTCTCCACCAACGTGGACGTACGATAGCACCACCTATCGGAACCATGCTAAAAATCTCCGTGTCTCCAATTGCATTTGCACACTCCAATCCCATCCCCTTACTTTCTTGCAACTTGCATGCTTTATTTTCCGCTGCTCATATACTCTTGCCATGCTTGCTTGAAATGTATTGTGAATGCTTAACCTTGTGCTAAAACTCCACTGCAACTTGAAGAACTTAAAAACGGTTACTTTTGCTTATTGAGGGTCTAATCCCCCCCTCTAGACACCTCTTCTCGATCCTTTCAAGCAGCTGTGTCTAACACACCGAAAACAACTATGCCACCCAAGAGGTGCTAATTGGGACTAGTTCTCCTAGTGCATTTATTGTCAATCTAACTATGTCATCCAAACACCCCTTTGGCTAGAGTTAGTCATTGTTGAGTATCATTCTTATTTAGGAAACGTAGGATAGCATAGGATTTATTCTACCTTGACTTGTACTCCAAGATGACCATGTACTCCTATATATATGCCCACGAGGCTCAAGCAATATGATCAACTATTCCACCAATCTCTCTCTCTCTCTCCCTTTTAACTCACGAGCTAGAAACTAACTCTAATCTCTAGCTAAGTTAGACTACCCAAACAGTGCCATTGTTTAATAAAATGGAAAGGCGTGTTAAATACTCCCTCTGGTCCTTTTACTCAGCATATAAAAATTGTCTGAAGGCAAAATTCATAAAGTTTGACCTTATTTATATGAAAAAATATCAACATCTATGTAGGATCAAAAGTATGTCTAGAGTGGTGGTGGTGGTGGTGGTGGTGGGGGGGGGGGTGATTAGACTACTTGACAAAATAAAAATCTAGCCTTTTCCCAATTTGAAGTCTTGGCAGATTTTAGCAACTTAGCACAAGTCAAGCAATCAACCTACACATGCAATTCTAAGAGTGTACCAGCGGAAAGTAAAACATTGCATATGAAGGTAGAGGAAAGGGTTTGGAGAAGGCAAACGCAATGTAGACACACAGATTTTTGGCGTGGTTCCGATAGGTGGTGCTATCCTACGTCTACGTTGATGGAGACTTCAACCCATGAAGGGTAATGGTTGCGCGAGTCCACGGAGGGCTCCACCCACGAAGGGTCCACGAAGAAGCAACCTTGTCTATCCCACCATGGCCATTGCCCATGAAGGAATTTCCTCACTCATGTAGATCTTCACAAATTAGGCGATCTCCTTGCCCGTACAAACTCCTTGGTTCAACTCCACAATCTTGTTGGAGGCTCCCAAGTGACA
Organism: Aegilops umbellulata; assembly: GCA_032464435.1. NCBI lineage: Eukaryota > Viridiplantae > Streptophyta > Magnoliopsida > Poales > Poaceae > Aegilops > Aegilops umbellulata. The sequence continues at coordinate 281,010,045 of CP136057.1, forward strand.
CCTAACCAATAGGAGGCACCACTCTCCAAAAGGTAATACTTGGTGTGATGATGATGAAATCCTTGCTCTTGTGCTTCAGATGATAGTCTCAACAACACTCAACTCTCTCTCACAGATTTGGCTATGGTGGAAAGATGATTTGAGTGGAAAGCAACTTGGGGAAGGCTAGAGCTCAAGATTCTTGTGGTTGGATTGGAATGTATTGGTCTCAACACATGAGTAGGTGGTTCTATCTCAGAAAATGAGTAGTGGAAGTGTAGGCACATTCTGATGGCTCTCACTTGAATGGAGAAGGGGTGGATGGGTATATATAGCCTCCACACTAAATCCAACCGTTACACACATTTGACCCAATTCGGTCAGACCGAATAGAAGAACTCGGTGAGACCAATTCAGTTCAAAATGTGAATGTTAGGAATCCCGGTGGGACCCATGATCAACTCGGTGGGACCGATGTGCTAAGGTTAGGGCAAAACCTCATCTCGGTGAGACCGATTGCATGAACTCGGTGAGACGATTTCAGCAAAGAGAAAATAGATACTTGGTCATGCAAACTCGACGGGATCGATTGCACATTTCAGTGAGACCAAAATAATTACAATAGGTAACAGAGAGTTTGCAAGGCCATCTCGCTGAGACCAAGATCCTGATCGGTGAGGCCGAATTGTCTGGGGTTTCTGGCAGTGGCTAGGTCAAGTGAACTTGGTGGCGCTGGATAGATCAAATCAGTAGGGCTGAGTTTGACTTTAGGTTTTGGACATATGTGGAAATGAGAAAGTTGCTAAGGGTTTTGGAGCAATATCATTAAGCACTTGGAGCAAGTAGACCATTAAGCAACACCTCATCCCCCTTTAATAGTATTGGCTTTCCTATGGACTCAATGTGATCTCGGATCATTAAAATGAAAATGAAGAGTCTTGAGCCTTTGCCAATCTTTGTCCTTAGCATTTTGAGGGGTCCACATATCTAGTCCATTCCATGCCAATCATTGAACTTTCTGAAATATTTAACTTGAATGGATATTAGTTCAATGAGCTATATGTTGTTATGAATTACCAAAACCACCCGGGGATTAGTTGCACTTTCAATCTCCCCCTTTTTGGTAATTGATGACAACATATAGATCAAAGCTTCGACAAATGATAATTGGAATGAAATACATCGTCGCTTTGAGAAGTATGTGATAAGCAAGAGCTCCCCCTAAATTTGTGCATTATTTTAAAATTTGCTTTTGAATGCAAATGCACAATCTATTAGGTTCATGGGTCACTCTTCCATGTCACATACATCTTGGTGGAGCGCTCAAAATGATATGATATAAAGAACATGCACTCATCACCAAGGGAAAACATGATTGATCATACACACATATCATAGATATCGTCATGAAAGCACACATTAAAGTATAATATGATCAAACACATGATCACAAGAGTATTTCACAAACAAGCACACATATTGTAGGAAGAATCAAACAAGCAAACCATCAAAGTAGCAAGAGAGGCAACAAAAGGGAAAACACGCTCTCTCTCCCTCGAAGCCCAATGATCAATACACTTTCTCCCCTTTGGTAACAAGTTACCAAAAAGCTTGAAAATGCATAGTGTTATGCAACACTCTAGGCACAATCTCCGAGAGATCCTGAAGTGGTCTTCTGGCTGGTTGCTCCGATGTGCGTAGATGGCATGGAGAGGAGTCCGTCTGCAAAAGCTTTAGCTGACGTCTGTGGAGCTGGAGGAGTTGAAACTGGAGGTATGACTGAGGCAGTTGCTGCAGGTGCTGAAATGGTAGTCCTGGAGTATATAACAACCGGCACAGCTGTAGACCTTTGTGCCCTTGGCACTCTTTGAAAAGCATCAGTGGTTGGTTTGTCACTCCTATCCTCAACCTCGTCCTGGAGCTTCTCCATAGTATTTTGGATCTCTGTAACCTTCACATCTAGATCATGGCATTTGGTCTCAATGATCCTCTCAAGACTTTCTTGATTCTGACCAAGGGTGGCCAAGCCCTTCTCAATCCTCACAGTAGCCTCAAGGAGATAACTGGGTTGATCTTTCTTGGTCTTGAGCATCACTTGTGAAGCATCTGGCACACTAGTTGCCCTTGCTGCTTTAGCAGCCTTTGCTCTCTCTCTCTCTCTCTCTCTCTCTCTCTCTCTCTCTCTCCTGGGCTTCTACGCTGGTTGGATGAGATTCATCCATGAAAATCTTATTTTCTTCAAATTCAGGCCTCAGGGGAAGATGCTCTTTATCATGAAGATATGTCCCTGTTCCCATCTTGGAGTTGATTAGCATCTGTATGTGAGGGGCATGTCCACATGATCTCTTCTGATCAGCTGCAGTTCTCTTCACTGTCTCAACAATCAAAGTCATCACTTTGAACTTTTGTGGCACATCAAACATATGGAGCAAGTTGATGGAGTGACCACGGATCATCCTATGATATCTTGACTTGGGAAACAGAGTGTGCCTTAAGATGGTGTTGATGGTGGTCAATCCTGACAGCAGATAATATATGGACCCAAGCTTGTGAGTCTCCAAGGCATCATCTGGAATGGTCTTGTACATGTTTGCCATGGAGTTGCGATCCTTCCTTGGCTTGTCATATACATCCGTGTATTTTTCATATTCCTTGGGGGCATTGATCAACTTGGCCCATTCAAAAATTGAAGATTGATATCTGGTTCCTTCTGTCATCCAGACAATCTTGCCATCTGGATAGAAATGAGCAATGGAGTAGAATTGCATAATCATTTCATCAATCCACTTTATCAACTTTAGACCAACAAACTTATCGACTTCATTCATCCTGAAGCTCTCATGCACACCTGGGAAGTAGTCCTCATTGCTATCGATGTATGTCCAATCAACCCATCTCATATCCCTGACAATAGGCTTCTTATCTAGCAAGACAATCTCATAGAAGTCGTGCTGTTCCTTGGTGTGGAAACGATAATCTACAGGAGCCCTTCTCCTGGTGGCATAGGGACCAGTCTGTCTCCACAATCTCAGATATGCATCCTTTCTTTCCTTCATGTTCTCAGCAACAGGATGATCATCACTATGATCTGGAATATTTGGCTTCAACTTTCTGAGCACTTGTGGCCCTTCATCCTCTTGAACTTCAGGCGCTGGGGACTTGTTCTTCTCAGTATCAGAAATGTTCCTGGTGGATCTCTTGGGTGCAGAAGGTTTTGGAGCTTGAGCTTGATTTGGAGGCTTGGGGCTGTCTTGGGCTTAGATGGAGCAGCCCCAGTCTTTATGTCATCCCCCATGAGCTTCTGAGTCTTTGGAGGTGGTGCAGCTGGCTCTTCCTCCTCCTCCTCCTCCTCCTCCTCCTCATGAGAGTCCTTCATCATAGATGATCTGCCAATGACTCTAGCAACAGTCTTCCTCACTCTCTCCTTCCTCTTCTTTCCTCCAGCAGCCTCTTCCTCTCTTGGTTCAAGAGTGAACTCCATAGTTTCCCGAGTGAAGGCCCTGGCTTTTGACATGAGATTCCTCTTAGCAGGAGCTTTCTTTTTCATACCAGGCTTTGTGGCAACATCAGCAACATATTCCTTCTTGAGCACTTTCTTCTTTGAGGTCACCTCCTCATCAACAACAAAGTCCTCATCCTCAGATTCTGAGGTTCTCTTATTCCTTTGCCTAGTAGCAGCCTTAGGCAAGTTGCTTGGAGTGCTTCCGCTACCATCTTCATAATTGCTATTGCAGGGACTAGTGGCCGCACTCAGATTCACCTGCTCCTCAGACCTATTCTGGGTGTCACTGCCCTCTGACATCTCTGAAACTGACCCTGTGAATAGATAGGCATAGGTAGAGTGGATGAGCATCACAAAGCACAACTATTTTGGAAAGATATTAAGACAAAAACTTAACTTTAGTTTTCTGCAGTAAGCATTTCGGAGCTATCGATATGACAAACTCGGTGACACCGAAGCATTAACAAAATCTAAACATGCAATTTCGATTAGACCGAAATGCAGTTCGGTGACTCTGAGATGCTAGGGTTTCACGGAGTAAGTGATTTTGGTCACACCGATTAGTATGCTTCGGTCACACCGAGTTGTACTTGTGCAATGGCCTGAGCCAAATCGGTGAGACCAAGATCCTCAGATAGGTCAGTCCGAGATGAGTTCAACGGAGACCTAACCCTAAGTTTTTGCATCAAATCTATACTAATGGAACTTTTCGGTGGATAGATTGACCTCATTCGTAGTAAGAATAGTGGCAATGATCTTTGTGCAATAATTGGAAAAAGGAGAACGCACAAAGAGGTCGAGTCCGTACCCTAACTTGGCGACGAACTCGCTACGGCGAGAACGGTGGTGAGGTTTCCGTTGACGGCGACGGAGACAAGCGTCAGGAGGACACTGGCGACAATGGAGACAATCCGGAGACCAAGGGGGAGGCAGAGCTGGGAGGCACGAACAAGTGGATTGGAGGTATTTCCAAAATTTTATCCCGCGGTATATATACCTAGTCACTGTCGGTGTGACCGAGTGGTTACTGCAACTCAGTGTGACCGAATTGTTCAAATTGGTTGCACCGAAATGAAAACCTGGATCAACTTAATGAATTCGGTGAGACCGAGTGTGATGAGTTGGTCTGGCTGAGATGCATTAAGAGGTTTTGGAAGTTTAAGCCCTTGACGAATCGGTGGCTCTGAGTGCTCCTCACCCGGAGGGTCCAAATTTGACTTGTTCAAGCTTTGTGATGAAGCATGAATAGAGTTTGAGATGAGAAGAGCATAGATAGCTAGAGGGGGTACTTAGGCATTCCTTTCCATCCACTTGGCAACAAAAAAAACCAAACAATCAAAGAACCAAATTGATGTCCTCGAATGAAGAAAATTATGCAACCAACATGCTCACACAATAAGATAGCAAATAAAATATATGGCAAAGCATGCATAAACACTCTAGCATCTATCAAGCAATTAGCGATGACTAGGTCATCTATATATGATTATATTGACTGAGGAGTCAAATGAGAACATTTGATTGTAGGTCATACTCATCGTTTTAGCACAAGTGGGGTTACCACTTTTACATAAAGCATTGTTGTGTTCACATCTTTAGAGTTTCTTTAGCTCAATTCTTAGAGAAAATCTCCCCCTAGATGTGATATCCCCCCTAAGAGGGTGTCAGGTAAACGACATCTATGGGATCTCAGGGAATCCCTTCTACAGTTGGCAGGGCGTGGGGTTGCGCAAAGAGCCGGCTAGAGATCAGCGCGAGGGGATTTTTACCCAGGTTCGGGCTGCAAACGATGCGTAAAACCCTAGTCCTGCTTTAGTGTATATTTAGTGTTCTTGAGCTCTTGAACTAGCTGCAGTGCATGCCCAGTCCAAAAAGCCGAGTCCTTCCACAGTACGCCTCGGGTCTCCTTTTATATGTCAAAGTGGTCGCCACAGTGGCACACAGGAGGTGGAAAGTATCTACAGTGTACAAGTTTATCGCCTAGCACTATAGGAAAACCACATTTAATAATATGCCTATGTGCCCTCTTGCTTTATCGGGGGTGGCAACAGAGCTCGTCTCGTCCGTCGCCGCCTCGCCTTGCTTCGACGCTTGTCCAAGCTGACGAGGCATGCATCACCATGCTGGCTGGCTGGTTGCTACGCTGGTGGGGTGACAGGGTCTTCACGAATATCTGCATGCCACCACGCATGTGCTTGACTAGTTGGCCTAGAAGTTGCATGCTGCCACGTAGGCGCTTGCCTAGTTGGCAGGCTGGTTGCCACGTCGGAACGGCCACGGGGCAGTGAAACCTTGGCAGGTGCGGGCCTGGCCTCGGCCCCACAGATGCCCCCGGCAAGGGTCTTGCCATGGTCTCGTGGCCGTCCCCGGCAAGGATCTTGCTAGGGGTCTTCGTCTGTCCCTGGTAAGGATCTTGCCGGGGTCTTCGTCTTCTGGTTTTTCTAGACTTGCAGGCCTTTGGTCTTGACAAAGATCTGCGCTCCACCATGCAGGCGCCCCTGAGCCTTGGTCTTAATGTTGTCGATGGTGTTAGAACTCTCACGCTCAAGGGTGGCGGCCTTGCTGGTGTTGGGCAAGTCGCCCCGGCAAGGCTCTTGCCAGGGTCGTGTAGGCCACCCCGGCAAGGGTGTTGCTGGGGGAAATCCATCTTGTCCCTTTTCTCTTCATGCCTCTGGCTGGAATATTGCCTTGGCAGCCTCGTACCTTTCCTCCCTCTGCCCCGCCAAGCATGGCCGCAGGTGTGGCTACGACTGCCCGTGCACAAGTAAAGGGGTACAGAAAGGCCCCTACTTTTGTACACCGACAGGAGCCCCCTGGCCTGGGCCACACATAAGCGCGAAGCATTGTTGGGTCAGGCCTAGAAAGGTGCGCGGGCACGCGCGGCAGAGTTTTAATTGCGGTAACTTCTTCGCCAGTTGCGCTTCCCCACGAACCACCTTGAGTGCGTGACGTGGGGGTTATGTGTGGAACGGTCACAGTACGCTTGCGTCACCTCGCGGAATTGTAAGTGCATTTAGTGCCCCTTAGTGATTTTGGTGTATTGAAGACTTATAGGTTAAGTATCTAATGTGTTTATGAGTGTACACATGTCTATAAGTCTATGAGGAGTTTGATATTTACAGAGAAAGTCGACCCCTAAAAATGAAGTTCTTCATCTGAAGACTTTGATATTTTGAAGACTTTCTGAAGACTTTGAAAGTGAAGAAATTGGTGTGACCTTGAAGACTTGGTTATCATTCGAGGAACATGAAGCGTGAAGACTTTTGTTTTCGTAGTTTCAGTTTCTCTTTCTTGAGTCATAGGAAACACCGTACTGTTAAAGGGGGTCGAGGAAATACTAAGGAGAAAATTTCCAAGTGATGCTCATCTCAAATCCTACACCTACCAATCCCTTCGAGTGAAGCCATTGAAAATCTCATACAGTTCAGTCAATTTCTTCAGTGACAGAGACGCAGTTCTTCTGGTCACTGAGGATGATGAGGACATGACTACCTTGGATACGACCAAACATATTGCATACATGCATATTTGTCAGGTGATTTCTAGTGCAAACTATTCAATACTCTATTTTTGTTATCCAGAACAAAAATACTTCACACACTTTTGTGTTTTGTCTAATTGCAGGTGTATGGGACATTTGTACAACACACATATGAAGATAAGGGAGAAAGAGATGTTTACTTGCTGTTCAAAAAGTTCTTTCACGTCACTTTTGGTCCAAGAGAAGATAGAGTCCAAGTCTCTCACGTTCTGGATTCAGATTCGGACTGCACAGACATACCTGACTCAAAACGGCAATAACTTTTTCATACGGACTCCGAATTGGGTGATTCTTTATTTTTTGGAAACTAGATTTCGTCCTCTTTCCACTCCAATTGGAATCACCTTTAAATTCGTCTGGAGTATTGAGATATGGACGAAACAATCTGACGCTGCAGCAGAATCCGAATCAAACAACAAGTCCAAAGGTGTTGCACCACCTCCACTTGGGCCCATTGGCCTTGTACGACCTAGGGTTAGTTCTAGGCTGCCTTGGGACGTCCTCCCACCTCCTTGGCCGCCACCCCTTGCTCCTATATAAGTAGATCCATCTAGTAGCTTTTTCCTTGGGATTTGTTTAGTTAAAAGTTAGCCATTGCAACTTCGTGTACTTCGTTTGTGTCCAACGACCAGACCAAGACCGCTTCCGGATCCCCACCTTTATCAATACTTCATATATATTCGCAATATTCAGATTGCTTTATCATATTCTTGCTTGTTCTTCGATTGCGTGCAGGAATAGACCTTCGTGGTTAGGTTGATCATGCTCCGGCGTGGTCAATAACCTCTTGGAGTTGGTTTAGCGATTGCTAAGGCGCAACGTCGTGCACGTTTGTAGTCGGATCGTCAAAGTCGTCTCCACCAAATCGATAGTTATCATCTCATCGAAAGATCGGGACACCCTCGCCTCTATCAGAGGACTTTGCTCTGACTGAGGAGTTAGGAATTCGCCAGTGCGAATTGCCTACACTGTGAGGAACATGATAGCCCTGAGGAATTTGAACCTCAAATTTCCGACCGTTGTTGTGCTACGCGCCAGCTGTCCTAAAATATCTTGTCCACCTAACGGTCATATCATTGAAGGGCATTTATGTCTTATCATGTCGGGATGCTCCCTAGGCTATAAATAGCCGCCCCCTACAACCACTAGCTGGTTGGCTGCTCCGCGAGAACTTGACACTTGTCATTTGAGAGCAACCCATCCTCCGAGGACTTTGAGCGAAAATCATCAAGTGAGGAAAATCCAAACCCAAACCCAAAACACCTACAAACCCAAAGTGATTGAGCATCACTGAAGAGATTGATCCTGCGTGGATCCGACGCTTGTTACCTTTGAAGACTGTGCTTCTTACAGATGGTTAGGCGTCAAGGTCTAGAGAATCCAAGAGGAATTGTGGATCGCCGAGTGACCAAGTCTGTGAAGGTTTGGAAGTCACCTGAAGACTTACCATGAGTGATTGGGCGAGGATTGTGTGTCCTTAGCTCAAGGAGAATACGGTGAGGACTGTGTGTCCGGGACTAGGTGTCCTCGAGTTTAAATACTCAGCCGCTCCAACCAGATGTACAACTGAGACAGCAGTTGGAACTGGTCTACCAAATCCTTGTCTTCACCAAGCTTACTGGTTCTATTTCCTCAACACTTTCATTTCCTCATTACTGTGTTGTGTAGTTGTTCATATCTGTGTTTGAAGACTTTGACTGAAGACTTTCTCAATTTCCTCAGTTCAATTTCTTCAGTCTGTTTGTCTTCATCTTGTGCTATCCTGTGTTTACGCTTTCTGTACTCTGTCTGTGTCTTCATTTCATCATGATGACCATGCATGTAATCTTTTATGTTTACCTCTGAGTACTTATTCCGCTGCTAGTAGTTCTTCGCTAAGGAATTTCCTCACGAGCAAATTCCTCAGTGAAGAACTTCATAAAAATCGCCTATTCACCCCCCTCTAGTCGATATAACGCACTTTCAATTGGTATCAAAGCAAGGTACTCCCTTGTTCTATGTGATTTTGGTTTAACCGCCTGAAGTTTTAGTTATGTCGACTGCAGGTATGATCAAGGTCTCTGCTGGGTGTCCTACCTTCGATTGGACGGACTACCCCTACTGGAAGAACAAGATGCGCATGCATCTTGAGGCAATTGATAACGATCTCTAGTACGTTGTGGAAAATGGTGTTCCCTCCATCTCACCCTCATTGAACGCTACCGATGTGAAGAGATTCAAGCAACTTGATTCCCAAGCGAAGAATATCATATGTGACCATCTGAGTAAAGGACAGTATGGTAGAGTGAGTGCTTTGGAAACTGCAAAGCTTATCTGGGATAGGCTATCCAAGGTCAATGAAGGAGTTTCAACTCAGTGCGACTCCCGAGTTGATGTTCTTCGCAATCTCTTCAACCGCTTCAAAAGACTCGACAATGAAAATGTTCAGCAAACCCTCGATCGCCTCACTAACATTTCAAATGAGCTTCAAGCACTTGGTGCCACTGACATCACCGACCATGAGGTGGTGAAGAAATTGCTGAGATCGCTTGATTCCTCATTTGACACTCTGGCACTGATGATACAAGAGCGTGGTGATTACAAGTCACTTGACCCCGCTGATATCCTCGAGAGGCTAAACACTCATGAGTTCCAGCTTGCTGAGACGAGAGATCTCTATGGTTCGAGCTATGGCAGATCACGTGCACTGAAGGCCAAGGTAGTATTTGAGTCCGAAGAAGAAGACTCTGGTAGCAGCCTTGGTGATCCTGAAGAACTGAGTCATGATCTAGCACTGCTTGTGAAGAAATTCCAGAAATTCTCAAGACGTGGTCGCTTTGGAAAACCCTCAAGGAGCAATGATTCCTCATCCAGTGACTATAAGAAGAGGCTTTGTCACAAGTGCAAGAAACCAGGACATTACATTCAAGATTGCCCTAAGTGGGAAAAGGAATTAAAGAAGAAGAAATACAAGGATTACAGTTCTGATGATGCGAAGAAAAAGAAGAAGTCCTCAAAATCTTCATCATCAAAATCCTCAAAGTCTTCGTCTCACAAGAAGAGCAGCTCCAAGAAGGTTCGGGCATTCATTGGCAAGGAAATGGACTCTGAGGCTGAATCTGAAGAAAAATGAAGTAGAAGAGGAATCTGATGATTCTGAGTCTGGTGTGGCGATCCTAGCCCTCGCCACTGCATTCGTCAGCAAATCCATCTTCAACGCTGAAGAAAGTGATCTCACCAACAAGGCTGATGAAGGCAGTGATGACTACGCTCCCACCTATTGCTTCATGGGAAAGGGCGCTAAGGTACTCAAATACGCCTCTTCTGAATCTAGTAAGGATGAATCTGATGAAAATCTTAAGCCCAACTACTCTAAACTTGCTAAGATTGATGTGCAACAACAAAATGCTTTTGAAAAGGTTCAAAACATGCTAGAAAAAAGTGATGATATGTTGGGTGAAGAATTGGATCGCACTAAGGCCTTAACTGAAAATCTTCAAAGACTTCAGACCAGGTTTGACAACCTTCAAAATCATCATAACACTCTCTTATCAGATCATGAGAAGCTTTCTTATGAATATCTTCAAAAGAAGCAAGATCTTGAGAAGCTAAGAGTGAGTTATGAAGATCTTCAGAAGGAGCGCGATTCATTACTTGCTCAACAAATCAACGCTGCTCAGGAAGAATTCATTCCTCCATGTTTAAAATGCATTGAACGAGAATCTGCTAATTCTTCACCTGAATGTTCAAATGCTTCAAATGTTACAAATTCTTCACATGCCTCTGCTATCACTAATTCCTCATCTGAGGACATTGCTAGTACTACTGACGATGCAGGACTGAAGGAATTGTACATGACATGCATGTACAAACGACTCAAAGGGCATCATACTCTTTGTGATGTGCTTAAAAAGCAGATCCTCAACAGGAACCCTAGGAAAGAGGGTATTGCCTTTGAGAGGCAACTCAATGCTGATGGTACATATTGGAAGCCTGAGCAGTACCCCAAAACCTCATGGGTTGCTGCAAAGGGACCTCCAGTTGATCCATCTAATTTATCTGGCTATACATGTGAATCTTCTCATTCTTCTGATGAGTCATTTGACTCCAACTATAAATTGTTCAAAAATCGGAATGGTGATGTATTTGCTAGATATGTTGGCACTAACTGCAGGAACGGTTCCCCTATGAAGAAAATCTGGGTTCCCAAAAGTTGCCTTGAAAGTCTTCAGGTGAATGTCCTCATGACACCACCTGTGAAGAAAAGGAACCCCAGATCAAATTCCTCATATGGACCAAATTCTTCATATGGATCCAAGTCCTCATACAGACCAAATTCCTCAAGGGGATCAAATTCCTCACATGGATCAAAGTCCTCATATGAACATCTTCGTGCTAACAACTCTATTTCGCAGGGAAGAGCCAAGGGCTATGAATATGAGCATTATTCTTCAAATTATTATGTTCATAAGTCCTCGAAGAATTTCTCTGCTTATTCATATGCTTACCCTAACCCCTCTTATGTGAAACGAAATGGTTTGGCTGCTTTGCCACCATTCTCATATGGAGCTCGCAGAGTGATGAACTCTTTGCCACCCCTTCAGATGTGGGTGGTAAAGAAAAAGAACTAATCTCTTCTGCAGGGTCAGGTCTCCAGACGTACGATAACGTCTGAAGAATTTGCTGGGGACCTGACAAAAATGCCTGAAAGGACACAGGCTAACCATGATGAATTGAACTTTCATTTCACACGTCCTCCCTCTATTTTATCTGTCTTACTGCTTGATGAAATTGATCTGATGAATTGTGATATCATATTCTTCACTGCTGAAGTATATGAGGTCGTAAGTTGCACTAATTCATCTACATGATGATCAACCCAAAGCCACTGAATGGGTACTTGATAGTGGATGTACAAATCACATGACCGGTGACAGGAATCTGTTGATGGCTTCTCCCTTATCAGCATCACACATGAAGCATATCATCTTCGCTGATAAAAGCAAAAGTCAGGTATTGGGTCTAGGTAAGGTTGCTATCACAAAGGATCGACACATGGACAAAGTCATGCTTGTTGAGTCCTTAGGATACAATCTTATGTCTGTCTCAATGCTTTGTGATCTTGATATGGTAGTTGTCTTTGGCAAGTATCGTTGTGTTGTGATTATGGAAGCTGACAATTCCAAAGTCTTCGAAGGCTTTAGGAGAGGAGACTTGTATATTGTTGATTTCTCTGCAGATTCACAACCAGCCGTGTGCCTACTTCCAAAAGCTTCAGAAGGATGGCTATGGCATCGACGACTTGGTCATGCAGGCATGAGGAATTTGAACACGCTTGCGAAGAAGAAGCATGTCATTGGCATTGAGAATGTCAAATTCCTCAAGGATCACTTATGCGGTGCCTGTGAAGCTGGAAAGATGACAAAGGCCAAGCATCCAGCGAAGACTATCATGACCACTACTCGTCCATTCGAATTGCTTCACATGGATCTCTTCGGTCCTAATCATTATTCCTCTGTTTCAAATGAAGCATCTCAATATGGCTTTGTTATTGTTGATGATTACTCCCGTTACACATGGGTACACCTTGTCTCTTACAAAACTGAAGTGCAGGAAGTCTTCAAACGACTTTCCTCGAGGGCTTCAACCAACTTTGGTGTGAAGATTAAGCACATCAGAAGTGACAATGGCACTGAGTTCAAGAATTCGGGTCTCGATGACTATCTTGATGAACTTGGTATTACTCATGAGTTATCTGCTCCTTATACTCCTCAACAAAATGGTGTCGTGGAGCGCAAGAACAGGACTCTTGCTGAGATGGCTCGCACTATGCTCGATGAGTACAAAACCCCTCGTCGTTTCTGGGTTGATGCAATTGATACTGCGTGCCATATCATCAACAGAGTATATCTTCTCAAATTCTTCAAGAAGACTGCCTATGAACTCCTCACTGACAAGAAACCCTATGTGAGTTATTTCAAAGTCTTCGGTGCTAAATGATGGATTAGAGATCCTCGTCACAACTCTAAATTTGCACCGAAAGCACATGAAGGTTTTATGCTTGGTTACGGAAAGGACTCGCACACCTACAGAGTCTTCAACAATGTTCTTCACAATATTGTTGAAACTGTAGATGTGCGGTTCGATGAAACTAATGGCTCGCAAAGAGAGCACCTACCTTCTGTGTTAGATGAACCAGCACCTGAGGATTCTATCAAGCACAAGGCTACTAAAGATGTCATTCCAACTAAAGAATCTGCTGAAGAATTCATTCCAGAACGTGAAGAACATCGAGTTGGTGCACCTGAAGAAAATGCTAAGGAAATTGATGCTGAAGAAAATGCTGATCAAATTCCTCAACGACAACCAGCTCATCCTCGCGTTGCAAAAGAAGTGCAAGTGGAGAAGATCATCGATGACATTAGAGCACCAGGTCCTCTCACGCGCTCAAAAGCTTCACATCTATCTAACTTTTCTGGGCACTTTGCTTTTGTCACTATCACAGAGCCCGCCAAGGTAGATGAAGCATTTCTGGAGCCTGAGTGGATTCAGGCCATGCAAGAAGAATTACATCAGTTCAAGCTCAACAACGTATGGGAACTAGTCAATCGTCCGATCCTCGCAAGCATAACATCATTGGCACAAAGTGGATCTACCGCAACAAGCAAGATGAAAATGGTGTTGTGGTGAGGAATAAGGCACGACTAGTAGCTCAAGGCTACACACAGGTTGAATAACTCCGAAGATTGAGTAAAGCGATTGCCAGGTGAGCGTATGTATACACGGTGTAGAAATATGTGCAGCTTGGAAGGCCAATATATGGTAGCAAAATATCAGCAATAATCAATTCAGAGATGCAATGTTGAATAAACGCTCACCGACGGTACTGTGCTGGTCCTAGGCTAGACCGTGCTAGAGACGCGAGCCTAGAACACTAAAAAAAAATCACGGCGCGACACGTAACAAAGGCGGAGCACACTCTGAATATCTTTTTTTCTTCTTTTTTCACGGAATTTTTTCACTTTTTTTTCTCTTTTTTTCCTCTTTTTTTTTCTTTTTTCTCTCACTTTTTTTTTCTTTCTCTTTTTTTTCACAAACAAGCTAAATAAGATGCAGATTGGATCTAGTGATGACGCGAACGGCCTGAAGTAAGATTATGACAATGAATGATGGGGAGTACGTGGTGGAAATTGATGGATGGCGGTGGTGGACAACGGATGCAATAATGACGCGGTGGTGGTATATGGCAATGACAATGAAGATGGTGCGGCGGTGGCGTGACAAACTGTGAACAGAACTCGAAACTCTAAAGGACTAGACACTAAGACCAGCAACTTGACACGACGATGTAACCGCAAATTCAACAAAGCAAAACACTAAAAAGATTATGCAAAGGCTCAGACTGGCTTGGACAAAGGATGAACAGATCTAACTTTTTTGTGTGGCTTTTTCTTGGACAATAGGTAAGAAAATAAATCTAATCTAGGGATAACTGGAAATTCTCACCGAGCAACCTGAAAACTGATACCACTTGATAGAGGCGAGGGTGTCCCGATCTTTCGATGAGATGATAACTATCGATTTGGTGGAGACGACTTTGACGATCCGACTACAAACGTGCACGACGTTGCGCCTTAGCAATCGCTAAACCAACTCCATGAGGTTATTGACCACGCCGGAGCACGATCAACCTGACCACGAAGGTCTATTCCTGCACGCAATCGAAGAACAAGCAAGAATATGATAAAGCAATCTGAATATTGCGAATATATATGAAGTATTGATAAAGGTGGGGATCCGGAAGCGGTCTTGGTCTGGTCGTTGGACACAAACGAAGTACACGAAGTTGCAATGGCTAACTTTTAACTAAACAAATCCCAAGGAAAAAGCTACTAGATGGATCTACTTATATAGGAGCAAGGGGTGGCGGCCAAGGAGGTGGGAGGACGTCCCAAGGCAGCCTAGAACTAACCCTAGGTCGTACAAGGCCAATGGGCCCAAGTGGAGGTGGTGCAACACCTTTGGACTTGTTGTTTGATTCGGATTCTGCTGCAGCGTCAGATTGTTTCGTCCATATCTCAATGCTCCGGACGAATTTAAAGGTGATTCCAATTGGAGTGGAAAGAGGACGAAATCTAGTTTCCAAAAAATAAAGAATCACCCAATTCGGAGTCCGTATGAAAAAGTTATTGCCGTTTTGAGTCAGGTATGTCTGTGCAGTCCGAATCTGAATCCAGAACGTGAGAGACTTGGACTCTATCTTCTCTTGGACCAAAAGTGACGTGAAAGAACTTTTTGAACAGCAAGTAAACATCTCTTTCTCCCTTATCTTCATATGTGTGTTGTACAAATGTCCCATACACCTGCAATTAGACAAAACACAAAAGTGTGTGAAGTATTTTTGTTCTGGATAACAAAAATAGATTATTGAATAGTTTGCACTAGAAATCACCTGACAAATATGCATGTATGCAATATTTTTGGTCGTATCCAAGGTAGTCATGTCCTCATCATCCTCCCCTTCTTGAAAACAAAGCCGTCCTCGGCGTTGCTTAATCTGAAATGTGTCTAACAAAAGAGACAAGGTGTACATGTTGTATATGTATATGTCATTCATTTTTACTTCCCTTGGTTTTTGCACATATGACACATGTATAGATGAGTAACTTGCATAGTTCATAAAATCTGAAGCCAAAATATTATCACTAGAAGTAGAAGACATGAAAATATTGCAACTCAATTTGCACATATAAGTGATGCTCTTATTCATATCAAAAGATTGACAATGTTCATCATTAAACCATCCCAACATTGGTGAATAAACCTTACTTGCATCTAATTTACATGCTACAACATGCTTAAATAGGCAAACATGCAATAAGTCTTTGGTCACAGAATCATCACCAAGATTAGAGGTCATATCAAAATGATTAAACATTGATTCTTTTGCATCAACAGTTAACTCAATGGGTGCACTCAAAATTGTTGGTATTTCAGTTGTTTGATCACATGACGCATTCATGACAGTATCAAGATTCTCTAAAATAGGTGTTGTGCTCAAATCACCAGGTAACTGAACACATGATGCATTTAAGTTAACTAGGGATGCATCATTCTCATGTGAAGTTATATCATCAATATCTTTACTGTTACCTTGTCGCAAAGACGTAGCTGATGTAGGTACGGACGTTGACAATGCACCATACTCTTGAGATGATGTCGCGCTCACAATCCGAGGTGGGGCTGCTCTAGTAGGTGCAACTGTGGAGGAACCAACCGGCGGCGGTGAGCACGAACTGGAATAGTAGTCGTTGTAGTCACCCAATGCATCCTCCTGCATCTGTCTCTCAAAGGTACAAGCACGAACATACATACCAGTAATGCAACGGGGAATATACTGAAATCTTGCCTGAATATCATGGTTCAAACCACCAAAAAATCTATTCATTGTATCATCCTTAGATTCTTCTATATCACAATGATGCATATAAGATTTGAACTCTTGGTAGTAAGCATGAACAGTGTTGTTGCCTTGTTTAAATTGTTCAAATTTGCGAAGCAATTCACGACGATAGTAAGGAGGGAAAAAATGTTGTCTCATTACATCTTTCAAATCTTTCCAAGTTGTGGGTTGGTTATCAATGTTTTTCTTACAATGCACATTCCACCAAACAGAAGCAAAACCAGT
The DNA here is from genome assembly GCA_032464435.1 of Aegilops umbellulata. Classification (NCBI taxonomy): domain Eukaryota; kingdom Viridiplantae; phylum Streptophyta; class Magnoliopsida; order Poales; family Poaceae; genus Aegilops; species Aegilops umbellulata. The sequence goes on from CP136057.1 coordinate 281,026,734, forward strand.
AAATGCTCTAGTGGCAGCTCGTACTCGCTCAAGTTCAGAAAAGTCATGGTGACTAAAAACTTGTTCAACTTCAAGCTCCCAAGCTAGATAAATAGCAGGATTAAATCTACCCTCAAATGACGATAAAGAGATAACCTGACCACGTGCTTGTGTGTGTTGTCCCAACTCTCGTGATGGTGATGTTGTGTCCGTCGTCCAAGAACTTCTGTCTCCGGAACCTGTCATGATTAGTAGAAAAACAAGAAACAAAATCCGAGAATAATGTTCCTATGAACTACTAGGATGTGGTCGTAAAACGCTCACAGTATAGCAAATATCAAAGTCTTACAAGTTCTTACCATGCAGCAGGTGGTGACCGGCAACCAGCGGTGTCAAATAACTCCGAAGATTGAGTAAAGCGATTGCCAGGTGAGCGTATGTATACACGGTGTAGAAATATGTGGAGCTTGGAAGGCCAATATATGGTAGCAAAATATCAGCAATAATCAATTTAGAGATGCAATGTTGAATAAACGCTCACCGACGGTACTGTGCTGGTCCTAGGCTAGACCGTGCTAGAGACGCGAGCCTAGAACACTAAAAAAAAATCACGGCGCGACACGTAACAAAGGCGGAGCACACTCTGAATATCTTTTTTTCTTCTTTTTTCACGGAATTTTTTCACTTTTTTTTCTCTTTTTTTCCTCTTTTTTTTTTCTTTTTTCTCTCACTTTTTTTTTCTTTCTCTTTTTTTTCACAAACAAGCTAAATAAGATGCAGATTGGATCTAGTGATGACGCGAACGGCCTGAAGTAAGATTATGACAATGAATGATGGGGAGTACGTGGTGGAAATTGATGGATGGCGGTGGTGGACAACGGATGCAATAATGACGCGGTGGTGGTATATGGCAATGACAATGAAGATGGTGCGGCGGTGGCGTGACAAACTGTGAACAGAACTCGAAACTCTAAAGGACTAGACACTAAGACCAGCAACTTGACACGACGATGTAACCGCAAATTCAACAAAGCAAAACACTAAAAAGATTATGCAAAGGCTCAGACTGGCTTGGACAAAGGATGAACAGATCTAACTTTTTTGTGTGGCTTTTTCTTGGACAATAGGTAAGAAAATAAATCTAATCTAGGGATAACTGGAAATTCTCACCGAGCAACCTGAAAACTGATACCACTTGATAGAGGCGAGGGTGTCCCGATCTTTCGATGAGATGATAACTATCGATTTGGTGGAGACGACTTTGACGATCCGACTACAAACGTGCACGACGTTGCGCCTTAGCAATCGCTAAACCAACTCCATGAGGTTATTGACCACGCCGGAGCACGATCAACCTGACCACGAAGGTCTATTCCTTCACGCAATCGAAGAACAAGCAAGAATATGATAAAGCAATCTGAATATTGCGAATATATATGAAGTATTGATAAAGGTGGGGATCCGGAAGCGGTCTTGGTCTGGTCGTTGGACACAAACGAAGTACACGAAGTTGCAATGGCTAACTTTTAACTAAACAAATCCCAAGGAAAAAGCTACTAGATGGATCTACTTATATAGGAGCAAGGGGTGGCGGCCAAGGAGGTGGGAGGACGTCCCAAGGCAGCCTAGAACTAACCCTAGGTCGTACAAGGCCAATGGGCCCAAGTGGAGGTGGTGCAACACCTTTGGACTTGTTGTTTGATTCGGATTCTGCTGCAGCGTCAGATTGTTTCGTCCATATCTCAATGCTCCGGACGAATTTAAAGGTGATTCCAATTGGAGTGGAAAGAGGACGAAATCTAGTTTCCAAAAAATAAAGAATCACCCAATTCGGAGTCCGTATGAAAAAGTTATTGCCGTTTTGAGTCAGGTATGTCTGTGCAGTCCGAATCTGAATCCAGAACGTGAGAGACTTGGACTCTATCTTCTCTTGGACCAAAAGTGACGTGAAAGAACTTTTTGAACAGCAAGTAAACATCTCTTTCTCCCTTATCTTCATATGTGTGTTGTACAAATGTCCCATACACCTGCAATTAGACAAAACACAAAAGTGTGTGAAGTATTTTTGTTCTGGATAACAAAAATAGATTATTGAATAGTTTGCACTAGAAATCACCTGACAAATATGCATGTATGCAATATTTTTGGTCGTATCCAAGGTAGTCATGTCCTCATCAAAGGATGTCTTGAAGAAATTCGGCATGCAAGACTGCAAAGGCATCAAAATTCCTATGCCCACAAATGGTCATCTATGCACTAATGAAAATGGTATTGACTTCGATCATAAGGTATACCGCTCCATGATTGGCTCTTTATTGTACTTATGTGCATCTAGGCCAGATATAATGCTTAGTGTTTGCATGTGTGCACGATTTCAAGCTGCACCGAAGGAATCACACCATAAGGCTGTGAAGCATATTCTTCGATATCTAGGTCACACACCAAGACTAGGATTATGGTATCCCAAGGGCTCGGATTTTGATCTCATTGGATATTCAGACTCTGACTATGCTGGTGACCGTGTGGACCGCAAGTCAACATCTGGTACTTGTCATTTCCTCGGACGATCCTTGGTCTGTTGGTCCTCAAAGAAACAGAACTGCGTATCACTGTCTACTGTTGAAGCTGAGTACATTGCTGCTGGTTCTTGCTGTGCTCAACTGCTATGGATGAAGCAAACACTCAAGGACTATGGCATCAACGTGAAGAATGTGCCTCTCCTCTGTGACAATGAGAGTGCCATCAAGATTGCTCACAACCCAGTTCAGCACTCGAAGACAAAGCACATTCAGATTCGTCACCATTTTCTTCGTGATCATGTGTTGAAGGGCGACATTTCTATTGAGCATGTGAAGACTAAAGAACAGCTAGCCGATATCTTCACTAATCCCTTGGATGAGAAGAGATTTAGCAAGTTGCGGTGTGAGCTAAATATCTTAGAGTCTTCGAATGTACTTTGAAAATGCACTCATCCTAACACTTATGCATAATTGATGACTTAGATGTGCAACACATGAAGAAACGTTTTTCTTCAATCAATGAAGAATAACACTCTGAGTGTGAAGAAATTAATGAATAATTTGAATCTCAGAACCCTACGACAATTGTACGCGGTGTCTGAAATCATCATTCTTACACGGTGGGTCACGCCACCACAAAAGTTGAAAATCTTCAATTTGAGTTTTTCCTCAACTTTTGAAATTCCTCAGTTTTTCAAATTATTCAACTTTGCAAAATCTTCACTTGTGCCATTGTTTTTCTTCATTGGCTATATATATATATATATATATATATATATATATATATATATATATATATATATATATATATATATGAGTTTATGTCCTCTACAACATTCACTTACAGCTATTTCTTCAAGTTGGATCTTTTCTGCTAAGTGAATGTGATCGGACCCTTCCCCTCTATGCTATACTCAATCCAATCTATTCACAAATTCTTCATGTGCGTTCTATTTGAAACACGTTCAAATTCTTCACTGTGTCCGTGTCAGCTGAAGAAATTGCGAACGGAACGTTAAAACTAATCTTATCCAAACTTTCGGTTTTGCCGCTCAAACCGTTCCGCATCCCACGATGCATTATTTTATCCACCCACGACCTTACACGATCTCCACTACACAGTACATGGATGACACATGTCGCGAGAAGGAGAACGGCCAGGGGCACGTTCGTCTAAATCTTCGGACGAGTAGTTTTTCACTGTGGCTATAAATACCCCTGTCGCCGTCCTCACTCCTTTTACCCCGCTCGATATCACTCTCCCGCTCGAGCTTCCGAACCCTAGCGTCGTCGCTACTCCATCGTCGCCGGTGAGGAAGAGCTTCACTGCCTCGACCTCGTCGCCGTCGTACTCACGCCGACCGCGGAAATCTTCACCTCCGCCGCCGCCGTAGACATCTTCCTCCGCCAAGTTAGGGCGTGGAAGATCTGCATCGATGAACTTCACGGTTTCAACTCCCAGTTCGTCGTGTTCTTCGTTCAGGGTAATTAAAAGCTAATTTTACTGCCCTCTTTGATTCGAAACGTTTCTACAAAATCTTCAAAGGTGTTATTATTCTTCAAATCCTCACACATAAAACACCTCACATGTTATCTGTTCTTGATTCATTTCCCTAAGCCTCATTTTCTTCAAGATTCCTCAATTGTGTGGATCCTCGATCTATACAACTCTGGAACCTAAAATATAAAGCGCTTAGTGAAATTCCTCAAGACGAATCTGGTCAAATTCCTCAAAACTTGTTCTTTATGAAAAACCCTCTGAGAACGCATATGACCCCTCCAAATTCCTCGCAACTATACTCTGTTCACAGGTACACATGTCCGCTGCTGAATCATTAGGTTCTCATCAACTTAACTCATTTGCAGCGTTCCTCGAAGAAAAGTTGCATACTTCTTCAGAGAATTCAATTGTTCAAATTCCTCATCTGAAGAAAATGGCTGAAGGTAAAAGGCCACAGAAAGGAGGAAAGAAGCCTGAGGTCATGACTGCTTTTGAGATCCCAGAGGATATTTACAAAGAGTACTGCACGCCTGATGAAGCCAAGTTTGGCAAAGAAGATAAAAATCAGCGCAAGGTGCGAATCCAGAGGATTGAACGGAGATGGGCACGTGAATGGAGGGAGTACAGATACATCACTCCTAAGTATATGAAGAAATTCACACTTAATCCTCCATGCCCAAGAGCCCCATTGGCACCTGGCCAAGTGGCTGATCCTACCAGCATCAAGCGTGGTGAGGATTTTCCTGAGGAATGGGCCAAGCGCCAAGCTAAACTGGCAAGGCAAGCCAGAGAAGCAGTGAGGAAATTCAATGAAGACTCTGCTGCTGCTGCTGCCACTGAGGCCTCGGTCAAGCCGAAGAAGGCGATGCTCAAGAAGCCCGCTCGCAAGCCAAGTGCTTCAACATCAATGCCCTCACGGCCAGAATCTTCAAAATCTTCAAAGCAAATTCCTCATGTTGCTCCTGCTCCACCAAAGTCATCAGCACCTCCTCCACAGTCCTCAGTTGTCCCGACAAAGTCCTCAGCACCTGTGCATCTGGCCTCTTGCCAAAGGACTACTGGCACTTCAATTGCCTCTGGTGTCTCAGCTAGCTCCTCAGCTGCACCAAATTCCTCAGCTAGACCTTCTCTGCTGAAGAAAAAGACTACTGCTGGACGCGACACTTGTCCAAGTCCTCAGAAGAAGCAGGTAGTCTTCATTGTGCCATCTGATGATGATGAAGCTGATGAAGAGGAACTCGCTGAAATCATCAGAGACCGCCAAGAAAGGGCTGCCAAAGCCAAAGGCACACCTGTGCCCCTGCTATTGGATCCAAGGGCGATCCTAGATTATATTGATCTCTGGCATAAGGACCCCAACACACCTATGCCCGATTTTAATCTGACACCTGGCCAAAGTCACATGTTGACTCACTTCATCCAAGAGGAGAAGTGGAAATATGACAGGGCTAGAGAGATCAAGAAATCGCAGTACAGGAAAGAGAAGCTGCTGAAGAAAAACGTTGTCAAGATGACGCCTGAGGAACTCGTCAAGATGCAGGCTGAGATCAAAGCCCTCAGTGACAACTTTGACTCGTACTATGCTGATTGGCAAGGAGCCAAGGTCAGATTTGTGAGGCTGACTGATACCTTCACCAAGGGTGCAGCCTCAACACAACAAATTCCTCAAGCTGAAGCATCTGTTCAGCCCACTGAAGAACATGCCAGCACCGCTGATGAAGTTCAGGCTGCTGAAGAAAATGCCAGTTCCAGGGCTGATGACTCTGCTCCAGCCACTGAAGAAATTGCCAGGGCATCCACTAGTGGTGCGCCTGAAGAAAATGAAGAAACCAGGGCAACTGCATCAGTTGCGCCTGAGGACAATCAACCAGATTCCTCAGCTCCACCTGCGCCTATGCCAACTCCAATTCTTCCATCTGCATTAGATGTGAAGAAAACCAAGGCTGCACAGCGAGCTGCTGTGAAGAAAAGGAAGGCATCCAATGCTTCAGAATCTTCAGCTCCCAAGAAGATGAAGCCGATGACAAGCTCGTTTACAAACCCCATTGATGCCATTCCTATCTCCTCCATGCCATCAAAGGACCTTGTTCCTTTTGGTGAAGATTATGAGATCCCAAGTGGATCAGATGAAGAAACTCAATCTGCTGCTTCCTCAGAGCAGATTGATGAAGAAATTGAAGCGGATGCAATCCCTTCAACCCCAATGGTCTCATCACCAATGCCTCAGTTTGATGCTGAAGAGGCTGGTGTTGAAGAATTTGATGAAGATGTGGATATTGGAAGCACCACTCCAGTGATGAATGACGACTTTTGGGAAAGTCAGCATCCTAATTCCCCACTCTTCACTCCCCTGCAGCAAATTCCTCACTCTCCTTCACCAACAGTAAAATTGGGCTCTGAAGAACCTCATCCCACTGCATCTGTGAATGAAGAAATTCCAGCCACTAGTGCTGAAGAAACTGCTGCTGAAACTGACAAGGTGACTGCACCTGAGGAACATCCTGAAATTCCTCAGCCTGAAGAACCTGAGATTGTGATTCCTGAGGTCGTGATGCAACTCACTGACACTCCTCTGCCAAGGCCAAAGGATCCGTTCTCACGAAAACAGAAATTCAAGGCTGAAGACTTCTATGGCGAGCACGTGTTCTTCACATAATACAATCCATATGACTCTGCTCGCATAAGGAAGAGGCGTTTCTGGACAGCCAGCCAAGCAAATTTCCATTCCTCAGTGCTTTACAACAAAGACAAAGTCTTCGACCATGCACATATTCCTCACGTGGATATGGAGTCTTTGCTGTGCTTCATGGCAGTCCTCAGTGTTCTTCACGACGCTGGGCTGCTCAATTTCTGCACAGACATATGCGATTGGAATGAAGAACTTATTCTTCAATTCTATGCAACGTTGCACATCACCGGCAACTCTGAAGATGTGAACTCATGGGTTTTGGACTGGATGACTGAGAACACACATCATAAGGCCCCAGCATCTGAATTGCTTCTTGTCCTTCCTCTGAGTCCACCCACTGAAGATGCGCGTTGTGTGTACAACGAACCTGAGCTTTCAAATCACTATATGCAAGTGCTGATGAAGCCTTTGAAGCCAGGGCAAGCTCCTAGAACCAAATTCCTCATCAAGGAATTGATGTATGTGCCAAGGACTGTCTATCGCATTCTAACGAAGACAATGAGTCCCGTCAAAGGCCACGACTCGACTGATGAAGAAGTCGTTGGCATCATGAAGAATCTGCTATTCAACATCATTCATGGCGTTCTCGTCAACTTCCATGATTTCTTCATGAGGACTCTGGCCAACATTGCTATGTCACCATTTGAGCTGAAGCCTTATGCACCTTGGATAATGAAATTCATCAGGACAAGGTCTTCACTCAACTACAAGGCTGAAACTCTCAACCACTGCAGCTACTTGCCTCCCATTGAAGTCCTCAAACGGACATTTTCCTCAGCTGAAGAAAAGGGCAAGGCCACTGCTGTGATAGATGAAGGCATTCGTCCATTGGATGGTCAATTTCGGAAGGCTGCTTCTTATTCCACCAATGATGACTCTGCCACACATGACTCTGCTGCCAACACTGCCAAGCCAAATCCTCAAGCCACAGCACCCAGGGTGATGACTGACCGTGAGTTACTCCTCAGTCTTCATCAAAAGGTTGATCGCAATCACAAATGGGTCAAGCGTCAGTTTGGTTCAATTCTTCACAACATGACTTCCACACACAATGCAGTGAAGAAAGACCATTACTACCTTCACGAAACCCTCAACCGCACCTGGGCTGTTCTGTCTAAAGTGTACAGTGCTGAAGACTTGGAGAAAATGGGTCTCAAAGAAGACTTTGACTGGTTTGCACCTCCTCCGAAGAAATACAAAAAGGTCAAGGTTCCTTCTCTGGTGGCCAGTTCATATTCTTCATCGCGTGCGACTGATGAAAATGAAGATTTGGACGACACTGCAGCTGGCCCTACTTCAATGATCGACCCCAACAACGCTGGCGCTCCTTCATCAACATGAAAATCTTCAGGGGCGTTAGTCCTCAGTTTTCGATGCTTTTGGTCATTTGATGACAAAGGGGGAGAAATCTGAGTTAGTCTTCAAGCGGGTCTATAATAAGGGCGTTTTTTTAAGTTACAACTCTCGTTCTTCCGAAACTTTCATTGGATCGAGTTGTAATCTTAAGTTCAATGGTGCGTTGATACTTTTGTTGCACTATGCTTTGATACTTTGATGCGCTATTCTGCATGCTTATTCCTCGTTAATATTATTGCACGCATGCTGAATTACATCAGGCACCATATTTTATCATGCATTTCAAATTCTTCACATTGTATGTCAAATGCGTGTATGAATTACAAGATATAGGGGGAGATCTCCATGATTCAACTCTTCAAGTGTGCATTGCTTCAAAAGCAAATTCCTCACTATGCACATCTTCAGGGGGAGTTCTTCTATATCTTGCAATCAAATTCCTCAATATCAGTATTTACACTACATATAATTATCCCCGTTGAAAACTTAACCTATGTTGTCATCAATCACCAAAAAGGGGGAGATTGTAAGTGCATCTAGTGCCGCTTAGTGATTTTGGTGTATTGAAGACTTATAGGTTAAGTATCTAATGTGTTTATGAGTGTACACAGGTCCATAAGTCTATGAGGAGTTTGATATTTACAGAGAAAGTCGACCCCTAAAAATGAAGTTCTTCATCTGAAGACTTTGATATTTTGAAGACTTTCTGAAGACTTTGAAAGTGAAGAAATTGGTGTGACCTTGAAGACTTGGTTATCATTCGAGGAACATGAAGCGTGAAGACTTTTGTTTTCATAGTTCTAGTTTCTCTTTCTTGAGTCATAGGAAACACCGTACTGTTAAAGGGGGTCGAGGAAATACTAAGGAGAAAATTTCCAAGTGATGCTCATCTCAAATCCTACACCTACCAATCCCTTCGAGTGAAGCCATTGGAAATCTCATACAGTTCAGTCAATTTATTCAGTGACAGAGAAGCAGTTCTTCTGGTCACTAAGGACTTTGCTCTGACTGAGGATTTAGTAATTCGCCAGTGCGAATTGCCTACACTGTGAGGAACATGATAGCCCTGAGGAATTTGAACCTCAGATTTCCGACCGTTATTGTGCTACGCGCCAGCTATCCTAAAATATCTTGTCCACCTAACGGTCATATCATTGAAGGGCATTTATGTCTTATCATGTCGGGCTGCTCCCTAGGCTATAAATAGCCGCCCCCTACAACCACTAGCTGGTTGGCTGCTCCGCGAGAACTTGACACTTGTCATTTGAGAGCAACCCATCCTCCGAGGACTTTGAGCAAAAATCATCAAGTGAGGAAAATCCAAACCCAAACCCAAAACACCTACAAACCCAAAGTGATTGAGCATCACCGAAGAGATTGATCCTGCGTGGATCCGACGCTTGTTACCTTTGAAGACTGTGCTTCTTCCAGACGGTTAGGCGTCAAGGTCTAGAGCATCCAAGAGGAATTGTGGATCACCGAGTGACCAAGTCTGTGAAGGTTTGGAAGTCACCTGAAGACTTACCACGAGTGATTGGGCGAGGACTGTGTGTCCTTAGCTCAAGGAGAATACGGTGAGGACTGTGTGTCCGGGACTAGGTGTCCTCGATTTTAAATACTCAGCCGCTCCAACCAGATGTACAACTGAGACAGCAGTTGGAACTGGTCTACCAAATCATTGTCTTCACCAAGCTTACTGGTTCTATTTCCTCAACACTTTCATTTCCTCATTACTGTGTTGTGTAATTGTTCATATCTGTGTTTGAAGACTTTGACTGAAGACTTTCTCAATTTCCTCAGTTCAATTTCTTTAGTCTGTTTGTCTCCATCTTGTGCTATCCTGTGTTTACGCTTTCTGTACTCTGTCTGTGTCTTCATTTCATCATGATGACCATGCATGTAATCTTTTATGTTTACCTCTGAGTACTTATTCCGCTGCTAGTAGTTCTTTGCTAAGGAATGTCCTCATGAGCAAATTCCTCAGTGAAGAACTTCATAAAAATCGCCTATTCACCCCCCTCTAGTCGATATAATGCACTTTCATGAATAGTAAAGAGCAGCCCGCGTCTTCCCCATAAAAAAGAGGAAACTGTAGGGGCGCTGCTCATTTGCCCTCCGTGCCTTTTCCAATCTTGGAACCGCCATTCCCCTCTTCTTCTTCGAGCGCAACTCGAAGCTTTCACCTCTGCTCGCCGCCGCCTCGCCCCCATTGCCCTTGATCCCTCACCTCCTCTCAGCCGCCATGGCGCCCAAGGCAAGAAAGGGCAAGGGATCGGCCAAGGACGCCGGGGGGAAGGAGGCACTAGAGAGCGAGTTGGTGGAGCTGCAGACGCAGTACGCCCTCTTCACCTTGACGGTCGACATGCTCACCTTCATGGAGAAGTTTAGGCCCCTATGGGGGAGGGAGACGTCGGGGCATCCCGCCGCACACAACGTCCCTGCCTCCTTCGCCAAGTCCGGTCCAAATCGATATCCTTTCTGTGTCGAATATTTCTCTTGTGGGCTCTGCCCCCCTTTCTCAGATTTCTTCAACGACATCATGCACACCTACGGCTTCCACCTTCTGGACCTTATGCTGAACGCCGTGGCGTGCATGGCCTTCTTTGCCCATCTTTGCTAGGGCTTCTCCAGAGTGTACCCCAGCACAACGATCTTCCGCCATTACTTCACCCCTTGCATCCAGCCAGGGGGCGCCATCTCTGGCTGCATTACCTTGATCCCGAGGACCCAGAGCAGGGGCACGTACCCCGGAGGGTGCCCAGAAGGAGTGGTGGGACGAGTGGCGGGGCCGGTGGTGCTGGATCGAGCAAACAGATCCGCATGAGTTCTGTGGGGTCCGTCGGAGGCCGCCAGTCCGCAACAAGGACTGGGGCGAGCTCGACGCCGATGACAAGATGCTCATGGTTACCACTACCAGTATCCATCTCCTCACCTCGGCCGGGCTCACTCTCGAGACGATCGGGGCTGACTTCATTCGCCGCCGGATTGCCCCACTACACAATAAGGGGAGGCCGGCCTGGGACTTCAGGAATGCGGCCGAGATCACGAGGCTCTGCCCTAGCCTGAACCACAACTTCACGGTGCTGCAGCATGCTCATCTTTGCCAGAGGCTTTTCCAGCTCAAGGTTGATGAGGTCAGCATGGTCGAGAGGACCGGCAAGGCCGCCAAGGCCAGCAAGTCTGACAACCTGTTCGGGTTGCTAGCGGGGGTAGTCCCGTTAAGCAACAACTCTTGCCTGACCGCCATCATCACCATGATGCCAGTTTTCAACGCGCACGGCCTTGATCCGACCTGGTTGAGCCAAAGGCGGAGCTGGTGCATACATTATTCGACAACTTGTCGGATAGGTATGTTCGTTACGAGCCACTACTCATCCGTGACACCACTGAGGAGGAGTTGGCGTACATTGCCGCCAGGACGGAGGAGGCAACACTTGCTGAGGAGGTCAGCAGCCTCGACACTGTGGAGGACGAGGCCGACACGGCCGCAGAAGAGAAGGAGTTTGCCGAGTGGACGGGGTCTGGTGGGGAACCTAGCGCCGCCGACGCTGGAGTTCCCCTTGTTGAAGAAGCGGTCGAGGAGTCGGCCGAAGAGGAGACCGATGCGGATGACTCCTCGGCCCTAGGGAGGAAACGCGTCCTGCGGCGGGTTTGTTTCGGCGAGCTGGTTTGGCCTAACAAGACTGCGCAATTGGAACGGGCCCAGGCGTAGCCCATGCACCAGACGAGGGCTGCGGTAGCGAAGAAGGCCGCGGCCGCCGCCTCGTCCTTGTCCAAGCAGCCCAGGACTCCATCCCCTTCTCCTCCCCTTGCGGACGCCGCCCCGGAGGCCAATTTCTATCTTGGGTTCTTTAGCCCGAAGAGGAAGAGGAGGCCAACGGAGGAGGACGAGTAAGCACCTTGCCCCTCATCATTTCTTGACCCTCCGCCCATGCCGTCTTTCCCTGACTTGATCTTATCTTCACAGTGACATGGAGACGCTGGCCCAGAGGGCCCGAAGAGAGCCAAAGCTCCGATGGGCGGTGAGCCCCCGACAAGCGCTCCGCACATGCCGGCGTTGGTGGTGATCAGCCCTGACAATAGCCCTCGGCGCAGCTCCCACTTCATCCCCCAGCGTGAGTTCATTATTCACTCCCCATCGACGGGCGTTGGGTTGTGTATCCTTGGTGCTGACCTTGCCGGGTTCGCAGGAGGAGAGCGGCAACAGGAGGATCCGCTAAGGGCCGCCCCTAACACGCGGCTCCCATCAACCATGCCACCTAGAGGGGTGTCACCGGCAAGGGCATCTACCGCCGAGCCCACGCTCACGGAGGAAGAGGGGGCAAGCTAGGGCACTGGTGGCTCCGTCCCGGCAACGAACGTTGGTGGGGAGGGAACCACTTGTTCTCAATTCGGCATGGGTAAGTCGCCTGCCTCCCATCCCTTGCTATCTCTGCCATGCGATGTTCTTTCATTTCTTTGTTCTAAACTTAGATTTTGGCCTCGCTTCATTCACCTTTCTGGTTTCTAGACCCTCCCTCGACGGACCAGGTAGACATCCATACTGTCAGCGAGGAGGTTGCCAATGATGCCAAAGATGAGGCCACCAAGATCATAGCTGGGGAAGCTGCCAAGTCCGCCACCGAGGAGGCCGCCAAAGGGCCTGCCGGGGAGACCGACGAGGCTGCTACCGGGGAGGCCGACAAGGCTGCTGCCGAGGAGGCCGCGAAGGAGCCTGCCGGGGAGGGGGTGGTCGATGACCAACCTTCCTCCCCTACAGCCCCACCCCAGGCAAGTACTTGAAGGTGGGCGATGATCTGTTCATCCGCCTCCTAGGGGCGGCAAGCACCAGAGCGCCAGCCGAAGGTGAGGTTTTCGACGATGAGTCACTCGCCACCGCCGGGCTCTAGGTTGTCGATGAACCGAGCGCCAGCGGCGGCGGTTCCCAAGAGGAGCAACTCCTCCGGGCCATGAGCGCCAATTTCCAGAAGCTTCATGCGCTCCACCGTGCTCGCCAAGATAAGCTGAACTCCAGGATGGCGGCTGTGGACAAGGCGGAAGCAGATTTTCAGGAGCGCGTTGCTGAGACGTAAGTCTGGTTCGGCGAGGCCCGACAGGAAATGAGGACCACCCAGGATCAACTGGATGAGCGCAAGCGAGAGCTCCTTCTGAAGCAGGCCGACATTGAGAAGGCCTAAGAGGTGGCGAAGGATCAGGCTGCCAAGGACAAAGCTGACCGGCACCCAACAGCAAGCTTGCCGCCACGCTCCGTGGCAAGGATGAGGAAATCGAGAAGATCGTCGCGCAGCGGACCCAGGAGCTGGATCGAAAGCACAAGGATGCACTTGCTGCTCTGGCCCTGGACCAAGCCAGCAAGGTGGAGAAGCTGGAGCTGGAGCTGGAGCGGGAGGAGCTGAAAAAGGAGATCTCAAAGCTGATGGAGGTAAGGGGCACGGCTAACCGCACTCTGGCGGATTTGCAGGTCGCCATCTCTAACAAGACCAAGTTGCTTTCTGAGGCCAACGACTCCATCGACGACCTGAAGTTGAAACTGGACACCTTGGAGGGACGCTTTCGGAGGTCAGGGCCCGTGAGGATACCCTGAACAAGGCCCTTGAGGGGAAGAGGCTGCTGCCGCAGGATGACGCCGCCGCCCACAAGGACTATGTGAACAGCATAAATCTCTGGACCGACTGCCTCATTGATGTTGCGGAGAGGCTCACCACGCAGCTAGCCGTCATGGGCATGCCAAACTTCAGGTACTCCCATGAGGCGAACATAAACCCAGTGCCAGGCTGACCTTGTTCTTCGAGGGCATCCTCTGTCACAACCCTAGTTTAGCCTTTGCTTGTCCTTGCATGATCATCATGTCTAAATTTTGAAATTTGAATTAAGGGAATTTTCAAAGCCTCAGAAACCTTTTGAAAATAATCAACATCTAATTCTCATCAAATGAGTCTAAAGAAATGTTCCTGTTACTCTATGAAAATATCAGTAAGAGGTAAAATTCAAACAAATATTTTTGGAATCACAGAAATATTTATTTTGGGCCTTTGACTTAAATCAATGACATATTTGAGTTGAATTTATTCCTGTTATATAAGAAATAAAGTTCAAATATTTTTGTAAGTTGCTTGTGACCTTGGACTAGTTTCTGAGCTCACATAACAATTTGCAGAAAGTTCAAAAAATGATTTAATGTTTTAAATCAAATACAAAACCAATTGCAGAAAATAGAAAACATTAATAAATAGAAAAACCAGAGAGAGAGAGAGAGAGAGAGAGAGAGAGAACCTACCTGGCGCCTACCTGTGCGGCCTGCTGCTGAAGCCAGGCCAGCCCACCTCCACCTCCCCTGTCATCTTCCTCCTCTTGCCAGGAGGACGAAGGGCGCGTGCCCGACGCGCGTGACCACACGGCGGCCACCTCCTGCTTACCTGCTCGCCGTTGGAGGCAGGCTGGAGACGCCACGTAACCTCCCCGACCGCCTCGCACTTTCCCCCGTGCTCCTATCCCCTCCAGTGTCTCTCTCGCGCGCAACCACCCGAGCGCCACCGTGGCCGTCGCTCACCGTAGCCATGGCTATCGCCTCTCCCTCGCCCCCTGGAGCTGCCCACGAGCTCCGCCTCGACCACCTCTTCCTCCTCGCCGAGCAACGCTCTGCTGGAGCCTCTGCAACACCGCCATTGCCGTTGTCTTCGACCTCCAGCGCCCAAGATCGCCGGCAACGCCACATCACCGTCCGGCCTTCCCCGAGCCCGCTGAGACGCGTACTGCAACCGCCATGAGCTCCTACCCCGAACCCCCCTCTTCTCCTTCTCGTTTGCATGCCATATCGCCATTCCCCACCATCACCGAAGCTCGCCGCCGTTGCGCTTCATCGCCACCATGGCTAGAGCAAACGTAGCTTGGAGCCGAGCACACCACCATGCTCAGCGCGTCCTCACGTGCCCATAGCAACCACCTCCCTTCATGTCGCTCGCCACAACGCCGTGCCCGTGCGTGCCAAACTCCGGCCGCCACTGTCGAGCTCGCCGGCGTCGCTTTCGGTGTCCACGTGTCCAACCACTTGCACAACTGGATGCGGCAGCTCCCCAGCTACGCGTAGCATGTCTCCGCCGTCAATTTGGTCACCGGAGGAACAGATCCGAGGCCCTCCGCCGCGTATGGCCTCGCCGGCGGGTTTGACCCCGCTGAACAGGGGGTTGACCTCCCCTGGGTCCGGACAAGTGGGCCCAGAGCCCTGCTAATTTTAGTTTAGTGCTAATTAACTTTTAGTTAACCAGCTAAGTCACTGGCATGTGGGCCCACGCCCTAATTAACTTACGTTAGTATTTAACTTAGCACTAATTAACTCTGTTAATTAGTTGTGACACTGACATGCGGGCCCCACTAGTCAGATTTGACCTGGACCGTCCCCGTTGACCGATGACGCCACAGTGACGCAGTGCTGACGCAGTTAATTATTGTTTGGATTTATTCTTATACAAGAAATTCGAGAAAATAGTGCTAACTTCTAAAAATCATAGAAATTAATCTGTAACTCCAAATGCAAAGTTTTATATATGAAAAATTATCAGAAAAATCCAATGTATCCATCTGTACTGGTTTCATGCATGTTTAAACAAGTTAACTTGCTGTTTTAGTGCAAAACATGATAAAGAACTATTTAAGATCACAAATGAGTTTGAACTTTTGAATCTTTGGTTCAAAATAGCTCAAACCCATCTGGTTGTAGTTGCATTAGCCCAACAAACTCATTTTACCATGTCATAATCATGCATCATATTGTGCATTGCATTGATTATGTTTGTTTCTCTGTTGCCGGTGTTGTTCCCCCTCGGTAGACGTTGTTCCGACGTTGTGATCGTTGACACTGATGAAGACTCAATGCTATCTTCAGAAGTGCCAGGCAAGCAAAACCCCCTTGTTCATTCCGATACAACCCCACTCTCTCGCTCCTGCTCTCTTTTACTGCATTAGGACAACAACAATTCAACTGTTACATGCTGCGATAGTTGAACCCCTTTTCCTCTGCATGACCTGTCATTGCCAGAGTAAATAGATGAAACCCACTAGCATGAGTAGGAGTTGTTTGAGCCTTGATGTGCCTACTCATTCATGCTTGTTTGTCATGCCTGCTACTGCTTAGAGTTGAGTCAGGTCTGATTCATCGGGGATGAATCGGAGGTGTGTGAACATGTCTTACTATTGAGAGCTAAGTGTGTGAACATGATTTGGTAAAGGTAGCGGTGAGAGGCCATGTAGGACTACATGGTGGGTTACCGTCCTCAGGAACTGAGTTCTGTGTTTGTGATCCATGAACAGCTACTACCACACATTGGGATCCTTAATTGACTCTCTCAGCTTCTTAACCACCCTTGTCCTCTGTCCAAGAGTTGCAAGTAGTTTCTGGTGTTTGTAGCATGCTGGAGGCCGTGCGCAGCACTGACCCAAGGGGTGGGCTGTGATGTGGTAGGCATGTGTCACGGTGTACCGGTGCCCGTTTGGTGTCTCTGGAACCCTACTCACATCGTTCGGGGCCATATGTGGAAACTTTGGCCGGACTCCCTGCGGATGGAACCTGAATAGGCTATAAACCTGGACTAGAGACTTGAGTGTTTAGGTAGGTCGTGGCCGACACCGTCGCCAGGCTTCCGCTTGAAGGTTGTCAAGATACATGACGTGTACATGGCAGTAAGTGGCGAGAGCGTGTGTGAAGAAGTACACCCTTGCAGGGTTAACATCATCTATTCGAATAGCCGTGTCCGCGGTAAAGGACTTCTGGGTTGCCTATAACAGTTCATAGACAAGTGAAAGTGGATACTCTAAAACTCGCAAGATAAGCGTGAGTGCTATGGATGGCCTTCTCGTAGGGAGACGGGAGCGGATCCATAGTGGTGTATTGATATGGTGAATATGTGGACTCGTGTGCGCCACCTCAAAAGATTTACTTGCAGTCATAGTTTAGGATAGCCACTGAGTCAAAGCTGACTTGCTGCAGTCAAACTCCACCACCTTCTTTGTTGATACTGATGCATATGTAGCTAGTTCTGATGTAAGTCTTGCTGGGTACATTTATACTCACGTTTGCCTATTTTATGTTTTGCAGAGAGACGTCAGTCTCGCTAATAGTTCCATGTGGACTTCAACGTTTAGCTTGATACCTCAGCTATGATCTTGTGCCCTCGGCAAGATCTGGTAAATAGTCAGGCTTCTCAGCCTTTTTCATTTGTAGATGTCTGTACTCAGACATGTTAAGCTTTCGCATGTTCTTTGACTTGTATGCTCTGAATGTTGGGTCATGAGGCCCATGTTTGTAATATCTCGCTCCTCGGAGCCTAATGAATAAATACTTCAGTCATAGAGTTATGTTGTGATGCCATGTTGTATTTACACGTATCGAGCATATTGTGTGTATGATTGAAATGCTTCGTATGTGTGGGATCCGACATCCTAGTTGTTTATCCTTGGTAGCCTCTCTTATGGGGAAATGTAGTCTTGAGCTTCCATGAGCCATAGTAGTCTGCTACAGCCCAGTTCACCGGAGTCCTACTAGCCCAACACTACTGCTCTCGAACACTTGACTGGCCGGCATGTGATTAACTTCGTTCCTGTGTCTGTCCCTTCGGGGAAATTTCACGCGGTGACATCCGGAGTCCTGCCTAGCCTGCTATAGCCCAGTTCACGGAGTCCTGTTAGCCCAGATACGCACGCTACTGACCGACATGCTCGATGTTGATTCATGTATGCCTGTCCCCGTAAATTAGTGCCACTTTGGGTTCACGACTAGTCATGTCGGCCCGGGTTCTCTTTCATATGGATGCTAGCGACATTATCATATACGTGAGCCAAAATACGCAAACGGTCCCTGGCCATGGTAAGGCGACACTCGTGGGAATACCGTGCGTGAGGCCGCAAAGTGATATGAGGTGTTACTGGCTAGATCGATGTGACTTGGAATCGGGGTCCTGACATCCTCGACACCCTGGAACAGCTCCGCTCCAGTCGAGCGACTTATCTGGCCAATGAGGATCGGAAGCTTTGCCAAGCGCCCTGACCTAGGTGCTCACCAAGGTGGCATTCTGGAACCCCAACGTTGACTTCGCCAACGCGCTTGAGAGTTTGCCGGAGGATGCGGACCTCGAGGCACCCGAAGAGCGTATCGAGCCCATCATTAGTTGCATCGATGGAGTCAAAAGGTTGGAAGGCTAGCGCCAGGACTAGCCACCCCGTTTCTCATTGCCGCTACGAGTTCATGACCAAGGCAATTTTATCTTAAGTTAGAACCGCGGCAACCACCGATGTACTATAACTTTGCAGTATTCTGAAATAGTGCATGCTATGTTCTGGTTTGATCTTTCTTTGTATGTATGCACCCTACACTTAGTTGAATAGGTTTGCTAATGCGTAAACCCGTGCTGTGGCGCTTTGAGGAACGGATCCTTAGCAGACTGCTGGGGGCGCTTGCTGCTGGGCAAGCCACCTTGCCATTCTTGGCGCAACCGCTTGAACTGTTGATCGGATTCGAAACAGACCAAGGGCATTGCCAATAGCGGAAGGGTTCCTTTGCGTGCAGGTTCTCTCTACAAGGAGCAAGATCTTTTGAGGAAAATAACCCTATAAAAAGGAAATTGCTCAAGGTTTTGCGTGACTTAGCTTTTCCGTCGTCACACGGATGGTTGTTGCTACCATAGACGGCACCGCTCGCCCAGCTGATGGCATCGGAGTGTGGCTGGTTGCTGTTGCCCTCTTCTTCGGAGCCATCATGATGAAGGAGTCGATGCGGTGACTTTTAGACCATATTTTCACAGCCTCAGCGCCCCTACCTGGCGCGCCAAAGATGTCGGGGAAACGACATCTATGGGATCCTAGGGAATCCGTTCTACGGTTGGCGGGGGGGGGGGGGGCGTGGGGCTGCGCAAAGAGCCGGTCTAGAGATCAGCGCGAGGGGATTTTTACCTAGGTTTGGGCCACAAATGATGCGTGAAACCCTAGTCCTGCTTTAGTGTATATTTAGTGTTCTTGAGCTCTTGAACTAGCTGCGGTGCATGCCCAGTCCAAAAAGTCTGAATCCTTCCACAGTACGCCTCGGGCCTCCTTTTATATCTCAAAGGGGTCGCCACAGTGGCACACACGAGGTGGAAAGTATCTACAGTGTACAAGTTTATTGCCTGACACCGCAGGAAAACGCATTTAATGCGCTGCCTACGTGCCCTCTTGCTTTATCGGGGGTGGCAACAGAGCTTCTCCCGTCCATCGCCGCATCACCTTGCTTCGACGCGCGTCCAAGCTTACGAGGCATGCAGCGCCATGCTGGCTGGCTGGTTGCTGCGCTGGTGCGGTGAAAGGGTCTTTAAAAAGATCTGCATGCCACCACGCAAGTGCTTGACTAGTCCGCCTAGAAGTTGCATGATTCCACGTAGGAGCTTGCCTAGTTGGCGGGCTGGTTGCCACGTCAGAACCGCGGGGCAGCGAAACCTTGGTAGGTGCGGGCCTGGCCTCGGCCCCGCAGATGTCCCCGGCAAGGGTCTTGCCGGTGACTCGTTCCCGTCCCCGGCAAGGATCTTGCTCGGGGTCTTTGTCTTCTGGTTTTTATCTTGACTTCCAGGCCCTTGGTCTTGAAAAAGATCTGCATGCCACCATGCAGGCGCCCCTGGGCCTTGGTCTTGATGTTGTCGATGGTGTTAGAACTCTCAGGCTCAAGGGTGGCTGCCTTGCTGGTGTTGGGCAAGTCGCCCCGGCAAGGCTCTTGCCGGGGCCATGTAGGCCGCCCCAGTAAGGGTGTTGCCGAGGGAAATCCATCTTCTCCCTTTGCTCTTCATGCCTCTCGCTTGAGTATTGCCTTGGCAGCCTCGTACCTTTCCTCCCTCTGTCCCGCCAAGCATGGCCGCAGGTGTGGCTATGACTGCCCGTGCACAAGTAAAGGGGTACGGAAAGGCCCCTACTTTTGTACACCGATAGAGGGATGAACTAACCTTGGGTTTTGTCGATGATGAATTCATGTAGATGTTGAAGATGTGGATGCTCAATGTTGATGTAGATCATCTGGAGCAATCCATTGGAGTGGTTGCACTTTCAATACCTACATGGGTTAGTCCCACAAGGAACATACAAGGATATCCATAGACATAGAGTGAAATACACATATGATGATGTCCATGAAAGGATTAGGTTACCTTGTCCCTTGTCTTACCAACAAGAGGGTTTGTGACTCCTTGAACTAGTGCAAGATATGGAAGTTGATTGCACTTGTCCTTGCCACATCAAAAATTACATGGACAAATATGTTAGGTAGCATTCCACATAAAAAATTCTATTTTAATCATTTACCTACTCGAGGAGAGCAGGAATTAAGCTTGGGGATGCTTGATACGTCTCCAACGTATCTATAATTTTTGCTTGGTCCATGCTATTATATTATCTGTTTTGGATGTTTTATACGCATTAATATGCTATTATATATTATTTTTGGGACTAACTTGTTAACCTAGATCCCAGTGCCAGTTTTTGTTTTCCCTTGTTTTTGACCTTCGCAGAAAAGGAATACCAAATGGAATAAAATTTCCGCGATGATTTTTCATGGACCAGAAGACACCCAGGAGACTTGGATTTCAAGTCAGAAGAGCCATGAGGCGGAGACAAGGGTGGAGGGCGCGCCCCTGCCTTGTGGGCCCCTCGATGACCCCATGACCTAGTTCTTCCTCATATATATTCAAATATATTCCCAAACCACCAAAGGCATCCACGAAAACACTTTTCCACCGTCGCAACCTTCTGTTTCCGTGAGATCCCATCTTGGGGCCTTTTCCGGCATTCTACCGGAGGGGGATTCGACGACGGAGGGCATCTACATCAACTCTATTGCCCTTCCAATGAAGCGTGAGTAGTTTACCATAGACCTACGGGTCCATAGCTAGTAGATAGATGGCTTCTTCTCTCTCTTTGATTCTCAATACCATGTTCTCCTCGATGTTCTTGGAGATCTATCCGATGTAATCTTCTTTTGCGGTGTGTTTGTCGAGATCCGATGAATTGTGGATTTACGATCAGCTTATCTATGAATACTATTTGAATATTCTTTGAATTCTTTTATGCATGATTTGGTATCTTTGTATTTCTCTTCGAATTATCGGTTTGGTTTGGCCAACTAGATTGGTTTTTCTTGAAATGGGAGAGGTGCTTAGCTTTGGGTTCAATCTTGCGGTGTCCTCACCTAGTGACAAAGTAGGGATAGTGAGGCATGCATTGTATTGTTGCCATCAAGGATAAAAATATGGGGTTTACATCTTATTGCATGAGTTTATTCCTCTACATCATGTCATCTTACTTAAGGCGTTACTCCGTTCTTTATGAACTTAATACTCTAGATGCATGCTGGATAGTGGTCGATGTGTGGAGTAATAGTAGTAGATGCAGGCAGGAGTCGGTCTACTCGACACGAATGTGATGCCTATATTACATAATCATTGCCTTGGATATAGTCATAACTTTGCGCTTTTCTATCAATTGCTCGACACTAATTTGTTCACCCATCGTATTATTTGCCTTCATGAGAGAAGCATCTAGTGAAACCTATGGCCCCCAGGTCTATTTTCCATCATATTAGTTTCCGATCTATTATTTTGCAATCTTTTATTTTCAGATCTATAAACAAAAAAAAACCCAAAAATATTTTATCTTTTGTTTAGTTTTATTTCTCTATCTCTATCAGATCTCACCTTTGCAAGTGACCATGAAGGGATTGACAACCCCTTTATCGCGTTGGGTGCAAGTGTTTGATTGTTTGTGCAGGTATTGGTGATTTGCGCGTTCTTCTCCTGCTGGATTGATACCTTGGTTCTAAACCGAGGGAAATACTTATCTCTACTTTGCTGCATCACCGTTTCCTCTTCAAGGGAAAAACCAACACAAGCTCAAGAAGTAGCACTCAACACACCCAATACAATGGTAAATTGTAAAGGTGCACTAATTCGGCGAAGAGATGGTGATACAAGTGTAAGATGGATGGTAGATATAGGTTTTTGTAATCTGAAAATATAAAACAACAAGGTAATTAGTAACAAAACTGAGCAAAACGGTATTGTAATGCTTGAAAACAAGGACTAGTGTTCATATTTTCACTAGTGCAAATTCTCTCAACAATTATAACATAATTGGATCATGTAGCAATCCCTCAACGTGCCACAAAGAATCACACCAAAGTTTCTATCAGAGAGCGTAGGACGAAAACATGCATCAACCCCTATGCATAGATTACCCCAATGTCACCTCGAGAATCGGTGAGTTGAGTGCCAAAACATACATCAAGTGAATCAATAGAACATCCCAGTCACCATAGATATCCCATCGCAAGACATACATCAAGTGTTCTCAAATCAAATACTCAATCCAACGTAATGAAACCTGAAAGAGCAAGACTCAATTCATCACAGGAAGGTAGAGGCGGAGAAACACCATATGATTCAACCATAGTAATAAAGCTCGCGGTACATCAAGATTGTGCCAAATCAAGAACACGAGAGAGAGAGATCAAACACATAACAACTGGTACATACCGTTAGCCCCGTGGGTGAACTACTCCGTCCTCATCATGGAGACCGCCGGGATGATGAAGATGGCCACCGGTGATGGTTTCCCCCTCCAGCAGGGTGTCGGAATGGGCTCCCGATTGGTGTTTCGTGGCTACAGAGGCTTACAACGGCGGAACTTCCAATCTAGGTTTCTTTTCAGGGGTTTCTACATTTATAGGAATTTTTGGCGTCGGAAACAAGTCAGGGGGGTTCCCGAGGAGCCAACAAGCCAGGGGCGTGCCCTAGGGGGGATCCCTCTAGGCTTGTGGTGGCCTCGGGACTCTTCTGGCCCAACTCCGATGCTCCGTGGGTATCTTCTAGCCCATAAAAAATCAACGTAAATTTTTAGCTTGTTTGGACTCTGTGTGATATTCCTTTTTTGTAAAACTCAAAAACAAGGAAAAAATAGAAATAGGCACTAGGCTCTAGGTTAATAGGTTAGTCCCAAAAATAATACAAAATAGCATATTAATGCATATAAAACATCCAAAACAGATAATATAGTAGCATGGAACAATAGAAAATTATAGATACGTTGGAGACGTATCAAGCATCCCCAAGCTTAATTCCTGCCCGTCCTCGAGTAGGTAAATGATAAAAACAGAATTTTGGATGTGGGATGCTACATAACATATTTATCCATGTAATCTTCTTTATTGTGGCAAGAATATGCAGATCCATAAGATTCAAAACAAAAGTTTAATATTGACATAAAAACAATAATACTTCAAGCATACTAATAAAGCAATCACATCTTCTCAAAATAACATGGCCAAAGAATGTTATCCCTACAAAATCATATAGTCTGGCTATGCTCTATCTTCATCACACAAATTTTTTCA
This sequence comes from Aegilops umbellulata, assembly GCA_032464435.1. Taxonomy (NCBI): domain Eukaryota; kingdom Viridiplantae; phylum Streptophyta; class Magnoliopsida; order Poales; family Poaceae; genus Aegilops; species Aegilops umbellulata. The sequence goes on from CP136057.1 coordinate 281,050,172, forward strand.
CCATGCACAACCCCGATGACAAGCCAAGCAATTGTTTCATACATTTGGTGTTATCAAACTTTTTCAACTTTCATGCAATACATGAGCGTGAGCCATGGATATAGCACTATAGGTGGAATAGAATATGGTGGTTGTGGAGAAGACAAAAAGAAGAAGAAAGTCTCACATCAACTAGGCATATTAACGGGCTATGGAGATGCCCATCAATAGATATCAATAAGAGTGAGTAGGGATTGCCATGCAACGGATGCACTAGAGCTATAAGTGTATGAAAGCTCAAAAAAGAAACTAAGTGGGTGTGCATCCAACTTGCTTGCTCACGAAGACCTAGGCCAATTTGAGGAAACCCATGATTGGAATATACAAGCCAAGTAATGAAAAATTCTCACTTGTATATGAAAGTGACAAAATAGGAGACTCTCTATCATGAAGACCATGGTGCTACTTTGAAGCACAAGTGTGGAAAAAGGATAGTAACATTGTCCCTTCTCTCTTTTTCTCTCATTTTTTTATTTTGGGCTCTTTGGCCTCCTTTTCTTGTTTTTTTTGTTTGGGCTCTTTGGCCCCTTATTTATTTATTTAAGTCCGGAGTCTGATCCCAACTTCTGAGGGAATCATAGCCTCCCTCATCCTTTTCCTCACATGGGACAATGCTCTAATAATGATGATCATCACACTTTAATTTACTTACAACTCAAGAATTACAACTCAATACTAGAACAAAGATACGACTCTATATGAATTCCTCCAGTGGTGTACTGGGATGTGCAATGATCAATAGTGACATATATAAAAAATATGAATGGTGGCCAAGCCACAAATACTATGCTAACTACATGATCATGCAAAGCAATAAGACAATGATGGTATGTGTCATAATAAACGGAACGGTGGAAGTTGCATGCCAATATATCTCGGCATGGCTATGGAAATGCCATAATAGGTAGGTGCGGTGACTGTTTTGAGGAAGGTATATGGTGGGTTTAATGCACCGGCGAAAGTTGCGCAGTACTAGAGGGGCTACCAATGGTGGAAGGGTGAGAGTGCGTATAATCCATGGACTCAACATTAGTCATAAAGAACTCACATACTTATTGCAAAAAATTATTAGCTACCGAAACAAAGTACTACACGTATGCTCCTAGGGGGATAGATTGGTAGGAAAATACCATCGCTCGTCCTCCATCGCTCGTCCTCGACCGCCACTCATAAGGAAGACAATGAAAAAATAAATTATGCTCCGACTTCATCACATAACGGTTCACCATATGTGCATGCTTCGGGAACCCAAACCTTAACACAAGTATTTCTACTAATCCACACTTACTCACTAGCGTGACTCTAATATCACCATCTTTATATCTCAAAACAAATGCAAGGAATCAAACTTCTCATATATTTAATGCTCTTTATGAAAGTTTTTATTGTATCCCTCTCGGATGCCCATCATAGTAGGACTAAATTCATAAACTAAGCAAATTACCATGCTGTTAAAGGACTCTCAAAATAATATATGTGAAGCATGAGAGTTCATCAATTTCATCAAAATAAAACCACCGCAGTGCTCTAAAAAGATAAAAGTGAAGCACTAGAGAACTACCCAACTCAAAAGATATAAGTGAAGCACATAGGGTATTCTAATAAATTAACGATTAATGTGTGTCCCTCTCAAAAGGTGTGCACAGCAAGGATGATTTTGGCAAACTAAAAATAAAATACTCAAATCATACAAGACGCTCCAAGAAAAACACATATCACGTGGTGAATAAAAATATAGTCTCAAATAAATTTACTGATGGACGAAGATGAAAGAGGGGATGCCATCCGGGGCATCCCCAAGCTTAGATGCTTGGTTGTACTTGAATATTACCTTGGGGTGCCTTGGGCATCCCCAATCTTAGGCCCTTGACACTCCTTATTCCCTTGTCCATCAAATCTTCACCCAAAACTTGAAAACTTCACAACACAAAACTCAACAGAAAACTCATAAGCTCCGTTAGTATAATAAAGCAAATCACCACTTAGGTACTGTTATGAACTTATTCGAAAGTTATATTGGTGTTATCTACTATATTACAAATTCTCCATGGTTCATACCCTCTATACTACCCATAGATTCATCAAAATAAGCAAACAACACAATCAAAAAAGAATCTGTCAAAAACAAAGTAGTCTGTAGCAATCTAAAAACTTCATATACTTCTGTAACTCCAAAACTTCTAAAAAATTATGACATCAGAGGAAATTTTTGTATCAATCTTGTGTAAGAAATTAAGAGTTGTTCCATGCTTCTATGATTTTTAACAATTCTGGCAATGAGCGCAAAAGTTTCTATTTTTTAGCTAGATCAAATCAACTATCACCATAGGCCATACCAAAGGTCTTACTTGGCACTCTATTGAAACAAAAGCTATAAAACATGGTTACTACAGTAGCATAATCATGTGAACACACAAAAACAATAGGGGTAAATATTGGGTTGTCTCCCAAAAAACGCTTTTCTTTAATGCCTTTCTAGCTAGGCATGCTGATTTCAATGATGCTCACATAGAAGATAAGAATTGAAACATAAAGAGAGCATCATGAAGCATATGACTAGCACATTTAAGTCTAACCCACTTCCTATGAATAGGGATTTTGTGAGAAAATAATTTTTGGGAGCAAGAATCAACTAGCATAGGAAGGCAAAACAAGTGCAACTTCAAAAATTCCAACACATAAAGAGGAAACTTGATATTATTGCAATATGAAAAAGCACATGTTCCTCTTTCATAGTTATTTTCAGTAGCATCATGAATGAATTCAGCAATACAACTATCACATAAAGCATTCTTTTCATGATACATAAGCATAGAATTTTTATTACTCTCCACATAAGGAAATTTATTCTCATGAATAGTAGTGGGAGCAAACTCAACAAAATAACTATCATGTGAGGCATAATCCAATTGAAAATTAGAATCACGATGACAAGTTTCACGGTTATCATTATTCTTTATAGCACACATGTCATCACAATAATCAATCATACATAGCAACTTTGTTCTCATAATCAATTGAAACCTCTTCCGAAATAGTGGATTCATCACTAAATAAAGTCATGACCTCTCCAAATCCACTTTCATAACAATAAGATTCAACACCCTCCAAAATAGTGGGATCATTCCTAGAGTTGACACTCTTCCAAACCCACTTTCATCAATACAGTCATCATAAATAGGAGGCATGCTTTCATCATAATACATTTGCTCTTCAAAACTTGGGAGACTAAAAGTATCATCTTCATCAAACATAGCATCCCCAAGCTTGTGGTTTTGCGTATCATTAGCATCATGGATATTCAAAGAATTCATACTAACAACATTGCAATCATGCTCATCATACAAAGATTTAGTGCCAAACATTTTATTGACTTCTTCTTCTAACACTTGAGAACAATTTTCCTTTCCATCATTTTCATGAAAGACATTAAAAAGATGAAGCATATGAGGCAACCACAATTCCGTTTTTGGTAGTTTTCTTTTATAGACTAAAGTAGTGATAAAAAAGGAACTAAAACATTCAGTTGCAAGATCTGAAGATATACCTTCAAGTACTAACCTCTCCGGCAACGGCGCCAGAAAAGATCTTGATGTCTACCACGTAACCTTCTCCTTGTAGACTCGTGTTGGGCCTCCTAGCGTAGAGTTTTGTAGGACAGTAGCAAATTTCCCTCAAGTAGATGACCTAAGGTTTATCAATCCATGGGAGGCGTAGGATGAAGATTGTCTCTCTCAAACAACCCTACAACCAAATAACAAAGAGTCTCTTGTGTCCCCAACACACCCAATACAATGGTAAATTGTATAGGTGCACTAGTTTGGCGAAGAGATGGAGATACAAGTGTAATATGGATGGTAGATATAGGTTTTTGTAATATGAAAATATAAAAATAGCAAGGTGATTAGTAACAAGAGTGAGCAAAAATGGTATTGCAACGCTTGAAAACAGGGCCTAGGGTTCATACTTTCACTAGTGCAAATTCCCTCAACAATGATAACATAATTGGATCATATAGCAATCCCTCAACATGCAAGAAAGAATCACTTCAAAGTTTCTATCAGAGAATGTAGGACGAAAACGTGCATCAACCCCTATGCATAGATTAACCCAATGTCATCTTGAGAATCCGCGAGTTAAGTGCCAACATACATCAAGTGAATCAATAGAACATCCCATTGTCAACACAGATATCCCATCACAAGACATACGTCAAGTGTTCTCAAATCCAACACTGAATCCAACATAATGAAACCTCAAAGAGTAAGACTCAATTCATCACAAGAAGGTAGAGGGGGAGAAACACCGTATGATTCAACTATAGTAACAAAGCTCGCGATGTTTTCCCCCTCCAGCAGGGTGCCGGAATGGGCTCCCGATTGGTTTTTCATGGCTACAGAGCCTTACGACGGCGGAACTTCTGATCTAGGTTTCTTTTCGGGGGTTTCTTTATTTATAGGAACTTTTGGCGTCGGAAACAAGTCCGGGGGTTCCCGAGGAGCTCACAAGCCAGGGGCGCCCCCCTAGGCTTGTGGTGGCCTCAGGACTCTTCTGGCCCAACTCCGATGTCCCGTGGGTCTCTTCTGGTCCATAAAAAATCACCGTAAATTTTCAGCTCGTTTGGACTCAGTTTGATATTCCTTTTCTGTAAAACTCAAAAATAATGAAAAAACAGAAACTGGCACTGGGCTCTAGGTTAATAGGTTATTCCCAAAAATAATATAAAATATCATATTAATTCATATAAAACATCCAAAACAGATAATATAATAGCATGGAACAATAATTTTTTTTAGAATTTGAACGTCCTACATATATGTTTATGCTCTTTTTTCTTCCAGATCTTGAGAATTTATTTTCAATGTCCTACATGTATGTTTTTGAATTTTTTTTCCAGATTTCCATGTACACAGATGAGGCTCCGGCTAGTGGCGCCGCCGGCTATGGATCCTGCACCCGGCAGCGCGGGAAAAAGTGTCCACGCCCCTGGATCTAAGGAACCTGTAGAATATCGGGCGGACTGCATCTGCAATCTCTCGGACGCCATCCTTGGGGAGATCATCTTCCTTCTCCCCACCAAGGATGGCTGCCGCACACAGGGCCTCACATCTCGGTGGCGCACTCTGTGGCACGCCGCACCTCTTAATCTCGAGTGTCGCCGGCTATCTGTCGTTCATGATTTTGAACTCCACAGAGCCATCATTTCTTCCCACCAGGGCTCCGTTCAACGCCTATGCATCCTGACATGTTGCCTGCTGCACATACCTTGCACGGTGGACGCCTGGCTGAGATCCCATCAATTAGAAAAACTCCAGCATCTTGAGTTCTACGATTACTATGCAAATATTGTCCACAAAACATTGTAGTTGTGCCCTCACCACCAATGTCCATCTCATGGTTTCCTGCTCTCTCGACACTACCACCCTGGCCCGGTGTCATCTACCAGACAATCTAGTACAAATGCTGACTCCCACTATTAAAAAAACTCACGCTTGTTGTGGTCGATATGTCGGAGGCCTCACTGCACACCATCATCCACTCATGCTGCCCTGCCCTAGAGTGCTTGCTTCTTGCTTTTGGAAAAGAAATTCGTATTCGTTGTCTCCAAATAAAGTCGCCTCACCTTGTAAGCATTGGAATTTACTTTAAAGGAGATGAGCTCATCATCAAAGACACCGCTTCACTCCAAAGGCTGCTCCCTGATTATCGTTATGCAGCTTCACAAATAAGTGTGGTCTCTGCGCCTAAACTGGAGACCTTGGGTGTAATTGCTGATCCATTTGATTGTTACAAGATAGTTGTTGGCTCCACACATATTCAGGTACTGTATATTATCATCAACACTTTTGAAATAATAAGTTGCATTTTTCATTTGTGTGCGTAAGTTTTATATCATCAACACTTTTGTAATCATAAGCTGCATTTTTCATTTGTCCGCATAAGTTTTATATAATCTTGGAGTACACTTTTGTTACAAATATTATGTTCTATGCTCAGTGAATAATTTGTCCATGGGTACCCTATCAATGGTGTTGGATTCTTTCAAGACCTTACATATCAGTATGTGGTGTTTTGATCTGAAGATGATTATCGTCTTGCTGCGATACTTTCCATGTTCGGAGAATTTGTATATAGAGGTGATGATATCAAGCACATTGATATACTTTACTATAACCAACCGTTCAGATGTTCTATTTTTTTAGACATTAACTGTTTTCAGTCTTCATGTCTATTTAGGCTAAAGGACATGGACAAAAAGGTATAACCAATCAGTGCCATAAGAAACACCGGGATTTTCTCAATTGTCATGACATTGGTTTGAGGACAATAACACTGGAAGGATATGCATCCAACCATGGAAACACTAGCTTTGTCACATTCTTCCTGTTGAATGCGAGAGTGCTATTGTCCATGAGGATTAAGTTTCTTAACAAAATCTTTCTCACGGATGGACACATTGAACAACATAAAAGAAGTTTCAGGTGGACAAAATGGGTTCTCAACATGCTCGGCTTCTATTTCCAACAACTTGTCTTCATGTACTAGTAGATTTTTTGGTCCGGGATCTTGAATTTATGGATCAGACCGATCCATTTGATTGTGACTGCCAAAAACTTTGGTTGAGTTAGTTCTTATTGTCCTGTTCAATCTGGATTTTGTGTAAACCTGCTGAACAATTAATCATCATGCTTTTGTACCTTCTGTAAGCCGGGGTTAGATATTGCTGCCTGAGGGAGTCCTGGATTAGGGGGTGTTCGGATAGCCGAACTATACCTTCAGCCGGACTCCAGGACCATGAAGATACAAGATTGAAGACTTCGTCCCGTGTTCGGAAGGATGTTTTCTTGACGTGGAAGGCAAGCTAGGTGTGCGGATATTCAAGATCTCCTACCAATGTAACCGACTCTATGTAACCCTAACCCTATCCGGTGTCTATATAAACCGGAGGGTTGTAGTCCGTAGGACAACCATCATCATACACAATCATACCATAGGCTAGCTTCTAGGGTTTGGCCTCCTTGATCTTGTGGTAGATCTACTCTTGTACTACCCATATTATCAATATTAATCAAGCAGGAGTAGGGTTTTACCTCCATCGAGAGGGCCCGAACCTGGGTAAAATAAAGTGTCCCTTGTCTCCTGTTACCATCCGACCTTGACGCACAGTTCGGGACCCCCTACCCGAGATCCACCGGTTTTGACACCGACATTGGTGCTTTCATTGAGAGTTCCTCTGTGTCGTCGCTTTTAGGCCCGATGGCTCCTTTGATCATCAACAACGATGAGGTCCAGGGTGAGACTTTCCTCCCCGGACAGACCTTCGTCTTCGGCGGCTTCGCTCTGCGGGCCAATTTGCTTGGTCATTTGGAGCAGATCGAAAGCTACGCCCCTGGCCATCAAGTCCGGTTTGGAAGCTTAAACTACACGGCGGATATCCGTGGAGGCTTGATCTTCGACGGATTCGAGCCACAGCCAAGCGTGCCGCACTATCTCGAGGGGCATGATATAGCTCTGCCTCCAAACAGTGCCCTGGAGGCTGCACACGCTCCGGCCCCGATCCTTGACTCGGAGCCCGCCGCGTTCTCCGAGGATGAACGATTGGACGTCACCTCAGGGGCTGCGATCTCAAAGGCAATCGAGCTGAACGCCAGCCCCGCACTCCGCATGGCTCACGACTCCAAGGAGCCGGACTCCTCTCCGAACTCCGGGCCTTCCATGCCCCTGCCGATCGAGTCTGATTGGGCACCTGTAATGGAGTTCACCGCCGCGGACATCTTTCGGTGCTCACCTTTTGGTGATATTCTGAATTCTCTCAAGTCTCTCTCTTTATCAGGAGAGCCCAGGCCGGACTATGGCCTGCGAGGTTGGGATTCAGACGACGAAGAAATTCAAAGCCCACCCACCACCCACTTAATAGCCACTGTCGAAGATTTAACCGACATGCTCGACTTCGGATCCGAAGACTTCGACGGTATAGACGACGAAGGCGGAGACGAATTGGACCCAGCACCTATAGGGCACTGGGCCTCCACCCCACCTAACGATGTATTCATGGTGGATACCCCTAAAGGAAACGACAACGAGGAAAAAGGGGGCGAAAAAAGAGGTAAAACCTCCGAAAAACAGTCAAAACGGCGACGTAAACGCCGAGCCAAAACCCGCCTTGACCAAAACCTAGCCCTAGAGCAGGATGAGCCGGTAGATAACGAGCTTGCCTCAGAACAGCCGTCCGAACAGGGCAACATGGATAGAGAGGATGGGCAGCCCTCTCCCGGCCATAACAGAACTCCGGACGATCTCACACCGGACAAAACCATGGAGCAGAAGAATCTCCACGAAAGGCTCGTTGCCACGGCATGTAGCCTGAAAAAGCAGAAGCGGAAGCTGAAGACGGCGGAAGATGCACTCAACACAAGATGGAGCAAAGTAATCAAGACCGCAGACAAATACGGCGGCAGCCGCCGCACCAAAAGCTATCCGACAAGAAAACTACTGCCCGAATTCGACCAAGAGGCCGCACGGTCGGATAGACGACCCCACGGCCACTATAAAAAGGCAAGCGACGCCGCACTTAATGTGGCATGCGACCCAATCAAAGACTCGCACCAGGGCCCAACCAGGTCCATTTACGGGCGAAGAAAGCAAACTTTCACAAGCAATGCAAAAATTCCACCATCAGAATCCGGCACACACAAATACAGGGGCGCCGCACACCCCCTATGTTTCACCAATGAGGTACTGGAATACGAATTTCCAGAGGGATTTAAACCCGTCAACATAGAGGCATACGATGGAACAACAGACCCGGGAGTCTGGATCGAGGATTATATCCTCCACATACATATGGCTAGAGGAGATGATCTCCACGCCATAAAATATTTACCCCTTAAGCTTAAAGGGCCAGCCAGGCACTGGCTTAAAAGCCTTCCCGAAAACACAATTGGAAGCTGGGAAGAGCTCGAGGATGCTTTTCGAGCAAATTTTCAAGGGACCTATGTCCGTCCCCCGGATGCAGACGATCTCAGTCACATAACTCAGCAGCCCGGAGAATCAGCTCGGTAGTTCTGGAACAGATTCCTCACTAAAAAGAATCAAATAGTGGATTGTCCGGACGCCGAAGCCCTAGCGGCTTTCAGGCATAATGTTCGAGATGAATGGCTTGCCAGACACCTTGGCCAGGAAAAGCCAAGAACAATGGCCACACTCACAAGCCTCATGACCCGCTTTTGCGCAGGAGAGGACAGCTGGTTGGCATGATGCAGCCCCAGCGATCCAAGTACATCAGAAATCAGAGATGGAAACAGAAAACCGCGGCGAAATAAGGACCGCCGCCGAATCAAAGGCAAAAATCGAAGAGCACGGCAGTCAATGCCGGATTCAAAAGCTCACGGCAAAATCATACAAAACCACCCCTCCAAGATAATAGGGATGGTCCGTCCAGCTTAAACAGAATCATGGACAGAATATGTTAGATACACAGTACTCCTGGGAAGCCTGCCAATCACACCCACAGAGACTGTTGGGTTTTTAAACAATCCGGACAATCCGGACAGCTTAACGCCGAACACAAGGGGCTCGATACACCAAGCGAAGAAGAGGACGAACCCCAAAGGCAGAACACCAGGAAACAAAAGAACTTCCCTCAAGAAGTCAAAACAATGAACTCACTTCACGTAACAGAACGTGTGGCACCCATAAAGGTACGCACAGTCAAACATACCCCTCAGGAGTCCCGCCACTGGTCACGAAAGCCAATCATTTTTGATCAGCTAGATTATTCTAGAAATATCAAAAACGCAGGCCGGACTGCCCTGATACTGGATCCAATAATCGATGGATTCCAGTTTACCAATGTCCTTATGGACGGCAGCAGTGGACTAAACCTGATATATCAGGATACAATCCACAGCATGGGCATAAACCCAGCAAGAATCGGCCACAGCAAAACCTCCTTTCAAGGGGTAGCACCAGGCCCGAACACCCATTGCATGGGCTTTCTCCAGCTCACAGTCATCTTTGGCTCTGCCAATAACTTTCATCGAGAAAAGCTGACCTTCCATGTAGTCCCGTTTTCAAGTCGCTATCAAGCACTAATGGGACGCGGAGCTTTCGCTCGCTTTAACGCAATACCGCATTATGCATCCCTCACGCTAAAGATGCCCGGTCCTCGAGGAATCATCTCTTTAAAGGGAACGCACTAAAATAGGCCTCCTCCAAACGGAGGATTGCGCGGCCGCTTAAACAGCCGCACAATAAAGTGGCCTCGCCAGCCAAAGGACTTTTTTCTAATTCATTACAGTCCACGGACCTGGACTCAACGAGTTCGGCACAAGTTGATCGTTAACGCGGGCTTGGCACGCCATATACCCCCATACCAGGGGCTATACGCAGAACTCTACCTTATATATCCTTTACTTTGTATTCTGTTTATTATTCTTTTTGTTCCGCACGACCCATTTTTCAATTTTGTTCCTCTCTTTTACAGATGAACGTCGTGCGGCGCCCTTCCAGGATACGGCACAGCGGAGACACAGGCGCAGACGTGCAGTAGGGACCCGTCCTAAATGATTCTTTTTAGATTAAGACCCTGCGTAAACCTTTTTTACTGTCTCTTGCTGCTATACATCCCCTGGTTTTTTCTTTTTCTGCTATAACCAAGGAGGAGGCTGGCGTTTTGGCATGTGGCCACGCCAGAAATCTTGCTCGTACCTGGACACTAAGGGCTCTTTTATTTTGTTTAAGGGTGTTGTTTCACACGCATTCACAAAGACTGAACACCTTCGGTAGTGTTCGGCGTCGCGAGTTTTGGCACTATATGCATCAGCTCCGAATCATGATTTTGGTCACATGTTGGGTTGCCCAGCTCCTGAGTTCGGCTACCTTACGTTCCGCTCTATCGGCTAAGGTAGCACCAGGAGAACTACTGCGATTGTGCCCCGGTTCGGCCGGGTGAGCACCTCAGTAGAGAAAGCCGAAAACCGACTGTCATGATGTAGCGTGAGACTGGTCGCCACTCGATGAATCATAGGGATTTGTCGAATCCCTCCGCTTTGACGAAGGGCCGTTTCCCGGTCAGGCACGTACGCGCTCCGAACTCGGGCAAAGCACAGTCGCCACCAAAGGGCTACCTACAGAGTCCCACTGTCAAGCTCCTATGGCTAAGTGAAAGTGTTAAAGCATTATAGTCCGGTTGCCTAGCCCGCTGCGCTATCACCTCCTTTTTAGGACCAAGACGTTGGGTTAAGTGTGAAAATGTGTCTTCTGTGCGCACCCCCGCACTATGTGCGTGGGGGCTGAAGCCAACGACTGCAATCTTTCAGAATTCATATATTAAAACGGCCGCACAGGAGGTGTTCTTAATACTTGAAGGCACAAGTCTAAAAAATGCTACTAAAATTTATCAAAATACTGAGTTATGATTACATATGCTATCATAATATAGCATCCTTCAAGCACCGCGTCTCTATTACGCGAGCGCCTTCGAGGACTTCCTCAAAATAGTGCTCGGCAGGTATTCGGCTTTTATCCGAATCCCGGGACGCAACACTGGTGGGCCCCATACCTGCCCAGTATGTCTTGACACGGGCAAGAGCCAGCCGAGCGCCCTCAACGCACGCTGACCTCTTCATAGCATCGACACGTGGCACCACGTCTAGCAATTGCTGCACCAAGCTGAAATAACTCTTCGGCTTCGTTCCCCCCGAACACAGACGATCCATGACGTACTTCACGGCGAGTCCGGACAACCTATTCAGCTCGTCCCATTGGGCCAGGCGATCGTCCACTGCCAGCGGACGCTCTGGATTGACGAATTGCGACCAAAAGAGCTTCTCCACTTCATGATCCTTTTTATCTCGAAAGTGTTCGGTCGCATCAGTGGCACTAGCGGCCAAATCCAGATAAGTGTCCTCTATACTCCACATCCGGTTCAACGGGGCAAACTTCGGATCACAAAATTTTCTCCGCAGCGAGAAGGGCTTTGCATCCGCAATCTGTTCGGCCTGACGCAGCTCTTCCTTCGCCGCTCTCATTATAGAGCGGGCGTCCTTTGCGTCAGCAACAACCTTCTCTAAGCTCGCTTGCTTCGCCCGATCTTCTTCTTCAAGAAGCTTACAACGGTCAGTAGCGCTCTCTAATTTTACGGCTATACCATCCATCTCATCCTTGCTGCGGCAATGGGCAGCCTATTCGGCTTTCAGCTCTTCAAGGGCTTTTACGGCAGCCACATCACTTTTTCTGGCTTGTTCCTTCGCTCGGGCGAGTTCGGCCCTAAGACCTTCCACGACGGCCGCACCATCTGCATCAAGCACACACACGGTAAGATATTGACATAAAGCTCCTCTTACTACCAATCGCCCAATCATTTTAAGTACCTTGAGCATCATCAAGCCGCTTGTTAACAAGCACGATGTCGGGCTCTGCCCCATCAAGTTGTCGCTTCAGTTCGACAAATTCTCGAGTCCGGCTTGACTCCGGACAATCAGCCACCTACACATAAAGGTGCCACTTAAAGGACCTGGGATTAAGATCCTCTGCACGCCGTACATCTTTACGACCCACAGAGTCTCAGGGGCTATTATCTACACAGGGTGCATTTTATTTATGCGCAATTAATTCAAATACACGTTATTTAAAATGCACCTCAAGGCCTGCTACTAAACTCTTGACGGCCTCGTACAGCCCGCTTTCCGTGGATGAAATCTTTTCAATCACCGTGCTCATTAACGCACGGTGCTCCTCTAAGACAGAGGCTTGCCCCAGCAGAGTGTTCAGCTCCTCTGACCGAACACCAGACGGTGCCGGACTCGTCCCATGGCCTTCCTCAAAGGCCGGACACGGAGAACCTTGGGGGGCAGCACCATCTGCCCTTTGCGGATCCGGAGAAATCCCCCGCGATGACACTTCGGCGTCGCCCGCCTTGCTAGGCGATACAGAGGGGGAGGCGTTCCGCTCTCCATCGTCTCCGAAAGAAGATCCCCCAAGGATGAGTTCTGCTGAGAGGGGCTGAGGTCCGAACTACAAAATAAGGTTTCGGTTAAAACTTCTCAGGTATAAATCGAGGCTTTCTCTTAAAAGAAAAACTCTTCCCCTACTCACAGCTCGCTGGAGAGCTGGTCCTTTTTAGGGTTTAGTTCGGCCGAGGAGCTCCCCGACGTTCGGTCCTCTGACAAGGATTCTTTCCCCCGCTTCGAGGCTACGGTCTCCGGGTCATCAGAGGCGGCCCTTTTCTTTCCCTTAGGAGAGGAATTATCGATTCCCCCCTTCGGGAGGGCCTCTTTCGAAGAGGCCACGGTTTCCTTGTCCTCCACCTTATTTCCCTCCAAAGGTACTTCCTCCAGCATCCTGACTAGCACGGGATCCAGTCTGGTCTCGGGAAGGGGAGCCGGACACCTGATCAGCTTCGCCTTCGCTATCCACTCCTGCATAAAAGGAGGAGCACTGTTAAAAGCAAGTTAATTATGCGGATAGAAGGTCCGGTCGCAAGGTCACCTACTTGAGTATCCGGGCGATTGCGGCTTAAACCAGCATCCTCGGTCAAGTCCGGACTCACTTCTTGTGATCCAAAGAACAGTTTATACATATCCATAGGCGTCGCGCCCATAAAATTCTAGAGAGCTCGTGGTCCCTCCGGATTGAATTCCCACAAGCGAAGGGGGCGACGTTGGCCGGGCAGTGTCCGGCGAATCAGCATGACTTGTGTCACCTTGACCAGGTCGAAATCTCCCTTCAAGAGATCCTTAATGCGGCCCTGCAGCAGAGGAACGTCTTTGAGCAGGCCCCGATCTAACCCCGTGTTAATCCACGATGCTAACCGTGGTGGGGGACCCGAGCGAAAGGCCGGAGGCGCCACCCACGCGGTGCCCCGAGGAGCGGTGATATAGAACCACTCCTGTTGCCATAAGCCGAGCTCCTCTTGAAAAGCACCCTCGGGCCATGGAGCGTCGGCATTTCTTTTTATAACAGCGCCTCCGCACTCTGCGTGGCGCCCCTCGATTATCTTCTACTTTGAAGGTCTTGAGCCACAATTCGAAGTGAGGGGTAACACGGAGGAACGCTTCGCACACAACTATGAATGAGGAGATATGGAGGATGGACTCCGGAGCTAGGTCGTGGAATTCCAGCCAGTAATAAAACATCAGCCCCCTCACGAAGGGATCCATTGGGAAGCCTAACCCCCGAAGGAAGTGAGATATAAACACGACGCTCTCGCCAGGCTGAGGGCTGGGGATCACCTGTCCTTGAACAGGCAACCTGTGCGGAATCTCGCTGGTCAGGAACCTAGATTCCCTCAACCTCAACACGTCCTCCTCTATGACGGAGGAGGGCATCCATCGACCTTGAAGGTCGGAGCCGGACATTGTCGAAGATCCGGTGCGCTCGAAATCTGGAAGCTTAGGGTGTTGGAACTCGAGGCGACGGGCGAACTCGTTTTGAGAGTAAAAGAAGGGGGAACAAGATCTTGGCCTCTTTATAAGAGGCAGAATATCAAGCGCCCTCCCCGTAACCGTCTTGGACTAGCCTTTAATTAAGGCAAGACGTGCTAACAGGCACGGTTTGGTTACCCACATCCGTATTAATGAGAATCCCGTTATAGGGGGGCACATGATCTCTGCTTCGACAAGACGTGCCAAGGAAACCGCCTCGCTATACGGGCTGAGGTGGAACGATGAAAACAATTTATAGAAGGCTTGGCTGCAGTGTTATGACGCGCTGTGGGATACGTCAGCAGGTTTGATTTGTGTTAAGGTTATTCTCTATATGGCAATATGTGGAAACTTATTTTGCAGAGCCGGACATTATTTTGTGGTGTTTACAATATTTTTGAAGAACTTGGAGGAGGAACCTGCCTTGCAATGCCGGAGACAATCTACGCGCCGGACTCGTCGTCATTGAAGCCTAGTTCAGGGGCTACTAAGGGAGTCCTGGATTAGGGGGTGTTCGGATAGCCGAACTATACCTTCAGCCGGACTCCAGGACCATGAAGATACAAGATTGAAGACTTCGTCCCGTGTCCGGAAGGATCTTTTCTTGGCGTGGAAGGCAAGCTAGGTGTGCGGATATTCAAGATCTCCTATCAATGTAACCGACTCTGTGTAACCCTAACCCTATCCGGTGTCTATATAAACCGGAGGGTTGTAGTCCGTAGGACAACCATCATCATACACAATCATACCATAGGCTAGCTTCTAGGGTTTAGCCTCCTTGATCTCGTGGTAGATCTACTCTTGTACTACCCACATCATCAATATTAATCTAGCAGGAGTAGGGTTTTACCTCCATCGAGAGGGCCCGAACCTGGGTAAAATAAAGTATCCCTTGTCTCCTGTTACCATCCGACCTTGACGCACAGTTCGGGACCCCCGACCCGAGATCCGCCGGTTTTGACGCCGACACTGCCCTTTTCAACTCGGCTTTGACCCATATTTTCTTTCATACAAGCCGGAGCTTCTATCAAGAAGCCTCATGGTTCCGAGAGGGAACTTGGTCACATGATCTGTGTGCGAAACGACATACGTTGTATCTTCCCGCCTTGATTTATTTTATAGAGGCAACATGCAACTGTGCTAAACATATGAAATTATTCAAGGTTCATTTCACCTTTTCATACATTGATTTTTCCTAGGCATTTAAAAAAATGCCACCACATTATTATCGCAAACGGTCGTATTACTCCAACAGTGGGTGTTCAACTAACCTTATACTACCGCGGGCAGCTGTTGGATTGGACGGACGACTAGGACCAGTCCGTCGTGCACGCCGCAAGCGCTGCAATTTATTGCTGGTTTTTGGACTATTGTATCGGCCGCCTCAGGAAGGTACATAGAACAGTCCTTTGTTATCATCTACAAGCATGCCGCCGAGGATCGTCGTCTGCTGCGAGATGGAGGACGAGCCGGCCAACAAGCGGGGGCGGGTCGAGCCAGAACCGCAAGATCCTACGGCGAACGTGGACTTCATCAGCAGCCTCCCCGATGAGATGTTAATAACAATCATATCCCACCCCCATCAAATATTCCATGCGGACCACTGTCCTCTCATGACACTCCACCCCCTGGACCTCATCATCGACCACGAGTTCTGCAGCGGGGAGCAGGAACTCCTGGACGCATTGTCCCACGTCCTCGCCATGCACCCTGGGCCGGACAGACGCCTTGCTATCAGAAGGCTCAGTCCCCACAACAAGACCGAACCCAGGTTGCACTACTGGTTCCTATCCCCAGTCCTGGATCGGCACGAGGAGCTCAACCTTCATGCTTGACGTCCTTGCTCGCTAACGCCGTCCGTGCTCTGCCTTGCACCCACGCCGCGCCGTGCTACATTCAGGTGCTACATTTCCCGCCGGATCGATGTCGCACGCGCTCTTCATCTTCCTAAACTTAAGCACCTCGAGCTCATTGCCGTCCGCATATCGAAGGAGGATTTGGAGCACCTGCTCGTTGGCTATACAACGCTTGAGTACCTTCGTCTTCATGCGATGGATGGGTTCAGTAGCCTCCACACCACCTCGACGAATGTCCGTGCGATTTATGTGCATTGCTGGCGCCGCCCAAGGCAGTCAGATGAGGCGTTTCACGATATTTTCATTGAGAATGCGCCTTTCCTCAAGAGATTGTATGTACTTGATAAATTAGGTCCAGCAAGAATCAGGGTCACTCACGCACCAAAATTGATAGTGTTGGGCTATTCGTGTGCGGAATTCAACGAACTTGTTACTGGATCATTATCCGTTCAGGTAAAATAGTCTTCTTCTTCTCCTTCTTATATATTATTGGACATCACATTTTATCTAATTATTGTTGATCTATATGTTCGCTTGTCATCCAGAAAATGATTCCCACAAGCTTGACCCGGCCTCTGCGCATAGTGAAGATCTTGGCACTACACTCTGTCGGCCCGATCTGGATGAAGTTGTTAGATTCCTTAGATGCTTTCCTTGCATGGAGAAGCTATACATCGAGGCGATGCTCCTTTCCTGTTACTTGTTAACCACAACGGAGCTCAATTTGTTGTTACTTTTACCCATGATTACAATGAGAAATGTAGAATGATTTCTAAAGGAAATTTGGAGGATTTCAATACATATTTTTTTTTGACATGCTAGTGTTGTACGCATTTTATTCCTTCGCCCGACATGCTTTCGTGATAAAAGTTTATCATGAAAGATTGAAGGTGGCATTTCACTCTTTTCGTGTATTTTAGAAATCCTGCAAATCAAAGAGGCCCGAAGTGTTCAGTTTCTCATCTAGGCACTAATATATTGTCTTTGTTTGCAGATACTAGCAGGCCCGAAAGTAGAAAATGTTGGGGAATATAACAATCCCATTGAATGCCTTGATCTTCATCTCACAAGAATTAATTTTGACAAGTACGGAGGCACCACACCAGAAATTAATTTTGCCAGATTGTTTGTTGAGAAAGCAAGATTGCTCAAAGTAATGAGGTTTGCCCTATATTTAGTGCGCAGAAGTGAATGGATTACTAAAGAGCGCAGACGTCTATAGCTGAATGGAAAAGGCTCTACACAAGCTGAATTTCAGTTTGTAACTTCATATGACAGATTATTCGATAGTCTCTGTATCGAGCCGCTATATGACTTCTTAGTGGCTCATCCTTTTGCAGAAGTAATGCATGAAAAAGATTCTGAAGAAGATGAATTTTATGTGTCTAAATAGTTTGAACCTTGTAATCTTTGAATTTGGGCCTTGTAATGCTGGAATTTGAACCTTGCAATAATTATGGTTCTTGTTTTATAATGTAATTGGATGTTTAATTTGGTTTTGCAATCATGTCCTATTATAAGTATATATATGTTATTCTTCTATACACAGAGCATAGATGTTGCGCAGACAGAGCATATCACATTGCACACAGACCACACTAGGTAACCCGTCGGTGATGACTTCATCAATCGCAAATGGTTATATACCAGCAAGCATTTGCCCACAACACACACGGCTTATTCCATCTAAAACTGCTCGGATGGATCAATTGTATGCCACGTATCGCATACACAACTCTAATATCATTCGTGCTTGATGTCTCCGCCATCGCTCGCACAATTCGTCTTATTTTCCACGTATCACTGTGCCGGCCTCTACTCGCGTCCCTCGGCGCGCTCTGCTCGCCGTTAGGCGCCGTAGAGCGTCGTGCTGGCCGTTAGGCGCCGTGGCGCGCTCTTCTCTCGTACCTCCACGCGCTCGGCTTGTGGAAAACTTTTCCTTGCATGTTCAACTACTATATGAATATATAGGGTTGCTCGCCTTGAGGCGCAGTGGAGCGCTTTGCTCGCATCCCTGCATGCGCTCTGCCAGCGGTTGGGGCCTGCGCACGATCACGTTGGGGCCCCATATGCATGTGATTGCGCCGCGCGCGTCACCATGATGCAGTTACATGCGGCACGGTGGAGTTACGCGCTGCAATTTAGAATAGCCATCCTAGGGTGCTGATATTCCAGGCCGTCTGGCTTCCCCATTAATTCTCATAGCAATTATAACCTTAATCTCTTCAGGCTTTCGATCTCGCCCCACAGCACAATAAGCACACCCACGATGACACATACAGAGAGGATATCTAGCAGTGCTCCAATGGACTTCGGCGAGCATAAAGTGGAGACCATGCGAGGGAGATTGATCTCTCGGTGGTGTACACCATCGACCCGGCCGTGGTGGAGGACTACATCAACACCGTGGAGTAGTTGCTTGCTCGAGACAAGTATAAGGTGGTCGGCATCGACCTCTAGTACACCGGCGGTCATCCCGACAAAGATCAGAATGTTGCCATCGCCCAGTTGTGCGTGCGCCATCATGTCCTCATCTTCCACTACTGCATGGCCATAGAGCCTTGCGACCGTTTTGCCAGGTTTGTCAACAACACTGACTACAAGTTTTCCATGGTGGAAACCTGCAATGATGTAAAGGTGCTAAAGGTTACGGGCTTGGCCTGCAAGAACCTTGCCGAACCGTGACCACTACAGGGTCTGGGGCAGCACCAAGAAGGACTCCCTGGTTGAACTCGCCTTGGCCATCATCGACCCCTACTACGAAAGATGAAGCAGGATGCCAAGAGAACAAATCCTGTATCCTGGCACAGGGCCTGGACGTGGCAACTGGATGAACCTCACCTCAGGTTCGTGGCCAAGAGTGTGTACACATGCTACGAGATGCACAGGCGGATCGTTGACATGAGGAAGTTCCTTGAGAGAGTCCTGGATTAGGGGGTGTCCGAACAGCCGGACTCTAACCTTTGGCCGGACTGTTGGACTATGAAGATGCAAGATTGAAGACTTTGTCCCGTATCCGGATGGGACATTCCTTGGCGTGGAAGGAAAGCTTGGCAATACGGATATGTAGATCTCCTCCCATTGTAACCGACTCTGTGTAACTCTAGCTCCCTTTGGTGTCTATATAAACCGGAGGGCTTAGTCCATAGGACACAACAACAACAATCATACCATAGGCTAGCTTCTAGGGTTTAGCCTCTCTGATCTCGTGGTAGATCTACTCTTGTACTACCCATATCATCAATATTAATCAAGAAGGAGTAGGGTTTTACCTCCATCGAGAGGGCCCGAACCTGGGTAAAAACACTGTGTCCCTTGTCTCCTGTTACCATCTGCCTAGACGCACAGTTCGGGACCCCCTAACCGAGATCCGCCGGTTTTGACACCGACATTGGTGCTTTCATTGAGAGTTCCTCTGTGTCATCATCATCAGGCTTGATGGCTCCTTCGATCATCATTAGCGATGCAGTCCAGGGTGAGACTTTTCTCCCCGAACAAATCTTTGTATTTGGCGTCTTTGCACCGCGGGCCAATTCGCTTGGCCATCTAGAGCAGATTGAAAGCTACACCCCTGGTCATCAGGTCAGGTTTGGAAGCTTAAACTACACGGCCGATATCCGCGGAGACTTGATCTTCGACGGGTTCGAGCCCCTGCCGAGTGCGTCGTACTGTCACGATGGGCATGATTTAGCTCTGCGGCCGAACAGTGCCCTGGAGGCCACACCCTCATCCGCTCCGACCTTTAATTCGGAGCCAACTGCGCTGACCGACGGCGGGTGGCTAGACCCCGCCGCGGAGGCTGCAGCCTCAACGGCAATCGAGCCGAACACCAACCTTATCCTTCGCGAGGCCCGTGACTCCACATTGCCGGACTCTTCTCTGGACTCTGAGCCCTCCGTGCCCTTGCCAATCGAAGTTGATTGGGCGCCGATCATGGAGTTCACCGCTGCGGATATCTTTTAGCACCCGCCCTTCGGCGACATACTGAATTCACTAAGGTCTCTCTCCTTGTCAGGAGAGTCCTGGCCAGATTATGACCGGCAGGATTGGGATGCGGACGAAGAAGAAATTTGACGCCCACCCACCACGCACTTTGTAGCCACTGTCGATGATTTAACCGACATGCTCGACTTCGACTCCGAAGACATCGACGGTATGGACGACGATGGAGGAGACGAACAGGAGCCAACCTCTATAGGGAACTGGAAAGCCACCTCGTCGTATGACATATATATGGTGGACACACCCAAAGAAGGCAATGGTGACGGAACAGTAGAGGATGACCCCTCCAAGAAGCAACCCAAGCGCCGACGTCAGTGGCGCCGCTCTAAGTCCCGCCAGAGCAAAAACAGTGATTTTGGCATAGGAGATAATAACACTCCGGACAGTGCCGAAGACAACCCCCTCCAACAAGATTCAGCGCAGGAGGATGGAGAAGCCAACCCTCATGAGAGAGCGGCGGACACAGAGGAGGAGGATGGCAATTACATGCCTCCCTCCGAAGACGAGGCAAGCCTCGACGACGATGAATTTGTCGTGCCTGAGGATCCCGTCGAGCAAGAGCGATTCAAGCGCAGGCTTATGGCCACGACGAGTAGCCTTAAGAAAAAGCAGCAGCAGCTTAGAGCTGATCAGTACTTGCTAGCCGACAGATGGACTGAAGTCCTTGCGGCCGAGGAATACGAACTTGAACGCCCCTCCAAGAGCTACCCAAAGTGCAGGTTGCTACCCCGATTAGAGGAGGAAGCATCTAAACCCACATCTCCAGCGGCTGACCGGCCACCTCGCGAACGCGACAGAGAGGCCTCTCGGCCCACAACTCAAGCCGCACCCCGGCATCACTCAAAAAACACCAAGGCACGGGGAAGTGCGTTAGAACTGCGAGATATATTGGAGGACAAAGCAAGGCAAACAAGATCGATCTACGGATCGCGTGGGCGCCCCACGACATGAGACGATAACCGTCACGCCGGATACATTAAAAGTAATTCCGGCCGGGCAGAATACAATAGACAAAACTCATTTGAGTTGCGTCGTGATATAGCCCAGTACAGAGGCGCCGCACACCCGCTATGCTTCACAGATGAAGTAATGGATCATCAAATCCCAGAGTGTTTCAAACCCGTGAATATTGAATCATACGATGGTACGACAGATCCTGCGGTATGGATCGAGGACTATCTCCTTCATATCCACATGGCCCGCGGCGACGATCTGCATGCCATCAAATACCTCCCACTCAAGCTTAAAGGACCAGCTCGGCATTGGCTCAATAGCCTGCCAGCAGAATCAATTTGGTGTTGGGAAGACCTGGAAGCCGCATTCCTGGACAACTTCCAGGTCACCTATGTGCGACCACCAGACGCCGATGACCTGAGCCACATAATTCAGCAACTAGAGGAATCGGCCAGACAATTCTGGACACGGTTCCTAACCAAGAAAAATCAAATCATCGACTGTCCGAACGCAGAGGCTCTAGCGGCTTTCAAGCATAATATCCGGGACGAGTGGCTTGCCCGGCACCTTGGACAGGAAAAGCCAAAATCTATGACAGCCCTCACGACACTCATGACCCGCTTTTATGCTGGAGAAGACAGCTGGCTGGCTCGTAGCAATAACATGTCAAAGAGCCCTGGTAATTCGGATACCAAGGACAGCAATGGCAGGTCACGTCGGAACAAGCACAAGCGCCGCATTAACAGGATGACACGACAGTTAACGCCGGATTCAGAGGCTCTAAGCCCGGTCACCGGAAAAAGCCATTCAAAAGAAGCACCCCGGGCCCGTCCAGTTTGGACCGTATACTTGATTGCTCGTGTCAGATACATGGCACCCCCGAATAGCCAGCCAATCACACCAACAACGATTGTTGGGTATTCAAGCAGGCCGGCAAATTAAATGCCGAAAACAAGGACAAGGGGCTATATAGCGACGACGAAGAGGAGCCCCGACCGCCGAACAACAGAGCACAGAAGGGTTTCCCCCAACAAGTGCGGACGGTGAACATGATATACCCAACCCACATCCCCAAGAGGGAGCAGAAGCGTGCGTTAAGGGACGTATATGCGTTGGAGCCAGTCGCCCCAAAGTTCAACCCATGGTCCTCCTGCCCGATCAATTTCGATCGCAGGGACCACCCCACTAGTATCCGCCACGGCGGATTTGCCACATTGGTTCTAGACCCAATCATCAACGAATTTTGCCTCACTCGAGTCCTCATGGATGGCGGCAGTAGCCTGAACCTGCTTTATCAGGACACAATGCGCAAAATGGGCATAGATCCCTCAAGGATCAAACCCACAAAGACGACCTTTAAGGGCGTCACACCAGGTGTAGAGTCCCATTGCACAGGCTCAGTCACACTTGAAGTGGTCTTCGGATCCCCGGATAATTTCCGAAGCGAGGAGTTAATCTTTGATATAGTCCCGTTCCGCAGTGGCTATCACGCACTGCTCGGGCGGAACCGCATTTGCAAAGTTCAATGTTGTGCCGCACTATGCATACCTCAAGCTCAAGATGCCAGGACCTCGGGGAGTCATTACAGTCAACGGAAACATCGAGCGCTCTCTCCGAACAGAGGAGCACACGGCGGCCCTCGCAGCAGAAGTACAAAGCAGCCTCTCAAGGCAATTCTCCATTCCGGCGATAAAACGTCCGGACACCGTCAAGTGCGCCTGGAGTAACCTACAACAAGACCGCCTGGCACGTTCTGAGCAAGCGTAGCAATGCGGCCCCAACCCCAGCCCTCGCAAAATGGCAAAATCTGTGCCACGCGTACATAATTACGCTCTGAAAATTCCATGGGCACAGGGGGAGGGGCACGACCACGGCACGCCCCAAAACGCGGCTCAACTGCACTAGGGGATGCCGATTTTATCATTTTTTCTTACTTTCAGGACTTTTACTCTCCGAAAGACCTGCTCGGCAGTACAATCGCCGAACACACGATACAACAGCCAGGGAGGCAGAAAGCTACGTCGCACTGTGGAAATCCCAGGTGGTCTCTATAACAAGTAAAATACCTGTCTTAAATACTATCCCACAGCTTGCCCCTGGAGGGGACATGTCAAATAGTCTCATCTCTTGCTTATCGCACTATTTGTATCGTCTTGCTTTTAATGCACCTTTCTCGAATAAACAATGCTTAGCTTCAGTCTATTATTGCATTCTCTATTCATTACTTTTATGTATATATGTTCATTCATGATATTCAACACCCGTACACTATGGTACGGCTAATACGCCAGTGGCTCAAGCACCCCATAATACGGCGTGAGAAGTCCGAACACTTTCACAAAGTGCGGCACTCCGAACTTATAGCATTATATGCATCAGCTCCCAATCATGTCTTTGGTCAATAGTTGGGTTTGCCCGGCTCCCATGTTTTGGTACCTTACGTTCCACTATATCGGCTAAGGTAGCACTGGGAGAACTACTGCGATTGTGCCCCGGTTTAGCTGGGCTAAGCACCTCAGTAGAGAAAGCTAAAACTGACTGTCATGTTAAGGCGAGAGCTGGTCGCTGTTTGAGAGGTTTCGAGTCCCTAAAGACTTATGCCGCTTAGAGCGAGGAGTCGGCTTTGTCCCGCCTAGGCATGTATAGTGCCCCGAACTCGGTCTTCCGAACACTAGGGGCTTCGCCGAAATTTAAAATTATAGAATTCTCTGGCTAAGTGAGAGTGATAACGCATTATAGTCCGATTGCCTTGTTCGTTGTGCTGAGCACCTCCCTCGAAGGACCCAAGAATGGGAAAAAGGGTGATCAGGTTTATCCCGAACACCCCAACACTCGTGGCAGGGGGGCAGAAGCCGACGACTCGCCATCTCTAAGATTTAATAAACGGCTGCACAGAAGGTAATATTTTAAATTAAATCAAGCATTGCGTAGCGCATATGAACAAGTTTTCAGCGTACAGGATCACACGAGCGAGTTTACTCAAATATTACATCTTTGGAACATTCATCCGCCACAAGGCGGGCACCCTTCAGGACGCCTTTATAGTACATCTCAGGGTGGCGATGCTCCTTGCCCTACGGTGGCCCATCCTTCACCAGCCGCTCCGCGTCCATTTTGCCCCAGTGTACTTTCACACGGGCAAGGGCCCTGCGGGCGCCCTCGATGCAGACAGAGCGCTTGATAACTTCAAGCCACGGACAAGCATCCGCCAGCCGCCTCACCAGCCCGAAGTAGCTCCCAGGCATGGCCTCTCCAGGCCACAGCCGGAATATGAGACCCTTCATGGCTTGTTCGGCCGCCTTATGGAGCTCGACCAGTTGCTTCAGCTGGTCGCTCAAGGGAACCGGGTGTCCGGTCTCAGCACACTGAGACCAGAACACCTTCTCTGTTGAGCTCCCTTCCTCGGCCATGTAGTAGGTGGCGGCATCGGACACGCTGCGGGGCAAATCTATGAATGCTCCTGGAGAGCTCCGGACTTGGGTAAGTAACAAGTAATTCACTTTCACATGCTTGCTTTGCATATTGAAGGCCTTACCCGCCGCTATCTTCTTTATCGCCTCAATTTCCTGGAGGGCTTTTTGGGCTTCGGCCTTGGCAGTCTTGGCACTCTCAAGGGCTGCAGCGAGCTCGGACTCGCAAGTCTTCGAGTCAAGCTCCAAACTCTCACGCTTTTTCATGAGAGCCTGGAGCTCTTGCTGCACCTCGGCAACCCGCGCCTCTTGCTTCCTCCGCTCGCTGCACTCCACGGCCGCTTTATCTTCGGCCTCGGATAGTGCTTGCTTCAGGGTCGCCACCTCGGTCGTGGCCCCTAGCACATCAATAACGATCCTATCATTTTTGCAGCTGCATCTTTTTTATATACACACATAGACAAGGCATTACGTACCTTGGTTCTCCTCGAGCTGCTTCTTGGCAAGGCCGAGCTCTTTCTTGGACCGCTCGAGGTTCTTCTTTAGTGCATCAACCTTCGCAGTCAGTGCGGCAGAGGTCAGCATCGAAGCCTGCACATGCATATCGACATAATTATGTTAGACTCCTGCGAATAATGTTAGATCCTCTATCCGGCTTTTCTTTGTGAACACCGAACAGAGCATCAGGGGCTACTGTCTATGCGGTAATATTTTCATATATTTTTTACATACCTCAAAGCCTGTCAGAAGGCTAGCACAAGCTTCAGTCAGCCCGCTTTTGGTGGACTGAACTTTCTAGATCACCGCACTCATAATAGTGCGGTGCTCCTCGTCGATGGAGGCGCCGTTAAGCACCTCCAGCAAGTTATCCGGTGCCTCCGGTTGGATGGAGGTCACCGGCGCGGTTGGCTTGCTCTTCTTAGTAGGGGGCCGCCTGCCGGAGTCCGGAACCACTGAAGGTTCCGGTGCGGTGTTCGACCCAGGGCTAGACTTAGAGTGCCTGCAGCCCGGAAGGTCGCCTTGCGGCGCCTCCAGGACCACCTCCCCTTGGCTTGGAACCTTTCGGCACAACACCTCGGCGTTGTCCGTAGGGCGAGGGGTGGAAGCGGTCGGAAGTGAAAAGTTATTCACATCCGACGAATCCAAGGAACCACTCGACGATACGTCGAGACGGGCTCGGGGCGGACTGCATGATTATATTCGGCGTCAGGAGAAGCTGTGCAATAAAGGAACGCTATGAGTCACTCTGGTGTCCGAATACTTACGACTTCGCCAGGGGCATGGTCCTGGGCGGCCACTCCTCTTCGCTATCGGCGGCGTTGGTGGAGTAGTCCGGAGAAAGGGTCCTTCCCTTCTTGGACCCTCCGGCCTCCCCAGTTGGGGCGGCCTTCCTTTTCTTTTCTCCCCCTGCTGGAGGGGAAGAAGCCTCTTTTTCCTCCTCTTCGTCTTCATGGGAGGAGCGTGCCTCGGAGTCATCGGACGATGAGTCCGACACCACCAGGCGCCGGGAACTCTTTCAGGTTCCCGTGGCCTTCTTCTTGGCCTTCTTCTCCGGCACCACGTAAGGTGCCGGAACCAGCAGCTCCACCAAGCGGGTATCTGTTGGGCCTTCGGGCAAAGGAGCCGGACAGTCGATCTGTCCGGCCGTCTCCTGCCAGTCCTGTCAAAGGTACGGGAGCTTAGATCCCGCATAGAGTCAAACTATGAAAAAAGAGTATCCTGTAAGAGGTAAAACCGCTTACCGCGCTGGCTTGGTGCTTCGCGTTGAATCCGCGATCCTCGGTAAGGGGAGGAGGAACCTCGACGCCCTTGAATAGCACCTTCCACGCATCCTCGTGTGTTGTGTCGAAGAGCCTGTTCAGAGTCTGGTGCTGGGCCGGGTCGAACACCCACAAGTTGAAAGCCCGTTGTTGACACGGGAGGATCCGGCGGATGAGCATGACCTGGACTACGTTGACAAGTTTGAGCTTCTTGCTCACCAGGTTTTGGACACATATTTGGAGTCCGGTCAGCTCTCCCGAATTACCCCAGGACAGGCCCTTCTCTTACCAGGAGGTGAGCTGCGTGGTGATGCCAGATTGGAACTCGGGGGCCGCTGCCCATTCAGGGTCACGCGGCTCGGTGATGTAGAACCACCCCGATTGCCACCCCTTTATGGTCTCCACGAAGGAGCCCTCGAGCCATGTGACGTTGGGCATCTTTCCCACCATGGCGCCTCCGCACTCCGCCTGGCGGCCGCTCACTACCTTCGACTTGACATTGAAGGTCTTCTGCGGTAAGCCGAAGTGGGGCTTGATGCGGAGGAAGGCCTCGCACACGATGATAAACGCCGAGATGTTGAGGATGAAGTTCGGGGCCAGATCGTGGAAGTCCAGGCCGTAGTAGAACATGAGCCCCCGGACGAATGGGTGGAGAGGGAAGCCCAGTCCGCGGAGGAAATGGGTGAGGAACACCACCCTCTCATGGGGCCTGGGGGTGGGGATGAGCTGCCCCTCATCTGGGAGCCGGTGCGCGACGTTGTCGGGCAGGTATCCGGCTCTCCTTAGCTTTTTGATGTGTCCCTCCATGACGAAGGAGACCATCCACCTGCCTCCCGCTCCAGACATGGTTGGAGAAGGTTGAGGTGGGAAATGCGGACTTGGGCGCTGGAGCTCGAGTGTGCGAAAACGGATGAGCAAGGAGGAAGAAGGCGTGGATGAAAAGGTGAATCATTATTCCTTTATATGGGCGGACGAAACTATGCGTCCCCACCAGCCTGGTAAAACTCGCTTATCCCCCAAGCGCCCTAAGCAATGGCACGGTTGGGTTACCCACGTCTGTATTGATGAGAATCCCGTAATAAGGGGACACGATCTTTGCTTCGACAAGACATGCCAAGGAAACCGCCTCGCAAAACGCGCTGAGGTGGGACAGTAAAAAACGATTTGAATGAAAGCTTGGCTGTGGTGTGATGTCACGCTACAGAATACGTCAGCAGATTAGATTTGTGAGAATGTTACTCTCTCTCTACGGTGGTATGTGGAACTTGTTTTGCAGAGCCGGACGCGATCCTTGTGTTCAAAATCTTCTATGAAGTATTCGGAGGAGGAACCCGCCTTGCAATGCCGAAGACAATCTGCGCGCCGGACTCGTCATCAATGAAGCCTGGTTCAAGGGCTACTGAGGGAGTCCTGGATTAGGGGGTGTCCGGACAGCCAGACTCTAACCTTTGGCCGGACTGTTGGACTATGAAGATACAAGATTGAAGACTTCATCCCGTATCCGGATGGGACTTTCCTTGGCGTGGAAGGCAAGGTTGGCAATACGGATATGTAGATCTCCTCCCATTGTAACCGACTCTGTGCAACCCTAGCTCCCTCCGGTGTCTATATAAGCCGGAGGGCTTAGTCCATAGGACAAAACAACAACAATCATACCATAGGCTAGCTTCTAGGGTTTAGCCTCTCTAATATCGTGGTAGATCTACTCTTGTACTACCCATATGATCAATATTAATCAAGAAGGAGTAATGTTTTACCTCCATCGAGAGGGCCCGAACCTGGGTAAAAATACTGTGTCCCTTGTCTCCTGTTACCATCTGTCTAGACGCACAGTTCGGGACCCCCTACCCGAGATCCGCCAGTTTTGACACCGACATTCCTCGTTACCGAAATTGAGAAGGCCGAATCGAGCCACAAGCAGAGCAGTAGGGCAAGCGTCACAAGAAGTAGATGATGATCAAATGATCGTTAATCCTAGTTAATTATGCATGTAATATATAGTTCACTTTGGTGTGTGGAAATGTCATGTGTGTAGTACCACCTATGTAATTATGCATGTAATAGTTTACTTTGGTGTGTGCAAATGTCATGTGTGTAGTAGCCACCTATTTAATTGGATGTTTAATTTGGTTATGCAACCATGTCCTTATAAGTGTGTGTGTGTCTATATATATATATATATATATATATATATATATATATATATATATATATTTGATTTGTTGTTCTATATGCAATCCCATAGCACAACACACACGTCTTATTAGCAGCAATCACTACTGCAGGATGTTGCTAACGCGACACTACGATCAGAGACCCTTTGACGAAACTGTGTGTGATGCATTAATCGCAAACGATGATGTAAAATAACCATAAAAAAAGAAGCAAAACATTTGCGATGGCGGAGCCATCAAACACGGTTCCCATTTTAGTTGTGTGTGCGATGTAGGGCATACGGTTCAGTTCAGTTAACTGTTTGCGATGAGGAAGAAGAACATAAACGGGCAGCTAGATGCAGGCGAGTGCGATATACGGCATACCGTTCACTCGGATGAACTGCTTGTGATGAGGCGGGACATCAGAAATGGGCAGCCATATGAAGGTGTGTGTGATATACTGCATACAGTTCACTCGGATGAACTGTTTGCATTGAGCCAAGAAAACAGAAATGGTTCAACTTAACAAGATGTGTGTGATACGCGGCAAAGATGTCTATAATCGGAAATGTGTGGGAAGGCAGACAACAACACAGACGATTCCTGTTAACAAGCCGTGTGTGTTGTGAGCAAATGATTGCTGGTATACAATTGTCGATGATTGATGAAATCATCACCGACGGGTTCCATTGTTTAGTCCGTGTGCGATGTGATTTGATCTATCTATAGAGCATCAACATATATACTTAAAAAGACAACATTGCAAAACCAAATTAAGCATACAATTACACAAGTGACTACACACATAATATTTCCACACACACCAAAGTAAGCAATTACATGCATACTAAACTAGGAGAAACGAGGATCTAATCATCTACTTATTGTTGCGACGACCCTTGCCATTGCTTTGCTTCCGGCTGGATCCCTGGCCGTTTTGGGGAAGGAGGCACTTCCTCATGTCAACAATCCACCTGTGCATGTCGTAGCTCGTGTACGCCTCCTTGGCCGTGTACATGACATGAGCTTTGTCGAGTTTCTCCATCTAGGCCGAGTGCCAGGCATGCTTGTCCTTGTTGCAGGAATCCTTCATGTCTTTGTAGTAGGGGTCGATGATGGCCTCGATGAGGTGAACCAGTGAGTCCTTCTCATTCCCCTTGCTGCCCCAGATCTTGTATTGGCCCCGGATGTCGACAAGATTCTGGCAGGCGATGCCCAAATTCTTGAGCACCTTTACATCGTTGGTGATGTCCACCGTAGCGAACATGTAGTGGGGGCTGTTGGCAAACCTGGTGAAACGCTCGCAAGGCTTTGTGGCCAGGAAGTAGTGTTAGATGAGGACATGGTTCCGCACGCACATCTGGGCGGCAGCAACCTTGTGACGAGACCTGGCACGAGTGCGGGTGTACTCGAGGTCGAACCCGACCACCTTGCAATTCTCCTCAGCAAGCAAGTGCTCCATGATGTGGATGGAGTGCTCCACCCATACCGGGTTGTTGGTGCACACAATCGAAAGCTCTATGAACCTTCTATGGGTGTCCACCACGGCATGCATGGTGAACTACTGCTCGTCGTCGGCAGCCGCTCAGAGCACCATTGGAGCCACGCAGGATACCCTCTAAGAATTTGTCGTGGTGGGTGTGCTTCTTGCAATGGTGGGGCGCGATCAAAAGGTTGAAGAGACACAAGGGTTAAATGGCCGCTGTAATAAATGGGGGCTGGCCGGCTTCTAATCGTCATGTCTTGTCACGACGTTCATAGCAGAGGATTCCAGTGCATGCTTGACAACACCACACCACACACGTTTCATTTGACCATGCGTGGTCTTGAAGAGGCGCCAAATGTATCGTCGGCGAGCCTGTTCCCATGCTACTCCGTAGTTTACCGCGCAAGCTTCCCTCCTGACTAGTGTGTGGACAAATCATGGGCGTTTATTGCCAAAAAATCTTTGTAAAAACGAAGTGCGTGGAATGACTTCGATCATAAGTTTACCTGTGGGTGATGAGGTCAAAGTTACACAGAAGGGTGATGATGGACACTCGAGTGTGATAATTAATTCTGCGCTCTACAGGGCACACAGTTGAAGAAACCAACTGTGTGCAATAATGTTGAAGATCGCAATCGAGTTAGCTATACAGATCGTGTGCTATGAGATCGACAAGGTAAACAGATTTGAGAATGGTTAATAAAATCTAAGACCATTGCATATTAAGGTCAAAATAGTGCTACCATTATACTAGTCTCACACGATGCCATTTCAACGATTGTACCACAAAAGCTCGAAATATTACAAGGTTCAAATTCCAGAGTTATATGGCTCAAATTCAAAGATTACAAGGTTCAAACTGATATTAGAAATGGAATTCAGCTCATCAGCTGCAAACGCTCGCGCTGATCCGCTGAACATGGATATCAAAGAGGTTCAAACTAAGATTACCACTTCTAGGACTAGTTTCGAAACCTCATAATTTTTGCAAAGGGGGCAGCCACTGAGAAGTCATGTATGGGGTTGACACGATGACTTCAAATTACTTCGTTGTCGGTGTCAAAACCGGCGGATCTCGGGTAGGGGGTCCCGAACTATGCTTCTAAGGCGGATGGTAACATGAGGCAAGGTACACAATGTTTACCCAGGTTCGGGCCCTCACGGTGCAGGTAATACCCTACTTCATGCATGATTGATCTTGATGATATGAGTACTACAAGAGTTGATCTACCACGAGATCGTAGAGGCTAAACTCTAGAAGCTAGCCTATGGTACGATTGTTGTTGTCCTACGGACTAAACCCTCTAGTTTATATAGACACCGGAGGGGGCTAGGGTTACACATAGTCGGTTACAATGGGAGGATATCTACATATCCGCATCGCCAAGCTTGCCTTCCACACCAAGGAGAGTCCCATCCGGACACGAGACGAAGTCTTCAATCTTGTATCTTCATAGTCCAACAGTCCAGCCAAAGGATATAGTTCGGCTGTCCGGATACCCCCTAATCCAGGACTCCCTCAGTAGCCCCCGAACAAGGCTTCAATGACGATGAGTCCGGCGCGCAGATTGTCTTCGGCATTGCAAGGCGGGTTCTTCTCCAAACTCTGAATACCTGTGTAAATAGTGTCCGGCTTCTCATAAATGTTGTGCTTCTTGGCTTCCGCGCCCCGTAATGGTTCCATGTGTGAGAGAATGCGAGGACCCAGGGCGTTTTTGCATTAACCACCCTAGTTATGTGAATAAAATGCCTATTTAAAGAGACGAGGATTCTCAGATCCAAATCACACCATCTTCCCTCAGCGAGCATTCATCGGAGCACGCCTGAAAAAATCCATCCCACCATGGTCGGCTAGCGCAACTCCTCCTCTCGCTCCCGTAGCCCTAAGCCCGGAGATTGGATGAAAGAATCCATCCCGCACCACCAATTAGTGAAGCTACAGACCCAGCGATTCCTCCCCCCAGCGTACATGGTCCCTGTTCGAGCCGGGCTCGCCACCTATAATGTCAGAGAGCAAGCGGAGAGCTTTCCCGACCCCTCCAAGGGTGAGCGGGTATGCCTCGTTCCTTATTTATTAAGGGGACTCAGATTTCCAATCCATCCGTTCCTACGAGGGCTCCTAGAGTTTTACGGCCTCCAATTGCATAGTCTCACCCCTGCCTCCATATTACACATCGCTGGTTATGTGGCCCTTTGCGAGCTGTTTCTGGGATGCGAAGCTCATTACGCGCTGTGGAAGAGGCTATTCTGCCTTGTGTCCCTTACACAGAGGGGCTCAATATATCAAGTAGGAGGAGCCGAAATATGGCGCATTGTCGGGACCGGATACCTATCCGGTACTCCGAAGAAGACGTCTGAAGACTGGCCTTCAGAGTGGTTCTATATGGAGGATGTCCCCCTCCCGGATCCTATTCGGATTGGTCTTCCTGAGTTCGATAATGCTCCTTTGGAGAAGCGCCTAAGTTGGTGACCAAGGAGCCCTCAGGAGGAAGATGATAGTGACGTTTCTTACCTGATGGGCCGGAAAAAGGCGCTGGCTCTATCAGGACTGACTTCAACCGAGGTTATGTCAATATGCATTATGCGAGGGGTGCAGCCGCTTCAATATCAAGGCCACCCTATGTGGGATTTTAACGGGGAAGATGATGCCACCCGCTGTGGCCGCAAGGGGTCGGACTCAATTGCTGCTCTGGCAAATATTCTGTCCGGTCTGTACAAGGGAGAGGAAGAGGAGTTCCTCCGCATCAAGCCGCGGGACGGATTCTCCATGTACAATCCTCCGAGCTGGGTAAGCTGCCACTTTTTATACCCATCCTTTCCGCATTTTTGCAATAAATATTCCATCTTGCCATTTCATCGCAGAAGCTACGTAAAGCTGTAGGGGAGATCAGCAGCCCACCTCCACAACCAGAGGATCCTGAACGGTCCCTCAACCCGACCTTAAAGAATATCCAGACGTATATGTGGAGCTGATTGACAGAATATTCTACCAATTAAGCTGCGATGAGGCCATGGTGGCTATTACAACCGACTATCCCGGACTACTCCCAGCTTCGCGGGTAAGTGAGACCAGAGTCCCAACCTTTGAGAAGTATCCCTTTGTACGCCCTTCACCTACCGTATCTGTACGATGTTTTACAGGGAAGGTCCTCGGGACACCATGCCGAGCCCGTGGCGAGTCGCCAACGAGGGGTGCCGAAGCCGGGCAGGCTGAAAAGGAAAGCGGTTCGGACTAAGACGCCGGTGCAGAGGTATGATACAAAACCTCGCTCTGTGGTTGTCGTCTTTAAAAACATAATAACACCCATGTTTCCTAAAAGGAAAAACGCTCGCCGGACTATATCTGGAGAAGTTGCCGATCACGCCTCCCCTAGTTGGGCTCCAGGGCCGGACACGGAGGCGGGGCACGCGTCGGATGTTCCTCCTACAGAGGATGCAGATAAAATATCCGCTACAAATTCCGAAGTGGAGAGCGCCATGAATCACAGGCGTCGCCGGGCCGTACTCCGTGACGCTTGTTTCTCCCAAGAGGCGTTTGATGCCTTCAACTCAGGAGACGCGTACATCCATGCCGCTCAAAATGGTCTTCCCACATCCACGGACCAGTATGTAAAGGATATACGGGTAAGAAAATTTGATGATTATATATATCGATAGCCCCTGACACTTGAAACAGTTGGCACAACGGATTTAAGGATCATTATTGATGCAGGTTCTTATAGAGGAGAATACCCAATTGTCTCAAGAGCTGGAAGAGTGCAAGGCCCATCTGCGGGCCGCAATTACCGCATTGAAGGGGTCCGAGAAGGCCTGCTCCGGTAACACCTGTTTTAAAGAATGATAGGTACCATATAGGCTGCGGCATTCACGCAATTCTAACAATAAATATTGCAGATGACGCCGGAGTGAAACCGGATGAGCAACATGCCATACGGCAGCTGAAGGCTGGTGAACGCGTGCTTACAAAAGTTAGGCAGGAGAAAAACGATCTCCAAGATGCCAATACCCAGCTGAGCGTGGAACTAAAGGATGTTCGCGCCCAGCTGTCGGACTCCGTGAAGGAGAATAAGCGGCTTCGACATGGCATTTTCAGTAAGTGCTTGAGCGAATTTTAAAAAGAGTTCGGCGAAGAAGCCAACTAACAGAGTTATGTCTGTAGGTATGCTGACGGGTCGTCCCACAGATGAGATGCCCGGGTCTGTGGGTGATCTTCTACCAGAGCTCTCACAACTGCATGAACAAGTTCGGCAGGTGATGCAAGGTATTGCCCAGGTGTCGGTGTCAAAACCAGCGGATCTCGGGTAGGGGGTCCCGAATTGTGCGTCAAGGTCGGATGGTAACATGAGACAAGGGACACTTTATTTTACCCAGGTTCGGGCCCTCTCGATGGAGGTAAAACCCTACTCCTGCTAGATTAATATTGATGATATGGGTAGTACAAGAGTAGATCTACCACGAGATCAAGGAGGCTAAACCCTAGAAGCTAGCCTATGGTATGATTGTGTATGATGATGGTTGTCCTACGGACTACAACCCTCCGGTTTATATAGACACCGGATAGGGTTAGGGTTACACAGAGTCAGTTACATTGGTAGGAGATCTTGAATATCCGCACACCTAGCTTGCCTTCCACGCCAAGAAAAGATCCTTCCGGACACGGGACGAAGTCTTCCACTTTATATCTTCATAGTCCTGGAGTCCGGCTGAAGGTATAGTTCAGCTATCCGAACACCCCCTAATCTAGGACTCCCTCAGTAGCCCCTGAACCAGGCTTCAATGACGACGAGTCCGGCGCGCAGATTGTCTTCGGCATTGGAAGGCGGGTTCCTCCTCCAAGTTCTTCAAGAAGATTATAAACACCACAGAATAGTGTCCGGCTCTGCAAAATAAGTTTCCACATATTGCCATACAGAGAATAATATTAACACAAATCAAATCTGCTGACGTATCCCACAATGCGTCATAACACTGCGGCCAAGCCTTCTATAAATTGTTTTGATCGTTCCACCTCAGCCCGTATAGCGAGGCGGTTTCCTTGGCACGTCTTGTCGAAGCAGAGATCGTGTGCCCCCCTCTAACGGGATTCTCATTAATACGGATGTGGGTAACCCAACCGCGCCATTTACCGCGGCGCTTGGGAGGCAAGTGATTTTTATTAGGTAGGTGAGGACGCCTAACAGTACCTGCTTATATAAAGGGATAAGGATTCACCCTTTTAACATACGCCTTCTTCCTCCTTTGCCAATCCATCCCTCGCGCACTCAAGCTCCAGCGCCCAAGTCCGCTCTTCTTCCTCAACCTTCTCCAACAATGTCCGGAGCGGGAGGCAAGTGGATGGTCTCCTCCGTTACGGAGGCTCAAGTAAAAAGGCTAAGGAAAGCCGGATACTTATCCAAGGATATCCCGCATCGGCTTCCTGATAAGGGGCATCTTCTTCCTACCCCAAGGCCCCATGAGAGGGTGGTTTTTCTCCCCCACTTCCTCCACGGACTGGGCTTTCCACTTCACCCATTCGTCCGGGGGCTCATGTTCTACAACGGCCTAGATTTTCACGATCTGGCCCCGAACTTCGTCCTCAACATCTCGGCGTTTATCGTCGTGTGTGAGGCCTTTCTCCGCGTCCGCCCCCACTTCGGCCTCTGGCTCAAGACCTTCAACGTCAAGCCCAAGGTGGTGTCCGGCACCCAGGCGGAGTGCGGAGGTGCTATGGTTGGCAAGATAGCTAACGTCCTCTGGTTCGATGGCTCCCTCATGGAGTCCCTAAAGGGGTGGCAGGCAGGGTGGTTTTACATCACCGAGCCCCGCGATCCGAAATGGTTCGCGGCCCCTGAGTTCAGATCCGGACCCCCCACGCGGCTCATGTCCTGGAAAGAGATAGGCCTGCGTGGGGCAGCGAGGAAGAAGTGACTGGGTTGCAAACATGCATCCAGTCCCTGGTGGACAAGCCAATCCGGCTTGCCAACATAGTCCAGGTCATGCTCGTTCGCCTGATCCTCCCGTGCCAAGAACGGGATTTTGCATTGTGGGAATTCGACCCGGCGCAGCACCAGACCCTCAGTAGGCTCTTCGACACGACGTATGAAGACGTCTCGAAGGTGCTATCCAAAGGCGTCGAGTCCCCCACATCCGCCTCCGAGGACCGCGGATACAGCTCGCAGCGTATTGCCGGCGAGGTGAGCTATCTGTACCTTTGACAGGTCCGTTAAGCTCTTCTTCATAAATTATCTCTATGCGGGATCTAAACCCCCTTTTACCTTTGACAGGCTTGGCTGGAGATAGCCGGACCAATCAACTGTCCGACCCCTCTGCCCGAAGACCCGGCCCCAGCTCTCTTGGTGAAGCTAATGGCTCCGGCACCTTACGTGGTGCCGGAGAGGAAGGCCAAGAAGAAGAAAACCACCGGGACTCGAAAGAGTTCCCGCAACATGGTGGCGTCAGACTCGTCATCCAACGAGTCCGCAATGCCCTCCTCTCGCGAAAACGAGGAGGAGGAACAAGGAAGGTCTCCCCCTCCAGCGAGGGGAGCAAAGAAGAAGAAGGCCGCCCCAACAGGGGAGGCCGAGGGGTCAAGGAAATGGAAGACCCCTCCGCCGGACTACTCCCACGACGCCGAAGAGGGCGGAGAGGAGTGGCCGGACAGGACCAAGCGTCCGGCGAAATCATAAGTATTTATATACCAGAGTAACTCATGATACCCCTTTTCTTTGTGTGTGTGTGTGTGTGCGGCTTTCCCTGATATCGCATGTATTTTATGCAGCCCGCCCTGGGCCGAACTCGACGACTCGTCGAGCGGCTCCTTGGATTCGTCGGACGTGAACTCTGTTCCGCCCGCGGTCTCCCCCCGCGGGGCGGACGACGCCGAAGTGGCGCCCCGCCAAGCTTTAGGGCAGGAGGAGATGGTCTTGGAGGAGCCACAAGGCAATCCTCCGGACCCCAGGAGTGAAGGGGATGAAACCCTCCAGGGCTCCAAGTCCGGCTTTGTGCCGGACACCGCGCCGGACTCGACAGTCCCGGTCCGCGGCGGGCGAACTCCTTCCAAGAGGAGTAAGCAGTCCGAGCCGGCGGCCTCCGTCCAACCGGAGGCGCCGGACAATTTGTTGGAGGTGCTTGAGGGCGCCGCCATCGACGAGGAGCACCGTACTGTTATGAGTACGGTGATCCTAAGGATTCAGTCCACCAAGAGCGGACTGAATGAAGCTTGTGCTAGCCTTCTAACAGGCTTCGAGGTAAGGAAAAAATGATCCAATTTATGTACCGCATAGACAGTAGCCCCTGATGCTCTGTTCGGTGTTCGGAAAGAAAAGCCGGATAGAGGATCTAATGATAATCGCAGGAGTCTAATCAAAAAAGGTCAAATATGCGTATGCAGGCTTCGCTGCTTTCCACCGCCGCACTGACTGCGTAGGTGGAAGTCCTTAAAAAGGACCTCGGGCGGTCCGAGCAAGAGCTCGGCCTTGCCAAACGGCAGCTCGAGGAGAGAGAAGGTAAGAAATACCCTAAAAGGAAAGGTGCCTATAGAGAGGCTTGATTGCAGAAAGAAATAACAGGATTGTGCTGCTTATTGTGGGGGCCACAACCGAGGTGACAGCCCTGAAGCAGGCGCTGGCTGAGGCCGAGAAGAAAACGGCTGAGGAGCGCACCGAGCGAGAGAAGCTTGGGGTCCAAGTCGGTGAGGTGCAGCAAGAGCTACAAGCTCTCATGAAAAAACATGAGGGTTTGGAGCTTGAGGCGAAAACGCAAGCATCCGAGCTCGCCTCGGCCGTCGAGACCGCCAAGAATGCCAAGGCCAAAGCCCAGAAGGCCCTCCAAGAGTTGGAGGATGCGAGAAAGATAGCAGCGGGTAAGGCATTCTCAATGCAAAGTAGGAATATAAAAGTAAATTACCTATTACTTAGCCGAATCCGGAGTTCTCCAGGAGCATTCTTCGATCTTCCCCGCAGCGCATCCGACGCCGCCGCGTTCTACCGAGCTGAAGAGGGCAGCTCGACGGAGAGTGTGTTCTGGTCTCAGTATTCTGAGGCCGGACACCCTGTGCCCTTGAGCGACCAGCTGAAACAGCTGGCCGAGCTCCATAAGGCAGCCGAACAGGCCATGAAGGGCTTACTAGTTCGGTTGTGGCCTGGAGAGGCCCTGCCTGGGAGCTATTTCGGGCTGGTGCGGCGGCTGGTGGAGGCCTGTCCACGGCTTGAAGTCATCAAGCGCTCCGTCTGTATTGAAGGTGCCCGGAGGGCCCTTACCCGTGTAAGGGTACACTGGGGTAAGCTGGACGGAGAGAAGCTGGTGAAGGACGGGCCGCCGCAGGGGAAGGAGCATCGCAAGCCCGAGAACTACTACAAGGACGTTCTTGCCGGAGCCCGCCTTGTCGCGGATGAGTGTACTAAAGATGTAGTATTTGAATGAACTTGCTCGTTTGTATCCTGTGCGCTGAAAACTTGTTCATATGCGCTAAGAAATGCTTGTTTAATTTAAAATATTATTTTTTGCGCGGCCGTTTATCAAAAATTGAGAGATGGCGAGTCGTCGGCTTCTGCCCCCATGCCACTAATGCTGGGGTGTTCGGGATAAACCTGAGGGCTCTTGTTCCCATAGTTGGGTCCTTCGAGGGAGGCGCTCAGCACAGCGAACCAGGCAATCGGACTATAATGCTTGAACACTCTCACTTAGCCATAGAACGTTATAATTTTAAATTTCGGCGAAGCCCCTAGTTCGGAAGGCCGAATTCGGGGCGCTATCCACGCCTTTGGCTGGACATAGCCAGCTCCTCCCTCAAAGCGGCATAAGCCTTTAAGGACTCGAAAAACCTCTCGAACAGCCACCGGTCTCGCGCTTTATCATGACAGTCTGTTTTAGCTTTCTCCACTGAGGTGCTCAACCCACCTGATCTGTTGCACAATCGCAGTGGTTCTCCTAGTGCTACCTTAGCCGATAGAGCGGAACGTAAGGTACCAAAACATAGGAGCCGGGCAAACCCAACATGTGACCAAAATCATGACTCGGAGCCGATGCATATAGTGCTATAAGTTCGGGGTGCCGCACTTGTGAAAGTGTACGGACTTCTCACAACCAGATAGAAGGGTAATGAAGCCCCTGGCGTGGTTTGCCGTACCATGGTGTACGGGTGCGATCATGTTATTTAATAAACATATATATATATATATATATATATATATATATAAAGAGGATAATGCAAAAGATAGACAAAAAGCTATGCATTGTTTATAAGGAGGCTATTTATCAAAGCCGAACGATACAAGTAGTGCGATAGGCAAAAAAGATATTAGACTATTTAACATGTCCTGGCCAGGCGCAGGCCGCGAAGTTTAGAAACAGATATATCGCTCGAAATAGAGACCACCTGAGAATTCCGGAGTGCGGCGTAGCTTTGTCTGCTTTCCTGGGTCTTGCATCGTTTGTGCGGCAACACTGCCGGACATGTATCCAGAGTATGGAGTCCTGAAAGTAAAAGAAATGCGGCAGCCCCTAGTATGTTTGACGCCGTATCTTAGGCATGCCGTTTAATGTGCCCCACCCCCTATGCCCATGGAATCTTAAGGGCATAATTGTGTACTCTAGGTACTGGCTCCGTTATGGTGCGATGGCTGGGGTTGGGGCCGAATTGCTACGCTTGCTCCGAACGTGCCAAACGGTCTTGTTGCAGGTTACTCCGGGCGCGCTTTGCATTGTCCGGTTTTTTAACGGCCAGACTGGAGTGTTGCCTTGAGAGGCTGCTTTGTACTTCCGCCACGAG
Source organism: Aegilops umbellulata (assembly GCA_032464435.1). NCBI lineage: Eukaryota > Viridiplantae > Streptophyta > Magnoliopsida > Poales > Poaceae > Aegilops > Aegilops umbellulata. Next base: position 281,090,009 of record CP136057.1, read on the forward strand.
GGCCGCCGTGTGCTCCTCCGTGCGGATGGAGCGTTCGGTGTTTCCGCTGACCGTGATTACTCCTAGAGGGCCTGGCATCTTGAGCTTGAGATATGCGTAGTGCGGCACCGCATTGAATTTAGCGAATGCGGTTCGTCCAAGCAGGGCATGATAGCCACTGCGGAACCGGACTTTATCGAAGATTAACTCTTCGCTTCGGAAGTTATCCGGAGATCCGAAGACCACATCAAGTGTTATCGAGCCTGTGCAATTGGCCTCTACACCTGGGATGACGCCTTTAAAGGTCGTCCTTGTGGGCTTGATCCTTGAAGGATCTATGCCCATTTTTCGCACTGTATCCTGATAAAGCAGGTTTAGGCTACTGCCGCCGTCCATGAGGACTCTTGTGAGGTGAAATCCGTCCACGATTGGGTCAAGAACCAATGCGGCGAAACCGCCGTGACGGATGCTGGTGGGGTGGTCCCGCCGATCGAAGGTGATCGGGCAGGAGGACCATGGGTTGAACTTTGGGGCGACTGGCTCCATCGCGTATACGTCCCGTAGCGCACGCTTCCTCTCCCGCTTTGGAATGTGTGTTGCGTATATCATGTTCACCGTTCGCACTTGTGGGGGAAACCCTTTCTGTCCATTGTTGTTCGGCGGCCTGGGCTCCTCCTCGTCATCGCTATTCAGCCCCTTGTCTTTGTGTTCGGCTCTTAACTTGCCTGCCTGCTTGAACACCCAACAGTCCCTGTTGGTGTGATTGGCTGGCCTTTCGGGGGTGCCATGAATCTGGCACGAGCGATCGAGTATCCGGTCCAAACTGGACGGGCCCTGGGTATTCTTTTTAAACGGCTTTCTCCGCTGCCCGGATTTATAGCCTCTGAATCTGGCATTTACTGCCGTATCCTCATTGCTGTCGCTGCTGACGCGGCGCTTTTGCTTATTCCGGCGTGACCTGCCACTTTTATCCTTGGTATCTGAATTACCGTGTTTCTTCGATAAGTTGTTGCTACGAGCCAGCCAGCTGTCTTCGCCCACGCAAAAGCGGGTCATGAGTGTCGTGAGGGCTGCCATAGATTTCGGCTTTTCCTGTCCCAGGTGCCGGGCAAGCCATTCGTCGCGGATGTTATGTTTGAAAGCTGCTAGGGCCTCTGCATCCGGACAATCGACTATCTGATTTTTCTTCGTTAGGAACCGTGTCCAGAATTGCCTGGCCGATTCTTCTGGCTGCTGGATTATGTGGCTTAGGTCGTCGGCGTCCGGTGACCGCACATAGGTCCCCTGGAAGTTGTTGAGGAATGCGGCCTCCAGGTCCTCCCAAGAACCGATTGAGTCTACTGGGAGGCTATTGAGCCAGTGTCGGGCTGGTCCCTTGAGCTTAAGGGGCAAATATTTGATGGCGTGCAAGTCATCGCCACGTGCCATGTGGATGTGAAGGAGATAGTCCTCAATCCATACTGCCGGATCTCTCGTACCATCGTACGACTCGATATTGACGGGTTTGAAACCCTCTAGGATTCTATGATCCATTACTTCGTCTGTGAAGCATGGTGGGTGTGCGGCGCCTCTGTACTGGGCTATGTCACGATGCAGTTCGGAAGATATGTGCCTGTTGTGTTTGGCCCGGCCGGATTTACTGTGTCCGGAGTGAAGGTCATCACGTGTCGTCGGGCGTCCGCGCGATCCGTAGATCGATCTTGTTTGCCTTGCTTTATCCTCCAGTACGTCTCGCAGGTCTAGCTCGTTTTCCCGTGCCTTATTTGAACGACGCCGGGTCATGGCTTGTTTAGAGGTTTGACAGGCCTCTCTGTCACGGCCGCGAGGTGGCCGGTCTGCCATGTCATGAGCTTCCTCCTTTGATTGGGGTAGCGGCCTGCGCTTGGGATAATTTTTGGAGGGGCGCTCGAGTTCATGCTCTTCGGCCGCAAGGACTTCGGTCCATCTGTCAGCTAGCAAATCTTGATCAGCTCTAAGCTGTTGCTACTTTTTCTTTAGGCTATTCACCATGGCTAGAAGCCTGCGTTGAAAGCGCTCTTGTTCAGCGGGGTCTGATGGTACGACGAATTCATCGTCGCCGAGGCTTGCCTCGTCTTCGGAGGGAGGCATGTAATTATCATCCTCAACCTCCTGCTCTGCCACTCTCTCGTGAGGGCTGGCTTTTTCATCTTCCTGCGCCGAATCTTGCTGGTTTTGGTGTTCGTCGGCGCTGTCCGGGGTAGTATTATCTCCCGTGCCGGAATCACCGTTTCTGCTGTGGTGGGATTTAGAGCGGCGCCGTTGGCGCCGGCGTTTTGGCGGCTTTTTCGAGGTGCCGTCCTCCGCAGTTCCCTCGCCATCTCCATCCTTTGGAGCATCCACCATGTATATATCATATGACGAGGTGGCGGTCCAGCGCCCTACAGGTGCTGGTTCTTGTTCGTCTCCTCCTTCGTCGTCCATACCGTCGAAGTCTTCGGAGCCGAAGTCAAGCATGTCAGTTAAGTCATCGACAGTGGCTATTAAGTGGGTGGTGGGTGGGCTTTGAATTTCTTCGTCGTCTGAATCCCAACCTCGCAGGCCATAGTCCGGCCTGGGCTCTCCTGATAAAGAGAGAGACTTGAGAGAATTCAGAATATCACCAAAAGGTGAGCACTAAAAGATGTCCGCGGCGGTGAACTCCATTACAGGTTCCCAATCAGACTCGATAGGCAGGGGCATGGAAGGCCCGGAGTTCGGAGAGGAGTCCGGCTCCTTGGAGTCGTGAGCCATGCGGAGTGCGGGGCTGGCGTTCGGCTCGATCGCCTTCGAGATCGCAGCCCCTGAGGTGACGTCCAACCGTTCATCCTCGGAGAACGCGACGGGCTCCGAGTCAGGAGTCGGGGCCGGAGCGTGTGCGGCCTCCAGGGCACTGTTCGGAGGCAGAGCTATATCATGCCCCTCGAGATAGTGCGGCGCGCTTGGCTGTGGCTCGAATCCGTCGAAGATCAAGTCTCCGCGGATATCCACCGTGTAGTTTAAGCTTCCAAACCTGACTTGATGGCCAGGGGCGTAGCTTTCGATCTGCTCCAAATGACCAAGTGAATTGGCCCGCAGAGCGAAGGCGCCGAAGACAAAGATCTGTCCGGGGAGGAAAGTCTCACCCTGGACCTCATCGTTGTTGATGATCAAAGGAGCCATCGGGCCTAAAAGCGACGACACAGAGGAACTCTCAATGAAAGCACCAATGCCGGTGTCAAAACTGGCGGATCTCGGGTAGGGGGTCCCGAACTGTGCGTCAAGGTCGGATGGTAACAGGAGACAAGGGACACTTTATTTTACCCAGGTTCGGCCCCTCTCGATGGAGGTAAAACCCTACTCCTGCTAGATTAATATTGATGATATGGGTAGTACAAGAGTAGATCTACCACGAGATCAAGGAGGCTAAACCCTAGAAGCTAGCCTATGGTATGATTGTGTATGATGATGGTTGTCCTACGGACTACAACCCTCCGGTTTATATAGACACCGGATAGGGTTAGGGTTACACAGAGTCGGTTACATTGGTAGGAGATCTTGAATATCCGCACACCTAGCTTGCCTTCCACGCCAAGAAAAGATCCTTCCGGACATGGGACGAATCTTCAACTTTATATCTTCATAGTCCTGGAGTCCGGCTGAAGGTATAGTTCGGGTATCCGAACACCCCCTAATCCAGGACTCCCTCACCAGGCCTTGTGGCCATCCGTCTCCCTGCTCGAAGGCCTTGGAGAGCTTGCGGAGAAGCTCAAGGTAGCACGGTGGCGCTTTCGATTATGGAAGGTATCGGCCTGCCATCAAGGTGCCAGGGAAGCCTGGGCCATGGTGAAGACGCGGTATACCAAGGCTGACCCAAACCACATGGCCGAGGTCGGACCTGTGGGGCCAGATGGGAAAGAAATCCCTGTCAGTTTGGTGTATCACCAAGTAGAGTTAGCCGCAAAGTATTCCCAATAGGATTGTAGGCTAGACAGCTTGTTGGATGGTATAGAAGAAGAATTTAGTCAGTCTAAGTGACTGTGTAATTTAAATGACATGTAGAATGTCGCTAGCCGGATTTTAATTCATTTGTCATGGCGGACCTTTTGCTTCGACCTCAGGACCCAATAATCCGGAGTGTATCCGAATACCCACTCAGCTATATAAAAACCGGGGTATGCGTGGAAACCAGGCATAGCGGTCATAAGTGCTTGAACAGACAAGTACCCAACTAGTTATGTTATATTACATGGATAGTAAGAAACATCTTCCAGGGAGTATAGTTTCATTAAGGGTTCCTATCCCTGAGTACGCATGCCCTAATGTGCATGTTCGAACTACGAGAAGAGATGCAGGTAAAAAACATCTGGGGGTGTGTATAAAAAATAAATAAAAGTCATCTTTTGTTCACCGACTGAATATTCCCTTAAGAACGCTAGCTTTCGGCTTCACCCAGTCTGAGGTACACATCCGGCTGAGCCGGCAGTAACAATCGCAGAGGTGCTTCCTTATGCCCTAGCCGAATTAATGGGAACGTAGGGCATAAATACAAGAGCCAGGCAACCCAGGTTGGCCAAAACTTAAGTCATATCGATGCATATAATGGCGAAAAAGGTACATGCAGAAGAATAAAACATGTGCAGGGCATGAGGCCTAGTAAAATAATTAAGCTTCTGTGTAAGAAGCCCCCAGGTATCATGAGCGCGGCTAGCGCGTCAAAATTGTGTAGTCGAGATACATTTTAGCCTCTTAAGGCCTTGAAAGAAAAAGGGGAAGAAAGAAAGAAAGAAATGACAGATAACGAGTATATAATTTTTTTATAGAGGTAAGGAGACGAACACAGAGTCCGACACTAGGCGTATAATCTTCGGAGTGTGGCTGCGTTCCATGGATTTGGCTCGAGTCGATTCTCCGATGCATCCCGCAGACGGTACACTCCACCGGTCAGAACCTGGTAAATAACGAATGGACCTTCCTATTCGGGCTTGAGCTTGTCCTTTTTCTTCTCCGGTACGCGTAGACGAGTTCGCCAACATTATAAGTTTTGGTCCGTACTTCTCTGCTTTGGTATCTTCTAGCCTGTTGCTGATAGAATGCGGAACGGGCTTTGGCCACGTCACGCTCCTCCTCGACGGCGTCCAAACTGTCCTGCCGGTCGAGCATGGCATCTCTTTCTTCATACATGCGCACTCGAGGCGAGTCATGAGTTATGTCGCAGGGCAGAATCGCCTCTGTGCCGTACACCATGAAGAATGGTGTGTATCCGGTAGTGCGATTCGGCGTGGTCCACAGCCCCCAGAGTACGGAGTCGAGCTCCTCCACCCAGTGCGTGTTAGATTCCTTTAAGGACCGCACTAATCTGGGTTTGATGCTGCTCATGATAAGACCATTTGCTCGCTCGACTTGACCGTTAGTTGTGGGTGATAGTCAGAAGCATAATCGAGCTTGATGCCCATGTTATAGCAACATAGTTTGACCTCGTCAGCAGTGAAGTTCGTGCTGTTGTTAGTGATGATGCTGTGGGGGACGCCGTAATGGTGTACAACCCCGGATATGAAGTCTGTCACCGGTCCGGATTCAGCCGTTTTAACAGGTTTGGCTTCTATCCATTTGGTGAATTTATCCACCATTACTAGTAAGTATTTTTTCTTATGGGTTCCCCCTTTAAGGGGTCCAACCATGTCAAGCCCCCAGACCACTAAAGGCCAGGTAATGGGGATTGTTTGTAGGGAGACGAGCGACATATGGCTTTGGTTTGCAAAAAGCTGGCAACCGACACAGCTTTGGACCAAGTCATGTTCATCCGCCCGAGCTGTCGGCCAATAGAATCCTGTACGGAAGGCCTTACTTACGAGGGCCCGGGCTGCGGCGTGGTGGCCGCCGAGTCTGGCGTGGATTTCTGCCAGAAGCTTCCGCCCTTCCACTTCGAAGATGCACCTTTGAAGGACTCCGGTGGTGCTTTTCTTGTAAAGCTCTCCCCCGTGGACCTTGTAGGCTTTAGATCGCCGCAAAATGCAGCGTGCCTCATTTTGGTCCTCGGGAAGTTCCTGCCTAGTTAGGTAGGCCAGGAATGGTTCGGTCCATGGGGCGATGACGACCATTATTACATGGGATGAAGGCGTTATTTCGGTGGCGGAGCCTCCGATTATGTCAGAGAGTTCGGTATCTGGTGTTGTAGCCGGGTCAGGACTATTGTTGCCGGTATCCCCTTCCCATACCATGGATGGCTTGAATAGTCTTTCCAAGAAGATGTTAGGTGGGACCGTATCGCGCTTAGTGCCGATACGGGTGAGGATATCCACCACTTGGTTGTTTTCCCGAGCCACATGGTGGAATTCGAGCCCCTCGAACCGAGCTGACATCTTGAGGACGGCGTAGCGATAAGCCGCCATTTTCGGATCTTTAGCATCAAAGTCTCCATTTATTTGGGATATAGCGAGGTTCAAGTCCCCACGCACCTCCAGGCGTCGAATGCCCATGGAGACTGCCATCCAGAGACCGTGTAACAGGGCCTCGTATTCGGCTGTATTGTTGGAGTCTGTGTATAGTATTTGGAGTACATATTGGACTGTATCTCCGGTAGGGGACGTCAGAACGACGCCAGCCCCCAGACCAGCCAGCATTTTAGAGCCGTCGAAGTGCATAATCCAATTGGAGTATGCACCATACTCTTTAGGGAGTTTGGCTTCTGTCCATTCAACGACAAAATCGGCCAATACCTGCGACTTGATGGCTCGCCGGGGTTTATATGTTATGTAGAATGGGAGGAGCTCAATGGCCCATTTGGCAATCTGGCCCGTGGCGTCGCAGTTGTTTATTATATCATTCAGAGGCACTTCCGAGGCCACTATAATTGAACACTCTTGAAAGTAGTGTTGTAGTTTCCGGGATGCCATGAATACCGCATATGCTATCTTTTGATAATGCGGGTACCGTGATTTGCATGGAGTGAGGACAGTGGATACATAGTATACCGGCTTTTGAAGGGAAAATTTGTGTCCATCCGTTTCTTGTTCGACGACGAGCACTGCGCTTACAACTTGATGAGTTGCCGCTATATATAGCAGCATTGGTTCGCCGATGCTTGGCGCGGCCAGGATTGGGTTGGTGGCTCGAATGGCCTTTATATCTTCCAGTCCGGCCGTGGCCGCGTCCGTCCACTCGAAGTGTTCGGTGTGCCGAAGGAGGCGATAAAGCGGTAATGCCTTTTCTCCTAAGCGGGAGATAAAGCGGCTGAGGGCTTCCACGTATCCAGTTAATTTCTGGATTTGCTTGAGGTCAGTTGGGATGGCCAACTGTGACAGAGCTCGGATTTTAGCCGGATTTGCTTCAATTCCTCTACTAGAGACGATAAAACCCAGGAGCTTTCCGGGGGGTACACCGAAGACGCATTTTCCCGGTTTGAGCTTAATGTCATATGTTCGGAGATTGTCGAACGTGAGCCTCAAGTCGTTTATTAAGGAGTCGATGTGTTTGGTTTTAACGACCACATCGTCAACATATGCCTCCACTGTTTTGCCGATCTGCTTTTCCATACATGTTTGAATCATGCACTGATACGTTGCACTGGCGTTTTTGAGCCCAAAAGGCATTGTATTGAAACAGAAGGGGCCGTACGGCGTGATGAATGCCATTGCGGCTTGGTCGGACTCCGCCATTTTATTTGGTGGTAGCCGGAGTATGCGTCGAGGAAGCACAATGAGTCGTGTCCTGCAGTAGCGTCGATAATTTGATCGATGCGGGGGAGGGGGAACGAATCTTTTGGGCAATCCTTGTTGAGGTTCTTGAAATCGACGCACAGGCGCCAGGATTTGTCCTTGTTTGGTACCATCACCAAGTTTGCTAGCCAGTCCGGGTGTTTGATTTCTCTGATGAATCCGGGCTCCAATAACTTGGCTAGTTCCTCTCCCATGGCCTGTCTCTTGGGTTCGGAGAAACGCCGAAGAGTCTGTTTGACCAGCTTGGATCCTTTTAAAATGTTAAGGCTGTGCTCGGCCAACCTGCGTGGGATTCCTGGCATATCTGAAGGATGCCAGGCGAATATGTCCAAATTCTTGCGCAGGAACTACCGTAGTGCGGCGTCCACGGTGGTGTTTAACTGTGCCCCGATGGAGGCTGTTTTTGTGGGGTCCGTTGGATGGACTTGGAATTTGACTATCTCGTCCGCTGGTTTGAAAGAGGTGGACTTGGATCTCTTGTCGAGTATCACGTCGTCCCTGTCCATGGTGGAGCGTAGCGCAGTTAACTACTCTGCTGCGAGGGCTTCGGATAATGCCTCGAGGGCCAGTGCGGCTGTTTTATTTTCAACACGGAGTGCTATGTCCGGATCACTAGCTAGAGTGATGATTCCATTGGGCCCGTGCATTTTGAGCTTCATGTACCCGTAATGGGGTATGGCTTGGAAGATCGTGAATGCCTCCTGCCCTAGAAGGGCGTGGTATCCGCTACTGAACAGGGCCACTTGGAATGTGATTTCTTCGGACCTATAATTCTCCGGCGTGCCGAATACCACATCTAGTGTGATTTTCCCAATGCAACGTGCTTCCCGACTGGGGATGATTCCTCTGAAGGTTGTGCTGCTTTGCTCAATGCAGTTCATGTCTATTTTCATTTGTTAAAGGGTTTCCTCGTAAATGAGGTTTAATCCGCTGCCGCCGTCCATGAGCACTTTAGTGAGCTGAAAACCGTCTACAATTGGGCTAAGGACCAATGCGGCTGGTGCTCGGGTTGTTCGGAATTTAGGTTCGTCACAATCATTGAATGTGATGGCCGTGTCGCTCCATGGGTTTATTGTTGCCACCTGGCAGATTTCAGCGAGGCTGCGGAGTGTTCGCTTGCGCCTATTATTTGAGGCGAATGTCTCGAAGACTGTTAATACTGTATTGTAATCCACGGGATGGTGCTCTGCGGTATTTTGAATGAGGAGATCCTCACCGCTCTTGGCAACCTGCCGGAGTACCCAACATGCTCTGAGGCTGTGTGTTGGTATGGTATCCGTCGTACTGTGAATTTTGCAGGGTCCGTTAAGCCATCCCTCCAATACGGTTCTCCGCCCAGTAGTGGGCTTTTTCTTTTTGGTAATTGACTCGAGCGACTTATGAGGATGCACCCTTTTAATTCGGACTGGGTGTTTAGTCAGAGCCGGATTATCCCAAAATTTTGTTTCGGTTTTCCAGGCACTTTCCATCACACAGTACTTCGGTACTATGGCCGCCAAGTCAGCAAAGTGTGCTATGTCACAGCGACTTATGGTGTTAAAGATTCCCTTGTCCGTGCAATTATTGCAAAAGAATGAGATTGCGTCTTCCTCGCGACAGTCCTTGACCTTGTTCATTACAAGGAGGAATCTGGCCCAGTAGTGATGTACTGTTTCCTGGGGCTCTTGCCTAATGCGGGAAAGATCGCTTATATCTGAGTGCGTGGGTAGACTTGAGTCCAAACCCTGACCCAATCTGAGACGCAGGGGCAGGGGAGCTTCCGATCTGGGAAGTTCGGGCTCCGGGATGTTGCCCGATAGGTCTGACCCGCTGCCTGATTCTAGGTTCCAGTCTTGGGCGATGTCCTTTCGTAAACGGGTATCCGACTCGGAGAGCTCTGGAATCCGGACATAGTTTGTCCTCAAGATGGAGGAAAAATTGCCGCATTGTTCCTCCACCACCTCTATCTGATGGGTGACCGGCGGAGAGTTAATCTACCTTTGGTCGAGTTTAAGCCCAATCCGATCATAGTCCGTAGCGACTCCCAAAGCGGCAATGCGATCCAAGAGCTCTTTTAGGGAAGAGATCTCCATTGGATCCATCTGCTCGGCAAATTCTGAGCCGACGTGGAGGCTGTTTTTGATGACCCGAGAAGTCATCATCGCTGCAGCAGCCGAACATGCGGTCATAATGAAACCGCCTAGTCAGAGAGTTTGGCCGACAGCTAGGGCTCCCCCAGAGGTAACGCTGTCCTTGACAACGAGACGAGACATCCTTCCTTATGGTGGCGGCACAGTGGAACTCTCAATGAAAGCACCAATGTCGGTGTCAAAACCGGCGGATCTCGGGTAGGGAGTCCCGAACTGTGCGTCTAACGCGGATGGTAATAGGAGGCAAGGGACACAATGTTTACCTAGGTTCGGGCCCTCACGGTGGAGGTAATACCCTACTTCCTGCTTGATTGATCTTGATGATATGAGTAGTACAAGAGTTGATCTACCACGAGATCGTAGAGGCTAAACCCTAGAAGCTAGCCTATGGTATGTAGGGATGGCAATTTTATCCATGGATCTGGATACCCATGGATACCCGACCCGGTTGGGCAAGGGTATGGAGCACATTTCTGCCCATGGGTCCATGGATATGGATACCCACGAATAGATGGGTTGGGCACGGTTATAGTTTGTGCTCCATGGATATCCAATGGATACTCGTATGACATGTGGCGCCATATGCCAGTGACAGTAGAAAGAACGAATCAGTGGGAAATGGCAGGCAATATGCAACTAGTGTCATAAGCTATATGCTGCAGAATCAACATCTTGTATGTCACACTTAAGGACTCATCGTATTACTTGTTGCCTACTTATGCATGTAGCTTATGTTGACATTTTTGATTGAATGATGATGAGTTAATTTGATCTTTGGGAAGGCTTGATGGTGACTTTTCTATGCACATAGAGCTCCATGGGTATGTGGGTATCCAGCGGGTTTGGGCATGGGCACAAGTTGTGCCCATGGATAATTTGGTGGATGGGCAGAGGGTAGGAAGATGGGTCATGGGTTGGATTTGGACCAGCTCCACCCGCTCCAAACCCGACCCATTGCCATCCCTAATGGTATGATTGTTGTTGTCCTACGGACTAAACCCTCCGGTTTATATAGACAACGGAGGGGGCTAGGGTTACACAGAGTCGGTTACAATGGGAGGAGATCTACATATCCGTGTCACCAAGCTTGCCTTCCATGCCAAGGAGAGTCCCATCCGGACACGAGACGAAGTCTTCAATCTTGTATCTTGATAGTCCAATAGTCCGGCCAAAGGATATAGTCTGGCTGTCCGGATACCCCCTAATCCATGACTCCCTCATCCGTCGTCTAAAGTTCCAAAATGAAATTCAGCATTTTCGGAGCCTATTCTATTCTGCCGCAGCCACCGGTGCTGAGCAACAAACCATTCATTTTTGCGAAGTAAATGTAGGGCAAACCTCATTACTTTCAGCACCCTTGCTCTGACAACAAAGAACCTGGCAAATATAATCTCCGATGAGGTCCCTCGATAGGAGTTGAAAGTAATTTCCGAGAGATGCATATCTAGGCATTCGACATGATTGTTATATTGTATCACATTATCCACCAATGGGCCTAATCTTATCTGCAAAAGAAGAAAACGTGTTAGTGCCTACATGCAGTTTTGAACACTACTACATGCCTATTTGGTTTGCAGGATTTGTAAAATGCACTAACATGCCATCTTCGATCTGACATGATTAACATGGGCATTTTATTACAATCTGGAAAATGTAGCCTTCTTCACAAGAGGTTGGAGTGGTTGAAAAGTTCCCTAAGAAAACTAGTACATATGAATCCAAAGGAGAAATGCTTATGGATTGTAACCATGTGGATCAAGCAACCAATATGGGGAGGACATGTATGTACTGAAATCCTCCAAAAGAATCCTTCAGAAATCGTAGTACATTGTCATTGTAAACTTGGAAAAAGGTGTCACAAATTGAACTCCCTTATGGTTAACATTTAACAGGAAAGGAACATCACCTCGATATATTGCTTCTCCAGGCACAAAAAGCATATCAAGAATCTAACAACTTGCTCCAGGTTGTGGCCGATAGATTCTAGTGCCAAGACCTTCATTGTGTGTAGTTACGGGGTCAAGCTTGTCGGAATCATTTTCTAGATGACAGACGAACATACATATGCAAATTTGGAAATAATTTTAATTTGTAGAAGGAGAGCTAGAAGACGGCTGTTGTACCTGAACGGGTGTGGATCCAATAACAAGTTCAGAGTATTTGTCAGACGAGTAGCCCACCACTGTCAATTTCGGTGCAGAAATAACATTGATTCTTGTTGGACCTTCTTGATCAACTACAAGTAATCTCTGAAGTGCAGGTGTGTCCTCAATGACCATACCATAGTACACATCTTGTGATGTCTTCTTGCCGCACCAACAACACACATAATAGTCCAGACAGTCATGGAGGTGATGTGGAAGCTACTCAACCCATTGATCGCCTTAAGACGAAGGTACTCGAGTGTAGTACAGACACAGAGCAGGCGCTCCATGTCACTGTTTGGGAGGCAGATGAAGACGAGCTCGAGGTGCTTCAGTCATGGCAGAATAAGAGCGGGCGCACCATTAAGGGGGGGGATGGCAGTTCCTGAACTTGGCGACGCGCAGCGTGGGCGCGAGGTGGAGCGCAGAAGTTGGCAGCGAGCGCATATGCCCATCATCAAAAGTGAGCTCCTCGAGCTGATCTAGGGTGGGGGATCGAAACCAGTCATCAAGTTTGGCTCGGTCCTTGCCGTTGGAATGGAACTTGCCCATTCTAAGGCCTCTGGTTGGGCCAAGGTGACTGTCGAGGATCTTGGAGAGCGCATCCAAGCTTTTGCGATAGCCATGGCAGAGCTCGTGGGTGTCGATGAGGTCAAGAGGGGTGGAGTTCCATAGGGGGCGCCACCGCCAGGAAAGGACGGTTGTCCGCGCCCCATATTTGATTGAGAAAAGGGAGATGATGACTGTCAACATATCATCGGGGAGGCCGCTGATGAGGTCTAGTCCTGCTGGAGCCGCTTGCGGTTCTTGCTCGCCCCGCCTTCGCTTGTTGGCAGCCCCGTTCTCCACCTCCGGAGTCTCCTTGTCAGCGGCGCTTTCTAATGGAAGTGGGAGTATAGTGAATATTTAGTTAAAATAGGGCAATAGAAAAGTGTATTGGTAACTAGAAGTTATTAGGTAGGAATATAGTAAGAAAATGGAATAATAATTGGTTGCTTAAATACTACTCAATTCATTTGATATTGCTGGGTATGTCAACATGCTGATACTTGAAAAGAAAACTTACTTCGAACAAAGTCTGGACGGATGATATCATCAGGGAAGTTAGCATATATCTCATGACCAGGCTCTTTTATGTGCAGTGCAATTTTAGTGTCAGCTTTCAGTACATAAAAATTAGAAATTTCTTTCCAAAGGCCAGTGCCAAAATAGGATTCACCATGTTCATCAAGTCTTATAGTAGCGTCGATCGTAAAACCATGGTTTGTGTTCAGTATGACATCCTTGTAGTCTTGATTTATGTAAAGGGAAAGATTGTGCACTACAGATTCTATTACATAGCAAGGGGCGCGCTGCAGAAAATGATAGGATTGTTAAAGAAAATATGGTAACATGCAAATATGGGCCCAAATTTAAAGAACTGTACAACAGTTGAAATCGAAGGACAAAAGTCTATAATTAAATAGATAGAGTAAACATGATGTCATGGAAATATGAGAGTAATTGAAAGAACAATACATCATTAATTTGCCTAATATAGAAAGAAGAGGGGGAAAATCCCCTTTGACGTATATGGTGCATGTGGTACCTTTTATCCAAATGTAGTAATATTTAGTATATGTTCAGGAAAGTAGGCCATGCCAACCAATTTAGGGTGAGATTGAACATACCGCCCGCATCCTCAAGTCATGTGGTACGGTGAGATGGAATGTCTGGCGGAGGCCGCAAAGTCCTGATGTGTCCGCACACTATACACTCTATGAATGAAATAAAACCCTCAAATTAGCTCGAATAAAAATGAATTCATGGTGATTTCGACCGGGTGACTAAAGGAGGAAGATGAAATGGGATAAGAGATGAGATAATATCTCATTAAATCAGTTACTAATACGTCTCCAACGTATCTATAATTTTTTATTGTTCCATGCTATTATATATCAATGTAGGATGTTTTATATGCATTTATATGCTATTTTATATGATTTTTAGGACTAACCTATTAACCTAGAGCCCAGTGCCAGTTTCTGTTTTTTTCCTTGTTTTTGAGTATCGCAGAAAAGGAAAACCAAACGGAGTCCAATTGACCTGAAAAATTGATGGAGATTATTTTTGGACCAGAAGATGCCCACGGAGTATCGGAGATGGGCCAGAAGAGTCCCGAGGCACCCACGAGGGTGGGGCGCGCCCTACCCCCTGGGGGAGCCCCTACCTCGTGGCCACCTCGGAGACCCCCCTAACTTGTTCCCGACGCCAACACCTCTTATATATACCTAAACTTCCAGAACATAACCTAGATCGGGAGTTCCGCTGCCGCAAGCCTCTGCAGCCACCAAAAACCAATCGGGACCCTGTTCCGGCACCCTGCCGGAGGGGGGGGATCCCTCACTAGTGGCCATCTTCATTATCTCGGCTGTTGACGTTCTGGGAACGGGGGTCCCCAGACTTGCGTGCCTGCGGCCCATAGCGTGGCTAAGCCAGTAGGCCGTGCATCCCATATTCATCAACAAGGCGTCCAAGACCCTCGCGAGGCGGACGACGCAAGACCTCCTCAGGAGTGGCCTAGTCAGGAAGGCTCGCGAGGAGCGAAGATATAAGACGGGGCAAACCTCACGAGGCTCTCGTGACGTGAGCCATGACGATCGGCGCCAGGCGGGCGCCAGCACGCGCAGCGTCCTTGTTTCCTCTTTGGTGCTAAGGAGGCCAGCGCAGGTGAAGAGTACCGAGGCATCAGGCAAAGGTTTCCATATCAGTGCAACGAGACCAAGACTAGAAGGAAGGCAAGACGGAGGTCATCATGGAGCCCAAGACGGCGTCACCACCAGAGCTTTTGGCAGGCGAAGACCACTTTTGTCAGTATAGCTTGTACTAGCTATCCCCCTTCAGATTTGCTCGCCGTTGTAGGCTCCCTTCCCGCTCAATATTTGGGAAGAGGACCAGGGCCTATATAAGTAGAGCTAGCCACCACAGTCGGGGCATCGAGCAGTTCATCCAGCTCTCACCCACTAAGTCACCAAGCACAAGAACACCTCAACCTCAGGAGGTTGTTCCTTCCCTTGTACTGTTCTTCATCAGCCCAAGAGGCAATCCACCACCACACACTGGAGTAGGGTATTACAACACAACGGTGGCCCGAACCATTATAAATCTCGTGTCTCTATGTGTGGTGAGTTCGTCGAGTTTGTCCGCGAGATCTTAGCGAGCTAGGGCGTAGATCGGTAGGAGGGAAAGGCTTCACGCGCACCCGAGTGTTTGGACCTTAAGGGTTTGCCGGAACCCCACATCCGATATTTGGCGCGCCAGGTAGGGGTGCGTCATAGCTTCCCTTCCATCAGTTCGTCGCTCCGTCGCTCCGTCGTCTCCATGGAGGACGCTCGCCGTGCTCGAGCTAAGCGTCGGGCTGCCCTCACCGCCCGCGTTGCTCAGACAGCTCCCGTCGGCGGGTCACCTCGTCGTTCTCTGTCTCCCGCTGCCAATGCTGCCACCGGCCCAACGGGGAAGGAGCAGCAGGCGTCCCCGCTGCATCCATCGTTACGGCAGGACGGCCGCACCGCCACTCCATCTCTGACCCCGGCCGGTTCTTCGTCTCACGCACGCCGCGCTCCCATGGAGGCACGGGCCGCACTCCTTGCCGCAAACGAACTCCTGCGCTATCGCCCAGTCGATGACCTCTACGAGGAATGGCTCGACCGCATCACCGAGCTTGTCCGCGCCTTAGGGGGCTCTCTGGTGCCGTCCCTCTCTCTACCACACCCTCAGCCAGCCACGGGCGATGAGGCTCATGGCGCGCCTCCGCCACCTCTTCCCCAAGACGGTGCCTTGGCACCAAGGCACGCGGCCCCGCGGCGTGATCCACCACGCACGGTTCTCGCGTGCGAAGAAAGAAGCCGCCAAGAAATCCCTCGGCCGCAATAAGCTGCACCCGCGCTTCCCACGCCACCTCGTCAAGACCGCGCACCACCCATGGCGGAACCGCGCGGACCTTATCAAGACCAAGCTCCACCTCCGAAGCAGGCCCCGGCAACCACGGACGGCTGCCGCGCCTTCACCCCCGAGCTGCGTAGCATCGCCTGGCCAGGCAAGTTCAAGCCGGATCTGCCCCCTCGCTACGACGGCACCGCCGACCCCGCGGAGTTCCTGCAGCTCTATGAGCTGAGATCGAAGCGGCCAACGGAGATGAGAAAGTCATGGCAAACTGGTTTCCCATGGCTCTCAAGGATGGGCCCCGCTCCTGGCTCCTGAACCTGCAGCACGGCTCGATCTCCTCCTGGGATGAAATGCGCGACCGCTTCGTCGCCAACTTCTAGGGCACTCGCGACCGCCCGCCGGCCACGGGTGACCTGCACCGCATCAAGCAACAACCAGGAGAGACCCTTCAGAAGTACATCCAGTGCTTCAACAACACCCGCCTCAAGATCCCAAAGGTCACGGATGAGGCCATCATCTCTGCATTCTCCGACGGCGTCCGTGACGTCAAGATGAAGGAAGAGCTCGCTATCCACGAGGAGCTCTGCACCTCTCAGGAGCTGTTCAACCTGGCGGCCAAGTGCGCAAGAGCTGAGGAGGGGCGCCTCTCTCTCCTTGAGCTGCCAGCCGTGGGCGCAGAGGATAAGAAAGCCAAGGCCAAGGACGTGAAGCGCAAGGAAGCAGTAGTGCTAGCAGCGGAGCCCGACACCGAGCGGGGCAGAGATCAGCCCGAGTCGTCCAAGAACAGCCGACCGCTCTATGCCTTCCACAACCTGAACACCCACAAAACCAGCGACTATCAAGAGCTCAGAGCCATACGAGAAGGATGCTTCGGTCGACGCCCCGAGCGCAACGACCGGGGCTACGACCATGGAGGAGGACGTGGAGGCGGATGCTGGGACGACCGCGGCCCGCGCCAGGAGTGGCGCGACAGGCCTCGCGAGGACCACTGGTAGGGCCATCTCGCGAGGGTGCCTGGAGGGACCAGCCTCGTGAAGATCGCCCCCAAAGCATCGCCGGTCTTCCCCCACTGCCGCAATAGAGAAGGAACGATGACCACCGTCAGGATGAGGGGGCTGGGGGCTTCCAGGAGCCGCGTGCAATCGCCTGCATCTTGGGCGGCGCCCAGGCCCCAGCCTCTCAGCGCATCTTCAAACAGTTCGCTCGTGAGGTGAACGTGGTGCTCCCCAAGCTCGAGGCCACGCGCCTGCTCAAGTGGTCCCAATGCGGCATCACTTTCAACTCGGCAGATCAGCTCAAGTGCGCGGCCACTGCCAGCGCCCTCCCTATGTTGTGTTCCCCAATCATCAACAATGTGTAGGTCACCAAGACCCTCATCGATGGGGGCGCAGGGCTCAACGTCCTGTTCGTTGACACGTTCGACAACCTCCAAGTGCCATATGAGCAGCCCCAGCCTACCAAGCCTTTCTCGGGAGTGACAGACGGTTCCACCACACCAATAGGGCAGGTCTGCCTGCCAGTCACCTTCGGAGAGTGCAAGAACTACCGCACCTAGCTCATCGACTTCAATGTCGCACACATCCGCCTGCCGTACAACGCTATCCTCGGGTATCCAGCCCTGGCCAAGTTCATGGCAGTCACCCATCACGGCTACAACGTCCTCAAGATGGGAAGCGGTGGAATCATCACGGTCCGTTGTGAAGAAATAGACGCGGTGTGCTCCCTTGAACGCACCTTCCAGGCTGCAGCAATCGATGACCGTGACAGCAGAAGCGAGGGCCCTTCGGAGACCATACCCAAGAAGAAGCAGCCGCACCGCGCAGGACCTCAGGAGGATGGTGTCGCAGTAGGAGCCTCATCAGGATCAGCGTCCGTCCGAGGGGCGCCTCCCTCCATCGCATAGGAAGGCGCGCCCGGCGCCCTCCTCGGGCAGGGCTCGGGGCTCTCTTCTGGAGGGCCTCAGACCTTGCGAACCTCACGAGGGAGGCACTTGGGCACCACTTGGAGGCGTGTTTCGTGGCACGTTTCCCTCAGGAGAATACAGGGCAGGGAGTGCCCACCACTCAGGAGTTCATCTGCAAGACCACTCAGGAACTGCAAGACGCAAGAGCCATGCGCGGCGACAGCTGCTCACGAGGCGCAGCTCCCCATCCTGGCGAGGATGCTGGGTTGCGTGTCCGCATCGACGTCCCAGGCATTACTAGGAAAAGGCCTACTAGTGGCGCACCTTTTTTGCCTACTAATGGGGCACTACAGGTGCGCCACTAGCACCATGACATTAGAATTTTTTACTAATGGCGCACCACTGGTGCGCCATTAGCATCTGGTATACTAATGGCAGACCACGCAGTGCGCCATTAGTATAGCCCACGGTGCGCCATTAGTATGCCTCGCAGGGGGCCATATTTACCCATGTGCTTTGGCATACTAATGACGCACTGGTATGATGCGCCATTAGAGTCCTTTTTGCAGTGCGCCATTACTGTGATGAGTGGTGCGCCACTAGTATGAGTATTAGGGATTTTTTTTCCTGACATTTTCACAGGTTACAAAATATATTATTGGACAGAATATAGACATCACCACACAACAACAACTGATTCATCGAATACAATAGAAGATTAGTCTCCAAATACAATTCATCATAGTAGTCTCTGAATTGAAAAGGCCGAACAAAGATAGACATTACAAGTCTCGAGACCGCGAGTAGCGAGTTTGTCTTCACATTACAAGTCGATATCGATCATCTAAACTACCATCACATAGAAGAGAGCTGCGGTCATCACGATGAGCATCATCGCGATGAAACTGGTCTTCATCCGGTTCCTCCAACGCTCCCTCCTCTCTCCCGCTAGATAGCGTGCGTATCTAGATTCCGCCTCCGCCCTAGTGGTGTACCCTTTGTAACTGTTACCGCTGAAACGGTGAACCTGTCTCCGACACTCCCCCCAGTCGTCGTAGACTCTGGGAACCTTACCCTTGTACACGACATACGACGGCATCTCTATGAACTAGCAAAAAAACGTTACTAGCAATTCACAGACAATACATAAGGAATGTATAAGTATGCAACAAAAGGATCGGAAGAGAAAAGCAAGACATTAATAGCAGGATTCATGGTCCAACTAATAAATAGCATTGATTACATCTAAGTTGAACGACTGTACAAACCAAAGAGACATACAAGTTCATTAAAGTTTAATTAGAACATGAGCTAATCGATGTTTCAGAACTACACATAGCATCACTACTTTCGACTCGACTCAGGGACCGGAGCGTGGATGAAGCCGCCTTCTCTCATTATGGTCATGAAGTCGCGGGCGTTGTCAACCTGCATTTGTAGCGTTGTGTCTATATCACTGTTGGATGGTTGATATCTGAGGTAGAACTGCCCCGAGGTACGAAGGACATCTTGATGGATGATTTCTGCAAACTCCGACTAGATGCGAAAGAATTCTTGTCCGATGTCCGCGTCCTGGATTGTCGACAAGCGTGTGGCCCAGTTTTTGAGATCATTTGGTAGCAGAAGGTGATTATGGTCCCGTACGATCGCCCGCATGTGATGGAGGGCGTAGTAGGCATCCTTCAGACTGCCAGGTGTCTGCTTGACGCAGGGGAACGTCGTATTGTGGGTGAATATGTGCTTGTCGTACTTACGAATTGGCCTGTTGAAGGTGCCTCCAGATTGGGCATAGCTAGGGAGAACATCATCAAGAACTTTCTTGATATTTGTGTAGTCTTTCTTCGACTGGCGGTCCGAGTCGAAATACGTGGCCATGGAATATTTCAGGCTTCAGAGGATGAGTGTGCAATGTGTGTCACTGCACAAAACACGAAATGTTAGAAAAAAAGAATGATCGAAATCTAAGAAATCATATGTTATGGGGCGGTGAGGGGATGACTTACTCGGGAAAGTAAGGCACGAGGAAGATATCCTTATCTGGGTTTGCCAGAATGACGCCTTCGAGGTATGAAGTCACGACTTGCCGGTCCCTAGCGCTGCCCAAGATCTTGGCACGCATGTAGAAGGGGTCGACTATCACGATGTCCGGGGTCTTGTCTCTAATGATCCGCATCTCCATACTCGGTGAAAATAGCCGAACGAAGGTGTAGTGCAGCGGATGAAGGTTAAACATAGCGAAGATGTCATCAAACCGCAGGACGATCGGACCCCCAATGGCGTTATCCACAAAGCCCTTGCCCTCTGGCACCTTGGCCACGAAAACCGGGTATGCCACATCATTCTCGGTGAGACGCCGCTTCTCCAAAGAAAGAACACTGTCATGCAGACTCCGCATAGCACCGGTTGCAGCATTGAGCAGATTAGTCGGTAGCATCGGCCTACCTGCCACATGAACCCTCCTCGAGATATCCTTAGGTGAAGGTGGACCGTCCCGAGCACGGATCGTACTCGGCGCCGGCTGGCTCGCACCCTTGTTACTCTTTCTTTTCCATCCCTTCTTCTTCTGCTGTATTGGGATCGAGTTGTTCTCACAGACCGCCTTCTTGAGTGTGTTGGGGCTGATAATATTTTGCACCTCCACTATCTGAGGCTCGGTGAAGGCAGCAGCTAGAGGCGTCTCCTGAGAACTGAATGCCAGACGACGCCTGTTGCAATTGGGTTTCTCCGTGGTACCAGCTAGATTGCGATCGTCTTATGTAGGGTTGGGTTCTTGAGAAGGAGATCCTAAGAATTCATCATCGTACCCATGTTCGGCAAAGTGCTTATCGATGTTGGAAAATGTACCATCGTCGTTGTCGTTGTCGACCGGATCCTGTGCCATATGCATGTTCGGATCCTGTGCCATAGGGATGTCCGGCATGTCCGGTAGCATTGCGGCGGTCTTGCCATGGCTTGGCGCCGGCATGACTAGCGGTGTTGTCTTTGGGGTGGTGTCCCCCGCCCCCAAACGAATCTGGCTCTTCGGCCAAAGCAGGGGCCAGCTTACGCAGACGCTGAGGGTCATCACATCATCTTCGTCAACCCCGGCGGGTCAAATCGGAGGTAACAACTCATCGTAGCCTGGCAACACCCGAACCAGTTTAACCCTATACATGGTGGGTGGCATCGGATTACCGTGGAACACGGGTTTGCCCGGTTGAACGATTCTGCCCTTGGCGACATCGACCAACTCGTCGTTCACAAAGTGCAGGAGAGTGCACAGAATGTCGGCGGCGCCCTGCGAAAACATGTAGGGCGTCAGGGATGCCCTGTCAAAGGCAAGGAGATGAAGTCCTCGGCCGAGAGGCTTAATTAGTTACCGTGATGGCGTCGAGCTCGGCTAATGTCGAGGCACCGCCAACAGCGGGCGTGCAATTGACGGAGGGGCCGCTTGCTGCCGAGGTGCCGGTCGGCGTACACCTGGGTGCATTAAGCTCCAATGCCTATGCCGGCGTCGGAAACACCAATACCGCCTCCGCCGAAGACACCAATGGCGCCTCCTGTGTGTTGTGCGAGTTGCTGGCCGTGAAGCTGGGAATCGGGGGCGGCCCCTATTGGCCGCCCGCAATCCACGTCGTCAGCCCATAAATCAAGGTAGGCACAATGGCGGTGAACGTCGATCCCAGTTGTTGTTGCACTTGCTCTTGGACAATCTCCGGAATCCGCGCCACTTGTGCCTTGAGTTCTTGAACCTCGTGCGACTGGCTTCCCGAGCTGGTCTTTCTCTCCTTCCGCCCACCAGCGTTATAGTATGACGACCATTTTGTGGACAAGCCTTTGCCGGCCACACGACCAGCTGACGACGGCTTACTGAGCTTATCCTTGTTTTTCATTACGTTCAACGCCCTATTTAGAGTGTTCTCCCAAGGGGTGCTCTGAGCCGACCCCGCGCTACTGCTTTTAGTCTCCTCCGGAAGGAATGTGAACCATTTAGAAATTTGGCTTCATTAATTAGAATGCAACCATATGGAGCTAATTACGCGGGGGTGTATTCCTTACCAGAACAAGCTCAAGCGCCCTGGTCTTCAGATCCATGGTAAGCTCCTGTGTTACCGGGTCCTCCTTGTACTGGGCCCTGACATAGTTCCTGGTCTGCTTGTCACGGTATTTATCAAAGCGGGGCGGTAGGCCTTGCTCGGCACGCTCCGTGTCCTCCTTGTCCCATATAGGCTCCGCCACTCTGTAACCGCCGGGACCAATTTTGTGTTCCCCTAAGTTCAACTCCCGCATTTCTTTCCCCCACTGACTTTATTCGGAGGTTGCACTGCTCATGCACTTGATCTTGAACTCCTTATAGTCATCTTCGCTGATCGAAGGATTTTTTGCCTTGATCTTCTGATAACTATCACCTTTGTCAATCATTCTCTTCACCACGCTTCTCCAAGTAGACAGGGTCCTGCTAATCCACGTGAGGGCGGCACTGTTCACTTTATTCCCTGAGAGGCGTGTGTTTTCAAAGCCAGCAGGGAACTTGTATCATTCATGCAGCTTCGTGAAGAGGAGGTTGCGCAAATTCCCTCGGTCCTTATGCCTTAGGTTCTCGGTGTTGATAGAGACGGTGCTCCGGAGAATGCACCCGAGCTGAACCGAGTACCCCTTGACTATTTCTTTGGGTGCCGTTGGATGCCCGTCGGAGTTCACTTTAGTAAATTCCTCCTTGACGGTGCCGAGCACGTTCGAGCGCCGGTCCTTCCGTTGCCTCTTCGATTGGCTGCCATCTGTGCGCGCGTTGCCATCATCAGTGGTGGCATCCTCGGCGGCACCATCAGTGGTGTCATCCCCGACGCCACTAGGGGTTGTGTAGTCAGGATCGGTGTCTTCCACGGTGTCCTCATAGCGGTGAGGTTCTTCCTCCATCTCCTGGGACATCTCCCAGAATTGCTTGCCCGAACCGCCGGCCTCATTGTTGTGGGCCATGTTTCGCTCTAAATAGGAAAAAAGTTTGGTCAAAAAGTTGGTTATTGTCAAGGAACAAGATCATGGTCTCATCATTTAGGGTTTGTCGACACTAAGGCATCCTAAAAGATAAGCTTTTATCATTTAGGGTTTGTCGACGCCGAGGCACCCTAAAAGCCTAAGCTTTCATCATTTAGGTTTTTATCGACACCGAGGCACCCTAAAAGCCAAGGTTTTATCATTTAGGGTTTGTCGACGCTGAGGCCCATGCATAACACAAGAGGCAGTTGATCCTACTTAATTAAGTACTAAGATACCCCAGCCCATGCATTAGTCACAAGTACCCCATATGTCCTATTTTTAGCAAAGTCATGCTAAAATTCACGGAAAATCTCAGCATGACCTTTGCTGAAAATAGGACATATGAAGTACCCGAATTTGCTAGAACGGAAGTTAATCAACATTCCGGCAAACTCAAGGGCCTCTCGGGGTACCTGAAAAGCATCACGACACGATGGTCGGAGACAAAACCCAGCAAACTAGCACCACAATGTGCCTCTACTTTCATATGGATGAAAAGGCCACATACCATATGGTCCTCTGCTTTCATATGGACAAAAATCAGCTCACCTTATGTGAGCTTCCATTCCAGATCTAATAGGTCACCCAACAAAAAATCATGAATAGTTTAGCAAGTTTGTACCCTCAAGAATGAACATATAGCAATATTTGTTGTCCCCCCATAACATACGGAAATCTAGCTGAAGAAGAGCGGAAATCTACACTCTGGAGCAAACACACATTTACACAAAGTTCACGACAAACAACCAACTCATACCCCTAGAACAACAGAGCAAATTCCACTACTAACACCACTAAAATTCTTATATGTAATTACACTGTATATTCACTTTAAAATTATAGAGAGATTAATCTGAAATTACAACAAAAAGATTACAGCTAAAGAAGTAATTACAACAAGAATACTCTGTAATTACATCAAAGATTACATTAAACAATGAAATTGAAGTGCACTGCAATTACAATGAGATTGCATTGGAAGTACACTGGAACAAACGAAGACTAAACCACTGAATTACAGTCAAAATGCACTCAAATAACAGTGCAATTACATATAATATTTACACTAAAACACACTAAGAATGCACTGACAACACACAGTAATTACACTACCATAGTGCAGATAAAATCCACTAAAAATTACACTGAAAACTAGAACCTACATGATAATTAACAGGTAACTTAAATGTGATTTGGAACCCTAAATGAGCATACAACTACAGAGCAATAATAGAAAGTGTGCTGCCTATTCAAACAAAGAAACAAAACACTACTTGAAACTCTAACCGAAAGAAACTGAAAATACAACTTCATAAAATGGCGAGGCGATCTAACACCTACAACAGGGCACTTCCAGGGTGTTCTGCGGTGTCCCATTGTGAACCAATTGATCATTTGCACATACATATACAAACGAACCGAGCCAGCCGATTCAAGGCAAAGATGCCCTAATCCAAATGGCCATACATAGTAGATGAATCCCCTATAGCAGATTAATCACTCCTGAAGCCCAATCCAAGTGCACGAACAGGACAGACCACATACATCAAACACAAACATCAACATGACAGTCATCTAGTGCTCCAAGTGCATTGCCAGACCACTTCCACTTGTAATCATCAGGAGGTTGAACCAAAGGATGAGGAAACTTAATGAACTCCCCAGTTAGAGAAAGAATGGCTGTTAAGACATCAGAAAAATACCTACTAATAGTCTCTAAAAACCGCTTGTAAGAACCACGCAGCAACCTCATTTTGAGACCATGTCCAACTACCAACCTCATTTTGATACACTGTCATAGAGTCGACACTTCTCATGCAAGATGGTGCACAAGGCATGGAAGTTCTGCTTAGTTAAACACAATGCATATGCGAAACCAAATCTAATTGATCTCACATGATTCTACTACATTGCAATTATCTAAATGTAAGATGTTGTGCACACAATAAAACATGCATAGCATACAAGAAGACATCAGTAAAGAATTTGCAGAAGTTTGGATCAAGAATTACCTTCAACCCGGGAGAAGAACACCACTGCAATCTGGGAGAAGATTACCACTGCAACCACCAGTACACCATAGCAATCTCGGGCAGAACAACATGTCAACCTGCGAAATAGAAACCAGCAGAGGATCAGGGTTCATGTCGAGCTGCTCGAATGGAGATGGGGCTCTGTACTGCGATATGCTACCGCAAGACCACATGATTCAAAATACCTTCAACCTGGGAGAACAACACCACTACAACCAATAGTACAGCTTGGCAATCTCGGACAGAACAGTAGCTAAACCTGAAAAAACAAACATCAGAGGGTCAGGGTTCATGTCAAGCAGCTCGAATGGAGAGGAGGTGGAGATAGGGCTCGGGAGGAGACGGGGACAAGTACTAGGTCATAGGAAAGGGACGGAGATGGGGAGTTAGCAGGAGGCAGAGGTCCGAGACGACGGCAGCGCCGAGCAGCCCGCCACGGACGCTGCGATGGGGATTAGTGGTGGGGTGGGAGGGAGGCGGGGGGGGGGGGGGGGGCGACCCTGGTCCAGGACAGAGGGGGAAGGACGAGATGAGAGCGGCGTGGGGTGGGGAAGATGGCCGGAGAGAGAGGTGCCAGCAAGGAGATGGACGGCATGACCTAGTCGGGTAAAGTAGCGCGAGGGGAGGGGTCTGGCGCCGACGCCGAGGTGCGGGGACGGCGATGGCCGCGGCTAATACGGCAGCGAGGCTTGGGATCTGGCGGAGAAGGCGAGTGGGGGAGAGGGCGAGAGGGCGATCACGGTGGCGCGGCTATGGCGTCGGGGGACGACGACCGGGCGGCGGAAGGAGGGGGCGCGCGTGAGGGTGTGGCGAGGGGGGGGGGACTGGATCTGGCGAGGGAGGAACGAAGGGATCAGGCGAATTAGCTAGCGGGGAAGATTACTAAGTATGTTTTTTATAGCAATGGCGCACCCCCGAGCGGTGCGCCATAAGTAATCTTTTTTTAGATAGCAATGGCGCACCACCCAGCGGTGCGCCATAAGTAACTTTTTTTGCATAGCAATGGCGCACCAGCCAGCGGTGCGCCATAAGTAATTTATTATTATTATTATTTGTTGCATCTAATAATTTTTTAAAAAATGAATATGAATATGAAAAAGTAATAAATTTTCATAAAAATAGTAATATTTTTTAAAAAATATCATCAAATTTGTTATTTGAAAATATTTATGAATATTTGGAAATATCATCAAATTTTTTATTTGAAAATATAATCAATTTTTTTTGGATTTTTAGTTGCATTCATTTGTGACGGTGGAGCAGGGAAGGGTGCGGGGGGTCGTCGGTGGCGGTGGAGCGGGGGAGGGTGCGGGGGTTCTGAGCGGGGGAGGGTGCGGGGGGTCCTCGGCGCCGGTGGAGCGGGGGAGGGTGCGGGGGGTCGTCAGCGGCGGTGGAGCGGGGGAGGGTGCGGTGGGTCGTCGGCGGCGATGGAGCAGGGGAGGGTGCGGGGGGTCGGCGGCGGCGGTGGAGCGGGGGAGGGTGCGGGGGGTGCTCGGCGGCGAGGGGGATCTGGCGAGGGGGGATAGCGATCGAGATGGAGGGGGATCGAGATCGAGTGTCCTCATGAATATTCAATATTTTTTCATATTGAATATGAAAAAATATCATCAAATTTGAAAAAATATTCATGAATTCAAAAAGTGCCCATGAAATTTAAAAATATTCATGAGTTCAAAAAGTGCCCATGAAATACAATCGAGAAATGAAGACTACGATTTAAATACAATCGATCTTAGCTAGCTATCTTTTCAATCTTGCCCTTCTTTTTCGCAAATGGAGTTCTTCTGTGGAACAGACGTCCTTTAGGTAGGGTGGACCTGCTTCTTCTTGTGGTGTATGGCACGTGTATGGCACTTCATCATCGTCGTCATGTTCCATCTTCGGGTCGCCGTACTTGTCGAAGTCTTGCTCATTGGCGACTCCATCCATTCCGATGATCTTCCTTTTGCCTCTCCTCACGACAACACGACTGGGCTTTGACGGGTTGGTAATGAAGAAGCATTGGTCCACTTGGGAAGCCACTACCCATGGCTCATTTTTCACGGTGATGTTTGCGCCCGCGGTCTTGGATTTGGCTTCGGGTATAACCATGGTGGCGAAATACCGGTCTTCTTTTAGGACGCTCTTGGCCCATCTGACACGGAACATCGGGACCTTCTCTCCAGCGTAGCTCAGCTCCCATATCTCCTCGATCCTTCCGTAGTATCTGTCCTTGTCGTTACCGGTGTAGGATTCCATCATTACCCCGGAGTTCTGATAACCATCACTCTTCATGTCCTTGTCCTCGGTGTAGAATGTGTAGCCGTTGATATCGTACGCCTCATAGGTCATCAGGTTGTGCTTGGCGCCCTGTGACAAGGCGAATATGAGTTGTTCTTCCGCAGAAGAATCCTCATGTAAAGGGTACAACAGAAGCTTCTGCTTGAACCAACACGTGAAACATGAGTTGTGCTCTTTGATTATATCTCCGTCCGTCCTCTGTTGGCCTCGGTCATTGTACGTCTTCTCAATAAAGGTTTTGTGCTCTACCACCCAAGGATCGACCACGTCTATGTGTGTAGAGCGACTAGGTTTTCTCTTTCAAAGTCGGCGAGTCGACCCTCGAAGTCGACATGCATTTCGCGGCAACCCTTGCGGTGACCCCATCCAGCGAGCCTGCCGAGGTGCCTCTTGATGGGCAGACCAACGGGGTTCTCGATGGCTAGATAATTCGTGCAAGTGGAGATGCACTCTTCGGTCAGAAAGCCCCTGGCTATGCTTCCCTCTGGACGTGACATGTTGCCAATGTATCCTTTGATGACACCATTCATCCTTTCGAACGGCATCATGCTGTGCAGGAACGTCGGCCCGAGTTGGATGATATCCTCCACGATATGGACCAGCAGATGCATCATAACATCAAAGAATGCGGGCGGGAAGTACATCTCAAGCTCGCATAGTATCACCACGATCTCTTCCTATAGCCTTCTAAGTTGCCTCACGCCAACCGATTTCCGAGAGATGACGTCGAAAAAGTTGCATAGGCCAAATAGTGTTTCTCGGACGTGCGCGTCCATGATCCCACGGATTGCAACTGGAAATATCTGCGTCATCAGCATGTGACAGTCGTGAGACTTCATCCCGCTGAACTTCTGCTTCGCTGGGTCTAGGTATCTGCTTATCTTCCCCGTGTAATTGTAAGGAAATTTTACTCCTACAAGGCAGGTGAAAAACTTTCGATCTCCTCCTGACTTAGATTGAAGCACGCGGGAGGGTAGTCATTTCCGGTCTTCTTGGCCTTTTTGCCTTTGCGACGACTTTCCGTGTCCTGCTTCGCCTCATCATCATCATCATCATTAGCGTGAAGCTCCTCCCTGATGCCCATTGTTTTCAAGTCTGCCCTTGCTTTCGGCCCATCTTTGGTCCTCTCTGGCATGTTGAGCAGGGTACCAAGTAGACTCTCGCACACGTTCTTTGTGATATGCATGACATCAAGGCTGTGAGGCACACGGTGGATCTTCCAGTACGGCAAGTCCCAGAAAACAGACCTCGTTTTCCATACCTTCAGCAGCGGCTCTGGCGCCTTTCGCTTCTTTCCCGGCTCTGGCGCCTTTTGCTTCTTTCCCGGCAGTGGGCAATATTTCCAATTTTTCAACAGCTCGTCTATTCCCTCGCCGCTCCTCGTACGCAGGCGTCTTCGGGGTTCGGTTTCACCATCGAACAGATTCTTGCGTTTTCTCCATGGGTCATCGTCGCGAAGCCACCTTCGATGTCCCATGAACATGGTTTTTGAAGACCCGGGATCTCTATCTAGCTGGCGATACGTTGTGTCATCCATGCACCTAACGCATCCATAAAATCCGTGGACCACCTGCCCCGCGAGATATCCTTAACCGAGATAGTCGTGCACCGTCGTGAGTAGTGCAGCTCTCATAGGGAAATATTCTTTCTCTGCGGCGTCCCACGTATTGGCTGGCGTTTTCCACAGCGTGTCTAGCTCCTCTTTCAGCAGCCCCAGATACAGAATGATGTCGTTCCCTGGTTGTTTCGGCCCTTCAATTAGCATACTCATGTGAATGTACTTCCTCTTCATGCACAACCAAGGGGAAGGTTGTACATCCACACAAACACAGGCCAGGTGCTATCTGTGCTTCTCTGGCTGCCAAACAGAATGACTCCATTGGTGCTCGCGCCCAGCACGTTGTTCCTTGGATCATCCCCAAATTCTGGGTGTTCGAAGTTCAACGCTTGCCACTGGCTCGCATCCTTAGGGTGACTCATCATCTTGTCTTTTTTATTTATCTCCGGATCATTTCCGTCATCTTCTCGCTTCTTCTCCTCCCTATCCGCGTGCAAACGTAGGAGCTTTGTTAGCTTAGTGTGACACCCTCGATTCAATCGTACACTAATCATACACGCAAATGTGTACGATCAAGATCAAGGACTCACGGGAAGATATCACAACACAACTCTAGACACCAATTAAAATAATACAAGCTTTATATTACAAGCTAGGGGCCTCGAGGGCTCGAATACATAAGCTCGAAAACACAAGAGTCAGCGGAATCAACAATATCTGAGCACAGACATGAGTTAGACAAGTTTGCCTTAAGAAGGCTAACACAAAAGCAACAATGATCGAAAAGGCAAGGCCTCCTGTCCGGGAGCCTCCTAACTACTCCTGGTCGTCGGCGGTCTCCACGTAGTAGTAGGCATCAACGGTGGCATATGGCTCCTGGGCTCCGACATCTGGTTGCAGCAACCGGAAAGAAGAAGAAAGGGGGAAAAGGGAGTAGCAAAGCAACCGTGAGTACTCATCGAAAGTACTCGCAAGCAAGGATCTACACTACATATGCAACGTTATCAAAGGAAGGCTGCATATGTGGACTGGGCTGTAGAAATGCCAGAATAGAGAGAAGGCCTAGTCCTATCGAAGACTAGCATCTTCTGGAAAAATCACCATCTTGCAGCAACAGGAGGGAGTATAGTAGCACAAAGTAAAGTAGTAGTGTTATCAACCTTGGCCAGAGATCCTTTCTCGACTCCCTGCGAGAAAGCAATCCCAGAGCCATACTATCCAGTTATCATCACAATCCAATTCTCAACACCATCTAGTTCTCATCACAAGTATCTAGTTCTAGTTGTATCGATCGGGATACAACTCCAAGTGTCCGTTACCGTAGGACAGGCTATCGATATATGTTTTCTTCCCTGCAGGGGTGCACCAACTTACCCACCACGCTCGATTAACTCCGGCCGGACACACTTTCCTGGGTCATGCCCGGCTTCGGCCAAACAATACGCCACAACCCGACCTAGGCTTAATAGCGAGGCCAACACGCCGGACTAAACCAATGCCCCCAGGGGTCATGGGCCATCTCCCCGGGAACTCCTGCATGTTGCGAACGCGGCCGGTGAGCAAACCTAGCTACCTCCTTCAACAAGGCAGGCGCTTACGCAGTCCAACCCGTCGCGCGCCGCTCAGTCGCTGACGTCTATTAAGCTTTGGCTGATGCATACGACGCATAACGCCCATACTATGCCCACGTGATGGTTAGTGCTATCAGGCCAGAGGCCCCTCGGATCAAATATCCAAATCATAGTGGATTAGGAACGCGCGGTAACAAGCAGAGACTCACGAAAGATGTGACCCCATTGCCCCGTCTCGAGGACTTGCGGCAAGGGCTAGGAATGCCCGGCCACACCTCGTAATTATCTCGCGGGCACCTTCCAGGTCCGCCCGACTCCACATCACTCGCAATTAAGCTCGCGCGGGTACCCCTCAGGGTCGACCCGTCTTTCCAAGTGACAGTGGTAAAGTGCAAGTATCCGTGTGTCCAAACATCAAGGGGAAAACCCGAGGAATCACCCCCGATGAATTCCACTAGATGTAATCATCAAGGTGAACGTAAGAGGAATCACCCCCGAGGTTCACACTTGAGGGGTTGCACGACAGAGTCGTATCGGAAGTGGTTAAGGAGGAAATCACCCTCGATGACCATGACCGAATGACTACACTATAGGGTTAACATCAGAAGTGTTGAAGAGGTTTCACCCTCGGCACTCGATAGTAACCCAGTAGTGTCGAGCAACTAAGGGGAAAGTGATGTGCGGTGTCGGGGCCTGGTCTTCGATCCCGTTGATCGGGTCTTCGATGATGAAGCAGGGTTAACAGGGACAAGGTGGGGGTCACTGATGGATCACTAACCAACCTATACTAAGCAGTTTAGGATAAGCAGGTAGGTAAGAAAGAGCAGGATACAAAAGAAGGCTATGCATCAGAATAGGAGCAAACAATAACAGTAGCAAAATCTAATACAAGCATGAGAGAATGGAATGGGCGATATCGGAATGATCAAAGGGGGGGCTTGCCTGGTTGCTCTGGCAAGTAGGGGTCGTCGGTGACGTAGTTGATCACAGGGGCAGCATCAGTCTCGGGGTCTACCGGAGAGAAGAGGGGGAAGAAACAATAAATATTAAGCAAACAAAGCATCACAAGCATAACATGATGATAAGCAGAACTAGGGTCGACCTAACGTAGTACTACACGTTGTAGACGCAGGGGATAAAACATCCGAGGATGAATTCCCGGCGTTAGGCGGATTCCGGACAAAGGAAAAGAGGGGGAAAGTTCCATGTTCAGCATGCGAGGGGCATGTGACAGATGAACGGACTGCGTATTCGGATTCGTTGGATTTTTCTAAGCAACTTTCATGTAGAAAACATTTTCATCCGAGTTACGGTTTATTTACTAAGAATTTCTAAAGGTTTAAACATTTCTGAAATTATTTAAATTAACAGAAATAACAGAAAAGGAATATGACGTCAGCATGACATGGAGATGACGTCAGCAGTCAACAGCCGCACTGACCAGGTCAAACCTGGCCAGTGGGCCCACATGTCAGCCTCTGTTAGAAAACAGAGTCTATATAAATTAATCCGAGGTTAAAATAGCTACTGGGCCCCACATGTCAGTCTCTAAATAGAAACTAATTAGGTTTTAGTTAATAAAACGTTTGTTAAACTAATTACGCGGTGGGGCCCGCATGTCAGCGTCACTGG
Organism: Aegilops umbellulata; assembly: GCA_032464435.1. Classification (NCBI taxonomy): domain Eukaryota; kingdom Viridiplantae; phylum Streptophyta; class Magnoliopsida; order Poales; family Poaceae; genus Aegilops; species Aegilops umbellulata. The sequence continues at coordinate 281,121,872 of CP136057.1, forward strand.
GCTGCCCAGTCAGCACGTTGACTGGGTCAACCCAGTCAACGGGGCCCGTGGGGCCCGACGTCAGTGACCCGGAGGTGGGCCTGGCCATGCCACGTCGACGGGCGGCGCCGGAACAGCTCCGGCGAGCCTCTACTGCGGCGGAGCACACCGGCGAGCGTCGGAAAACGCGTACAAGGGCTCGTTTTGCGCGCGGTCAGGTGCTTCCGAACGGGAACTCCGCCTCGCATCAAATGGTGGTGGTGGCATGGCCGGACTGGGCCGGAATCGTCGGCGACGATGACAACGGACGGCGACGGCTTTCGGGCGGTCAACGAGGTTAAGCAACGGGCGTCGGCTCCGGGCGTTGCTGGGCTCTCCCGAACGAGCGGAGCGAGCTACGCCGTCCTGTGGTGGCGGTGAGGCCGGAGGAGGCCCGTAGAGACGGCGACGAGCGGTGAGGGCGGCGATCGGAATCAGGCAAGGTAGGGGGCGACGCTGTGGGGCAAGAAGAGGTGCGTGCGTGTGCGCATTCGAGTCCTAGGAGCGCCAGGAGGTCGCTGCAGGGCTCGGGCATGCGTGAAACTGACCCTAGCCTCGACGGCGACGGGCGGGCGGCGGTGAGCTTTGGCCATGGCGGAGCTGGCAGCAGCAGCAGCAGCTCGAGGGGGGAATGGAGGGGAAAGAAGGCGGAGCTCACCGGGAAGGCACACGGAGGCCCGGTTGTGCCTTAGGAGCAGCAGGGCGGCGTTGTTCATCGGAGAAGCGCCGGCGGTCATGGATGAAGACGGACTCGATCCTGAGGCTGCAGTGGCGTAGAGCTCGAGCTCGGGGTCGGGGAGGTCACAGCTAAGCTCGGCGGAGCTCGTGGACGAGCTTGCGAGGCGCGGGGAGCCTTGTGGCCACGCGAGTGGCGAGGCGACGACGACGGCCGTGGAGACCATGGTGGGCGAGGAGACAGCAGTGCGAGAGGAGGAGCAGAAAAATATCTGGGGGCTGCCCAGGGCATCGGCGCTGGCGTCCTTATCGTCTCCGCTGTGACTGTAGCGACACGGGACATCGAGTGGGTGCTCTCGCGATGGCGAACCGGCTCGGCCGGGCTCAACAGGTGAAGGGGAGAGGAGGAGGCGCGGGAGGCAGGTGGGCCGGGCCAGCTAGGCCTGTCCCTGTGGCCTTAGGACCAGGGGCAGGGGGGTCTTTTCCCTTTCTTTTTATTACTTCTGCTCTTTTCTTTTTACAGAAAATGCTTTGCAATATTATAGTTGCCAAAAGGACTCTGTAAAATGTGGGACTGTCGGTGTACAAAAAGGGGGTACACTTTTTGTAGCCCTATAACTGTGCACGGGCAGTCTAAGCCACGGGCGCCGCCACACCGAGCACGGCAAGGGAGGTAAGCCAAGGTAAGGCCGAAGCTGAAGAGAAGCAGAACAACGCCAAGACCAAGACCACAAAGAGCAAAGGGGACAGAGCAGACCCCCCGGCAAGATCCTTGCCGGGGGGGGGGGGGGGGCAGCTTTCGCTAACCCGGCAAGATCCTTGCCGTGGCAGCTTGCCCCACACCTATGGAGCGAAGTCACCCTCGAGTCCACTGCCCCCATGGGGCAAGGATTCGGGAGACATCCCCGTGGTGGCATGCAGATCTTTGTGAAGACATTCAAGATCAGATACCCACTTAAGAAGGAGATGATCCTTGGTGGGATCCCAGCCAAGGAGGACCACAAGGCCCCCGGCAAGAGCCTTGCCGGGGATGACAGTGGGCGCCACGGCAAGACCCTTGCCGGGGCCCCGGCAAGGCCCTTGCCAAGGACGCCCGTGGTTCAACCATCAGGCCTGCACCAGTCGCACCCCCACCGCTGTTCGCATGCAGCTGCCGACCCAACCAGTTGGGCAGGCACCTGCGTGGCGGCGAACAGATCTTCGTGGAGACCCACCACTGCGCCACCTCAGCTGCCTGCCTGCCTACATGGCACCACAAGCACCGCTGGCCAGGGCGCGTGTCGACGCAAGAGGGAGCGGCGACGGACGAGACGAGGCTCTCCCCCGGCCCCGATAAAGCAAGGACACCTAAGCAAGGTGCATTAAATGCGCCTTGTCATGTAATGCAGGGGATAACCTCGCATTACTGTACCCTTTCCACCTCCTGTGTGCCACTCTGGCAACCACTTTCCTATAAAAGGAGGCCCGAGGCGACCAGGAGGAGGATTCGGCTTTTTGGAGCTCTTGATGCCCATTGCTAGCTCAAGAACACAGATAAACAAGCCACCAAAGCAGGAGTAGGGTTTTACGCATCCTCGCGGCCCGAACCTGGATAAAGGACCCGTGTGCTCTCTGTTTGATCCGCTCTTCTCGTGACCCCATGCCCCGCAACCGTAGTAGGGATTCTTGTGATCCCATAGGTGTCGTTTCCCACCGACATCTTTGGGCGCTAGGTAGGGGGTAGCGCAGTTGTGAGAATCGGCTTTAGCAGTTAGTTCGACGATCCTTCATCGTCATGGCGCCCAAGAAGAAGACGACGGTGGCGGTTGGCCCGTCGGAAGCCGGACATCCCGTCCCGACGCGGGCGAGCAGCGGACCGGTCGCGGAAAGGACCCGGGGCGCCGTTCGTGAACACCAACACCGTCCGAGCAGCTAGAGTTTGGGAGGCGCGATGTTCGTGCGCCTGGTAACGGGCTGCACACCGCCAAATCCCAAGACAGAGCCAGACCCTCTGCGGGTGGCGTGGGGCCTTCCAAGATCGCTGCCACCCCGCCCGAAGGCGACGCGAGGGCTTCCCAGACTCCCACGCCGGCGCCGACGGCGCGCTCCTCTCAAGCGGCGCGCGACGAACGGCGTAATCACACCGAAGACCCCGGGCATCGCCGCGGGAAGAGCCCGGAGCGCCCCTCCAGGGATGTAGAAGACCTGCCCACTCGCTGAGGCGCTGGCGAAGATGGCATGCCACCGCGGGGTCGTGATAGAGCTCCTTCTGACATGGTCAGAAGTCGAAGCGCATCGTGATCCGTGCAGGTTTCGCTGCCACCAACGCCAGCAGAAGCTCTGGCGCGCGCAGTTGCTCCTCGATTTCCCTCCCACTACGGGGAAACTCGACGAATGGAGAGCCACTATCCGAAGCCATGTTGTGGTGGCCAACAAAGATGAACCGAGTCCGGTGGAGCCCCCGGGTTGACGCTCCGACGGAGTCCCACACACCAGTGGCAGGAGAGCCGGCGGCGCTGCGACCACGGTGCACTCGCCCCCTCCTTGCCCGGCGCCGCGGACGCTGGCCCGTCATGACGTCATGGGCGACGAAATCTCCATAGCGTCGTCCGACCCGCGGACCCACTGTGACCAGCGCCAAGTCCTTTGGGAACGAGAACATGAAGACGCTCAAACCACTATCGAGCGCCGGGGCGGAGTGCGCCACCAATCAGACAGGCGAGCAGGGCCTGCTGTGAACCACCCGGCACCGGAGAGCCCTGGAGGCCTACCTTATGAGGTAGGCTGTCCGACTTTTACCCGTTAGCTGCGGCAGTTCCAGTGGCCCACTCACCGCACTTTCAAACCTGACGTGGGCGAAAAGTACAGCGGCAAGACCCACCCATCCGAGTTCCTCAGCATTTACACCATCGCGATGCAAGCTGCCGGAGCCCGCGATGATAAGGTGCTTGCGAATTACTTTCCATTGGCTCTTAAACCCAACACCATGTCATGGTTGATGCACTTGCCGATAGACTCCATTTCCTCCTGGTCGGATTTGTGCCATGAGTTCGTGGGCGCCTTTACTAGAGGCCACCAAGCCCATGGCCAGGCGAGCGACCTGCACGTCATTCTACAGAAGGGAGGCGAGAGTCTCCGCAAGTATATACAGAGGTTCAGCCGGATACAGTACAATATCCCTGATGTTCACCCTGCCGCCATCATCAGCGCGTTTCATCAGAACGTGCGTAACCGCAAGATGCGCGAAGAGCTGGCGATGAACAAGGTGAAAGATGTAGCATAACTCTATGTTCTTGCTGACAGATGTGCCCGGGCTGAAGAGGGAAGGAAGTACCCCGGCGAAGATGCCGGCGTGGAAACCGACTCCTCAGATGAGGATATTGCCACCCCGGCGAAGAAAGGCCAGCGCCGCAACAGGAAGCGCAAAGGGAAAGCCATGCTTGCCGTCGAGGGATCTGATGACACCGGGTCCACCAAGAAAACCAAGGCAGATGACCCCGGCAAGGAAATTGCCGGATGTGTCGCCTGCCGGGCCTTGGCGGCTGCCGAGAAGTCAGGAAATTCCGACAAGTGGTACTGCAAGATGCATCGCACCAAAGGCCATGCTCTCCAAGACTGCCGACAGGTTGAGCTCCTCGCTGAGAAGCAGAGGGTTGAATATGAGAGGCGGGACAAGGAGAAGGGCCAAGACGGTGCTGAGGTGTCCGGCAAGAAGCGTGACGGCCAGGCGGGCCGTCGCGGCAAGGATAAACAACAGGAGAGGCCCGTCCGGGGCCGTGACAGAAAGCCAAAAGACGACGATCATGAAGAGGACGACGAATCCGGCGACCAAGAGTTTCAGAAAGCTACAGAGGCCATGTGCGTCGAAGGCGGCGCCTCGCTGCATACTTCTCACTGCCGGCTTAAACAGTGGGCGCGAGAGATTACAGCGGCAGAGCCGTCGTTTGATGCCCAAAGGCCGCTGAAGTGGTCTAGCGCACCTATCATCTTTGACACTGAGGATCACCCTGATCGCACTACTGCGGTCGGGATCTTGCCATTGTTGGTTTCACCAACAATACGCAACCTCAAGGTGACAAAGATGCTAGTCGATGGCGGGGCCAGTCTAAACTTAATCTCGCCTGCCGTGATCGAGAAACTGTAGATTCCTGACGGAGACCTCAAAGAGATGGGCACGTTTCAAGGGGTCAACTGGGAAGAAGCCAACCCAAGGGAAAGGTCACGCTGCCCGTGACTTTTGGAAGCGACCTGAACTTCAGGACGGAGAGGATTGTGTTTGATGTTGCCAAGATCCCCTTGCCCTACAATGGGATCCTTGGCCGCCCAGCGCTGGCCAAGTTCATGGCGGCGTCACACTACGCATACAACACCCTGAAGATGCCAGGGCCCGTGACGATCATCACCATCCCCTCCGACAAGAAAGATGCGCTGATTTGCGCTGACCAACTATACCAACAAGCAATTGCAGCAACTGCCGCCACTAGGGCACTTGCTCCTGCCGCTGGGGCCCCGGGAGGGAAGAAGAAGAAGAAGACCGGTGAGACCTCGGACACCCACTCCAAGAAGCGCACCTCTTCGGAGTGTAGCGCTGTCGTCGAGGACGTGCGAGAGAGCTCCACCGGCGGGAACAAGAAGTCCAGGGCCATACCTCCGGGAACCAAGAAGGTTTCCGTCAATGAGGATAGCGTGGGAGGAGCTTTCACCGTAAGCTCCACCCTTGACGACAAATAGGAAGACGCGCTCGTCACCTTCCTGCGGGCGAATGTCGATGTGTTTGCATGGCAAGCTTCCGACATCCCCGGCGTTCCCAGGGAGGTGATTGAGCACCACCTTGCTGTCTGTCCTCATGCGCGGCCGGTCAAGCAGAAGGTCAGAAAGCAAGCTTTGGAACGACAAGAGTTCATCACAGAAGAGATCCGAAAAATGGAAGCAGCGGGTTTGGTAAGAGGAGTGCTCCATCCAACGTGGTTGGCCAATCCGGACATAGTGCGCAAGGAAAATGTGAAGTGAAGGCTGTGTATTGATTACACAAATATCAATAAGGCTTGTCCTAAAGACCCCTTCACGTTGCCGCGCATCGACCAGATTGTTGACTCCACGGCTGGGTGTGATCTGTTGTCATTCCTCGACGCCTACTCTGGCTACCACCAGATCTTCATGACAAGAGAAGACGAAGAGAAAACAGCATTCATCACCCCATGTGGTACGTATTGTTTCATGCGGATGCCTTTCGGGTTGAAGAGTGCTGGTTCGACGTTTGCAAGGGCGGTCTAGATTGGTTTTGGACCCCAGCTCCATTGAAATATGGAAGCTTATATGGATGACATAGTGGTCAAAACCAAGGACAGGGCAACTCTCATACCAGATTTGCAAGAAACATTTGCAAACCTGCGCAAGATCAATCTCAAGATGAACCCTGAGAAGTGTGTCTTCGGCATCCCATCCGGCAAGCTTCTCGGGTTCTTCGTGTCACAGCATGGGATAGAGGCCAATCCGGACAAGATCAAAGCTATAGAGCAGATTGAAGCGCCCAAGCGAATCAAGGATGTGCGTCGGCTTGCTGGTTGCATCGCCGCCATGGGCAGGTTCATTTCCAAGTCTGCCGAGCGCGCCCTTCCCTTTTTCAAGATCCTGAAAAAGGCGGGCCCAATGGAGTGGACGCCAGAAGCCGAGGCAGCGTTGCAAGATTTGAAGAAGTACCTCTCCTCTGCACCGATACTAGTTGCGCCCAGGCCGCAGGAGCCATTGATGCTATACCTAGCGGCAACGAACCAGGTGGTCAGCGCTGCACTAGTAGCGCAGAGAGAGGTTGACGATGAGGTGATAGCAGCGACAGAGCCCGACACCACCAATGCGGAGATGACACAGCCGGTCGAAGTGTCGCCGAAGAAGAAAATAATGCAGCACCTGGTCTACTTTGTTAGCTCCCTCCTGCAGGGGGCTAGATCAAGGTACTCGGGCGTGCAAAAACTGCTCTTCGGCCTTCTTATGGCCTCGAGGAAGCTGCGTCACTACTTACAGGCACACGAGATCACTGTCGTCACTCGCCTCCCTCTGCGACGGATATTTCACAATCCAGATGCGACGGGGAGGATTGTGGAATGGGCACTGGAGCTGTCCAGCTTTGGCCTCAAGTTTGAAAGTACTTCGACGATCCAGAGCCGAGTCCTGGCGGAGTTCATTGCAGAGTGGACTGCAACACCTGACGAAGAAGCCCAAGGGACTGCTCTCCCCGGCAAGGAGGCAAGGTTCAATTGGATCATGTACTTTGATGGAGCTTTCTCCCTACAAGGTGCCGGGGCTGGCGTACTGCTTGTCGCCCCCACCGGAGAGCACCTCAAGTACGTGATCCAGATGCACTTCCCCAGGGAGGTGTCAACAAACAATATGGCAGAGTACAGAGGGCTGCTTGTCGGCCTTAGGATCGCGGCGGACCTAGGAATCAAGAAGCTCATCGTCAGGGGTGACTCGCAGCTTGTCGTCAAGCAAGTCAACAAGGATTACCAGAGCCCGTTGATGAAGGCCTACGTTGATGAAGTGGGAAAGCTGGAAGTGCGTTTTGACGGTATACAGGCTGAATACGTTCCCCGAGCGGAGAACGATATCGCCGATTACCTGTCAAAATGTGCTGCCCTCAAGCTACCTGTGGAACCAGGTACCTTTGTGCTTCAGCTAACTCAGCCATCCTTTGATCCATCAACAGAGCAGAACAAGAGGAGGAAATCAGGGCCCGACAAGTACTTTCCCGCCGAGCTCCCCGGAGCCGCCGACAAGGATGTTGCCGGGGACGCTGAGCCCGCCACGGGACGGCTAGCTCCGGCGGAGCATCAAGCTCTTGCCGTCGAGACAGCCGCCCCTATAGCGGAAGAAATACCTTTAGTCCTCGCCGTCAAGCCCCAGGCTCCAGCGTGGGCACAGCATACCGTCCGATTCCTCCAAACAGGGGAACTTCCTGAGGAGCAGGAAGAAGCGAAAAAAGTAGCCCGTAGCTCTACCATGTACCAGCTCGTCGGTGACGTCCTGTACAAGAAGAGTCCGAATGGTATGAAATTGAAGTGTATCCCTCGAGAGGAAGGACTGGAGCTGTTGGCAGAGATACACGGAGGCATATGTGGATCCCACATCAGGTCAAGGGCCCTTGCCGTCAAGGCATTCCGACAAGGTTTCTTCTCGCCCACCGCCCTCCAGGATGCGACGACACTAGTCACCAGGTATGAAGCGTGTCAGTTCCATTCAAAGAAGCTTCATCAGCCAGCTCAAGCCCTTCAAACCATTCCTCTCTCTTGGCCCTTCTCGGTATGGGGGCTCGACATACTGGGCCCTTTCCCCCACGCTGTCGGGGGCTTTGAGTACTTGTATGTTGCAATCGACAAGTTCACAAAGTGGCCGGAGGTGGAAGCAGTGAGGAAGGTCATAGCTCAGTCAGCCGTCAAGTTCTTCAAGGGGCTAGTGTGCCGTTTCGGTGTACCCAACAAGGTCATCACCGACAACGGCACACAGTTCACAAGCCACACCTTCATGCAATATACTCAAGACCTCGGCAGCAAAGTCTGTTTCACTTCCGTTGCTCACCCGCGAAGCAATGGTCAAGCTGAGAGGGCAAATGCTGAAGTGCTGCGGGGCTTAAGGACCAAGACCTTTGACAGGCTACACAAGAGCTGGATTGATGAGTTGCCGACGGTTCTTTGGTCGATCAGGACGATGCCAAATCGAGCCACCGGCCAGACACCCTTTGCCCTGGTATATGGGGCAGAAGCAGTTATCCCCACTGAACTCATATACGGGTCACCTCGAATGCTCGCTTATGATGAGCTTGAGCAAGAGCAACTGCGGCAAGATGAAGCACTGCTCCTTGAGGAAGATCGTCTTCGGGCGGCTATGAGAGCAGCACGCTACCAGCAAGCCTTGCGCCGCTACCATAGCCGCAAGGTTCGTGCCCGAAGCCTTGAGGAAGGCGACCTTGTCCTTCGGCGCGTTCAATCGGCCAAGAATTCCAACAAGTTGACGCCAAAGTGGGAAGGCCCTTATCGGGTAAAACGAGTCACCAGGCCCGGCACAGTCCGCCTGGAGACCGAAGATGCCGTTCCGGTGAGTAATTCCTGGAACATTGAGCATCTTCGCAAGTTTTACCCGTGAGGCGCGGTTTGTCGGGCCCCCCGGCAAGCCACCTTTTGTACAAGCATTGCCGATGATGCATGTAACCCTTTGTACAAAGCCAGGCGCAGACCCTGAGCATAAATAAATGAAGCGCTGGTGCCCTAAGTTATAGCATGCATGCTAGGTCGAGTCTCGTCCTTGGTTAGGGTTGATAGTGCTTAGCGGCGACTAACCCCTAGCTTAGAGGTCGAGTGTGCGACCCTTTGCCATTCTTTCGTCTTCTTTGGTTCGTAGGACTCACAGATATCCTTGCCGGATCACTTATGGATGAAAGAAAGAAGGAGGACAGACCAGCATCTAGACCCCGGCCAGCTAGTATTACCGGGGGCTGCAAGCGCAAAGATTCACCCACGGCAAACCAGAGTTGCCGGGGGCTACAGCTTCAGATAAGTTCTTCATCCCTTATCATGCATTCCCTCATGGACTGAGGTATGTGAAACCTCGTTTTTCCTAAAAGCTACCGTACTCCCATAACTCTAGGCCCTAGGGCTCATTCCTGGGGCCAGGTTTGATCGTAGTCGCGGCAGCGAAAGGATGAAACGAGGAGCCTGAACCCGCCTCATCCATGCCTCCGCCAAAGGCATGAGAAAGGTCGAGTGAAGTGGGGAGACGGCAAGGCCTGTTGCCGGGCAAGGAAATGTTTATCTTAAAGATATCAAGGATTTACTCCTTGTCGTGGGTTATACCCACAAACAAATGACCCGACAAGCATCCCTTTTTCATTAAAAACATTCCACTCAGGTACAGTCCATAGGGAATGAAAAACATGAATGATGGGATTACAAGTTTTAAATTCAGCTAAGGCCCGAAGGCTTACAAACTAAAAAGAGATAAGGTGCCCGTAATCCCTTTCTTGTCCCTCTCCTCAGGAGGCAGGTCAAGGAGGCGAAAAGGATAAAAGAAGCACCTAGGCGAGGTACGAGCGGCAGAAGGCAACAGGAAAACATCCCGGCGGCCACTTCCACGGGGGGCTGGTGATGATGATGATGGTAGAAGAGCTGGAAGACGAGGTGGCAAGGCCGACAATACGCGACGAAGGCGTCGATGCCCGCGTACTCCGAGCCGACGACCCGCCATCCGCCTTCTTCGCCCTCCCGCACTTCCTACGCCAGCCACACAAGGAGACGACCACGAGGAGTTGGTGGGGGCTCGGTGCAGATGCTGCTGCCAACATCGCCCCAGGACCACGGGACCGACGTCTAGTCGGACCCATCATCCTGTCTCCTACCACCCTCGTCGCCGCTGTCGCTGTCCTCCTCGTCACTCTCACCTGAGGAGGAATCTTCATCGTCGGAGGAGCTCTCCACGCAGCACTTCAGGCAAGTTCCAAAATCGCCGAAGACCTTGACGGAGGGAAGGCCGCCCTCCATCAGCTTAAAATGGAGAGTGAACCCCTCCGCCAGGCGGTGGATATAAGCAAATGTATTCCATCCCCGACAAAGATACATTACGTGAGGAGCGGGGAAGTCGACGCGGACCCGCGTGCCGCCGATCCCACAACCCCTCATGTGCAGCCGCAATGATTCCGGTGGATCCAGCTCCATCTCCCGCGCGAATGGGGTCGGGAGACGAAGGCGACGGCGAGGCGGCCGGCGCAGCCTGACGAAGAACTCACAAGGGTCATCCCCAACATGGCCCTCCATGGGGGGAGGAACTGCTGGCTGAGGCAAGGCCGGCGCGCCGCCCCGTCCTCCTCTTCCCCGAGCGCCTCGGCCTCGCCCACGGCCTCGCCCCCTCCCCCTTCCCCTTGCTGCTGGCTCTGCCACCGCGGGTGTAGGAGAAGGAGGGACGCGTTGTCGAGCGGCAACCCGCGCCGCCACTGTTGAAGGACCAGGGTTCCCTCTCTCCATGGCGGATGGAAGGGGGGAGCAGAAGCTGAAGGAAGAAGGAGATGAAGGAATGCGGGACGCCATCCCCCCTCCCGCTCATTATAAAGGAACGGGGTGGGGGCTCGGCCGCCCCGCTCCACCAATCAAGACGCGGAAGGCGCAGGGAACTGGGACCGACCCGCTGCCCCAGCCCGCGGCGGCCCAGTTTCCCGCCTCCACCGATCGCCACCCCAAATGCATGGGAGCCACGTGGCAGGCGTGCAGGACCGAGGCGACGGGTGAGGCGACCTCTCCCCACCCCGTGATTGCAGGGAGTGGACGCCTTGAAGACCACGCCTCGGCCCCGTTCAGTAAATGGGCCGCGCTTCCACGCCTCCCTCCGTTTATGGGGAAGGCGCGAATCGCCCCCTTTACTACGACGTGACGCATGCGTGTAGAGCTCAGCCCCACGCATGCCGCCCACGTCACGCACGCCTCCCCATGCCGCGCCACGCGTGGGAAGCACAACGCGCGAAGGAACTTACCGCGGTAAAAACCGCCTCGCCTGCCCGCGCACCGTTTTTTGGGCCTAGCCCAACAACGCGTTGCGCTTATGTGTGGCCTAGGCCCGGGGGCTCCTGTCGGTGCACAAAAAGGGGGGTACACTTTTTGTACCCCTATAACTGTGCACGGGCAGTCTGAGCCACGGGCGTCGCCACACCGAGTACAGCAAGGGAGGTAAGCCAAGGTAATGCCGAAGCTGAAGAGAAGCAGAACGAAGCCAAGACCAAGACCACAAAGAGAAAAGGGGATAGAGGAGGCCCCCCAGGCAAGATCCTTGCCGGGGGGCAGCTTTAGCTAACCCGGCAAGATCCTTGCCATGGCAGCTCGCCCCACACCTACGGAGCGAAGTCACCCTCGAGTCCACTGCCCCCATGGGGCAAGGATTCAGGAGACATCCCCGTGGTGGCATGCAGATCTTTGTGAAGACATTCAAGATCAGATACCCACTTAAGAAGGAGATGATCCTTGGCGGGATCCCAGCCAAGGAGGACCACAAGGCCCCCGGCAAGAGCCTTGCCGGGGATCACAGCGGGCGCCACGGCAAGACCCTTGCCAAGGACGCCCGTGGGGCCACCATCAGGCCCGCACCAGTCGCACCCCCACTGCCGTTCGCATGCAGCTGCCGACCCAACCAGTTGGGTATGCACCTGCGTGGCGGCGAATAGATCTTCGTGGAGACCCACCACTGCGCCACCTCAGCTGCCTGCCTGCCTACATGGCACCACAAGCACCGCTGGCCAGGGCGCATGTCGACGCAAGAGGGAGCGGCGATGAACGAGACGAGGCTCTCCCCCATCCCCGATAAAGGAAGGACACCTAAGCAAGGCGCATTAAATGCGCCTTGTCATGTAATGCGAGGGATAACCTCGCATTACTGTACCCTTTACACCTCCTGTGTGCCACTGTGGCAACCCCTTTCCTATACAAGGAGCCCGAGGCGACCAGGAGGAGGATTCGACTTTTTGGAGCTCTTGACGCCCATTGCTAGCTCAAGAACACAGATAAACAATCCACCATAGCAGGAGTAGGGTTTTACGCATCCTCGCGGCCAATAGTTGGCACTGCCACAAAAGATTGTGAGGCTTTTGAAAATGGTTTGCAACTTTTATACATTAAAAAGGAATTTAATCTATTGTTATAGCCACTGATTTAAATAGCTTAGTGCACTTAAACACTTTGCAAAAATGTTGGTTCACTACCAATATTAGTTATGGATTATTTGGCACATGAAGAACATTTTAGTTTTCATGTCTAACAAATATGAATTTTTGACTTTAGATTGGATTTGAAATTGAATTGTGATTTGGATCAAGTGAAGATTAGCAACAGTAACATGATGACATGGCACCATTAACAGGGACTACTGTAGCATGACACTAGGGGTCTTACAAATCTCCTCCACTACAAGAAATCTCGTCCTGAGATTTAAGTGGGGAAGTAAAGAGTACCTTCGAGAGAACTGACCCTTATAGGGTTAATTATCTGGTGAACAATTCAGGGAATGAGGCAGAAGTATCTCTCGAGTTGAAACTTAATAAAACATCGAGAGCAAGTATGGAGGTATAATAGAAAGTTTCAAGCGAATGGAGAAATGATTGATACCTCAACAGAGTGTGAGAAAGGGGTTCAGAGCATCGGGAATAGATCATCTCTCATAAGGTGGCTCTTGACATGATACGAAGCCAAATGCAAGAATATTTCAGAATCAAGGCTATACAAGAGAGTCAGGTTTCGATCGTGTGGAACTGTGGGTTATGGGCCCACCATGTGGGTTAAAAGCAGGAAGGCGCTAACATCTTGAACGGTCATGATAGCAAGGCAGGTCAGAGGATAGCCTGTTAGTTATGTCGGCAACAACGTTGGTACCAAGGGTGTGGGACGAAGAGAACCATTTTCCCTCTCGTTAATTCGAGGCGGACCAACAGGCAAAGTTCTCGTCCATCGGTGATACCGAAAAGTCAGCAACATTAGTAACAGGGTCACACTGACAAGGTTGTACACCGGGGTGTTTTATAAGCAGGGATTTATTGCTGCTTATATCATATATATCACAAGAAAGATTAATCAAACATTGGAAATGAAGAAGGTGAATATTAATTTAATCAGAACAATGGAAAGGAAAATGTGTTTACACAGAAATATCACGAGTGTAAACTTCCCAAGGACCCGCAGAGGATGATATCCATGACAGTTTAGTAAGTACATTAACATTTAGATAAAGGGCAGAGGAAATTCATGACTTTACCCATACAACAATGTTTGGATATGTGATCAAGAAACATTTAGCATCGCGCCTCCAATGTTCCTTTTGATGATCGGAATACCACACTCATGCTTTGGGGTAGCAACGACATGGTTAGTAGGTAAAGTTCAGACTTTGGAAACACCAAGTTCCATCGGGAATTTTTAGAACATCTCATGCAATTTTACCAGGAAAAAGATGAGAATGTGGCCGATGGGTTCAGCAGCAATCCATCGACATGTCACAAAGTATGTATTTCCAAAATTTATATGAACAAGTTTTTTTTTGGGGGGGGGGAGACAAGAATGTTGCCGATGATAACACAAATTATCAAGGGGTAAGGATGGTATTTCTCACCATGATTTCGACTAATATCCCAGAAGAGCTCAGAATGTTAATGATGATCACGACATATTTGTCGAGAGCTTTCATGAAGATGTAATCAATCGGCGATGACATCAAGTCAGAAGAGTGATGAAGTGAAAGGTTATTGGAACCACGTGTACGACACAAACCCGAAACCAAGCTTGTTGTTCAAGGCGAAATGATATGACAAGGAAGAGTGACGTAAGCTTAGCTCCGTCGAAAATTGTGCTCTGGGAAGGACCAGGTAGCACAGTTAAAATTTAGCACGATAATGATATAGTTGATCAGGCTAGGAATGACTTGAAGGATTATTAAACTTGCAAGCAATGAAAATTACTTACAGTTATAGCATCAGAGTGCGAATATCAATTCACTTATCGGTGTTCTCGAGTGGAATAACTCAGAACCCGGGGGAAATCTGAAATCGGTGAGAAGCAATACTAGATGAAGACTCATAGGAGGCAACATAGTTCTTTGTTATTCTCGAGGTACCGGAGGGTAATAATCGAAGGAAGATCAAAATAGAGGTTGCGTAGATGCATTGATCTGTAGAACACAAGTGTTTTAACTTGTCCGAGGAATGGAATTAAAGGGGAACAATCATGTTTAGTACGACGGTTGCAAAGGACCAAACACAGATACCAGATGAACTTATAACAAGGGGATTATTATTCTCACAAGAAGCTTCCATGATAAGTGCCACATCGGGTCCATGGGCATGAACACAAACTTCAAGGTCGACTCCCACTTCTTCAATGCATAACCTTTCATTCACTCCTCGTTTTCGAAGAAATTGTAGTGCTGAAGATTTATCTAGTGAAGCACCAGAAGAGTATGACTCGCATAACTTTCGAGTTCACACAAATTAGGAAAAGCATAGGTTCAACCCATCAGGACATTTTTACGAAGCTATACAACACAACAACAGGAGCGATGGGTACACGCTTGAAAGCAAAGGGCTGGTGATACAGAGTAGATGATACAATTGGCCAGAGGCATTTTGTATCACGGGAAAGTCATCAATGATTTAAAATATGAAGGAGCTGCCGGATAGTAATCCACCAAAAGATCAGGTGGTCCGTAAAGGATCTGATGTGAATATCGGTACTCAACTAGAAGAAGAAGGGATGCAAACGAATCGGTTTATGGAAACATCTGAACAATTCAATGCTTGGGTACAAAGGAATTACGATTTCAATACGAAGGATCAGAAGCAGGGGCTCTGATCAAAAGATGAGTAAGTTGAATAGACTTAGAGGTGCACCCGATCAAATCTTGACTGGGCAAGAACTAGCTCATAATCGGCGCGATGTCGGAGCCGGAAGAAAATTTCCAAGGATTAATTGATGATTGCGAGTATTCGCTCACACGTTGAGTCCATAGGAACAGAATGACTACCACAAAGAATTTTAAAGAATATTGCTAGACATATGGAATTAATCCTAATGCAAGCAGGCAAGGAGAATCAAGAGCAATAGGCTGCAGAGGATTTTCGGAAGATCACATAGTATTTCCAAGTAGTTTGGAAAGCATATGAACAACTGGGGGTGAACGGGTTCAGTGAATTATCCATAGTGCAAAAAGAAGCCGCAAAGAAGAAGGCGCAAAGGATTCTCGAAACAACGGAGGGTACATCTTGTAATAATAGGAGCAACTGGATATGAAGGTACAAGCGGCAAGGATGTTATTCAGGGGGGATTTTCTATGGTCAAGAACTGCAAGGCAGTCGGCACAGGGTCTCGAGAAACATCGAGGAGTATCTGCAGAATCTTCTGGCGAAGCAAGCGATCATCGGTAATAAGGGGATCTCCGGGAGGAAGTAGTTACGAGATCCTAATGTTAGAGTTAGCAAAATTGTTTAACCTGAATGGAAGAGAGAGCAGAGTCCCAGAGCATAGACGAGGAATAAAAGATCCTAATACCACCCAATTGGCGACGGGGGCCCGTAAGCCACACAGCCAAGTTAGTAAAACGGTTTTCGGTTTCTAGACTCCACTTCGGCCAAGGAGTTGGAAAGGGGGATCCTACAGGCAGTCGGCTCTGATACCGACTTGTGGCGCCCTTGATTCAATCATACACTGATCATACACGCAAATGTGTACGATCAAGATCAAGGACTCATGGGAAGATATCACAACACAACTCTAGACACCAATTAAAATAATACAAGCTTTATATTACAAGCCAGGGGCCTCGAGGGCTCGAGTACATAAGCTCGAAAACACAAGAGTCAGCGGAAGCAACAATATATGAGCACAGACATGAGTTAGACAAGTTTGCCTTAAGAAGGCTAGCACAAAAGCAACAATGCTCGAAAAGGCAAGGCCTCCTACCTGGGAGCCTCCTAACTACTCCTGGTCGTCGGAGGTCTCCACGTAGTAGTAGGCATCAACGGTGGCATCTGGCTCCTGGGCTCCGACATCTGGTTGCAGCAACTGGAAAGAAGAAGAAAGGGGGAAAAGGGGGTAGCAAAGCAACCGTGAGTTCTCATCCAAAGTACTCGCAAGCAAGGATCTACACTACATATGCAACATTATCAAAGGAAGGCTGTATATGTGGACTGGGCTACAGAAATGCCAGAATAGAGAGAAGGCCTAGTCCTATCGAAGACTAGCATCTTCTGGAAAATCACAATCTTGCAGCAACAGGAGGGAGTACAGTAGCATAAAGTAAAGTAGAAGTGTTATCTACCTCGGCCAGAGATCCTTTCTCGACACCGTGCGAGAAAGCAATCCCAGAGCCATACTATCCAGTTATCATCACAATCCAATTATCATCACCATCCAGTTCTCATCACAAGTATCCAGTTCTAGTTGTATCGATCGGGATACAACTCCAAGTGTCCGTTACCGTAGGACAGACTATCGATAGATGTTTTCTTCCATGCAGGGGTGCACCAACTTACCCACCACGCTCGATTAACTCCGGTCGGACACACATTCCTGGGTCATGCCCGGCCTCGGCCAAACAATACGCCGCAACCCGGCCTAGGCTTAATAGAGAGGCCAACACGCCGGACTAAACCTATGCCCCCAGGGGTCATGGGCCATCTCCCCGGGAACTCCTGCACGTTGCGAACGCGGCCGGTGAGCACACCTAGCTACCTCCTTCAACAAGGCAGGCGCTTACGCAGTCCAATCCGGCGCGCGCCGCTCAGTCGCTGACGTCTATTAAGCTTCGGCTGATGCATACGACGCAGAACGCCCATACTATGCACACGTGATGGTTAGTGCTATCAGGCCAGAGGCCCCTTGGATCAAATATCCAAATCGTAGTAGATTAGGATCGCGCGGTAACAAGCAGAGACTCACGAAAGATGTGACCCCGTTGCCCTATCTCGAGGACTTGCGGCAAGGGCTAGGAATGCCCGGCCACGCCTCGTAATTATCTCGCGGGCACCTGCAGGTCTGCCCGACTCCACATCACTCGCAATTAAGCTTACGCGGGTACCCCTCAAGGTCGACCCGTCTCTCCAAGTAACAGTGGTAAAGTCCAAGTATCCGTGTGTCCAAACATCAAGGGGAAATCCCAATGAATTCCACTAGATGTAATCATCAAGGTGAACGTAAGAGGAATCACCCCCAAGGTTCACACTTGAGGGGTTGCACGACAGAGTCGTATCGGAAGTGGTTAAGGAGGAAATCACCCTCGATGACCACGACCGAATGACTACACTATAGGGTTAACATCAGAAGTGCTGAAGAGGTTTCACCCTCGGCACTCGATAGTTACCCAGTAGTGTCGAGCAACTAAGGGGAAAGTGATGTGCGGTGTCGGGGCCTGGTCTTCGATCCCGTTGATCGGGTCTTCGATGATGAAGCAGGGGCAACAGGGACATGGTGGGGGTCCCTGATGGATCACTAACCAACCTATTCTAAGTAGTTTAGGATAAGCAGGTAGGTAACAAAGAGTAGGATACAAAAGTAGGCTATGCATCAGAATAGGAGCAAACAATAACAGTAGCAAAATCTAATGCAAGCATGAGAGAATGGAATGGGCAATATCAGAATGATCAAAGGGGGGATTTCCTGGTTGCTCTGGCAAGGAGGGGTCGTTGGTGACGTAGTTGATCACAGGGGCAACATCAGTCTCGGGGTCTACCAGAGAGAAGAGGGGGAAGAAACAATAAATATTAAGCAAACAAAGCATCACAAGCATAACATGACGATAAGCAGAACTAGGGTCGACCTAACGTAGTACTACATGTTGTAGACGCAGGGGATAAAACATCCGAGGATAAATTCCCGGCGTTAGGCGGATTCCGGACAAAGGAAAAGAGGGGGAAAGTTCCATGTTTAGCATGCTAGGGGCATGTGACAGATGAACGGACCGCGTATTCGGATTCGTTGGGTTTTTTTGAGCAACTTTCATGTAGAAAACATTTTCATCCGAGTTACGGTTTATTTACTAAGAATTTCTAAAGGTTTAAACATTTCTAAAATTATTTAAATTAACAGAAATAACAGAAAAGGAATATGACGTCATCATGACATGGAGATGATGTTAGCAGTCAACAGCCGCACTGACCAGGTCAAACCTGGCCAGTGGCCCACATGTCAGCCTCTGTTATAAAACAGAGTCTATATAAATTAATCTGAGGTTAAAATAGCTACTGGACCCCATGTCAGTCTCTAAATTGAAACTAATTCGGTTTTAGTTAATAAAACGTTTGTTAAACTAATTACACGGTGTGGCCCGCATGTCAGCGTCACTGGGCTGCCACGTCGACGGGCCATGCCATGCCACGTGGGGCCCAACGTCAGTGACCCGGAGGTGGGCCTGGCCATGTCACGTCGACGGGCGGCGCCGGAACAGCTCCGACGAGCCTCTACCGCGGCGGAGCGCATCAGCGAGCATCGGAAAAAGCATACAAGGGCTCGTTTTGCGCGCGGTCAGGTGCTTCCGAACGGGAACTCCGCCTCGCATCGAATGGTGGTGGTGGCATGGTCGGACTGGGCCGGAATCGTCGGCGACGACGACTATGGACGGCGACGGCTTTCGGGCGGTCGACGAGGTTGAGCAACGGGCGTCGGCTCCGGGCGTTGCTGGGCTCGCCCGCACGAGCGGAGCGAGCTGCGCCATCCTGTGGTGGCGGTGAGGCCGGAGGAGGCCCATAGAGACGACGGCGAGCGGTGAGGGTAGCGGTCGGAATCGGGCAAGGTAGGGGGTGACGCTGCGGGGCAAGAAGAGGTGCATGCGTGCGCGCATTCGAGTCTAGGAGCGCCAGGAGGTCGCTGCGGGGCTCGGGCATGCGTGAAACTGGCCCTAGCCTCGACTGCGACGGGCGAGCGGCGGTGAGCTTTGGCCATGGCGGAGCTGGCAGCAGCAGCAACAACAGCTCGAGGGGGGAACGAGGGGGGGGGGGAAGAAGGCGGAGCTCATCGGGAAGGCACACGGAGGCCTGGTGGTGGCTTAGGAGCAGCAGGGCGGCGACGTTCATCGGAGAAGCGCCGACGGTCATGGATGAAGACGGACTCGATCCCGAGGCTGTGGTGGCTTAGAGCTCGAGCTCGGGGTCGGGGAGGTCGCAGCTGAGCTCGGCGGAGCTCGTGGATGAGCTTGCGAGGCACGGGGAGCCTTGTGGCCACGCGGGCGGCGAGGCGACGACGACGGCCGTGGAGACCATGGCGGGCGAGGAGACAGCAGCGCGAGAGGAGGAGGAGAAAAATATCTGGGGGCTGCCCAGGGCATCGGTGCTGGCGTCCTTATCGTCTCCGCAGCGAATGTAGCGACGCGGGACAGCGAGTGGGTACGGTGGCGACGGCGAACCGGCTCGGCCGGGCTCAACAAGTGAAGGGGAGAGGAGGGAGGCGCGGGAGGTAGGTGGGCCGGGCCAGCTGGGCCTGTCCCTGTGGCCTTAGGACCAGGGGCAGGGGGGTCTTTTCCCTTTCTTTTTATTTCTTCTACTCTTTCTTTTTACAGAAAATGCTTTGGAATATTTGAGTTGCCAAAAGGACTCTGTAAAATGTGGGACTTGGCCACATAATTACCTTGCAATAGTTGGCACTGCCACAAAAGATTGTGAGGCTTTTGAAAATGGTTTGCAACTTTTATACAGTAAAAAGGCATTTAATCTATTGTTCGAGCCACTGATTTAAATAGCTTAGTGCACTTAAACACTTTGCAAAAATGTTGGTTCACTACCAATATTAGTTATGGATTATTTGGCACATGAAGACCATTTTAGTTTTCATGTTTGACAAATATGAATTTTTGACTTTAGATTGGATTTGAGATTGAATTGTGATTTGGATCAAGTGAAGATTAGCAACAGTAACATGATGACATGGCACCATTAACAGGGGATTACTGTAGCATGACACTCGGGGTGTTACACATAGGGTCCGCGAAATACCGCTGCAGACGAGGAGTGATCGGAAAGTACCACGCCACTTTTCTAGGAGCTTTCTTCCTCTTCTTGTATCGAGTGACGCCACACACCGGACATATGGTAGACTCCGTGTGCTCGTCCCGATAAATGATGCAATTGTTCATGCACACATGGTATTTCATGTGCGGTAAATCCAGAGGACACACGATTTTCTTTGCCTCCTCGAAACTGGCCGGGCACTTGTTCCCCTTGGGAAGACGTTCGTGCCAGAATGACATGTTCTCGTCGAAGCATGCGTCGGTCATTTTGTGTTTTACCTTCATCTCCAGAGCCATGAGCGTTACTTTCAGGCGGGTATCCTCGGGCCTGCATCCTTCATACAATGGAGTAACTGCGTCTATCTCAAGTTGATCCAGCTTGGCTTTCTCTCGGGCGGCAGCTCTGGCGTTATCCGTCAGCTTGAGAAGAAGCTCTTGAATATGAGGGTCCTACACCCAGCCTCCATCGTCGTCTGCTCCGGCATCTTCATCTTCATGATCATGCCCTTCGTCTTGATCTTCCTCATCATCATGTTCGACATCTTCTACATGATGACTGTGTACAGCATCACCGTCGTGATCATGTCCTGGAGATTCTTCGTCTTCTCGCCCGCCCTCGCCGCGGTGCTTGTCTTGCTGCCCTTCCTCATTTCTTGCCCGGCCCCCATGGACGACTTCATAGCCATCTTCATCACCTTGCCACCGATAGCCATCCATGAAACCATGCAAGAGCAGGTGGTCCCGCACCTGCCCGGAATCCTAGTCCGCAATAAGGCTCTTCAGCTTGCATCTTTGTCAGGGACATCTTATCTCCGTCTCGTTCTTTTGAAGCATCTCGGCCTTCGCGGAGCTCAAAAACCTATTCACGATGCCTTCGGTCATCATGCGGACCATGGTCGCCTGCGGGGTAGAGCAAAACGATATTTTAGAACCAAGAAAAAATTTGGCATGACTTTCCCTAAAAATAGGACAAAAAAGAATGCATAGTGCCAAAATTCTCGCCGAAACAGAAATGAATCAATATTCCGGCAAAATATTGGCAACTATCGCATTTCAAATACCATTACCTACAAACACAAACATATATGCAACACCACAAACATACATAGATCTAGCTAGGATTTAAAAAGTGCATGTGCACGTTGTTGGAGGGAGAAAAAAAGTAGATCTACAACATAAAGATAGCTTTCCCCTTACTTACCTATCAAAAAAGGTAATTTAACCACTTAATTTGGATGAATCTATGGTGCAAATGAGGTGAGGAGGAGGAGGCAGCCGAGAGAAGCTTGGAGGAGGAGGTGGAGAGAATGAAGTGGGGAAAGTGAGTGTGTAGGTGTGGCTATCCAAAATATCTAGCTGGTCCCAGGTTACTAATGGCGCCCCACCCACAAATGCGCCATTAGTAACCCTGGTTACTAATGGCGTACCATCTTGTGGTGCGCCATTAGTAGTTTTGCAAAAAAATATAGTAGTGGCGCACTTTGTGGCAGGTGCACCATTACTAGTTAAAACTAGTAATGGCGCACTGTGCCCTGGTGCGCCATTAGTATTTTTGGAAAAATAAAAAAATTGTTACCAGTGGCGCGCCGTGGGTCTGGTGCGCCATTAGTGTCTATCACACCGAGTTGGTGCGCCACTGCTATATAGTAGTGGCGCACCACATGTCTGGTGCGCCATTAGTGGCCATATCATCTATAGACCTTTTCCTAGTAGTGAGGGCTCAACAGGGCCGTGTCTCAGGAGCGCTTCTAGCCTTCGCGTGTGGGCCATTGCGAGGGCCCGCCACACAGCTACGTCTGTATTCCCTGCAGCTTGCCGAGCATGGCGTCAGCCTATCAGCACAACATGCAGCATGTCCTGGCGGCTCAGGAGGCCAGGTACCATGCCGTACTGCAAGAGATGGAGATAGTCTTCAGGGAACCTCCCGAGCCCCCAGAGCCTCCCGAGGCTCAGGGCTCCGGTGGCTCATGAGTAGTCATTTCTTCGACGCACGCCTTCAGCTGCACCAACTCTACTTCATCAACAGAACCAGATGACATCTTCCAAGCTCGTTTAGCTGGGAGCACCCCTCAGGATGCATTATTCCTGTTGGAAATATGCCCTAGAGGCAATAATAAATTAGTTATTATTATATTTCCTTGTTCATGATAATCGTTTATTATCCATGCTAGAATTGTATTGATAGGAAACTCAGATACATGTGTGGATACATAGACAACACCATGTCCCTAGTAAGCCTCTAGTTGACTAGCTCGTTGATCAATAGATGGTTACGGTTTCCTGACCATGGACATTGGATGTCATTGATAACGGGATCACATCATTAGAAGAATGCTGTGATGGACAAGACCCAATCCTAAGCATAGCAGAAGATCGTGTAGTTCGTATGCTAAAGCTTTTCTAATGTCAAGTATCGTTTCCTTAGACCATGAGATTGTGCAACTCCCGGATACCGTAGGAATGCTTTGGGTGTGCCAAACGTCACAACGTAACTGGGTGGCTATAAAGGTACACTACGGGTATCTCCGAAAGTGTCTGTTGGGTTGGCACGAATCGAGACTGGGATTTGTCACTCCGTGTGACGGAGAGGTATCTCTGGGCCCACTCGGTAGGACATCATCATAATGTGCACAATGTGATCAAGGAGTTGATCACGGGATGATGTGTTACGGAACGAGTAAAAAGACTTGCCGGTAATGAGATTGAACAAGGTATCAGGATACCGACGATCGAATCTCGGGCAAGTACAATACCGCTAGACAAAGGGAATTGAATACGAGATTGATTGAATCCTTGACATCGTGGTTCATCCGATGAGATCATCGTGGAACATGTGGGAGCCAATATGGGTATCCAGATCCCGCTATTGGTTATTGGACAGAGAGGTGTCTCGGTCATGTCTGCATGGTTCCCGAACCCGTAGGGTCTACTCACTTAAGGTTCAGTGACACTAGAGTTGTTATGGGAAATAGTATGTGGTTACCAAAGGTAGTTAGGAGTCCCGGATGAGATCCCGGACGTCACGAGGAGTTCCGGAATGGTCCGGCGGTGAAGATCGATATATTGGACGAAGGGTATTGGAGTCCGGAAGTGTTCCGGAGGTACCAGGTTATGGCCAGCATGACCGAAAGGTGTTTCGGGAGCCCCGGCAAGTGTTGGAGGGCCTCATGGGCCAAAAGGGAAGGGGCAAACCAGCCCACTAAGGGTTGGTGCACCCCCCACACCCTTTCCCACATTACTTGGGGAGGTGGGGCGCCTCCACCTGGCTTGGGAGGCAAGCCTCCACCTGCTTGGCTTTGGGGGCAAGTCTCCCTAGTATTTTCCCTAGGGAGATCCAATCTGCCTAGCCGCCGCCCCCTAGGGGAAACCCTAGGGCGCCTCCCCTTCTCCCCTTGCCCCTATATATAGTGGAGGGGTGGGAGGGCAGCCGTGACCTCTTCCCTGGCGCAGCCCTCCCTTCTCCTACCTTCTCCTCCTCCTCCATGGTGCTTGGCGAAGCCCTATCGGAGAACCACGAGCTCCACCACCACCACGCCGTTGTGCTGACGGAGCTCACCCTCAACTTCTCCTCTCCCCTTGCTGGATCAAGAAGGAGGAGACGTCCCCGGGCTATACGTGTGTTGAACGCGGAGGTGCCGTCCGTTCAGCACTTAGATCGGAATCAACCGCGATCTGAATCGCTACGAGTACGACTCCTTCATCCGCGTTCTTGCAACGCTTCCGCTTAGCGATCTACAAGGGTATGTAGATGTACTATCCTTCCCTCGTTGCTAGAATACTCCATAGATTTATCTTGGGTGATGCGTAGAAAATTTTGAATTTCTGCTACGTTCCCCAACAGTGGTATCATAGCTAGGTCTATGCGTAGTTTCTATGCACGAGTAGAACACAAAGCAGTTGTGGGCGTCGATGTTGTCAATTATCTTGCCGTTACTTGTCTTATCTTGATTCGGCGGCATTGTGGGATGAAGCGGCCCGGACCAACCTTACACGTACGCTTACGTGAGACCGGTTCCATCGACTAACATGCACTAGTTGCATAAGGTGGCTGGCGGGTGTCTGTCTCTCCCAGTTTAGTCAGATCGGATTCGATGAACAGGGTCCTTATGAAGGGTAAATAGAAATTGGCAATTCACGGTGTGGTTTTGGCGTAGGTAAGAAACGTTCTTGCTAGCAACCTATAGCAGCCACGTAAAAAACTTGCAACAACAATTAGAGGACGTCTAACTTGTTTTTGCAGCAACTGTTTTTTGTGATGTGATATGGCCAAAGGATGTGATGAATGATATATGTGATGTATGAGATGATCATGTTCTTGTAATAGCAATCACGACTTGCATGTCATTGAATATGACAACCGGCAGGAGCCATAGGAGTTGTCTTAATTTATTTATGACCTGCGTGTCAACATAAACGTCATGTAATTACTTTACTTTATTGCTAACCGTTAGCCATAGTAGTAGAAGTAATAGTTGGCGAGACAACTTCATGAAGACATGATGATGGAGATCATGATGATGGAGATCATGGTGTCATGCCGGTGACGATGATGATCATGGAGCCCCGAAGATGGAGATCGAAAGGAGCAAAGTGATGATGGCCATATCATGTCACTATTTGATTGCATGTGATGTTTATCATGTTATTACATCTTATTTGCTTAGAACGATTGTAGCTTAAATAAGATGACCCCTCACTAAAATTTCAAGAAAAGTGTTCTCCCTAACTGTGCACCGTTGCGAAGGTTCGTTGTTTCGAAGCACCACGTGATGATCGGGTGTGATAGATTCTTACGTTCGAATACAACGGGTGTTGACGAGCCTAGCATGTACAGACATGGCCTCAGAACACATGCGGAACACTTATGTTGACTTGGCGAGCCTAGCATGTATAGACAGGGCCTCGGAACACGGAGGACCGAAAGGTCGAACATGAGTCGTATAGAAGATGCAATCAACATGAGATGTTCACCGATGTTGACTAGTCCATCTCACGTGATGATCGGACACGGCCTAGTTGCCTCGGATCATGTTTC
Organism: Aegilops umbellulata; assembly: GCA_032464435.1. Lineage (NCBI taxonomy): Eukaryota > Viridiplantae > Streptophyta > Magnoliopsida > Poales > Poaceae > Aegilops > Aegilops umbellulata. Next base: position 281,147,085 of record CP136057.1, read on the forward strand.
ACTTAGATGACTAGAGGGATGTCTATCTAAGTGGGAGTTCATGAAATAATCAGATGAACTCAATTATCATGAACATAGTCAAAAGAACTCTGCAAATTATGTCATAGCTTACGCGTTAGTTCTACGGTTTGATATGTTCCTAGAGAAAATTTAGTTGAAAAGTTGATAGTAGCAATTATGCGGACTAGGTCCATAAACTGAGGATTGTCCTCGTTGATGCACAGAAGGCTTATGTACTTAATGCACCGCTCGGTGTGCTGAACCTCAAACGTTGTCTATGGATGTTGTGAACATCTGACATACACGTTTTGATGACTATGTGATAGTTCAGTGATGTTAAACGGTTTAGAGTTGAGGCACCGAAGATGTTTTGAAACGTCGCGGAACATATGAGATGTTTCGAGGGCTGAAATTGGAATTTCAGGCTCGTGCCCATGTCAAGGGGTATAAGACCTCCGACGGGTTCTCTTGGCCTACAAACAAAGGGAGAAAAGCTCAATCGTTGAGCTTGTGCTCAGATTGTCTGGGTACAACAATCACTTGAATCGAGTGGGAGTTGATCTTCCAGATGAGATAGTGATGGTTCTCCAAAGTCACTGTCACCAAGCTACTGGAGCTTCATGATGAACTATAACATATAAGGGATAGATATGATCCTTGAGCTATTCGCGACACCGCGAAAGTAGAAATCAAATAGGAGCATCAATTGTTGATGGTTAGTAAAACCACTAGTTTCAAGAAGGGCAAGGCAAGAAAGGGATACTTCATGAAACGACAAATTAGTTGCCGTTCTAGTAAAGAAACCCAAAGTTGAACCCAAGCCCGAGACTAAGTGCTTATGTAATAAGGGGAACAATCACTAAAGCGGAACCACCCTAGATACTTGGTAGATGAGAAGGCTGGAAAGGTTGACAGAAATATGTATTGGACATACATTATATGAAATGTGTACTTTACTAGTACTCCTAGTAGCAGCAGGGTATTAGATACCGGTTCGGTTGCTAAGTGTTAGTAACTCGAAATAAAAGGCTACAGAATAAACGGAGACTAGCTAAAGGTGAGACGACGATATATGTGTTGGAAGAGTTTCTAAGGTTGATGTGATCAAACATCGCACGCTCCGTCTACACATGTTCATGCCAAAAGATATAAGATAGTAATGATAGAACCACATACTTGTGGCACTGCAATTTAGTCATAATGGTATAAAACGCATGTAGAAGCTCCATGTTGATGGGTCTTAGGACTCACTTGATTTTGAATCACTTGAGACATGCGAACCATGCCTATTCGTATATATGCATGAAGAAACTCCGTACAGATGGATAGTTTGCGCTCACTTGATTTTGAATCACTTGAGACATGCACATCATACCACATGGGCGAGATGACTGAATGGCCTCGTTTTCAGTAAGATGGAACAAGAAAGCAACTTGTTGGAAGTAATACATCTTGATGTGTGCAGTCCAATGAGTGCTGAGGCATATAGTGGATATCGTTATATTCTTACTTCACAGATGATTTGAGTAGATGCTAAGTATATTTACTTGATGAATCACGAGTCTAGATTATTGAAAGGTTCAAGTAATTTCAGGGTGAAGTTGAAGATCGTCGTGACAAGAGGATAAAATATCTATGATATGATCATAGAGATGAATATCTGAATTACGAGTTTGGCACAGAATTAAGACATTGTGGAAATTGTTTCACAACTAATATAGCCTGGAACACCATAGTGTGATGGTGTGTCCGAACATCATAACTGCACCCTATTGGATATGACGCATACCATGATGTCTCTTATCGAATTACCACGATAGTTTATGGGTTAGGCATTAGAGACAACCACATTCACTTTAAATAGGGCACCACGTAATTCCAATGAGATGACACCGTATGAACTATGGTTTAGAGAAACCTAAGTTGTCATTTCTTAAAAGTTTGGGACTGCAACGCTTATGTGAAAAAGTTTCAGGCTGATAAGCTCGAACCCAAAGCGGATAAATGCATCTTCATAGAGTACCCAAAACAGTTGGGTATACCTCCTGTTTCAGATCCGAAAGCAATAGGGATTGTTTCTAGAATCGGGTCCTTTCTCGAGGAAAAGTTTCTCTTGAAAGAATTGAGTGGGAGGATGGTGGAGACTTGATGAGGTTATTGAAGCGTCACTACAACTAGTGTGTAGCAGGGCACAGGAAGTTGTTCCTGTGGCACCTACACCAATTGAAGTGGAAGCTGATGATAGTGATCATGAAGCCTCGGATCAAGTCACTGCCAAACCTCGTAGGTCGACGAGGATGCGTACTGCTTCAGAGTGGTACGCAATCCTGTCGTGGAGGTCATGTTGCTAGACAACAATGAACCTACGAGCTATGGAGAAGCGATGGTGGGCCGGGTTCCGATGAATCGCTCGAGGCCATAAAATCCGAGAGAGGATCCATGTATGAAAACAAAGTGTAGACTTTGGCAGAACGACTCGATGGTCGTAAGGCTGTTGAGTACAGATGGATTTTAAAAGGAAGACGGACAATGATGGTAAATGTCACCATTAAGAAAGCTCGACTTGTCGTTAAGATGTTTCCGGACAAGTTCAAGGAGTTGACTACGGTGAGACTTTCTCACTCGTAGCGATGCTAAGAGTCTGTTGGAATTATATTAGCAGTCACTACATTATTTATGAAATCTTGCAGATAGGATGTCAAAAACATTATTTCCTCATGATTTTCTTGAGGAAAGGTTGTATGTGATACAACCAGAAGGTTTTAACAATCCTGAAAGATGCTAACAAGTATGCAAAGCTCTAGCAATCCTTCTAAGGACTGGAGTAAGCATCTCGGAGTTGGAATATACGCTTTGATGATGATCAAAGATTTTGGGTTTACACAAAGTTTATGAGAAACTTGTATTTCCAAAGACGTGAGTGGGAGCACTATAGAATTTCCGATGAGTATATGTTGTTAACATATTGTTGATCGGAAATGATGTAGAATTTCTGGAAAGCATGCAGAGTTATTTGAAAAGTGTTTTTCAATGGAAAACCTAGATTAAGCTACTTGAGTATTGAGCATTAAGATCTATAAGGATAGATCAAAACGCTTAATAGTACTTTCAAATGAATACATGCCGTGACAAGATTTTGAAGGAGTTCAAAATGGATCGACAAAGAAGGAGTTCTTGGCTGTGTTATAAGGTGTGAACATTGAGTAAGACTCGAAACCTGACCGCGGCAGAATATAGAGAAAGGACGAAGGTCGTCCCCTATGCTTTAGACGTAGTCTCTACAATATGCCATGCTGTGTACCGCACCTGAAGTGTGCCTTGACATGAGTCAGTCAAGGGGTACAAGAGTGATCCAAGAATGGATCACAGGACAGCGGTAAAAGTTATCCTTAGTAACTAGTGGACTAAGGAATTTTATCGATTATGGAGGTGGTAAAAGAGTTCGTCGTAAAGGGTTACGCCGGTGCAAACTTTGACACTAATCCAGATTATTCTGAGTAGTAAACTGGATTCGTATAGTAGAACAGTTATTTGGAATAGCTCCAAATAGAACGTGGTAGCTGCATCTAGGAGATGACATAGAGATTTGTAAAGCACACACGGATCTGAAAGGTTCAGAACCGTTGACTATAACATCTCTCACAAGCATAACAAGATCAAACCCAGAACTCATCGAGTGTTAATCACATGGTAATGTGAACTAGATTATTGACTCTAGTAAACTCTTTGGGTGTTAGTCACATGGGGATGTGACCTTGAGTGTTAATCACATAGCGATGTGAACTGGATTATTGACTCTAGTGCAAGTGGGAGACTGTTGGAAATATGCCCTAGAGGCAATAATAAATTAGTTATTATTATATTTCCTTGTTCATGATAATCGTTTATTATCCATGCTAGAATTGTATTGATAGGAAACTCAGATACATGTGTGGATACATAGACAACACCATGTCCCTAGTAAGCCTCTAGTTGACTAGCTCGTTGATCAATAGATGGTTACGGTTTCCTAACCATGGACATTGGATGTAATTGATAACGGGATCACATCAAAAGAAGAATGATGTGATGGACAAGACCCAATCCTAGGCATAGCACAAGATCGTGTAGTTCATATGCTAAAGCTTTTCTAATGTCAAGTATCATTTCCTTAGACAATGATATTGTGCAACTCCCGGATACCGTAGGAGCGCTTTGGGTGTGCCAAACGTCACAACGTAACTAGGTGGCTATAAAGGTACACTACGGGTATCTCCGAAAGTGTCTGTTGGGTTGGCACGAATCGAGACTGGGATTTGTCACTCCGTGTGACGAAGAGGTATCTCTGGGCCCACTCGGTAGGACATCATCATAATGTGCACAATGTGATCAAGGAGTTGATCACGGGATGATGTGTTACGGAACGAGTAAAGAGACTTGCTGGTAACGAGATTGAACAAGGTATCGGGATACCGACGATCGAATCTCGGGCAAGTACAATACCGCTAGACAAAGGGAATTGAATACGGGATTGATTGAATCCTTGACATCGTGGTTCATCCGATGAGATCATCGTTGAACATGTGGGAGCCAATATGGGTATCCAGATCCCGCTATTGGTTATTGGCCGGAGAGGTGTCTCGGTCATGTCTGCATGGTTCCCGAACCCGTAGGGTCTACACACTTAAGGTTCGGTGACGCTAGAGTTGTTATGGGAAATAGTATGTGGTTACCAAAGGTAGTTCGGAGTCCCGGATGAGATCCCGGACGTCACGAGGAGTTCCTGAATGGTCCGGCGGTGAAGATCGATATATTGGACGAAGGGTATTGGAGTCCGGAAGTGTTCCGGAGGTACCAGGTTATGGCCAGCATGACCGAAAGGTGTTTCGGGAGCCCCGACAAGTGTTGGAGTGCCTCATGGGCCAAAGGGGAAGGGGCAAACCAGCCCACTAACGGTTGGTGCGCCCCCACACCCTTTCCCACGTTACTTGGGGAGGTGGGGCGCCTCCACCTGGCTTGGGAGGCAAGCCTCCACCTGGTTGGCTTTGGGGGCAAGTCTCCCTAGGATTTTCCCTAGGGAGATCCAATCTGCCTAGCCGCCGCCCCCTAGGGGAAACCCTAGGGCGCCTCCCCTTCTCCCCTTGACCCTATATATAGTGGAGGGGTGGGAGGGCAGCCGTGACCTCTTCCCTGGCGCAGCCCTCCCTCCTCCTACCTTCTCCTCCTCCTCCATGGTGCTTGGCGAAGCCCTGCCGGAGAACCACGAGCTCCACCACCACCACGCCGTCGTGCTGACGGAGCTCACCCTCAACTTCTCCTCTCCCCTTGCTGGATCAAGAAGGAGGAGACGTCCCCAGGCTGTACGTGTGTTGAACGCGGAGGTGCCGTCCGTTCGGCACTTAGATCGGAATCAACCGCGATCTGAATCGCTACGAGTACGACTCCTTCATCCGCGTTCTTGCAATGCTTCCGCTTAGCGATCTACAAGGGTATGTAGATGCACTCTACTTCCCTCGTTGCTAGATTACTCCATAGATTGATCTTGGTGATGCGTAGAAAATTTTGAATTCCTGCTACGTTCCCCAACAATTCCCAGGCCGCGTGGGTTCGTCCCTGCGGCATGTATCCCTTTTGCTTATGTCTTTAGCTTACCTTGCTGGGGGCGCCCCTCGGGCTGCATCATCCCCAAGCCGCTCGGGCCAGACCCGGTGGCATGTACCTTCCTGCATTTACCCAAGTTGATTTGCTTTCTATGCTTAACCTGCTTACGGTTCTTGCCTACTCGACCGCCACCCGCCACGGGTCCATTCACCCCGTGCAATTCGCTTGCTCGTTAAAAGGGGGGCTCTTGAGCATCGCGACTCAGGAGCTCTTACTGGCACTCTAGCCCTCACCCCTAGCCTTGACCACGACATCGCGACCTGGCATACCAGCGGCGGCTGAGCTCGCTCGAGGGCCTGGACCTGAGGACGTAGAGTGCTTGCACCTAACTGCCTTGCAGGAACACACAGTCACCAAGACTCAAGACCAGGCGCAACCCGCCTTGAGGTAGGGCCTCGTGAATCCCGCGCTGGCTCACGAGTGCCCAGATACACCTCGCAGCCATGCCGTGCAAGCCACGTGTCAGGGCGGGGCTGTACACGCCCCGGGGGCTCCTCCTGGAGGGGCCCCCCATCCCATGCACAAGTGGAAGCACCATGCTCCGCGCTGGCCGTTGACACTATCGAGAAGCGGCTATTCCCGTGCACAAGCGGAAGCACTATGCTCCGCGCTGGTGATAAACAACTGAGGGCGGCCCCACGGTCATAGCAACCTCAGGGAGCCTAGAGCTCAGCGTCTAGCCTCACCGCAATGCCTCCCCTCGGGAGAGCCGTGCGAGGGGGCTGGGCATGGGGGCTGCGCCCAAGTAGGATTACTCCTACTTGGGCTGCCCCTTGCAGCCCCTCTCCCTCTCCCACCTATATATATGTGGGGGGCACCGCTAGAACACACAACATTGATTCCTAGCTGTGTGCGGTGCCCCCCTCCACAGTTTACGCCTCCGGTCATATTCATATAGTGCTTAGGTGAAGGCCCTGCGCGTATCACTTCACCATCACCGTCACCATGCCATCGTGCTGACGGAATTCTCCCTCGACACTTTGCTGGATCAAGAGTTTGAGGGACGTCATCGAGCCGAACATGTGTAGAAGTCGGATGTGCCGTATGTTCGGTGCTTGATTGGTCGTAACGAGAAGAAGTTTGACTACATCAACCGCGTTGTCAAATGCTTCCTTTTTCGGTCTACGACGGTATGTCGACACACTCTCCCCCTCTCGTTGCTATGCATCTCCTAGATAGGTCTTGCGTGAGCGTAGGAATTTTTTTGAAATTGCATGCTACGTTCCCCAACAGTGGCACCCGAGCCAGGTCTATGTGTAAATGATATGCACGAGTAGAATACAAAGAGTTGTGGGCGGTGATCGTCATACTGCTTACCACCAACGTCTTATTTTGATTCGGCGGTATTGTTGGATGAAGCGGCCCGGACCAACCTTACATGATCATGTTCATGAGACCGGTTCCACCGACAGACATGCAACTAGTTTTGCATAAAGGTGGCTGGTGTGTGTGTGTTTCTCCAACTTTAGTTGAGTCAAATTTGACTGTGGCCGGTCCTTGTTGAAGGTTAAAACAACAAACTTGATAAATCATCGATGTGGTTTTGATGCGTAGGTAAGAACGGTTCTTGCTAGAAGCCCGTAGCAGCCACGTAAAACTTGCAACAACAAAGTAGAGGACGTCTAACTTGTTTTTGCAGGGCATGTTTTGATGTGATATGGTCAAGACATGATGTGGTATATGTTATTGTATGATATGATCATGTTTTGTAGAAGTTATCGGCAACTGGTAGGAGCCTTATAGTTGTCTCATTATTGTATGAAATGCAAACGCCATGTAATTTCTTTACTTTATCACTATGCGTTGGCGATAGTTGTATAAGCAATAGTTGGCAAGACGACCACGAAGCTCCAATGGAGATCAAGGTGTCAAGACGGTGACGTCGGAGATCATAATGGTGCTTTGGAGATGGAGATCAAAGGTACAAGATGATGATGGCCATATCATGTCACATTTTGATTGCATGTGATGTTTATCTTTTATGCATCTTATTTTGCTTAGTACGATGGTAGCATTATAAAATGATCCCTCACTAAAATTTCAAGGTATAAGTGTTCTCCCTGTGTATGCACCGTTGCGACCGTTCGTCGTGCCGAGATACCACGTGATGATCAGGTGTGATAAGCTCTACATTCACATACAACGAGTGCAAGATAGTTTTGCACACGCGGAATACTCTCGGTAAACTTGACGAGCCTAGCACGTACAGACATGGCCTCCACTACAAAAAAATACACTTCCGTGATGATACGTGTTTGTCACAGTAGGTCACGTTTTCTGTCATGCATGTACATCCATGAAAAATTTATGACAGAATCAAGATAGTCATACCTCTACTGTCGTAGAAGTGTTCCATGACATTACCAAAATTATCATCACGGAAGTGTCCACTTCCATGACGATAAATCGCGCGTCATAGAAGTGCTTTCGTCAAGGGTGATCGACACATGGCATCCACCATAACGGAACGTCGTTAAGCTATCGGGTCCAGTTTTGGATCCGATAACCCATTAACAACCCCGACCAATGGGGATTTTCCACGTGTAAAATCATCATTGGCTGGAGGAAACACGTGTCAGCTCACCATTGGGACAAACGTCATCCACTCATTGGACCCAGTGCGCCTATGATACGTCGACACATGGCACGGCCCAATAGAGGCCCATTCCTGTGAAAACGTCGGCCCGTTTGACTTGGTCAAAAGGTGGCGGGCCGTCCCACGACAAGCCTGTTAATGGCTTGTTCGCATATAGCCCATTTACAGCCCGCTAACCTAGGGACCGTTTACGGCCTATCCGAATTAGGCCCAGTAGCGTCATTTGGGTCGTCCAATATAATTCCAACCCGTTTTAACTTCCGACCCATGTATGGCCCATGACGTCTTTTGGCCCATATGAGGCCCTTAGTAACCCTCGACCCATTAACGGCACGTGGTAAAACTGGCCCGTAATGAACAATGTATCACTTTATACCCATTAACGGCCCATTATTCCGTTGGGCCGTTTCCAGCCCATGTTATCTTTCAGCCTTCTTAGGGCCCATTTATTCTTGGGCTCATTTCCAGCATTCGTTTACTTTCGGCCCGTTACTGTCATTTTCAGCTTGTGGGCCAAATACAGCCCGTGGTCACAGTCGGCCCGTTTGTGGACCGTTAATACGTTGGGCCATTTTCATAGCGTCATCAAATACGGCCTATTAACGACGACCCATTATGGTCGGCCCATGAACGGACGATTTCAACTCTAGCCCATTTACGGCCATAATGTGGTCTGTTATTGGCCCATGTTTGGCCAACCGATCATACGACCCATAGAAGGCCCATTGATGATACGGCCCATAGAAGGCCCATTGTGTCTACGCCCCATAGAAGGACCATTGTGTCTACGCCCCGTAGAAGGCCCATTGTGTCTATGGCCCTTAGAAGGCCCATTGTTTCTACGACCCGTAGGAGGCCCATGTTAACTACAGTAAATATGTAGCCCATTGTTAATGTGGCCTAGTTTAAAAAATAGGTTATTCCGGCCACTAGCAAACCGCAGAAAAAGAACTGCACTGACTACAAGAAAACAAATAAACAAGACAACGGAAATAAATAAGCAAGTAACTTACGCTAGGCTATCACGGCTATTACACATATTGCATCCACTGGGCATCAAAGTTCGCCACCAGTGCAAATATAGGGAACAAAGCAGCATATAAACGCCGCAGCAAAACAAGTCTAGAACTGAAACCACTTCAGAAGAGCTCAAGAAACAATATCCTGGGTACCCATAATGCTGGCAAGATGCTTAGCAAGCTTATTAACTTGTTTGGCGCTTAAATCCTCCAGCACTTGCTACTGCACCAGAAAGTATGCATCTGAATTCTGCAGGGACTTCCTCAGTCCTTCGGCTTCCTGTTGTATAACATCTAATCGATGTCTTTCAACTTGAAGTTGAGACTCAAGAAGCCGAACTAATTCAGGCAGCGAGTACGAAGAGCTGGTGCCAGCAGTAGTAGCCAGTAACTCGAACACTACATCAAGACAGGACTTTGGGGCTGTCTCAGTGTCTTGAATATAGTTTTTATCAGCTTTCTTGGAGAACAATAGGGATGTCTCACTATCTTGAACCTGATCTGCATTACTTCCTTCACCATTGTATAACGGGTACTCTTCTCCAGTATTTTATCCGCGTTCTAAAGGAGAAACAAACAAACACATCATAGGTTTACAATGTAGTATATGAAATTCATTTTGGTAAACCAGCTTAGTAGTAAGTTGGACAGGATAACAACATGAAATAAACATATATCTATGTAGTATGGTCACTGTATGGTCTATATCATTCTAGTTTATGTTGCCAAATCAAGATAGATACAGTTCGAATCATATCTATTTAAGACAAAGCAGCATAGACAGAATATAAGTGTGGGAAACTACACAGCAATAACAACACTTGTAATGTGCATGGCATGAGAACATAACTGTTTATTCAATTGAAACTGAAATCAACATAGAGCAAGTTACAACAGGAAACACGTTAAAGAAACAGGTTTAAAACCTACCTGTTGCACCATTGGAGTTTCAATTGCATCCTTCAAATTTGAAATTAGTTGGTATGAGTAAATACAGTGCTGCAAGAGAAAAGTAGTATGAACCATATCTACGGAACTTGACCTGAGAATAATTCTTCTTCCGCTTTAAGCGTTGACTTGGGGTTCAGAGTGGTGGTCCTCATGCTTTGGGCACTAAAGTTGCCTTACTAACTGCTCGTGTTTGGGTGCTCTGTGGTGGAGACGGTGCTGTGTCAACGGGAACTGGGTTACTATCTGCTGGGGTTGGGGTAAGAAGGGGTGTAGCTGGTTCTCTGTCCAACTGGGTGGGGGTACAATCTGCGTGAGTCTGGGTTATGTGTGGTGGGGCTGGTTCTTGGGCAAGTACAACCGTGGTTCTATCTCCATCAACAGGTAGCACGATCTTTTCTGAAGACCGTGTTTTTTCTCCCACAGATACTGCCATCACCCCCTGCAATTGAAATGGCTGATAAACAAGAAAAGTAATTGAATGTACAAACATTGTAAGATAGACAGGTGCAGTGGATAGTAGGGAAGAAAACAGGGCATGAAATAATTCACATTTATGTTGTCTAACCAAACAGAATAGCAGAACATAATTTCAAATATATGATGGCTAATTAAACTGGATAGCATGACACAATTTCACATATATGATGGCTAACTAAACAGGATAGAATGACATACTTCAAAATATGATGACTATGTAAACATGATGACATGATATAACTATACGATGTGTCTATTAAAGTGGTTGGCATGCCACAAATCACGAACATGCCGTAGATGAAAACATGATGGCATGATATAATTCATGGATAGAATGACATAATTCAAAATATGATGACTATGTGAACATGATGAGATGATATAACTATATTATGTCTTTCAGAAATGGGTTGGCATGCCATAATTCAGATACATGTTGTCTATGTAAACATCATGGCATGATATAATTCAAATATATGATTTATATACTAAGGAAGTGAGCAGAGGGCAATCGCATATATGATGTGTCAACTAAGGAGATGGCATTCAAGATCGTGTATATGATGTAAAAACTAAGCATTGCAATAGAACATATGCATGATATGAGTAATATTACCCTGCCAAGTTTGAGCATACACCTCAGGGGCATAATAGGACTGGTCATCTGCCTATGAATCCTCCTCTGAAGATCTATCTATAACCAACAACATATCTGCTTCACCACGTAGCATTGTCTGCTCTGAAGACCTTGTTTTCACTCCAGATTTCTCCATCACCAATTCAAATGGCTGATGCACAGGAAGAGCAGTTGAATATACAAACATTGTCGACAAAAGCAATGAGAAATACAAAATAAGGATGGCATGATATAATTCACATATATTACGCTTGGGTAAACAACATGGCATTTTATAATTCACATATATAATGCCTTGCAACAAGATAGCATTGCATAATTCACATATATAATGTCTTGCAAAAAGATGGCATTGCATAATTCACATATATGGTAATTAGACACTAAACAGGTGGCATTCACAAAAATCATGTCTAAACTAAGCAAATGACATAGCAATGCAAGATATTGTACACACGATATGAGCAACATAACCCTGCCAACTTAGAGGATGCACCTCAGGGGGGGGGGAATAGGACTAGTCATCTGTCTCTGAATCCTCCTCCAAGGAGCTATCCGTAACCAGCGAGATATGCGCTTCGTCAGATAGCATAGTCTGCTCTGAAGACCTTGTTTTCACTCCAGAATTTTCCATCATCGTGTCAAATGGCTGATGCACACGAAGAGTAGTTGAATGTACTAACATTGTTGACAAATGTAATACGTAACGAAAAAAAGGATGGCCTGATATAATTCACATATAAGATGACTGGTTAAGCAGGATGGCATTGCAAAATTCACATATATGATGACTGACTAAACAAGATGGCATTGCATAATTCACATAAACGATGAATAAACTAAATAGATGGCATTCACACAAAGCATGTCTAAACTAAGCAGTTGACATATTTGATGTATAAAGTAAGCAATGCAAGGCACCATATGCATGATATAACCAACATCAGAATGCCAAGTTAGAGCGAAGACCTCAGGGGGTAAATATGAGTGGTCTTGTGCTTCTGAATCCCCCTCAGAACAGTTATCTTCCTCTCGATTATGATCCGAAATAGGTGGAGGGGGGCTGCCTTTGTGCCCACCATGGAGCGACGTCTGCATGAAATTTTATTGCGACGCAAGGCTCGTCCCTTTTGCTCTACATGTTTAGTTCCATTGTGTACAATAACTGACATGCATAGGAATAAAACATAGTGAGATTATGTAAGGAATGCATGCACTAATCCATAGTGAAGGTATCAAACTATGGATAGACCCAAAACCAATGATAGCAGGCAGATAATAGCTTTAGTTAAAAAATACAGATAATGGCTCCTTTAATGTTTGTTTGCACCCAACATGAAACTCATAGTAGACACCCAAGATAGTAGACACCCAAGATAGTAGACAGATAGTACTGATTACTGCCCCAATATGTACCCCACAACCATTTAAAAACTCAAGTTTCAGCATAAGTTTGGACCTGAGTAGGAGTCTAATAGGTGAACACGATGATAAAGTAGCATGTCATCATATTAAGCGATGTATAACGTAAGCAGACACGGAAGAGTGCGACCTCTCTTGCGGACTCGTGTAGTCCTCAAGGTCATCTGCTCAGTTGATGATGGTAATGCAGTTGTCGTGGCTGCCAGTGGCGGGGAAGAAGATCTGAGGTGGCGAAAGACAGTCTGGAGAGCGGATCCCTGCTGTGGTGAACCCTTCGGTCGTTGGAGCAGCTGAGCTGGGGTGGAACACAGCACCGCGGGAGCAGGACAAACCACACAATGTTTTCTTTGACACATATCTATAACAGAAGTAATTGTGTAAGGGCTTGTTTGAATTTGAGGATTCTAACAATTCAGGGATAGGAAATAGACAGGAATATGATAGGAGTGCACGTGCAAAACAGAGAATTTAAAAACACAGGATTTCTGCCAATCTGGATGTTTGGTTCACAAGAATTGGAAGATCACATGATGCAAAGAAGTATGGTGAGATTATGTCAAACCACAAGAAGTGTACAACCTCTTTGGCGAAGCCATGTCGATCTCAGCATGATTGGATTGGCCAGTGAGGATGCTCCGGCTGACTTGGCTGTCGGAGGAGGGGAAGAAGATCTTAGGCGTCTGGAGATGGAGCCCGAGATAGTGCTTCGCTGTGATGGTGGGTTTCGTCGTTGGAGCAGCTCCGGTGAGTTGTACGGCGCCGAGGTTGAAGCAGGACAAGAGAGACAACGTTAACCTGAGTGGAATTCTAATAGTATCTCCAATAGATGACATAAAATACATAACCACGAAGTACTAGATGTATACATCAGCCGCTCATCTCTGAACTTAACTGTCGAAACTGAATTTAACTATCGAAACTGAACTTAACTGTCGAAACTGAATTTTGCTGTCGAAACTGAATTTTACTGTCGAAACTAAACTCACTAGAGGTGAGGCTACACGTCAGTCGACTGACTTTTTCATCTCTCGTCGGTCGATTTTGCAACCGTTAAATACGAAATCAAGGGCCTGGAGTTCATCTTCAACCTCCACCACCCCGAGCCACCAGCCACCACCGGCCAAACAGCCGCGCCGCCCGCCCCGAAAACACTCCCCACCGACGGTCTGCCGTCGCCCCGGCCATCCCTCTAGCCCCCCGTGCCAAGCTTTTTCTCTGGCGATCCCCACGCCACCGCCCCACCACCGCCGGTGACCACCGCCCCCACCCTGAACCCTAAGATATATAGTGGGGTACTTCTCCGGCGAGCCCCCCTCCCCGCTGTGGCTGGTTCTTCCATAACTCTGGCGAGCCCCCCCCACCCCCTGATAATCGAGTGACCCAAAAGACGATTCAGTCGACTGAAGTGTAGCTAAATCGGAGCAGCATCCCAAGCAAGAGCAAGAGCAAGAGCAGCTGCGCGAGCAAGAGCAAGAGCAGACCAGGCAGGGGACCGAGAGCAACAACAGAGCAGCAGCGCGAGCGAGAGCTAAAGGAGCAGTAGCTCCTACTGATGTGGACGTCGCCGCCGAGGGAGCGACGCCGTGGAGGAAGTGGCCGGCGACACCGGGGTGGATGGAGCCGCGCCGTGTCGGCTCGGGACCGAGCGCCGGCAGCACCGTGAGATTGAATCAAGAAGAAAATGCAGCGATTAGTGTACAACCTCTTTGGTGGCGTCGATTAGGCCGCAGCTTCATCCGAGGAAACGGTGATGTTGTTGCTCTTCCGGTGGTGTAGGTGAAGACGGTGGTGTGGGAATGGAGGTGGTGCGAAAGACGAGGGGAACGTCAGGGCAGCTCCTTGGAGGTGGAGGACGGGGTGGCTGAACAGGCGGGACGACCAGATCGACGACTAAAATCCTCATCCGGTACGGTGGATGAGGGACGTCGAGGTATTGCTGTGGACGACGTCGTCGGGGAAGAGGCTGCGGCTGGGTGGCGGACGGAGGAGGGTGTGGGGCTTCGCGGGTTTTCCCGGCCTCGATGTACGAATGGGTGGGCGGATGGGATGGGAGTGGGGAACCATGGCTTAGGGACGCGCTTGTCCGAAATGTGGGGTAAGCTAAGTACCCCCACCGATTTGAGGCGGTTGTTTCGGTTCAGGGGTATCACGGGCATTTCACGTGTCAAGATTTCACAGGAGGTGGGATTTTTCGCGCGCGTTGTAACTTTGGAATAGCAAGGCACGGGTTGAGATGGAGGGAGTTGTCAGAGCACAACGAGACAAAGATATATCTTAAATATTTCGGGCTAACAAGGCGCGGGTTGAAATTTCCGGACAAGCTTAACGTGTACTGTACCAAATCAATTCGCACTACAAATGTCATTCAAAACTTTGAATTCATGTTATGTTCAATTAAAATATTTTGCTACCTGTATAATGCATGCAACCTAGTACTCAAATGAACGTTTTAGTGCATTCCAAACGTATATACTACCGCTTCAATGTGAACTAAATTTGAATTCGTTTCTCTATTTGAATAAGATCTACAATAATGATTGTTGTGAAGTCAAAGCATTTGAATTCGTTTTCTGTTTTAGTAAGATCTACAATCATCATTATTGTCAAGTTAAACCATTGTTTGTGTATTATCTTCACAGCACACCACATGATTAGTCTCGAGTTACATATGAACTATGTGTACTATATGAAATCGAACTCGATTTTTTGAATCCACTTTATGTTGATTTCAAATCATAGTACATTTCAAGCTCTAGCTAGATCTTCACAAACTAAACCATGTCTCATATGTATAATGTGTTTATCACATTATGTATGGTGCCCCGCCCCCTACGCCTACAAGTATTTAGATGTGAGTTGCAACCACCACACATTACCACAAATTCAAATAAAATGTGAGAATGTTCGATATATTGTATTGTGTAGATTTTTCGATATTTAGTTGTAAGCTGCAAACGCCACACATTATCACAAATTCCAATAAAATGTGAGATTGTTCTATGTATAGTATGGTTTAGATTGTTCGACATTTAGCTGTGAGCTGCAAACGACATGCATTATCACATTATGGTATAACATTTGCAAAACCACAACACGCGTATCACCGCTATATTCATGCATGCATATGTTTAAAACACTATGATCTCCTATTCAAATATATGAATCCACTTTCATATCAAATTATGATCTTTGTTAGTCTCTTACACCCACACAATCCTCTAACCTTTGTAGCTACCACTAACTTTCTCTTGTGCATGCACACGCTCTCCTCGCCCTCCCCCTCCCTCAGTATTTTATCCATCGTGCACATTCCTTTTTTCTTCTTTAGGTCGTTCTCCCACAGTCTCCACAACTCCTTTCCGATACACACCGATCGATAAACCTCTCCAGCGATGTCTGCCTACAACATACACACGCACCTTCAATCTCCTCCTTTATGTGTCCTTGCCTCGTGTCTCTCATACGGTCCCACTCACGTGTAAACTCTCGCCCCTCTTTTCATCGATCTCACAACCGCACACTCCTCCCCCTATCTAGCTAGTAGCTGGGCCTCTCGCACCACCTCCTAGCTCCAGTCTCTCTGTCTATCCGTCTCGTCGGGCCTTATTTGCCTCTAACAAATGGACGTACACCGACTGATCTCCCCCTATACATATAGCTAGCTAGGTCCTTATAACTCGTTTTTTCCCATGTGTCGATCAATCTACCTCATTAGTTATGTCTATCCCTTCCTCCGACAAACAACAATTGATCTACTGATCTAGTTAGGTTTTCTTACCAAAGACATGGTTCCCCTTCATCATCCATGGATGTGTCCCGACAGATCTATCACACACAGGCACACACAGGCACACACAGAAACACATCCCCACTCTTATTGATAATATTGCAGTTCCACCCTCAGTTTGTCCAGTAGGCCTCTCCCACCATCTTCGAGAAGCAACTCCATCACCCATCCAGCACTCTACCCCTCTCCCTCCCTCTCTCTCCTCTCTCTCTGTCCTACCCTATTTCCCGTCCTTCAGTTATGTATGGATGTCGACCGATCTCCCTCAAGACATAGCTGGGCATCTCCTTCTCAACACATATACGAGTCGTTCTACCTCTATAGTTAGGCCTCTGCCTACCCCTCCCCCACCCCCTCGCACACACATACACACACACCGATACATCAAGCGCTCTAGTCATGTCTCCCTACCACACACAAACTTGACCTGTGCCCTCTAACATTCTGGTAGCTAGGTCAGTCGCCCTATATCTTTGACTTGCACAAACACACAATTTTGATGGCTCTCTTCATCAATCTCGCACCCACACACTTGATCCTCTCTTCGACTCTATCGATATCTATGACCCCTCCCTCTCTTCTCGTGGATCGCCCGACCCTCTATATATGATATGGATAGGCCTCCATTTCACACGCATTGCATGCAAAAATTTGTTTGAGATGTTGTCGACACATACTCCCACAAATACATTCACGAAATCAACCTCCTCCCCAAAAAAAACAAAAAACACTCATGAACGCACAAGCCATTTGTCTAGGTTTGTATCTCTCACACACACCCACATAGGTGGGGGACGTGCACGAAAAGAAGAGGTGCACGCACGGCGCACATACTCCCATCTCTTTCCCAACCACACCCGCGCGGGTACACAGTGGAGCTCATTTCTGTATGAAAAGGGAGCCCACGTGGTAACTTGACACATGTACTGGTTGTCAACTAGATGGAGGGATCATCGTCTACCACAGGTGAACAAACAAATGCGACTTGATGCGTTATGTTAAAAAAGAGGCAAACCATGTGGGGCCTACCTTAGAGGCAAGTCTCTATACACTGGAGTAATTTTGATGTGTCCCGTCAACTCGCAGAACGAGGAGAAGCTTGCTTAGTACGCCGTCTCCCCAGCCCATGGGCGCGGTGGCTCGTAGGATGAGGTGAAGCTTGCTTACTACGCCTTACGCCCACTCCGTCGTCCACGCGCGCGGTGGCTCGCAGGACGAGGAGAAAATTTTACTAGTGCTCCCTCCGTTTACTCCTCGTCCCTACCTTGGTTAGAGAGATTATCGTATTGTTTGGAATATATGTCCTTTAGTAGATTTCAATATGAACTACTAGTACATACTCCAAACACTGATGTATATAGACGTATTTTAGAGTGTAGATTCACTCATTTTGCTCCGTATGTAGTCCATATTGAAACTGACGTAATGGTACACACTTTCCCTCGCCCCTCGACCCTCGCCACGTGGTGGACGTGCAGCAATTCATTCGGTCTCATATAGCCAGAACGATATATACTGTAGTACCATTATTGCTCGACTTCCCGAAGAGGCGAAGAGCCAATCACAAGGTTAATAGTTTGGAGATGCCAATTGCAAGGTTTATAGGAGAACGAGTAGTAGGTGCCGCGTCATTTATAAATAAAGTTTTTTTCTTCAGTGGCACGTACGCAATATAAATAGGTTCATATGGAGAGAAAACGAAACTGCTCCACTATATACATAGGCAGGACGAGCCTACACGGTTGTTTTCTCGGGTTGCTCTCTTTAGTTTTCACACTCTCGCACAAAACCACTGTGGCCACATCTCTAACATCCCGGCGGATCGCGTCCGCCGGGGGAAGGGGTGGATGCTTAGTGTAGATGTGGTCGCCGTCACCGACGGTGAAAACCCATTATCGGCACGTCCCGATCAGGGGTCCCCGCCATTTTCTCTCACAAAGCCGGTGAGGTTGCCTTCGTCCATTGCTCACTGCCGCGACGTGGGTAGTTGCCTCCTCCCGCCGCCCTCCTCTAAGTTGATCTATGTCCCGACATCCCTCGGGTACAACTCCTTTTACAGCCGGCTTGCACCACTGCTCCAGCTGCCCACATCACTCCATGTGGATATTTCTCTACTTCTTTGCCCCGCACATACCTCTACTGGCTTCTACATGATGAGTTTATGTATCATAAACTAGTCCCAATAATCTTATTCTAATCACACTTCTTCAATTTCTTTGCCACGGGCATGCTCATCTCGATTTTGGTGAAACTGCACAAATTGATCCGATGGTCGAAGGGTTGCAAACTTCAATTCTTAGGAAGCGCCGACGTTGCCAGCAAATTAAAGCCTGGATAGGGTTTACGGTTCAAAGGCTAGGGACTGCATGGATCGTTTTTTCTTTGCTGTCTCTGTTTCAATTGCTAGGGACTGCATGAGTAGTAGTAGTACTGTACGCCTAACGCCCGCTCCCTCGCCCACGCGCGCGGTGGCTCGCAGGACGAGGAGAATTTTTTTACTACTCTTTCCGTTTAGTCCTCGTCCCTACTACCTTGGTTAGAGAGATTATCATATTGTTTGGAATATATATGTCCTTTAGTAGATTTCAATATGAACTACTAGTACATACTCCAAGCACTGATGTATATAGACGTATTCTAGAGTGTAGATTCACTCATTTTGCTCCGTATGTAGCATAAAGTTGAGACAGTTATTTTGGAACAGAGGGAGTACATATTTGCTATGATCTATCAATCATTGAGATGCAATAGCATGCATGTTAGTCTCCTTTGTATTTGATGAAATGTTGCAACGGGCAACCTTGACGCAAGGTACATGTAACAGAAGCTGGAAGATTCATAGCATTGTACTATCTTGCTGATAAATTATAGTACATACTATACAAGTAGTACTATGTAAAGAGTTAGGTGTCGCACGGTGTCCAGAAAATATGGTGATAGTGTGAGGTGGGCCATGTAATCACTGAGCCTGCGTGTTTTCACTGCTCTTGCACTCCTCCGCCGTAAGAATGGAGAAAATTGTAATCTAGTAGTACCTCCTTTCGCCGAAAGCGTGGGAAATCCAGCAATCCTACCACCTTAGTAATAATGACCAATGAGCCACCAAATCACATAGACCCAACAGTTAGTTGGACGGACGAAGCAACCATCACTCTTGAATCCGCTTCTCCCTGAAACGCAGGCGCCTGTGAGAGGTCGTGTCTGCTCTGCTCGGCCATGAATGCGGCACCGATTCTTTGGAGCGGCGCTGATCGTTTCGGGCAGGAAGCGCGCGTGTGCGATGGAGGGGCTTTGGGTGGGCCAGGATGGTCAGGAGCGGGCATGGCAGCTATCCGCCTGTCCCTACCGGACGCCCGGAAACGAGAGGATGCACCCACTCTCGCGGCTAAAATCGTACACTACACACCATCTCTCTATAGGATTAGGTCGATATGTCGCTCTCTCTAACACACACATGTTGTTAAACACACACATGCACACACAGGTTCATAGAATAGGAAGATCGTGCGAGTGCGAAGCCACAAGAAGTGAGATACAAATGGAGTACGTACAAGAAGAGAAGAGGCATCTCTTAGTTGTTTGGATTAATTGTTGCATTTAGAGACCGAAATCAGGGCTTTGATTGGAGGAATGACCGGTCAAGTTTCTCCTTCTCCTCCAATCTACTTCCACCTTGGTCCCGCTGCACCTTATAACGTGACTTATTACACCTAGACGGAGGGAGTCGTACGAGATACGGTGGCACACTGACTTAGGTCGAATACAAGTGCCCAAAATTGTGTGCATGTTATAATAAGGATTCACTTAAAATAGTATGTGAGCGAACAGAGGGATCAATTGGACAGTATTCCCGAGTAGTAGCGAGATGTGTGAGGTAAGATACACCGCTGGCGCTTTCAATTTTTCTTATTAATTTGTTTGTTTCACCCTATGACTGGTGGGACCCAATGTACTACGTGGAGAGAGGTAAGGTGACTAAGGCTGCATTATTTGTGCACCACTGTGGATAGTCTTACCACCAAAGCCACATGACACAATTATGATTTAAATCCCAATGACTTCGACACACACAAAAAACACGGCATGCTTGTCACACAAATGCAGGAATGTATAAAAGGTTGTTTTCCTCTTGTTGAACATAACGGGAGGGTTGCGTAGCTGGTTAGCCTGTTCGCTCATCAAACTTGAGGTCTCGGGTTCGATAACTACACTTGAGCATAATTCGTGCCAGGAGGATTCTTTGACTGGTGTAAATGGATGGATACGGAGCTATATGATCTCGTAGTGACCGTATAATCACCTCATGATGTATAAGATGCAGCCTGGGCACTTGTTTTCTAGGGTTTGCACTCTTCACACTCTCTCCAGTATATATATACACCCTGGAGCCTCAGCGCTTGTAGTTGCTCTCTTCACACTCTCTCACCCTCTCCAGATCTAAACAAGACTTCGTTGGCCTCTCTCTCTCTCTCCCCTCACTTCTGGTCTTCTTGTAGTTGCTCTCTTCACACTCTCTCACCCTCTCCAGATCTAAACAAGACTTCGCTGGCCTCTCTCTCTCCCCTCACTGCTGGTCAAAGAGCCGTCCGCCGGGAAGGGAAGGAGGCTTAACGTTGTTGCCGTCGGCGAGGAAGGAAATCCACTACCGGCGCAGCTATTCACTTTCACCCAGCGGCGGCATGGGAGGGCCTCCGACCCCTTCTTCTTCGCCGTCGTACATAGTGTGGGTCGAACGGCCTCCGGTCGCCCACTGAACCACACCCCAAGAACCTTAAGGTATAATTTACTTATTCCACATGCATTGCTCTAGCTGCATGTGGGCTTTTTCCGCTTCTGCACTCGAATCTAGGTGTTGGACCAAACAGGAAAGTAGTGGGGAAAGTTGTATACCATGAATATAGGACGTGGTTCAAAGAGGAAAGGAATGGGGGAAAGTAGTGGGAAAAGTTGTATATCATGAATCTAGGACGTGGTTCAAAAAGGAAAGGAAGGGGAAAGTAGTGGGGAAAGTTGTATAGCATGAATCTAAGACGTGGTTCAAAGAGGACAGGAATGGGGGAAAGTAGTGGGGAAAGTTGTATAGCATAAATCTAGGACGTGGTTCATAGAGGAAAGGAAGTGGGGAAATTACTAGTACAGTCTGGCTATCCAGCACCTACGTTTGTCGAAAAGGGAAAACAATGACAAACGCAGTACGCACATCTGTAACGAACTGATCTTTTGTTTTGGGGGACAAGGCTGTAGAGTTTGAGCAGGACTAGATTTGATGTGCTCACATAGGGAAAGGTGTCTAAAGATAACAAAATTGGGACCAACACAAATGTGCTCCTTGGTTGTTTGTTCTTTGTTGCAACAGACTTTGCATCACCCCAGTACATCGGAAGATGCATGTGACAGCCTGATTTTCCCCTCCTTTATTTGCCTCATTTTTTCATTTGATTTGCTTTTGAAATTTGGAGTTTTTGAATCTTTTCATATGGACTTAAACACTTGGGTACCCTGGGCTTTCACCCAAGTGCATCATTTCCTTCCCTAACCATCATTCCCTCTCTGATTCTACCCAAAATAATATTTGGAATATTTTTCTTTAATGAAAAATATTCATTTTCCTCTCCAAAACCCTAGCTAGTTCAATGTGCTCCAAAGAAACCCCAATTTTTCTTGCCCACAAAAATATGGAAAATTTCACAAATATTCTTTGAACCCTAGGGCACCTTCCTGAGCAAAAATATTGCACCACTTTTTGAAATATTTTTGCTACATAAATTATTTTCTGTTCTGGACAGAAATGGTGGTTTCTACAGCAACTACCATTTTACTTGCTTCATCGTGCCTGGTTTTTCTTGTGCATCATCACCTTAGTAGATGATTGCTAGCCTCTAAAGCACAGCCTCCAACACCCAGCCATTTGAACATAGTAACCACTCAAAGTTACTGATCAGAAACTTACCAAGCGTGTGAAATCTTTTCTACTGCACCTGGAACAAAACCAAAGCATGGTAACCTCTCAATCTACCACGAACAACAAGCTAGACATGATCTTTGGACGTTGGTCGGCATGATGTCATAGTCCACGCGGTGACCGCGTTCGTCCAGCAGTGCTGGCATGCGTGTTGACGCACTCTGAGTGCCGCGAGTGCACTATTTCGCGCATGCTCGCTTCCCCGACTACCGTAGCGCGCCAAACTTCGCCACCATCTTCGTCTCAACTCCATTAACTCCCCACTAGCACTCGTTGACGCCGGAGCTCGCCGCAGCAAGCACGGGCGCGGTTCGGCCAACGAAACAGTGTGGTGCGCACTGTGCTCGTCGCCTTCCTCTCGATCATGTGCTCGTCTCCGTTCACCCACAGTCCCCGCGTGAGTTGCGTCTCCTTCTCCCCCTCTCAATGACGCTGCTCGTCGTCGGGCTCCGTGTCCAGGTGTCAACAGCGGAGCCCCGAACCCCCTCTCGGCTCACCTGTGAATGGAGCCACCCCCAGCCTCCTGGAGCACCATCCACTACTCCCACACACTCCACAAACTCATAGATAGCTGTAGCCCGACCGGGCAGGTCACGGGTCGCCGTCCCCGAGCTCGAGCTCGCCGGTGATCCCCTCGGGTCGTCGCGGTAGCCCCAGCCCCTCCCAGGCCTGGGCGACCCTTCCGGAGCCTCCGCCACTCTTCGGTGAAGCCGTTCCAACCTCTCGGAGCCCCTGGAGTTGCCTCTGTTCACCGTTGTCCTCGTCTCCGGCGACCACCGCTCTCTGCCTCCGCTTGCGAGGTCGATTCCGATGCTGTCCGACCACCCCTAGCCACGCTACGGGTACGGGCAGGTGCGCCTACATCCCCTCTCTCGATCCCTCGCTCTCGTTTTGGCTAAGGAGCCCTCGTCGCCGGCGAGAGCTCCGGCGAAGCCGGGATCCCCTCTGTTTCCTCCTCAATCTCCCCCTCACCTGACTAGCGGGGCCTGCTAGTCAGTCACTCTGTACGCACGCAAAGCGGTACGAGTGGTGGTGCCCCAAGGCTTTACGCCTTCGACGTCACCCCCCTCAGTTTGTTTTATTTAAATTCAAATTCATTTAATTTCCAGAGAGCTTCAAACAACTATAACTCTTCAACCATAGGTCCAAATGAATTGATTCTTTTTGCTTTGTGTTCTTTGCAAAGAAATCTAGCAGCTCACCAAAAAAGAGATTTTTCTGTGTTGTCTAGATTTTCTGGTGATTTTCAGAAGGGTTCTTGATATTTTATTCTTGTGTTTACAATTATTTTCAGAAGGTGAGGCTTCTCTTGAGGATCACCAGAAGGCTTGTGAACCTCATCTGCACTAAGGCATGCCACAACAACATTTTCATGGTGCCATTTCAATATTTATGATTTTCTTACTTGAATGAAAGATTTAATCCATGCATTTAAATAACTATTATGTTATTTATATTCTGTTAAGTGCTTGTTTTAGTTAATATGCTTGAGTTACAGAATGTTTGAAACTAAATTAGTTGGTAAAGAAACTAGGTTTTATTTGTGGTGATGAAAGAATAATATTGTTATGCATATGAGTAAGTACTTAAAGTTATTTTCTTGCAGGAGTAAAATAATAAAAATTTGCTAGAAAATATTCTATTTAAAGTAACGTTAATCCTAACCAGAAAAGTGGCATAGGTTGTTGATGATTATGCTTAATGTGAATATGGTTGACTCAGTCGTTTCCGTTAATATGTGATGCATATGTTAGCGTTGCATTTCATGGCATACTATGACACCGGTTATTTTTACTTTAAGCTGAACCTGAATATAACTCAACTTGAATATATCGTTGGTCGGGTCATGGTGCCACTGAATCGAGTTTTTTTCCCGTGCAACCACATTTGCCTTATGGGAGGCCTTGATTCGGTCCGTTGTCATGCCTCTGGTCGGTGCCTCCAACTAGGGAAGGTTATGGGCTTGTTTACCCTGGCCTGGTAAGAAGACATAACCTTGTGTGCCCGTTGTTGAGGTTATGGTATTGGGTCCCCTTGTGGTATCATTTTGGCCACGACGGTGGTCGTTGTGTCTTTGGTAGACACGGGGCCACCCAGGACTAGCCCAGTGGGGATTGTGTCGGAGTGGCCGGGAGAGTGTCATGGCAATGGAGGGGTTTCGTCGGAATGCCGTTGGTCCACCAGAATGGGAGTGCGAGGCCATGGGTTCCGTGGTGTGGGTACAGTGTGCTACCTCTACAGAGTGTAATAATCTATCGATAGCCGAGTCCACGGTTACGGACACGCTCGTAGTAGGTCACACCATGGGTCCACGTTTAATAAATTTTGCACATCAAGTTATGAACTTTACACTGTTGATGATGGCAGAAAGCCATCGAGATGTTCGAGACCAGGTATTGGTCGTGGTTGTGATCGCCGTAATGATCACGAGATACTTCTAGACAAGACCATGATGGTGGTACATTTGTGATCCAAGAACGACCACGACTGGTAAGCTAGTCCCGAGGGACTTTTCTCACAAGAGCATGATCACAACATTATTGCATTATTAATTGGTTAATTATCATGATATTGATTGTAATTATGAATATGCCTGTTGTGAGCTTGCAAGTACATTCCATGTACTGACGTGGCGTGTCATGCCAGATTTTAGGGAAGTCTCGTTGGAAAGGAGTGCTGCTCGAGTCTAGATCGTGTCCACATCGGTGTCCCTGTGCTATGGAGTTTCCACTACGACGTTGTTCCGCTGCCGCGTAGTTATGATCGAGGCCCCTTTATGTTCACTAAATAATGTACATATTGTTCAGCCGCACCGTGTGTGCCGCTTGGCCTCGACACCTGCTGTAATGTAAACTATGATCCGCTAGCATCAATGAAGCGGTTGTTTTCTATACCAAGATGTTGTGTATTGCTAGAAGACATGGTCTTTGGGCTGGCAATACATAGTAAACCAGTCGCTCTGAGACGGGGTGCCACAATGCACATGGTGCTGGTGCGTCCACTGTCCCGTGCAACTCTTTAGCTGTTGTTAATCTAAGGCCCTGTTGGGTTAAAAACTCCCTAGTCCCTACTTGCTTGATTCCAGGGAATAAACATGGACTAGAGGTTATTAAATGACATGCTAAAAGACCATGTTACCCCTAGTAGTGAACTAATAGAGACAAGGTGCGATGTGTGGCAGGGGCAACTGTTGGAAAAAGTCCCAAAAAGACTCCCTTGGGGTCTTCTTTCTTTAGTCCCAAATGCCCACTTTTAGGCCCTAAAAGTCCCTCCGGTTTGGTTTAGATGGGACTGACACGGAGTTTTTTAGTCCCTCCACCAAAATGTCCCTGTAAACAAACACCCTCTAATAATGCCGCTCGAAAACTGATGCAATGCCACCGTTAGAAGCAAATTACATGTTTAACGAATTTTATTGTTAATATAATCTCTTTGTTAATATTAATCAATGCCACCGTTTGAGAAATGCTACTGTCTTGCTTTCTTTCCCATTTAGATAAGGTGGATGCTTCTTTTTGTTGGCTTCTGTGTCATCCACCGTCATTGACCACAAGTTGTTTCCTTTGCACCTTTGTGTAAACAGGGTTATCTACTTCACCTTGTTGCCATTGTGACCTTTTGTTGCACTGCACAAAACACTTTTGTTTTAAGAGTGTCTTGTGCAGTTCAACAAAAATGTCTCACCGACAACGTTGCTTGATTGCTTGATCTTAGTGGAACTTCACAAGAGGAGATCTTACTTCCTATCCGTGTTGGCAAATTTAGTTTAGATCTTCTTCTTGTGAGATTTTTGAATTCCGTGTCATGAGAGGTCAGTACTAGCCTTCTTTCACATGATTCTGCAGCGTGCTTTCATATGTTGTGCTACTTGTACAGTAATGTTGCTTGATTTTAGTGAACTGCACAAATGGAGACAAGACTTCCAATCTGTATGTGCACCGTAATATTCCATTGAGGTAAGATAAGGGTATTTCACAACTGTTGTCCTGTATTTTGCCACTTTCATCAGAAAATTAATGTCATTGTTTAGTGCTATACTTGTGCAACCTAATTGACATGCCAAATCTTACATTGAAGGCGAAGCTTGTCTATTATTGAACCAAGTGATGAAGGGGAATGTCGGATTTCGGGTCCCGGCAGACCCTTGAGGTTCGAACACTGGGGTGCGTGCGGAGATTACGCCTCCTATCTACCTGTACCCCACCGCCTCGCTAAGATCTAAGCTACGGAAAGAACAACACAAGAGACACAGGGTTTATACTGGTTCGGGCCACCATTGTGGTGTAATACCCTACTCCAGTTTGTGCTGTGGTGGATTGCCTCTTGGGCTGATGATGATGAACAATACAAGGAAGAACAGCCTCGCGAGGGTCTATTCTTGGTTGGGGCGATGAACTGCTAGGAGGAGTTCAGTCACCCTTCTCTCTCTCTCTGATTGACCTATATCTCTACCTCTGATTGCCGATCGATCTCCGCCTACCCTAGGGGTGGCTAGTCCTATTTATAGGCAAAGGCCCTGGGCCTCTTCCCAAATATTGAGCGGGAAGGGCGCCAACAATTGGCCATTTGGAAGGGGAACATCTGGTACACTTATCCTGACTAAAGTTGGTCTTCGCCTGCCAAAGGCTCTGGTGGTGACGCTGGCTTGGGCTCCACAATGACTTCCTCCCTGCCGTTGGGCGGCGCCCGCCTGGCGCCCTTGGTCGTCATGGCTTGCGTCACGGGCAACTCGTGAGGTACCCCGCCTTGATCTCTCCGCCTCCTCACGAGCCAGCCTGATGAGGCCGTGCCTGAGGAAGCTCCGTGTCGTCCGCCCCGCGAGGCTCGGCCCCTCGTGATGGTCTTGGGTCTGTGTTGATGAAGATGGGCCATGCTGGGCCCCCTTTTGAGCCATGCCGCGGGCCGCAGGCAGGCAAGTCTGGGGACCCCCGTTCCTAGAACGCCGACAGTAGCCCCCGGGCCCAAGGCGAGCCCGGACTTGGCCGTGCAGGGAGGCGAAAGGGCAAGGGCGAAGCGCCGCGGGCCCTAACAGCCTGCGGCCTTGGGTGCCGCGTGGCGGTTGATTGGACGTGGGTGTCTCCGCTTCCCCATGACGCCTCGGCAACTGCGCGGATTGGACAAGTCCCTGCACGCAAAGCGGGTCGTGATTACCTGCGATCGTGGAGGTCGGCGGTTGGCCTTCACCGGCCATAAATACGGAACAGCACGCGCCCTTCCGGTCCATTTCTTCTTGCTTCTCCTTCTTCCTGGTCCTTGCTCCGTCTTGCTGCGATGGCTCCGTCGAGCAGGTTCTCGGCCACAAAGAAGGGGAAGGCTCGCCAGATTGAGCCTGCTTCTCCCCCGCCCAAGCGCGGCCGTGGGCGCCCTCGCAAACATCCTATGGCCACCATGGCAGCTCCCCGCGGCCGTGGAGATGCTTTCTAGCACGGCAGCAGGCGGACAGCTGTGGCCGGGGGGCGCGCCTCGGTCGCGCGTCCCCCTAGGCCGCGCTTTCGCGCTGTGGAGGTGCTACCAGAGTTTGTTGTGTGGTCGGCGGAGCCGACCAGCGCCCGGCTTCAACTTCCTCGCTTCCTCCTCGGTGAGCTCCCGACTGGTGCCCCAGGCGGCCTCTGGCTTCAGGCAGACGGCTGCTGCAGCCGGGCCTCATGGGCTTCACTGGAGGTCTCTGCTGCCGGGGGCCTGGCCTTGACCCGCGGTTGGCAGACGTTTGCCCGCGCGCGTGGCCTAGGCCGTCGGTGCACCCTGCACTTCAAGTTTGACGGCGATGCCACCCTCTACGTGAGGGTGTTTGGGGAAGATGGTCGCCGCGCAGGGTGCTGCCCTGAGGACGACGACCACGACCGGGGACCCAGCCCCGGCGATGACGGAGAGGACAACGCTCGCGTGATTGGCGGCGCTCAGGGTTCCCCAAGCTTCACCGGTTCTTCTTCAGGCGACGACTCTTCTAGCAGTGGCCGCGGTCAGCCTCTACGCCGCCGTACCCGCTTGGAAGGTGGCGGCGCGTCTGCCTGCCGTCGCGCCTTGGTGAAGCGCGAGAGAGAGTCTACTTGAGCCCCGGAGGCAGCTCGAGCCTTCCCTGCAGGCCGGTATGAGGCGAGCTGCGCCTGATTTGCTCTTTCTTTTCCTTTTTCCTCCGTAAAAAGACCGTAGCATGGAGCCACGCGGGGGCGTGTTTGGGTTATTGCTGTTAGTCATCGCTTTGCTTTCGTTATCGTGCCTTCCGGCTACATGCCCGCGCGTGGATAGTTCCCGGCCCCAGCCGTGGGGGGCGACCGACCCAGGCCCTGTGTTCGTGTCGTGGTGCCCGTGGAGCACGGACTGGAGGGGTGCTCCTGTAATGGACCCAGGTCGCGGAACCTTTGAACGACTAGGACAGAAACACTCACGAGGGCGCTCGGCTCCCACCCTCGCGAGGCCTTGCATAAGAGAAATCAAGGAGAGTGAAAAGGCGAAGAACCACGAGTCAAAGACGGTAACAGCTTCAACAAAACTTCGAATGAGAATGAACAATCCAACTGCGGAAAGCAAATGAAAAAGCCGCGTCCGGCACCTAATCTAGTCTTCGACGTCTTCTCACCAGCGCGGAGCTAAGTGCTGCCACTGGGCGTGGGAGGGAGCCCCAGGGCCTGAGGCCGGTGCTCTTGAGACTCCGGGGCGTGTACAGCCCCAACTCATTATTACGTGAGAGTGTCACGGGCGGCGAGCTTCACAGGCGTTGGCCTTCTTCACATGCTCCGGGCCTTTCTTAGGGGAAGCAAGCTTCACGGGCATTTGCCATCTTCATAGGCTCCGGGCCTTTTCCAAAACGCGACAGCTTCATAGGCATTCGCCTTCTTCATAGGCTCTCGGCCTTTTCCAAAAGGGATAATCTTCACAGGCATTCGCCTTCTTCACAGGCTCTGGGCCATTTCCAAAAAGGATGATCTTCACAGGCATTCGCCTTCTTCACAGGCTCTGGGACTTTTCCAAAAAGGATAATCTTCACAGGCATTCGCCTTCTTCACAGGCTCTGGGCCTTTTCCAAAAAGGATACTTTTCACAAGCATTCGTCTTCTTCACAGGCTCTGGGCCATTTCCAAAAAGGATGATCTTCACAAGCATTCGCCTTCTTCACAGGCTCTGGGCCTTTTCCAAAAAGGATAATCTTAACAGGCATTCGCCTTCTTCACAAGCTCTGGGCCTTTTCCAAAAAGGATAATCTTCACACGCATTCGCCTTCTTCACAGGTTCTGGGCCTTTTCCAAAAAGGATAATCTTCACAAGCATTCGCCTTTTTCACAGGCTCTAGGCCTTTTTAGGGGTAGAACCTCTGGAGGTGCTGGATGTTCCATGCGTTCTGGACCGGCACTCCCTCCTGAGTCTCCAAGTGCGCGGAGCTAGGCCTGGAAACATGAACAACCTTGAACGAGCCCTCCCACATGGGAGAGAGCTTGTGCAGTCCCTCCCTGGAGAGAACCTGCCTGAGCACGAGGTCTCCTACCTCGAGAGTTCGGGGGCGAATGTTGCGGCAGTGATATCGCCGCAGTGCTTGTTGGTACCTCGCCGCTCGCAGCGCGGCTTCTCGGCGACGTTCCTCCCCCAGTACGAGGTCCATCCCCCGCATGGCGTCCCGCTGCGCCTCATCGAACGCCAGGACCCGTGCGGAGCGACGTATGACCTCGTGCGGGAGGACCGCTTCGGCTCCGTAGACCAGGAAGAACGGGGTCTCTCCAGTCGGCTTGGTCGCGGTGGTGTGGATGGACCACAACACGGACTGAAGCTCATCATACCGACCTCTGCCGCAGGCCTCCAGCTTCTTCTTGAACGTCCTAGTCTTGAGGCCCCTCAGGACCTCTGCGTTGTCTCGCTCGGCCTGGCCGTTGCTTCGGGGGTGCGCCACTGAAGCGTAGCATATCTGCGTTCCAAGGTTAGCACAGTATGTTTTGAAGAGGTTACTGGTGAACTGCGAACCATTGTCTGTGATGATGCGGTTCGGCACCCTGAACCGGCTCATGATGCCCCTGATGAACTTGACCGCGGAACCCGCGGGGATGGTGCGGACGGCCTCTACTTCAGCCCATTTGGTGAACTCGTCCACGGCGACGTAGAGGTAGCAGTAGCCCCCTGGCGCCCGAGGAAACGGGCCCAAGATGTCCAGCCCCTAGACTGCGAATGGCCACGAAAGGGGTATAGTCTGCAGGCCTCCTGCCGGCTGATGGATCTGCTTGGCATGGAACTGGCAGGCCTCACAAGCCTTCACCAGTTCGACAGCGTCATTGAGTGCGGTGGGCCAATAAAACCCACTGCGGAACGCCTTGCCGACGAGGGTCCGTGATGATGAATGATGTCCACAGTCTCCGTCGTGTATATCTTCCAGCAGTTCCTTTCCTTGCTCCCTGGAGATGCAGCGCAGGGATACATCGTTTGGTCGCTTCCGGTAGAGCTCTCCATCCTTGATGTAGCATGCCGTGGCCTGCCGTGCCACACGCTCCACTTCCTCCTCCTTCTCCGGCAGGGTCCCTTGTGTTAAGTAACTCCGGAGCTCCATGATCCAGGACCCTTCCTGAGGCTCCATCGTCAGGAGCAGGCGTGCTCCTGAGGCCGGGCCACAGACCGGTGCTCCTGAGGCAGGTGGCTTGGGGGGAGCTCCTCCCGAGGTTGAGCCGTGTTTGACAATGACGACAGGGCTGAGGGCTTGAAGAGCCGCTCCTCGAAGGTGCCAGGCTCCTGAGGTAACCGCCTGGACGCCCGTCTGGCAATGTTGTCGGCCTCCTGATTGGTGCCACGGGGCACATGCTGCAACTCCAGTCCCCAGAACTGCTTCTCCATCCTGCGGACCTCCGCAAGGTAGGCTTCCATGTGTTCATCTTTAGGCTCGTACACCTTGTTGGAAACAGAGCTGTACAGCGTAGTAGAGCTTGTCTTGAGTGGACGATATAAGCACCGCCCCTGCCCCAACGCCATGCCTGGAGAATGCCCCATCGAAGTACATGACCCAGCCTTCCGGTGCCTCGCTTCCCAGGGAGAGGGATCGATCCTCGTCGGCCTTGAGGCCTGGTGCCTCCGTCCATTCTGCCACAAAATCCGCTAATGCTGCTCCCTTGATGACTCTGGTCGTGCTGAATTCAAGCTGAAACACTTGCAGTTCTATGTTCCACTCAGCGACCCTTCTGGCTGAGTTAGGGCTCCTAAGCACTCTCTCCAAGGGGTATGACGAGACGACCTTGATGGGGTGACCCTGAAAATAGTGCCGCAGCTTGCGCGAGGCCACCAGTAGCGCGAGGAGGAGCTTCTGAGGCATGGGGTACCGTGCCCTCGCGTCCCGCAACACCGTGCTGACGAAGTACACTAGGTGCTCAACGAGGTTGGGTGCGTCAGTGCTGGTGGCGCCCTCCGAAGACCATGGCGCCTCCTGAGGCGATGAGGCCTCCGGAGGCTGGCCATCTGGGAGAGGGGCCTCTTCCACCTCCGGTGCACTCCTCTACGGCGGCTAACCCTCCTCAGCCATGGTGGCGGTTTCTGCGGGCCTTACTTGTTCCTGTTTTGCCTTGTCCCGTGCTGCTGCCGTGGTTTTGACTCGACGCTCCTCCCTAACCGCCACCAGGGCTGCGCTGGCGGAGTAGGGAGTGGCGGCGAGGTAAAGCACCAGGGGCTCTTGAGGGCACAGAGCCACCATGACCAGAGGGCTCGTCAGGTATCTCTTGAGATCTTGGAACGCCTTGTCGGCCTCCTCAGTCCACTAAAAGGGCCCCTTTTTCTTCATTAGCTGGAAGAAGGGTAGCGCTTGCTCCCCCAACTTGGAGATGAAGCGCCCTAGCACGGTCACGCGCCCAATGAGCTTCTGCATTTCTCTGAGGGTCTTTGGCGAGCTCATGTCCTCGACCGCCTTGACCTTTTTCGGGTTAGCCTCGATGCCTCGGTGGGACACGAGGAAACCCAAGAGCTTGGCCGAGGGGACTCTGAACACACACTTCTCTGGGTTGAGCCGCAGGTTCACTGTGTCGAGGCTCGTGAAGGTTTCCTCCAGGTCTTGTATCAGGCTCCTGGCCTCCCGAGACTTCACCATAATGTCATCGACGTAAGCCTCAACATTCTTCCCGAGCTGCGGGCCCAAGGTGATGTGCATCAGCCGCTGAAAGGTTGCCCCTGCGTTACGCAGCCCAAATGGCATGCAAGTGTTGCAGTACACCCCACACGGGGTTAGGAAGGCTATCTTTTCGACGTCTTCTACCGCCATCTTGATCTGGTGATACCCAGAGAAGGCATCCAAGAAGCATAGCAGGTCGCATTCTGCGGTGGAATCGACGATCTGGTCGATGCAGGGGAGAGGGAACGGATCTTGCGGGCATGCCTTGTTGAGGTTGGTGAAGTCGACACACATGCGCTCCTTCCCTCCCTTCTTTGGCACCACGACGGGGTTGGCCAACCAATCTGGGTATCGGACCTCGCGAGTGACCCCAGCGGCCTCTAGTTTGCGGGTCTCTTGGACGATGAAGGCCTGCTTTTCTGTGGACTTCCGCCTTGCCTTCTGCTTCACGGGGCGCATGTTGGGGCACACATTGAGGTGATGCTTGATTACGCTCCTAGGGATCCCCGCCAACTGGTCTGGCTCCAAGCGAATACCTTCTTGTTCGCGAGCAAGAACTTGACCAGGGCCTCCTCCTGCTTGGGCTCGAGGTTGGCGCCTATGGTGAAAGTGGCGTTGGTGGACCCGTCCTCATCGACGGGTATCTGCTTGGTTTCTGCCTTGTCTTGGGTGAACAACTGTTTCTTCTTGGCGGGTGCAGCCCCCTTGGGCTCGGGGGTCTCCGAGTCGGTGGGCTGTGCCGACGCCGCCGTCTTGAAGGCAAGCTTGAGCACTCGCAGCGCGTCTCCGGTGTCCCCGTGCACGGTGAGGACACCGCTGCTCCCGGGCATCTTCATGAGGTTGTACGCCGGGTGTATCGCGGCCATGAACTGGGCCAGCGCCGGATAGCTGAGGATGGCGTTGTAGGGGAGGCCGATGGGGGCGATGTCGAAGTTGACCAGCTCCGTGCGGAAGTTGTCGTAGGTGCCGAAGGTTACTAGGAGTCGGATCTGTCCCAAGGAGCTGGATGACCCGCCCCCAACATCTGAGAAGGGCCGACTGGGTTGCAGCCGTTCCAGGGGTATGCAGAGGAGGTTGAAGGCTCCAACCGAGAGCACGCTGAGGCCTGTGCCGCCATCGATGAGAGTCCTGGTGACGGCCACCTGGCATATGGTGGGGGTGCACAGCATGGGGAGCACGCCCGAGCAGGCCGAGTTGGTGGGGTGGTCCTCCGAGCTGAACGTCAGGCCGGCCATTGGCGCCGCCCGATCCAGGAGAGCCCCCTGCCGCGTGGCAGCGGCGCTAACCCGGCGGATGAACGGCTTGACGTGGTGACTTGTAGGCGGCGCCTGCGAGCCGCCCAGGAGGGCCGCGACGACCTGGGGTATTGGTGTAGCGTGGTGGGCGAGGAAGAGGACGCGGAGCTCTTCCCAAGAGGCCACGGAGGCTGCCGGCAGGTGGAGCAGCCATGCGCGCGGAGCGCCGACGAGGGCCATGGGAAGCCAGTTGACCATAACCCTATCATCACCTCCAGCTTCGAGGATGGCCTCCTCGTACGCCAGCAAAAAGGCCAGCGGATCAGTCGCGCCGCTGTAGCGCGGTGGCGTCGTTGGCTTGAACTTGTCTGGCCACCGTACCCGCTGCAGGGCTGGGGCCAGGGCTCGGAGCCCCCTGGCCCCCGTGCTGGCGCCGGTGGCCGGGGCGGGCGACGCGCTACTCATCGCGAGGCAAGTCGTGGCGGTGGCGGACGGGAAAACTCCGGTACACCCCTACCTGGCGTGGCAAATGTCGGATTTCGGGTTCCGGCAGACCCTTGAGGTTCGAACACTGGGGTGCGCGCGGAGATTACGCCTCCTACCTACCTGTACCCCACCGCCTCGCTAAGATCTAAGCTACGGAAAGAACAGCACAAGAGACACAGGGTTTATACTGGTTCGGGCCACCATTGTGGTGTAATACCCTACTCCAGTTTGTGGTGTGGTGGATTGCCTCTTGGGCTGATGATGATGAACAATACAAGGAAGAACAGCCTCGCGTGGGTCTGTTCTTGGTTGGGGCGATGAACTGCTAGGAGGAGTTCAGTCACCCTTCTCTCTCTCTCTGATTGACCTATATCTCTATCCTCTGATTGCCGATCGATCTCCGCCTACCCTGGGGGTGGCTAGTCCTATTTATAGGCAAAGGCCCTGGGCTCCTTCCCAAATATTGAGCAGGAAGGGCGCCAACAATTGGCCATTTTGAAGGGGAACATCTGGTACACTTATCCTGACTAAAGTTGGTCTTCGCCTGCCAATGGCTCTGGTGGTGATGCTGGCTTGGGCTCCACAATGACTTCCTCCCTGCCATTGGGCTGGTCTTGGTCTCGTTGCACCAAAACGGGTGCCTCTGCTTGATGCTCTCGCCTGCGCTTGCTCCCTTTGCACCAAAGAGGAAAGGAGGACACTGCGCGAACTGGCGCCCGCCTGGCGCCCTTGGTCGTCATGGCTTGCGTCACGGGCACCTCGTGAGGTACCCCGCCTTGATCTCTCCGCCTCCTCACGAGCCAGCCTGATGAGGCCATGCCTGAGGAAGCTCCATGTCGTCCGCCCCGCGAGGCTCGGCCCCTCGCGAGGGTCTTGGGTCTGTGTTGATGAAGATGGGCCGTGCTGGGCCCCCTTTTGAGCCACGCCGCGGGCCGCAGGCAGGCAAGTCTGGGGACCCCCATTCCCAGAACGCCGACAGGGAAGAACAAGCGGAAGAAAAACAAAAATCAACTCCTGGTGCTGTAATGAAGCACTGGAACTGTGATGACACAAGTAATGATATAGTTTTGCATCTTAATTTATTGCTATGGCTGGAACGAGCATTTGTTTTGCAACTGATTTGATGCCACTCTTAATGTAATACGTAGTTATCCGTACTTGTGCAAACAGGGATCTTCTTTGAAGATACCATATATTTTAGTGGAACCGCACAAGTAGATGTTGGAAACATTAATCTAATCGAGGAGTATGTAGTAAGCATGGCCACCCCAGTAGATAGCAACAGATAGTTCCGGAGAAGTCCTTCATCTGTATGCTCTACACAATAAGCCTCCTGACAAAGGTTGGTACTCGCCCACTGATTTCATCCATGTGATTGAGCTTTGTCATCTCTATTGGTGTTGTGCTACTGTTTAGATGTTGTCATCAAAAAGTGGTATTGTGCTTGAGAAGTGCTTCATCTGTGATGTTTTAAATATTTCCTTTCCTTTTTTTGAGCAAACAGGGATGCTAGCATTTAGTTATCCTCTTGTCTTTGCACAACATGATCATCCTCCTCTAAAGAAGAATATGGAGTACGTGAAGTGACTAGTTTCGATTATGCTAGGATGAAGAAGCCTTGTCTATGTTCTCATCAGAAGGAGCAGTTAAAGGATGGTTACATTACCCCCCACAAGACCAAACTAACTTCAGCTCAGAAGGACTGACAAATCTCCATTTTCTTGCTGTGACGCGCGAGTACAATATTGTTCTAGGATTCTTTCCGGTGAGTTCCTTTTTTGTAAAAGTGTGCTCTACATGGACCATGTAGGTGCTTGTTTAAACTGTCAATTCATAGTACATTTTGCTTTATACTAATCACTTTTTTTGTATTTGTGCAAACAGGGGTGCTCAGCTTGATTTCAATGGGAACTACACAAAATGTTCATGAATACATCAAATCATTCATTTCCACCACAAGAAAGGAGGTGCCGATAAGTTCAAGGCGTTGCAACATATAAGGGCAAAATCATACAAGCTACGCGCGAATTTGGTTGATTTTGGTGGAACTGCACAAAAAGAACAGCTGGTTTATTTAGCACGAGGTGCCATGTCAATGTCCGAACTGATGGAAAACCCTTCCCATTCCACAATCGTAGGCATTTGATATTTTGGAATGGGAAAACCTTGTCAAATTTTGCTCATTGATTTTAGCAAGAAGACATGCGTTTGATATTTTCGAATGGGATGCCCTTTGCTGTCAGCAGCGTCGATCCATTTTTTTCTTTATTCTTTAGTTGTGAAGTAAATATTGGCTCTGACATGTGAATCACCGAGATGCATAATCATTGATTGTTTTGAATGTTCTCTATGACATGTGATTCGCTGTGATTGCAATGTACAGGAATGCTAAAAAGTTGCTCAAACTCTTTGTACTCCTTCTGTTCCTTTTTACTTTGCACATTGTCCGGTAGCATACAACTGAAGTGCTCAAGTTCTCTAGCAAATGACTGTATCTCATGAGCTTGCTCAACCACGGAGCACTCTTCAATCAGCCTGTAATAATAGAATTGCTCCATATGTATAGCTCAGTGTCAGCAACCGAAGGGTAGTAGCAGTGGCCTTACTTGGACCCGAGCGGCGGCGACCTACTGTGTTCTACTCTTCCTCGTTTTCTGTGTGGCGCGGCCTCGTTGGCAGCAAGGCGGGGCCTCGGCCGAGCCGGCGATGTCCTCTGTCTCGTTGCCGGCGGGCGGCGCCTCGGCAGAGCGAGGGAAAATCCTCCCCCTCGTTGCCGGCAGGGTGGGGCCTCGGCCGAGCCGGCGGTGTCCTCTGCCTCGTTGTTGGCGTCGCGGGGCCTCGGCGGAGGAGGGCCTCGTCGACGCAAGCAGAATGGGGACTCGTCGGAGTTGGCATTGTCCTCTGCCTTGTCCTCGGTCTCGCCAAACAGTGCATCGGCCGCTTCATCGCCCTCTTTGTAGGCGGCCGCAACCTCCCGCCCGCATGCGGTACCGCGAGCGCTCGAGGTGGCACTCGCGGGCGGAGCGGTACGAGTCGAGCAGCGCCTCCTGCTCTGCCCGCTCTGCAGCGATCTGCTCCTCCGCCTGCAGGTGCTCCTAGAGGAGATGGTGGTTGTAGGTGGCGTCGGCCTGCGCCTCCCGGAACTGCTCCTCATGTTTCTGCTTCACCGTGTCCATATATTGGGCACGGGCCTCGCCGATGGTCATAGTGCAATGCAGCGGCGAGGATGGCACGGAGGAGGGGATTGGCGCCGGATCGTCGACTACCATGTTCTCCATTGGGACGTCGTCATCCTCCGGCTGCCTGCCGGCCACCCAGTTGGCAGCAATGGCTGCCATCTCCTTGTGGTCCGTCGTCCGCCCGTCCCGAAGAGCGCTGGAGCGCGAGGAAGCCATGGTGGGCAGTAGTGGTGTGGACAGGAGAATAGGAACAGATGCAGATGACTACGGCTATGGCGGTTGCAGCATTTTATATAGCAATGGTGGGCGGCAGAGAGACGGACGTGTGGCGCTGGTGTAGCCGCCTTGGCAACCGCGTATCATTAATGTGGGCGGCAGAAGGACGAAGGCACTTGTGTCGTTTGAAGGCCGAGCAATCGCATACACCGGGAAGCGGGGCGGGCGGCGCTGACCGTTTCGGGCAGAAAGCGCGCGCGGGCGAGGGAGGCGGTCTGGGTGGGCCAGGGCAGTCAGACTCGTTCTTGGCAGCGGGTTGGTCCAGGAGCCGGACATGCTGGCTCGCCAGCTACCTCGCCGAGCTGAGCGACGACAATCAGACGAT
Source organism: Aegilops umbellulata (assembly GCA_032464435.1). Lineage (NCBI taxonomy): Eukaryota > Viridiplantae > Streptophyta > Magnoliopsida > Poales > Poaceae > Aegilops > Aegilops umbellulata. The sequence continues at coordinate 281,185,143 of CP136057.1, forward strand.
GGACGTAGCTTCGGACTAGGAGTCGATGCCACTGTCCAAGCCGGTTCATGCCATGTTCACCATAGAGCAGGTGCGGCCGCAGTTTGACGCCCTAATGGCGGAACAACTACCAGCGCAGGAGGACCTGTGCTGCAACGTCCGTCTCCTCAACAAGCACCGGTGAACAAGCGAACGACAATGCCGTCGCAGACATGTGGCCCTATGATCCTGACTTCCCGAATGAGCAGCGGGTGCTGCATTAGACCATCCGTAGGGCCCGCGAGGCCCTATCTATCGTCCTTCGAGTTGTTGCGCTCGCCGTGGCGCCGCTATCTCGCGTTGTCAACATGGTCAACGGACATGAGGATGAGGAGATGACTTTACTTGGAGAGGATGACAGCAAGTGCCTCCTTATTAGTATATAAAACTATAGTTTTTTTTGCTTCCTCCTGGTTTCCTGACATCACGGTCCCACACCATTGTGAACCTATGATGAGGACATCAATACCATTGTTACACCCACAACCCCTACTGTTACATATACTGGACCAATTACTAGAGCTCGCGCACGCCAATTAAATTACCAGGTACTTTCGTTTCTTGGTAATGATTCTAATGTTCATGAGAAGATGATACTGCCTAAATTGGATATATTTGTTTTTCTTACAAATGAAGGGCCTAGCTTGGAGAAGGATGAACATTGGAGCAAGAACACGCATGGAGTTGATGGCATGCACAAGGGGATCAAGAACGGAGTTACAAGTGATGATTTTAGGACTTTGAAGCCACCATAAGGGGTGCATGAAGCCTTGGACGAAATATACAAGATGCCACTTCATAGTATTCGTCCATAGGCTATTCTAGGTGACGCGTCACCTTATTATTGGGCCAGGCCCATGTAATTTCGAAATACTTAAGTATAGGCTATTTTTAGAGTCCGTATGTGTGGGGAAACAAGAGTTAGGGTTGGTTTCGGACCCCACCCTCAAGGGCCACGAAATCCCCTCCTCTTCCTCCATATATACAGCCCTTAGGGCATCGTTTAGACTTTGGGTTTTGTTTAGATTAAAAGTTCGGCATAGCTGCAACTTCGCGTACTTCGTTTGTGTTCAGCGACCAGACCAAGGCGTCACAGAACCCCACCTTCATTAATAAAGCTTTCCTCTTTTATTCGCAATATCCAGATTGCAATCTCAGTGTCTTGCTTATTCTTTGTTTGCTCGCAGGAAATAGACCCTCGTGGTCAGGTTGATCGTGCTCCGGCATGGTCAATAACCCTCGGAAGTTGGTTTAGCGATTGCTAAGGCACGACGTCTCGCTCGTTCGTAGTCGGGTCGTCAAGGTCGACTCCCACAGAAAACGATATCCACCATATCATCGAAACATCGGGACACCTTTGCCTCTATCAACCTATGTAGTCAATAAATGAGAGAATTGCACAAGAAGTGGCCAACAGCTGGGACCAAGCAGCTCAAGCAGTATTTGTGTTTTTGAGGTGTGAGCACTGCAGAGTTTTTCTTGCGCGATGTTTAGCCCAGATATTAATTTTTCTCCTCTGAACAACAACGAAAACATCGCTGCAGCTATTAACTGGGCGGGTTGTGGCCTGTCCAGCCCAGGCCAGATATCCAGCCCAGATATCAATTTTTTTCAAGCTGAAAATGGATAGCCTAGATATACTTTTTTTAGGAATACCCAGGCAAGGTCAAGTTGTGATTCTCCGCCCCGCTGGGCTGCAAATCTTCCCTAGGAGGGGTGCATTAGGCTTAACAAGAAAATGGGCTTTAAGAAATAATAAATGGGATGTAATTATAAAAACTGGGCAGTAACTATAAAAATTGCACCAAACACGTAATTACTTTATAAAATATTATTTTTGGATATTCAAAATTTAATTTCATTAATTGTGCGTGCGCAATGTTTCGTTGGATTTTTACGTAATATAAATTTATATTGAAATTGTATTTAATCTGACTAGAAATTTCGGGATAAAAATATTTCGGATCCTGTCGTCGTACTGGGAACCAGGGTACCCAGACTTGCCTGTCTGCGGCCCACGTCGCGTTCCTGGTACGGCCCAATAGGGCCCAGCTGATCGACCAACTGCTCAAGACCCTCGCGAGGGGGCCAGCCATCCCGAGGAGAACGATCAAGACCTCCTCGGGGAGCGGCCTCACCTAGGCTGCTCCGGAGGGGCGACCAAGACCTCTCCCCAAGAGTGGCCTCAGCTAGGCTGCTTCGGGAGGGCGGAGATCTCAAGGCAAGGGCTGCCTCAGGAGGAGGCAGTGACGCAGGCCATGATGAATCGTGCCAGCAGGCGCCAGCGCATGCCAGCGGGCGCAATTTCCATATCGGTGCAAAGGAGACCGCATAGGCGCAGGTTCTCGAGGGGCGAGACAAAGGTTTCCCCTTTGGTGCAACAAGACCGAAGACCGCAAGGACGGTAAGAAGGATGTCATCGCCGAGCCCACCACCGCGTCACCGCCTGCCCTCTTTACAGGCGGAGACCATCTTTTGTCAGGATAGGAGCGTCCTTGTGTTCCCGCTCAAATGGCCATTGTGGGATTCCCTTCCCGCCTAAACATTTCGGGGGAAGAGGACCCTGGACGTCTATATAAGTAGCTAGGGTTCCTACCATAGGGGGGAACCCATGATTGAGAGGCCAACCCATTAGGACTTAGCAAAGCAAAGGAGCAAGAACATCAGCCTCCTCACCTCTCATGAGCTCGCCTCCTGAGCTCAGGAAACCACTGTACTAGTCATACTCCAGCCCTCGCGAGGCCAATCCACCAAAGCATGAAGTAGGGTTTTACACCGCAAGGTGGCCTGAATCTGGGTAAACTCTTGTGTGTTCTACTTGTTTGCTTGCTTGCATCCCATTCCCACCACCAGGAGAAGAGCGAGGTGCTAGGTAGACGTGTAGTGGGAGAGATCTTCGTCAGGCCCCTGTGTGTGAATCTTAAGGGTTTTGCGGAGCCCGAAATCCGACATTTGGCGCGCCAGGTAGGGGGCGTGTCGAAATCTCGCTTCTCCGATGACCTCGCCTTGCTCTTCTCCGTCGACCTTGTTTCACCGCCATCGTGGACACTCGCCGAGCACGCGCCGCCAACGTCGCTCAGACGGCGCCTGCGGGTAACGACGCACCGCTCCACCCCAACTCGCCGGTCTCCAACACGGCCACGGACCCAGCCGTCCACGAGCAGCAGGACTCGTCGCTGCCGCTGTCCGTGCGGCGTGAAGGCCGCACGGCGACCCTGTCACCAACGCCGGCCGCAGCGTCGTTCTCGCTGGTCCGCCGCAGGCCGGTCTACCAGCAGCCTGCGCTACTGATTGCGCGGGAGCTCCTACGCTACCGTCCGGCGGACGACCTCCATGACGAGTGGCTCCACCGCATCACCGAGCTCGTCAACGCCGCCGGGGAGGCGCCCGCACCGACCTATTCCTCTCGCCCTCCGTCGCCCATTGCAGGGAACGAAGATCACGGCGCTCCGCCCCACCTCCACTGCACGGCGCCAGCCAGGGGCTCAGGCGCGAAGCTCCACGGCACGAACAGCCCCGCAGGTTCCCCGCACAGGACGAGGAGAGCTGCCAGGTGTTCCCACGCCCCCGGGCAGAAGCGTGCGTGCTCCCCGCTCCACATCACCAGAACCGCGCCCCACAGGAGGTGGTGGCGCCCGCACCCAAGATCCAGCACCGCAGGCGCAGGGGCGCCCGCAATCGTGAGCGTGGCTGGATGCTGCGCCCTAGCTCCTGAGCTACGGCACCTCTTCTGGCCCGGCAAGTTCAAGCCGAATCTGCCTCCGTGTTACGACGGCACCACCGATCCAGCGGAGTTCCTCCATCTCTACGAGCTCAGCATCGAGGCGGCGAACGACACCGAGCAGGTCATGGCGAATTGGTTCCCCATGGCCCTCAAGGACGGTGCGCGCTCCTGGCTCCTGAACCTTCCTCCAGGATCCATCTCTTCTTGGGGGGAGCTTCGCGAGCGCCTCGTCGCCAACTTCCAAGGTACTCGCGACCGAGCTCCAGCGGCCGCAGACCTGCGCCGCGTGAAGCAGCAGCCTGGGGAGACCCTGCAGAAGTACATCCAACGCTTCAACACCGTGCGCCCCAAGATCCCCAAGGTCTCCGACGAGGCCATCATCTCGGCGTTATCTGACGGTTTCCACGACGTCAGGATGAAGGAGGAGCTCGCCATTCACGAGGGCCTATGCACGGCCCTCGAGATGTTCAATCTCGCGGCAAAGTGCGCCAGGGCAGAGGAAGGTCGCCTCTCCCTCCTGGAACTGCCTGAGGCGGACGTCGATGACAAGAAGACCAAGGCAATGGAAGCAAAGCGCATGGGACCTGTCGTGCTGGCTGTGGAGCCAGAAGTGAAGCGCGACTACGGCTACAACAACCCTCCAAGAGACAACCGTCCGTACTGCGTCTTCCACGATGTCCATAGCCATAACACCAACGACTGGCAAGAGCTCAGGGCGATGCCCGGCAGGCACGTTGGGCAGCGCCCTGAGCGCGACAACCGTGGCTATGGTCGCGGAGGAGGCCGTGACGGAGGATGCTGGGACGCCAGGAACTCGCATCAAGGATGGCACGATCAGCCTCGTGAAGACCGCTGGCAGGAGCAGCCTCGTGATGCCCCCTGGCGTGACCAGCCTCGTGAGGGTCACCCTCAGGGTAACGCGGGCCAACCTCCGTTGCCACCACCGCCAAGAAGGAACGACGACGACCGCCAGGGAGACAAAGCGGGGGGCTTCCAAGAGCCACGCGGGGTCCCGTGCATCCTGGGAGGAGCCCATGCTCCGGCTTCTCACCGCATCTTCAAGCAGTTTGCTCGTGAGGTGAACGCGGCGCTCCCCAGGCCTGACGCCACGCGCAACCTCAGGTGGGCCAAGCAGATCATCGCCTTCGACCCCAAGGATCATCTCAGGTGCACCGCCGCGCTAGGCACTCTCCCGATGCTCTGCACCCCGACCATCAGTAACGTCCGCGTGACCAAGACCCTCATCGATAGTGGGGCAGGGCTCAACGTCCTCTCCATCCAGATCTTCGAGACTCTTCAAGTACCCAACGATCAGCTGCACCCGACCAAGCCATTTTACGGGGTCATAGTGGCTCCACCCTCCCGATGGGGCAGGTCCGCCTCCCCGTCACTTTCGGCGACCGCGACAACCACCACACCGAGCTCATCGACTTCGACATCGCCAACATCAACCTCCCGTACAATGCCATCCTAGGGTACCCGGCCCTCTCCAAGTTTATGGCGGCGACCCATCACGGCTACAACGTCCTCAAGATGCCTGGAAGTGGTGGAGTCATCACGATCGGCTGCGATGAGAAGGAAACAGTACGTTCTCTGGAGCGCGCCTACCAGACTGCGGTGATCAAGAGCTCCGACGGAGACGAAGCCGTCTTCGCCCTGATGACCGCCCCCAAGAAGAAGAAGCAGCTACCCGACTCTCAGGCCTCGGGGGCTCCCGACGGCACCACCTCAAGCTCTGCGCCTGCTGACGAGGCGCCCTTCGTCCTCGCATAGGGAGGCGCGCCCGACGCCCCTCTCAGGACGGGCTCGGGGGCTCCCCTCAGGGGGACGCCGGACCTGGTCGTGAGGGAGGTGCCCGGGCACCACTCACGGGCGCGCCCCGCCGTGCGTCGTCATGAGCCCAGCGTCAGTTTCATAACGCTGGGGGCTCAGGACCCCATCGACCAAGCTACCAAGGAACCTTACCCACCTACTCAAGACCCATGCAACCAGTTTCGCGGCTGCATCGACATCCCGAGCCTCAACAGGGCTGCCACCCAGGGCCTCTTCTAGCCGATGGCAGTCGGCTGGAGGAGGGCCTTCCCTTCTGGCCTCCGCAGCGCGGCCGCCACATACCAACACTTCGTACAACAGGCCGTGGGGGCTCAGGAGGCTCAGCGGCAGGCGGTCCTGACGGAGCAAGACCAGGACCCCCGCGACCGTTGATGGCCTCCGGAGCCCCTGGGCCTTGGGAGCTAGGCTCTCCTCAGGAGCAACCCGCATGGCTCGCGTCTCCAGCTACCCCAACTCCTCGTCAGCGGCAAGTACCAGGTGATGTCTCAGGTATTCCGTCGAGGGCGCCCCTCGGGCCGCATCATCCTCGAGCTGCTGGGGGCTTACCCCCACAGCCGTCTCTTTTTGTGCATGAATCAGAACTGGTTGCTTCCTTTCGCACTATCTATATGGTTGGCACCCTCACCGCCACTAAGTTCATGAGCCCTTGTGAGCCCATCCGCGACCGCCCATTGATTAAGGACTGGCACGGCATTTGTGCTTGGGTCCTTCCCTGCAGCATCGCTACACCCAAGGGCTGAGCTCTGTCTCGCGAGCCATTCCCGTGACGTCACCTCCCGTGGTCCTTGGTGCCTTGTTCTCGCATGGGCTAATCGTTGGTGGGCAAGTAGGGGCCCGTGGCAGGTGCCTCGCTCCCGCGGGAACCGCGCCGGTTGTTTATCTTTTGGACTATAGCATGAGAAGACTAGGCACGGCGTCTGTGCTCGGGTCCGTCCCTGCAGCGTCGATAAATCCAGCAGCTGAGCTCTTTCTTACGGACCGATCCCGCTAACATCACCTCCTGGGGTCGTTGGTGTTGCGGCCTTCTCATGCAATGCCCTCTGGAGATGCATTCGGCACAAGTCTAGGCAACCCATCTCTTTTCACATTTTGCAGAAGAAGACTTAAGCGCAACCCGCCTCAGGGTAGGGTCTCGTGAGTGATGCGTAAGCTCGCGAGAACTTCCTCAGAGTCGTTCAGCTCGTCCTGAGGAGGGCCCATATACACCCTGGCTGTCCCGCCATGCAAGCCACATGTCCGGACGGGCTGTACACGCCCGGGAGTCTCTCCAAGTGGGAGGCTCCCCTCTCACGATCCAGTGGAAGTGCTTAGCTCCTCGCTGGCATGACCGAGGAGCGGTTGTGCCCACGAACCAGTGGAAGCACCAAGCTCCGCGCTGGCCGATACGACCAAGGAGCGGTTATGCCCACACTCCACGCAAGTGTGGTAGCTCTATGCTCCGTGCTAGTTATAAGCAATTGATGGCGGCCCCCAGCGGTTGCACCAACCTCAGGGAGCTTTTCACCTCACGACGCTCACAACTTCTCCTTGGAAGGGTATCGCGAGGGGGGCTAGGCACAGGGGCTATGCTCAGGTCACGCCTGGCAGACGCCACCCTACCTGGTGGCCAGACACCTGGCTTTCTCGCGCCGCCATCCTAGGCGAAGGCTCGTGAGCAAGGTATGGTGCTCATTCTCCCTCATGAGAGCCATTCGTACGTCAAGGGGGACCCCTGGGCATCGCGACCCAGGGGCCTCACTAGTCACGTAGCCCCTCACTCCTTGGGCCCGGTGCTCAATGGTGGTCGAGGTATGCGCGGGGCTGGGCCCTGCCGATGGAGTACGCAAACGGGTCGCTTGAGCGTTAAGGGGGACCCCTGGGCATCGCAACCCAGGGGCCTCACTAGTCACGTAGCCTCTCATTCCTTGAGCCTGCCCTGGTGACCCGGTGGGCTCAATGGCGATCGAGGTATGTGCGGGGCTGGGCCCTGCCGATGCAGAGCACTTAAGCAAACATGAATGGAAGCAAGCACGGAAATCACATAATTCAAATCCTAGCTATTACAATAAGCTTAAGTTCATCAAATTCAAACAAGTCTCACGCCTCCCTGAGGCACTCACATTCTCCTCAGTAGGAACAGGTCAGGCATCGCCGGACGCACCGACATCAGCTTCCGCCTCTTCAGACGCATCAGCAGCAGCCGGAAGGAACGCCTCCACCAGCTCTTTGACCTTCTCCGCCACACACTCAGCAGCCGCGCCCTCCAGGCTCACGGCCAGCGGCTGGGATAGCGTGGCCAGATCGAAGCTGGGGTCACGAAGGAAGAAATGGCCGCACACCTGCGCCAAGGCAGAGGGCCTTCACGAGTGCATCTAGGAGCCCGGTGGCGCCATCTTCCGGGGTGGCCAATGGCTCTTCGAACCCCTCCCCATAGGCGATCCGCAGCAGCCTGCGGGCCTCGAGCTCGAAGGCGGCGAGGGCCTCACGACCCACCATCGCCGTCTTCTCCAAGGCTGCGAGGGCGTCCTCCCCGGACTTCAGATCGTCCTCGCGCTTGGCTTGAGACGCCTTGGCTTCCTCGGCCTCTGTCTTCAGCTTCTCCAGGCTCGCGCGGTCAGCGAGCTGCTCCTCCTGCAACCGCGATGTTCCAGGGCATGCTTCGCGCCCTCCTCATGGAGGGTCTTAAGTTCATCTTCCGCCTCCTGACGACGCTTCTCGGAGGATGCTTCCTGGGCTTCCACGGTCTCCGGCGCCCGTGTAGCTGTGGCAGCCTCCTCCCGACCCTCGGCGATGGCCGCCGAAGCCTGGCTCCAGGTGGCCTGCACGGACTCCTCCGCTTGCAGCCACGCCGAGAGTAGACCCAAGTGGGCGTCCACCGCACGGTCATCACCGTCCCAAAAGACGACGCGGAGTTGGTTCAGCACAGCGCAGGCCGCCTCCAGGGCCTCAGGACCAGACCTCACCTGCTGACGAGGGGGCACCACCACGACCGCCTGCTCGGCTGAGGGCTTGGGGGCTCCCGGTCCCTTCGCTGGCACGACGGGAGTAGGGGTCGCCTGGCCCTCGCGAGGAGCTACAGCGGAGTCCACTGGAGGCGACGCCAGCACGCGTTCAACAGTTTGGCTGGCTGTGGTATGTGGCACCACGATGGTAGCGGCAGCAGCAGTAGGAGGGGCGGGACTTCAAGGAGTGGCCCCTCCCTTCATCTTCTTCAGCACGCCGCAAATGCCACTGCGTCAAGAAACGCGCGTCAGAAGCGCAATAGGCAATAGAACAACGGAAGAACCTGCACTTACGCGTCAGAGGCCTGGCGCGCCCTCCTCTTCGCCAGCAGACCGGCAGCGGTTTCCTTCACCAGGGGCACGCCGCTGGCCCGAACGTTGGCAAGGCGCGAGGCCAAGGATTTGGGAACAACAGTGGCCGCTGGCCTTGCCGGGGCAGAGCTCCGCCCGGGGGTCGCTGTGTCGCCCCCTCCGGACGAAGAGCGTCCGGATCGACGCGTGGTGACGGCCTTGGGCTGCCCAGCGGCTCCAGCCCTCGGCAGCAGCTCCTCAACGGATTCCGCGGAGGAGGCATCCTCAAGATTCAGGTCCAGGTCCCTGAGGGCCTTCTCAGAGTCTTCCTCCTCCTCCTCGCTCTCCTCTTCGCCACCAGAAGACACATCAACCATGGCCGGAGCAGGCGCAGCCACCTCAAGATAGCCCGACACGGCCTTCAGTTGCTCGGCCATGTCAGGACAGTGGTACAGTGGCAGGTGGGCCACCGGAAGGTCCGCAGGCATCGTCTCTAGGAGCATGCTTGAGGTGAAGACCAGATCAGAAGACGGAAGCATCCCCGAGCATAGTCGGAGATTGTCGTCATCCCCCATCAGATCCCACATGGGACGCGAGTGCGCCTAGAGTGGCGCCACGCGTTGCCTCATGAACTCCTGCATGATCTGTCCCCCCTCGAGCCTCGAGGCCATATCGGCCTCAATCCTCGCCAGAACGGGCCCTGCCTCGGGATCAGTAATCTTCATATGGCTCCAGCAGGCGCGCTTCTGCGGACGGGCGGTAGGCAGTGCCAGCAGCGGGTGCGTACGCTGAGCATCTAGATAAACCCATCTCTTCCGGTGGGTGTTTATCTTCTTCCCCGCCTTCATTAACCGGCAGCCCTTGCACTGAAAGATGAAGCAGATGCACGCCAAGCACGGGCCCTCCTCGTACAGCCGGACGGCGAAGAGATGGTGGAAGAGGGCGACAGTCGGCCTCACCCCCACGAACGCCTCATAGTAGAAGGCGAACAGCGACACGATGAGGAGGGAGCGAGGCTGGATATGAATGGCATGCACCTGGTAATGGTCCAAGATGGCGTAGAAGAATTCAGAGAAGGGCGGCACAAGCCCAACGGAGATGCTTTGGAGGAAGAAGGGGTAGCAGGTCGCCGTCAAGGCCGGCGCAGTAGCCGACCTGACTAGGATCTTCATCGGGCCATGCTCGTTATGCTCGCTTGACAGGAAGGACTGGACTTCCGCGTAGTCCCCCTCCGTGGCGACAGAAGACTCCTCAAGCGCCGCCACGGGAGAGGAACCAGACCCAGATGCCTGCGCGGCGCCCTTGCCCTTCTTCGCCATTGCCGAAGCCGTCAGGGAAGGCACGGGATTCGAGAAGATTGGAGGCAAAGGAGAAGGGGATCTGATCAAGAAGAAAGGGGAGCAATAACCCCTGTGCGGCGAAGGCAGTCTCTTTTGTCAAGTCACACGGTTACCAAAGCTGCGTGGGGAGTGGAGTCGTCACGTCCCATCCAACCGTCACGCGCCAGCCTGGTCGACAGTCTTTGGGGCCCGCGACGCTTCATCCTCGGCTAGGCTTCGCCCCGAAGCCAACTCCGCGCGCCTTGGGCCCGAGGGCTACTGTCGGCGTACTGGGAACCAGGGTAACCAGACTTGCCTGTCTGTAGCCCACGTCGCGTTCCTGGTATGGCCCGATAGGGCCCAACTGATCGACCAACTACTCAAGACCCTCGCGAGGGGGCCAGCCATCGCGAGGAGAACGATCAAGACCTCCTCGGGGAGCGGCCTCACCTAGGCTGCTCCGGAGGGGCGACCAAGACCTCTCCCCAAGAGTGGCCTCAGCTAGGCTGCTTCAGGAGGGCGGAGATCTCAAGGCAAGGGATGCCTCAGGAGGAGGCAGTGACGCAAGCCATGACGAATCGTGCCGGCGCACGCCAGCGGGCGCAGTTTCCATATCGGTGCAAAGGAGACCGCACAGGCGCAGGTTCCCGAGGGGCGAGACAAAGGTTTCCCCTTTGGTGCAACAAGACCGAAGACCGCAAGGACGGCAGGAAGGATGTCATCACCGAGCCCACCACCGCGTCATCGGCTGCCCTCTTTGCAGGCGGAGACCACCTTTTGTCAGGATAGGAGCGTCCTTGTGTTCCCCCTCAAATGGCCGTTGTGGGATTCCCTTCCCGCCTAAACATTTTGGGGGAAGAGGACCCTGGCCGTCTATATAAGTAGCTAGGGTTCCTAGCATAGGAGGGGAACCCATGATTGAGAGGCCAACCCATTAGGACTTAGCAAAGCAAAGCAGCAAGAACATCAGCCTCCTCACCTCTCTTGAGCTCGCCTCCTGAGCTCAGGAAACCACTGTACTGGTCATACTCCAGCCCTCGCGAGGCCAATCCAGCAAAGTAGGAAGTAGGGTTTTACACCGCAAGGTGGCCTGAACCTGGGTAAACTCTTGTGTGTTATACTTGTTTGCTTGCTTGCATCCCATTCCCACCACTAGGAGAAGAGCGAGGCGCTAGGTAGACGTGTAGTGGGAGAGATCTTCGTCACGCCCCTGTGTTCGAATCTTAAGGTTTTTGCGGAGCACGAAATCCGACAGATCCCATCAAAATGTGGGAAATTTTGTTGAATTATGTTTTGAATGGTTGGTTGAAATGGGCTTTACTTTTAACAAACTGTAAATGGGCTGTAGTAAATTCCATTAGAATTCAAAAATTGGTTGCACATTCTTACAAATCACAAATGGGCTATAAGTTCTCTGCCACACACGTGTGGCCTTACTAAGTTGACGGGTCCCTTAAAAAAAGAGTTATCACGTATGCAAGGCTTTGTCAACTTATAGTCAACACACGGTTCTAGCAGCAGTGGCCGTTGGATGTCCATCCAACGGATGTCGTGCTTCTTCTTCAATCTCGGATATTCTAGCTTCAGCCGCCCAAAAAATGATTCCTCCCCCTGACATCTGGGGCGCACCATTTCGGAAGCTGACCTGTGGGCCTACTAAGTTGACGGGGACGGAGTGCTTTGTCAACTTAGTCAACATGAACGATTCTAGCTCCAGTGACCGTACGATGTCTGTCCAACGGCCGTAGTGGTTCTTCAACCTCTGGTCTTGTTGCTCCAGCCGCCCAAAGCAGCGCCGGTCATGCCGCATGCTCCTGCCTCTCGTGGCCGGTTGTGCTACCACGGAGGCCTCACCGCCCCTACTATTCCCACCGCTGGCCAGGCCTTGCGGCGACGGCAGCCTCACACCACAGCCGAACCAGTGAACCCTCGTACTCCTCTTCGCACGGGCTTCCACTGCCGCGTCTTCCCCGGCTTCGCGTCACCCCCTTCCTAGGCCTCACCGTCGTCCACCGCCCTGGTGCTCTCGGCATGGCGTGGTTGCTACCTCTTGAGCATTGCGTTGGTTTTCCCTTGAAGAGGAAAGGGTGATGCAACAAAGTAGCATAAGTATTTCCCTCAGTTTTTGAGAACCAAGGTATCAATCCCGTAGGAGGCCACGCACGAGTCCCTCGCACCTACACGAACAAATATAAACCTCGCAACCAACACAATAAAGGGGTTGTCAATCCCTTCATAGTCACTTACTTAAGTGAGATCTGATAGATACGATAAGATAATATTTTTGGTATTTTTATGACAAATACTAAAAGTTAAGAAAGCAAAATAAACGGTGCCAGAAATAGCTTGTTGACGGGAGATTAATATGATGGAAAATAGACCCGGGGGGCATAGGTTTGACTAGTGGCTTCTCTCGAGAGCATAAGTATTACAGTGGGTGAACAAATTACTGTTGAGGAATTGATAGAATTGAGCATAGTTATGAGAATATCTAGGTATGATCATGTATATAGGCATCACATCCGTGACAAGTAAACCGACAAGTAAACTCATGCAATATGATATAAACCCCATCTTGTTATCCTCGATGGTAACAATACAATACGTGCCTTGCTGCCCCTACTGTCACTGGGAAAGGACACCGCAAGATTGAACCCAAAGCTAAGCACTTCTCCCATTGCAAGAAAAATCAATCTAGTAGGCCAAACCAAACTGATAATTCGAAGAGACTTGCAAATATAACTAATCATACATAAAAGAATCCATAGAAGATTCCAATATTTTTCATAGATAAACTTGATAAAAAACCCACAATTCATCGGTTTGAACAAACACGCCGCAAAATAAGATTACATCGAATAGATCTCCACGAGAATCGTGGTGAACTTTGTATTGAGAT